>JAWNNB010002045.1:1416564-2833129 GCA_035043285.1 Drosophila subsilvestris | reverse complement strand
TACCGAAAAGTATATAATATACCACACCACAGTTCTGGTTCAGCTTCCGCTTTCTAGTATTTTCTAGTATATGTAAAGACGCGCTATGGACTCACCCTCCTGGACAATGTAGGAATCGTGTAGAAATAAACCTTGTTTTATGAATAACCAAATTAAAACGAGTTCTTCAAATAGCCATATCTTGTATGAAATTGTATTATCAGTGCTGATGCCTCTAGCTAGATAGTAATCCTAAGTGGAATATCAAAATCAAGGAATAACAACGCAGTCCCCGATGGCAGTGCTGTCAGTGAGTACTTTCACAGAACCACGGCAATTTAATTTGTCTATTCTTTCTAATCCAGATTCGGCTACCATTCTTTGCGATTCTGCGCTTTCGTTCTCGTAGGGTATATAAATTTATTTGTTTCTCGGTATATTTACGGTATATTTTGAAAATGAGAAGGTATATTTTGATTTATTTCTAAGGGTCAGACGGTATATTTGATCGATAAACCCGCGGTCACACTGGGCTGCAGAAATAAGTTACGAATTTATTGTTTTCTTTTAATGTAAATGGCAACTAAACCCAGTTATTAAAAGTTGTGTAATTGCCCGTAGTTGCGTTAAACCGTAAATTGTGACCCCGACACGTGCCAAGTGAATGCGTTGCGCGGTGCCGCGAACACAAACTCGACAGACGCAAAGAAGAAAAACAAGGAGGAGCTAATAGAGAAGGCAGCAACAAAGAAGGTTTGCATTTGTGCAGCCCCGGCAGGAAAAAATCAGAACAACAGCGATCTAGGCAGTGTTCTGCATTAATTAACTGCTTTTTAATTTTAAAATTGTGCGATTCCCATCAATATCCAAGTCGTGACGATTCCGATGCTCGGACGCATGAAAATTAATATTCATAAAGAACCTGAGGGCTGCAACGCGCTTGAGTCATTGATCTCTTTTATTGTGTCTGTGTGCATACTACCTACAGTGACGGACAACAGTCTGCGTGCGACTCCCTATTTTTCAATATCCTGCGTGATTTTATTCCACTTGCAGCGGGCCTGAATAGATTATTATAATTATAAATATTCTTTTGAAAGTGTTTGGGTATACGTATACATATGTATGTACACAACTGAAATCTCGGTTTTTTTTGTTGGTGCAAACTGCTCATTTTCTTTAGTTGAACAGTTTTTAATACTCACAAAGGGAATACAAACTTAATTATAACTGTTCTTCCTTTTTGTGTTATCTGATAAATGTTTTTAGTTGGCATCTGGAACATAATATTTTCAAAATGGGGTCTTGCCCATACATTTGTCCGTCACTGTATGCATCTGTGATAGAATAATATGGAAGCCAAGCGGATTTCGTCTTGCATTAATTTGTGCCTAATTATGCGTTTAATTTATTTTAATCATTTTTAATTATTAATTTACTTTACTTCAGCCCAGGGGAGACATCCACACGCATCCTAAGACACACGCACCCCCAAAGACTGCAGCTGCGGGTTTTTGTAACAGCGCACTACGTTGATCGCTAGACACAACGGCTAATCAAAAGCGGAATACAAATGACGGAATACAAATTGGTTGTTGTTGGTGCGGGAGGCGTTGGGAAATCGGCGTTGACCATCCAACTAATTCAGAATCATTTTGTTGATGAATACGATCCCACCATCGAGGACTCGTACCGAAAGCAAGTGGTCATTGGTTAGTATTTCACAGCACTAAATGGCGGCAGAGTGTGACATGTTCTCTAATTGATAACTCTGTTTTTGCAGATGGAGAAACCTGCCTTTTGGACATCTTGGACACCGCTGGACAGGAAGAGTACTCGGCCATGCGGGATCAGTATATGCGCACGGGCGAGGGCTTCCTGTTGGTCTTTGCGGTAAATAGTGCAAAATCCTTCGAGGACATCGGCACATACCGCGAGCAGATCAAACGGGTCAAGGATGCCGAGGAGGTGCCTATGGTGCTTGTAGGCAATAAGTGCGACTTGACCACGTGGAACGTTAAAAACGAACAGGCAAGAGAGGTGAGTGTTGGTCAGCCGGAGGAGTTCGTAACTTATCGCAAATCGCACTGGTAGTTCATTTGTTAACACTCCTCTTCACTTTTTGACTTTAAAGGTGGCCAAACAATACGGCATTCCATACATTGAGACATCAGCCAAGACGCGCATGGGCGTTGATGATGCATTTTACACACTGGTGCGTGAGATCCGAAAGGACAAGGACAACAAGGGGCGAAGGGGACGTAAACTTAATAAGCCGAATCGTAGATTTAAATGTAAAATGCTCTAAACGGGCTCGCAGTGGTTTTAATAACTTTTTATTTTGTTCAATGTCGCCTGTTGTCTGTCTGTCTGTATGTATTCAGTAATGTCTTTGTGGGGCAATCGTTCCAACGGATGGTGGATGGCAAGATTGTGCATCCCCCGCAAATGCACGCTGAATGAAAGCACACACACACACACACACACACATACAGAACAGAACGAAAGCACACACATTTGTATGGGAGCGCGTTAGTCGGTGCAATTGTCAGATGAAGAGAAGAATTGTAATTAATTTAAGTAACTAGAGTTTTATGTACGTCAAAATGATTTTGTGAATGTGTGTGTTTTGTGTCGTTTGAAAGGTTGCGTGGCGCCCTTTTAAGAGTATTAACAATAACGAAAATGAAAACGAAGGAAAGCAAAACGAAATGAAATGAATATGTACCTCTCTACATATAACTATGAATACTGTTGTAACTGCCTCGGTTCAGCTGCTTTAACCATTTGTTTTCAATCACCATCAACCACTAAAACTGGAGTCAATGTCGTTTGTATTTTACCAGAGATGGAGACGGAGAATCTGATCTATTCTAAATCCCGATATACCACGATGCATGCAAGACTAGTTCTAATTACTGATAATTCCTTGAGCTCTGTTGTCAATGGTTTTGTTTAAATTGATTTTAGCGTAGCCCGTCTTCTGATTCAAGTTTTCTCACACATACGCACGAACAGAATTCCATTAGTATTTTTCACTAGTAAAGAACAAACAAAACATATGGAAAACAACGGTACAGCAATTTTCGCACAAACGAGCAGATTTGCTTGTCTTTGCTGCCCAAACTAAATAAATTTATGTTCATTAAACACAATCAATTTTTGTGGTGCTATGATGCAGACATTTTATTCGTATCAGTTGTTCTTGGAAAGCCTTTCTTTCTACCTACCTTATTGACAGATCAATCGAAAATAAAACAAGCAGCCAATTAAATTTACATTATATAGTTTGCTTTAAGCTTTTTATACATACATTTAATATTTAATTTTTTTGTATTAATTTTTGCCATACAAAAAGGAACGAAATAAAACGATTGTGTGTACTATTTAAACTTAAACATGGCTTTTGCTAGTGGTTTTTACTGAAAATATATTTAAATGACAAACTGGCATCTGGAATATATTTAAAATAACCAGTATACATATATCATTAATTAAATTATCTAAATTTAATAATATATCGAAAGGATACAATAGATTCCAAACACACGGTATAGGGTTTCAAAGTATCCATCAATTGAAAAAAGTTAGAGTCCTAGCTGGCTAGTATAACATGAAACCAAACCTAGTGGTGGCAAACAGTTGCGTCGCTCTCTGATGCATATGCGCCTATTCGAAATATTCGATTGCTTTTGCGCTTAACAGCACATTTCCAAATATGAGAATCAATTCTCTAGCAACGCATCTTGTCGTGTCCGTCAGTATATTTTGGTAGAAGGTACTTTTCAAAATGACCGCCAAACTCCATTTAGCGTTGAAAAATATCGACATTCATCGGAAGAACACGTGGTGGTTTTCAAAATTGTCTCTCATTTTCGTGGTGAAGAGAGCGTATTTCGTGGTGTAGAGAGCAAATTTCGTGGTACAGAGAGCGTAAGTTCCCCTCTTTATCGTTGTGTGACCAGCATGTATCTAACGGGAACCGTATGAAATGAAGGTTCATTGCTGCGTCATTTCATACGCGTTCCCGTTAGGAACATTTGATTTGTATGGGAAAAATTCAACAGCATGGAGAAATGAATCGGCAGCACTGTTCAGCAACTGTGGCACTGAATGAGCAACAATTTGCATACCTTGGAGAAATGGATATTATCGAATAGAGGCAATGTTTGTAATTTCAGGCTTCAATTAATGCAGAAATACTCGGTGTCTGTTTCAAATTTATTAACAAAATTTTGCAGCTTATGCGTACCAATAATAGATATCGGGTCCGGGATAAAAGTATATAAAAACAACCAATTATATGCATTAATGGGTAAAAACTTGTCAATCTAAAAGAAATTCATTATTACTGTTTCAAAGCAGGGTGAAAAAACAAGTGTAACATTAATAAAAGGAAATAGAGTATACAAATGTCCATACGCATGCAGAAACATTGACGGAGTGTGACCGGAGTTCACACTTACGTTTCATGCTTTGGTCCCTTTGGTTTTTTAACCCTATTATGTAAACAATCCAATAAACAAGAGTTCTAAAAACTAGCCAATCTTGTAGAAAAATGATTGATCAATCAGATAAAATTACTTGTTTAGGGCTGAAAAGGCTAACTAGCGAGTAACATTGAACAGAATATCAAAATCGACGAATATCAATGCATCTTGTATATTTTCGGTATATTTGGATAATGTCAAGGTATATTTCGGTATATTTCTGAGCGTCAGGCGATATATATTCGATATATATTCGATAAGTCCGCTGTCTATTTGTCAATAGCACATTCTTGTAGAAAATTAAAACAAAACAGAAAACCAGGAATAAAATGCCGGAAAGCGACGTTACCAAAATGAAGGTAAGTTAACCAGGTCGAGCATACAATAATTCAACTATATATTTACTTACGTCCCAAAGGTGGCTGATTTAAAGCGCGAGCTAAAACTGCGTGGGTTGCCAGTGAATGGAAACAAAAATGAATTGCAGGATCGCTTGCAGACGGCCCTATTGGAGGGTGATATCTCGCTAGAAGACAGCGCCATAGCGGACGCCATAGACGATGATGATGTTTCCCTGGCCGACGATGATGAGGACAAGTTGCTGGGGGATGAGCTGCACGATGACGATGAGCTACTCAAGAGCCCGGTGAGCACGCCCATAGGTGCAATAGTTCCCGACTTGCTGTTGGACGAACACATCGACATCAAAGAGGATACGAGTGCAGCACCAGCAGCCTTGCCTGCCAAGAAGATTGTGCTCAAAAGAAATAACTCTCAGCTGTTCTCGACAACGGCGGGCAGTACAGCGACGCCCACCATTGCACCGAAAGAGAACGGGGCTCCCACAGCTAGCAAGGATACGCAAGAGGACACACCAGCCAAATCCAAGCGCATACCTATTGTAATTGGAGGAAGCAAGGAAGGCGAAAAGTCCGCTGACAAGAAACTCACTGAACTAACCGCAGAAGAACGTTTAAACCTCCGGGCCAAGAAATTCGGCATCACCGCCACCGTTGCAACTTCTGTTGCTGTTGCAATTAACAAGTCCTCGAGTGCATCCATTGTGGCTAATAAAGGGAACAAGGAGACGGATGAAAAGCAAAAGGAAGCCCTTAAGCGTCGCGCCGAACGCTTTGGCTGTGTGGTTCCCGAGAAAACCACAAAGACACTGTCCGACGAACGACTGTTGAAGCGTAAGGAGCGTTTTGGCACAGCAGCTGAGGCTTCTTCGGCTCCAGCTACGGCTGCAGCTACGCCAGAGTCAAAGGCCATTTACTCTGAGAAGGCGCGCGCACGCTTGGAACGATTCAAGACTGCGCCGGAAGCCGCTACCACGAAATAGGAAAACTGATGTAATTCCACGAACGTCGTCCACCTTTCCCCTTTCCGAACAAGCGATGGAATCCTCAAGGATCTGGCCCCCATAGACAGTCTAATTGTATCACCGTTTAAGTCACCCATGCTTGTAGAGATTAAGCAATCATTATAAATATAAATAAAACCTTTCAACATTATTACTCTACAGAATGTTACCCCACCGCATGCCGAATATTGTTGTGCGACTATGCCACATTTATTTAAGCATCAGATCGTAAGACGTCTGCGTCCTTGCAGAATGATAGAAAGATAGCTTAAAGAAAAGGCAGACATGATCAAGAATGCTTTAGCCGTAGTGTCAGTACATTAAGCATTTGCCATTGCATTCTGTTTTTGAGGGGCTGCAAATGGTAGGGTAGGAGTACTTTGTCGATTTCGGGGGTGAACTCTACTTACTGAGAGGAGGAGCAAGCGAAAGGTGGAGTAAGTAGTGGCACTGGCATGGAAACGACCAAACTTCCCCTAAAGCCTCACTGAGAGAGACAGAGCAATGCCTGGAGACGAGGGCTTCGATTTGGTAAAGTTGTTTGACACTGGATCGTTAGTCTTAAAACTGTTACCGACTTCGGACCGATGGATTGAAATGAAACTTCTATTGATCTTGGTCCTTGTTATCTATGCGGCGCTCTTATAAAGACGGAGGGGTATGCACACAGATATTCCTTATCCTTGGGTATAATAAAACAATTCAACAAACATTCGTACTCAAAAAATTGTTAACTTGAATTGTGAGCAATGCTTAACAATGGGATTTTACATTGTTTTATTGGCTGTAATTCAATCGCTTAGAATTAACATTAAAATTGCGTCTTCGGATTTGTGGTTTTGGAACGTCAGTTATTTTAATATTAGAGTACATAATAATATGAATTTATATATATAAAATATTATACGAGTAAAAAATGTATGGGATGAACTTTTCTGTCTCTGTCTGTGTCTGTGCCTCAGATACATTTAGATCTTCTATCAGATCCACTGTTGGATGCCGTTCGTTTCGTTTTGTGGCTGTATGGCTGGCTGTATTGCTTGTGGAATAAAGAAAATCCGTTCATTGGTCATCAAACAATGCGGCGGCCGGCGGATGGGGTTCATTTTCGTGTTCTTTTCGCTTAACCAGTACAGAGTAAATACGTTTTAAACATTGTAGGCTACCTTAAAAGTATGTTACTTTAATGTTGCGACCATCCAGACGAGAGCCATCCATGAGCGCTGCAAAGGGTAAATGGATGGGACAATTCCAGAATTAGTTCAGTTGCATTTTCGGTCCATAATGGTGAGAGGAGGGAGACTTACCTATAGCCAGCTCGGCATCGCGCTCTTTGAAGAATCGCACCACACCCACATCATTGCCGCGTATCTCGGCAAACTTGACATCCCCAATCTCACGGAACTTGTCGCGCAGCGTCTGCCAGGTGCAGCTCATGGGCACATTCTTGATGATAATCGTGTCCGATTTGCGAGAGCCGGCCCCTGCGTTGCCAGCGCCAGAATTGACATTTCCTACATTGCTACCGCCGCCAAATATGTCCAGATTGTTGCCAGTATTGTAGTCGTTGCCGTCCTGCTGGTTGCCCAGACCGCCTCCTCCATTGCCGCCCCCAACGCCCACAGAGCTGCTGTAGGCATTATATCCAACGTTCCCGCCGGACACGCCGCCACCACTGTAGTTATTGTTTCCGCCGGAGCTGTAGTTATTGCCGCCTCCACTGCCGCCGCTGCTGTAGTTATTGGACAGGCCCACATTGCCGGAAGAAATGGGATCATCATTGCCGCCGGAGTTGCCCAGGCTGAGCCCCAAATTGTTGAGAGATGAAGTGAGCAGAGGATTGGATAGGCTGCCTCCTTGGTTTCCCAGATTGCCGACCACAGCGGCCAGAAGGCTGGGGTTCAGATTGTTCAAGTTCAGTCCACCGGAGCCCGAGTTGTTACCCAAATTGGGCTTCTGCACTGGAGCCACGGGGGATGGCTGGATGGACGAGGAATTGTTTCCGAACATCACTCCAGTCAGGCTACCCAGCAGATTGCTGGCATTGCTAACGCCGCCGCCGCCCTGGCCAGCAGCGACAGACCCCAGCTGTCCGCCTTGCTGAACATTTCCCAGTAGTTGGCCCTGACCTTGGTTTCCGCCATTGGGCAGGTTGTGAGCGACGTCCTTCAGTGGCTCACCGTTCGGACCTAGGCCAATGCCCACACCGCCCAGCCCCTCGGGCAGCTTAACGCCCTCACCCTTGTCCGGAATACGATCCAGGCGAACGGTCATTCGTCTGTCGAAGAGCATCTGACGATCCAGCATGGAAATGGCCTGCACTGCCTCCACAGGATGATCGTATTCAATCACAGCAAAGCCGCGACTGTTACCCTCCTTGTCCAGGGATAGATCCACCGTCTGCACTTTGCCGGCCAGCTTGAACACCTGCTTGAGCTTCTTGTTATCCACCTTGTAGTCCAGCTGAAGAGAGGTGTTTGAAATGAATTAGTCAAGTTCAATCTAAGTGTAGATGTATGTTTTGGCCGCCCCTGAAATGGTTTCAAAAGCCGACCTTTCAGACCAGAAGCTTTGCTGTGAAAAGATAACAATGTCAGGAGCATGAGCAGGAGCAGGGCCACACGGAATCATTCCAGCTAGTTTAGTATAGCCCAAGACGAAGAAGTCGACGTTTGAACTGCCCCACGAACCGCAACTGCTTCATATTTATAACCCGTTTGAGGAACAAAATGACGGATGAGGAATAGGACACGCGAAGGGCACACACCTTTACCTTTTTGTCTATAGAACATGGACAGAGGACAGAGGTTGGTTCAAAGAGCCCAGTAATAATTAAACAGATCTTTAAATGTGGATTTGGAAAAACGAAATTTTGTTGGAGCGCAGCGCAGCAATGAGGCCGCTCTTTTGGAGGGTAAGGTGAATCTCAAATTACTCTCTTTTCTTTAAATACAATTTTTTGCAGACACCAAAATACGAATGAATTTGCTTATATTATTAGACATTGTACTCCCCTTTTCAGTTGTATCCAATAATCTATGCGCAAACATGATCCAGAACGACAATTTCTTCAGCAGTTTTGGAGGTTAAACCATTTTCAAACCCCCGCCTGAGGTATCAAGATTAAAAGGGATCTACATAAGTTGTTCATTTGTTAGCAGCAGTACGAGGAGCAGGAAAAATAAACAGAGCCCCAAAATATAAGGCCTATGCTTGGGTGGGTTATAAATACGAAACAGACGAGACCCCCATAAAGAAAGTTCCATATGCACAGCACAGCACAGCACATTACGCACAACTCATGTGGTTCGGTTCGGGTACGGTCGATTACAGAATAGATATTGGAATTATTGGAAATTAAAATTACTATATACTCACATTAGCAACAAAAACCTTATTATGCAAAGGTCCACTTATGCCCAGACTCTCCAAAACGAAGCAGAAAGCCCATACAAATTGTAATTCGACGAATTATTATAATCATTTGACATCATGTTAAAATTATTACGCCCAGATCTAGAAAAAGAAGCCAAAGATCCAGAGAGAAAAATAACAAAAGGATAGCAAGAATAAGCTTCAGCTACGACAGAATGAGAGAGATGCCAAGAAAGCCGGCACGATTGCAGACGTCTAAAAGTTGTTTGTTACCTTCCTTCCTTCCCATATTCTTTTGTCACACATTGCACTGCATCACTCACAATTCTTAAGTTGGTAGCGTCTTTGGAAATGATGGAAAATAATTATGAACTGATGTTGTAAATGTTGTCTAATCTCTCCTTTCGTCCACACACATTTCTAAAAACAAATCAGCTGAGCAGAAGATTCCGATGACTCCGTAAATTTATATTTATTGGCAAGCAAGCCCTTCCTCCTCCGTACCACACACTCACTACCTAACAAAATGTTTACATGCCGAGCCTACTGCAGTGCATTTTTATTTGAGTATTTAGAACACGAACAGACGAGACAATGTTGCATATAATACCATCTTCTTTTTATAAAGTATCTTTCTTTGGATGCCTAAACTCGATCAAAAAGTTATACTGCATCACAGCGCACACAATTCAATACAAATACAAAATCAACTACAGATTTGCTAGTGGTAGCCCATTCATCATATAAAAGCTCTTTTATTGGAAATCTAACTTCTCTTTGCGCAAAAATGCGATTCGATTGCCATCATCCTATCAATCATCAAGGTATCAATCTAATTTTACGGTAGCACTGCTAATAGAAGACTATCTTTACGCTTTTTACTCAATCAAAGTCTCAAGCATCCAGGATGACGAATAGAATTAGAAAAATAGTTCCTCCCTTCGAATAGTAAGTACGACTTGAGCATGCGGTTGAAAGATAAAAGAACTACCAGCCTACGCTCGACCAATTATGGAAATCCTTTAAATGCACAACTGTTCATGGAATGGCATACGTTTTTGAGTTTAGAATCCTTTCAAAGGTAGGTAACATATTCTGGAGTCTAAACTGGACAAATTTATGGGAAATGGGACTCGTTTCAGTGAGAAGTTCAGGCAAGTAAAAGATCCTACTACCTACGCTCGACAGATAAATCCGCAAATCCTTTTAATGAACAGTTTTTCAATTCGAGGCAGGTATTATAAGAGTAATTGGTATTTTAAAGATCCTAGTGTACAGTTTTTCAATTGTATTGCAGATAAATAAATGATAAGATTTCTTCCTAGAGGAGCCTACGCTCGACGAATTACGAATTATGGGAAGTATCCTTTTAGTACTCGTACTCGTAGGTGGATAGAAAAACCGCTTCTGCAGACTGATACGATTCGATTGATTGGCCTTCATAGAAACGACTGCCGATTGAGAAGTGTGTAAGGATTCAATACTTTTTGCGTGCTACGAACCTTGCTTTCCTGCTTAGAACATCGAGAAAAACAATAGAGATTGACGAACACATAAAGTACTCACAGTCTGTCATCGTCGCGTCTGGAGAAGCCGCCGCGGTCCCGGTCGTCCATGTGGTCACGACCACCGCCGCCTCCTCCACCGCCACCGCCGTTGTTGCCTCCTCCTCCTCCACCGCCACCGCCGCCGACATTCCCACCACCGCCGGCGCCATCACGGACAATCCTTCCGTACTGATCGCGCTGCTCGCCGTGATCCTCCTTGACGACTAACTCACGTCCGTTGACCTCATATCGATTCATCTTTTCCATGGCTTTTTGCACGTTCTCGGGGTCTTTGAACTCGACAATGCCGCAGCCGCGTGCCTTGCCGCTCTCGTCGTGGAACAGCTGCACGTACTCAATGGAGCCGACGATGCGTCGGAACAGATCTTTCAGGTCCTGCCACCGATAGTCGTAGGGAATGTTGGAGATGTACACTCGACAATTGCGTCGTTCGCGGCTTCTGTCTCGGACATTGTTGCCGCCGCCGCCGCCTCCTCCCCCGCCACCAATATTGCCGCCACCACCGGCATTTCCATTTCCATCGGCATCAGAGAACCGAGAACCTCGTGCGCCACGCCCGCGACGATCACGTTCCTTTTCACGATTCTCCACTGCATTGTTCGCATCCATATTCATGGCTGTGGGACTGGAAATTTAACAAACCATTTACTTCTTCATGTACAGAACAATTTTTCGGCAGCGGCGTCGGGAAAAACAAAATGGCGACCGACTCTCAGGAAACTTGCGTTGAATATTGTTTATATAATTACCTTTCTTATGGGTTGTTGGAGGAACTCGAAAAAAACGTTGCTTTTCTTTTGGTGCAGCAATTAAAGCAGTACTTGGCTATATCGAGCCAAAAATTAATCAATAAAACGCACACTTTTTTTGCACGGCTTGTTTGTTCAGTGTGACCGCGGACCGACAAACGAAATATACCAAAATATGTCATTATCAAAGTATACCGAAAATATACTGACGGGCACGACAAGGTGCGTTGATATTCCTCGATTTTGATATTCGGTTTAATATTACTAGCTAGTTAGGATCCTCAGCACTACTTACATAATTTTATCCGATTGATGAATCAATTTCCCACGGGATAAGTTAATTGGAAGGTCCCTTTTTATTGACTTTTTTACAAAATAGGATTGCTGCTCAACCAGGTTTCTGCTATTCGTATAGACTATAGTATACCTTATTTACTTTAATTAATGTTACAATTAATAGAGCCAGCTTTAATAGTCAGATTTAATTGGCGCCAATTTGAGACGCCAATTTGACAATAAGTAAGCACTCGTGCCTCACATTTTTTCCAGATGCGCCTATCAGCCACCCAGAACTGAAAGGCTTCATTTTAAAACACTCGTATAACTTTGGGTTGTGGATTGTTATTGGATCTCATAATATTTGTTTTTGTCACTTCAGCCTCGGTCGCCCTCACCCTCATGATTTCGCCGATGCGGACGGAGACGGACCCCGTAGATAAGATATAATATATGAGTGCCGTTCAGAAATAGCACCCGTGCACCCTACACTCCACTCCACCCATCGCATACTCCGACCGGAAACGGGAAATGGAAACGCAATGCAATATTATCTTTTGTCGCCTGATTCTGCTGCTATTCTTAATCCCTGTCCCTGTCCCTTCAGCGAATCGGATTCGGATTCGTTGTGTCTGACGCTGGAGACACTGGTTGTGCATGGCCTTGAGGAGCAGTGCAGTTTTCTCGATTGGGTTGAATTGTTCTCCAAGTGCTCCTAGTGGCTGGCTGCACCTGCTGGCTCTTCTGTAGGTAACGCCTACCCTCTCTCCTTCTCTCCTCTGTCTTGTTCTCTCCATGCCCATCCCTACTCTCAGTGTTTCTCCATCCCGACTGCACACATGGCGCTCAGATGCTGGCGTAAGTACATGAGTTCGAGTGGCTGTCCCTAATTGGCACTGCTGCACATTTATATTTATTAATAATTTTCCATCACTTCACTTTGCTCTGACCGCCAGGCTTCGGGGTCGCAGCCTTTGTCACTTAACCCTAGTGCCTCCAAAGAGTGGCACGGTCAGTGCAGTGGTACTTCTAATTAACGTAATGCTCCCAGTCAACGTGTTTCCTAATTGAACTCATTTGCCGCCGTTCCACATAATAAACGCCACTATTTTGGTCGGACAAGCCAAGGCAAGCCAAGTATGGGGTTCTTAGCTTTAATTACAGTTACATCTCCCGCCCGCCCGTCACACACGCACTTGCCGGAAAATGTCGTTGATTAATGGCTTATGACAGATATTTGAGTTTGGGCCTGGACATAGCAAAGCAGAGGTATTACGCAAGCGGATTTGGGGTTAAATATGGCTTACTCTGCTGGCTCTCTGAAAAGACACTCGTACATTTTTGCCACTACATAATTTTGAACAGCTTCTCAATTTCGCAGTAGCTCGAAAGCAGTTGTTCCCTCGAATTATGCTTTGCTCATCCCGTTTTAATTGTTCAGTTTAGTTCCTTTTAATTGCTTACTGTCGATCTTTGTATCTCATCTAAACTCTGTTCTGGGTGTAAACAATGACTAATTGATAAGTGTAATCGGCTGATAAACTCTCTCTCGCTCAGCACTTCTTTGGAAGCCCGCCCACAACCAACACAAAAGAGAAACGACAACTCTTATCGCAGGCCTAAAAAGCCCCACAAAAAAGAGGCAGGGCAGGCCAGAGAGCCGAGCCACTGAAGCAACTGGTTCTCTATTTGTGGCGTCGTATCCGTCAGATACAAAAACTGCTTCTCAGATGCCTGGCGACTGCACTAGTGATCGGTTGTGTTGTGGTTTTGCTCTTCGTCTGTTGTTTCGCCCTCGTTCGCGCCGCTGTTTGTACGTCTAATCTGCACCCCATCCGCCCGCCCGTTGGCTGCGATCAGTTCGGACGTCATCGCCAGACGTGTCGCGTCGCTCGATTGATTGTTGCAAAAAAACAGAGCTTCGAGAACGTCGTATCTAAAAGTACGTGTCTGTGCAAAGTTATACGCATGTGAAATAACGTTCACTTCGGATGCAGCTTGTCCAAAAACAAAGTTTACATCATACGATATTATATTCGAAATTAACAGCCTTCGACCTTGACGTGCTTGTGTGTGCTGTGTGCTCTCCTTGCCGTGTGGATATATTAACCACAATTATATTTTGTGTAAACATTGTTAGCAGAGATCAGTGGAATCCGTGGAAAGCTGCTTGGGGCAGACCAACTCCTCCAACCTGCCAGCGCCCGAGAGGTTTTCGTGATCGTTTCTTTATCACCTGAGTCACTTTGTATGGCGCTCACGTCACAGCCAGCCCCCCACGGCCCCCGTCTCTGTCTGGTCTGGAGCTGTGGAGCTCTGGAATGCCGAACTATGTAGCTCTCTGCTGCTGCCTTTCTCTCTGTCTCTTCTCCGCTCTTTCCTGTCTCACCGTATCGATCTCGCTCTCGCTCTCTCGATCTGTACGCCTTTATGGGTCTGTTACCATTTTTAGTTATCAATCAATTATATGGTTACACAGCCATTTAAAGGCCATCGCAGGAAACAAAATACGTGCCTCCACACTCCCTACATCTACAGGTTGAACACCCACCGACCCTCCACTCAACTGGCCCCCACAGACACATCAAATCAGAAATCAATTTATTCCGACCTATGGCACAATAAATACTCCGTATTAACCTCAATTAATTTAGCTAATTGAGAGCGCGTGCCCTCGCAATCTGCCATTTGATTCTGGATGCGTTGTGTATGGTTTTCGCTTTGGTGGTAACGGTAACGGTAACCATAGACGTAGTTCTCCGTTATCGCCGTTGCTCTTTCAAGTCCAATTCCCTATAGACATATGTATATATGTATGTATGAATGTATATATTGTGCACTCACACCCATACACATCTAGTATCTTATCTAATCAGTTTATTAAATACGAAAACCCATGAGAGAAGCCATAAAAGAACCCACACACACACACACACACACATAGAATTTATCATTTATTTTTGCGAACAAAGAGGAAGAGCGCTCTAGAGCTAAACTTTTGTGCACGAGCAGAGAGGTAGAGATTGGTTGGGTTAGCTTTTAGAGCACCAATAAAATCTAGTTTAGAAGTGTCGATTATGCTTCGCTTAGTGGAAAGCACTTCAGACTTTCTCCTGGAATGGATTGATTGGCTACTGGCTGGTATTGTTTTCTAGAATTCAACAATGAAGGTCGCCATTTAGCTTGTAAAAGATTGTTCCTCCCGTCGCTCAATCTGCAGACGTCATGCATACTATATGACTGCGCCTATTCTCCATTAAACCTAGATAGATAAGCTATAATTAGAAAAATTGTGAGCTTCAGTAAACCCGGTTCAGTAAAATATAATAATAAAATATAAAATCTAATGTGGTAGTGTGTGTAGTATATTGACTAAGCAACAAAACCGCTGTTGGAAAAGTTTTTATTTATTGAATGGATGAGGCTTTGTATGGGAAAGAGGAATGAAAGTCCAACAGCTGAATGATGCACTGCACCCATTAACTCAATACTCATATGGCATGGCACTGATAAGGCGCAGTCCACAAAGGACTGCAGTGAACCGAGCTGAACTTGCACATGAGTCCATTCTGTTCTATAGTGGACATTAAGTGTCGTTTAAGTCAAATAAAAGCTTCAAGACCTCCTCCTTTCTCATCATCATGTGCAATGTCAGTGGGCAAAGAAAGACTGCAGCTGGGGTGTGAAATGTTGCAAGTGTTCCAAGAACACTCCAAGAACAACAAAAACTCGTACGTAACTTGATATGTAAAGTTTACAAGAGGCCAACCCCGCTGCAACAACAGCCCAGAACCGAACAGATAACAAAGCGACGGAGAATATACATATACATATAGTATATGGAGCTATACAAGTCCCATCCACTTCATATTGTATACAAGTTTATTACAAAAAGAGCTCAATTATGTTTAAATAATTTATTATGAGTATTAATTACAATGCAAGCTGGAGCAGCGACCGAAGGCGAAGGCAGAGCCTCTGCTTCCCAGCTTGATAAACAGTTTCCGTTTATTTTCGGCTCTATGGAGAGATATTGTACTCGACTGTAACTTTGTATTACAGAACAATTTTCACTTTACTTTTACTTGTTCTCACACCTGTTTTCTTATCCAAAAGTTAGCCAAAAAACATATTGAAAATGTTTCACTCATTCAGAAGTTTTCAGCGATATTGCTTAATCAGCTGGTTGTATAAATAGCAAAGCATACGTATGTACATATGTATGTACATATGTGTGGGTAGCATTGGGACTTCATTATTTGCACGCTCTTGTAGTCACTAAAACAGAGCTTCCTAAAGCTGTTCGGTTTGTTTATAATAATTTAAAACGCGTCCTAACACACAAAAAAAAGCCCAAAACCAATGGCGAGTTTTCTGTTTATTTAGTTTTGTTTCTGCTCTCAACCCCGAATCTGTTGGTTTTGTTTCTTTTTGGTGTTGCTGCTACCTAATGGCCAATTGTTCAGTCGCAGTTTGTTTAGAATTTTGAGCGGAAAAAAAAACCTGTTTCTATTTGTGGATCTCTATTGCCAATTTTCAGGCACGAACTCACCCGATTTACTGTTGATAACGTCATTCAATCAAACCTAAGAACTAATTAGAAATGTGTAATGTGGGTTCAAATTTCCATCAATGTTAAATGTTGAGCGCAAATGAAGACCCTCTCCATCAATGATTAGACTTAATTGTGTGGACCCCGAGTATCAAAGTGCTCCCCAGTCAAAGTTCAGACTCTGTAGATCGCGTGCCAATAAAGCACTTTATGTTTCCAAGAAAGAGTACATCCAACATAACCCCCAGTTTGTGAAGCGCAAAAAATTTGTAACTCAGTTTATCCATATTTTCCATTTCTTAGTTCAATTAAAATCGGTTTGATTGACAGAGAGAGAGAGAGTTCACCCCTTTTATGATGGAAGGGTATTTGTAGTTGTAGGTGCTTCTTCGCCAAGGTTTTTTGTATCGACTGGCCAAAAGTTCAAATGAAATCGTTCGGGTCGAACGGTAATATGTTGATGAATGTCACAACGGAACCGGTTCCTTTCGTTGTATCAGCTGTGATACAGCCAGTCTGTTGGCTTTCATGTGTGGGCTGGCCGGGTATCCAACCTTTTCATGGGATGAGTCACTGCAATCTGAGGAACGGCAAGTGTGGTCTAGCCTTCCATTAGAAGCTCCACAATGTATGTGTGTAATTATACTCGGTTTGAATTGTCCGAGATTCCATCCATTGACACAGATGATGAGTCATATGCACACAAGATAAATAATTCTGGGAATCCAGATGAGTTTTCTGCGTACGGAGAGACCCCAAGATTCCCCAAGCCCAGCCCTTAATGGCGGCAAGTCTGTAGTACGTATGTAAAATATTTAAATTGGATTGGCCACAAGTCTTTTGATTTCGGTTTTATTAATACGGAGTATCTGTGGCTGGTAGGGAAATCTAGTTTATGTTTTGGGTCAACTGGAAACCGAAAAAACCAGTTTTAATTAAAAAGAAAAAAAAGAAAAATTTATGAAACGAATGTTGGTGGCTTGCTTGTTGGCTGGACATACATACATATGTATGGTGAAAGTCTATTAGTTTTAGCTGAGCTTTTATTTAATTGTTATATAAGCCCCGCCGAACCATCATAAAAGTGAATTTATTTCCATTGGCAAGTAAGGAATATCACCATTCGGAGAATCAATTGCGGCTGATGGAATCCAGACCAGGCCTCGATTGGCGTCGTAAAAGCTCAACCCCTCCCTCTGGCCTTCACTCTATTTTTTGTTGTTCGTTGTGTGGCCTTTTTTTTTTAGCTGTGCTGTCGATTAGATTAGAATAGTTTTGAAGTTCAAGTGTCTATGGCTGGATGGCCGTACCGAGAACTCTGTTACCATCAAGCAACCATCGGCTTTAGCAATGGAAAGAGTGGACGGGATGGGGCAGGCCCAGAGATTTCCGGTTGCCACAGCCGCAGGATGAAAGTACCACATACTCGTGCACGCGGGTGTGGGTGTGTCAAGATAAACAAGCGCAGAATCAACATCTGCCACCAAATGGTGCAATATCGCAGAGAGAACTGTCAAGCAAGCAACAGCAAACAGCAGACAGCATCCCGCCTGACGCCTTTATTTTGCTTTCTTTGCAGTTTCTCACCAAAGACTTAATCCGAAATGACGTCGGCGATGTCGAAGAGTCCGCGGCCTCTGAAAATCACAATCGTGGGCGATGGCATGGTTGGTAAGACCTGCATGCTGATAACCTACACACAAAACGAATTCCCCGAGGAGTATATACCGACAGTGTTCGATAACCATGCCTGCAACATCGCAGTGGATGAGCGGGAGTACAACCTAACGCTCTGGGACACGGCTGGGCAGGAGGACTACGAAAGACTTCGACCGTTGAGCTATCCAAATGTGAGTTGTAGATGTTATGCAATTAAGCGAGGCTAATCAATTTCGTTTCGCTTCGGGCTCTCACAGACGAACTGCTTTCTGTTGTGCTATTCGATCAGCAGTCGCACCTCTTTTGAGAACATCAAGAGCAAATGGTGGCCAGAGATTCGTCACTTCTCAAACAACGTGCCAGTGGTGCTGGTGGGCACTAAGCTGGACTTGCGCATACCCAACTCGGAGAAGTTTGTCACCCCACAGGAGGCGAAACGATTGCGTAAGGAGATCAATGCCTCCAACCTGGTCGAGTGCTCTGCCAAGAAGAAACAGAACTTGCAGCAGGTCTTCGAGGAGGCTGTTCGCGCCGTCGACAAGAAGACAAGGTCGTCACCCAAGCCATCCTGCACATTACTGTGAACTAAGTGTATGATTAATGTTTAATATTGTTATTATACGTACTGTATTATGTAACTAATTTGTCTGACTCTTTGTGCTTTGTTTTCCAAACTGTGTGTAGAAAATTTACCGTTAAGTTCTTATTGTTTAAGTGCTTGTTGTGTTAAAAAATCCATTTTCCGTGCAACCAAAGTGCATTTCTGTGTAAGAAAACAAAAATCAAAACAAAAAACAAAAACAATATAAAATCAAACAAACATATACATATTTACTATAAAATATAAATAATTGAATTTGAATGCATATCAATTGCGGACAAAATCGTGTTATTGTACATATTCAATAAAAGCCTAGTCATTAAAACCAGTTTAGTTGTCATTTTTGAAAAGTCCCGCCATAGTAGCAGCTCCATTTATCGAACTCGAACTCTCTCGCGCAGCGCTGCCACTCGATCTGCGAATTTGTTCCATCCCTGGGCACTGGTCCGATAGTTGGACTATCAATTGTATATCAACAGTTTCACATCCCTATAAAGATAAAATGCATTTCAAAATAAATTCAGAGAGATGGATAAATGAAAGGCAGAGTTCTTAGAGTTCGAAAGTTGATTCAAAAATCGGACAAGTGACGGGGAAATTGAATTCGAAGTATATTTACGGTATAAAGAAGTTAACCAAGTTCCAATCTATTTTTTTAAGTCAGAAAAAGTTCTTTTGAAAATGACCGCCAAATTCCATTTAATGCACAAAAAATACCGAAACGCTCTCGAAGTCGTGATGGTTTTCAAAAACAGCGATTAATTAAAGTAAATAAGGTATAAAGTCCATACGAATAGCAGAAACCTTGTTCAGTAAGGTCAATAAAAAGCTGTCCGTTCTCTGGCGCTGTTGACCGGGACAGGACACCGCCTCAGCGAAGGATCGGAGGTTGGTCGGATCCGTGACCTTTTCGCACGTGCCACCTGTGTTGCCCTGTTAAGCCTCGAAGTATGCACTTCTTTATTCCCCTCGCGCTCAGCCTGGCGTGCTGGAAAAAACTAGTTCAATGAACTAACCAGTGAAGTGAACGTTAAAGGAAATTTTTCAAAAATGCAAAAAATTGCGCATGGAGTACACATAATATAGGAGAGCACGATGCACAGTGTGAATAATGCAGGGCACATATGTGTAAGTAGCTGCTTGCAAGTGGGAGGAATAATTCCCAAAAACTGTGAGCGATCGGCGGTCCACAAATATATTGCGTGCAATTGGGTTAGGCAATTTAGCTTCTAAATGATTGTTCCTCCCGTCGCTCAATCTGCAGACGTCAGACATACTATATGACTGCTCTTATTCTCCATTGATCCTAGATAGATAAGCTATGACTAAAAAATCCGGTTCAGTAAAATATAATAATAAAATGTAAAATTTAATGTGGTATTGTGTGTAATATATTGACTAAGCAACAAAACCGCTGTTGCAAAAGTTTTTATTTATGGAATGGATTATGCACTGCACCCATTTACTTAATACTCATATGGCACTGATAAGGCGCAGTCCACAGAGGACTGCAGTGAACCGAGCTGAGCTTTCACATTCGGTCTCATTCGGTTCGGTCTCTTTCGCAGTGACCAGACGTGTTTTTGTTTTGCGCTCCGAATTATGCTTTTATTTTACTTAAAATCAATCTTTAACCGCGGGTGCATGCCTAATAATTGTGCTAAAACGCAACTTATTTAACTAATTTTGAGCGTCGGTTAGTAGTGTGTTTGTGTTGTTGCTTTTTGTAGGTACGCCCTTTCACTGCATTCAGCCGCTCTTTGTCGTATCTATTGCCGTCTATCACTCTCAGTTATAAACTGTTGCTGCAACCCTCCCCCTCTCACCACAGTTTTTCCGATTTCGCCTTAAGCGTAGCTTTAAGCATTTGCTCGGTAAAATTTCTCTGTTCTTAACGCTCAATGCTATTAAAATTAGCTGTGTCGATGCAGGATACGCTTTTCACAGGATATAAGCGGATATAAATAGTAAGCGTAGAACGTCCGCACATCCATCCTCGCTATCATTTCTTCATATGACGGCATTAGTTTTAGCTGAGCTTTTATTTAATTGTTATATAAGCCCCGAACCATCATAAAAGTGAATTTATTTCCATTGGCAAGTAAGGAATATCACCATTCACAGAATCAATTGCGGCTGATGGAATCCAGACCAGGCCTCGATTGGCGTCGTAGATGCGCACGCCCTCTGAAAATCACAATCGTGGGCGATGGCATGGTTGGTAAGACCTGCATGCTGATAAGGTACACACAAAACGAATTTCCCGAGGGCTATATACCGACAGTGTTCGATAACCATGCCTGCAACATCGCAGTGGATGAGCGGGAGTACAACATAACGCTCTGGGACACGGCTGGGCAGGAGGACTACCAAAGACTTCGAACGTTGAGCTATCCAAATGTGAGTTGTAGATGTTATGCAATTAAGCGAGGCTAATCAATTTCGTTTCGCTTCGGGCTCTCACAGACGAACTGCTTTCTGTTGTGCTATTCGATCAGCAGTCGCATTTCTTTTGAGAACATCAAGAGCAAATGGTTGCCAGAGATTCGTCACTTCTCAAACAACGTGCCAGTGGTGCTGGTGGGCACTAAGCTGGACTTGCGCATACCCAACTCGGAGAAGTTTGTCACCCAACAGGAGGCGAAACGATTGCGCAAGGAGATCAATGCCTCCAACCTGGTCGAGTGCTCTGCTAAGAAAAACGAGAACATGCTGACGGTCTTCGAGGAGGCTGTCCGCGCCGTCACCAAGCAGCCAAGTTCGCCACGCAAGTCATCCTGCGGATTTCTGTGAACTAGTGTAGAGATTAATCTCTTTGTGCTTTGTTTTCCAAACTGTGTGTACCGTACTGTGTACTGTGTTTACCGTTAAGTTCTTATTGTTTAACTGCTTTTTGTGTTAAAACAATCCATTTTCCGTGCAACCAAAGTGCATTTCTGTGTAAGAAAACAAAAACAATATAAAATCAAACAAATTTATACATATTTACTATAAAATATAAATAATTGAATTTGAATGCATATAAATTGCGGACAAAATCGTGTTATTGTACATATTCAATAAAAACCTAGTCATTAAAACCAGTTTAGGTTGTCATTTTTGAAAAGTCCCGCCATAGTAGCAGCTCCATTTATCGAACTCGAACTCTGTCGCGCAGCGCTGCCACTCGATCTGCGAATTTGTTCCGGCTCTGGGCACTGGTCCGATAGTTGGACTATTGTATATCAATAGTTTCACATCCCTATAGAGATGGAATGCACTTTAAAATATAATCAATTTTCGGTATATTTTGATAATGACAAGGTATATTTCTGAGGGTCATGTGGTGTATTTGACAGATAAATCCGCGGTCACACTATTCCATCCCAGATGATGTGGAATTTTAAATAAATAAATTTTTAAAGTTAGCCAATAAGATGGACATAACCCAGCACTTTAAGGCGAGTGTCATGACGGTGCGCCTGCAGCGTAAGACTGAGCTGGCTTCGTCCGGACGAGGCAAGGCCGCAACAGGACATCCAGTGGCAGGACCATCGAAGCCGACTGGTCCCCGAGATGTCTTCGCGATTGAGGCCAAGAAGGTGTGCAACAAGATCACAGATCTGCGCAATCTTCTCATTGAGAATCGAACTGCCTATATGAGGATTGGGCAGCACCTGAAGAGTGCGACGCACATGACCGATGCCCAACGAAATTTAATCGATCGCGAATCGGAAAAATTCGTTGCCGTCTACACACAGCTTCTGGCCAAGATGCGCAGCGAATGGAAGAGTGTGAAGCGGAAGCCCCAGGAGCGGCAGCACATCGAGGCGGTGCTTGACTTGTTGGTCAGCTATCTTCACGGCGTGGAGCAGATATATTTGGATCAAAAAAAGTACCGTGTCCAACATGAACTAGAAACATACAGACTACTCAAACTGGCGGCAGATAAAAAGAAAATACCCGTCCGTCCAGGGGGTGGCCAAAGTGCTAAAATCGGCAAGCGCCTGCTCACCAATGGCAGCTCCGAAAGCAAGGAGGCGTCACCGTCGGACGATGGCGCTCTCGAGGACTCCGCCGACAACGATTGGGGCAACGATGGTTGGGGTGACTGGGATGATGACGAAGACGAAGATGAGGATGTGAACGAGACTGATGCACAGCTGGATAGCAGTGCTCCTCAGTCGACGCGGCACAAGTCGCGAACGCGTAAGCGAAGCAAAGGCAAGCAGGCTGCCCCAAACGACTCCTCGGCCAAGGTGGCACTGGATGAGGATATTCACAAGTCTGCACAGGAGCTGCCGGATGACGAGGATCCCCTGAGCGCAGAGGATGTTCAGCTGTTTGAGGCGGAGAATGTCCATATGTATAATTTCCTGCAAGGGCTCTCCGAGGAGGTAGAGCAGATTGGCAAGAATGTTGTGGACATTGCCCAGCTGCAGGATATTTTTACCGAAAAAGTAAGACCATCCATCCATTGCACTATTTCGTAGCTTGTCTAATGTCTTGATGCTTTTTCAGGTCGCAATGCAGCAGCACAACATCGAGCGGATTGCCAGTGCCGTTGTGGGCAGCACGGAAAATGTCAAAGATGCCAACGAGCAGATCCGTCAGGCAACCCAACGAAATGCCTCCGTTCGTGTATATTTCCTGTTCTTTTTGATTGTTATGTCGTTCTCCTTGCTGTTCCTGGACTGGTACTACGACTAGAACCGCACCGCACCGCACCGCAGTAAAACACAGATTTTGTAATCGTTGGATCGTACTAATCGACATGAATTTGTTTATTGTATAGTAGTTTATAAATAAAAAGAAAGACAAACGAAAGGGCGATTCAATTGTTTGGTTTCTTCAATGAAACGATGGTCAAACAATTTGGAATTAAAATCAATTTGAGCTGTAATCAAACTCTTAGGCTTAAAGGTTCTCCTCCACGCTTAACGTTTTAAGTGGGATGGTGGGGGGTGGGGCCTGGTTCGTTTCTTGTATGATGATTTATGCCTAGCGTCTTACTGTCTAATGAAGTAATTTGTTCGTTTAATATAGTGGCTCTTCTATATCAAGGAATACCGGGGTTCTACTACGTGGAAACGTAAACTCGCACTATGCTTAAGGCTTATGTATTTAATTTCTAGTTAGCGTAGTACAACGTTCCATCGACCTCGTTCTCGCTCTCGACAGATATTCATTGCATGAACGTCTAAATGTCTAAAATCTACCTAACTTATCAGCTATTTATGTATGTGTTACCGTTGTGTTTGTGTTTGTGTGTGTGTGGGGAGTGTATTCATGGCTTAATCTCTAGATTGTTTATGTGCAATTTTTGATTGCATTCGATGCAGTCTGCTGGTTCTTTCCGGTCAGTGTGTTGGGCCTGGGCTGGGCTTAAGGACTCTCAAGGTTGACTCCAATGGAAGCTATTCGCTAGAGCCACTAGAAGTAGCAATAGTAGTAGGAAGGCGCCGCTGTAACTTGGCATGGTTGTTGGTAATTGTAATAAACGCAATCGTTGTAAACTAAATAATAATTCGGCCACGTGGGTTATGGCGTTGCAGCAATCGAGTCAAGGCTGGGTAGGCTACGCCCAACCAAAGCACTGCTCTCCACCGAATTGGAGATTTGACAGCACTCGTCTGGATTGCTATTGATATTGCTCATCGGGGTCAGTGGTGATGACCCATCCTCCATGATGGGTGTGGCTGGATTCTCGCCAGACTTGTCATTGTGAATGCTGCTGCTGCTGTTGCTGTTGGTGCTGTTGCTGATGCTGATCCTGGTGGTGGTGGTGGTGGTGGTGGTGCTGCAGTTGGACGCCGACGACTTCAGGGCGACCTCCTCGTTCAGAAACACTCCCAGTGGCAGATGAGAGTTCATGTGAGCTAGAGATCGAAAGTGTAGCCAAAACTCAATTAGTTATTTGTTATTTGTCTTTTTCGTCAGGGATTATTTCAAGTGTTTAAAGGTGCGTCTTAGGTCTAGGCCATGCAGGAAGGCAGCAAAGCATTCTAAGCGTACTAAGGTTAGGTGCTACAACTAATTATATCTACAACTAGTTCTACCAGAAACGGTAACGGGTTGGGTAGGGTCTGGGTGTGGCTGTGGGTGTTTTGGTTATTATATACAAGAGACTTTACCGCGGAAACCCATGAAATGCAAGAAGGATCGTGGACAGAACTCGCATTTGTAAAACAATTCGCTGTTGTGGGTGCGCCGGTGCTTGCGCAAATCTCTGAGATACTCGAATGCCAGCTCGCACTCGTCGCACTGGTAACCAAGCTCTGGAATAGACAATTTGTTGGTGGCCTTTGTGTATCTATTTATCGGCATTAAGTATTTTGTGGAATCGATGTGAACTTGGGGTGGAGAACGAGTGGGAGGAAGGAACACTCTGTGTTGCGACACTGGGATCACCACGGGAGGTTGAGGAACACAAAAAACGGACACATTGGGGGCGTGAAGTTTGCCAGTCCTGGACGTATGAAGGCAGCGGCACAGGCGCAGCGTTACAATCATGAAAATTGCGGCTCAATGATACAAATTTGCTTGAAAACGATTGCATTTATTTTTAAGCATTTAATTATTTTATTTTGAAATGTTTTGTGCTTGTTTTTTAAGCATAACAAACTCAGAACATTTAAGAACCTGCTAGAGATCTCATCACACCCAATGTTAGTACTACAAAAGTTATTTTCTCAACTTCTTCCGCGTCCGTCTTAATGTAATGTACAACTACGAGTAGATACGTTTTATGGGTGCATACAATTACTGGCAAGCTTTTGCTAGGTTTGGGGGGTTAGTTCATGCCAAGCCATAGAATATAATATGTGATTTTTGTGTGGAAATGATTGTTCGTTACAGTTCGGGAATGAATCGAATCGAACAAGAATCGGGTGATGGTCGGGAGTTGCTTTACCTTTGGAGCATACGACCACGGTAGAAAAACTGTTGTAACGATAACGTTTTGGATGGGATTAGTAAGGGTTACGGTTACACACACACACACAGAAAATTACTACGACAGTACATACGATTAGTTAAGACTAGGACTAGGACTACGACTAGGACTAGGATTACAAGCTACTAGCCGCCGCTCCCAAATTCAGCTTCCCATTCACTTAGCAGGCCACCGCATCCGCATGCGTTCGAGCACCCAAAAACTTACCACCGTGAAACTTAACGTGCGTCTTTAGGGCGCTCTCCGTACCAAATTGTTTGCCACACTCGTCGCAGGTGTGCGGCTTGGACAGCAGGTGGACGGTGATCTTGTGCAGCGTGAGCTGCGAGGGTCGCGGGAATCGCACATGGCACAGATTGCACTCGTACGGCCTGCCCTCCACGTCGTGTGACTCCATGTGCCGATGCAGGGCCGTGCGCATCCGATAGCCCCGCTTGCAGATGGTGCATACGAAGGGCATCGAGGTCTGTGCTCCGTGGGCCAGCTGGTGGTGCTTCCGCAGGGCAATGTCGTTGCTGAACCGCTCCTCGCAGTACAGGCACTGGTGGCTGGCCCGCAGGTCGCTAACCTGCACGTTGGCAGAGGCGGGCGTGTTCGGCGCCGAGTCTATCGTGGAAGAGGACGGCGACGACGAGGGCGAGGGTGAGGGCGATGATACGGGCGTGGCCAGCTGCAGCGACTGATTGAAGCCGCCCGCCGATTGCGGCCCCACAATGACGCCTCGCTTGCGGAACTGCCGCAGCGTCGTGGTGGAGTCCGGCTCCGATTGCTCTGGCGAGGGCAGGGTTATGTGCATCATGGGCTGCGGAGAGGGCACCGACATGATCGTCGAGGGCGGCGTTAGCACCGTTGGCGGTGCCTGCAGATTGGTCTGCAGCTCCTCGTACTGTCCATGGCCGTGACTGTGGCCAGAGGTACCTGAAGGAAAGTGGAATTAAAATTTGGATTCTTTATCCTTAATTGGGTTGCCACTTACAGTCCTCGCAGTCCGGACAGCAGAGAATGCGTTGCCTGCGTGGGGCGGGCGTGTGTACCTGCAGCTCCAGAGCTATAGGAGGGGGGCGAGAGAAAGAGGATCATTAGCTGGGACTCCACTTGGGTATCGATTCAACACGAACTCACCTGATGGATGCGGTTGCTGCTGGTGTTGCTGCTGCTGCTGCTGCTCGTTGCTGATCTGCAATTGTACCTCCTCCACTCGCACACCTCCTCCTCCCTTTTCTCGGCCACCCTTTTTGCTGGCAATCTGCATGTGGAAGCGCTGAATGTGCAGGTCGAGGGCTCGCTGGGCGGGAAACACCTGCGAGCACTGGCCGCACTGATACTGCTGCACCACATGCTGGTTGAGGATGTGCTGCGACCGCTTGCCTCGCGCCGCAAAGGCCAAAGGACAGTGCGGACAGTTGAACGGCGCCACTGCCGGATGCAGTTCGATAATGTGGCGACTGTACTCCAGACTGTTGTTGAATCTCGGTCCGTTCTGGCAGAAGCGGCACTTGAGCGACACCGCGCGACCCTTTGGCGTGGTCGCGGGCATTGAGAGGAGGCTGCTGCTGCAGCTGCCGCCGCCGCTGCCTGCATTCTAATACTGAATGATTTTGTACTTGATTTTGATGTTGCTGTTGCTGCTGCTGCTGTTGCTGCTGCTGCTGCTGTTGCTGCTGCTGCTGCTGTTGCTGCAGATGGTGCAGCTCGTTGCTGATTGGCGCACCGTAAAAATGCATCGGCGCTTGCTGTGGATTGCTGGCCGAGGCCACGGGCTGCTGCTGTTCCGGCTGCTGTATCAATATCATGATGGGTTGCTGCTGCTGCTGCTGTTGTGCCTGTTGTTGCTGCTGCTGATGATGCTGCTGCAACTGCTGCTGTTGGTGATGGTGCTGAGTGGCCTGCTCCAGCATGTAGTTCTCATTGGGGTCCAGCATCGTGTAGGTGGCCTCCAATGGTGCCGCCTGCTGCTGTAGCTGGTGCTGGTACAGATCCGCAGCACTGATGTAGTATGTTGTTGTGGTGCTTTCCAATGGACCAACACCGCCCTTGATCGCCTCCAGTCCGCCCACTGCTGACCACTGCAGATGTGTCGTTTGCTGCTGCTGATGCTGCTCCTGGGGCTGATACTGCTGCCATTGCTGATGCTGTTGCTGCTGCTGCTGCGGATCGATGGAAGCTGCGAGTCCAGGCGAAGGCAACAGTTGCAGCTTGCTGGCCGACTGCTGCTGCTGCTGCTGCTGCTGATGCTGGACCGAGTGCTGATGATGATGATAGATTTGCTCATAGGAAACTGTCGTTGTTGTCTCCTGGTGATGCACCTGCGGCACATGCGGAGCCTGGACCATCTGTGGTTGCTCTAGAGATTTCGAGACTATTGGCTGGCGCACATGAAGATGCTCCAATGGTTGTTGCTGCTGCACCTGAACCTGTACTTGCTGCACCTGAGGCTGCTCAACCAGAGGCTTCACCTCAGGGAGGACTGCCACTGCCTCAACCTGCGGTACCGCCACCTGCACTTGCACTGGCACAGGAACGCCTGGCGACACCTGCGTGGCCTGCACTGCCTGCTGTGGCTGCAGTTCGTTGAGGAACTGCGTCAACTCCAGATGCAGACTCTGCTCGGGCTCTGGCGAGGCATCGATGTTTTCGAAGCAGGGAATATTGTTCTGGAAGCCAATCAGCTCGTTGCTAAAGTTGCTGTTGTCGAAGAGATCCTCCCGCTGACTGGCCCCTGCGTTGGGTTTCGCCTGCGACTCTGCGAGATCTGGAGGCTTGGAGGCGCCGGCTGGCTCCCCCTCCTGCTCCTGCTCGGGTTCGCTGAGGGAGGCATAGTCGGCGGGGGTGAGGAACTCATCGATGTGCGGACAGGTCGGCGTGTACATGTGCTGGTCCTGCATCTCGTTGAGGATGCCGTTCAGTGTGGTCTCCACATCGTTCATCTCCACCTCGAGCTGCTGCTTGGCATCCAGATCGTTGAGGGCCAGCGGCAGGGGCTCGGCTCTGGGTGTGGGTGGCGGCGATGGGGCTGGTGTGGTGGCTCCAATCTGCTCGAGACCCTTCTCGCAATGCTTCTCGAATTCGGCCAGAAAGTCCATGGGTGTGGGTCCAGTCCTTACCACTTGGATCTCATTCTCGTCCGTGGACGAGAAGGAGTCGTCCTCGTCGTCGTCCCCATCTGGTGGTGGGGGTGGTGCTGGTGCTGGTGTGGTGGGGACTCATCTGTGGACCCATCGGGGGGCCTGGTGGCTGTTGCTTCAATTTCGTTTGTTTGGAGTGCCACAGCAGAATTGAAGCTATCTGCTGTAGCACTCTGGCAAAAATTCTCATCGTTTGCATTGTTGTTGACATCGTCGGGATGGCCTGGAAGCTGCTGCTGCTGCTGCTTCTTCTGCTGATCTTGATCCTGATCCTCCTCCTCCTGCTTTTCACCAGCGTTGTCCCCGCACAATCTGCGCTGCAGATCCTCATTGAGTGCCTCGAGGGGTATGCTCACAATGATCTCTGGCTGCTCTGACTGTTCTGCTCCCTCCACATACAGCTGCTGCCCCTTCTCAAGGGTTGTGTTTGTGGTTGTGACTGTGGCCTCTGTGGACGAGGTCAGTTCCTTTGACTGCAGCTCCATCGAAGATAAATCGACAGTGGCGGCAGCTTCCTTGAATGTTTGTTCTTCTTCTTCAATCTTTTGCTTGGACGGAGTCTCCTCCTCCTCCTCTCGTAAGGTGCTCTCATCCGACGAATCACTCGGTGATTTCTCTGTCCTCGACGGCAGCTCCTTGACCGATTCTGCCTCCGGTTTCCCATCGCAGTTGGTTTCCAATTCATTTGGGGACTCCTTGCCATCCGTTGGGACTTCTTTTAAGTGTTGGGTTTCTTTCGCTACCTCATCGATGGATGCCACCTCCGCATCTGAAGTACTGATGTCGCTTGCCTCATCGCAGGAGGAAGACGTTGCCCCTGGACGCAGCGGCGTTGCACAGTTCTCATCTGATTCGTACTGCTTTTCCTTTGGCTTTTCGTTAGAGATTTCCTCGTCAGACTTTGTGTTCTCCTCCGGACTGGATTCAGCTCCAATCTGCTGAATCTGAAGCTCCCTCACCGTCGCCTTCTTGCTCAGTGATCGCCGCTGTCGCTTGGCTGAAATGTAAACGGGCGAACTCCGCGGACGACGGCCACGTCGCAGTGCTGACATCGCTTTGGGCGATCGCCTGGGGAACTTGAGCTCCGATGGCGCTGAGGTGGAGGAGGGATTGCTGTCGCTCTCGAAGCCACAGAGTGGCCCCACCGACAGATCGCTCAGATGTTCTGTGGCCGCCTCACTGCTGGTACTCCTACGGCCCTCCATCTCCGAGGAGGGTGCCGGCGAGTAGCTTGACCACGACTCGGACAGCTGCTTCCGCGCAGCCTTTGTCTTCCAAGGCATGCTGCTGGCATCAGCTTGGGCAGGTGGTCGTTCCTCCGCATTCCCAGTCTCACTCGCAGCCGGTTCCGAAGTTCCTGCGGACTGTGTTCGCATTCTGCGCAGTTTCAGCTGCAGGCGACGTCCCTTGGGTGGGGGCAGAACCTGCTCCGCGGCGGCCTCCTCTGTCTTTACAATTTTTGGCAGTGACGGCAGAGGGGATGGGGCCTCACCCTCGGACTCAGAGATAATGCGACGCTTTCGTTCCATCTGTGATTCGGGCAAATGCATGTAGTCCGATGCATTCACATTCGCAATCGCACCCGTACTGGTATCCATATCCTTCGCTTCCTTTTCCTCTTGGCGTGTGGTCTGCATCTCTTGCAGCAGTTCCTGCCTCTGTTGCTGCTTCTGTTTTCGCTTGGCCTGTCTGGCTGTCTGCCGGTCAGATATTTCCTGGGCATAGCCCTGCAAACGCTGCTGCATCCGCACACATTTCCTTCGAAATTTGGCCACCATCAGGAACTGGGCCATGCACTGGCGGCAAATCTCCTGCGGAAGTCCATCGTCGCGGCTGACCTGTGAATTTAATAAAAAAACTCATTTATTAGATATCATAGCTTTTAGATGTAAATACATGCAAAAATGTAAAAGAGAATACCCGAGAATGCAAAACAAACAAACAAAATACATGTCGTGTGCATGACGAAACACATTGATGCTCGAATCGAGGCAGAATCCCAAAACAAAATACATGTCGTGTGCATAAAAAGGCACATTGATGAAGAGTTTTATTTTTTTTTTTTGTTTTTTTACAGATACCAAATTTTTTAAAAGCTTTCCCTAATCTGTTGGCACATGTGGAGTATCATTACTATCAGTTTTCATGTGTGTTAAACCCTCTACTTAGTGCACATAAAGATAGACACGAGTAGTTAATGACTAATAAGGTGAATGGAGGCAATCAAACGCTTAGGCTTTGACCCACAAACAGGGCACAGGGCACTGGGCAGGCAGGCAGGGAGAGGGCTTTTAGCTATTTCCTTTCTTTCCAGTTTGCACTGTGCGGTGCGGCGTTTGCTTACCTTTCGTTGAAACTATGAATTAATTAACTGGCATTGAAAATGTTGAGCATTTTGCCTATTAATAACAATAGTAAGTAACAGCTTAACGAGCGAATGCGAACGCGAATGGGCTGTGACCAGTTGGTCAGTTAAAAAATACCCAATGATGGAAGGCTGCCGGCGGCTGTTGGCTAGTGGCAGGTGGAAGGCGGCACCGCAACTGCTCAGCTCAGGCTGGTGCCCCCTTGGAATGGCAACAAACTCTGGCTGTGCTGTTGGGGGCCGTCGGCACCTTCGTTTTCCGTTGTGTTGTGATTTGGAGCAAATAATTTGCTTGGTTTTCCAAATGAGCGACTTCATTAAAGAGAGGGAGTGGGAGGCATGCCAAAAAAAAATAGATAAACCAGACACGAACTGTATAAAGAAATAACAACAAACATACATACGAGTACAAGCACATATGTACATATATTGTATTTGAAAGAAAAAGACTGAAAGTCTGACGTAGTCGAATGATTTCAATTAAAATTTCAAATTCCAGCGGATCCTGATTGATATTTTGTTGAATATTTATATGGCCTTCTCGTGTCTTTTTGTTTTTCTTTTGTTTTGGGCTGGCTGGGGGGCCATTGATACAAGACCACAGCATATACAATACACCCATCAATTGTTTCAAATTGTATTCAAATTATAGATTGTGAGAGATCAATAAAGTGCACAACGGATATGCTGGATATGCTGGTTAACACTGGATTCGCACACACCAATGCGAAAAACAGTTTTGGTAAAATTGGCAAGCAGTTCATTGATCTGACAAGCAGTGGATGCATCTCTTCCTCTCAAATAAGCAGTTTAAAAGCAAGAAAAAGTTTTTTAAAACTTTATTTCCTCCTAAGTGAATCATGTGAGTGAATGTAGTGCAAATATTAATGATAATCTCAGTACTGGGGTACTGGCTATCCTTACGAGTGACTTGCTATCATCGATCACGGCATGATTCATTCATCTTAAAAGCAGAAGCATATTCACTCTGGTAAGCTGTAGAAGCATAAAAAGTGAATGTCATACTCTTAAAAAAATGTATGTATGTAAAAGTGAATGCCAGTGAGAGTAAATAATACTACTCTCCAGTGGAAAATAAAGAGCATAACAATCAATTAACAAGTTCAAGATCTCTTTCGTAAATTGGGCAACAAATTGCTTAGGTAAGGTGAAAGGAGAGCACACAGAACAAAATAAAAAAAAAATAAAAAAAGAAAAAAAAAAGTTGGAGAATGCTGATACAATTTTCGAGACGCAACAAATAACACAAAAATAAAATAAAGAAATAAAAGAGGAGCGGGGAAAAAAACTGGCAACGTGATGTGGTTGGGGTATGGGGGATATATGCTTAGGCTATGGTAATGCAAATACAGTTCCGAAAATGACATAAAAAAGCCTTCCACCAGCACCACCACAAGAGACCAGACCCCCTGAAATTTATGCATAGCTTGGCGAAAGATCGCCACGGAGCGGGACGGAAATTTGAACGATTTCGAATGCACAAGCTGCCGACAATGCATAACTGATGAGAGCGCTCCTTCTACTGCTGGCCAAAACCAAACAAGAAAAACCAAAATCTAAAAAAGACCAGAGCCTCGAGCCTCGGTCTGGCAATGAGAGAGGAGAGGTGAAGTCCCCGCCCCAACCCCCACCGAACCCACCGGATCAACGAAACGGAATACAGCCGACTGCCGTCAGAGACGTTGTCAAGTGTAAGTGACAATTGAAGTAAATGCCGTCCGGTTGCGTTGCGACCATCTCGTTCGTCTTGTCCGTTCATCTGTCCGCCAGTCGAGAGCGTGCGGGGTGTGTGGTGTCTGGTGGGGTGTGGGGTGTCTGTGTAACTGTGTTCGAGTGGACCAGGCGAATAAAAATAGACGCAAATGCGCTGAATACACTGAAATAAATAAATAAATAAATAAACTTGCATCGCGTTGTCGTATCTAATAAAAATAACAATCGAGCGAGCACCTAGCGCGCACCCAGAGACGCACCCAGAGGCCAGGTCCGGCCTCACACACGAAGTAACGGAAGAAAAGCGGGGAAAAAGCGGATCGAACGAATCGATCGAACGAGAATCTGCACCCAACGAAAAAAAAGACCCAGAACTAGAATCCCCGATAGAAAGATACAACAGATTTGTAATGTCAATAACGAGCGAGTATACAAATCACACAAATTGATTTATTATCACCAATAAAACATCTCAATTAGCAGCCTTTCTACGTGGATGAGATCTCGTCTCGAAACGTAATTTCTCAATTAGTCATAAAAAAATACCCAGAAAATATATGTACAATATATATTTATTGTAAATACATCGATGGAAAAAAACCCAATGGGTGTCGGATTTTTTAGATTGCAAACGATAATAAATACAAATTAATATTAATTCTGTACAAATAATATAATAGGAGAGCTTTAAGAAATAAGAGAGTGAAATTAGGAGTGCAGAGAGATCTACACAGAAGTAAATCTATGTACATACATACATACATATGTATTTACATCTAACAAGTCAAAAATATTTAAAGGAATACCAGACCTCTAATGTTCTTCCTCGCACTATTTTTTCAAAGTCTCTCTCGTACTCAGCAAGGGCTAAGTTCGACGACAGACTCTTAGAGCGAGTGCCTCTCGCTCGCGCACGAGTACAGCAATAAAATATGACAAGAATAACGGAGAAGCAAAGTAACAAAGCCCAAACCACTGAACAGTTTTCAATGAGAATAATCGCGTAGTCAGTTCTGGATCAAAATACACAGAGAATAATATTACAATCCGAAATACATACATATGTATGTATGTACATACGGTAATATTTCCAACACGGTTTGGCATTTCTTCTACCCCTAAACAAAAAAAAAAAAAAAAAAAACAAAATCCGCCTCAAGCATTACGCAGTTCCATTACTAAGCATATTTTGGTGCTGCAAGTGATTAAACAGCATTTGGCACCTACGGTTTTTTCCCAGTTTATGCAACACGAAAATTAATTGAGTTCCACGAGGTTCTCTTATCTTATAAACATTAATAATATTATCATAAAATCAATACACGATAACTGTTATTAATAAAAAAAATACCTATACTAGCTATTTCCATATGTACTCGTACACACATTTGTATATTTATAGATCCATTATTATTGCTCATTCTTTGGTTAGAAGTCGTTTTAATGTACATTATTTAAAGCACACTTTTGCCATAATCTGTGCTATTGAACGCCAAAAAGAGATCTGTTCGGTTCTTAAATTGTTTAAAAATTGTTGGCAAAGGCAAAGGCAGTTTCTCAAAGGCTGAGATAAATGCAGACAGACAGACAGATAGACGGACGGATACATTCTGCTGTCATAATCTATTTTCAGACGGAGACTGAGCTCCACAAGTAAATGACACAATCATCGATTCTGTTTTTGTCTTGCGAAATTGCAGAAATCCAAAGCGGATAAATAACCTAGAAAAACAGAGCCACAATTGAATGATTAGTTCAAGATAAATGCAATGAATGCCTGCCTCACGTCCGGACGCCCCGCACTACCCCGCACCATACCACACAAGCAACAATCATTCCGAACCATTGGCAGCATGCCCTCAGACTCAATTTGTCTTGGATTTGTCTTGGATTTGGATTGTGCTGGGTGCTGTCGATGGTGCTGTGGGGTCTCCATTAGTTTCCCTCTCCACTCACTTTTCTGGAGAAGAAAATGGTACAAGTTGTTTGCCCTTTCGCTCGCTTCCTAGTTTCTCACAATCGAAAGAAAGCAAGCAAGCTGCAAAAGGGGGAGGAGTAAAAGTCAGAGTCAGAGTCGGAGTCGAAGGCGGATAAACTGAAGCAAATGGGAGGAAAAACTTCAAACACGCCATACAAATTGTGTTAATTTGCACTCAATGTGCAACAAATTACAGTACTCAAAAAAACTCCACGCCAAAAGAAAAGGAAATTAAAACCAACACAAAGAAAGAGAGCCAAACAATTTCGAATATCGAGACATTTGATACCGCTTAAGATTTGTTTGAAATAGTATGGCTTAAAACTATTAGGCTGATGTTAGTAAAGTTGTTTTTTTTTTGATTTGGATAATCTCTGAAACAAACAAGTAATTCCACAGATTTCTAAGCAGCACATTGACTGTGTTCGTGGATGATAGTTTTTCCACTGAGATGCTACTTTCGAAAACAGGGGATAATGCTGAACTTATACATAAGTCTTTCGTTTAAAAGATATGTAGGAACTTTAAAAAAAAACAAGTCATTCGTGTGGGGCAAATAAACAATAAATCCAAACGCCAATTTCAGTTAAACCTGAGGCCATATTTCAATGGGAATAATTTTAGAAAATAATATCGCGTTAGAATGGTATGAAATGTTTTTTTTATGTATTTTGTTTTAATGTTTATTTTTTAAATTAAATTTTAAATGGTATCTTTTCGTTTCCGTTCCCTAAGGGAAGTTTTTTCCATTCAAATTGAACCCACGGGTATAGCTCCCCATAGTACGATCCTTAGCAATGAAAACTATCTGTTAAACAACATTTTCTCAATGCCAACAAAATTGATATAATTCTACCAATATCTCTCAATATGCTTTCCTTCTGCGTGTCGACACGAATACACTTTCCCTTGTCTCTGCTACAAACAACTTTATGCATTGTCTATAGTCGTATATCGTCTCTAGAGGGGTTATAAAAACTGAATGGCAAAAGAAATGGAAATTAAAACAAAAGCAAATCCAAAAGCTGTAAATTTGTATTTTTTTTTGCAACGGCTAGATTGCAATTCAAATTGATGACGGTGCAGGGGAAGAAGATAAAAAAAAATTAATAATAACTGTAAACTGTTGCGAAGAGAGCCAAAGCCATAAATAAAGACTGAGCGAGTGGGATGGCCATAGACAGAGGCCCAGGGCCAGGAGGTAGAGCGAGTGTGAGGGAGATAATAAATCGCTTGTATGCAAACATAAATTTACATTTTTGATGATAATTCTTCCCACCCGTAGAGACGGGGATAGTCCACAACGCCTCCCCTTCCAGAGCTGCGCAAATTAAAATCCAAAGAAAAGTCAACAGATGAAAGAGAGAGAGAGAGAGAGAGAGAGGAGAGGCCACGCCATGGTCCATTCAGCTAGCAGCCGGCAGCTGCAGCCACTCAATGAAAAAGGTTTAAGAGTGTTTGACAATGGCAATGTTTAACTAATTAAGAGACGAGATGAGAGCAGAGCAGAGCAGAGCACTTCATCTGGAACAGTTTGCGACTCTAATGGAGCCATAAAAAGAACCACAACGGACAGCTGCAGGAACAACGAAAATTTGTAATCAAATTGTACCGAACATTTTACCCCCCAAGGAGACTGCGAGAGTAAGAGCAGTAAGGAGCAGCAAGGAGAGGTGTGGGAGAGTGAGACCCAAAACGGGCACTTAATAAATCATACCCCCGCCACAACTGCAAATTAGACAGGGCCCCAAAGAGCAGAGCGACAGAGAGCAAGCAAGCACAGTGTGGATGAGCAGGAGAGAGAGAGCGGTAAATGGTTAGCATTTTGTCAGCCAACCCAAAGGCAGGGGCGGCTGGAGGGACTCTGTGGGGGGTGCAGTGCTGCTGGTGTGGGATATGTTGCCTTTTCGCACATAATCCAACAACAAAGCAACCCACTTGTGGAACTTGTTGGCTTTGACAATTTTGGCTTAATTGCAGCGGACGGACGCCGGAACGCAGAGAAAAGGAAACAGAAAAAGGATGCCGAGTGCGAAATTGTCTCTTTCGCACCCACAGCTGAGCATTTGTGTGCGTGTTCGTGTGCAACTGTGTGTGTGTGTGTGTGTGCGCGCTAATAGGCGGAGCAATAAAAGCCACAACGAAACGGAAGAGTGGACGACAAGTGGACAAAGGGCGGCCGGCCGGCCAGAGGGAAAGACACAAACCAGGCCACCAACGGGATTCGGGCCAGGGACGTACGAATCTGGGTGGGGGGTAATTGTGTGTGTGCGCGGTATAATGAAATGAAGTAAAAGTGGCTTGGGGCATATCGATTTGAAGAACGGACGCCTTGCCTCTGAAAGTGAATCATTGGAAATTCTCAAGTGATATGCAGCAGCAGCCTCAAGTGCAGCCATTCAAAGCGGGGGAAAACCAGAAATAAACCCAAATTGTTTTTTAATGCACAAAACAAAACTGAAAACAAACAAAATACTCCAAATTATTCGGAAAGTATTATAGAGAAAGTGAAATCGATTGAAAATATATAGAAATATCTGTTAAAACAAATAAATTACGTGCCAAAATCATTGAAAATAAAATTTTAGTAAGCACATAATAAAACATGAATAAAAATTGAATGAATACACAAAAAAAATATATTACAATCCTGCGGACAAACCATACTAAAATTGACCAAAAAGGTGCTGCGAATATAATAAAAAATATTAGAAATACGTCTAACCTATTTAATGAACACTTTCGTGGATAGTTCATTTTTTTGATAGAAATGTTCGTGTGGAAAAAGGAAATAAGAAATAAATTGAAATATTAAAATATAAATATGTAATTAAAATAGTAAAACACATTTGGAAACTATACTATGTGGAAAGCCTCATTGTTGGGTGATTAACTGATATAATCATACTATCAAATGAACTGTGACTCAAGTGATACAGAAAATATGGCAAGAAATATGCTAATCCGTTTTGTTTTTATAAGATTTCTGTGGAATAGTCAATATAAAATGTATGTATGCATGTATTTGAACGACCCTGAACCAAATCAGAGCAAAATCAGAATTTGAAAACTGAATTTTTTTATTGTTGAAATTCTTTCAACACAGAAAATTCTTGCTGAATGCCTAATCTTAATAACATAACGACTGGAACTACATTTCGAAAGACCTCTAATTGAATTGAATGATACCCAAAAAGTACTTTGGCAATTGCTAGAACATGTAAACAAGAGTATTTTGGGAGCTTCAAAATAACAAACCAAAGGTCCAATCGAATCGTTTATGTGCTTAGGAGTTTCTGTTAAGGAAATTCAAAATGTAAAATTTGGTCCGCTCCAAAGAGAATCTCAAAATTCCATTGCGAGAGACACCAAAAATATGTTTAGATTAGCAACTTAATTTTAAAATTGTTATCAGTGAACCCAATGACCTCCGCAACGTTTTCCCACCGTTGAGATGAGTCGGGGTCGTCCCACCCTTTCCTCCTCCGAAAACCACTTTGTCATCTCCCTCTGAGTTTCTTTTTTCTATTCCCCCTATTTGGACTGCTGGCTTATCTAATCTGCTGCTGCTGCTGTGGGGCTGCTTTTGCTTCGTTGCCTGCTCCCGCCGTTGCGACACTTCCTAGAGACTAGCGAGAGAGATCAGCAATTCATATGAGCAGCACAGCAGGCACTACGATTCTCTGCTCTGCTTTGTGCTTTGTTTCCTAGGCAAAGGTCAGTTGTAATTATTTCTGTTTGCAGGGTATTTGAATGCCTTATAACTGGAAGTGGAACGTTAACGGAAACCGAAACTGAAACCGAAACGGAACTCAAGTCTCTGCTTTGCCGACGGCACAGCAAACCTTTTTACTTAATTTGATTGGAATATGCGCACAGGAGGGCCGTGCCGGGCCGGGCCGAGCCGGGGCCGCCCGTCGGATGGTCGGCATGTCAGTGGGGGATTATCACGCAGCAGCATCCACACACAATTTGCTCTGCTCTCCCGCACACTCCCCACCTCTCACTCGTCGCCCCCACACCATTTTGGTCGCCTGTGTTCTGTGCTGCTGCTGCTGTCAGGTCTGGCTTGTGCTGCGCTTTGGTTGGCTGATTGTTTCTCTGGCTCCCATCCTCGTACTCATCCTCATCCTCGTGCTCGTGCTGTGGTGCTCTCGTGCTCTCGTGCTCTCTTTCTCTTCCTCTACCTTGCGTCCACTCTCTCTCTAACTGCTCCTTGCTTCGGTGGCTGCAAAATGTCAAACGCGGTGAAAAATGAAGCCCTCGGCTTTTGATGTTCTCCCGTTGTGTGGCGTGGCTCTCTCTGTCCCCTACCCCACCCTGCCCCCTGATCAGTGAATGTGGCTGGAACCTCTGCATAATTTTTCATTGGCGTGTGTCCGGACGGGGGACGGCAGGCAGGCAGGCAGGCAGGCGAAAAACCGACAGACGGCATGGGATAAATCCATAAAACAATTTGAGAAATTAAACAATCAAAAGGCGTTAAGTGTTGCTGACTTTTCCTGAGGGGTTGTTCTCTCTGCCACGATTCGGTTCGGTGTGGTTCGGTGTGGTTCGGGATTTTCTGGTTGTTGCTGCTGTTGATTACCGTTGTAGCGCGTTGTGTCTGTGGCTGTGTTATTGTGACCCAGCTGCCGGTAATGGCCTTGTTTGCTTAGTTGATTAACCCGACTAAGCGAGGGGCGGGCCGGGGTACAACTGGATGAAGAGAGAGAGAGAGAGTACTGGTGTCTCAACAACTGCCGTAATAGACAGCTGCGAGAGCAGCATCCAGCAGCAGCAGTAAGCAAAAAGCATTTGGCTTGTCACACATCGTAGCGGTTTATGTTTATATTTTTATATGTTTCCCCCCCCCTGGTCTCATCCAAGCCGACAGACACTTCTACCACCACTTGGGCATCTCATCACTCTTCGCGGGGAGTAGACGAGTGGGAGGGGTGTGAAGCAGTTTACTTTTCCGCATTTTATTAGATTTTATGATACACTTGACTGACCCGGATTCGGGCTGAGCTTGATCCCCGATCCCCGATCCAAATGGCATGTACAACTTGTACTCCACACTCCACACAAGTTGCAGCATTATTTGATTACATTTGCCTTTGATTGAGTTAAGTGAATATTCCGTTGTAACATGATAAACGGGGGGTAAAAGGTACACTGTATTTAAGGGCATCTCGCGCACCCTTTTTGGGATAGCCGCCGAATGACAGATGGCAATGCTAAGGGGAAACGATTAATGATAATAAAAAATCAAGAAATGTGGCTAACTTTTTTATACACTACTCAGCTATTCAGATTTATGTGTTAATAAAACTAAGACGCGTGACCTGAAACGGAAAATGGATTGAGTGGAATGAGAAAGGGCGGAAACGATGGTTTAAAAGGTAATCCCACAGTTACTATAATTGTATTAAAAATACATAATTGATGAAGGTGAGTACGGTGTGAGTACTCTAAAAAAAAACCACAATAAAAAACCAATAAAATAAAAACAACTGTAACGATTTTATGGTACATGAACATTAATAAAACATACAGAAAGTGCTGAAGTATAACTAACATACAGAAAATGTAATAACAACATTGTGAAAGATACTAAACTTGAGCAATTTTGGAGTATATTTTACTATATTACGTTACAGTATTTTAAGCACACATCCAGTATATTTCCGGTACGTCTTAAGTCTATTGAAACATTTTGAAATTTACTTAAATTAAAAATACACAACAAAAACCAATTTTAAAATACTTAAAATACTGAAACGTACTAGAAGAATAGTAAAATCTACTCAAAAATACTAAACAACCAACGGAAATGTGCCAAAAATACAGAAATGTAAAAATTGTGAATTCTAAATGCAAAAGACTGATCTAAGGTTTCTTTAGGATAAATCGAATGTTTGTTTAATAAAATTGTATATAATAAAGAACGTTTATGGCAAACACAACTTTTGTTTATACGATTTGAACTTCCGTCTAGCGAACAGAGAAATATCTATCGAATGATTCTCCCTAAACTTCCTCAAACAAAAAGCATGCGAACGAACCCCGACACGCCTTTCCCCAAGACTTGACTTCTTTTGCATTCTTTGAATATTTGTTTAGTTTATTTTGCTTCTGTTCGCCACATTGTTGACATTAATCACATTTTAATTATAAGGCCAGAGCCAGATCCACATACTAGAAGGCGACCACGACCAAGACCACAGCTAAATTTGATTGTTTATTTGTGTTGTTGCTTCTTTAGGGAGGATCAACACCACATTTTGTGGGGCTCTTTTTTGCGCAAAATGCTTCTAAATTGAATGTGCAATTGGCCGGGCGCCCAAATTAATTAAACAAACAAACAAAACAGACAAACTACGAGAGTAAATGTATGTCTGTACTCCGTAAATTATCTGGCTTTTCTCAGCAAAATCATACAGTGAAAATGGTCTGTGAAATAGTAGGAGAGTGCCCCCCCCCCCCCCCCCCCCCACAATTTTGTGGCTGCCACCTGCAATTTGTGTCGGTCTCTCTCTCTCTCTGGGGGCTTAACACTTTGCAACACAGACTCGACTCTCCAGCTGACATTTGGGGATTTGCGGGGGCTCTAAGCAAAAGTTCGCACAGAGAGAAATTGGATAAAGGCTGCAGGAAAAAGAAAATTGGAATTATTTTGGTGGCTGTAGGAGCAAGTTTTGCTCTAAAGATATTATAGAATTTATATACCAAATTACACACAATCTCAATCCCATTAAGGAAGAATTCTCTGTTCTGGACGCGTTTCGGAGCCATTTGATTTGATTACGAAAATAGTTTTATGTCCAGCAGCAGCAGCAGCAGATGGCCAAATGGGATAATGTTGACCAGCCATATTAGCATACGAAGGGAGATAGGGCCAATGGCATACGACAGATCCCCTTAGCTAGGCATATTAACCAAGTTATTTAAATAGATTTCGTTTATTTAATTTAAATGGATTCATGAAAATGAGTGCGGGATTTTTACTCTAAAAATTGCTAATGGTCTCGTATTCCATTAGACTGATTATAAAATGAAAGGCAGATGCACGAAAAATTAACAGCAGAATTTATCAAGCGGGAAACTGCTTTTCCTTTGGTGATTAATCTTAATAAATTATGCATTTATTATTGCTGCCCAAATTGCACACAAAAATATCTGCTAACAAAGGAATCGTTCAGTCGAAACCTTTTTCAGTAATTTATTTAAGCAAATTTAAAGTCAGTTGGAGAGCATTTGAGTCGATGCACACGTACAACGACATATTATCAAGACTAAACTTCAGCTGTCTATAATATTTCTTTATAGCTAAGAATTTAACAACGTATTGAATAATTTACTTAGAGTAAATTAACGTCACAAATGTCTCATTTAAGCCTGAACAGACTGTGATTTTTCGCAGTTTTAAAGAATTTTCACCTTCTCCTCATTAAGTCGAGTGCTAAAAACTGATGAAATGTGCCAAAGATCAACATTGACATGAACCAAATGCGACAAAAAGGCGTTTGACACCTACATACCATGCACCATGTCCACAATATTCACGATTTGTTTTAGCCCCTGGCTGTAGAATGTGCTAAAAACGTAATTAAACAGGCTGTCCGCTTGGCCCACATCCACGACCAACGACCAACGGACCAAAATACTTGTATTTGTACCTAAAGTTTCCTACTTCGAGATGAATATATTTACAATGTAAGGCCATTCGATAAAAAGAATATCGGAATACAAAAAAAGATTGGCAGGAAGTATGGGTCGGTATTGAGGGTCATTAATATCAAGAGCATGACGTATAAACACACAGAAGCAAACTCTTGGATACATTTCAATTGCTGCAGCCTCTTCAAGTTCTTATGCGGGGAAACATTCCGAGTACATTTCTAATTGAGTCTGAATTGGCCGCTTCTTATGCTGAGATATCCAAAAATGTTTATAAAATGTCTCCCATAAAAAAAGAGATCTCCGAGAGCAGAGTGAAAGTGTCTCTGTGTTGGGTTGGGTATATCTGATATCTCGTGTATATGCCAAGAACAATATTTTTAGCAGCTGGCAGGCAAGCCGCAAATAAAAATAAGAGACGTACGAAATCCACAAAAAGAAGTCCATCAAGTCAATAAGAAATCTCTTTTTTCGCTGAGATGTTTTCTCAAGAAATATGTACATGAGGGGACGGACACAACAGAACTCTGAATATTTATTTATTTAATTTTTTGTCTTTTTTTTTTGGTGACTGAAAGCTGTCGCCATTGACCTTAGCACGGGCTTGGGGTTTGGGTATCCAAAAAAAATAAAAAGAGCAACAGCTACGGCTAAAAGGTGGGTATAAAACGATGACGCAGTGGAATCGGCAACAGCGACGCGACGAAGACGACAACGTTGTTAGTGTCATTAGCATAATGGAAATGAGTACAAAAACGTTTGGCTGTTTTGTTTTTGGAACTTGTCCAAGTGGGTTCTTCATCATCATCTGCATGGATCACAGAGCTTCGTCATCGTCATGATCATCATGATGATTCGTGAATCGTCTTCATTGATTCACAAGTTTTTTCGTTTTTTTTTTCGTTTGTTTGTGTGGTAAAAAGAGAGACATCTGCACGTGTGAGGGTATGTGCCAGTGCCCCGACTTGGCTTTCATGTGGTTTGACCAGCTTCGGGGAGTTCAATAAACTATGGCGTTTAGTTGGGCATTTGTCCAGCCAGATATCTGATATCTGATGTCTGATGTCCGATGCCTGATCGAAAAGAAACTTCTTGTGGCTTTTGTTTTCATAAAAGCCATTAACAACCGTTCCCTGCCTTCACGGCTACACTTTCTCTCTCCAGAGACGACAGTCTTAAGCCCTTCCTTAGAGAGTGGCTAACCCCACCCTTTCAGAGGATATTATACATTGGACAAACTTCCCATAAGCAAACGGACGAATGAGTATTCGACAAATTCCAGAACCAAAAGAATAAACAAACCCTGGAATTTCTCAACCCCAGGAGGTATTAAATTTGGCGATCAACAGCAACAAGGTGTCCTATGGGATCACCAAGAAATGGAAAGGAATACTCAGTGATCCACTTAAATAATCGTGGGAACAGAGGGTATTCAGAGTGTCCGGGCTCTCTAGGCGTTTTCCTTTCGCAAATTATTTCCCATCTTTGTCTGCAAAGAGTTCGAGTTCAATCGTAAAAGTGGCTGTTGTGTGTGAAAGCCGTAAAAGCGCGTGCAAACAGACGGAAGCGCAGCTTTTGCAAAGTTGCAAATTGAAATAACTCTTCAGACTATTGTACATATTTAATAGATAAATATTATACGCAGTAGGAAGTTTTATTTGGTTGCTAAGAAGATTTGCTATACAATTCGTCGTGCAGAAAATGTCTTCTTCAACGGGCGACAAGCGCTTACCAAAGCGGAACTTTTGTCTTTGGGTTTATTAAATCAGAGTCACAGAGCTAGAACCAGCCAAGATTCACCTACATACATATGTATGTACCTGCATATGTAGCCTGCAAATGCACCGAAGCCTAACCTGATAATCGTTCTTTCACTTCAGGAGAAAATAACATTAAAAGAAGTCCCTCTAATTGGTAAATTGAGCAACTATTCTCTTTGAGCTGTCACAGTCGGAAAATCCCCTGACGTGGATTTCTTTAGCGTGTGATCCACACTCCTAAATGTCATGGAACTTTTGTGCAGAGTTCCATTGGATGCACGATAAAGTCTACTACTCAAAAATGATGTACGGGATGCATCATATGGCTCTGTTTTAGTATGGACTGGCGTTAATTCGCTGTAAAAATGTCACATAAGTGAACGGGATGCATTCGTTAGGAATGACATAAACAGAGATCATTCGTTACAAGGGAAAAGGAAAAAGAAAAATGGCTAATTCCAGCACTAACTAAGGGGTCAAGACACCCCTCCGAGACGTAGATTTTCTCACTTACCCTAATCATGGCTGTAAATCACTTACTACTTAAATCTTTAACCAATAGTCATTCGTTTTGTGGTTCAACAAATTTATCATCAAAAATGTACAACATGTCATGATTTAAACACTACACTATGGAACATTAAATTATACCACTCGTAAGAGAGCCAGCCCCATTATTTACTGTGACATTAAATGCTCTGTTCAAATGGATGGCACGTAATGGGTGTCCAGTCGTGGAAAATGGACTGCCCACTTAAACTAACTAAACTACAATTTCTGTTCCATTACACCGCATTGCCCACCCTCCCTTCCAACTTCGCACTAAAGAATTTTTACATCCACTATTAGTATCGTATATTTGTTGCCATTTGTTGCCTCTTGGCATAAATCATATTATGCTTTTGTCTTATTAGCCATTGACATGTGAACAACATGAAAGAGATAATTTATAGGCTCAGGCTCAAGTCCCCAGAAAGTGCTTCAGAATCAATTTGAAGTGGCCAAATCCCAAGTGTGTGTAATGGAAAGGGAAAACGAAAAAAAAAACCTCTATAACACTCACACGATGCCGCGCGATACGCCCATTTGATCAACAAATATGGGGTGGATGCGGTGGCTGCGGGGCCGCGCTTCCGGACAACGCACAATTGAGTGTCTTTGTGGGGGGCGTCCAAAAAAAATGTAAAAAAAAGAGGGAGACAGCTCCGCGAGACAGGAGACTGTGTAGCAGAGAGCGGCGAGCGGAGACTTTGCTGATCCACGACCCAAGACCCAGAGACAAGAGACAAACGTATAATGTGGCTTACATTAACAGACACGCAACTTAAATCAGATTAACATACAATATAAAGGCCACCACCGAAAAACAGTGAATTCAATTTCCACTCACTTTCCTTATCGTTGCCGCTCCCTCGCTCACTCGCTCCCTCTTCCGCTCCCCCGTCCAACGCCTCCGCCACACAAATGGAGCTTACAATTTTTGACTGGCTATCAGAGATCAGGGAGGGGTTGAAGATTATGTAATTTCTACTTCTCGTCTACTTCCATCTTCTCGTTCTTTGGCTTGGCTTCTGTTCTGTGCGAGTAGTGTCTGCCCTGCCTGTTCAGCTGTCTTTTCGGTTTTATGTGTGGCCATAACAAATTAATTAAGATAAAACGAAGTTTACGATTTACGGGCACATGAAGATCTAGTCCAATAGATTGCAGGAAGAGAGAGAGAGTGAGATCTGTTACGAGGCTAACCCCAATTTCTCCCCCTATCCAAATTTGGTGAGCTCAGGCTCAGAGCCTCATTCCATACCCCACGTCAATTGTATTGAGAGCATATTCCGAATAAAAAGTCAAACACAAATACGACAAAATCTTTCCATATATGCACGCGCACCCAGCAGCCCAGCCCAGCCCACACACGTGCTGTGCTGTCCCAGAAACAATTACAATTACAAAAGAGTCCAAGCAATCAACAGACGAAGCTCTTTTAGGCGGAACATCGAGCTTTCTAGATGACTGCCCCCCAGGTGCACTTCATTATCCTGACACACTTTTAACCCGTTATGGTGGGGCAGCAGTTCCGTTCCCTCCCCTGCTATATGTATGTACATATGTAAGTATTGTTCCCCTTTTCCACTAGGGCTCATGGCTGCACCATCAAGTGGGCCAAGCCACACCAAGCCTGACCTTGTTACGAGCGAATCTCAGGCAAAAATTGAGCATCCGGGATATACATAATTATGTACATGGAATGGCTGCAGTTTCTAAATAATTTATCTTAAGGGCCAGAAAGTGCAGATCGTAAGTGTAAGTAGAACCAAAATATTGCCAAGTCTAGAGTCTAGACCCAAAGATTTCTTTCCGTTCGATCCATCGTAATTTGAATGTAATTTCTTTTTACTTTCCATCTTCAAAAACCATGAATCACACAAATATGTACAACTTCAAGATATGGAGGCGGAAATGTGAGCACTAACATTATGGATGGACAGCAGAGGTGCGAGAGAGAAGAGAGAGACCCACACAACAACAAAAGCAACAATAACTTAATGCTCCTCCAGTGGCAAATGAAAAGTAAAAGTCAAATAGAGCGCAACAAATGCAAAAAGCCGCCAGACAACCAATAGACACAAACGACAACAGCAACAACAATTTCAAAGTTACGTACACACTTCGATATGAAAGCAACGTGCGGCGGCGGCTCACTGTAAACCGGCTTTCGGCTACAACATCATCGTCATCATCATCATCGTCATGGAGGGTAGAGGAAACAACATTTGAGCGGGAATTGAATCGGAAGGTGTGCCCTGGGCAACGAAACTCAAATTCCCTGGCAACAATAGATTAATTGAGATATTGGGGCGGGAGAATTAACTCTCGAAGTACTCTGGAACCAGTGAGCACCACATACATACACACTTATTGCTGTATTATTAATGAATGCAAGTCCACAAAATGTTTTCAATTCTAGCGATCAGATGCGCCCGCCCAATGGAAACTTGGTGCCTCCTGGTTTACCCGTTTCTCGATTGGTTATTTCAACAACAATCACATTAAGTATTTAGCGCTTGATATATAACGAGCACATAAATCTACAATATAGTTTGGTATTTCAGTATTTTTGTGTTAATATTTCTTTATTAATTTGTTTACAGATTCATAAGCATCTTGCGCTTCAACTGACAGCCGCTTGAAAATTGTAGAGCAGCCACAACAACAACAACAAAATATCAGGGTGTGTCGAACCCAACCAAAAGATTGATTGAGATGTTTGGGGGCATAATACAAAACTCTCCAAAATGGAGGGAAAATATAATGTAAACAAAAACAACGTACATACATATGTACGTGCGAGTATACTTGTTAACTAATCGGGTAAATCTTCAATCAATTTTGAGCATGTTGTGGGGACTAACCTTCAACACAAACTCAATTAGAGCATTGAATCAGTTGAGTGGAACTAATGTTCCCATTTTCTTTTTTTCGGAGAGGGGAAATAAATCAAGTCATACAAAGTCCCAAAAGTTCATTACTATTACTTATAGTAGTATGACACTTACTGGACATTTTATTCAGTGACTGCATTAGAATATAAAAACTTTGTTAGAAGATAAATTACAACAATGTTGATCAAGATAGTCTATAGAATTCTGGTAACCTACTTAGACGAAACTTAAGTAAGTGTCATATTTTTGAGTAGAAGAGCAGCAGAGAACAGCAGTAACAGTAACCCAGCAGGGGACAATTTACATGCACGCATACGAGCCTGTGTGTAGGGAAATGTCCCTTAAATTGATCCCCAAGTGCAATGCAGATGCAGTAGAAACAGAACGGAACACACACCCCATTCCCTTGATACAGTTAAATTGGCAGCAAAACTTATCCCCCTAGTGGATTTCTCTTCCCCGGCAGTGCCCGCGGTGTGTGTGTGTTCACGAATCACGAGTTCAATAGCCTTCTCTTTTCATTAACCCCTCCTCCCCACCTTAAATCAATGGGAAAATTCAATTCAAAAGCCCAACATTTTCTAAAGAACCGGAAAAACGGTACGGGGTATGACTAACGAAGCGCCTAAATCAGCTAAGCAATAACAATAATAGGGACATAACAAAACTAACGACAAATCTCAGTAACAAAAACAAAGCAAAAAGCAGACCACTGAAAATGCCAGCAAGTAAGTGAGCGGACAACAACAAGAGGCTTGCAGCAGCAGCAACAACATAACCACGTGGGAAACGAATTCATTCAGCAAAAAAAAACAGCAAATAAAACCAACAAATCAACAAACGGCCTGCATTTTATGACCTGGCAACAATTACGACAATACAAAAAAAAAACCAGAGGAAAAGAAGAAAACCAAAAGTAATGACAGATTCGGGGGGCCGACAAAGCTTTAGATACCCTTTTGTAGATCGCATATTTCTATGGCAAATGTATAAGAAAGTAATCCGATTATGTAGATAATAATGATCTGATAAAGTTGTGAATTTTGGGGGAATTATCTCAAGAAATATGAACGATCTTTGCTATAACTGAGAAGAAACTATCAATCATCCAAGTAAAATCACAATACCCTCTGAAAGGGTATTGACAGTAAAAATACCATCCTCAATGACAAAACTCTTTGAGTCTGGGTTAAAGGGAGGGATGGAATGGAATGGAGATGTTGGCAATAATAATAGCGTGGAAAATGGGTTAGTCAAATAATTCGCTTCTCTACGCGTGAGGTAAAAACTAAACGACAACGACAACAACAACAACAACAGCAACGGCAATGGGAAGTACGAAATTGCAAAATAATATTGTGCGAAAAGCTTGGATTATTAGTTTTGGACTGTTTGCCAAGCGGCCTAAGCCTAGGGTTAAGCCTCAGCCATAGGCCTTTGTTGGCAGAAAGGAGGAAGCGTCGGTCAAATGGCAAACATAATAATGCAGAAAATCGAATTCCGATCGGAAAGAGATAGCGAGACAGCAGCGTTATACCGTTAAATACGAAGAACAAATAAAATGCACGGCTGCTGCATGCGTTTCGTTCCGTTTCGTTTCGTTTTGTTAAGTGTTTTGTGGTTTTGACAGGAGAACGAACCCGAGATGCATAGAGAAGGGACATTGAAAAATCCCCGAATCATACCCTGCCGACAGCACGTACATCGTAACCCCCTCCCTCCCCAGCACCCAGCAGCTCATCCCTGCCATGAGAGGATTTCAACTCATTCATCCTGCCCTCGACCGTCATCCGTCATTTGGCCACCCGCCCCCCCCCCCCTGCCTTTTTCACTCGACGAATTCCCATTTCGATTGCAATATTTATGGAAAAAAAGTACAATTCCTTTTGTGCGTGTCCGTGCGAATATATCTCTGGCTGTATGTGTGCCACTGTGTGTGTCTGTGTGTGTGTGTGTGGGATTGAGCGTGCGGGATTCCAATTCGCTTGCGTGTCCCGCCTTATGTTTGCCTTTCTGCCGCCTAATTGAACCGTTCAAATTGCACTATCAGATTAAACAACAACAGCAACCCTCTGAAAAGTAGTCCTCCCCCGCCTCTTGTGTACCCCTTACCTATGTTTGCGTTTGCTTTTATTTTCGGCAACATTTTATAGTTCCCCAGGTACTTGTGATTTTACCTGGTACTCTGGAGTCGAGTCCAAAAGGTACAAAAGAAAGGGGTTTTGATCCCCTGATCCCCTGTGAATATATTTTTTAGCTATTGATCAATATTAAATGGGATTAAGCCATGGCTGTCGGTACAAATAAAACACTAAGATTTACGGGCTACCTTATGTCTTATTAGACACCCTCTTTGTCATTTTTGTACATTTTTGTCTAATGAAATAAAAATCCCATAAACGAACGGATACATTTCAGTAACCTTTTCAAGATTTTTAAACTATGAAACTCAAAAAAGATATTAAAGATTTTCAAATATTTTCAACAATCTATCAGCAATATAATTGTACTTTAAACGTTGCCATTCAAACGAGAAGATTGTTTGAATGATTCGCACCTGTTTGCAATTCGAATTACATACATACATATACCTTTAATTCCAGGAATCGATCGGAAAAGCTAACGATCATGGTAGTTAGGCATTAAAATGGAACTTGAACTAGCAATAAAATAGGTACATATATACACTCCAATGCACATAGTATAAGAGATGGTATCATATTTGATTGCATGTTTTTGTTGAGAATGCAAAAGTCGTGTTTGTGTTTTGCATATGCATCTATTAGATTGAATTTCGAAGTACCAAATGACAACGTTTTTCACTTAAATTCATTAAAAGTACACTCGAGTGGAGTGTAATATATTTACGGGTATATATAAGAATGAAGGCTACCAACTAGAAAGATCCGCTCTGTTTTTTTTTTAATTTAGTATTTTTTTGTTTGCCTATTAAACACACACAAAAGATTTCGTTGTTGTTTGAGATTCACGCAAATAGGTTCATTGACAAAAATATTTCTTGTTGCTGGCTGATTAGCGAGGGGAAAACACTCATACTCATGCGTTTTGATAAGCCAGTCCGCAAAGCTAAATACGCAAATCGAATCATTATTAGTAACATAATCTTAGCATTAAATTGACATTGTATTATCGTGTAAGAGCTCTGCTCTGCTCTGCTCTTCCTATCAAGCGCCTCTATCGCCAAAAGGCAATCGACAGGGCCAGCAAATGAAAAAGTGTCGCCCCGTAGCTCCTCAAAGGAGGTCATCCGCGGCGACACATCCAATTTATGACGCAACGTAAATACTGTTTTGATTTCATCTGGCTGTTTGTATTATTTATTTTCATGACTTATTAATTTATGCGACACGTTACGAGCCACCAAATCAAACGGACGGACGGGAGCATCTATTTTCATAATTAATAAGTCTGTTGCTGATTGGGTTTTTGATATTTGAACAACCTCTACCTCTGCTCTGCTCTGCTCTGCGCAGAAATGCAACAGATGCCAGCAAATATTGCCAAATTCCTCCGACTTTAAACTGGAGCAACAAACACGAAATAAATAACTTTCATAATTTGTGTGGTGGCAATGCCAAAATTCGCTGAAAAATTAGCAATTGTTTGTTTTATTTTGTAGTCATAGACTTGTTTATACCAAAAATGAGCCGATAAGTGGTGGTGGTGGCCCCCACTAGGCGTGGTATTAGTGGCGTTGCCAAGTCAACAAAGTCTTTTTGGAGGAGCAGATAAGGGCCCCTGATAATCATTAGGTGCTCGTGCTACCATTTAAACTTGAACTGTGAAATGTGATCCGCATACTGGGTGATATACCCGAATCAAAGACAGTATACTATGTGTAATAATAATCTTGCTACAATGAAACCCTGTTTTTGCAAGCATAATCGCACTCTTCGGCTTTTGAGCAGGGAACCGTTACTCTCTCGAGGAACGATTTGAGGTAGAAATGCCTTCTGTAAAAATGTAAGTGTAAGCAATACCTTAAATGGTAAATATAAGTGTTATATTCCCAGAATTCAAAGTAGATAAAACTGCATGCAAATTTCATGTACATCCTCACCTCTTGTAAATATTTGCTTAATAACTCAACAGAAATGTACGCAACATTCTAGCTTTTGGACACACAAAGAGCATCATGCATCAGAGAGATTAAAAGTACGAGAGCAATGGTAGACAGGCAGCAGATAAGCAGATAGAAGTTCAGAAATTTCTTCACTCAGAACTGTGAGATCTGTTGGGATTATGCTAAGTATAGCATCAAATACATTCACACCTCTTCACTACACGCTCTCTTTTTCTCTGTTTTGCGGGCCTCCCTCCTTTGATTTGTGGAATTTTTCTTCACAGTATTCTGTATACATCTACTCGTACCTCTAGTATAAACATTTATAGCGCGATTTGTTGTTGTCCAATCAACGAACACGTGCTAAGTAATATGATAAGAATAGTGAGACTACAGCTTGATTCAATTTCGGGTAGAGAAAAGAAAATTCGCTCGTCTTGCTCTCTGGATATGAGAGAGCAATCGAATGATCTATCCTCTAATCTACCAAAAGCAACCATCGCAAGTATGTGATAAGGAAATAAATTATAAATAATAAATAAATTACTGTAGTAGGAGGAGGAGGACAAGGAATGTAAAAACCGTAAAAGGGGAAACAAATAGACTAAGAAATTGATAAGTAATTTAATTGGAATATCCCCCAATGCCTACATATTTTATCTGCAATCTGTGTTTACTCACACACCTGCTCTGATTTGATTACAGTTTACTTTATTAAGAATGCGAGAATTAACCCCAATTGTTATGCGTGGGGTGTACTTTGGGGTGTCGTAAGCGTAAACGTGGGCTAATTGACATTCGGCCTAATTGTGCTTTTTCGCTCGACAATTAATTTGACAATGAAAAAGATTCGTCGTTGCTAATCGTTTACTTTGCTGTAAAACCTTGAAATATAGGTGAAGAAAATCATCATATCAAAGGGGTGTCACGGAAATGCTTTTGGGTTTAATTACCATCCGTCCATTTGAAGAAATCGTCCATCTGTTTGGATATTTAATCTTTTTCGAAGCGAAAAAACACTTAAATAGATTGCTGGGTTACAGAAATCTTACATTTGGATGGACACTTCTTGGAGATCTTTTGTAAGTTTGTTTAATTTAATTAATAGACGAAACCCGTAAACATGCAATAAAAAAAGCGAGTAACGAGAACGAGTAGCCAAGCAACGAGCAACTATAAACAACGAGTAACGAAATAATGGATAAGGGAATTATGAAATTATAAATGGAATTCCAATGAAAAATAAATCGTAATTACATTTTGTTTTTCCCCATTTATCACATTAAATGAACAACAAAAGTTGACAGGGGGGTCAAGTATTAAAGGTTATTCGAGTAACGAAAATTTCTTCAAATTTCCAGAGATAATAAGAGAGCTTCTTGGAAAATAAAACCGAAACAATATGAGTATGTTTCCCCCTCAAAAAATCGAAAGTTAGAATTCAATGAAATAAATCATAATTACAATTTTTCCCCATTTATCAAATGAAAAACAATGGAACAATACAAGTTCAGGGGTTAAGTGTGCTTGAGGTTAAACCCTTTATAAAATTTCTTTGAAGTCTTTAATGGAGAGTATTTAAGCCTCAATTAAAACCGAATCAAGAGGGAATCCCAAATAATTGAAAGTGAGAACTGAACAGATCATCGTTATAATTATCATTTATCAAATTAAAGAACAATAAAAATAGCCGATCATTAAAACATTTCGTCTGAAAAACGAATAGAAGATACGAATTTCCTATTTCTTGTTCTGTTTTGTGACGATTTCTTCAAAGTTTCAACATTTGTTCCCCTTTTTTCGGTGATTTTTTGTTTGTTTTGTAACCCAATTGTTATCTACAGCTTCCCCTTGCCTACACAATGAAACGCCTTCTTTGAACGCATCATCATCATCATCATTAGATAAGAGCGCGCTTATGATCCCAAAATGCTAATGGCATTTTTTCAATCGCACAACCGAAAACAACGATGCAGTTGAACTCATTTTTCATATTCCATTTCGCTTTCAGATCGGACCACTCTACTTATAAATAATGGACAAAACGAAAATGAAATGGAAATTGTATAATGAATGTCTGAGAGTCTGAAAGACTGAGACTGAGATTGGGAGCCGGCCGACCCGCACTAGTTGGCGGAGAGTTTCTTAAGGTCAAACAATTTTTCATGCAACACCTTGAGAATCAGCGAGGCACCTACAATACTATATACAACACCCTCCCAAAAGGCGCGCCGCGGACCGGCGGCTCTCAAGAAACCAGTTTCTCAATTTCAGGCGTACGCCTGTGGCTTTTATTGGTAATGAGAATGGGTAGCAAGGGGGAACGAATGGCTGAGAGAGGTGTGCTAGTGCTGATGTTGATGGTCGTTCGGGGTCCGCCGTCAATGGGCCAAAGCAGTAGCCCGATAGGCGGTAGCGGGTGCCGTATAATTGGCCGGAAAGTAACGTTGACGTTGGCGACTCTTTGCAATTAAAGCTTGGCCATAAACTCGATTCCCAAGCCAAAAAAAAGTTCTTGGACTGTGTGCTCGGGCTCCCTCTTCTCAAGAAGCACACGTGCAGGCAGGCGAGCACCTATAATGTTGTTGGCCTGTGGCACGCAATGTGGCAGAATGTTAAGAATAGCAAATAGCTCACACACACACACACACAAATATTTACAATGGAAAAATCAGAAAAAGGAAAAGCACTTCAAGCAAATGTGTGGCAAGACCATTTTTGGATACACTTTGCGGGAAATTCAGGTACAGGAAATAGGGAGGGGAAAAGTAGATACATATAAGAGTTTCATATTCAGGTGTTCATTCTGATAAAGAAAACCGACAATATTTGTTAGGAAAATGAAACGAATCCAAATATTTATATCAAAAAAAAAATGAGACAATGTCTTTTAGAAATGAAAACAAATAGAAACAAAAATTTGATGCACATACGATGATAAGAGCCCAAAAAACAACACAATCTCTGCACCAAAAAAAAAGAATGAAAAGCTATCTAGGGGCTCTAGCTTTAGCTACCTTTGTAGAGAGAGAGAGAGAGAGTGATCGTGCCTATGCCAGCTATTAGGTATAGTCGTGAATCTTTACTCTGCCCAATCAGAAACTCTCCCCAAACAGGAGAGAAATGTGGGATAGTATTTTCTCTCAAGCCAAAAGAGTGAAAAGCATCGACAGTTCATTTTTTTTGAGTCAATTGTGCCCCAAAATCGAGGTGGGGGGTGCTGCCTCTGTGTATGTTCGGGAATGCAGCGCAGAACTTTCTCTCTTTAATAAAATTTAATAATTGCCTTCCACACCTCTTTCTTTGGGCACTCATAAACAAATTAGTATTCAATTGGGGGGGAACCCTTATTTACGATCATTAAAATTTATGGCTATTGTCGGCTTAAAAGGTCAGCCAAAAGATCATATGTTCATGCATAGAAGACTATTAAATATATGGACCATATCCGAATCAGATACGAACACCATCAGGGGCGTCGTGCTCTTCTTATCTAAATGGAGTGTCATAAAATCCTAAAGCAAATAAATGAAATGATATTCCCGGACCTTGATTACGATAAGATACGAGATTATCTAAGCCCTGATATGCGGATATACGTCTGTATCTATTTATACATTGTATTTTATATTAATTTTTGGCTTTACTACTGCCAACGGAACAAAAGCTTTTTCATTTACTCTTGATTTAGGCTTCTGCTAAACGATCACCTTTTTCACCGACGGACAGGCATTTTCCTGATGGAATGCTCATCGGGGGTTTTACCGTCGGCGGAGTCAACTGGCTCAAAGAGCTTCGGGTTAAAACGTGTCGTTTGCACACCGTGTGTATGTACTATTTATTATTTATATTGTTCTTTCCTTCGCTTTGTTTTGTGCAAATGTCCAGACAATTTAATTTATTTCCCTGCATTAAGGACAAATAAAATATGAGAGAGAGAGAGAGAGAGAGAGGGGGCGAACGGTACTTCAAACTAAATGAGTCCGACACGTGTGTGTTTGTGTGTGTGTGCAATAAATCACATTAAAAATTAAACGCATAGAACGACAGTCGAGTGAGTGCGTGAGAGACCAAGAATACGAGATATTTGATAAGAGCGCTACTTACATTGAGCATCCAGATGATCATCTCCTCGAGGACAATGTCCATGCTGCTGTGTGCACCGCTCAGGGCGTAATCTACGGGATTACCGTTGGTGCGATCCCCCATAGGGGGGCCGCCTGTGGTTGTATCGCGTCGTCGCATCGTAGACGTGCCTGTGCCTGTGGCTGTTTCTGTCTCCATATCTGTGGAGGTTGCTGTGGAGGATATGGTTGGTTTGTCGGCCCCAAAGAGGCTAAGCAGCTCCAGATCCCGTTTGCAGCAGCATCGGCATAGGCGGGGCATTTCCAGCAAACCCCCTGCGACGTCATCGTCTGCCGGCAGAGAAAGTTGCGCCGCCGGCTGCTGCTTTTCCGACGACCAGCTATTGCTGCGTCTTCTGACTCTGCTGCTGTTGGCACTCATCCCGGCGCTATTTCGGGTTTTGTTTTGTATTTTATTTTTTAGAATTAATTAACTTTTTATCGACCGCAGAATTGCAGTGGATTTGGGTTGGCTCGGCTCGGCTCTTTCACTTGGCCGAATCTCAATAGAATTTTTTCACTTCACACACTATAAAATGCCTTTTCCTGGCTATTTCTTATCTGTTTTATTTGCTTTTGGCGCTTTCGTTTTGACCACGAGTCGGAGACCTAAAAAAAAAACAAGAACAGGCCAGAAAGAAACATGTAAGAGAGCAGATTTGGTAAGAGACCTTTCGCGCGCCGTACTCGCCTATGTGTGTTTGTGTGCTTGCGTGTGTGTGTGTGTGAGCCAGTTTCTTTTAGTAGGCCAGCAAGAATCGGACGCCGAATACCAATCAGAATGAGAAATTCACGGAAAATGATGTTGCCCTTGTGGGGATATCAAGTATAGACAGACATCCCTCCCTCTCCAACCGAAAGGTATTTTCTAGCCTTTTTTTTACGGACAGGGCCGCATGCAACGCGTTAAAAAAACAAACAACTAGAAAGAAAAGAGGCCGAAAGCGTCCTCCCTCTCACTCTGTTTCTTTGATCAGAATTATTTTTGGCGGCGGCATTTGCGTGTCTCCCCAATCAGAGGGTGGCACTCACGCTCACTCTCACACAGACACAGACACGCTGTTAAATGAATGAATTGTTGGATTCACTTAATAGATTTTATTTTATTAGATTTTATTTATATAATTTTTTTTATCATATATTTTTTGTTGAATTTTTGTACGGAAATACAACGGATATTTTTGTGGGAATTATCAACTTTACCGACGTACGCTTTTCTGAATTCAGAAAATTCACACGATTCTGTTGTTTACTTGGCCGCGGTTCATTCAATTTTGGGGGGCGGCAAGGCTGTTTTCAAAAACGCCCGCATTCAAATGTTGCTGGGGCCTAAAAATGTTGCTCGGCAACAAAAGCGTGTTTATGAGAACAAAAAAAAGGGTATGGACAACAAGCAAATCGGACCAGAAAATTCAAGCATGCAAGATAAAATCCACCCCAATTAGCAACATACCATGATTTCTTGACAATCAAAGCATATTGTTGTTGAGGTGGGGTGCGCTGCCAGCAACAACGTAAAACAACTAAATAAGGTACGGCCATACACTATTAAGATTTGCACTCTCTTCTTTTTGCTTCCAATTTGAACCAAATTTTGTAAGGAATATATTCGAAATTTATCCTATAACGTAGAGCGGAATGCATGCAGAACGCGAAAATTAACATATATGCAGATTTCGCTCTCCAAACTTCACAGAAAGTTCTCGAAGCTTAGGCAAGCAGCAGCCTCACCTTATGAATTATAATACCAATCACCTGTTCTACAAAAATGACAAAAGCAATAAAGGCAAAAAAAAAAGGAAAACAGCGATTAACTGGTAGCATTAATTGATTTGCGTTGCCCTTGCGCTCTGAAATGCATAAGAATGCGGCGGCACACTGTTATTGTTTCCACTCACGCTTTGGTTTTGCGCATCGCTATGTTTTGGCTCTGTTGCTTTGCATGTCTATCCGTAGGCCCAAAAAGGGTTTCAATGGAACCTTCGGGAAGGATAATTTGGCACACATTGCACAGACACACACACACACTAAACTATACATATTCATATTATTCATACAATCCCACGTTCATATTTCACATAATTCGCATTGCAGCGCTCTATTTATACTTACATTTTTACCGAGATAACGCCGCCAGCTTGGCCGGCGGCCCAGTTGGCTTCGCCCATGCAACAATAATTATATATTTTCTTTCACGTCACGATAAAAACAACGAATTAGCCACTTATTGTGAAAATTAATGTAGGTTTTTTTGTCTAATCTATGTTTTCACAGATTTTTCCCCCGTTTATTTTCAGCGCACGATTGTCAGTGTGACCGCGGACTTACCGATAAAATTTACCTTCTGACCTTCAGGAATATACCGAAATATACATTGTCATTATTAAAATGTACCGTAAATATACTGACTGACACGACACGATGCGTTGATATTCCTTGATTTTGATATTCGGTTTAATATTAATAGCTAGTTTGCCCACTTAGCCTTACAAAAATAATTTTATCCAATTCTTTAATAAATTTTGTACAAGATTAGCTAGTTTTGAGAACTTCTTTTCATTAGATTGTTTACATACTAGGGTTAAAAAAAAAAACGGCCAAAGCATAAAACGTAAGTGTGAACTCCGTCATTGTTGCTGGTCAAAGTTGTAGAACAATGCTGCCTCAATGTTGCTAAAATTTTTCCCATACACTTTAAATGTTCCTAACAGCAACGTGTATGGAATGGCGCAAAAATGAATCTTTATTCCATACGGTTCCCGTTAGATACATGCGGCTCACACCACTAAAAAGAGAGGAAGTCACCACGAAAGCGCTCTGTTCACCTCCTTTGACAAACCACCACGATTTCAGAGCGAAAAATGTCGGTATTTTCTGTGCGCTAAATGGGGTTTGGCGGTCATTTTGAAAAGTAATTTAATGTACCTTAAAAATTGATTGGAACTTGATTCATTGGATTGTTTACATAATAAGGTTCAAACATGACGTCATCAACCACGTTTCAGCTATGAGTATGGACATATGTATACCCTATTTCCATTAATTGAACTTCAAATTCTGATGCTCAGGATATGCCTTCGGAACAGCGACGCGACCTTAATTTAAGTAACTTTGTTTATATTAAAGGAATTTGTGAACAAATCACAGCTGACTGAGTAGTGTAACCGTAGAGCATGCAAACTTGGTCACACTCGGCCGCTAGCAAAATATATTGCACTGGTTGAGTGCAATTTAAAAGTATATCGATATATTGTTAACAACCATCCCATCCCTATTGGGCTGCAAAATCTACGTGGAGCAAAGCTAAATATCTAAAATTATGGCAAATAAACTGGAAAAGCAAGAGGAGCGGTCCAACGATTGGGATCAGAGTGATGAAGAAGATAATTGGGATGACTGGGGCGATGACGATGATAAGTTTGTGCACGTGGAGAAGGAGCAACAGCAGGAAAACACTGAAGGCAGAAACAACAACAACGCAATAAGAAAAGAGGAGAAACCACTGGACCAGACGATGCAAACACCGCAGGACGGAATCTCAGCTGCTGCTCCAGAACCCTCCTCATCTTCGTCGTGGGGCCTGTGGGGTGGTAAGCTGAGCTCTGTCCTCAGCACAGCCACCGAGGGATTGGGAAATATAACAACACAAGTGAATCAGGGCCTTAGTCAGATTATAGGTGTACCCGAACCCGAGGAGCTGGCACGCATCAATGCTGCAGAAAAGGCCAAAGAGGAGACGCCGGTCGTCAGTCCCAATGAATCAGCAACAGCGACACCAATCGATCCCAACCAGGAGAATGCATTCGGCCTCGGTTTCGTCACGAATCTGGGTTCCAAAGTCCTTAACACGGGACTGGACACCCTCGAGGGCATTGGCAAGAAAACCATGACCATACTGCAGGACAACGATCCCAAGCTGATGAACAAAAGGAAGCTCCTTGGTCTGGAGGCCAACAAACCCAATTTGAGTGCATTGCTGCTGGAGGCCAAGAAGGATGCGGATCAAATGGAGGAATCACTGATGCAACTCCAGTTGGAGAAGAAAAAGGCGCAACTACGCTTTGAGATACTCTTCGAGAACTACTGCGGTCTCGTGCACTACGAGGCATTGGAAATCCTGTCCAAAGAGTCGCGCCTGAAGCTGGACACGCTCTTGGATGCAGTCAGTGGCAATGCCCTGGCCGATCTGCAGGAGACCATTAACGAGGTGAAGGAACTGCTGGAACTGGAGGATCTAGAGTGCGAAAGCGAAGGCGACTATGAACCCGAGGAGCTCGGCGATCGTCTGTTGGCCACCATTGCCGATGCCGAGCTGGGAATTCAGTTTGAAGAGGTGGCAAAGTGAGTATCTGTCTGGCTGTGTCCAAGGGAAAGCTTTCACTTAACTATTTATGTTCTCCAGCCACTGGAAGCAGTCGCTCACTTGGCTAAAGTCAGAAGAGGCCACCGCATCCGATCTGGAGCAGGCCTATGCCAAGAGCATACACGCCCTGAGCGAAGCCTGTGCTCTGGAGATGTGTAAGTTGCACAAGATTGCCGAACTGCTGCTGGTGAAGCAGCATCACAGCACCGCCAATGAGGTCGACGGCATTGTCAATATCTGCAAGCAATGCAATGGCCATCTCCAGGGTCTGAGCCACCGCTACGCGGGTTTACTGAGCAGCAAGGGTGCTTCTTCCCCCGACACTGCAGAGGAGTCCAAGGAGCGGGTCAACACATTCTTTGCCGAAATGTTTGCCGCCGTGCAATACATTGAGCAGGCGTACAAGCTTTTTACGCCCATTTTGCAAATGGGTGCAGTCTAGGGGCGGTAGATTCCGATTATTCTGATCTATGAATTTTATATTTGTTGTAATTGATACGATTATTTATAACATTGTTTTGGTTAATCTCTCTGTAAGTCTTAATTGTTTTCCATAAACTACTACTATAAATGTACACAAATTTTGAATCATGCAGATTATTGTGACAACACATTCCATGAAAGCGCAAATTTCTTTTATAAATTAGATGTATTATGGTAGGAATTATTCTAGATCTAAAAAGGAATTGAATCACGAATGCTATGATTTTTTTCAAACACATCTGAATCCACACCTGAAACCCCACAATTCGTTACAATTCAAACAAACAACAAATCGACTCTGTTCCCAAACAAAAATCAACATTTATTTAAAGTTTTCAAAAATTATTTTCCAACCATGGCTGAACGCCATAAGCGAGCAGTTACCCTATTAAAGGTCCATTCCGCGGACTATGAGTGCAGCCAAGCATTGCGTAGGAATAATTTGAATCCCATATACATACCGCCATCACAGGTTGTTATGAAGAACCTGGGTTTGTTGAAGGCCAAACTTGAGGCGCCGCACAGATATGCTGGAATCATCTTCGCCGGAACGCGCAGTGTCCAGGCTGTGTACGAAGCATTGGGCAATGGTATGATGCCTAGTTGTTGGCGTGCCTTGAATAACTATGCCTTAGGCGGGAATACACATAGCAGTGCATACATGTGTCTACGGAACTTGCCCACGCTTGGGGATCGTGCGGTGAGTGCCCACAATCTGTGCGATCTGATTGTGGAGACCATTGGGCCGAAGAGAGACTTGCCACTGCTGCTGCCCTGCGGGAATGAGGCTAGTAATACGCTGCGTGTTCGACTGGTGGCCCAGGGATTTCGTGTGGATGCCTGTGAGGTGTACGAAAATCAAATCCATCCGAGTTTCAAAGACGACATGAAAAAGGCTCTCAAGGCCAAGCACCTGGAGACCATAGTCTTCTACAGTCTGGCTAGCGTGAAGAGTGCCCTGGAGTTTTTCAGCAAATATAAGGTTTCGGTTAGCGACCGTAAACTGATTGCTGTTGGGACTGCTGCTGAAAGAGCCATGAAGGAGGCAAAGCTTCCTGTGAGCGCTGTGGTGGATACCAATAGCGTGGATCAGTTGATAAACGCCATCAAACACTAATTTAGATGGAAAATTGTTATTTTATTTTAAATTTAAATTGTTTGTTTTTCTGGTACTTGTACAAGTATATTCGAAATTTTGTTAATGTATCTCAGCGTAAATTATAAATTTAAAAAAGAGAGTTTAAACTAATTCAAAAATAATTACCGTTAGATTTGAAATACCGATTTATTTGGAAATTTTAGTGTTGTGTTGCAGCACTAGCATTAACCCTTATTATGTGCTGTTTGTGTATCAATACTATGCGGCCAGTAAACGAGGAAATTGTATTTAACCGCGTGCTCCTCGCTTTACGTACTTAATGTTCATTATAAACTTGCAGTAAACACACCACAATTAATATAAATTATACACACATTTCTGGTAAGTTACATCCATTCTGGTCCTCGCAGTGAATTGAGGACTGCTGCGCCTCTAAGGGTTAAAATTCATAGAGCTGGCCATCACTATGGCATCGAACTACAATTCTGTCGTAGTAAGTTTTATATTTTTGTCGTTGCTGGCATTTCAAGTCAGCACTTGTTTATTCCAAATCCAAATATATTCAAAAGAAACAACAATGGCAGCATCTGCAGTCGCCAAACCACTATTTGCGTGCAATTTCGAAGTGTTTGGACGCGTCCAAGGTATTTCTCGCGACCTGGTTTCACCAGATATCCACCAGGTAATGATCTAATTAATTTCTCTTGCCATTTCAGGTGTTTTCTTCCGCAAGGTAAGTCATTAATGGTTCAACTGGCAAATTGACTGATCAGCGGGATCAATGTCACCTTCTCTAGCACACGGAGCGCCAGGCCAACAGTCTGGGCGTAAGAGGTTGGTGCATGAACACTCGAGAGGGATCTGTTAAGGGCCAATTGGAGGCGCCGCTTGCCCAGCTGAACGAAATGTAATGCAGGTTTTTGGATTCGTATTCCCTGTCTTCAGGTGCTAACTTTAGTGTCCTGACACCAATTGTTTGCAGGAAACATTGGCTAGAGACGAAAGGGAGTCCATCGTCTATTATCGACAAGGCAACATTTACGGCGGCCAAGGAAATTTCCGACTATACTTTCAGTGGCTTTTCCATCAAGCGCTAGATCCCAGATCACACTTAGTTTATTTTCGATTTATTTAGAGTTCCTTAAACTATTTATTGCGATGTGTGTGCGCATGGACCTAAATACCCCATCCTCCAGTAGACACAATTTCAAAATGTACAGCATATAACGGCCTCTCTCGTCATCCAGAAGTGCTTCAGTCCAAAGAACCAGTTTCAGTCATACAGTTTAAATCAGCGTGTCTGAAAAAACGTTGAACAATGTATTATTAACAATATTGTTGTAAATGAAAACAAACTAAATACAAATCGAGAGACACCGCCACAGGGTTGCCTTTAAAGAGTAGTTAAATAGTTAGTGTTGCCAAATGACAAAAATTACCGATAGGTATTAGATTCAAACGACATCTCGCTCGCACGCACGAAACTACTCGTACGCACTTGCTATTGCCGCGATATAGGTGCGAGCGGGACGACCAGTTGTTTGGCATGCGTACTTTGGTCTGCCAGGGAGTACAGCTTCGATACAATACACGTCGTGCCAAAAGGTAGCAGCGATGAAAAAAAAATAAATGAGGATTGTGTAGCGAGAACATTGAAAAAACCCAAGCGCAAACCACGCCATTGTGTAAGAAAAAATCCAACAACTGTGTGTACATTGTGAAAAACGGTTAAATTGTGCGTACAACAACAAAATACTACCTAAATTTTAGACAATTTACAAATTCTTGCGTGCTTTTGCTTCCGTCGGTGAATGTGTGTGCGTGTGCTGTGTGTGTGTGTGAGTACTTGGACAATACTTTCGCGCTGAAAACGTTTTTCTACTCCCTTTTTTTCGGCTGGATTCTAATCGTCTCAAACAGCAACAAATGAAAATTGAGCATTTGTAAGGCATATAGTGATTGTGATTTGTATAAGAAAGAAAAATGAGATTGTGTAAATAACTGAAAATAGTGGAACATTTCTAGACTCTCACACACACACACACACACTCATGAGCGCGAGCCCATCTTTGTATTTGTTTGCGTGTGCATGCATATTTTTGAGTCTGCGGGTGTGTGTGTTGTAAAGGCGCGAGGTGGTGCTGTGCTGTTTGCCCACTAATTGTGGCTCAAAAAAATTCAATAAAAGAAATTATATAAAAACATGGAAGCCAAAACAGCATCGCCCAGCACCATGCGCAGAAACTGAGTGCATTCTGTTCATACGCTCCTCAAGCATGATGCAAAGCTGCAGGAAAATTGTGATTTTCATCTGGAGAGCAAAAAGATTTCGTCAGTATGCAAAGATGTGTGTGCATGTGTCTGTCTGTCGTTCTTCTATACAGTTTTTTTTTTATTGCGCATCATTGTGAATGAGCAATAGCAATAGCGCGCATTCTGCCTGCCTGGCCTGCTGCGGCTATGTCCGCACGCTCGCGCGTTCAGTATCGTATCTCTCTCTTTCTCTCTTGCAAGTATTTGTTCTCTCACTATCCGCATTTCTGTGTGTGTGTGTGTGTGCCCCTAGAGTGGTGTGGGTATTTTGTACATAACACGCCGGAAAAGACACATTTTTACTCCCAAGAGCCGAAGTGGGAGGGGGGGAGAGGCGGCCTATTGAGATAATCAAATATTGAGTATATATTAAACAAATGCAAGCGGCTTTTGATTTTACAGTAATTGAACAGGATTTAATATGGTTTTACAGTTAACGCAGTATGCTCTGTCAGTGTGTGTTTGTGTGATTTTCCATGGATTTGTGTGGCTACCAAAACGGAGAGAACGAAAAGTGTGCTCTGCATTTTCCATACAAATATTTAATTTTAAAAGCATTTTGGATACAAAATAATATTATTTGTATTGTTTCCCAAAAAGCGAGTTGTCATCGAATCGGAACGTACCTGCAACGGAAGATCCGATAGCAAATTCAAAAGCAGAGGCGAATTGGGAAACGGTGTGCGAGTCCCTTGGCTACTACTAGAGCACCATTCGGGACGTGTGGAACCGATGCGAATGCATCATCATCACCAGGAGGAGAAGCAGCTGAACTGGCCAACGGCATCGAAACTACTATGGCACCAGCGCTCACTGCCGAGCCATTAAGTACCAAGGAGAAGCTAACCAGCGTCGCATCGCCTTCGGCGGTGGTAAAGAAACCAGCTACGCCCACGCCGGCAACGGGCACAACGCGTGTGACGCGCTCCTCCAAGGAGGCGGCCGCGACAGCAGCAGCAGCTGCCAAAGCTGCGGCTGTGGCCCTGCCGCAACGCGTTCCATCGAGCAGAATCAGCAACAACAAGCGTAAATTAAGCGGCGGTATCAGCAGCAGCAACAAGCAACAAAATAATGATCCAATGGGCCTAAGCACAGCTCCCACCCCACACACAACAACAACAACGAGCACAGGATCAGTGGTCACAGAGACAGAAGCAGCAACAGGAGCAGGCGTACCACCCATCATCGACGCTGCTGTGGCATCAACCAGTGCTACGGGGCTCCTTGAAAGCCAATCGCCTGCTGTCCAACAAAGCGATATCGACGTGCCGCCCGCAGCGGATACCCTCGAGCACAACAACAACAATAGTAGTAGTAGCAGTCCCAGCAAAGACGACAACTCCACGGCCCAGCTGCTGGCAGATCTGAACAGCGACTTTGTAGAGACCATCTCGGCGGAGATCTGTCTGCGCAAGACCCTACCCGAAGTGGGTCTCAGCAAGGAGCCGGCACCATCCGCTGTGGCCCCAACAGAAGCACGGGCAGCCGTGGCAGCAGCAGAAACTATAGCTGAAGTTGAAATTGGAGCAGAAACAGTCGTAGGGGAATCCACAACGGAAGTGTCAGTGCCACAAATCGATCTGCTTCAGTCGATGGAATTGGAGCAACCAGCGACGACGACTACGCCCTCAGAGGAGCTGCCAAAGATCGATACGGATAATATAGAGGGTAAGTCGGAAGAAGACCGAAAGATGAACGGGGGAGAGCACCTTTCACTCATACTCCTCCCTCACTTATACTCCTCCTCTTTCTCTACTTTTACAGAGCGTCTCAGCCAGCTGGATGGTAATGCCAGTTCCATTTTGGTGGATCTGCCTCCGGTGCAGCTGGAGCACGAGCAGGTGCAGGTGGAGGTTGTGATTTCAACCACACCCACAACGCCCAGCCGGCAACAGGTGCATCAGGATCCAAGATCCGAGCCATTGCCCGCTATCTTGGCCTCGCCGCTACCGGGCCAGAGGCAATCCACAGCTACGTCAGCATTGAACGCGTCACAGTTAACGCCTCAGAGTACTTCCAGTTCTACGAATTTCCTCAAAGACGCAACAGCCGGCGTTGTGCTGGAGGACCCCGACATCGAAGAGGTCCTCAAGGCCCTGAAAACGTTTGAGGGAAATCACGTCATCAATCCGGACATCAATCCGGACATGTGTGATTTCAATTTCTTCAACGAGGTGTGGGAGGACCCGCCGACAACGACAGCGATCACGCAACGATCCGTCACTCCACAATGTCCGCCGAACTCCATTGGCGGCACCATCGGCAGCAGCAGCGTCATCAGCCCCCATGTCCTGCCAGCAGAAACGATGGCCGAGTGTCAAAAATCAATGGAGCAGCAGCATCAAATTGTCACACGAAAGATCGACCATCTGTTCCGGCGAATGAGGATGTTCCAGGCTCGCTATATGTGCAGCCACACCAGCGAGGAAGTGGCCGGCGTTATGGAATGGGCCGCTCGCACCTCCCACAAGACGCCGAATCCCGTGAGAAGTGATATGCTCAGCGAGCAGGAGACCACCGTGCAGTCGATCGTCTCCGGGCGACCGAGGCCGGACTTTTGGGAAGAGCAAAAGAAGCATCCCGTGCCAGCCACGCAAATGGCCAGCATCCTTCGTAGCATTGCAACGGCTGCACGGCAACAGCAGATCTGTCATACGCCCAGCGGCAGTTCTGCCACCTTGGCTCCATCTTCCACATGGTACAACAGTGCCAGCAGTGCGGCGGCAGTGCCAGCCAAGGTACGTCGTGGCAAGAATCAGCTGGACACATCAGCAGCAGCCTCCACATCAACGGCAGCAGCAGCAGCAGCAACAGCCATGGAACAGAAAATGCCCGGTTTGCATGAGATTATACCCTGCTTTGACACACATATAACCAACGAGCTGACCCACGTCTCTGGGCTGCTGCACAATGAGATGCGGGAGATACAGAATGCCATCGATTCGGATGCGACAGAGTCGAGCTCTGGCGGCGAGTCTGCCGACGAGATGGTCATCTACAATAATACCCAACAGAAGCCGCTCACGATGTAAGTACACCACTTCTCCTCCTTCCATTTTCTGCTCCTGCCATTTTGGGTATGGATTCTGTGGGAGATATTCCCACATTCAAAATAGTTTCCATTGTGAATGTTTCAATTTGGTCAGACGTGTCAGACGTGTTTTTGTTTTTACCAGAGAATTAAATGAATTCCATGACTTTTATGCTAATACAGCAGATAAATTCAATCATTTCTGGTAGCGATAGATATTGAAAATTAGTTGTAGAAAACGTATAATTAGGGGGACCCAATATGACTATACGAAAAATGTATCATCCTTTAAAGTGAAGTTATCCCTAATTAATCTGAGAGCCTGCATAGTTTAGTGTGGTAGAAAACGATTATATCCATATTTTGGGATCACTGAATAAAAGAGCATTCTCTTTGTCTTATAAGGGGTTCAACTTCTTAAAGATATGAAGATGCAGGCACAGAGTTCCAAGAACTATATCTGTTAGATATCAACAGAGAACCAATCCCTCCCCTAGTAGATAGCCTACCCTACCACTTCTACCACTACCATTACGTATGCCCCATGTCTTTCATTATTTTTAAATGATTTTGCGACTCACCCACTCATCAATGAACTGCCGTTTGCGATTCCAGAAAAATTTGTAGGCTCACGCACTATAAAAATAATTTAGAAATTGTATTTAATATATGTATCTGTAGATCACACACGTTCTTAAAACAGCTTACAAAAAAGACTACTTTGATTGTACATATATATTCTCTTCCCACCCCCCCCCCCACTAATTTGCATCTGTTGCATCTTTTAGCGCCCGTCGAGCCGTGTGGACGTACTCCAAAGATCGTGCAAATATTGCACTGCGCTGGTCCTGGCTCTGCTCACAAATGGCCGATCTGGAGGGCAGGAAGCGGCAGTATCGTGATCTGTATATGGATTTGAATCAAGCAAAGGGCGCCGTAGAGCTGGAGCCGATGCAGGTACAGCAGCCGGCGAATGGCTACAAGGAGGAGCCATCCAGCGAACTGCAATGCTGCCGCGCCCGGCCACTGATGCTGTCCAGCTTCCGGAAACGCAGCCTATTCCAGACCACGGGCATACACACGATTTCCAAGAAGGCCGCACGCCCCAGCAACATCAAATGCGGCTGCCAGTGGCCACAGATACCGTGTGCCCTGTGCACGGGCCGACCAGATCCGACAGCGCCACGGGAATTGGCCGAAATGATGATGCCCGCAAATCGAGTGGCGCTCCTCGATCCCGGCTACCATCCAGTGCTCGTTTTGACACGGGTATGCAGTTAAATACACTTAAATCGGTTCAAAATCTTTGATAAACCTTTGATTTTCATTTTCCTTTCCCTAGATGTCACACAATCTGTGCATTTTGAGGCCATTAGCCGGCAAGCGGACTGGCAGCATCGTGTGTCACGCTGCCAGGCCAAGACCGTTGTCAAGGGTGTTTATAAGTCGGAACGCGAGGCCATTGCTGCTAGCAACAGTGCTGCTCGTCGTCCCGGCGATATGATCAAGCGTCGCTATATACGACGCAAAGAGCGTAACAACAATAATAATAATAATAATTCAAACTCAAATAAAGATGCCACGGCAGCCGCCACAACAACGGCAGCAGCGGCGGCGTCGACGGGTCTAGGGGATAGCGGAAATGGTACAGCAACTTCTACTTCTTCTACGCCTTCTACAACGCCACTTGTGGCCAACAGTAAATTATTGTAAACATGACAAACATTCGATATTTGTTATTAACATACAACAACAACAATCTTTTGCATCTCTTCTTCTGTTTCTTTCCATCCAAACTACAACAAAAATCTCAACACGAAACCAAAAATCTACAAAAAACTGAACCGAACCGAAACCACCGATCCGATCCGATCCTTCCTCCAAAACACCAACCAACCAACCAAACAACCACCAATCACCATATACAACATCATCAAATTGTTTATTATTGCCCTTCGTTTCTCTCGTATCGTATGGGGATGCAGCAGCTGCGAGCAGGAAGCAGCAGACGCAGCCACCAACTGGAATGAACGGTTCGAGCATATCGTGGCCAGACTCTCGCCAACGCCAACGACTGCGCCACCACAGTCCCTCCTCAGCAGCAACAGCATCTCAGATCTCGAACAGCGACGCTAAGCGGCGTCGCATATCCAAAAACAGCAGTAACAGCAATTCCAACACATTAAACAACAGCCATCTAAATGGGTATAGCGATCAAAGTGGAGTAGGAGGAGGAGCAGGAGCAGGAGCAGGTGGAGGAGGAGGAGATCTGAGAAGTCGTAGTCGTAGCCGTCATGCCTCGCCCACGCACAATCAACGTACGGAGAGGTATGAAAAAATGGATAGCATCTATAGCAAAGGATCAACGAACTAAAACTTGTGCTCCCCTCGCACCCCTCCCATATCTTTCAGAACAACAGAGCGTCGTCATCGTCCCGTTTATGATATTGATAACATTGTTATACCCTATAGTATTGCGGCCCAAACGAAGGTGGAGATACTGCCCTACAAAGAGATACCCACACCCAAGTATGTCCTCCCTCTCTCTCTCTCTTTTGGTATGCAATCATTCTCATTCCATCTCTACTCTTTTTTTTTTTTTGTAGATGGCGCGTTGTTGATAGCGAGACTGATAAGAAGACACCCGTACAACCAGCAGCAGCAGCAGTTAGCATCATCCGATGATTCAAAAGTACCTCCACCACCACCAACAACAACACCGAAACCAACAGAGATGAAAGTCGGCGGGAATGGCATTGTGCCAGCGTTAGCAGCAGCAGCAGCAGCTGGTGTAGCGTTGAATGAGCAGAAGCCACAGGCACAGTCAGTGCCTGGGCAACCTTCGAAGGTGAATGGCTTGAAGAAGTTACAGCAGAAGACTAAGCAAAATATTAACAATAATAATAACAATGGACTGGTAAATGGTAATGTCAGAAGAGAGAAGGATGTCCACCGCCTTCATGCGGAGACTAGTGAGCAGAAGGATGTTGCCCCCCAGCTGGTGGATACAGAGAAAAGAAAGGCTGCACAGGCGGAAACGATAGACAGGAAGGAGGATATCCTGTCAGCAGTTGGCTTGGAGAACGATGTTCAGTCATCATTGGCCACTGATAAGAAAGATAAAATCCAGTCATCAGTGAGCGAAAAAAAGGACATCCAGTCAAAAGCCAGCGACCAAAAGGACATACAGTCAAAAGCCAGCGACCAAAAGGACATTCAGTCATCTGTCAGTGATAAAAAGGACATTCTGTCAACCGCCGGCGACCAAAAGGACATTCAGTCAACCGCTAGCGACCAAAAGGACACACTCCAGACACCAGCCAGCAGAAAAAAAGCTGCCAGGGCTAAGAAAAAGGGTCTCAAGAGAAGGAAGCATAGGCACAATGGGAAAATTGCGAAGGCAACGAAGGCTAATGCAACAAAAGAAGAAGCCGCCGCAGCGGACACTGCCGCCGCTGCAGGTGGTGCAACAAAGATCGAAGCCAAAAGCAAACCTCATTTGATTGAAGGCGTTCGAATAGCTACGGTGGAACCAATGGCCAAGCGGCCCAAATTACAGCTTGCCAAAGCCGTCGATGGCGACAAGCCCAAGACGAACGGCGGCCAACCGATTGCACCAATCATACAATTGGATCCGGAGGAGGACGAGGAGGATGAGGACACCTCCGACGAAGCGTACATTGTGCGACATCAGCTTGCCCTGATCGAAGAGCGGCGACGCTTCGAGACTTATCTCAAGTTTCCGTGGAGCACGCGACCGCGTGCCAATCGCCGGGTGGACAGTCGCGCCGAATCGAGTGGCGCCAATACACCGGACTCGGCCTCGCCAGCACCACATCTGGCTGGTGGTGGTGGTGGTGGAGGAGCAGGGGACAACGAGAGTATACCCTCGCCTTTAGCTCATCCACTGGATGGTTTTAACGAGAACGGGGAGATGGTGGGGGTAACGGCCCGACCTCAGACACGCCGAAGAACCACGTCCAGCAAGCTTAAGGATCAGACGGAACGCCGCAGTGCCACGCCGGACATAAAAGACGTAAGTAGGAGAGGATAGAGAAAGAGGAGCCAACAGCTTCTATATGCTATTTTTTTTCCCAAACACAGACATTTCTGGAGCCATCTCCATTCGAGCCGCTTATCTTTCCCTTGTCCGAGGAGGTCTACCAGAAGATGCTGGCCGAGCGCTATGCCCCACCCAAGTATGAGGTACTGAAGCCTGAGGTGAAGCGCACCAAGAGCAAGTCCACATCCTCCAATGGCGATGGGGGATCAGCGGGCGCCGGGAAGAGCAAACGCCGCAGCAGCAAGTCAAAGACCAAGCTAGTCAATGGCCAGTTCAATGGTCAGCTAAATGGCCATCAAACGGCAGATGCTGCAGAGGCGGCATCATCCACAGCGACCAAAGCAAAGATCAACGGCGGCGGCGTTGGCATGGAGGATGAGGTGGAAGAAGAAATGGACGATGGCGTGGACTATGACCCAGAGCCAGAGGATATGCTGCTGGAGGAGCTGGAAGAGGACTATCCCAAGCATCATTTGGCACCGCTCGATGATGATGATGAAATGATGCATGGTGCTGATGATCTTTACAACTCTGCGATCGATGCTTATTTGGGTGACCCAGAGGCCCTGGAAGAGGACATGGCCGACGATCCGTTTGGCGACGATGATCCCAATGATCCCGAATGGAAGACCCGCAGCGATGCATCACGCAAGCGTCTCTAAAAGGGCCAACCCATTAATCCAAAGCGAATAACTTCTCATTCTATCTCTCGTTACCAATTCATTATTTTAACAACAACAAAAACATGATGTTTTTATCAATTTTAAACACAAAAACACCCAGACACACACAAATGAGATGATGACACGGAGCGATCGAGTATTTTAACTTGTTTTTAAAAGATTTCGTTTTGATTGTTTTTTGCCGTCGTTTTGTTGTCGTACCCGCTGGGCTGATGACCGACAGCATGGCACGGCGTACCCTTAAACACTCTTCTAAGTTATTTAGTTCTACGACACACACACACACACACACACATACACATAAACAGAAAACTTGCGCCGAGAGGAGGAAGTAAGAAAAAAATGCGAAATGAAAACTCGTCAAGAGAATACAAACACACATTGTAAATAAAAAGCAGAGAAAATCTAGCGGATAAGCGGAATAATTCTAAAGAAAAAAACAAAAAGAAAGAAAAACCAACTGTAAACTAAAATATAATCGATAATAATCGAAGATAAGTTGCGATTGCGATTAAGAATCGAACACGCCCACCACTCTGGCAATTGAAATGCAACACTGTCTTGTGTAACTGTGTGGGTGGTGGGTGCGTTCGATTTATTGGCGAGAATGCAGCAGGCACTTGGGCTAAAAGCCGAAATGCGTTCAAGAATAAAGGATTTAAGCTAATCTATATATAAACAAATACACTTATAAATATATATAATATACAAAGAACACACACAGACACCTATATATATATATATACCATTCAAATATATATATATATATATATTTAGATGCCGTTTGAGCAGTTTATATTAGCAGAAGATATGAAATGTAATCGGGCGCACCTGCACAACAAGCAACCAACCAACCAATCAACCAACCAATTCCCCCTTAAGCTTGCTTTTACTTCATATTTGGTTAAGAAACAAAGTTATGTAAAAAAGAAATTATGGCAGAGAAGAATCGGAAGTGAAGTGAAGCGTAGGAGAAGATAAATGTGGGGGTGCAGCACGAACACATGTATATGTAATGTATTTAGTCGCTTAGTCGTTTTCATTTCTACCTTAAACTTTAGTAGATACTAAACAAAAAAAACAACAAAACAACACACACACAAAAAAAGATCAACAAGAACGGATAAATACGCCGTATAAATGTTTATTCTAATTATTTTTCCTCTCGTTAAATACTTGAAGAAAGCAAAGAAAAATATGTGAAAGATTTACTAAGGATAGCAGAAATACAGAACTCTATATTCGTAAAAATTACGAGCCAGAGATTGTTTTCTCATATATGTGTATGCATGCTCTATTTCATTGATGATTATTATTTATGGGGGGGGTAACAGATGTGCCAATTATTGTCACCATGTGTGCTCTGTCAGCGAGGATGGCGGACCATTAGTTGACGATCGACCAACGCCACGAGATGATGGTAAGAACAGAGCAGAGCTCACTCATCGTTGAAGAAAAATCCTCAAGGCGCCAAACTCTTTGAAGCAGATATCATTGCTATTCCTGCTGGCCATCAGCTGTACTTTCTATTGTGGATCTCCAATGCTGACTCCCAAATCGGAGCCAAGCATCAGGCAGTTGCTGGACAAACAGCAGATGAAGCTTACGCATCTGGAGCATACACTCAGGCATGTCCTAAGCAAGGTTTTGTTTCTCACTGATGCCGATGTGCATGCCCCAAGAAGAGGGCAGCCGGATCCGCTGGTGGAGCTATTACAGCGCCTAAATCAACTGCTGCAGCGGCTGGAGAGTGGGGAGAGGTCCACAGACATTCTCAGTAGAATAGAAGCAAAAATAAATGCACCAGGATGTCAGGAAACAACTTCAAATGAGACTTTAGGGGTCAACGAAGCAGAGGCAGAGGCAGAGGTAACAGACGAACCCAAACAAAAGGAACCACCGAAATTGGGTAAGCAGGCATTTTGTGTAATTAAAGGAATCCCTCCGCACTCACCTGACAATCGGTCCACTCCAGATCCAATGCAACCCGCCAAGGCTGACTGCTACGAGCTGGAGGACGTCGCGCGACGGGATGGCATTTATCGATTCCTTGTGCCAGAATTGAACGAACTTGGCCGGGATTTCAACGAGCGCTATTGCGCCTTCACTTTGGATGGTCCCGCGTGGACGGTGATACAGAATCGCGGACCCTACCAGCAGCAGGAGAACTTTAATCGCACCTGGGACGAGTACCGCACGGGATTCGGGAGCTTGGCGAGAGATTTCTGGTTTGGCAACGAATTCATACACAAGATTGTCTATCGCGACGATCACATGCTGCGCATTGAGCTGGAGGATCAGGAGGGGGCGCGAGATTGGGGCGAGTACGCGGTGTTCCGGCTGGACAGTGAGAGCTACAACTACCAGTTGGTTATCGACGGCTACCAGGGTTCCATGCCCGATGCCCTGGAGTACCACAACAAGATGGATTTCAGCACTTGCGACCGCAGGAACGACCAAAGCCCGCGCGAGAATGTGCCCTGTGCCGTGCGCTTTGGCAGCGGCTGGTGGTTCGATCGTTGCCAGGAGTCCAACCTCAATGGGATCTATCCAGGATTCGGCGGTTCGGGTATCATCTGGGCGGACTGGCGGAGCGGTAAATATACCTTGAAGACGGCCCGCATGATGATACGACCCGTACGCTTTGTTCCGGCCACCGCGGAGGACATTTACGATGAGTAATCCTCGAGCACTTTTAAAATTTAAATAGAATTTATCATCATTTTGATCGTTACCGATAAGTTAATAAGCGTTACCGATAGGTATCGCAGAAAATGGTCTACAAGTCCATCGAAAATATGATCTAAATACTTTTTTAGTTTCACATTTATTTTGAGCTACAATTTCTGGCTGGAAAAGAGTCTTAAAATATACATATATATATATTTCAAATTATTTGACAGGCTGTTGACTCTCATTGCATTTCAACAACACTGCAACAACAATCTAGTCTGAAGGACAATTAATATGCGTAGAATCTCTAAAGATAGCTGGTAACTTTAATTTCTATAGGGACGTTTCGTTGCGTAATCTATGAACCATACGGTGAGGCTGCTGCGATCCTAGCAGAATGATTAAAAAATCTAAATAAGTTTTTTTTTTGTTTTTCTCACAGTTTAAGTGTAGTGGAATAGAGCATTAATTTAATGCAAGCAAACGATACATCGTGAAGACATCGATAAAACGAGCTAAAGTATCGCTGCTGTACCACATCCCTAGTTTATGTGCGACTGGGACAGCGATAGGCCGAGCAGGGTGACCGTTTACGGTATATTATATACTTTACTGGATATTTTGACGTCGAAATCGAGTTCAAAGCATAATTACGGTATATCGGTATATAAAAGTATATTTAATCAAGTTCCAATATATTTTTTAGAGTAAATTAAAGTATTTTTCTAAAGGACCGCCAAACTCCATTAGCGCACAGAAAATATCGACATTTTTCGCTCTCAAATCGTGGTGGGTTTTCAAAATGTTCTCTCTTTTCGTGGTGAAGAGAGAAAATTTCGTTGCGACGTTTCATACGTGTTCCCGTTGGTGCAACAACTTGCTACCCTTGAGAGAAAGGATTTTATCGAATTGAGATATATTTTGTAATATCAGGCTTTAATTAATGCATTAACTACTCAGTCTCTGTTTAAATATATGTACGAAATTTTGCAGCTTATGCGTAACAATAAAAGGTATCGGGACCTGGATAACTGTATATAAAAAACAGAAATCAAATGCATTAAAAGGTACAAAACTTGTCAATCTAAGAATAATTCAAAATTATTCTTTCAAAGCAGCTTGGAACAACAAATTTAAAATTAATTGAAGGAAGTAAGGTATACAAATGTCCATACGCATGTAGAAACTTCGTAGACCAGCAACAATGACGGAGTGGTACCGGAGTTCACACTTTCGTTTAATGCTTTGACCGATTTTGTTTGCACCTTATTATGTAAACAATCCAATGAAAAGGAGTTCTGAAAACTAGCCAATATTGTGCAAAATTTATTGATGAATCGGATAAAATTATTTGTTTGGGGCTGAGAGCAATAACATGCTAGTAATATTAAACCGAATATCAAAATCATTGAATATCAACGCATCTTGTCGTGTCCGTCAGTATATTAAAGGTATATTTTAAAACTGATAAGGTAATTTTCGGTATATTTCTGATGGTTGTTTGGTATATTTTTTCCATAAATTCGCGGTCACACTAAGGCCGAGTGCAGCGCTGATTGCAGTAGTGATGTAAATTTTTGTAAAAACATCGATGTCGATGTAATCGATGTTTTGAAAATTAAACATCGATGCTGAGTTGATGCATCGGGTCGAAACTTCGATGCATCGATGATCATCCAATGTTTTGAAACCTTCACATTTTCTTAATATTTTTTAACGAATTTTAAAAATCAAACAGCATGTATATTTTTATACCCGTACTCAAAAAGAGTTAAGGGGTATACTGTATTTGTGGTAAAAGTGGATGTGTGAAACGCAGAGAAGGAAAATTTTCCGACCCCATAAAGTATATATATTCTTGATCAGCATCAATACCCGAGTCGATAGAGCCATGTCTGTCCGTCCGTCTGTCCGTCTTGTTTGACGCCTCGTTCTCAGAGACTATAAAAGCTAGAGCAACCAAATTTTGTTTCCAGACTCATGTGATATCACACTGAATCAAGTTTCTTTCCAGTATCGTATATAATGACTATATCTACCAGAGTGCCGAATCTGATTCAGATCGGATCATTATTATAGCCAGAATGAAGAAATTAATTATCAGTTGCTTCCCCCACCTCCTCTGGCGTTGCTGACGATATTTTTTTCTTTCTCGCTCGCAACACACTCAGCCCTGTGCAATGCGCGAGCAACCCCTAGCGGAGGAGATGTAGAATCTAAGTGGTAGATATAGAATATCTGTTCTACATGTATAATCTACATTTTAGATGTAGATGTAGTTAACAAATGTAGCAAAAAAATGTAAAATGTAAAATTAAAAATTAATTTTTTTAATTTCAATTATAAGCTTACAAATTTACATACTGACTGAGTACGGGTATAAAAGTAGAGTCGCGACTAGAAGCGACTCACGTTCCTTCTCGTTTTTTAATGTTTTCCTAATGTAGGCTTTTGTAGCAGTCTTAATTGTTTGAAACAAGGTTAAACTTAAATAAGGATAATACAAATAATGCACAAAAACATGTTTCAAGAACAGAAGTATGTCAAGCCTTTGCTTGTAAAATAAAAAGGAACATAATTTAATAAATTTACTTACTTCGGCATTGTAAACACAACTTAAAAGACCACAAAACCACAGAACAGAGCAAACACAGCAACAAACTAAACCGTAAAATAAATACCATTCGACTAACACTTTTTAACCCGATTATCACTTCAGAATATACCACATAGTATTAAATATACAATAAACTAGGTAATTTATAAATAAAAACGATGCATCGCTTCAGTATTCGATGCATCGCTTCAATTCATCGATGCATCGGTATTAACAAAAACATCGGAAAAAATCAGAAAAAATCGCAAACAAAGCATCGATGTTCGATCCATCGATTTTTTTTACATCACTAGATTGCAGCAATTTTTCGTTATCAAAGAAGTTTTTAATTACAAAGCAGAGCTTAACTCCGCTCTCAAAATAATTAAATTGATTGTCTGCCGCCTTGTGTTCGTTCTGCTCAACCATGGCCTATTCGAATGGTTGAATATAGCGAAAGGATTTATCGGCACTGCCAATTTACAAGAACAACAACTGAAAGAACAAGGCCACTCCTTTTGTGTCCCCGTGATGTGTGTGTGGCGTGTTCGTGTCCGCGTCCGTGTTTGTGTATTGTAATTGAAAAATTGTGATTACTGTATGAATTAAGGCTGCAATATCGTAATAATTAAGAAAGTGGCCAGGCAATAAAAAGTGAAAACTTGCTGCGTTTTTTGTGTGTCTGCAGAAATAGAAAAAAAAACTCCAAACTACGGTTGGAGATAAGAAGAGCTCTCACTCACACAAACACATACGCCTTCATTTACACGCGAGCAGAATAGAACGAGTGTGTGCGTGCGTGTGCCTGTTTTTATGACTCACGGCTGGGCCAGTGAGTGGGGGGAGCGAGTAAGAGAGCGATAGTAGCTGAGCTGCTTGACTACCTACGGCAACAAAACACAGTAATTTCCCAAGTTGAGAGCGTAACTAATCGCGTTTGGAAGAAAATTCCAAAGTCTCCGCCGGAGACAAAGGAAGAACGAGAACCGAAAGATAGTGAAAAACCGACAGAGCACAGAAACCCAAACCGAAAAACATCACGAACATGAGTTTCGCCAAGTGGTTCAAGAAGAAGGAGCAGATCTCCGAGATCGGCGCACCCACAAATTTCCAGCGGCACTTCCATGTGTCCCGCAACCAGGAAACGGGCGACCTGGAGGGTCTGCCCGCGCCTTGGGTGCGTTTGATGAACTCACAGATCACCCGGGACGAACAGGACAAGAATCCCGATGCCGCCTACCATGCCGTCAAGTACTACAACTACTCGATCAAAAAGAAGGAAACCGAGGTGTTCAAGCCCTTCATCACCGAGGACGTCATCCACGAGGAGTCCAAGGAGATCGAGAACTATGTCAACTACAAGAACAAGCACAAGTCCCAGGATCCGGAGAAGTCGGATGACGATGGCAGCTCCACGGCCACCGAAACGGAAACCAGCAGCGGCTGCGGCTCGTCCACGGGGAACAGCAACAGCAGCAGCATCAACGACAGCAGCCAGCAGTCGCATGGTCCCCTAGATGGCCATGGACCCCTCGACGAGATGTTCAAGGAGCTCAAATCGAATCTAGAGCACCGCGAAACGCTGAGGGCAACGCCAGCCATGTCCAGCCAACAGGAGCCGCCGCCAGTGCCGCCCAAAAAGTCCACGCACACGATGCCGCCCAAGCCACAGATCAAGCCAAAGCCACGAGTCACCCAGAAGTTCTCGCGCTCCTCCGACCTGCGGCGGGAGGATGATGATCAGCACAAGATCAACACAGACACCATCATCATCAAGCGGCGGCGCCGGGCCAGCATGTCGATGCCTCCGATGACAATCCAGACGAGACGATACTGGCCGGTCCAAGGAGAAGCGGGCCCAGAAGACCGATGCCGAGATCTACGATGATCTTGAGCCATCTGCAATCCCGATGATCCGCGGGAGCGCTACAAGACCACCCAGGAGGTGGGCAAAGGCGCCTCCGGCATCGTGTTCATTGCCGGGGATCTGACAAACGAGGCCCAGGTGGCCGTCAAGACGATCGACATGAAGAACCAGTCCTCAAAGGATCTCATACTCACCGAAATCCGGGTGCTCAAGGATTTCAATCACAAGAACCTGGTGAACTTCCTCGACGCTTATCTGCTGGAGCCCGAGGACCAGCTCTGGGTGGTCATGGAGTACATGGACGGTGGTCCGCTCACCGACGTCGTCACCGAGACTGTGATGAAGGAGCGCCAGATAGCCTGCGTCTGCCGCGAGGTGCTCTATGCCATTAGCTTCCTTCATGCGAAGGGCATCATCCACCGCGACATCAAGTCGGACAACGTGCTGCTCGGCATGGACGGGTGCGTAAAAGTTACAGACTTTGGCTTCTGTGCCAATATCGAGGGTGACGAGAAGCGTCAGACGATGGTGGGCACCCCCTACTGGATGGCGCCCGAGGTCGTTACGCGGAAGAAGTACGGCAAGAAGGTGGACATCTGGTCGATTGGCATCATGGCCATCGAGATGATCGAGGGCCAGCCGCCCTACCTATACGAGACACCGCTGCGAGCCCTCTACCTGATCGCTGCCAACGGACGGCCCGATGTCAAGAGCTGGGACAAGCTGAGTCCCAATCTGCAGGACTTCCTCGATCGCTGTCTCCAGGTGGAGGTCGATCGACGGGCCACCGCCGATGAGCTGCTCAGCCATCCCTTCCTCAACGACTGCAGCGAGGTTAAGGCCCTGGTGCCCAACATTAAGGCGGCCAAGAAGGTGCTCCGACGCAACGTATAGTTAATGTGCAATCATCGGGCGGCCAGGCTGCTCTATGCGTGATCGAGACCCCCTTACAAAAGCCCGATCCCGATACCAAGCGCCACCGGACCAGCCCCTCCCTGTGTATAATGAGTTTTCAATGTAAATTTGATTTTGTGTGGAAAGAACTGGAAATGGAACAGAATGCTGATCATAGTATTTGTAGTGTGGTAAACAACCCCGTAAAATAGCAAAAACAGGAACTGCTGCAGCACCTAGGACTTGACGAACTCCCCCGTTGAAAACAGGTAAGTCGCATTCGCAGTCCCAATCCCAATACAAATCGCCTTTTCCCAGGTAGCTTGGATTCACACACATGTTTACCCTAGTTTTTCGAATTATTCATGCGCGAACCCATCTCCATTTCAATGGAAACCTTTTTTCGCAATACCACAAATGAGGAAACATTTCATTTCAGTTTATTGGTTTCTGGGCTAGTTTTAAGTGCGTTGCTCGAAAGTTGTCAAAAAGACCGGGCAGGGCAGGCCCAAAGAGCGATAGTTCGCTATCTTGATAGGTTTTAATCAGTAGCTGGAGATTACCTTACCTTAACGTCGATCAAGGTTGAACAGTGTGCACGAGGTCTGAGGTCTGTTGTTTGGACACTTTGCAGAGGGTATTACACGTTTACCAGACGTTTGTAACAAAGAAGGAGCGGAAAAAGGCTATTCCAATGCAGAAATTCCGGCATCACACAGATTTCTGGTTTAAACGATGAACACAGTTGGTGCAACCAGTTGCTTAAGCCGGATCGGATTATCCGTCAGACCATTTTGGTAAGTGAGGAAAATAGAAACGTTCAATCAAGGGTATTTGAAGGGTCGACCACCAAAGGTATCTTCTTTTTTCATAGCCTAACAGCCATCTCCCTCCCACTCTGTTACACACTCTCCGAAATTGCTTTTGCATTCACTTCAGCCCGGAGAGGAGAGCATGAGCCGTTAGTTTACGAGTACACACATGTGTACTGTCATCTCTTTTCGTTTGCCTACGGTATTACGTATGAAGTTTGGTTTGTTGCTGAAAGAGCAAGAAATCCCATTCAAAAATGACAAACAATACAATCAAAGAAAGAAGAGCAGCGACAGCAGAGCAGCAGCAGCAACAGCAACAACAACAACAAATAACAACGCAAAGTACGCAATTTAACACGCTCGCTCGCATTTCCTGTTTGAAATATCGCTTTGTCTGGCCAAAATAATATTCATACATAATAATAATACAAAAAACTTTAATTCACACACTGATACACACACACACAGGCTGCAGAGGGACAGAAAAAACACCCACACTCTTCCGGACTTTCAGCTGAAAGTTTTCTTTCTTTTGCTTATCACACCACTCTATAAATGCTATTGTATGTCCCCCTGGCTAGAAATTGGTGCGGAATTTATCAAATTCTTAGAACAATTTTTCGTGGCATTTCAATATATGTACATATGATAAGAATAAAGGCGATCGTAAAGCATAGTGCGAGAGAGAGGAAAAGAGCGAGCAAGGCTAAAGAAAGAGCGAAAGTGGAGTCGTAGTAGTAGAGTCCGTGCGTGTGGGTGTGCGTGCGTGAGCAGCACAAAGAATGAGAGTGTGATTCTGATGGCGGCTGCTCCGTCTTCTGTCTTTCTCCATGGCTTCGGATCTCACCCTCCCACTTATTCAATTTAATTGCTTGTGCAGCAGTAGCTGTCAGAGGGGTGGAAGGGAAAAAGACGACCGTCGCGACTTTACTGCGCTATTTATACTCTCTCCCACTCCCACTTTAGACAGTGTTCTTCCCCCTCCTATCCAGAGTTATTCCCCCTCGCCACACTACTTTCGTCTCTTGTCTGCATGCTCATGCCTCCCTCTTCTTTTTCTACCGGATCTCCTCTAGGCTCTTTATTTGTTTAGTTTACTTTTCCTTTTCGTTTTGCCTTGCTCCAGTGGTGCGGTGGGAGGGAGAGGCACACAGTAGCCGATTATCTGTCTACATCTTGCACACTTTAGATGCGGATATTGCGTTTTTTTGAATGCCAAGAAAATAAAAACGAAAGAAGGAGATGAATAAGAATATTGCAAATATTGCAGTTCCATAGGAGCGGTTGTCGGCGGCTCCTGTTCCTGGTAGTGGCGGCGCCTGGCTCCCTCCCATCACCATGATGGCGGGGTTAAAGTACAATTCCACGCGTGCTAAATGTGTGTGTGTGTGTGTGTGTATGAGTAAGCGAAAGGCAGAGCCGCTCTAGCATGAATACATTTGTCTCTGAATCCCCTTCCGCATTGCCAATACGTCTTGTATGTATTTTTTCCAGCAAAACGCCCCAAAAATACAGCCCGAAATGACTAAACCCCATTCAAATTTAGTTCGATTTCGAATGGCGCCTCTAAACGATAATTTTTCACCTTGCGCAAAGGTTTCTGTGTTTTCTCCAGTGTTTGTGTGTGTTTAGTTGTATGCGTGTGTGTGTGTATCGTTTATTGAACCACATTGTTTGTTGTTTTTGATGTAGCTATGCGGAATTTTAGATGATTCATTCATTATTTTTTCGGGGCTTCGCAACGCGTGTGGACTCAGAGGGCTCTTTTTTCTTTACTGGCAGACGGGGGTGTTTGTCACTCCTTCCTCCCCTTCCCCCTTGCACTCTTTATCACGCAATCAAACAATGCAAAACTTGTGGGTTTTATTGTAATGATTTTCAGTGACATTACAAACGGGTATTTAGTCAGAGTTTCCAATGTCTGGCAGCGGCATACTCATCCACACAAGCACACATTCTCAGAGAGCTCTTGCATGCACATGCACATGCATTCACAAATACAGTTGCGATGCACATATTTTTTATTGTGCGACTCTATAGATGCCATGTCTGTTTTGTACATGATCCACATGGACTCCACACATGCACTCCACATGACACAGGCCGCTGATGGGAAGGTGGATGGAACTTCTTTGGCCGCTCCAATCGAATCTGGAGCATGCTCTCATTTGCATTCAAAGGCCAACTATCAGTTAACTGTTGTTTTGTATACCCTTGTCAGAGTAAGAGAGAGAAGAGAGGGTTTTATGATATTGTCAGACAACAAGGAAGCATTTTCGATCAGCATCAACAGCTACTACTATCTTTTACTCTTCTCATTACTTTTTATTACTATTGGACTCATAAAAAATATCAGGTTTTAGTGGTTTATTTCAAATCAAAATCGAAGTACTATATATTCTATTTGCATTTAGCTCCCATTGAAACGATCGTGTTGTAAGAGTATTAAAAGCTTGGGACCCCCCACTTTTTGTCTCTCTTTCTTGTTTTGTTTAGTTTTTGATTTGTCTATGGAAAACTGTGTGGAAAACTGGTGGAACAATGCCACAGGCCCCAGTCAGACATGTCGGACGTTGTTTCATTGAAATTTAAGCGTGACTTTTTGAGCGGGTGTGCTGTTGCTGTTGAGCTTCACATGCTGATAAATATAAACAATTATTGCGCTGATAATTGACTCCCCATTGCTCTCCCATGGCATAACAATACCCTACACAGTTCTCTCTGACTGTTTGTCCTATCTTTCCGATTTATATGCGGCGCACTACGTACATAAAAATAAAACAGAAATACAAAAATTGGTCAAATGATACCAAAAGATTATGCAGATAACCCAAGGGAGTATGGTGGGGCATGGAGGTTTGGGGCACCATAAAAACTCACTGATAATAATGCATTATTAATTATATTATGCAGTCGCACCTGACCCCCTACCCGAACCCCACTTACAAATGGCAAAACCGCCAATGAGTGAAGCGGTCTATATTTAACAAATTCCATTTGCGCCAGTACACCTAATCAGCTGTTAATATCACTGTTTCACTGTTAAGAACTGATAAGCAAGGTCTCTCGCTGATAACAAGAACAAGTTGTATGATTAATACACTTTACGCGGTTGGTTACCAATACATAGGAATGTGTACACGATATATGTATGTACTACACGGCGTATGTTCAGGGTGATGTTAATTATTAAAGGTCGAAATGTTAATTATGCCCCAATTGTTGACTTTAACTGTACTGTACTGTTGGCAGCCCACAAATATTGATACTATCTCTTTTCTCTCTCTCTTCCTCTCTTGCAGAAGCAGCAGCACGTGTGACAGGCAAAAGAGCAAACCATCGCCGTGCCCGCGCACTGGAACTCTTCATGCAGAAAAGCGAAAGAAGGAGTTATCGCTTAGATTAGATTGTCCTATGGCAAAAGAATTAGCTTATTTCGTACATTGTAAAAATGTATGTGACCACACACACACACACGCACACTCACACACAAAGGAGCGCACACATATATGATATAGATATTGTATTATTAAATGTTTTGGATATAAGTTGGATTAATCTTGATATACCCGTATATATACATAATTGTGATTTAAGCGATTTTATCAAATCTGCATTATGCAATTCTACATAAAATTCGTCGTAGTCTCTAAGTTAAAAAAGAAAACCCCCTCCCCCTATACACACACAGTAAAACCCCTTGCAATACTTGTTGTAAATTATCAAAATAGCAAAAAAAAAAAATACAAAAAAAAGAAAGAAAATATCGCGTAAATCTAGAGATATAGCAAGTGGAAAAATGAGTGTAACAAGTGCCATTAGGACTAGAGCTAGCGCAGCAGCAAAGCGACAACCACACCAACACCAGAAAAACTAACTAAAAAACAAACAAAAACAAAATTAACTATAAAATTAATGTCTTTCCCACAAAAAAACAACACAGATATCAGATATAGCGTTACAGAGATTAGAGAGAACTAACATACATATGTACTAGCTGATATTCGCACAATGTTCGATTGATTGTAAAATTTGTTCGATATTCCATTTTAATTAGTACAAACCTAAGACTAACCGACAAAACAAGTTTAAACTAGACATCACCTGTTCCACTTCTCGATCAAATATGCTGCCATACGCACAAAGAGGATATAATGTATGTATGTAGTTTCAAGCTGAATAATACGTTGATAGTGCAGGAATTGTAATTCTAAACAGAACCATATGGATGGATAGGAGGAGCTGATATCAGTAATGTGTGTGTCAAAGCTATAAAAATAAAACAAAAATATTAACAAAAAATATCCTTAAAGAGAGTATACATACATAGATGTGGTATCCATACACTAAACCTAGTCCCAGCGGGAAATCACGAGCAATGCCAAAAGAGTAATAAAAGAGAGGAGTAATCAATCAGCAACTTAGCCGAAATATGCAGTTCTGTTTGGCATCAGTTTTTTTGCTAGTTCAGTTTCAATTTACAAGATCTTTTTTCCAAAAACTCTAGACCTATCCGCAAACGTATAGTTAACTTTCCTTAGTTGTTATACATACAATACATACCTATGTAAGTATGTATGTACCCATACAAATTGTGGGTGTGTAGAATTCTTAGTAGGGATTTTTCTTATTACTTGCTATTCTGATATTAGTAGCCAAAATCGACTGCGACTGCTGCTGCTGCAGATCGGTTCATAGATAAAATTTTAAATATAAAACAAAATCCCATTCATGATTTTGAAAGAGCTTAACCGATTTATCGAAAATTTACTTGATTTTCTTAGTTTAGCTTAAATACGAGTATTAATTAGGCAAGGCAAGGCAAGGCAACGAACGGAAAGTATTTGATGGATGATATGGAAGAGAATGGGGGCTTTATTGGAAACAAGAGACATACCCGACCTTACATATTCGCAAATAAAAATCGCATTTAAGACGAAAGCAAAGATTGCAATTAATAACGTAAACGTAAACGTAACAAATGAAACTTAAGTCTTACACAAAAACAAAATACAAAATGGTAGCATAAATTTTTTATACGCAACTTTTATTGCAATTGTAAAGATACGACGAGGAGGAAGAGTGAATTGAAGTGAAAGTAGAAGCTGAAATCAATTTTGATCGATTCGTAATTATACATAGTAATATATACAACAAGAATTGGCGCTATTTCAATTAAAACTTAATGTAGTTCGAGACACAGAAAGCATATTAAAACAAAAACAAAAAAAGAGCAAGGCCATGGACATGGCTTGCCGGTAAATAAACAGTATGATAACAACTATGAAGATAACGAAGATATCGCGTTTAATGGTAGCTTCATCGTTCAGTTACATTACGCACAAAAAGTAACAAACAAAAAATTCCACATTAAGTTTTTATGTTTTTCTACAAAAATGCACACACACACACACATGTACTGTACATGTATTGTATTTTATTTTGCTTGCAAGAAACCTAAGTCGTAATCGTATATTCTCTACTCTTATTTAAATTTAATTTTGCAATCTAGCATTTAATTGTAATTTACGCACACACAAGCAGAACAACATTTAGTTCTTGTCGTCCCACCACCACTTTGATCATTGAGGATGATAATGCCGAGATGTGCCCCTGCCCCCCTCACACCATTGTATGTATTTAGTTTAGTCCGCTGCACTGTAATTTTTATTTTGTGTTGTTAAATATATCGTTATTTACTTATTCGACCAAAGCAATAAGCATTATTTCTGCCTCCCGCCGCACCCTACAGCCATAGATCCTCGCGGTATTTGCCCTGTTGGCGCAGCTCCTTTAGCTGCTGTGTAGCCTCCGTCACGTCCAGATGGAGAACTTTCTGCAGGCAGAGGCCGAGTCCGCTGGCTATGGACGTGGATATCTTGGCGCCATCGGCACACACGTACAGCACTGTGTCCGGTTTGAGTAGCAGCTTCACCAGCTCCTCTGCGTCTTCCTGCAGCAACTGTTGCACGTAGGTGGGAGATTCCCCACGGGAGTGGCACATACGCAGACGCTGCAGCACTGACGACTGTTGCCAGGCTAGCAGCTTGTTTCGCTTGAGAATAGCTTGTGGGGTCTTGGCGCCCACATATAGCCAGGTTTGTCCCTTGACCGACTGCTGCTGCTTCTGCTTCTGATGGTGCTCCTTGTGGGCCAGAAAAGCGAGGAAGGGAGACAGTCCCGTACCCACTGCAATGAGTATTTGGTTGCTGCACAGATCCTCCCCTGTGAAGCGGAATGTATTGGTCAGACGTGGATAGATAAACACTCTAGCCGGCTGCTCCTGTTGCTGGCACTTTGCCTCCAGCATGCTGGTCGTCACTCCAGCCTTCGGACTCAGTACGGAATAGATGATGCGAAGCTCCTGGGTGCCGCTCTCCAAGGGACTGTTGGCTATGGAGTAGGGACGCGGCAGTAGGCGTGGCAGGTGCTCCACCAGAAACGCCAATGGTGGCTGACAGCTGGCACACAGCTGGAGAATGTCCGTAAAGCGGAGGCCACGCTCTAGGATCAACGAGTTGTAGTGTGCGGTTGCCTGTTTGGAGGAGAGGCAGGCCAGGAAACTGCGCTCCCTGGTGTCGCTGGTGAAGCTCGCCAGGGCGCTGAGAAACTGCTTCTGAAGCACTCCATTGAGAGCCAGGCAGTGAGAAAAAATCTCGCGTGGGCATGTCGAGTCCGGTATGTGAGCGGGAACCTTGGCGCCCTTCTTGGCACACTTTAAGGCGAGTTTTATTTGGCAAATGGTGTCTGCCTGATCGATCAGTCCCAGGCGCTCCAACAATTGCTCCACCACTTGGGGTGCATTGCTGGGCAGAACGCCGATTGTGTCCCCTGGCTCATAGTCAAAGTCGTCCGACTCCAATGTGATTTCCACCACACGTTTCGTTTCTGTCGCCTTATCGGCATCGACAAGAACTTTGCTCTCTTTTATGCTAGCCGCTGTTAGCTGAGTGGCTGTCGTCTGTGCGAATGGGAACTTAAGAACATCGCCGCATCGCCGCTGTCCACATTTCTCCGACTTTGCCTGCAAATGACACGTTAGTTTGAGCGTGTTGTGCTCATTGGACACCCTTACCTGTTTTCTGAGGGTAAAGTCCACCTCCAGGCTGCTATCCAGCGGCTTGGCAGGGATATATTCATTTAATATAAAGGCCTCAATGTCGGGGATTTCTATGCCCACCATATTCGCTCGCAGTTTACAAATGTCGCCGACGAAGGCTGCCAGACGACCACTAGCTGCTATCGAAAAAAGCCCCGTCACTAGGTGTGCTGAGATTCGATCTATCGAAAGCACGCAAAACACAATCATTGCTGGGACCGAAATTTCAAGTAACTTTTATTAGACACGCTCCAAACAGCATGGCAGACAACGCCAACAGCGACGACGAGTTCCACGATGCGATCAGTTCCGGGGAGAACGCCAGCGAAAAGGAGTCCACCAAATCCCAGTTGAATGAGAAAGACATTGACGAGATTGTTGAAAAGCAGAGCACGCTCCAGCTGGACGATGACGATGACGAGGAGGAGGGTGCGGCCGCCACTATTGCTTCCGGTGGTGATGGCGACCAGGAGGCGAAACAGCCCGATGGTGAAATGAGCCTTGAGGAGCTGCGCCAACTGGAGAAAAATCTGAGTGTCGAGGAGCTGGCGGCAAACAAAGAGAAGGCCGACAAACTCAAATTGGAGGGAAACGAGCTGTTCAAGAACGACAATGCCCAGCGAGCCATCGAAATCTACACAGAGGGCCTGAACGTCTGTCCCTCGGACAGCAGCAAGGAGCGTGCTGTGCTGTTCGGGAACAGAGCAGCTGCCAAAATTAAGCTGGAGGCCAACAAATCGGCCATTGATGACTGCACAAAGGCCATTGAACTGTGGCCGGAGTACGTTCGAGTGCTATTGAGGTGAGTCTGCCAGATCTAAAGTCTAAACTCTATGCATCACATTCTTTCGCTTGCAGACGAGCCAAGCTGTACGAACAGGATGACAAGCCAGATGAGGCTCTGGAGGATTATAAGAAAGTCTATGAGATAGATCCCGGACAGCCTGAAGCGCGTGAGGCGCAGATACGTTTGCCGCCCATAATCAACGAACGGAACGAGAAGCTTAAAACGGAGATGATGGCCAACCTAAAGGACCTGGGCAATATGATATTGAAACCTTTCGGCCTGTCCACACAGAATTTCCAGATGAACCAGGATCCCAATACGGGTTCATATTCCTTTAATTTTAATCAGAAACCAAGCTAGTTCAACTCTGCGTGTGTGTGTGTGTGTCTGTTAGCTTATTGAGGAAATAAAACTGTTTCCAAGAAACTACAATAAACTTAAAGTTGTTACTTGTTTGTCACTTTTTATGCAATGTTGTGATCACTGTTTCAGTCACTATCAACATACAACGATAACGATAGCCGATGAAGCAACAGCTGTTTTCGATGTTTCCATCGACGTTTTTCCACCTCTAATTTGTTGGAAAAATCGCAATTTGCAAATTACAAAATTAGAATCGTGTAATTAAAATCATTTGATAGCCCATTTGTATGGCCAGACGCTGTGGCACGACTGTTACCACTTGCTGCATGAGCACTCCCAATAGAAACGCGACACGGACAACTTCGATGCTGGCCATTTGATATGATAGCAGCAACTTCTACGGTTATTAGCTGAGTGTTATTGAACAATACGCCCGCCCACGCCCACTAGCTAGCCCAGGCAATGTTTCGCAGTCGGAGCTGGTTCGGTGGCCCCTGGGGCGGACGACCCAAGAATCGCCTGTCTCTGGATCATTTAAAGTACCTGTACAGCATTTTGGAGAAGAACACAACCGTGTCGGAGAGCAATCGTGGCCTGCTGGTGGAGTCGCTGCGCTGCATTGCCGAGATACTGATCTGGGGGGATCAGCATGACTCTCTGGTGTTTGAGTATGTCGCCGCCACACTGTCGACTGTAACCATTGGCTAATGCTTGTACTCTTGATCTCTTGCAGCTTCTTTCTGGAGAAGAATATGCTCTCGTATTTCCTGCACATTATGCGACAAAAGAGCGGCGGCTCGAGCTTCGTCTGTGTGCAACTGTTGCAAACGCTCAACATTCTCTTCGAGAATATACGCAACGAGACGTCTCTGTGTAAGTTGTGCCTCGTGCCTCGTCTTTGCCGAACTCCAGAACTAAGCCTTGTCTTTATCCTTAGATTATCTGCTGAGCAATAATCATGTGAATTCCATAATGGTGCACAAGTTTGACTTCTCCGATGAGGATGTTATGGGCTACTATATTCTCTTCCTGAAGACGCTCAGCCTGAAGCTAAACACCCACACCATTCACTTCTTTTACAATGAGGTTTGACCCGGCGCTTCGCTCTCTTTTCGCATTTGTAAGCCTTCATTTAATGGTTATTTCTGTTGCCAGCACACGAATGATTTCCCCTTGTATACGGAGGCTATTAAATTCTTCAACCATCCCGAGTCTATGGTGAGAATCGCTGTGCGCACCATTTCCCTGAATGTCTACAAGGTGCAGAACTCCAGCATGTTGCGTTTTATCCGAGACAAGTAAGAGGCTATCCACTGAGCTCTCCTCGATTGTACGATGGACTGATGGATGTTTTTCTTTCAGAACGGCAGCTCCCTATTTCAGTAATTTGGTGTGGTTCATTGGCAAGCACATCCTCGAATTGGACACCTGCGTACGCACAGATATAGAGTAAGGATTGCCCCGGTTTTGCTCTCGGATTGGCACTAACTTTTTCCTATTCTGTTTTAGCCACCAATCCAACCAGAAGCTGTCGAACCTGGTGGCCGAGCATCTGGATCATTTACACTATCTGAGCGACATTCTGCTGCTGGACATCAAGGATCTGAATGCAGTGCTCACCGAGCATCTGCTACACAAACTCTTTGTGCCTTTATATATATTCTCCCTGACGCCGGCGCCACCACCGCCCTCCCTGGCGCTGGTCACCCAGAATCTGGCGGCTGTGCTGAATCGCAATGTCGACATTGACATCCAAGAGATACATAATCCGCGCGTTAGCTCTATTGTGGCCCTCTTTCTGCTGTCGCTGGTCTTCCTGGTCGTCTCGCATGCCCCACTGGTGCATGCCCTGGCCTGGGTCGTCCTCAATGGCGATCACAGTGTGTTCAAGGAGGGAGCTGCCGAGATTCTCAACTCGTATGTCGAGCATCGTGAGGTTGTGGTGCCAGGCTTTGGCGAGCCCAACGAGAGCCTCGAACAAGCACTGGACACGGTCACGGGACAGTCCAGCGCCTCCAGCTATGCCTTGAGCGAGGACAGTGGCGTGGAGTCGTCATCGCCAGCCACCACAGAAGTGGAGGCACAAGCGGAAGTAGATGCGGCGACCAAACTGCGCAACATCACCGATGAGGAAAAGGAACTGCTGCAAAAGTCCTCAGGCTCAGGCAAAGCGGACTTTGGGGAGCTGGCCAAACCGTTTCTGGACACAGTTCTGCATGCGTTGGACTGCACCGAGAACGATTATCTGGCTCTGCTGTCCCTCTGCCTGATCTATGCCATGTCGCACAATCGAGGTGAGGTCTCCTCCAGCTCTTGCTCTTGCTCTCTCTCTCTCTCTCTCTGTGAATGTTATCTGTGGGCTAACTTTTCATTGCTCTAATCATCCAATTCATGCTCCATTTCAATTATTTCTTTGTGTGTCTTGAACTTTCACATTGTGGTACCATGTCCCAACCCTTCAGATGGTATGTAACTTGTCCATATTTGCTTTACTAATCCATTAACTAACGTTCCGCTCTGTGGGTTTACTAATGCTTGATTGTATTTCCCTCCCACTTGAACAGGCATCAAGAACGAGTGGTTCGACCAGGTGCTGTCCAAGTCCACGCGTGGCTCTTTCAGCTATAAGACGGCCCTCATTGAGCACTTGCTGAACATAATCACACAGTCCAGTCAGCCGTGTAAGTATCTGATCTATCTGTCTTACTGCATCTTTCCTCCATATTTTAATTGATGCCCACATCCTTTGTTCAGCCTGTCGCATACGCTTGATCACTGTGGAGATTGCCCTGGAGCTGCTGGTCACCTTCACCAAGCCCAGTTCGGATGAGGCGCGTTGCATTACGACGGGACAGCAGGATCTGCTGTTTAGTGCCCGCAACCAGTCGATGCTTGTGCTGCGCAACTTCTACAAGTCTGAGGATATATTCCTGGACCTGTTCGAGGATGAGTACAACGAGATGAAGAAGGCCCAGCTGAACGTGGAGTTTCTGTGCATGGACTCCGCTATTTTACTGCCGCCCACGGGCACGCCGCTCACTGGTATCAATTTTACCCGTCGCCTGCCCTGCGGTGAGGTGGAGAAGGCTCGTCGCGCGATCCGTGTCTACTTTCTGCTCCGTCGCACGTGCCAAAAGTTCCTCAACGAGAGGGAATCACTGCTGCCGCTGACGAATGTTGTGACGCTCGTGCAGGTGGACAATACCCTCGATCTGAGTGAGTATCCCAGGGATTAATAGCCTGCCAGGGTGACTGACTGAACGCGTTAATCTCTGCAGACAACAGCGACCTGATTGCCTGCACTGTGGTGGCCAAGGACAATACAAAACAGAGGCGCTTCCTGGTCATCGATGCCCTGCAGTTGATACTCGTTGAGCCCGATGCCAAGCTCTTGGGCTGGGGAGTGGCCAAGTTTGTGGGCTTCCTGCAGGATGTGGAAGTGCAGGGCGACAAGGATGACTCCCGCTGTCTGCACATCACCGTGCACCGCGGAGGAGTGACCCATAACCGCACGCCGTTGCTCTCCGCCAAGTTCCTGTTTGATGATCACATCCGCTGTATGGCCGCCAAGCAGCGCCTGACCAAGGGCCGCAGCAAGGCGCGCCAGAAGAAGATGTATCAGATCGCGCAGCTCATAGAGATTCCCGGCCAGATGGACTCGCCCGTGTATGCTGTGGGTGGCACAATGGCGGCGCCCAGCGGCAGCAGCAGTGGGAGCAGCTCACGTAGCGGTCACCATCGCCCCATCTTCTCGACGGCCAATCGTGTGCCCGGATTTGCTGCTGTCTTGAGGACTAACAACACCGCTGGTGTTAGTCGCACACAAATGGCCCAGAATCGATCCATCGAGGGGTAAGTCTACCGCAACCAGAATCAGGAATGGAACTTATTTGATGTACATATCTCCTGCAGCATTCGCAATGAAAGCGCTGGACGCTCACGCCGTCGCAGTCCCAACGCCAGCTCTGGGACGACTCTGCGGGCGGACCACTCAGATCGGGACCGATCGCCCAGTGTGAGTGCTGGCAGCCACAGTTCGTCGCAGTCGCGCGAGAACTCACAGCCACGCAGCTCCGGCAACCAATCCCGTGAGAGCAGCCCAAGGATGCCCAGGCCGCGGTACAAAATAAACCCCCAATGATTCAACCGAAAAACGACTCCTAATGGGTCTTGTTTCACTTTCACAGTTCTGAGGAGATACCCTTGGAGGACTTCCAACACTCGCGAAACAACAGCCCGCACTCGCGCGGCAATGGTTCGCCCGCCTCCCGTTCGCATACGCCCAGCCGGGTGCTCCATTACGAGATATCTGTGCACAGTGGTTCGCCCCGAGAACCCTCCCTGGTGGGCACGAATGCCTTGTTGAGCCAACTGAATGGTGTGCCGCTGGCACGGGAAGTCCTGCCAGTCCAAAGCTCCGAGGAGACCTCATTTATAGGCAATGACGCGACGGACGGCGGCGGAGGAGGCAGCTCGGACAGCAGGCGTAAGGGCGCCATAGAAACGGTTTAAATTAGTTGTATTAAATTTAGTATTAACGTTTAGATTGTTGCTAACATTTTATTATTCCAATTGATTGATATAATGGCACAGGCTATAATTATTTTTTGATTTAAATCGTTAAAAAATAAAAAGTTGAAGGAGATGGTTCTCCAATGCCCTGACAGTAGTAAGTTGAGTACAGATTATAGGTTATAGATTTAACGAATTAAATCCATTCGCTTCCTCCATGTCTTTGACGATATTCTTGGCCACCTTCACCTTTTCGTGCTTGTTGTTTCCGTCCTTCGTTTTTTTTCTGATCGGTAAACTTCTAGGATCAGAGGTTATTGGATACAGTGCGTCCAGTCCAGTTCCCCCACTCCTACAGCGACACGACCCACTCTGTGACCATTCTGTGCTTGTGTGGGGTCTACAATTGTTGACGCTTGAACCACTAACCATACAGTATATTGTAGTGAACCCATGCATGTACATATATAAGTGCGTACATATGTATACGCAGTGACATAAACAACTAATGTTTATGTTACACATTCCTTTTGCACAGCAACGATATGCGACTTGAACGCAGATCGTTCAGCTGCCAAAACTGCTGATCATTTACTCAAACTCAGGCAGAATCCAAACGCCCCAACACTGAGGCGATGGGTCCCGGTCTCCAAGAGACACTTAATGCTGAATATGCATTTCCATTAGATTCAGGCACAGACCACGGTCACTAATACTTATGCGGTGGTACTCTTTTCATATAACGCATGGGAGAACTCTCGCTATCCGTTATACATAAGAACAATTGTACCCTAGGACAAGAACCAGAAAAGATTCAATAAAGATTCTCAATCAAACAACCAACTAATGCAGTCGTGTCTGCTCCAAGTGATATCCAACTTAACAATATGCTTGCATGTGGCAATTCAAATGTACGGGCGTTACGCATCTTACTATTATGTTGTCTTTGGACAAACTATCCCCAACTCACCAACACGGAGAAATAAATTCAAAATATTCTTTGAAATTAAAGAAAACCGACTTCATATATTTATCTTATATCTTAATTGCTTCTGTTCATCCAGCATAGTAATATGTAATTTATGAGTAAATAAAATAAAAACAAAATACTTCATATTTAAGAGATCATACGTCTGTACATAAGGACTATCAAAATATAGGAATTATTTTAAAGAATTATCAAAACTCTTTCAAAGGGCTCAATGTATTCATTTCTTAAGTTATAGTATAACAAAAATAAATTGGTTTTTAATATTATATTGGTAACAAAAACATTTGAGTACTCTTAGGTAATAGTATGTACATACATACATATGTACGAATGAATGAAATGCTCCTCCACGGGTCGGCTTTTATGCCATATCAACTATGTATTGAAGTCTGTTAGGTAGGGTCCTTACCAAGTTTTTAGATGTTTCGGGCGTTACTCTTTCCCATTCCTCACAGAGTGCTTTTCTTAAGTCATCTTCATCGGTTATTGAATGGAAAATTAGGTTTTGATCCAAAATTTCCCATAAATTGTCAACTATATTAATGTCCAAGTCATACCCTGGTGGTTTCAATACGTGTGGACAATTCCAAATAGCCCACTCTTGAATAGCTTTTACATGATCTCGATCATTATTTTGGTAGTAGTGAAATTTGTTCTCGATTCCAAATTTCTTGGCATATTGGACAACGTTTTCTTTGAGTATTGAAATATACTTATTTTCGGTCATCTTTCGCTTAATAAACACCAAGTTTCCTATCCCGGCCGCGGAAATACAGCCCCAAACGAGAAGGGCTCCACCTTTGTATTTCTTGATCATCTCATTATGTTCCTTGAGACCGATTTTCGAGTACATTGGACTGAACTCAGCTACGCCTGTAAATATAACAGAGTCCCAGAAGACAGAGTCCTTCGCCAAATACTCATTAGCAAACGAGATCCGGCTCGGTACATTTTCTATGTATAAAAAGGCCTGGTTATCATTGGCAATTTCCTCGGTTGAAAGCTCGGTCAAGTTATTGTTTTTTTTATCAAAGGCTTTTTGTGCCCGGAGCACAACTCGACGTAATGTTCCCAAGCTGCACGTTTTTCTAAGCTGTTTTTCCACATATTTAAGCAGGTTTGGGATAGTAGTGTGTTTGCTTTGATATTGTTGAACTATCAGCGTTTCTTCGAGTTCCGTAAAAATTTTATTCGGTGCCTTCCTGCACTTATTCTGGACCCGGTTCTCTCGCACGAAACGCTCATATGGATTGCACTGTCATCTCGGCATATTGACAATAATGGCAATCTCTCCATGTGAGTAGCCATTTTTAAAATGTCCAATGACCAAACAGCGTTGCGCTATTGTTGAGCGCGGTCCCATTTTCTGTTAAGCAAAAAATAATTTCTGTGAAAACGAAGACACGAAGACTCGTAAAGAATTTACCGCTTTTTTGTGCCAATGGAGGCCCAAACGTTGAATGGCGATGCATGTAGTTGTATGCAGAATTAAAATACTTAACCGCCGTGCGTTTAATCGCCTTTATATGCCAGTAACTAACTAGTTAGCAAATAATAATAATGTGTGTGGTATGAAAGACAGCAGCTATCCACTCGCAACGTTGAAATATGTTTAGAAGCGGCGCTTTTCTGATAGTGTGACCAGGTACTGCACATGCTGAAACATATGTTCTGTGGGTTGTTTTGGTTTTTGGTTGCGTGACATAACCGCAACAAAAGTACAAAAAATAGCAATTAATTAATAAAAACTGTGTTTAAATAAAAGAGAATATTTGCTAGAGATGTCCCACAAGTACACGGAGCTCATCAAGCTCGGCACGCAGTATGCCCGACGCATGAACTACCTCTCAAATCGCATTTTCGGTGAAGTTGCACGCACGACCAACGAAAAGTCCATGAAGGTTTGTCGCCCTCTTATTTTTGAAGAAAATAAACGCATTGAGCCTTTGAATGTGCCTTCCAGGTGGTTCGCATGTTCTCCGAGGAGCCCATCCACAAGCGGGATTATGTAGTGAATTGGTATCCCCGGCACGTGGAGACGCATCTGCTAATGAAGAACCTGCGAGACTATGGACTGTTCCGTGATGAGCATCAGGACTTCAAGGAGGAGATGAAACGTTTGCGCAAGCTGCGTGGCAAGGCGGCGCCCAAGAAGGGCGAGGGCAAGCGGTCCGCCAAGAAATAGAAATAAATAAAACCTTTTTATTAATCAAAATCAATCGACCTAATCTGTGTGGTTGCGGGTCAACAATTTGGCATTGCCCGCAAAGACAACTTCATCGTTTTGCCGACAATCGTATTCGACGGTGGAGATTTTCCGTGATTGCAGCAGGCGCACCGTCACCACTGTGTCGGTTTCTATGCGGCAGGGTTTCAGGAATTTGAAGCTCTGCTCCAACACCACAGTGCCCGGTCCAGGCAGTTTGGTTCCCATAATGCCTGCCACAACGGCGTTGAGCAGAGCGCCGTGCACTCGTCGCTCCTCCACGGGCGTGTCCAGGGTGTGAATGTAGTTGTGGTCACCCGTGAACTGGGCAAACTGCTCCAAATCCTGCTGGGTGAAGCGCTTAACCACTTGGACCTGCTGCAGATTGGCTGCTGGTGCACGGCTGCTCAGGTGCCGGTAAAATTGGCGGAACATTTTGCAGCTCGATTATTTCAGTGCGCCGAGCAAAATCTTCCAGCAACAGTTGGCAGAGCTTAACAATGCGTTGGTCGTGTGACTTTTGCCGCCACTCTTGCACTCCCTTGAGCAGTGAGGGGGTCAGCAGCAGCTCCTTGTCGACCTGACCGGCGTTGAGCAGTTGCCAGAAGAGTGCCAGACTATGGAGCACTATTTCCGGGTGATCTGTGCGCACAAACAAAACGCTGATGATGCTCAAATGTTCCCTAATGAATTCGGTTGCAGTTTTATCTGCAATATAAAGAAAACATGTAATCTTATGTGAATAGAACTGTTCCCTTAGCCGTACCCAAACAGATGTTGCAGATGGCTGCAATTCCATGCAATTGAAGATTCTGATTTTGTGTTTTTAACGATGCTATAAACACATCGAAGACCTCTGCTTCATGCAGATGGGGCCAGTTGATCGGATCGTAGGCAAAATTGGCCAAATTGGCAGTGACTTGCTCCAGGGCCTCTGCAACAAAATATGAGATAAGAGTTCAAGCAACAAGCGAATGCGGCACTCACCGACGTTTGTGGTCGTGTAGTACTCATCAACCAAGTGGCCAATATACTCCCTACGATCTATACCCTGGTCGGGTGTCCTTCTCTTCAAATGGCGATGGCTGGAGAACATGGAAACGAAGCAAATTCATTTGTTTTTAATTTTTAAGTTTGATTTGTATGGTGATGACACTTTGCACGTATCGATAACAACTATCGGGAAGAAGAACCATAGAAGCGCTACTATTTGAAATAGATTTTATTAAAGAAATTTAAGTTATTGTAAAATGTATAATTTTGAATCATCTGTAGGCTATGGACACTCCTCCGACACTCTAACTATGCTGCTCTGCCTCCCCTCGACAGGTACTGTCGGAGGTGCTGGCAAAATCTGTGTCATTGGAATTGCTAAAGTGGCTGATAGCTGCCGCCACGGACTTTGGTGGGATGTTGAACAGTGGATGGGTGGGTAACAGTTCGTTGATGGCGTCGCCCAGGACTTGTGGACAACTGGCGGACTCCGAGTGCTGGGCAATGGAGACGCCGCTTAGGGTATAGCATGTATGATAGAGATCTTGTGGTCTGCAACCGAGAGAACGTTTAATTGGGTGACGAATTTTGTATCTCGGTAATCACTTACTTTCCGGGCTTGTCGATCAGCCCTCCGTTTTGCTTCTGGCAGCAGATGAGGATGTATTCCTGCAGGGCCTCAACATCGAACAGAGTGTGCTCCATCTCCTTATCGCCGCCGGACAGCGTCGCCTGCGTTATGGGTATGGTGGCACCCACCCAAAAGGAGTAGCACCCATCGACCAGTTTATTGGTTCGACCCTGGAACCCTCCCTCGTAGCTCATCTGGCGCAGCAGTGTCCAATGGAGCAGCGCCTTCTTGTTGCACTTGTGTGCCTCGTTCAGCAGCGCCAGGCCTGCGATGCCACAGAATGTGTAGCCCCCATGGGCCTCCAATTCGGGAGCACCGCCGAATCCTCCCTCGTACGTCTGGCACTTGGCTATCCAGTCACCAGTGCCGGCGAAAAGTTCTTTCATCACCAGATCGGGAAGGTTCAGCAGCTTGGCGCAAGAGATGGCACAGTACGCGCCGCGCACATCTGTCTCCCCATCCACATGGAGCCGGAACGAGCCATCCCGCTGGCGTACACTGAACAGAAACTGCACAAGGGTCGGACGATCGATGGCGCGATAGGCGTTCTTGGTGCCAATGATACAGAGGCTGTTGACCGCCGCATAAGTGGGCGCCAGATGGGCGTACTGTCCTGGCCCGCCGCCAAAGCCGCCCGTTGGGGCTCGGCAACTGGAAAGAGGAGCGAGAAGTTAATCAGATAGTCGGTTGGGAGAGATTAATCAACATACTGGCTGAGAAACTGTACGACCCTGTCAAGGGTTTCATCGTCAAAGTTGAAGCTAAGCAACTGAGCCGCCTGCAGAATCCAATAGACGCACCACGGCCGACTGCTGTCCAGGCACTCGTAGTTCGAGGGCAGCCGGCGCAGCATTGCATCCAGATAGTACTGGTGCTCTAGCCGGAAAAATTGGGTGAGCCGTGGATGAGTCGATTGTAGTTCCTCAAACCGGTCGAAGCATTTCTCCACCGAGCACTCTGTTTTTTGCTGTAAACACACACAGACAGTGTCCAGTCAGTTCTTATCAACCGCCTTGGACGCGATTACTCATACCTGTTCCCTGGACGTGGTGGTGGAGGACTTCTCATCGTCCAATTTGTAGATTTTTAGCTGCTGGAAGTTACGAAAGAGTAATTCGTCCTCGGAATACATGCTTCCGTTGGTTGTTTGTAAATTTTTGTAAATTAAATGAAACAAATAAAAATAATTGGATTCTGAGCTTATTGATAAAATATACCGAAATATACCATCTCATATTTAAAAATATACCGTAGATATACCAAGGAAAAAAAACCAACTTAACCCGCATAGCCCCCTGCATTTAAACAGATGAACAGTTAAACCGCGTAAAAAACTAGGTTGTGTTAGTAAATGCATCTAGTAAACGTTTGGTACGAAAATTGAGTTTAAAAATTGCAATAACAAGTGAACTATAAACGGTGTGACATTAAACTCTCTGAAGTAATGATTTCATTGCGATTTTCGTCCTGCTTGGGCCTCAGTTTCTTTGCCAATTGGTCGGTGGTCGTCTCAGACTTGCGGATCTTGCCCACCAGTTCGAGGAAGCCGTAAACCAAAATGCACACAAGCAGATATGCGCCCGTCGTGATGGCTACCTGAAAGACAACTGTCAATAAGATCTGAAACAGTTGTTAAGCAAACATTTCATGTTGGAGGCGCAAACTCACAATTCCAAAGCTCCTGAGAACCACCAACAGCAATCCGGTGGAGTCCACCTCGGCGAGCCATGTCAAAAGAGGCTTTGCTCCGGATGAGACGCTGGCATCTGCTTCCGGCGTGGATTCATCACTGGACTCCGCCCGACTCTCTTCGCCCCAGGTGTCGGCTCGCAGAGGTAAGTACCAATCGTAATACAATTGCTGTAGCAGCGAAATCTCAGCTGTTGACTTTTTTCCGACTTTTTTGTCACTCGACCCTGGAAGATCTGGGGAAACGAACTCGTGCAGACCCTGAAAACAATTGTTGAAATCAGCCAAAGATCGCCTGTTGGACGCCGAGCATGTCTCGCTGTTCGCAGGGCAGGTGGCGGGTGGCGGTGCTGTCGTAGGAGTAGGTTTCTTGCACTTGGCCTTTGGTTGGGGGGCCGGTTTGGCAGATTCGCACTATGAAAAAGATAAAAAAAAGAATAAATATAAAATATAGATTGGTTCACTCCAACCCTTAATGCGAAGGCCCCGGCGAGATTCGAACTCACGATCTCCTGTTTACTAGACAGGCGCTTTAACCAACTAAGCCACGGCGCCATGTGGCCATTCTGTGAGAATTATGCAACTTCTATGGGCAACTTTTCAACTAATCAAACTTGTGTGTGGCGGCACCTAGACGTTTAGCAGGGGAACTAATGATGGTTGAATTTGTTAGTTGCACTGAGCTTTGCTAGGTGGCGCTGCTGCATCAGCGTCCGCAGTTAATAAACTCTTTTAAAAATGATTCTAATTATTCTTAGAGAAACAACAGAAGGCAGCAATAAATAGTCTGAAGATATTTACTCACCCCAGGTGGAGGTCGCAATTCCAAAAAGTTGTCATCAAATTTTCCCTGCCTGATCTGCTCGAGCTCCTCCTCCGTTATGAAATTGTTGGGATCCACACACTCATTCCCATAGTAGTCATAGTACTCGCCGGGCTTGGAGCACGCCGGAACCGGCTCGCACTGCTCCGTGGTGTAGTTGTAGAAGCTGCGCTGGCCAAAGTAACGCTCCTCACAGACGACGGGCAGGCAGTTCATAAAGTATTCCTTGTCCCAGTTGTTGCATGGCGTAAAGTCCTTTCGCCTGCGTAGTGTACGATTTTCGGGGTCCAGGGTTTCGAAGCGGGTGTCAAAGTGCAGCAGCTGCTTGGTTGTGGCCGGCTCGATCGTGGGATTCAGGGCACAGATCGTGATGGGACAGTAGCCCACACGATTGTACAGCGACTGTTGTGGGTGGAGGAGGCTTAAAGAGGATTTTATATTTGTGAGTTGAAATACCCACCACAGTGGGCCACACAAGGGAAACGGTTTCACTTTTGCCCGGCTCCACGCCCCCAAAGTTGCCGCCATAGATGGGACCCACTTGGACCTTTTCGCCCTTGGTGGTGTTCACCGTACAAGGCCCATCCGAGGACACAATCAAGTCCAATGTTAGCTTCGCCTCTCCGTTGTGGCGATTGGTAACCGTCATGTCTGGAGCGGATTCGGAGCTGTTCAGTGAGTCAAGAATCCGTGGATGTCCTTACCAAAGATCAAACCAATGTCGTTCTCTCGGGGCACACGCACTATCATCTTGGTAATGCACAGGTTTCCACAGATGGTGCGGCTGTTGAGTAGAATGAAGTGAACCATTAGATATTTGAACATTTTGTGACTGAATTCGCTCTGGGACTGTGAGACGACTGGAAAATGGGATCGATAGGATAAACAATATCTGAGAATGTTGCTTCAAAGATTAAATTAGTTTAAAGGCAGTTTACTTTCGACAAAGATGGTAGAGAATTTCCATGATCTTTAGAATATTTTATGCTCCCCTTTTATTCTGCTTATTTAAGTCCTTGGATCGGTGGATCTTGAGATATCTTGAGAATGTTTACCGACCTGTAAAAGAATTCCTTGAATATTACAACCTTCGTCCAAAGGGGTTCAGTTCGCGATGCCGAGGATCCCTAATGGCTCCTTGCTGTTTAATTAAGTGTAATTTTAGTGCCAGCGCAACCCCTAAGACTGGTCCTGCGTCCTGGTGCTTGCTGCTTGCTGTACATGGGCCAAGTTTTCTGCATCCATTGCAATTTATGTTTTAATCATCAAATGCGACCCAATTAATCAACGTTGCTGGGCTTAATTTATGCGGCGGAACAATGTTTTGAAGTAACCCGGCTCGACATCACACGACAGGTGACATTTCCCAGCAGAGAGCAGCGAGAAGCACTCGATGTGATCGGTGGCTATATGTGTGTATGTGTGTATGGATATTGCATATTCATAGGATTGGGCCAGTCGTACAATAATTTATTCGAAAATTCAAAACTAATTTGACAGGAAATAATTAATTTGGGATCGAAAAAATGCCAAAAAATAAAAGTGCTGCCAGGCCAGCAGTCCCAATTAAAATTATTTCGCTTTCATTACTACCCAATGAAGCAGCCGTAATAAAAGTCTTAACCAAAAAAAGAAGAGTGAGAGAGAGACACAGATACCAGCAAACCAAAGCAGCATCAGCAACAGTTGGAGCAGCAGCAGCACATCCAATCCAGAGACAAAGACAACGAAATAAAAGGCGAAAACTAAGCAAAAAGTTTAAATAATGAAATCACTTCGCACCATCTCGAAATTGCTCATTAACATTTTGTGTTTGCGATATCAACTTGTGAAAATCACAGGGCCAGCCAACAGACTCCGGCTCCGGACTCCAGGCCCATGCCCATGCCCAGGTCCCAGCTAAGACCAGACACTACCAGACCCAGACCCAGATGCAGACCCAGACTCTTAGGCAGCACCAGCTACTTGGCTTTTATTTATTATGCCATGTGGTTTTTGTTGTTAGTACTGTTGTTGCTGCTGCTGGAGCTGCTGCTGCTGTTGCTGCTGCTGTCTCTTGATGTTGTCGTTGTAGCTGACTCTTATTAGTTGGGTCAGTCTGTCTCCTCATTTTTTTTTCGTTTCGTTTTATTTTCCTCCTCCAAGTTGGAGGAGGTGTGAAATCTGTTGTACTCTCCGTTCGACTGTCCTCTGGCCGGACGTCCAAGCGCAGCAGCAAACTCTTGGGCTGTTGTCGTCTTCGGGTCGTGATTTGTCTGCAAAAGACACAAACAACTTCTTGGGGTCCTCAGCAATTTTTCTAAAGGTCGTTTGCTCTGTCTTTACATTTGCCTTTACTCAATGAAATTGGCTCAGGTCCCCCCAACGGACACTGTGCGAAAAGGGGTTGCCGAAGAAGTTATGTAATTCTCAAGCACTTCAAAAATGTATATTGGAGCTTCCTTCTCTAGCACATATGAATTCTCTATCTTACTTTGTTATCAAGGATCATATTTCCAATACAAATTGAATGCATTAGATTGCCTTCTTTCTGTGTATGGCTAGATCTATTTGCCACCCCATTATATTCTTTACGTTAAATCCTTTCCAATCATTTAGATCATAATTTCGTTTCTTACCATACTTTTTCTCTGCGTGCATGGCACATCCCAGCAAAAAAAACTGAAGTCAAAGTCAGAGATAAGGTCCCGCATTGAGTCGGGTGTATTTCAGTAGCCATTCGATTTATGTTAAATAAGCTGGAACGCAAGCTCTGTTTGTTGTAAAATACCAATTGCCGGAGACACACAGAGAGAGAGAGAGAGAGATGGAGTGTGAGAGAGGTATAAATATATATAAAAAGAGATAGATAGAGTGGTGTGCGAGTGGGAGAGAGATTCTTTTGGGGATTCACGTTTCTCCTTCATCCGTTGGTAGTCGCTTGGATTTTCTTGTTGCTGTTGTCGTTGGCACTGAATCAGATTTCTTAATTTAATTGGCTTTATGCAAGAAATTCTTCTCGCTTTTTCTTAGCCTGGCTACGATTTTTATAGACAAACTGTCTGCCGTGGTGTACCTTCATGTCCAAGCTGCAAGTCTAAGTCCAAATCCTGCTACTGGTCCTGCTTCTGTGGCCCGGCCTCATTCCATCTTCCTTCCAGCCAGCAGAACGTGGGAATCATCATCATCTAGCTGTTTGTGTGTGTGTGTGTGTGTGTGTGTGTTTGTGGTGTGTGCCTGATGCAAATGCAAAACAGCTTAACCCAATTTTTTGTTTGTTTCTACACCGCACAGAAACAACAACACCAACAAAAAATAAATCAATAAAAAGAAACAAAAGAAAATTCAGCACGTAATTGCAAGTTATGAGCAGTAGTCTGGTGGCCAGAATAAAATGAAAATCGTTGAAGTTTTCCATCATCGCGTGCAGCGTTTTAAGAACAATTGCTGGGCATTTAAGCATAAATGCAGGCGAAAAGTTCGCGTCTCGCGGTGAATGTTTATTATACCTCGTACTCGTTGGGGATGAGGGTATATATTGTAATGATTCAATGCGTTTCATATCTTACACATTGGATATATGCAAGTACTTTTGTATATTTATGTCCGTTGCTATGGCTTCAGGAAATTCTAGATGTCCTACAGCTTCTCATTGCATGAGATAAGCGACTAGACTCTATAGTCCTTGCTCCCAAATGCACTCATCACTGGGCGCAGAATGTGCCAACATTTATGCTCGACTCGTTAGCACAAGCGAAAGCAGCAAAGAGAATCTTCGAGAATTTCCAAGCTAACTGACGTGGCCCATCGACTGTTGACTTGACTGTTGCCATTGTTGGACTGCTCCCTGCCTGCCCACCAATGGATTAGAGGGTATCATATAGTCGAAATATGGACCAAATCTTTCTTAGTGATCTCGTTAGTGTAAATCGGTGTGTGTGTCTGTGTGTGTGTGTGTGTGTGTGTGGGAGCCAGTGCGATTGTGTGGGACACTTAATCATCAGCGTGAAATGAAGAGAAAGAAATGCCCGAGACGAGGCCAATTGTGCATTTGGCTTCCACTCTCCACACTTGTACTCCATTGTGTATGTGTGTGTGTGTGTCTGTACATATATAATTAAGCCATAAATTCTGCTTTTATGATTTTCCACAAAGTTATGAATTTATGAGGAGCACACAAACAACTCACTGCACCGCACTGGCCCAGCCACTGGCACTGCCTCTGCTACTGCCACTGCCGCCAGTGGTGCTCACATACATAAACAATAATTTGCGGGAAAAAAACGGAAGTGGAATTTAAATGCGCGCGCATGCGAAATGGAAGCCTCTACTCTACTCCTCCGCCCCAGTCACCACCATCCAGTGCATCCAAGATCCATCCAATCGTAGGCACCGGCACCGGCCCCGGCTCGGCCATGTTTGGGCCATAAATGTCGAGCACTTTGCCCAGACCTCGTAAATTTAACGCTTTTAAGTTTTATTTCTTTTAGTTTTTTGCTCTCTTTCTCGCTCTCCCCCCTTTGATGGATGGCTGGTGGTAGAGGCCAGGGGTCGGGTAGAGGGGGGCCTAATAAAATTTAAATATTTATTGTACTCTATATTTTGTTGCCATGCAAATTTAGCCAGGGGTCCAAAATTTATATAGGGCTATCCATTTTCGTGGTCTCTTGTTCGCCTGTTGCAAAAAAAAGTACACAAAATTTTCAGTATTAATTACATAAAATTGTGGACTGTCGCTGGATATTACGGATATGAATATCCCCCCAAACAGAGTGCGACAGAGAGGAGGAGGCGGAGAAGGAGAAGGACTCCTCAGTAGGTCAATTAGCATAATCGCTTTTGAAATTGCAAACCCAACGGTTAAAGTCGAGTACCCTTGAGGCGCTGCAACTGACGCGTATCTTGACGTTCTTAATCGCGCCCTCTGCCATCGCCATCGAGACTCGAGGGTTGTCAAGATCGTACAGTTCTCGATATATGTACCTTTTCATATAAATTAGTAGTTTTGGGGGGCCTGCAAAAACAAAAAACACAGCACAGTATTAATATAATAATTGCAGCAATTACGCAAAATGCTCATGACTGCTCGTGTCATGGCTGCTTCCTAATGCGAAAATAACGTCATTAATTTTGGGCCAAGCAGCGAGAGCAGAGCGCTCTATGCAACATGATCCTAGGCCCGCTTAACCGAGTTGAAAGCCAGCGCTGGGGATGTTAATATGCAGCGATGCAATTAGTTTGGCCCTTTTATAGGTTTCATTCGCCGAACGAAGTTTACTTTGCTCTTTTTAGAGGGTAAGAAGTGGGGGGGGGACGAGATATTGGGGCTGTATATAATTCATATATGTTCCAGAGGATATAAATTCAATAAGAATATTTCCATAGCTTTGTGCATATATCTGATATACATAATTAAAGATAGGATTTATCTTTCTGGGAATATTTTGCTCTACTCTTACTAACTCCAAGTTGTCCTTGGCCAATTTAAAGCGTATAACCACGTCGCCTTATGTTCGCTGTCCTGTAAAATATCCCTTGCCAATTATCCTTTCGCCCCAGAATATTCAAAATGACCTGTCGCTGGTGCGGCATGCGCTAAATGCAGCAGGTGCAATTCGGGGCGACACTGAGACGTCGCGACTTCTTCCGCTGATGATCGTTGACGTTGTTCTTGTTTTCATAACATTGCAATATTAATGCGGAAAATCTTTGGGGAGCAGCAAAAGGCAAGGTGTGCACCGGGCCATCAATTGGTGTGCACCTTCGGTTGTCTTTTCTTATGTGTGTGTGTGTGTGTGTGTGTGTGTGTGTGTGCGCCTTGAGAGCCGCTCTACATACTTGACATTGATGCAATTTCATTTGCCTGGCAGCTGACTGTAATCTACCCCCTCTCCGGCACTCACCGACTCCTCTCCCAAAGCCGTACTTAGTCGCAGCAATTAAACGAGATTAAATCGCCAGCGCAAAGCTGCTCAAAATGGAATACCAGAACAGAAAACAGAACAGAGCAGTCGCTGCGGGGCCTGGGCCATGCTCATGCCCCGGCTCAAGTCGCAATTATATTTGAAAATGCAATAAAATATGGCCAAAGCGCAGCAACAAAGCGCAGCTCAATTTGCATAAATATTTGCTGTTGCACAAAGAGAACTAGCTAACAATTTCATTGTTGCCACTGAAGAGTGGTGTGTGTGTGTGTGTGTGGCAAGGTGAGTCGAGCCAAGCCGAGCCGCAGGCATAAATTACACTCTTGGCAAGGCAACGAGGTTTGGGGCAGGTAGCACGGAGCTTATCTCGGAGGCGAAATTAGCTGATAATATGCAAAACACGTCAAGAAATTGCAGCCTTAGCCAAATGTCCAAATTATTACCCTTGGACAAATCAACACGAGCATGCGGTCCACGTGCAGTGGAACCTGGTCTAGAAATTATTTACAGCTAAAAGGGAACATAAGCTCGTAAGAATTCTTGGCCATAGAGTCCTGCAGAAGCCACATCTTCTGTTTCTCTAGCTATCCTGAATATAGATTATCTTTCTTAGTCAGATTTACCTGTACTTGCTCTATATAGCCATAACCATTAGCAGGTTGTAGCTGTGCAAGTGCATTTTTTGGTTTCTCTTGAATTTTAATGACATTTTAATAGCCTTGCCGAGAACTTAACTATGTAAAATGAAATAAAAGTAATAAATAATTCATGTGCAATCAACACAGCGAACGGAAGCTATAACTCGTCATATGACTGATGTTGCGAGCTCACGTAAAAGTAGGTACAAATATGTTATTCCAAAAGAATATGCAGATAGGCACTTTCTTGCTCCCCCCAATTCCCATTGCTCCCACATGGCACGCAGAGCACACTGATGCTCGACTGCAGACGCACAAGCGAAGGCAGCAAAAGAGAATCTAATATCACTGCACATTGATTGTTCCCCAAGGTAGTTACAGCCGATGCTTCCTTCATCTGCACTTTTTTATTGGACTTTCGTAATAGAAGTCCCCACTCATCTATATTCAAATTAATCACAATTATACCATTATCATTATCATATTAAAATGCTCATGCTAAACTAGTTTATTAAATTGATTGCAGCGCATTGCATGGGTTTTAATTGAATTATCAGCCAATTGCGGGCCGCCCGATTTCTTATCATTACGAGTATCTCGCACTCATTATTGATTATGATTTTCCATTAGCTAAATTAAATCGGAAAAAGTTCCGTTTTCTTCAGAGATGGGGGAGAGAGACCTCATGAAGAAGTTAGATGTTTGCAGAGATATGTGGGCGCCGTGGCTTAGTTGGTTAAAGCGCCTGTCTAGTAAACAGGAGATCGTGAGTTCGAATCTCGCCGGGGCCTATCCTCTCCAGCCTCCCTCCTCTCTCCATGGACGGGGGGGGAGAGCTGCTGAGCTGGTTATTATTTTCCATTTTGTATGCTTTATTTTTTCGAGTAACCATTGCATTGTGAGCATTTAAATGGCATACAAATTGTCTCATTTAAACATTGAAACGCTTCTGATTTCACAATTGCAACGTCAATGGCAATTTGTAGTGTTGTCAGTTTGTGGAATTGAGATTCTAATGAGTTGATTGAAGGCCTAGCTGGATGGATACTCTACTCCCTCTCTCGCTCTTCCAGGCTATTTGATTAGTGGTCCCCCCAGAGCAGAATTGAGTCTAGCGAAACGGCAGCGGCGGCAAATGTCCATCAAATGTCACGATCTGACTGTGCAGATCAATCGATCGGCTGCAATCGATGGATCGTGCAACGGAGTGCTCGGAGACGGAGACAGGGAGTATAATTACACGAAACACGCAACTGGAATGGAATACTCGATTCGTATGGATGTTGTTTCCCTAGGCCTAACACTGCACTGCCAGTGCCACTGCCCCGTCGGGGTGGCGCACTTTCGCTTTGACCTTGCAACCGCATTTTCCACTCCATTCCACTACAAAGGGATGAGGGATTTGGCCAGCTGTTCTTATACCTTTCCCTATTCACCTTGTCAGTGTCAAAGTCGAAGGGCGTTGCCTCATCATCCGTTGCTTATCCGGGATTAACTTTGCAACACATGACTGACCGGATCGGGCATCGGGTATGGTTTGGTATGTGATGGGATCGGATGGGTTTGGCCACTGCCAAGTGCAATCCATAGGACCCTTGAGGGGCTTAACATGTGCACATCTTTCGGATACATTGACAGGTTCTCTGGGCCGCAGAAATTATGTTGCCAATGAGCCCGAGCGGCGGGGCTGCTGCTGCTGCAGTCTCCTGCAATTATTTATTATCCTGTGTGTGCCCGCAGCCATTGCCACTCTTGTTCTTCCCTCTATGGGGAAGGGGCACAACCTCTTCATCTGCAGCACCACCTTCCCCTTCCCCACCTGAAATCACTGCCGCCAAGTCGCCGTCGTCGTCCGTCGCCATTTAAGTTTATTCTTTCTTTCTGTGTTTTTTTTTTTATGGTTCCCTCCACTTTTGTGTTTCATAAATTTTCGTGGTTGATTTTTTCCCATTGCCTTCACAGTTGTTGCCAGAGCGAGATAGTAGCATTCAGAGTGTGAGAGAGAGAGAGAGAGAGAGAGCGCACTGGTGTCTCCACCCATATTCCAGTGGCTCATTTCCACTGGGAGAGAGACTCGTTCAGAGATTTTGAGTGGCATTTTGAGTGAGACTTTGACTGCCGGCCTGCCGATTGAGGCTTGTGTCCGGTGTACGAGTATGATTTTGGCCAGATCTCATGCTAATGAATGGTTTTAATAGATTGTACGCATAATGGCTGTGATTTTAAAACGATTTTTGGAATTTACAATAATTTACACAACAAATGATATGGAATCTAGCCGGGCATTACACATTTATACGTATTTAAACACATAATATTTCGTTATATATTTGATTTCTTTACAGAGTGATAATTGACGACATTCAGGCATTAAGTTTTGGCTTAGACAGGAGTTTTATGCCTAGGTGACACAGCTACTATGAGTTCCTATCGTTGGCTTTCCGTCTATTTTTTGACATAAGATTTCGAACCTCTTATTTTGGTCATCTATGCTATTTTTGACATCTGTTTTCCATCATTTGCTGAGAGACACTAGCAAGCCCACAACGCTATCATAATTATGCAATTTGGTAAGTCATTTCAATACTATTCTTTTCAATTTAATATATTTTCTCCATCAAAAGATACTTGCAATGCTTCTGGCTTGTTTTTTTGGTTTAATGCTCAAACTTTGCTTTTTAAGAACATAGTCTGATCTCATCTTTCGACCACCATTTCTTACATTATTTTATTTACCTTTTATCGCTTTTTAAAGACCATTTTACCCCAGGGTTCTTTGTCCTAACGCACATACATTGTATAGGCGGAGATTGAGGAGGTTTCCCCCTTTGTTTTCTTATTACATCTCCATAATTTTCTTAATGAACGATTTTCTGTGTGAAGGTTGCCATTGTGGCCATTGTCATTGTGGCGGAATGTGAAATGAGGGCAAAAGTCGGTCGCCCCCGTGCCTTGACAGAGACTTTTAACGTTAGTTCAGTGCGTTTGACAGAATATTAAGGGTATTCCTGCTAGAGAATTGAATTTGCTATACAATTCCGGGAAGCAGCTTTTGACTAAAAAATTCTCAAGGTGAGCATAAAAGCTTTGAAAAATGTTGATAAAAAATTATAAAAATCCGAAGAAAATTCAAATATTTTACTGGAATACCTTTGATGTTGCCAGTCGTTTGTTGCCAATTCCACACGCACACACACACACACGTATGTAGCTGAAATGTGCGTGTATGCCTGCTGCATACCCTATGTAACCCCACCTTTGGCCCCCTACTCTTCCCCTGTTTGTGTTGAATGCATTTTCAATGGCATTTGTGAATTGCAATTGGCTTGTAATTGCTATATTTAGCGTAATGGCAGTCAAGAACCTCGCATTATGCAAGTATTACGGAAAACGTATACGGATGCCATGTAATCGTTGCAAAACCCACCCACCCACCTACGCACATGAACACACACACACACACACACACACACAGGGCAGCTGCTACCACTTGGGACTTTCAATTTCGATGTCATTAAAGCGGAAACCTTCAGTGAAACTGGGTTACATTCCAACGCAAAGAGGGTTTCCCCTTCCTAACCTCTAACCCCCCACCACTGCCTAAACTCTATTAACTTTTTCAGCCATTGAACTTCACTTCGAGCGCAGCCCAAAATTATGGTTAATAAATCACAAAATCATCGACAAATATTTGCGCACAAAATGCATAAATCTGTTTTCGGGGTTTTTATGGCATACAAATTTTCACAGCATCGAAAAATGTGAATCCGTTGGTCACTGGCACTGAGAAAAGGGACTTGTCCCCCCATGTCAAAGTTATTCGATGTTTTGCATTGGCCGTGCCAACAGCTTCTGGGCAAGAACAAATGGAAATAAGATGTTTGTGTATGGAATTGTGAATGCTCTGTAGAGGTTTTTCATGGATAGGAGCTACAAAATGAATGTGTGCCTAAGGAACTGTCTTCCCCAAGGAGTAATCTCGGTCTCGGTTCGCCTGTAAAGCTTTACTAGTGACTATTTACAATCGTCTCTCCTCATTTTATCTATGGTCACAGCTATTCATAGTTCTCTAAGCTTTCATTCAGTCGAAATATTTACATTCCCTGAGCAATCAAACACCATTAAAATGCAAATACTCCCCCGTTCGTTTTAAGGGCAATGCCAACAACAAATATTCAACACATGTCCTGTGTCCTCAGTGTAGAGATTGGAATGAGGTCTGAATTCCGGGGGACAGGAGACACCAGCAGCAGAAGCAGCAGCAGCAGGCAGACCTCAACAAGCGCCAGTCACCAGCGGAGTCGAGCTCTGACTCTGACTTCGACTCCAGCTCCAACTCTGACTCTGGCGCGGCTTTTCGCCTTGTTTACGCTAAGATGGCGTATTGTATAACATCATTATGTGGACTTCGTTCATGTTCATGTCATAATTTTGCATTGCTCTCTGTCTATAGAGTCAGCCAGTCAGAGCCAGAGACTCAGAGGAGCTTCAGCAGCAGCAGCAACAGCAGCATTCAAAGCGCCAGCCTCAATCCCAGTATCATCTCCTGCCGCGTCTGCGCCTGGAGCTCCTTCAGGCTTTTTGGTTGGAGTCGCGAATCGGGAATCGGCATCGGTATTGGCATCAGAATGTTGCGGTCGCTGTTTGTGCCATGTTTGGGGCTGCGTAATTAAAAATAAATTTTCGCGCTCTAAGCGAACAGGAGCGGAGTTGAGGCGGGAGTTACAGGCAGTTTCAAAGGATGAAAAAAGCTATATTTATTTTTAGCTTTGATTTAAATGATAATTGTTTTAAGATCAATTTATGATTAATGCATAGATTAGAGTCTGGCATATATATGTAAGACATAAAATGACATCCCATCTGCTCTAAACCAATGAGATCTGGAACCTAGAAACCTTTACCTTTAATTGATCACATTATTATGGGGATATACATACGTGTGCATATTTTTCTTTAATAAATAATTCTTATTTATATTTGTATTTTGCCTTTATATATTCTTCTAAACTGTCTTCACTCTTTCTTTGTCTTACTTGAACAACATCTACTCGTCTAAGAAAACTGTAAGAACTCTTTGCCCACCTGTTCCATCGCCTCTCATATTTTCTGCGTTACCAACCTTCGACAGCGCTCCTGTCTGCCATAGGCTTGCACAACATTTTTTGTTACCTTTTTAATTTAATGAATATTCTGGGACAATTTATTAGCGAACATATTGATTTCAGCGTTTGCCGTGTTCCATCGTTGTCCCATGTGTGTGTGTGTGTGTGTGTGACTACCGAGCCTGCCTGGCGATGGCTATGGGCTCGAGCCGCACGTTGTTGTTGCAAAGTTTATACGGTAGTTACCAACATAAATAGCAGCAATTTGGCCAGACACCCAACAGCCCCAAACCTCAGTGAGAGGGCAAGAGAGATAGAGAGAGAGTTCCCTGGACTGGGGCCCGACCCGGACGCAGTCGCAGCTTGCTGAACAAGCGTACAATTAATATGCCCCATGCCTGCCGCCGTCGCCGCCCGCACCACAGGCGGTCCCTCCTCACACACAGGTCCACCGTGCCCGCGATCCTGGTGAGAGACTTTTCGAAAACTTTTCAGCCACGACTTGAACTCTGGGGGAGCGCTGTTGTTCCACAAGTTTCAATCCTTTTTATTTTGTTTTCTTTGTTTTTGGCTGCATTTCGCTGCTTTTTTTTTGGTTTTGGATCAGTCGAAAGCTGCTGCTGAGTGCGATTTATAGCTCTTAACAAATTGTTAATAAATATTTTATTTATATTGATGAGACAACACGAAATTATTCACAATTTACTCACTCGACTTGTGTGTGTGTGTGTGTGATGTGTGTGTGTGTGTGTTTGGTTGCCCTCTGGAATGGCCATTGCCTCCCGCTACTTTTGGGCTGCTCCTGATCTTTATAATTATACCCAGTATTAAGAAATCAGAGGGGGATTTTGGGCAGTGAAACAGTGCTACGCTATGTAGATGGAAATATTGAGTTTAAGTTTCCTTAAACCATAATCGAGTGACCAGGTGGAGGCTCCGTACAGCTCGCTCCGTCTTCAACTACGAGTAACACTCTTTTACTCAGTACATATTTAGTATATACAATCCTATCTTCTAGTTGTGGCCTCCTCTAAGTCCATCAAGCCCTTTGCCACTTACTTTCCTCGAAACTTTCAGCTGATGAAATAATTTCTGTACGCAGCTGCGCATTTGTTTCAATTACAGAGAGCCATCGGTTGGGTTGGGAAGATGAGATCCCGTTGTGGTCTACCCATATGATTGATCTGTGTCTCCAGTCTCTCCAGAGTCTCCAGAGTGGCACCCTGTAATTAGCGCGTGAAATGTTTTCGCTTTATTTATTATTGCCTTTTTTTCGGCCAATTGAAATGGAATTTAAATGAGTTTAGTTGCGGGCACTCTCCACCAGCACAGCAGAACACCAGCCACACCACCTCCTCTTCCACTATCATGGTCAGCGGCTGTCAATCACAATGATTTATGTCGCCGCCTCGTGTGTGTGAGAGAGGGAGAGAGAGAGAGAGCGAGCGAGCGCAGATCTGACAGATCGGGAAGAGATATCTCTCCTCACTCCTCACTGAGTGTGCATTTGCCTACATATCAGCGAGGCAATTTATCTTTTCCGCAGTTGCAGCCGCAGCGGCAGCAGCAGCAGCAGAAGCAGAACTCATCAGGCGACGGCGGCTTCTTTCTTCCATAATCGCTCACCTCCCCAGCCCCAGCCGCAGTCACAGTCCCGTTTTTGCCTCTGGAGAGGGGAGAAGGGAGTGTGGTACACCAGTCGCCCCCATCCATGGCACTGGCGCTTATGAAACTTATTTTTCATTTGAATTTCATTTCATTTCATTTCATTGCTTAATTGTCGCCGCTTTTGATGAATTGTTTGTTTGGATTTGCCGCGACATTTCTATAATTCCGCCAAGACCACCCCACACCCCACCACACCTCCTCCTTTGGCTTTTGCTTTTGAGCACATGTCATCGCTAGGTGGGAGGTTGAAATTCGCACCAGGGTTGCATGGCTCAGGAAATCAAAGCTTACTGCAGGGACACTCACGATTAACAATCGATTGATGACTTTCAGGCTCTTGGGTTAACTTAACTGAAGGCTTTTGACATTACATGGCCATAGCTTGTCGTAGGGATATTAAGGTATGTATCAAATATTGAATGAAATCCTCCTGAATTCTCCTTTCTTCCTGCTCTCTCCAATAAGCACATGTCAGTGTAAAATGTGAGGTTATCTTTGCAGCAGGGTTGCACAATCCAACAAATCAAAACAGCTTCACTCAACAGAGACAGTTGTTCATTTCTCTGGGGAAACTTCTGTGGAATCATAATTTTAGCATTGCAGCCCTGCCCTTTTGGATAGCATCTTCTGCCTGGGGGGGCCTTGCCTTTCGTACTCGTTGCCGTTGCCGTTGCCTGGCCTGGCCTGGCATATGTTTCCCCTGTAATTTGGCATTGTTAGCCGTCTGCTTCGATCTGTTGCTCTGTTCGTGCTGCAGTCAGTAGTCGGTAGTTTTTGGTCGCCATCTTGGCTACCTACTGGAGCCATTTACATTCGTCTGAGACGGCGGCCGGCCGAGACATTATCGTTGCTGGCATCTCAATTTACCAATCAAATAACAAATGCGCCGCCAAAGCTGCTTATTAATGGCGGCCAACGGTTGAAACGCGGCACCGTCAAAACTCTCCCAACTTCAACTCCAACTCCAATCCGATTCCCCATTTCCAGATTTATCTCCTACCAGATACAGCTTTAAGTCTCAACCTCAGCCTCAGCATTAGCCTTAGCTTCATATAATTTCCACGAACGCTCCATTGTCGATAATAATTGATTTGATTGATGCTTCGACGGCTGCTGATGCTGCCCCTGCCCCTGCCACTTCCTCTTTTGCTGTTGCTGCTGTGGTTGCGGCTCTTTCCATTGTTGATTGGTCCCCACAGATTCCCTTCTTTTTGTTTAGGTAGCAATTACGTGAAGCTTGATTTTGGTCTTCGATAGAGAGAGAGAGAGCAAAGAAAATGGCGTTCTTTCAGATCGAAATAGCTGCCAATCGATGATTGAAAAGACATTTTATAGGACAAGGGTATAGGGTAATTTTAAATGAAAAGAGCAGATTAAATCTCCAATTACGGGGAACTTCTCTCCTAGCTGGAAATGTCTCGTAGCAATCATAAATTATTCCTTAATTATGCTATGTTTAAGACTTTGCCAATGGATTAAATCTACGTAGATCTACAGATAAATTTCATGGAGATCCTCTGGCAGTCTTATCTTCGATTGATTCCTAACCAAATTTAAAGTTACTTTCACACTCTTCCGCATACAGCCACAAGATTATCTCCCTTAAAAACTTAAGACCTGGATTCTAGCCCTAACATCCAGCCAGCCCCTCCTGCTGACCTCTTCCACTGGCAATGGGCAATGCTTGTTAACAAATTACCTCAGCACAGAAATACAACGATCGCCTTAGGGGAATTTGCATGCTCATCACGAGGACGCCAGCTCAGATTACGATCGACATTCCGGTCCGTTGTCCGCTGTCCGTTGTCTGCTGTCCGCCAGCTGACCTGAAGACCGTGTTTTGGGGGAGATCTAAGGAAAACAAGTGTAAAATGTTTTGCAGGCAAATTGAGCGGATCGCCGCGACAACAACATCGAGTCGTCGAGTAGAGTAGAGTGTGAAGGGGCATTGCTATCGGGCAACGAAATCGTTGGTTTAGTTTTCACACAAAACAGGGAAAAAAAACAAAAGCCAAATGACCCGACGCTGAAATTCCACTTAAGTCCCGGCTCTATATGCCTTTCAAAACGAAATTAATCTTCATTGGAAGCAATCGACAGGATAGGATGGTGGGGGGCAGGAAGATCTTTGCCCTGATGCTGGAAGAGGAATGATCCGATCTTCGCTTCGGATTGAAGCCGCCAACAAAAATTAGCGCAAATGATTGACAGCCTAAATGAGAATTTAATGGTAAACTTTAGTTTCGTTTTTATTTTGTTGTTGCTGGGACCGACCCCAGGCCCCAGTTCGCTATAATTTGCCCAGAAATAACCCTGAAGGATGGTTGGGACTGTGAGGCTGTTCGCTTGCTGTAAAAAGTAAAAGCTGAAATTGTTTCCAGCCAAAAGAACAACAATAAATTGATACCAAATTGATGTTTTTTTTTTGCAGAAACAATTTGTGTGTGAGAGAAGTTCCAAATGATTTCACTGGATCCAGGCACCGTTATGAAGCTCTGTACTGTAGGTACACTCAGCACTGCCTCCCTCTCTTGTTCCTCCTTCGAGTTTCTGCGTGTGGACACTCTGCTGCCCGCCATGGGATCCCTTTGGGTACTGCCATCCATCCCCATCCCTGTTGGCACTCTCCCTATCTGCTGCTGGCATTTGAAATGCTTTATTTGCATTTTGATGCGACGAAAAGTTTCGGAACCACAGGGACAGCTATGGGGTATGGAGGAGTGACAGAGCAAACATACAGCGAGAGGGAGATGGGAGACAGAAGTGCATTTTTGCACGCAATCCTTGCACCTACTGCAACCACTGGCTGGCTGGCTGGCTGACTGACTGACCTGACGTCACTTGATGGCGGCAATGGCGAAGGCGACGGCGACAGCAGCAGACAATTTATGCGCCTCTGCCTCTGCGGGCTGCCTTTAGCTTACCTTTTGCCTTGCTTCACCTTACCTCTGTCAGGCCAGGCAGGCAGGCAGGCCAGGCAGTCAGTTATCGATATGTCTCTCTACATGTACGAGCTGCTCGTACAGCTCCAAGAGGCGGCACTGGCACTGGCACTGGCACTGGCTCGACTCTGGTTCCATGTGCGTGTCATCAAGTTGGTCTAAAGTGACAGTCGCGATTTAATGGCACAGAGTCGGTCAGCGAAGGCGTGCCCCCTCAACACAAAGATAGATATACGTACAGCCGTACGCTGTATGGGTATCGCACTCGTACACTCGTATACTGAATGAATAATCAATCGATTTCAGTTCAATTAGCACCTTTTAGTGTGCAAAATAGCGCTACCCAAACCCCAAAAGACATCCCACTCGAAAGTACCTTTTGATAGCAGTGTGGCGGCTCCTGCTGCAGCGCCTGTCCTGCCCGTCCTGCCAGTCCTGTTCGGCTGTCAATTTCGCTGTCAGCGTTTGTCAAAAGTTAAGTGCAAGTAATACCCTCGTAGCGGTGCGGAGGGGGAACCAGTGGGGGAATCAGTGCCTCAATGTCAGAGATATATAAACATATAACTGCAAATTATTTGTGGCCATTGTACGAGTATGGTTTGAGTTTGCTTTTTGTCTGTTGGCTTTGATAGAGCCGCAACCTTCACATAGAAAATCTCTCAACAAGAAAATTACACAGACGCAACGCAGAGAGGCACAAAGTTGATTGCGTGGCATTAGGAGGGGGCAACATTAAGTAGGGGATTATGTGCAGCACAGAACCACAGAAGGAAGCAGGGCAGGGAATTTTTGAAAATTATGATTGCTTTAGAGTGAAATTTTTGGTTGGTTAATTATTTAGACGAAAATTGAGGTCCCTCTGGGGGGATACCATATTTTTGCGGTTTCCGGCTGGGCACACACGAGTCCAGCTGTCAATCACAAAGGGTCTCTGTCTGTCGCCCTGTGCTAAATCCCTATCTGGCGGCGCCTATCTCAAACGGAAACCTAATCAAAGACTAATTAATGTTTAAGACGGCGCAACGTCGCGCTTTTGGCTGCCGTTTAATTAATAATTATGCTATTTACATAACTAATTTAAATGAGTTGGTGGCAACATGTTCATGCCCAGTTTTCATTAGTGTTGCTGCCTCCTCCCATCGTCTCTCTCTCTCTCGCCACCCCACACCAGACCAGACGGCAGACAGATTTCATTAGCCAGCTCTTTTTTATATTTTTTGACTAAGCCACGATGTAACTAAACCAGAAAACCGGATAATGTAAGCCAATTTTGAATGCACGTCTGGCATCTGTGGGACTGAGACGAATTGGGGAGTACCCTGGGATTGTAAAAGTCTGGGAATTTAATGTTAGAGAGATTGAATGAAGAAACGAAAGCAAATTATTGGGTTGTGAATTCTAAAGAACTAGCATTCGGCTGCAATTATTGTATTTCAGCTCAATGCACTTTCTAGATTCTATGTACATAAGAATGAGGTTTTGGTGCAACGAAATTAACTAAGGATAAAATTTAGGGGTTGCCTAAAAGCTCTAAAATTAATATAGGGAATTGTTTAAACAATTTCTATATTATTTTATTCATCATCAATCGGAGATGGTTTATGAAGATTATTTTTACGGAAACAAAATAATTTTACAGGTTTCTTGGAATCTTCTCGTCCCATGGGTTTACTTTGATTGGCTTTGTTTGGCTTTGGCATCAATACAAATTTGTAATTTCTTTTTTTTTAATATTTTAATTAGTCGAATTTTATTCATTGTTTCGCTTCAATTATGTTTTATAAAACTCCTAACAATTAAAGTCTAACTATAAGTTTTTGCAAAATAATTTTCTCTTATGGTAAAATCGATTTACCAAAGCCTCACTTCATCCTTCTGGGCCACACATCCCTCCCTGAATCTACGCCAAGATCTAGAGCAGCAACAGCAGCCAATTAAAAGTATGTTTCCCTGCGGTTGATGTTGCCAAAGATTTACCAAGTCTCGGGCGTCGGCTAATTGCAATTAATTATTGCAGTAATCCATCATAGCTACTCAGAGACCGACCTGGGCTGCCAGTGAGTTTTGGGCTCCGCTCCGGCCACGGGCCTCGGGCCTCGGGCTTCGGGCATCGTCATCTGCCATGGCGACGGCGCGGCTTCTTTTTGGGCAAAACTACAAACAGAAATTGAAGTTGAAGTTGGAAACACGCGAATGTCGTATAAGCAATTCCTTTTGTTTCTGTACACTTTTCTTTATGCCTTTTTGTGTTGTGGGCTAACCACATATAATGCAAAATGCAAATTAGTGCAGCCCAAACGAGTGGCCAGGAGAAGAAACGTCATAAAAATTCGCTCAAAGTCAGAATAGATTAGGGAATTGCATCATGAAAAAGTTGGTTTAATTTAAAGATAAGAAATATGCCACAAAGGGAGGAGGGACTGTCAGTGGAGGGAATGGTAAAGGGGAGAGGCAGACATATTTGGGAATATTACGAGCATTTGTGATTGCTTGGGATATTAATCTAGTCAACAAATTTGATTTGCCCTGACTCACTGCTTTGAATACTTTTATAGTAAATCAAATCACTGTTTTAGTTATTTAAGCATTTGATTTATGAAAGCCAGATGCTTATTCTTCGTTCCCAAAAGACACTCCTGGAAAAGTCTTTCCCGTTTCTTTATTTATCAGGGCAACCCTTTCGCTACTTCTATTTCCTGCGCAGCTGTCCTTGTATTTCCATATAAAATCGTTATACCAAAATAGATATCTAACAAATCGATATACGTAATACTGTTTTCCCACGAGCGCCCCAGCAGAATTCTGGCTTCGAGTATCTGCAGACCCAACCACATGCATAATATCAATTTTCTTCTAGCTCTATGCGTGCTTTCCTACAAGACTTTTCCATTCGCTTTCCACTTTCGATTGAAAGTTTTCTTGTAAATTGAAATGAAACATTATTTAATGTTGTGACGTGTACTTGCATGGGTGCAGACCTACCCCCTCACACTAACGAAAGTACGCACTGAATGGGACCTGGGACCCTGAATGAAGATTAACAATTGTGTGCGACAATTGTCAACTTTAATTATTTACTAATTGTGACTGAATTATGAAGAACTTTGCCGGCGGCGGTCGCTTAATTGTCGGGTAATTAAACAACAACAACAACTAGAACAACAATTGTTACAAAAACCCACAAATTGTTGGCTTAAGTTTTAGTTGTTGTATTTTTTGTTGGTTACCAACTTTTTTTTTGGTTACATGGGAATAAAAAAGGGGAATAATTGGGGAGTATATTTTAGGCCACGCCCATTGAATCGCTCGTCTTGTGCCCACGAGTGAGAGAGAGAGGAGAGAGAGAGAGAGGGTCAGTAAGTAACTGGCAACAACATGGCGTGGTTCCATTTCCCATTTCGTTGCACTGGAAATTTGAGTGAAACTTTGAGTGCACCAAGAGAGAGAGACAGAGTGAAAGAGCGAGAAACGATTGAGTTTCAACGCCTCTCCAAAGTGCAGACAACCACAGAGACTGAAAACAAAGGTAACAATTGGAATTACACATCAACGATACATATAGTACGCTCGGGTGCAAAGCAGCAGCAGCAAACCTGTGCAGCTCTCTGGTTATTAATTATTCTAGTTTACACAATTGCACACACAATCCCTCCCATTGGGTTTTGGGCCAACAAATGCAATTTGAGTGTAAACACATTTAACTACGATAAAAGGGGGGCATGAAGAGGGGCTTTAGACGGTATCTTGAAATGCGATCTGTGACTGCAAAATACGAGCGTTCTCCTACCCCTTACCCCATCCCATCTGCTTAAATGCAGCGCAAATTGTTTATGTTCTATGAACAGAGAGAGAGAGAGGAAAGAGAGACAGGAGTCTCTGTCTTTGGCACTGAGTAGCGCCAATGGCTAATGGTTGAAGTATGATATATTCAGACGTGTAGATTAACTGGGGATATGTCATAGTTGCTGTGAGAATGAAGAAAAGTTGTCGAAAAATATAGTGAAGAAGTAAGGCCATTTGCCTTCTCCAAATAGAGTTCATGGGGCTCGTAATTGCAATCAATTTGTCTGGTAAATATATCCCCCTAAAACTACACTCATAAAACTTATTTTGGCAGTCGAGTGGCGACAATTAATATTTCGTTTTAATTAATATAATTTGTTGACGCTTATTGGTAAACAAAACTAAAAGTGTTTTTTTCTTTTTGTTCTTTTTGAATTGGAAATTTGCGTGTTACGTTTTTTGGTAATATTTTAGTTAATGGCTTTATTGATCTGAAAGTGGAGTTGGGGGAATGTCCCGAGCTGGGGAATGGGGATGATTCAGTGATACCTTTTTCACCCTCTCCTCAAGTTGCCATACAAAATATCTTTCTATGAAAGATAATTGCTCCTAGCATAATTTATATTTAATGGAAAAACATGAATTTTGCATTCACATTTATAATGAGAGTGGGGTAACCGTTTGTATACCTGAACCTTCACTGTACTTCATTTTCATTCTCCTAAGACTATGTACCTACCTTTCCACAAGGTATTTCCATTCATCTAAAACTCTGTTCCTGCCACTCCACAAGACAATTAAAATGTGATAATAATTTGTATATTATTAAAAAGAAAAAACATACCCGAGAGTGGACCCACCTGAAGTTTGGGCACACCTTTCGTTCGCCCGCTCTACCCTCCCAACCGCTACCACACTCCGCTGTCAGTCCATCCATAAATAATCCAAATAATTTTTGTATAAAAATGCAGCACCATCTTAAAAATAAAGTCATAATTTTTGAAATGATTTATGAATTGTGAAGAGGGAGAGAAGGGAACCAGCGCCAGCCAGACAGGTGGAGAGGGGATCTCCCGATCTCTCAACGGGGTCTCTCTCTCTTTGTCTCCTTCTCTCTGTCGTTCCTTTTGCGATTATTACACATTTTATTTAATTTCTTTTTGTTGTTTTGCTGTTAATGCAACGCTTTTTAAATTAATTTCTTCAGTGAGCTCCGTCTTGAGTTGCGGAGCTCAAGTATTATTTCAAAAGAGTGAAAAAGATGGTAGCGGAATGGGGTAGAGTGGTAGTACCCTGTACATTAGCATAACCCGGCACGCATGCCGTCTGGTGGTGTCTGCCTTCAGATAGGGCCTCAAGAGTCATACAAGAGCCAGGGGTTTGCCTCCTTTTGACCGCCTTTGGCTGGGTGCTTGTTAAATTTCGACATGGCCTCTTATGATTAGCTGAATTATGCTTTTAAAATTTGCATTGTGATAAGATCCGTGAACTTAGCGCCGACTGCACTATCATTTGAATATAGTGGTGGAATTAAGGTAAAGTGCGACTGGAGATAGTGTGGAGTGCTGCAAGGGGGCTGCAACTATTAAACAGTCTTTAAAAAATTGTTGGCTAATTGTGATCTGTGGGGGGTGCCTTTAAAGAACTCTACTTAAAGGTTTTAGCTTGCACTTTAGACTAGAAAATATGTCTAATTACTCATAGCTCTCGAATGAATAACCCTGTACATTTTTAAGGCCTTAAAGTCCTGTCAAATTAATTATTTATATTTGTTAGAAGGAACACTCCACATGCTGGAATATGTATATAAAATCTACAAGAAAAATCGCCTTCACAGACCCACTCTGGCTGGGCGGCTTATCTTTCTGTAATTTTCCAGCCTTGGCAATTACGAATGCAAAATAATTTCTTTTGCTGACTGACCGCCGACACCCGTCCCATACCCACATCCCTCTATGCCAACCCCCCTCAGCTGCACAAGTGGCAATTAAGCCACTAAGAAAAATACTTCTTTTCTTTTGGCTTTCAACAGCAGTGAGATGTGCAGGCAAGGGAAGGGAGCTAGATGGGGGGATGTTGGCCAGATCCACGTCCCGCCTTGCATGCTGAAATTTGCATTTTAAGTTGTGTTTAAATATAATTTTTCTCCATCGTTTTCTTTGCACAATTATTTATTGCAGAAAGTGCAACTAGGCGTATGCCTAACTTTGTTGATAATTGGAGTGAGAATAAATTTATAATTTATAATTCGTATATATTTTTTGTTGTTGTTTGTTGTTTGCCTTTGCTCGCAATTCGAAGTGCACAAAACATGAACGCTAATTAATGTGATTTTTAAGCGTTGAAAAATTGCAGTCATTTGTATATATTTCTCTCTCTCTCTCTCTCTCTTTTTCTCTCTTATTTTGCCGATTTTTTGTGTGCCATATTTTTAGCCATATTTTCTACCACATTTCTTCGCATATTTATTCAAGTTTTTTCAAGTTTTTTGTTTGAGTTTTTCCACCATTTTTTGTGGGCGCCAAAAAGGCGTTACAGACTTTGGCAGTTGCCCAGTGGGATACCCCATGATTAGGGGCATTCAAATCGCCGACTAATGGGCCCTCATCAAGCCCAAACAACCAACCAACCACCCACTAGCTGGGTGCCATTTTCCACCCTTCCAACCATTTTGGAAACGCTTGCACCATTTGCCATTTGTCAGCTATTTTGCATTAGAGCAACCCCTCTACCCAAAATGAAACATGGATACAAGACTCTCCCCCATCTACATATGTATGTGTGTCTTCTCACTCCACAGGGTAACAACGTGTGTGGGCGTCAAATATATCGGTTACTTTCGCACCAAGCCAAAACCCAAGCCCAAACGAACCGAAACCATGCAGCGACAGTGGCAGTAGCAGTGACAAGCAAAACCGCAAAACTCCAACTCAAAATTCAATTCGTGTCATTCGAAAAGGGGGGGACGGTACACCACTTGCTAATCGGTTAAATTAGCCGTAAAAGAATGCACAAGTCATCGGGTTACACATCGGATCGGGGGCGCTTCCAATACGAGTGATACTCCCTCGCAACGTGAGAACTTCGGCCTGTGTCAGGTGAAGAGCAGCCGTCGAGCAGGGGACGAGAAGGCGAACCAAGGCGAGTGCCCGTGCCCTGACTTATGATAGACGTGTGCCATGGGTGTCAGATCGGGATACCCAGAGGGCAGTGGCGTAACAGAAACTGGGCATAGCCGCAGGGGGAAGAACAGAGTGCGAATCGATTAAGGAATGCTTTATTTTCCAAAACAAATTCCATCCCACAACTCATTGAAAATTCAACTTTTTATCATCAAAAGCTTTTTGATTCTTACCGCCACTTATCGCTATTTATCCCTACTTATCGTTGATTAATCATCACTCACATAATCAGCTTACTGGAAGGGTATATAATTCATTCAACTGCTCAGCTAGAACCCTATCCTTGAGCTTCAGATCTGATCGATAGCTGCCCCCGATCGAACTACGCACATGCATGGCGTAAAACAAAAGCAGGACCAGAAAGCAGGCACAGAAAAGCAGAAGATATATGTCGTAGAGGGGAGAATCAATAGCCATAGCCATAGCCAGAGCAATATCAATACCATTACCAATACCAATATCAATGTCAACAGGTTTCTGGCTTACTCAGCAGCGACTCTTGTGACTCTTGTGAGGATCTCTGTGCCGATGCATTGCTGATACGATCTCGAGTTTCGCGCGACTCAACCGCGACGATCTGCCGCCGGCGGAGCTCAGATCCCTCACACTCCTCCATTCCACACTCTCTCTGCCTGTATGACTTTGCAATGGGTACTGGGCCCTGAGACTGAGACTGCGACTGAGACTGGGCTTTGGGTCTGGGATCCCGGGATCCTTTGGCATCTTAATCATTGTTATTTGGAGCCATTAGCCTCAACGCTTTGGCTGCTGGTGTTTTGCTTCGATGGCAATTATGTTGACAATTCGGACGACCCCAAAACAGATTACAGCCGGGAATGGGTCCATCCCCAGAGCTGGGGTTATCATTAAGAGCAGTTTATTGAATATAACATTTTTGGCCTGATTAATGGTTTGTGCGCCTCTCAAACAGGTGGCTGTGGCGGGGCGGGGCGGCGCAACGCCCTGATGTCATCAAACAGGAAGCAAGAATACTGAAACCGTTTAGACCAAATAAACGTCGCCCCAAAACGCATCGCATAAATTCTCAATTATCGCCCACGCCTGTGCCAGAGCTCTTGGGACTTGGGACTTGGGCAATTTTCTGTACATTTATTCGAGCATAAATAAAAATTGTTCGACTTCTTGGCTATTTAGACATCACAGCCAGAGCTTCACTGAGAGAAATGGGTCTTCGGTTGGCAGATCTTTTAGCTGGAGATGTGCTGCACTCGTCTGCCAGTGTGTTCTGGCAGAGCCAACTGTTTGCAGATTGAATCGTTTAGAACCTTAAATACTTCCATAATATAGAGCTACAATATCATTTTGTGGCCCTACGGCTGCTGCAATTGATCCAGGAGTGTGCAGCGTGGTGGCGAGGGTTTTGGAGCCAGGAAAATGCGGAAACGTGCCAAGCGATTCACATCACACTCTGGCCGTGGACTCTGGGGTCTCTGGTGTTTGCTACGAATTGAAAAGGGGGCTTTGTTATTCTCAGTTTCTTATTTTTGTTTTGGTGTGCAACAAATCCATCAAGGAGCAGGCCTTGGCAGCGCCATCTAGTGTTTGGACTAGCCCTGGGGCGGTCTTGGGCATTAGAATGGCCCCAACCCTCTCTCTCTCTCTCTCTCCCTCTAAGTAAACACCCACTAAACGGAGTCGAGTCGGATTCAGAGTCTCCAATGGTTCATAAATCATCGCGATAACAAATTACCGCTGCTGGATGGTGGATGCAGGCTCCACAGAGGAAAGGAATGGGCATGCCTGGATCCCTAACGCAAAAAAAAGCATGGAAGTTACAAAAGATCAATCTTATTTGCGCCCCGAAAATAGCCAAAGTTTTTTTACTCGAAGAGGCGCTACGTTTACCCAGTCCCCCCCCCCATACCATTCCATCCCATTCCGAACTCCGAGTTGGAGTCCGAAGTCTGTTCGATTAATTTGGTTTGTTTGGGTCTTGGAACATCTCTCTTTCTTTTCGCTTGAGAGCACTCGCTGCATTATTATTATTATTGTTATAGGCTAGCCCCCTACCCACCCCGTTGTGCTCCGAGAGAGCCTGCTCCTCCAGCTAAACAAACTTACAATTTAGATTGAATTTATTTGAGCGCATGGCCTAGACGAGGAGCAGCCAGTGAGGCTGGCTGGCAGCCAGCTAGCCAGCCCATTGAGATCTTCATTTGCTGATCTTTCTGGGAACATCTTGGCGGCGTTGACCCCAAAGGCAAACTGCAGCTCCAACTTCGACTGGGACTTTGACTGCGTACGATATCTGGGACTGACTGACCAACCGACCAACCGACCGACCGATCGACCAGTTTGCCATTGCCTGGCTGTCTGCCTGGTGTGCCTTTCGCTTTGTGCCGTGCGTTCGTTCATTCTTTACCTTCCACCTTCCACCATCCTCCATCCTCCATCTGGGAGTTTGCTTTTTGAACTCTATTAAACTCAACGGATTTATTAATTTTGCTGCCGATTAACTGTTTCAGATACCGCCTTGACCATTCCTGAACTGAACCGGGTCCTAAGAGTCGCAGCGTATCCGTTAGCTGCATCGCTTCATAAATCATATTTTGTTTGGGTCTCTGAAATCGGAGTCGGACAATCGCATAAGGAAAGCTTTTAAATGCCGACAAAGATTGACATTCGCATAATTAGGCAGTTCGGAATAGGATAGGGGAAATGGCCTGGGCAGACTGAACCTTCGATATGTACGCAAGGGAAACTGGCAAGTCGATGGGTTTGAGGGTTAGCTTTGGCATTAGCTCTAATGACAGTGTCAAATACACGACATGACAATAGCCATAAAGCCACGACATGAAGCCATAACATTAACTACAACACAGGCTACACATGTGTATCTGTCAGATACGGCCCCCAAACACAGAGCTCTAAACAAACATCAGCCAAAGTGTGAATTGCTCACACCGATGTTCAGGGATACCCTAAGAAAATGTGTTTGCTATATATGGGAGGGAAATAGGTAAAGTCATAATCATATACGAGAAAATATGATTCTAGTATTTAGATGAATTTGTGGGAGCAAAGAAATTTAATATTTCCAATTGATCTAAAAGTTTTCTGCAATTTCTTCAATTTTATATTAATTCTTGTAAAAAAATTTCATGTCCTGAGAAAACTTGGGTGCTTTTCCCTTCTTTGGAGTCTTAGTTTTGAAACCTAGAATATGCCTAATTTCTCTATGAACAACCTGAATGATATCCTACAGAAATTCCGAATTTCTGCTCTCCTATGACAAGCCCCTGTACATAGTCAGCCAACTCCTGTTCTGAGGGGACAAAATTCAATCTGAAATATGTCAGCAATGCAAGGGCATTAAGGAGGCCTGGGGGAAGGGGGCCAGCTGGGGCGTTTGGGTTGGTCGCCCATTCCCAATGTGCTGTGGTGTGCTGTGGTTTGGTGCAGTGCTTGTGGTGGTGGCGGTGTCCACTTATCTCGCGCAATTGATCGCGGGTTGTTATAGCCGTATAGCTAGCTGCCTGCCTTTGCTGGCGGCCATTGTTTGCATTTTTTTTTCAGCCTTTTTCAGTACTTTTGTTGTTGTTGTTGTTTCCATGTGTTGTGTTCTGTCTAAAATGACATTTTAGTTTGAGTTGTTGTTTCTTTTTTGTGTGTTTGTCATGTCCATTGTTCTGTGCGAGTGTGTGTGCGTCTGAGAGTGTGCATTTTATTTTATGCCTTTGACAAAGGCAGCCATTTTGGGCCTTCCACAAATGGCAATTATAATTGCGACTACTTAACGGGCAAAGGGCGACGCAGAGCGCTGCCTGAGAGGTGGGTGGGTGGGAGTAGGGGTATGAGACCTGGGGACTGCATTTTTCTAAAAGGTAAACATCGTTTTATATCCAGTTGGCGGTGATTGCTTTGGCGATGAAGGCGCATGCAACTGGAGTAGTTGGACACCCTGTAATGGCAAAGATCTGGAGACAAATTGCTGAGTAGAAATGATTTAAAAAGAGGTTGAATCGAAAAGATATGGATTAAAATTTCACTAAAAGTGGACGTTCGGTTAGGAATATTTTTAACAAAACTTCAAGAGCTTTGAAGATGGAATTTGGAACATAATATAAATAATGTTTATTCCAATTAAGCTCAGATAGAAAGTTCTTGACCTTCTGGTCATAGTAAGCTTATCTATCGACTCAGTTTTAATCCTATAATTTTCTTATTCTTTTTAGTAGTATTCCGTTCGCTTTATAGCCTTCTACACAGAGCTCTGTCTGTCTCAAGTCTCAAATACCCATTATACGAGTATTACCAGAAACCAGAGTATGCACAGATTGCACTCTGTTTACTTTTATCCTTTATGGCTGTGCCTTGTTCCAGCTCCCAGTTTTTGTTGTTTAGTGTGCATAGAATAATTATATTTAATTGGCGCCGCCAATGGATCAGCGTAAACATTATGGGGGGGTGGTAAATGCATTATGGTTTTCCCTATACATACATATGTACATACATATTCATACTTTTTTGTGGAATTTTAGCCTTATTTGTTTCTGTGTGTGTTTTTTGTGTCGTTTTTGTAGTCCTGCTAATGTTGTCAGTCTTTGACTGTCCATCGGGAAGGGTTAGGCCCCATGCTTAATTGGCAAATTATATAGATCCCATATAGAGTGCTTGTCTAGATGTGATCAGCAGTGACATTGATGTGACCAGGCAGCTGCTGGCCAAAAGCCAACAAGGAAGAAAAACGAGTTAATAAGAAACTTGTTACGAAATTAGGCACTGGGGGGATCAAATTAAAGAGAGAGATGGAGGGGGGCGGGGTACGTACGACAGGGTAGTCGCATTAAAGGGATCGCGGCAAAAACTTACACAACACACATAATTCCTCATCAGGCGAGAGGGACGGACGTCATCGCGAAATTGATATGCGAGAGAGCGAGCGCCAACAGCAACAGCAACAGCAACAGCGAATATCAGCAGCGAATTGAGTACTGACTGAACGAGGCAGCAGCCAGAGATCGCAGCACCCTCTACTGCAGGAGAGTCAGAGGCCATCCACTGCATAGCAGCTGCTGCATTGTTTCGCCAGTACCTAAAAGAGTAGTTCCAAACAAGCGACGACAAAGAGAGGAGAACAAGTGCAAAAAGAAGAGAAAAGAGGATGGAAAAGCACCTGCATTGTGTACATCCTAACCCTCTGCCATGGTGCTGCTGCTCTGCTGCTGCTGCTGCTGCTGCTGCTGTCCCCGAAGTTGAAGCGTAAATTGATAAGCTGCTCGATGATCTAAAAGAGGGGGAAGGGGAACGACTTAAAGATGGGAACTGGTTGAGCACTCTACTTACTTATTAGTGCCAGGGATTGATATACATTGACTTCTGTTTTGCTCTCTCTATATTCTATATAAACAATAAGAAAACAATGACATATACCATAGGTATGTATGAACTTAGTTTGAATGTACATACATATTTACATATGTAGTACATATTATGTACATATTTAAATACACCCAGAGAAAAATGGCATAGTATAAAGAAGCGCATCAATATCGGTTACTCATACTCGTATCAGAGGCACTTACATATATGAGCAACAGGTCATGAGAAACAAAATCACATCGATGATACACGTACCCTTATCTAGCCTGCTCTCTGGTACCTTCCTGGCTACGGGGAATAGTCATAGACTTCCAGCAAAAGAGTACGTTCTGGTCGCTACTGATCTATGTATCTCCAACCAACCCAATGTCCACTATGAGATTTCGAAAAACTAAAACTCGAAGAAAAAAACCTCTAGCTAAAACAAACGGTACCAAAAACTTGGACACCTGTAACTAGATTTTATATTACGTTCTCTCTTCTTTGTTTTTTTGGTCATTGTTTTTGTCTTATTGCTGCTTCTCATCTTTTTGTTTGTGTTCTGGCTCTGTCCTTCCTTTTTGCTCATTGGGCTCTGGCTCTGTGAGAGGTGGCCAGTCATCAGACTCGACTCCTCCATCCAGTGGCTAGATAAACATTTGGTTTCTCTTTGACTTTGCATTGAATTCCTGCACGCAATGTAATTGACAGTGCAACTCCATTCTCCATTCTCCATTCGACATCCTCCACCTCTGACGTCACAAAGAACAGAAGGAGAGTACTAGACGAGCCCCTCCTGGTTCCCCCCCCTCGGCAAAATGGCAGACCATCTGTGACATGCGGTTGGGCCAAGAAGGCCAAGAACATATGGCTAAGACTTGGTGCCTTCTTGAGTGCCGACATTTTGACTGCCTAGATATATGTTTTTCTTCTGCTGGTGTACATTTCATACTTCATGTTGTAGTTGTTGCTGTTGTTGTTGTTGTTGCTGGTGCTCCTGTCATGTGGCACAAATGAATAAATCATTCGCGATAAGGCCCCAAACTGAGTGCTCATGTTTATGGCTTTAATGGCTTTGGTCACACCAAATAAAATTTGCATTTTTCCAAAAGGAAAACGAAAAACGAACAAAACAAAGAAAATCCTCAAACTCAATTGAGTGATATCTCTGAACCAGAAATGGGAGAACAAGTGATGCCATTGAATGATAGCCTTTTCAATGATAACTCTTAATTACCGCCTAATTAATTAACAGATGCACGATGAGAGCACACAGAAATCTTGTCCGGGCCATGGGCACGAAAGAGCTGGCAATAGATGGTCTCACAGAGAGCTGCACACAGTGGGAGCGAGATAGATAGCTACACCACAATTGTCGGTGGTTGGTTGGCTGGAATGTTGTTCTCTCTCTCTCTCTCTCTCTCTCGCCCTCTTTGTCTCTGACTTTCCAGTCACGCACACAAGCGCAGGCATGACGCTGCACAAAGGAACGCTGGAACAATGGAACACTGGTCTCTCTCTCACTCTATCTTTCGCAGTTTAACGATCACGTTGCCAGGACGACCGACCCTCCACAACATGTGTTCCACTCTCGCCTGGTTTTTTCCACACGTTTCCAATTTCGTATTTCAGTTCCAACCAGAACTTCAAAGCGTTAACGTGGCCGCAGTCAGTGTCAGTCGCGCCCAAAAAAAGAAAAGCGCGAGAGAGAGAGACACATACAGTGAGTGGGAGCCACGCAAAGCAGAGAGACAGAGAGAGAGAGAGAGCGAGAGCGAGAGAGCGCAATAGTTTTTCGGCAAACAACAGACGGTAGAGAGGGGTCGCGCCCCACAACGGATGGTCAAACAAAGCCGTCGGCGCTTCTGCTGCTGCTGCTGGTGCTGCTTCCTCTGCTTCACTCCCTCTCCTTGCTGCTGCCAGTCAATTTCATTTCAAACGTCTGCGTTTCGTCTCTGTCTCTGTCTCGTCGCGTTTTGGCTCATTCATTCGTTTCTGGCGCTCGCGTGTAGTCAGCTGCTTCTCAAAACTAACGGTTCTTCAAAGCCCCGTGTCGCCGTCGCAAAAAGGTGCGTGCATCCGAGATCCGCGATACGAGTGTGTGTGTGTGTGTGTGTATGAGCAAGTGTAAAAGTGAAATCTAGACCAAAAACGCAGCATACTCCCTGTCACGCGATAGATACCCTGTAATGCAGAAAGCGAGGAGAACCGAGAACCCTAGACCAAACCCTAGACCCAGACGTAGCAGCAAAGATTATCGAGGAAGAAGAGGATACAAAGAACACAAGAACCAGAAGAATAATAAACAAGAAATATACCCAAAATAGAGACAAAGTGCAAGTGCAGACTGCCGGCGGTCATTCCACTTCGCTCACGCTTCACACGCGTGTGTGTGTGTGAGTGTGAGTGTGTGTGTGGGTGGGTGTGTGCGTGTTGTGGCAAGGCCAGACAAATGTCACTTTGACAACTTGCCTCTGCCTGTGGCGCCCCCCAGAGGCAACAGCCAACAACAGCTGTAGCTCCAGTTCCAGCTCCAGCTACCGGCAAGCATCGTCGATCGTGCCTCAAATGATTTGCGTGCCGTTCTTGCGTTAGCGTTTTTGGTTCCGTGTCGATTTTGATTTTTTGCTGTTTGTTGCATGCGTCGTCGTCGTCATCGTCATTGATAAACCCAAAGCCCAAACCACAATTACAGCAACAACAACAACAACAAAACATATGAGAGCGTTGCAAGTGCAAGTGGAAAAAAAAAAAACAAAAGTGTGGCCCCTTAAAGGAACCTAAACAGAACCCCAAAAACACACACACGAAATGGAAACCCGATAACCAAAACAAAATTAATAATTTGAAAAGCCATTGAGAAAGTACTTCGGGAGGAGAGTCCTTCTCTGTAGAGAGGAACATCTAATGGGGAAACATTGAAAGGCTTTGAGTTTACTAAGCTTTTCAATATGCACTTGAAAAATATAGAAAACTTTTAATAGAACTTATTTTATTTGACAGTTGAGACCTTATAGAAATTTAGAGGTTTTAGAAGGGAGTTTGATGCCAATGGACGATTAACTTAACCTTCCCAACCAACTTCGTGCTTCGTCTATTCTTGATAGATTTTCTTCAAAAACATACAACTCATTTACACAGTTTTATTGAAGTTACAGCAAATCTTAAAAGATTTTATTCAAGAAATGTTTACAAAATGAATTAAAGCAAAGTTTCATCAAATTTATAGAATTTTCTATATGAAATTTTACCCTTTTTTCCGTTCCGTTCTTAAATACAACAATTCAATGAAGTTGTATTAAAATCATAAAATCTGTCCTTCGAGCTAATATAATTTGCTTTTGTACCATACTACAAAAACTTATCAGAACTTAGAGATTACAGATAGCTATTTTTATTGAGTTTGTGAATTCTCACGGAGTAGGCTAAGAGTATTAGTAAAGTTTTGAAGGCGTAAACGTACACGAACTGCTATAGTTTTGCAAAGTAAAAGTTTATAGCCTCATAAAGTAAACTTTTATAGTTTCAATAAAGTTGTGCACATAAATTATAAATTTTTGTATAATTAAATGGGATGTTACTTTTATAATTATAACGTCTCCAACGTACCAAAAAGATGTTAAACAAAAACGCTTAAATGTAGTATAACATTCAATACATTTATAGTAATTTCACTCACTAAGATTCTAGAGCTTACGGACACAAATCTTATTACAATTTTATTCCCAACGCAAATCCCAAAGACAAAGCACAAGCATAAGCCTAGGCTTAGTGGCAATCCCAAGGCTTTCCCCATCACAATGCCTCCCCAGCCTAGCATAGTGTTTTCTCAATGGCTAAATCTGAGATTTCCCATCCACTCCCTCCCTCTACGTGCAGTATTGATACCGCTTGAAACTCCAGTGCAATAAGAGGAAAGAAAGAAGGCAGCGCGATGAAAGAGCAAGCAAAATGTAAGCGTGATGATAATTAAAAATAAAAAACAAGCAAGAAGGAAACAAAATTTACGCGTGGCTACAGCACCGAAACCGAAAACGACATCGAAGCAGCAGCAACAGCAACAGACAGCAGCAGCAGCAGCAACAGCAGCAGGATCTCCCTGCATCCAAAAGCAGCCAGAAGAAGCTTCTGGTGGCTGTCTGGTGGATCAACCGTGTGGCCAGAGTAAACCAAATCAATAAATAAAAACCAATTACAACAAAAAAGGGAAAAGAAAAGGGCAAAAGAAACCCACAAGAACAGCAAGCGAGCAATCGAGCGAGCGAGCGAAGAATTGATATAAGAAAAATAATAATCAGAAGAGTAAAAATCATTCACAACGGCGACCATAACGAACTCCGCCCTAGCGATGAGCCAGCTGGGCACCGTCTACGCCACCAAGCGGAGGCGACGGAACGGCAAAAGGTGAGTGCGTCCCGTCCCCCACAAGAGATACCCGATACCGATTCCCCAACCGAAAGATACACACTCGTACAGAGATACAGATATTCGTACAACAACAAACAGATTGAAGACCAGCGCCCAGCGCCCAGCGGGAGGCGGCGGTATTCCATGGCATTGCTGTGTATGTGTGTGTGTGTTTGTGTGTGTAAAAGATTTCAATCAATACGAATGAGTGGCTGCACTTGCCACTTACCCACTTGCCACCTTTTGAGGCGCCACCCGCCACCCGCTGACGAGCTCAATGGCTGGCCCTATCAATCTCTCGCATGTATTCCCAGGCCACCTTTCCAGCTACTGGTTTTTTTTCTACAATACAGCGATTATTAATGATCTCTGGGGCAATCGTTGACAAATCACTTTTGACTCTTGACTTTGGCCCTTTTGGCCATCGTATCCCAACCCCCTAATCACATCCAAGGTATTCCTTGAGTATTTCTTCAAATTGATTTGCATTATGCATGTCGGGGGCAGGGTAGCGTGAAATTACAGTAGCCACAAACAGTTCCACCAGATGATGATGATGACCATGATGATCATTATGTTGGGCTCCCCCCTCAGGGCTTTCGGGGCTCTCTGGGCTGGGCTGTTCGCTGGAGGAGATCGGAATCTCCAAAAGGTGCACATTTAATTGCTGATAATTTTGTGTACTTAACTCTCAGCAGCAGCAGCAGCAACAGCAGCACCCAAGAATGAAAGAATGGTGTTTTTCATCATACAATATATAAATATATGAGAACACACGCATTATGCTAAAATTGTGGCAGCAATTGCCACTGCAGACACGCCCACACGCTTTGCGGATCTCCATCTACGTATGCCTCTGCGATACAAAGTACTAGATGTACAACACCCATAATCATGAGCCACTGATCAGCTATGCGGCGCCGTCTTGGCCTTGGCATGGAGTACAGGTGGAGTGGAGTTGCAAAAAAGAGATGTAGGATCCAAATTGAACTGATGAGCGATAAACTAGCATCTACTTGAACTAAAGTATGTAACTTTCTTAGTAGAATCCAATCACTAAATAGAGAAGAAATCTACTTAAAAATATCTATTCCATTTGGTAGATAAAGCGTGTAAATATTTGAGGCTCTTCATCTTAAACTCTCTGTAATAAATTCTACATAAATTTACACTTCTGTTCCCTCCCCATTTCGACAGCCAATAAAAAACTTTTTCTAAAAGCAGAAAATTCAATTGAATAGATAAATTTCCAATAAAAAATATTTGCACGCAAGCCGCAAACTTCAGCCAATGTTTCATTTATTTATTGAAATTGTTTGGCCAGCCTCATGCGTCGTATGCGTAATATTTGCATGCAAGTTGCAATCATATTTAGGGGTAGCAGATACCAAAGGGCAGCTGGTCTCTGCTGTGGCACTTATGAGCTCAATTAAAATGCTGTAAAACAGAGCGGAGAAGCTCAGAGGAACGAACGAACACATTCTCTGATCAGTTCATTAAAAGCATTAAAAAATATATACCAAAATAAAAAACTCCTATGATGGAGGGGTGCCACCACAGAACCCAGAACTCCACAGAGAGAGAAAGATCGCGGAGTCCCTCTCGGACCTGCCACTCGTACGTATAATTGCAGGTGTGCATTGCAGCAGGGAGAGGCAAGGTGACAATTTTGCGTCAGTCGAGCGAGTCAGAGTCGCGGTGTCAGAGTCCGCCAGCAGTCCACAGGGTGGGGACCTCCTGTTTTTTTAAATTTTAATTTTCTTTTTTTGCATTAGCTGCCGTAAAGTGTAATTGTTTTTTGAGTTTGTTCTTTATCAAGAAACAGCGAATTATGCGGCCGCCTGTCGATGGTGCAACGAATTAAGTGGAAGTTTATGTTTTTGGCAGAGTCGGAAAGTCGACAGGGACTTTTATAGAGCAAACAAAGGGCAATCAGCGCGTTTAATTCAAATATAACTAAGAATTTCGTAGCTTTGTGTCACTCTAAAAATATATATATTTATGATTCGAGCTTTAAATGGCAATGTGGGGCATATTCTAGGAGTTTCTGCTGGCTGCTCAAAAATAATCTTAGCTAAGTTTTGATGAGCCATTTCTTTGGTTTTATTTTTGGAACCATACTTAAGTACTTAAGTCCCATATTATATATCCCGAAAAACCTATGAAACCCTATCTGAACGATCTGGAAGTTTCTGTAATTTTTGTTTCTCCTTCCTTGCGCTGCAATCACTTCAGGTGAACGTTTTAATTGGAGTCCAATAAATGCATCGTACCATTTGCTGAGAGTTGCTGTTGGCCCTTGCCACAAGTAGTCAAAGTTCGTCTTACCACCCATTTCTTTACCCCTATATGAAAGAGGGAAGCCTCTGGCGCTGTTGGGTTCCACTTGTTGGTTGTTATGGATATATGAGGTTCTGCTTTTGCTTTATTGATTATCAGCTTGTTGTTTATGCTCTGCTCTGCTCTGCTCTCTTTCTCTGTCTCTCTCTCTCTGTATTGTTAATGTTGCACACAGTATACATATATGTATGTTATATACAGATGCAGATGTATATATCGGTGTGTGTGTTCATATTATTGATTGCGGCAGCTGGTATCCTTTTGCAATGCTTACTTCCTTCTTGCTGCAGTTCTTGTTGGAAAGTTCTGTTGTGTTGCTGGCTGCAATTGTAATTAGCCATGTTGCTGGTTGCAGGTTGCAATTGCAATTGTTGCTGTTGCAGTTGTATCTATTGTTGCAGTTGTTGTTGCTTCGCTGCTGCTGTCGAAGCCTTTGAAATAGTGTTTAAAGTTCAAGCACTCGCATTTTATGCACTTTGATTGAGCTGCAAAACTTGTTGGATGAATGTGTGTGGCAATGGGATTGGAGTGGACTTTTATCGGGAGAAAGGATAATCATTTTATGAGGAAAATCTTTCTGAAATATGAGGGAGTGATGGGAATAAAATATATTTAAGAAGAATTTAAAAACAGAGCGTGGAGTCATCCTGTACAGAGGGGAAAATATGTAGTCAAGAGTGAGGGAAAATCATCCATTCATGTGATATGCTTTTCCGACTTAAGGTCATAGCTTTATACTAATCTTGTGTAGATATAATGATACATCCATTCACATCTTAGTCATCGATTTTCGCATCAAGCTCCAGTTAAATTGAACTCAAGTTCTAGGAACTTTTCCTGAAACAGTGAAATTATTTCCATTCTCTGATATACATACTTCATTTCTCCGAACCTTCACTCCACCTTATACATTCAAAGATCTACATTCAACCGATTCGTATCTCAGATCAACCCCCATACACCCCCTCTCCTCTCTGCGTTCTGCAACAAATGAATTTTGATAATTTTTGATGAATTACCTTTCGGAGTCTATGAGTTTTTTTGTTGGTATTCCCACAAGGCCCACAAGGCAGCGGAGGGAGTCTAGGGAGTGGGAGATCCTCTCAGTGAAAAACCACAACCCACTGCCACGGACATATGCCGCCGCCGCTGTGTCGGCGAGCAGGAAAGCAGGAGCCGCCGCTGACCATATGGCCAGGAGCCAGCAGCCAGGACCTTTACCTACTCGTAAATTTCGAGTCGCAGCTCAATTTAATGTTGGTCAAAAGAACTGACCAGCAGGCAGGCTGCCTGGCTACATCGATGGGTGGGTGGGGTAGGCAACACATGGTGGCCCATGGTGGTGTCGGGGGTGCCCATACGGTGGTGGGTTGCGTTGCTCATTAGTTGCGCCTGCGCCCTTTGCATGGGGTTAAAAGTATCTCTCGCCTTGAGAGCTACTAGCGGGTTATTCTATTTAGTTAATTACACTCGCCTTGCCTCAAGGGGGGGAGGGATAGGTCTGGTGCCACAGATCGGTAGATATAAAAAGTTGAATGACATTTGGCAGAGGGCCTAAAGAATTTCTAAACTTTGTTGTGCATTTTTAATGGTAATTCTTGACAAATTTTTAGTCAAAAAATTCTTTTAATTTTGTTTCTCTGAATATTTATTACCCTTTGATTACCATCCGTGATCTTTCATAGCAGAACTTTATCAATTGAAATCTAGTGGGATATCTGTGTACAGATGTTTAAATGGGCTCTCCAGATGGTACCCTATTGCATTCATTTGTATTCTGTGGTGTGCCATACATAACTCGATATTACTGAATGAAAATAAGGAAGCTTTATGTATATGTTTAATATGAGTGTGATTTTTCTATGAATTAAATTAGTTTCAAGATGACAGTCCTTCCATTTTCTAAATGCATTTATATTCTTCCGAATGTGTGTATGGTAAATATGTAGGTATATGTGTATATAACATCTTTGTTAGCCTCGTTGGTTCTTCCAAGAGATGTTCGCCTAAAGGAACTTTGCAATACACTTAGATTCAGGAGATTCATCGCCATCTGAGTATTTCCGTCCTGCAAGTAAGTAGCAGAAGCAAAGTTCCCCAGTTGCACTAGCTCTAAAGAATGTTTCATGGAGAGAGATATCCGCATGTACGCTGTCCGCCCAGAGAGATTTCATTTGAGTTAGATGTGGTCATATGTCTGTTAATTTGTGGACACATATTTCATATGAGTATTCCCTCAAATTCCCAACAAATCCCAAAGCTTCCCTTTGCCATTTCGAAGGTATGCCCTTCCCCCTTTTTCTTAACATTAAATTCTTGATTTTCAATGGACGATTTTGCATTGGGGCCGTGGGCTTTAAATGCTTTTGCTACCGTCTTTGGTTAACCGTTTTTTTCCATTGCCGCCAGTCCGCCGCTTCAGTTGTTCGCGATTATCCACCACCCGCCACCCCTCCTCACCTTATCTATCCGAGTGTATTTCTCTCTCTATGAGTGTGTGTGTGTGTGTGTGTGTGCTTAGTATGTGTGTGTTGGTAATTAACACCATTGCGTAATGCAGCGTATCGAAGCCTAAATAGTGCTGCTCCATATGCCAGTGGGGTATATATGTATGTACATAGATAGATACTCGTATGTGGCATGGGATTGAGATTTAGGATGAGGGGCGGCACTGATATCAGCCATTAAATGTAGCTATTCCTCTCTCTGTCTCTCTGCCTCTCTTTCTTTCTCTCCATCTCATGTGGCAGCAACTTTGTCTGCCATTTGAAGGGGGTCTGCGTCTGTGTCTGTGGTCTCGCATCAGTCAGTCATGTTTGTGGAGGTGTTGATAAGCTTACGGCCTGCTTACAGCGGTTTAGTCCAATCGATTGTCAGACTATCCTGTCCGTCTGGTCAGGGGATCAGGATCAGGCACTCAGTCGGGATCTGGCATAAGGTTTGGTGTCAGTGAACCGCCGCCGCCAGGCCCAGACAAGCCCATATAAAAAAGGGGCAACTCGCACTCCCTCTTCATGCCTTCTCTTTGCTAGCCACTAATCCATAAGCCAACGAAAAACTATGCTGCCTTTGACCACCTGCTTTTGGCCAACCCCGAGCACCTCTAAGAGCCAGGAGGCCAGGAGCAGCCAGGCCTAGCCCTGGTTACTCAGCGCGAAAGCAAAACAAAAGAATTTTGAATTAACCCAAAGCGTTCCATTAAAATCCACCACCGACCAAAGGTGCAGCGCTACAGCTACAGTTCCAGTTCCCAGTTGCAGGAGCAGGAGCTGGAGTGTGGCAGGACCAAAAACCAGGACGCACTGTTGCCGCCTGTTCTCAGTGTTTTTTTCTGTTTTTAGTGTGCGCTGAAGTGGAGCGCTAAGGGGTCGTGAGTGGGGGAGAGGGAGTAGCAGTGCCCGAGTACAAGGCGAGTGAGGAGGTGGGTGTCCTGCCCCGAGCAGGTGATACTTTCAATTCCCTTTGTTGTACATGATACCCTCCCGGCCATTAAGGATCGTTTAACTTTGTCAGTGAGCTTACAATGGGACTTGAGTGTAAGGCAAAACAGGGAACCGTTGAGGGAAAGTGTAGAGGAAAAAGCACTAGAGATAGTAGCTTTTAGGGAAAGATGCTCCGTTTAAAAGCCGAGCACAATCAGATCTTAAGAGACCCAAAAGGTACTTGGTAAAGTCCAAAAGGTTCGCACAGTTGGAAACCTTAGTTTAGGGTACAAAAGTGGATAGAGTATGGCTGCTATTTCATTACTAAATAATATACTAGTATAAATATCTATATTCCAGAGTTGTATTCAATCCTTACCCTTCATTAGCTTTACCCTCTTCCTATATATTCGTATAATATAGATATAACTCCTATTCTTTGTTGCTCCCTCATCCCCTCTATAAACGGGATACCCTTGTGTGTTAGTGTGTTCAAATCGAAATCAGAAATAATTTTTAATAATTATGCGCTTGTCGGGGGCACACAGTGGTGGTGGGGAGGGGGGAATGATAAATGATTAATGCCAAAATGCCAAATGCGCATCATTAGCGCACAGTAGCTGTAGGCCGTACCCCCTCTATCTACCCCTGCTCCCCTTCTCTCTCTTCCACCCTCTTATCCCACACCGCTTCCTCCAATCCAGCGCCCCACTAAATATAAAGGCCGCGCCCACCATAGAAAGCAGGGTGGAACCCCAGGCAGGCAGGCTGGATGGCTGGCGGCTGTTTTTGCTACCTTTTTGCCTCTACTTTTTCTTCTCCTTCTTCTGTATTTGCTTCCCCTCTTTCGTCGTCTTCTTCTTCTTCTGCATTCCCCCTTCTCATCTATCCTCCTGCTTTTGGTTTTGGCGTTCGTTCGCAGCTGTCAAAAGGTTTTCAAAGTTGCCTTTGCCCGGCGCTTTGATGTCGCCCCCCCCGACTGACTGTCTCTCCTTACTCATTCTCTCTGTATTAGAGTGTGGTGTGTGTGTGTGTGTGTGTATCTGTGTGTGTGTCAGTAGTAGATACATTTTTTCCACACACAGTGGTGGTAGGGTGGCGGGAGGGGTGAGCTCCAAAGAGATTCCGCTGCGCGAATCGCAAAAATGTTTAATCGATAAAATAAATGAGTTGCCTTTTGCCACAGTTTTCTTTGGTTGTTGTTTGTTGCTTTTTGTTTAGTTGTTGTTGCCACTAGTTGTTGTTGTTGTTGTAGTTCTTGTTGTTGTTGTTGTTGTTTTAGTTAGTTAGTCCACATATTGTTATTAGTTGAGCCTGTGGGGCACATGGTTGACGTTTATTCTGGTAAAGAACTCAGCAGAGGAGCCCAAAAGTTAATAAAACTATCAACACACACACACATTAATAGCCAGCTATAACTGTACTGTTTTATGCACTCCACAGAGGAGTCACCAAAGGAATGTATCTGACGGATACGAATTGCCGTTGCCACTCAGATCATAAAATATTTGCAAGCGAAAACTGAGAATCAATATAGCAGAGAGAAAGCCTAACTGCAGGCTTCCTTTATTCTTAATTATTCTAGAATTTATATCGCTGCAGTTGCTTTATCTATGTATGTTCGAGATTTTAGTGGCATATTTTGATCAATTTTGATAGTGAAAAATATACTTAGACATGGAGAAAAAACTAAGGAAACATACCCTATAGGATATAGCGTCCTTCCTTCTGTGCGCTACCAACCTCTGCTCTGAGCCATCATACCCTCTTTACGCTTCTTAAAACAAACAAAGAACATCTTCATCTGTCAGTTTGGTATGCCTTGAAAATGTCACAATTAATTGAATTTACATTTTTGCATATTCGAAAATGTCAAAACAAAGACAAAAACAAAGACAAACAAAGTTAAGCGCCATTTAAAGAAGCTGTCAACATGCTACCGTGTGGCAGAGAGAGGCACACACAAAGCGGCGGGAACCACTTAAGGCCCAGAAGATCCTTAAAGAGAGTCACAGTCAGAGTCACAGAAAAGGGGCCTCCTAATCTATGGACCACTTAATGGATCTGCGCCAAATTCACGCATAAATTTTAGTTCCAGGCCGCCAGCATCCCGAAAAAAAGCTGTTAAAATTAACGAGGAGAACAGACAGAGATAGAGAGTGTTCCACAGAGAGAGAGAGAGAAAGACACACAGGGGGGGACAGCTTCTTCACAGCTTCAGAGGCAACTCATTAATTTTGTCAACCGAAAAGGGAGCAGGAGAGAATGAATCGCAGTAGCTGAAACCAAAAGCGACTACAAAACGATCGCGCAACTTTGTCAAGATAAAACCAGGCAATGAACAGCAGCTGGAGGGAGGAGTACAGCAGGAGGTGTAGCTACAGAAGGTGCATCTGGAGGAGCAGCAGGAGAAGTTGGAGTACTACCAACTGTTGTCTGAGAATGGGAATATTCAGATTCCCTCGCTCGCTCGCAGGTTCACGGCCCGCGCTAATCGTCAAGCGAAAGGCAAAACGAAGTAAAAAAAAAAAAAAAACACTTCTTGAATGGCCGAACCGAACCGAGACCGAATTAAGTTGTTAAACGCATTATTTGCATATTTGCGAATGCAGTGTGTGGATTGGATGCCGCATTAAGATGCCACATGTGTGTCTCCTCAGTGCCTGCCTCATTTGCATATTAATTGTGTAAACAGAGAGGTTGGAGGCCTCGTCCTCATCCTCGTCCTTTCGCTTAATGAAGTGATAAATGTTATTCCGATTACTTCACAGGCGAGTAGCCGCCCAGGGGACAATCGTTTTGATCTATGAGAAGGGATTTGTATGCCTGTTTCTCGTGTTTATTTTGGAGAACTTAATGGAACCATAGACCATAACTCTTTTATTCAATATTCGATTGAATATTCGATTGCATATTCGATTGAATATTCGATTGAATATTCGATGCTTCTTTTCAATGATTTGTTGCTGGTTTGAATCAACAAGTGGTGGGTAGTAGGTTTGTGGGGGGGTATGCAAAATCAAAAATTTAGTTGCAACAAAAGTGAACGCTGATGACCCATACTATGTTGTTGTTGTTTCTGTTGTTTGTTGTTTTAGCCAATGTATTTTCTTTTTTTGGACACGCTACTTGGCGTTTTGTTTTGGTGGCAAAAGGGTTCAGTGTATGAGAGGGGAGGGGGCACTGCGGTAGTGGGGCATCTATCAGCTGCAATGGCGGCACGCAGCTCTCGACCAGCACGCATAGGCCAAAGTCAAAAGAGGAAGAGAGACAGCCACAAAGATAGAAAGAGATAGAAATAGACAGCAAGAGAGAGAGAGAGAACTAATGAATGAATGAATGAATGACTGAAACGAGTGTGTCTGAATGAGTGTCTGCCCCTGAGTCTGAATGTGTGTGCTTGCTGGGATTTTTGGCGCCAAATCGAGCATGCTATGCGATCAACATGGAACACGCTGCGTATGCGTAATGCCTGGGCATGCAACACAGAACGAACAGAGAGGCATGCCGCCAGCCGCCCCTTAAACAGGGCGAAGGCGTAGACAGAAGAGTCACATGGATGCCATGAACTCACGTGCCCCCCAAAGGATTGCGTGTCATTTCTTTATAAACACATCCAAATCAACATTGGTGCAAAGGGGGGGGGGGGGGGGCTTAACAGTGGCGTATGCAAAGCAGCTGATAGAAGGGCACCCCCCCCCCCCCCTAGGGGTGTTGGGTAGGCGATTAAGAACCCATCGACACTTTTCAAATTGGGGAAATATTTAAAGGCAAAAGTTTTGTGTTTTATGGAAAAGATACGGCAAGAACTTTAACAGAAGGAAAAGTATAGCGATAAAGCAATTCTTTGTGATCTTTATATGATGCAAACAACTTTTAAGACCGAGAATTGTCTTCTCAAAATCACTTACCACTATCATTGAATTTAAATTTTAAATAAACAGCGGCAGGATACCCTCTGTATCAGTTTTTGTGTACAAAGAAACTTTAACTAATACTTTAAGCGACACTTCACTGTACTCCACATCTATCTTTATATGCATGCATGTGTCATGTGTGGGGCGTGGCTGCGTTCTGCGGGCTATCGAGATTCTATCTTCTGTGTTGGATCTCATTGGACTTTGCTTTTGCGGCGTGTCTCTGTAGTGTAGTGGTCGGAGGCGTGTGTGCAGACTTGGACCTTGCAATTTGTGTCAACCCAACACACACACAAACACACACACATACACACCTGCTTCTACCCGCCCAGCCCCACACCATCAGCCCCATCGCTTTGGGGCAGACTGTGGAAAAAACCCACAATCCCAATCCCAAAAGTCGTCCGCATTGTAATTTCTTTAAAAGCAATTCATTTCATAATGGGAAAAGGAAAGAAGAAATGTGCAGAAGAAGAATGCCAGGATGGAGGAGAGCAGGAGTGAGAGCCAGAGAAGGAGGGGAGCGGAGTGCTTAGGGGGGGGGGGCGGGCTACGAAAATGGCGAAAAGTAATACATGGGGGGAGAAATGTTCAGAAAGAACGACGACGAACGATTCAACGCTGAAGGAGAATAAAAATGGCTTTTTGGGGCTGAAGTTTTCGCAAGGAGCGCACACACTTACCCACACACACAGCACACACACACACAGCACACATAGCTATGCAGTTATCCTTTGTGCGCTAGGATTCCTCTCTATACCTTTTTCTCTCTATATATCTTTCCTTTCTTCTTTCTTCTTTCTTTCTCTGTCTCTGTCTCTGCCTTGACGTTTTTATGGCCCCCAGACAAAAGGTTGAAGCCACCTTTCACCTTTCTCTCTCTCTCTCCCCCCACGAAACTCTCCCTTAAACCCACCCTCCTACCTGCAAGCCTCCTCCTCTTTTGCTCTGCCCCCAAAAAAGTTCTTTACTTTTTGGAAAGTTGTTTATGGAATTCATTTTATTCCCATTCCGTAATCCTCCTCCGTCGCTCGCTGTTCACCCCTGCTGCTGCTGCTGCTTCTGCTGCTGCTGCTCCTTGTGTAGTATGCCCTTGCCATTTAGTTTCTTTCTTTTCCTTGTGCCCCGCCACGACGACTACTCCCATTCCCGTTGCTGCCTTCTTTTTCCTATAGATAATAAGAAAATTATACATTTTATGCCGCAAACTTAGAGTGGGACAGAGAACGAGAGAACCTCTGAGAACAACCAAAAAAATCAAAAAATAATACACCGCATTGCCCCCAATTTAGGCTTTTTTTTTGTTTTTGTGGGGCCCTCAATTTTGTTGAACTGAAAATTATATTTCTATGTCGATTCCTTTTGCCTAATTTCGCAGTGCATTCCAATGCGTCTAACGGTTTTCGTTCCATCATCAATATAATCATCAAAGCCAAGGAGAGATATGGAGAGAATTCGCGAGTCGTTTAAAGACCTTTTTGGTAGCGCACCAGACACCAGATAATTTTCACAAAATTTCTTCGTAATTGGACATTTAATTAAATTAATTTTCGGTTTATTATTTGAGTGCTGCAGAAAAAGAGACAGGGAAAGAGAGAGAGAGAGAGAGAGGAATCCCACGTTTAGCAACGATTTGTGGGCACAACTGTTTATTCTTTAACGGAATACTTAAGGATAACAGCATAGAGCATTCCTTTGACTGGATAACACCTTTTGTGGAATGATAATATAGCTGCAAAATGGATTAAATAATCGAAGAAGAGCATAAGGAATGATTCTAAACGGGAATAACATAATTTATCATTGATTTTTGTATATAAATATTTTTTTATTCAATGTTGCATTCAGATTTCTGTAGGATAGGAAGTGCAGTTTACCATCGGTCTGTGCAAAAAAAAAACTACACATGTACAATTTATTCTTGAACTAAAAACCACTGAGGAAACACCCCTCTATTTATTCTTAGATACGTATCCTAGATAATAATCTTAGAACCCCTTTTTGTTATCCTTCATCATGCATGGGCGAGACATTGGCATTCCTTTAACCGGAGGACAACACCTTAGTGGCACGATAATGGCACTGGGATTGGGATTGGGGATTGGGGCTTGCGATTGGGACAAGGGATAGGGATTGGCGATAGCGATAGCGATGGAGGAACTCGGGGATTAGCCGACAGAAACAATTTGAGGCAACATGTCGTCCAGTTTTGTGACATCAAACGGACATGCCACTGACAATTACCCGAGAACTCAGAGCAGAGCAAAAACAACGGAGAGCCACACACCACATGCTCGTATGGATAGAGGATAGAGGTGGTAGCAGTGGCAAAACCAATTAACTTAACGCGACAATATCCTGCAACAGTCCTGGAGCCCAGGTCCTAGTTGGGAGTCCACAGCCACGTCTCGTTTGGTGTGTGTGTGTGTGTGTGTGTGTGTGTGCAGCCAAGCAAAAAGGTTTTCAAAAAAAAACAGCAAACAATGGAAAATGTTCAGCTAAAAAATGTTCCGAACAGTGACAAAAAAGCAACGCAAGAAACGTTGGCTAGATGGGGCGAATGGAGAGGAGTGAGGAGAGGGTTGACCATGGAAGGGGTCGCCTCATAAATTACAAATATAATTATATTTAATTACCGCAATTAACTTTGTAATAATGTCAATGAAAATGATGAGACAAAATATGATTAAAAATAACACACACAACGCTATGGAAAAGAGTTAAAGTTACACAGAGAAACAGCTGGGGGAAAGAGAGGCAAAGTTACAGAGAAACAACTACAGAAAGAGAGGGAAATGTACAAAGAGAGCGAGAGAGAACACACACAAAGATAGTTGCAAAGAAGCAAACAGCTTATAAATACAATCCTCTGGAACCTGCTGCTCGGTTTATCCGCTTATGACCGCAGATAATGATGAATTAGCGGCAAAGCTTTTGTAAACCAGAACGAACCATCAAGCCAACCATCCATCAGTTCATCAGTCCACACACACACAAGCTAATCCAAACTCATCCAGATTGCTGCAACTGCAACTACCATTCCCCATTTCCCATGCCCCATGCCCCATTCTCCATTTACCATTCCTCGAGTCCCATCATAAACGGATTTTGCATTTATGAGCGTTCGTTTCCCCCGCCCTTTCCCTTGCTTTGGGTCGGATTGTATCCGTATCACTTTCAGTATTTGGATTTACAATGCTATTTTCAGTCTGCTTTGGTTTCTGGGCTGGGTTCGGTTCGGTCCTCGAACTTTTATGACATTTAATTGGAGTGCTTTCTGATTGCCGCTGCTGACTTCTTATTTTCGCTTGTATGTATCTGCGTCTGTGTATATTCCCGTGAATATGTTTCTGTTTATGATTTGATTCATGGAAATTATTAGAGGTAGTCTCTGTGCCTCTGTAGCGTTGGGCAAGATGAACTTCTTTGAATCGCAAACTGATAGTTTAAATGTTTGAATATGAATTTATTCAACGTTCGAATTTGGTTAATGATCAATTTATTTGCTGGTTCTTATGGTGGTCAGACATGAGAGGTTCTTGCGATTGAAATATGCTGAAATTGGCTGAGTTTTCAATAATCATTGGTGGAATATCCAATCAATTGAACAGCGATTATCTCTTTCAATTAACATTCGAAAAATGTGCAATAATGACTAGTAGTTTCTCACACAATCTGAACAACAGCAGAGGGCATGGCATTGTGTAAACCGCAGCCACACCTAATGTTAGATCGCCTAATCAACAAGAGATCAAGTGGGCATAGCTAATCGAACCTCGAACCGCTGAACGCATAACCAACCCTCGACCGAGAGTCCGTTTTTGCTTGGCAATCCTTGCCATCATCAGGGGAGGATTCCAACGGGTCCCGTCTGTCTGTCCACTATGTGTATATATGTAGTTCTAGGGTAACTGATAAGTGCAATTAATAATTTTGACCTTTTCAAGTTCGCGCCGCCGCTGCCGCCGACTCCGCCAACGCGGCCCGCAGCTGACGCGCGCGGCTTCTAGCGGCCCGCGGCTCGCGGCTCTCGACTCTCGGCTCGCGTTCTATATTTTATGGAGAGCAGAGCCAACTTTCCATTTATGCATGAAAATTGTTTTTAATTTCCCTTTTATTCTCTTACCCTACTATGTATGTGTATGTTGTCTGATGTTTTGTTTTCTCTCTGTTTCCCTCCGCTTGCAGCCTGAAGCCGCCGCCCAAGGATGGCGTCACAAAGAGCAATCCATCAAAGCGGCATCGGGAGCGCCTCAACGCGGAGCTGGATCTGTTGGCCTCCCTGCTGCCCTTCGAGCAGAACATCTTGAGCAAACTGGATCGACTGAGCATACTAAGGCTGTCCGTTAGTTATTTAAGAACCAAAAGTTATTTTCAAGGTGAGTGTGGCAGCAGCAAATATCAGCCCCCCCTCCCCAAAACCACCCACATAAAAGGTGGGTTCCCTCCCTGCCACTGCTTGTGCTTCGATTCCATTTGCCATACGGCGCGTAACAGTTTTTGGCCTATTAAATCGATTATGCTTGGCCTCTCTGTCCTGAGGAGAGGTTTTGGGTTTGGGTTTGGGTTTGGCTTAGAACATGACTCATAAATGATTCAAAACTAATTTCAACGACGCGCCAGGAGGTCCGGTCCGCTAGTCTGCTCTTCTGTAACAAAAAAAGGGAAACACTCATACAGAGATACGGGCGGGCGGGCAGGACATACTACAAACGGGACACAGTCATACGTAGAAGGAAGGACACACGCACGTGCTGTTGACGGATTAAGGCAGACAGAACGGAAGGAAGGAAGGAAGGAAGGAACAGGAGCGGTTCATAGAGAGGGACAGGACCTCCACTAACATACATATGTATCTACTTCTACCTCTCTCAGGGGTGCTTTAGATCATGCTTTAGGGATGGATGGCTGAATGGATGGTTGGTCATGTGGAAGGGGATCTCGAAAATATTTCGTATAATTTAAATTAATTAAAACAAATGCAATAAACTCTCGACTGTCGGGCCTTGATGGCTTGATTAACGATTCGAATGGCTCTCTCTCGCTCCCTCTCTCTCTTCGAGGTCATTCACATTAAGCTTTGTTTTAATGACAACCAAAAAAAAAAACAAGAGCGAAAAAAAGAACAATATTTAATTGCTTCATTTGCCATAAAAATTGGCAAAAGACCATAAGGGGTTCCCCCAAAAGAGAGTGTACTGTGGTACTGTGTGACAGCTTTAATTAAGTTTAAGTGCAGAATTAAAGCGGGATCCTGGTAGGTGCCAGTGCCAGTGCCAGTGCCCCCTACCCCTTCCACATCCACAGCAAAACTCTCTACCCAGAACAAAGACGAAGCAGAACCAAAAAAAATGAAAGGTAACAAAACTTGAGTAAATATTTTGACAATTAGCGGTCAAGCCGTAGTTCAGCGTTAATTGCAATGGCAACAGAAAAAAAGGAGCAGCATTTGGACATCCGCTGCTTGCCACGTGCCGCATTGCTGCATTGTGAAAAGTCAATATAAACATTAGTTTCCTTTTGCCAATGGCATCCCATCCCATCCCAAGCCCTATGCCCAACGCCCCAATGCTCAATGGGAACCTCAATGGACTACAACGACAAGGACTACAACGACGACGGGTTAATGGACCAGAACCGTTGCGGCGTGTGCCCCGGTGAGTGGCCTCCTGTATCTGTACACCCCCGCACACCTTCTGGCATATCCCTTCGAAGTTCCACAGTTCCAGTGTCCCAGTGTCCCAGGGTTGTGAGGTCAAAGTTTGTTTTCCTTTTGGTTTTCATTTGTTTGACCCCCCCCCCACGCGCGCAAATACGAGATACGAGTAGAGTAGATGTTTTTCGGATATTATCGGGATCATTTAATTTACAATTAGTGTTTGTTTTGCCTTCCGCACACACACACACACACACACACACACACACTTTGGGACTCTCTCTCTCTCTCTCTCTGATCGAGGAACGGGGAGCAGCCAGGCAATGGGTTTAATTCGGAACGTGTGCCGCTCATGGGGATTACCAAGCGGAAGCACTCAAGACGATTAAAATTGATTCGATGAAAGAAATGGGAAGGATATTGAATGCCAAATGAGAACTTAAATGTCCCATGTGGATGGAGTTAATATATCTACATTTATTTATGTACATAAAACACATTCCATTCTGCTGCCCACCTATCTATGTATCTATTCTATATACTTATTTTTGTGTGGGGGTTGACGATGACAACCTACCTCCCTCCCTCCCCATTGTAGTTGCTTGACCCTGACTTGCGCAAAAACCAAAAACCGAACACAAAAACCGAACTCCAAATTGTTCGCTGAAAGTTTTGCTTTGCATTTGTTTTAGTTTTAGTTTCAGGACCACGCCCTCCCCTATTTATTCTCTAGGACCGCTTGATGATTTACTAATTCTTTCTATTGTATTTTCGTGGCTTACGAGTACGAGTAGGAGAGTATCTCTGCATTGGGTTTGTGCTCCCAAACTAAATAATTAAAGCGCGCTGCTAATGGGCCATTGTCTTGGCCATATAATAGAAGACGTGGGAAGGGGCAGGGCCTGGATTGACAGCGGGCTAACTGTCTATAATTGCCAAAGGGCCAAGGACCACCGCCTTGTGGCTATTCTGGAAGGGCCATAATTGTTAAGACGCGCAATTTCTACATTTTTAATGCCCGTGGAGTCGATGAAGGTGCTGTCTCGCTGTCGCTGTCGCTGCCGCTGTCTCCTGGTGCTTCGACGTCTGCCCAATTGATGAGTTGCGTAATTAAGTGGCAAGGGAAAGTCGAGAAACAATTGCTAAAAACATTAGTTGTTATGGCCCCTTTAGATATTGATAGTTCTTGCCTCCGCTTTTACGATTATTATATGTACATTCTTTTTTCTGCGGCACACGCAAAGCGGCCGTCGCACCCCCACCCCCACCCCTCCCCTGAAGAATGAATGCCATTAAAATGTGCCATAAAAACCAGTTCATAGGCAAATTGTGTTCCCAAGAAGCTTCCACCAGAGCACCAGAAGCTTCGCCAAGTGCCTCAAAGATTCGGTAATGTGAGATGGGAACAAATTTGCATTTTCATAGCCGTCTGTGCCCGCCTGCCGTTTGCCGTTTGGTGGGGTATGTTGCGTTGGTTGCAAGCTCCCAACCAGAGTTCCCACACATGATTAAAAGGTACACTGAGAGAAATTTAATTAATCAGAGTAGGGAACTACAAGAAATAAACTCTTATTGGCTAAGTTTTATTAGATCAGATTGCCAGCTGTTCACACTTCTTATAGGGTAGAAGATTTCTAAGGCTCTCTCTGTGGTATCACAAAGGACCGAAACTGGTTTGAAGTGTGCCACCAGATGGTTGAAAGTCGTTTCTACCTAAGAGAAGCCGCAACATACATACATGCCATGATAACACTCTTAGACCCTTCAGGCACCACAGTAATAATAGTTTATTTACAACAAATATCGCTGTTGTATCGCTGATTGAAGAATGAATGCTGAAATCTGGCTAATTAAATGATCAAATATACAGAAATAATGCATGCCCATAGCCATTCGTGTTTTATGGCCTTCGTTTAGCTATTTGAATTGGGTAATTTATGTAACTTTAGTCAGGAAATGTAGCACATCGGAGTGCTGCCATATAATCATATTTTAAACCGCAGTAATCATGCATTTCCTCAACTTTAAATCTTCATTTCAATTAGCGAATTTCCTTGTTTAACTTTCAAATGTAATTTCCTAAACGATTTCCCCTATCTATGGCAAACCTCAGTGTTGCCTCAGTGTAGTCTTTTGTGCATTTCATATTCGGTTAATAGATTTGCGGGCAAATCATGTCGCCATTACTTTTGACTCGACTTGACTGTCGGCTCTTTTGGCCCCCCCCCTCGCAACTGGTTCTGCTCGTTGTTGCTCGTGGGAAGTCGCAGTCGCCGCCGTCGCCGCCGCAATGTTGTGGCAGCCAGCTCTAAGCATATTATGAATGAATGAATCTGCGGCAGGGGGCAGAGGGGCGATGCAGATGCACCTGATGGAAGTCACCCACCGATTATCGGCCACCACGACAAGGTCACTTGGTCAGTGTCTGTCCCTTGCTTTGGGTATCCCTTACCCTTTGCTGTTGTTGTTGAGCTAAGGTATTTATGTTATTATCAAAATTGGCCTACAGGCAAGTGCTCCCAATAGGCCAGGCTCTAGGGTGAAGGAGGAAGCAGGTGGGTGGGTGGAGGCCAAGGCTTAGTTCTTAACCTAAAAACATACTAAAAGCCAACTCCAATCGGCTTCAATGCTGCTCTGCATGCCGTTGCCAGCGTTTGGCCAATTTTTCGTACATTGTAACATGACTTTCGTGCGTTGCTCCAGTTAAGGCATTCTCCTCGACACCCTCAGCCCCCTCTTCCTAGTACGAGTAGTATTATAGCCAGACAATGAATGGGTCGCAGGCGGACATGCAATCAGTCAGTCAGGCAGGCGATGGCTATAGCGATGGCGATGGCGATGCACTTGCCTACCTCGCTTGATTTTCCCTCAACTCTTTGTGTTGTTTCTGGTGCCCCCCACAAGGCGTCGCATTGTCACGCCGGCCAATTCACAGCTGTTCCTCGTACATATGTATGTATATATAGAGGTGTATGTACTATATAGCCCAGACAACATTGCGTGACTTTACGTAGGTCGACACCCCTCTGCTCTCTGCGGGGCATAGGCTGAAGTGCTACAGATACTGCCATGTCTAAGGCCTAGTTCAGTTTAAAGTCCATTAAACGATTCAACAACTTTAAAGTGTGGAAAATCCTAAACCACTCGAGTGAACCTTTAACTCGGTCTCTCGCTCGCTCTCTCAGCGGAATGCCTTGGAATGTCAGTTGCTCAGCGAAAAGGAAGGAACCTCTAACGAGCCTCCGAATCAGCAACAAAAAAGTACTCCAAGGAATGCCTCGGTTTAATGGTAGGAAACCGCTTCAGCCGCTTCAAGGAAGTTTTTGCTGAAAAAGAAATCCACTTAGGTGCAGTTTAGAGTTCCTTGAAACAAAAATCTAAAATCAAGTCTTGCGCGTGGGGCCTACAAAGTTAGTTCAAACAAATGCTGAAAGGATAGCCAGGAAGATTGTTTATGTCTTGTTTGAGATATTTTTTGTACAGTTCAAAAGGTATAAGACATGCTCACAGAATGTTGACTGCCAATAAATAAAATAATAGATTGTGCCTTTACTCATTAATTTCAGCTTCTAACTGAATAGACTCTGACACTCCAAGCAATATAACTTTCTTCCTTAATCACTGAATCTTTATACATATCTAATCAATCATGAATGTACCTTAGTAAAACGGCTATACAAATGTGCAAAATTTGTTTTCAATTTTTCTTTGAAAGTAATAGCTGCTTTTTTGTTTTGAATATGCAGTTCTTATCTCTTAGTTTTGTGCGCAGTTACTATAAATTCTCGTCTTCTTTGAACTCCATTTTTGGATCAAAGTCGAGCTATTTATTCATGTTTTGAGAGTGGCTGTGTTAGCATCGTTTCAGTAAAAGTCACATGCAGATTGCTTTAGTATGTAAGCACTCAATTTCGTAGCCTTTGTTCCAGCTGAATGAAGACATTGTAAAATCTGTTGGGCATATGCATTTATTTATTTAAATCTCTGCAGAAAGTTTTTATATCAAGTATATATACAATGCATATATTTATTACCCACATGATTCTCTCTCTTTCTATCTCTATCTTCCGCTGTATGAACCTTTCTTGTCCCATGTTCCTTCATCAGCCTTTCCTTCATAGCAGCCCAAGGTATCCCCCCCCCCTATCTGTCAGACCTTCTATGCATTTACCACTATTAACCTTTTTTTGTTTTGTTTGCCCCACACCATGCGATTGGCGATTGGGGATATCCATCCGAAAAGCGCTGTCAATTATGACAGCTGCCAATGGCTGAATGGCTGAACGGCTGCGCGGGCTAAGCGGCTGGTGGATAGGTGGATAGTTCGTTGATGCCTCCGCCTGATGCTTCTGCTTCTGCTTCTGCTTCTGTTTCTGTTACTGCAGGGCACTGGCTGGCGTTGGCGCTGTCAGTTTTCCAATCAAATCCGCTGATGGGTTTGACATTTCCATGACATATTTGCTTCTGTCGGCACGGCAAATATTTGCCAAAATGTCAGAAAATTTAAACTTTATTTATTATTTTGCGCCAAGCCGTGCCGCCGGCAACGGGCCACGCCCAGAACCCAGCATAATTGACGCCATTTGGAAGGGAAAACAGACAGAGGAAAATGGGAAAATGAAAATGGGTGGAAAACGAGTGAAGGGGGAGCGGAGTGAAGAGGAGTGGAGTGGAGCGCAGTTGGAGCAGCGAATGGAGTTGAGGTGCCGTCAGAGTGCAACGTCATTAGGGCGAGTATCTTTTGGGTCTTCTTCTTTGCCCGTTTGCTGCGCACGCTTTTCCGCTTTTCCGCTCTTTCGCTTTTCCCCTGCTCCGTGCTTACGCTCCCCTCCCCCCACAGACATGTTTTCCCTCGGGACTCAGCATTTGGGTGGGGTCTCGACCATCGCCATTTTTATGTACATCATCGAGAGTCGCCCCGCCCCTGTCCTGCAGCTCAGCTGAGATTTTGCGCTTTTCCGGTCTATCCCGGCCAAAGATTTTCATCCACCGCCATGACCATACAGAGTACAGGGTGGATGGGTACCATTTAACGACTCTCCAAGGGTTGGTCATCCCCGCCAAGATGGCACAGAGACAAAGAGCCAGAGCGAGAGAGAGAGGGAGTGCGAGAGAGAGCAGCTACGGAAAATGTGTCGTAAATTTGCTTTATTTTCCCCCCATGTAATAACACAATGTAAGTGCAATAAAACCCCCCTTCTCCTCTTCAGATTTTGTAACCCAAAACTAAAGCTAAAACTAAGCCCTCAAACCCAACCCAAAATCTAGCCGGGCAAGAGAATTAATTAAATGAGTTTATGCACGTACCAAAAACAAAATTCAAATATGCCAACCAGAAATATTCATAAAAAAGAAAGAGCCTCGAAATGAATGTAAACTGAGCCTAATTAAATTATGAATAATTACGGCCAGGTCCTAGGCCAAGTGGCTGTAAAAGGATCACGCCAGGATTACACGCACATGATGCAATTTGTTTGGCCCCACATTAGGCTGCTCCTGCCCCCAGCAGAATGGTCAGGGCAGGGAGTGGGAGCGAGAGTGGACTGTGGCAACTATTTGTTTTATCGCACTTTCGCTAAAATGAACAATCTTTCTCGAGAGAGAGTGAGAGAGAGAGCGGAGCGGAGTGGAGTCACTTTTGTTAATTTGATAAAAAGGCCACCAAAAAAGCCGAGATTAAACCGAGGCGACAAGGAGCTCCAGTTTTGCGGTTACCCCCAAAAGGTTGGGCCACACAGAGAGAGAGAGAGGCAGTGGAGGGTGTGTGTGTCGTGGAAGGGTGAAGGGTCAGTGTGTGGTTGGAGGAGTGCTTCGGGGAACCGCTAATTGAAATTGAAGCCAAACTCTGAGAGTTAGTTTTGTATACTCTTTGCAGAGGGTATAACGCGTTCAGACAGGGGGTATATTTCCAATGGAAATACATATATGTTTAGCGATGCATCTACAAAGGCTAGCTACATATTTAATTTCGAATCCATACTCTGCTTTTCCATGTTTTTAAATCATCCTTCTGTCTGAATTTCTGGTTCTCTTTGGCAACTGTTTTCTCCGCATCAAATATCTTACCACTGAAACTATTTTTAACCTGCTGTTTAATATGATTTTAAACTAAATAGAATGACTACTGCCCATAGTTTTCATAGGCATCTAACAGGAACTATAGCTATGCAAAGGGTATCTAAATCTACCACCCTAGAACCTAAATTTTCTCTCACGTTTTACGGGGTTCTTAGGGGTTGCACTTGAGGAAGGCAGGGAAGGGCCTTCAGGCGTTTTCCATGCGTAAATTAAGCATTTTCCTTTGTTTTTATTTTAGTTGCTGTTTTATTTCACTTTTATACATTTTTTATTTCACTCATTTGCGTTGATAAAAATCATAATTTATGACATCAGACATCAGGCATCAGCCGGCGGCGGTGGGCATAATTTTTGGCCAACGAACGCCACTCCACAACCCTCTCTGCTGCAGGGTTACCCTCCTCTATGGCCGCCCTCTCTATAGGCCCGAAAACCTTTTACTAATATTGTGAAAATATATGAAGTTCCATTTCTTTTATCGTTTATCGCGCATAAATCAATTTTTGTGACAAATTTATTATAAAAATTCTGCTGCCAGCGACGCCATAGCCAAGAAATAAATAAACAAAAAAGCTACAGAGAGAGTGAGAGTCGAATGGGAAAATGGTATGAGTTTTCCTTCGAGGGGAAAATGGCTGCCCAAAGGAAGGGTGGTTAGGGGTGGGAGTGTGGTTCGGTGGGGCGAAAGTTCTCATAAAATATTACAATGACACCATAAACAATTTTTAGTACTTTTGCCAAAGCTGTAAATATTTATTGTACGAATGAATATTTGGTGGAATTTCGGGGCACCTACCAGGGTATACTTACATACATATATACAAACATATCCACAGATATACATACCTATATATATATGATATATTGGATTTTTATGAAGTTACTATGGCTATGCCACCTCCCAATCCCCCCCCCCCTCCAGTCCCAGCCAGTTTATAAAACAATTGTGTGGAATATTTATGGGCAAGCAATTTCCTTGGGTTCCCCTCCGCTACCCTCCTCCCCCCTTTGAGTGTACATAAAATATTTATGGTTAATAAAATATTCCCCAAAAAATTCCTTCATAAATATTAAAGTTTCTCTCTTCACTCTTTGCAGTTGTTATGCATAAGGATAAGGAGGAGAACGGTGTCCTGCCCCACATACACGCACACGATGGCTACAGGACAAGAGAGCTGGGCGCCTTTGAGCACGGCCTGCTGGATGGTGATATGTTCCTTCAGGTGAGTACTCCAGTAACCAGTAACAGTAACAGTTTCTAGCTCCGACTGCCGCTCTCCCTACCCCCCACAATCACCTACATTTGTCTTCATCAGCTTTTGTTTGATGGCTTCATTGGGCCAGCCAGGATATGCCACCCCCCCCATAATCAATCAGCGTCTTGTTATCCGAGAGAGAGGGAGAGAGAGAGTTGCCATTGATAAATGCGAGACACGCAATCGAAGGTTGAGTGAGGGTCAGGCGAATGGCAGCTACTGTCGAGCTTCGATTCCATCATTTCGAATGTTCTGCAATTAATAAGCGCTCTAATTGATTATCCCCCACTGAAGGGATGATGAGGAGATTTCAGTATAAAAACTGACATCTTCAGACCCACTAGATCCCTCTCTCAGCAGCTATAATTAAAGGTCTCTCAACAATTTCACACACTTGAAGTTATAAATGTTTATAAACAATTTCCCAATCATTTGATTTGCAAACAGTTTCTGATTTCTGATTTCTGTACTTATAATTAATAAGCGGCTATCAGCAGCCGAGGCAACGACAGCGGCAACAGCTGCACAAATGTGGAGCAGCACATAAAAAGTTATGCATTTCAAGTTTATGTGCCACCGAAAAAAAAATACTGCAATAAACAGAGTAAAACTTCAATTAAATTGTCGCAAAGCACTCCCTCAACAGACCCCGTGCCTGCTGCCCCCAAGGGGCAGTTGCATGTTTTTGTTGAATTAAAAGTGCATGTGTCTCTCGGCCTCACTCTCTTTCCTGCATGTGTGTGTGTGTGTGTGTGTGTGTGTGTGTGTGTACTGCACTGTCCGAGGCGCCAACATATGCACTTGTCACAGTCATGACAGTTTAATTTAATGCCCACATAGCTCACCGGGCATTGGAGCAGCGAGCAGCAAGCAGTCGGGCCACCAGGCAAGTGCTGCCACACACACGTCTGACACTGCCACTGCCACTGCCACACAACAGCCACAAGCTGGGGACAGACACACACGCAATTGTGCAACAACGCGCATTGCAACAACGAGGCCTGGTCTGGCCTGCCGCCTGGTCGCCTTCCTTTTTTGTTTTTTTGGCGCTGCACTCCACACACAATTCAATGTCAAAGTCTTCTAAACTAAAACCACCCGCCGAAACCCCCCAACACCACACACACGTCGTAGAATGTTGCACATTGCAGTTTCGTGTTTGGCTGCATTACGTATACGCAGGGTGGCAGCAACGAAACAAATTTGAATGCAAGCCAAAAAAAAAACCCCCACTTGAGGCCCTTTGCCTGACTCCAGCTAATTGTCGAGCTCAAAAACTGCACAATTGTGCATTTCCGTGCATATTTTGAGTCTGTCTCGCAAAGGAGGAAAACGCTAGGAAATGTTCAGTGTGGCAAAGGTAAAGGTGGAGGCAAAGGGTAGTGAGTTGGGTGTGCATATTTAGTTTTAATACCTCAGGTATTTGTTACCTGTTGCCCCTGTTGAAGTTTTACTTTTTGCAGCCACAGCAGCAGCAGCAGAAGCACCAGCACCAGCAGCTGTATGGGTCACATATTATCATTAGAAAATGGCATTTTGTCACGCAGCTCCCTCCCATTCATATATGGAGTATACACCGTTTAATTGTCTTCCGTTTTCACTGAAAGTAAAACACTTTCAACACTCATTTTCAACTGAATTCAACTCTACTTCGGCTGCATGCAACAGTGTTTTTTTTTTGGGGAGGCAGGCAGGCAGGCATTCAAGTATGCTTCTCTCTATCTTTCTCTTTCGATTGGGGTGGGCTTTATTAAGCAATTATCCAGACGAATATGGATAAATTGGCCAAACTAGACAGACGACTATTCCGCCGCCGCCTCCTCCTTCTGTCTGTCTGTCTGTCTGTTGGTTTGTCTTTCCTGCATCTTTGGCTAGGAAATGATAAAATAATCGCTGCCAACTTATCAAATCTTCAAAGTGAAATGCAAGATTTACACAGAGACACAAACATATACCCGTAATCCCACACAGAGATACAGAGATACAAACCTATAAAACCACACACAAAACACACACAGATACTTTTAGACCCACACAGCGATGTCTCATAAAAGTATCTCTTTTGGATGTTGTCCCCTCTCCACGTATCCGTACCCGTACCCCACTCAAAAGACGGGCGTGTATTATTAAAATCGCATTAGAGGACGCCGCAGACGCAGACGCAGACGAGAGCTTGTCTAAAATGTAGCTGCTGCAGGGAAAAGAGAGAGAGAGAGAGGAGAGGAGAGCCTGCGCTGCTCACTCATATGTATGCATATTCTATGGGTAGTGTGAGAGAGATGGCCAGAGAAACAATTAGACTGTGGGGAGAAATCTTTCATGTCCGTATAAAAACACATAAAATGCCGCAAGAAACGAAACGAGATGAGAGAAGAGGAGAGGGGAGAAGAAAAAGAGTAAGCAATACATGGAAAAATAATAATAATAAAAAAAAATGTATCCAGGATTGGTATTGGAATATAGCGTAGAATAGATATACACCCTGCTTTGGGAGCTCACACAATAAAGATATATTCAATGCAATTTATGCATAGTTTTAATAGATCTAAAAATGTGTGGAAATATCCTTTATTTCTTTCATAAATGTAGGATTTTTAACAACCGATTCCGGACATAATTATGGATAGATGTTTATCTGATTAAAGTCATCCTGTCGATTCTTGTTTAGTTAACTATAACACCAGATCCAAGAATGGAGAGTTGTTTCCTGGAATAACGATAGGAAAATATGTATTAAAATACGTTGGATTCCCTGGCACAGATCAATCAGATTTATACCCTCAAAAGAGCATTCAAAGAATTGATTTACTCTGCTGATTCCACTATTAAAACAGTTTTGTAGCAGTATTATATGTGCATACTAGTAATCTAAAAGTTGTGTACACATTCGCAAAATCCAAATCCTCCTCTCGCTCTCTCCCTGTCTGTCTCTTGTGTACATCTCTCTCTCATTTACTGGCTACTGGTTGAGGAGGATCTTTATGACGCTTATTGATGCTCGACCACTCGTCTCTTTTCATCTTAACTCAGTCCGAGACTGATGACAATCCGTATGCCATATGCTGTGGCCATATCCTTTGGGGGCTGTTGATGCGTTTTAAATGATGACGCCACTTAGCATTTATGTCGGCTAATGCCAATGCGCTGAAGAGAGGAGAAGAGCAGCCAAAAGCCCCATTGGGTTTCCCGCTGTTTGAGGCTCTCTTCTCCTCCGATATCAGTTTCAAGCAGGCTCTTCACTGGACCTCCTGCTCTGTAATTAGCAGCAATCGCGCACATTTTTCTCTCGCTGCAAAACGAGGAGGGAGGGAGGGAGAACTTCCTTTGGGATGCGACTGTGGCTGTGGCTGTTGCCGATGTGGTGGCTGCAAATTGATATTTAAATACGCCCGTATTAATTACGGGCCGTATATTTGTGTGCCGAGTTCTGTTGCTGTATCCTTCTGGCATTTTTTTTTTTATTAATTACCGCCGCACCGTAACTGAGGCACTAATGGAGCATTGGCAAATTTGTCTTTCGCTGCGAGGCCGGCCGGGTTTCAATTTTCATTTTCATTTCATTTCACACGTTGCAAGTTGCTCGTTGTGCGCGTTGCACGACGACGCCAACACCGACACCGACACGACGCTTAGCTTAACGCTTACCGTTAGTCTTGTGTGCCGTTGTGTTCCACTTGAGATCTGCAGAAGAGAATCGCATGCGTGGCGTCCATTAGCAGTCCATAAAACCCGACTTTAAATGCAATCTAAAACAATAATGCGGCCCCCAATAACACAACAGCAACAAAAACACACGAAAACAACAACAGAAACAACAAAAACAACAACAAAAAGAACACAACAATGAACAATGAAAATTATTACAAACTTTTTTTGCATGGTCAGACGTATTTATCGTACATTTATTTCTTGTTAGCCACGTCTAACTTCAGCTTTTGGCGACGACAACGCCAAATATCCGAATAGATAATTACAATGGATCATCTGTGGCTGGTATCTGATCTGGCTGGAGTGTGTGGAATGGAAACCTGCAATTACATCCAAAAATCTTTGCCTCCCTCTCCCTGTGGCTAGCTCTCTCTCTCTTGCTGTTCAGTGGAAACGCATTGATTTAATTGCCAGCCATTTCCTGGTTGTGTTTGATGTGGAACTCCACGCGGGCATTGGGCATCAGGCATCGTGGCAGGGGGATTGGGGGCACTGCCGACCTGTGGCTTGGATGAAATGAGCCGCTTAAGCGCTGATTACGCTTTGGTTGAGGCAAGCGCCGCCACCGCCGCCATCATCGTTGTGTGCCACAAGACAAGGTTCATTCATACCACAGATTCAACCAGTCATAGGATAGGCACTGAGAGAAATCATAGAGCAAAAAGTATCCTCGGGTATACCCAGGGAACTTGTGGATCCAAACTGTGGCTCTTCCACTCCTCCAAACATCAATCATTTCTCTGCGTGTAGTCGAAACGCCATCGGCTTCCAAGATGGATAACATTTCATTCACAAAATAGTATGATGAGCCGCACAGCAGCTACTGTAATTAACCCTTTCTGAAGCGCCCAACCCTCCCATTCCATTCCATTCATTCATCCATCCATCCATCTGTCTGTCTGTCTGTCTATCTATTGATTCCTGCAGCTTGCCACTTGCTACTTGTCTCTGGAGCTACATCAACAATATTCATGCCCCCAAAAAATGAAAATTTAATTCATAGTTTTGATTTAATTTTGATGCCACTCATTCACATTCACGTTCACATTCTCATTCTCTTGGTTTTCTTCTTTTGCAGGCCCTAAATGGATTTCTAATGATACTGACATGCGAAGGCGAAGTCTTCTTTGCCACGCACAGCATCGAGAGCTATTTGGGTTTCCATCAGGTAAGTGCCGCCGCAGAGAGTCAGTCGCTGCTATAATCTCGTACGTACATACGAGTCTCTTTCTCCTCTCATCATTTTGATTGATTTTAATTGCCGAGGGTTCTCTTACCTTACATATATTTTTGTCTGGTTTTTTGGGTCAAACTCTGGCATGCGGAAGCTGACAGCAGTCTTGTCTGCCAGGCAACGAACCGACACGGGAAGGTCCCAAGCAATGTGCTAAAAATAAACCAATAATCCAAATGAACCTGACTTCAAAATACCCTTAGCCCAAGCCTGAGTTTCCTCTGGTTCGTAGTCCACTCTTAAAGTGTTGGGAATCCTCTTGCCTTAAAGTGTATTGGGACCTGTATCGATTGGGCGCTGCTGCTCAGTCGATCTGGCGTTGCCCTCAGAGACAGATCATAAATTAAAATCAGATTGCGCAATCGCTGGGAATTTCCTTCAAGAGGAGTTAAGGCTGGTGGATGCTGTGGATGATCGTAGATGGTAGAATAAGAGGTACAGTAGCAGGGCGTTACCAGATTGATTCCGATGCTGTGGCTGTGGCTGTGGCTGCGGCTCTTCCGATTTGAATCCTCCTTCATTGTAGTGGTTTTTGCCTACTTTATTGTCGAAATGGAAATTGAAATTGCAGTTAGCTTCTTCCCCCCACAGCAGCCTTCTCTCTCTTTGCATCTCTCCCATGGATGTTGCTTGTGTTGTTTTTTTTTTAATTTAGTTGTAAATGTGTAAAGCGGCATATGCCACGCCCCCTTTGGCAGCTCAATTAAAAGCGTTGCTCCCTGGGATTTGGATTGGGATTGGTGGTAACATTGGGGGCAAATCAGTTGCGTTTGTTTGCTAAAGAAAGTTTTGTGAGCCAACCCGTCAGACCTGCCCCCCGCTCCCAGCCTTAGGTAGCCTCCTTTTCGCATTCCTCCTGCGCCTCTGCCCTTCTCCTGGCTCCTGGCGCGTGCAGAATTTATGTCTCAATTTGTGGCCAACATGAACATGGGGCGCATTTTCAATTTGCGCGAATTTTGATTTATACGCCCCGAAAACCAAAGGCAAAAGGGAATCCAGAGAGAGGCAACACAAACAAAGTAAAAATCAATACGAGAAATCCCCCCAAAGAGTTGACTGACCTTCATCTGCCTTCCTTTCGTCCTCCCCCTTCAGTCGGACATTGTGCATCAGTCCGTGTACGAGCTGGTCCACTCGGAGGATCGCGAGGAACTGCAGCGACAGCTGCTGTGGAACAGCTTCCTGCCCGCTGACATGTCCAGCATGCAGCTCTCGGAGACGCTGGCCCCCGACAAGGCGCTCTATCTGGAGCGCAGCTTCACCGTTCGCTTCCGCTGCCTGCTGGACAACACGAGCGGATTCCTGCGGCTGGACATACGGGGTCGCATCAAGATCCTGCACGGACAGAACCGCAAGACGGAGGAGCCGCCCCTGGCGCTGTTCGCCTACTGCACACCCTTCGGCCCGCCCAGCCTGCTGGAGATTCCGCACAAGGAGAACATGTTCAAGTCGAAGCACAAGCTGGACTTCTCGCTGGTGTCCATGGACCAGCGGGGCAAGCACATACTGGGCTATGCGGACGCCGAGCTGGTCAACATGGGCGGCTACGATCTGGTGCACTACGATGATCTGGCCTATGTGGCCAGTGCCCATCAGGAGCGTAAGTAGCAGCCACCGCACTGCAGTAGAGCCTCTGCTGACTCCTCCCTCCCCTTCCCCTTTCAGTTCTCAAGACAGGCGCCTCGGGAATGATCGCGTATCGCTACCAGAAGAAGGACGGCGAATGGCAGTGGCTGCAGACGAGCTCCCGGCTGGTGTACAAGAACTCCAAGCCGGATTTTGTGATCTGCACGCATCGCCAGCTGATGGACGAGGAGGGGCACGATCTGCTCGGCAAGCGGACCATGGACTTTAAGGTGAGCTACCTGGACACGGGCCTGGCGTCCACCTACTTCTCGGAGGCGGATCAGCTGGTGGTGCCGCCGAGTGCCTCGCCCACGGCGCACGCCCTGCCGCCGCCGGTGACTCCGACGCGACCCAATCGCCGCTACAAGACGCAGCTGAGGGACTTCCTCTCCACGTGCCGCAGCAAACGCAAGCTCCAGCAGCAGCAGCAACAGCAGCAGCAGCAGCAGAACCAGCAGACCTCGCCACTCGGCGGTCAGGTGGGTTCCCCGGCGCCCGCGGTGGCCGTGGAGTACCTGCCCGATCCGGCGGTGGCCGTGGCCGCCGCCTACTCCAACCTCAATCCCATGTACACGGCCTCGCCGTACGCCAGCGCCGCGGACAATCTCTACATGGGCAGCTCCATGCCGGCCAATGCCTTCTATCCGGTCAGCGAGAACCTCTTCCATCAGTACCGGCTGCAGGGCGCCGTCGGGGGCTACTACACGGACTACCCGCACTCCGGGGCACCAGCGTCGGCGTACGTGGCCAATGGCTTCCTCTCCTACGATGGCTATGCCATCGCCTCCAAGGCGGACGAGAAGTGGCAGGAGACGGGCAAGTACTACAGTGGCTACAGCAGCGGCTACGGCAGTCCCACGTCCACGCCACAGGTGAGTTGCATCCTTCTCTCCTCCTCCTGTAGGGATTCCCCGGGCTAATCTTTGTGTCTCTTTTGCAGCAAATCCCCCTCAAGACGCCCAAGTCTTCGCCGCAGGTCATGGAGGTCATCTCCTGCTCCTCGGACGGACCATCGCCGGTGAGTGGTGCCACGCCCAATGGCGCGATTCCCGTGACGCCCAAAGTGGAGCATGCCGCAACGGCAGCGACGGCAGCAGCACAAGCAGCAGCAGCAGCAGCTGCAGCAGCTGGTGGGGATCCCTACGAGCGGCAGACGGTGCTGATGTGGGGCACCACCCACTCCAGTGGCGTGCCCTTGAATAGTCTTCAGGGCGGACGCTCTGGCTCGCCCCATCGCGCCACGCCCCTTACGAATGGTCTGGGGTACGCCCCCAACAACAACAACAACAACAACAACGAGCATGAACCGGCGACGGCGGCCAAGTGGAACGGAGCCAAGGAGCTGCCGGGTAAATCGGCCAGCGCCAGCACGCCGGAGAGCTATCAGATGCAGCACGACGACTCCGGACTGTACTCCGCCTCCTCGCACACGACCTCGCCGCAGCAGCAGCAGCAGCAGCAGCCCCAACGTGGAGTTGGTTCGAATGTTAGCGCTCCCAGTATTCCTCACACGCACCCAGTGGCCGTCACGGGCACAGGCACGGGCACGGGCACAGATCATCAGGCGGTACACCCGTCCAGCTGTCACCAACAGCAACAACAGCAGCAACAACAACAGCAACAACAACAGCAACAACAGCAGCATCATCATGGCCACCCGCATCCGCACTCGCATCATCACCACCATCACCATCACCACCATGAGGCGGCAGCGCATCATCAGCATGCAGCAGCAGTGGCCGCAAGCAGCGAGGTATGGACGCCCGCCTCCTACACGCAGTACTCGCAGTATTTCGCGTATCATCCGCATCCGCATACGCATCCGCATTCGCACACGCACCACCCGTCGGCAGCGGCGGGCAGTGGCGGACACGTTCCGGCGGCCCAGTCACATCACCTGCACCACGGTCACGGTCACCGCTAGACTTTTCGGGGGATAGATTGCACCCAGTATTGAAGCACACAACTCACTGTACTCTGTACTCCGTACTCCACTGTAATTCACTCACTTTAGTCACCACTGTACCCACACACCACACACACACACTCCACCCACACTCCACCCACACCTGTGCACCCACGAAGAGTGCTCTCTCGCCTGACTACTAACCGTAACGATACTCCCTAGATCATACTCACGACCCATCAGCAGCAGCAGCAGCAACAGCAGCAACAGCAATCCCTTGGCGGCTATCCACTGCATCATCCACTGCAGTTGGTGGGAGGACCATCCTCATCCTCATCGCCGCCGCCGCCGCCCACAACCCACTCGCCAACAGCCCTGCCCGCAGTGAGCAGTCTGCTCAATGGTGCCGCCGGAGCAGCCCCAACCGATTCCGTCTCTCCATACCAGCAGCTGGCCATTGTCTCCACGCCGCTGGTGATCTGCGCCGATGAGGTGGGAGGCTGCATGTCCTTGCAACCGCTCAGCGACAGCAGCGAGACGACGCGCATTGGACGCAAGTCAGCCAAGCAGCAGGCGCAACAGTCCATGCAGCAACAGCAGCAGCAGCAGCAGTCCGTACAGCAGCAACAGCAAACGCTTTACCAGCAGCATCATACGCATCATCATCATTCACATTCGCAGCATCATCCGCAGCACCATCTGCTCTATCCGGCCAACATTACGGCGCACACAGCCTTGGCCTATGCCCCGCCGACGACTGGAGGCGCCTATGCCGATGGCAGTCCGCTGCTCTCCTTCTCGGAGGTGACCAACACGCTGCTCAATCAGTGAGGTGTGAGAAGAGAGAAGAGAGAGGTGTAGGAGCAGGAGAGCACAACCATGTTCAACAGTTTTGCCAAAATGTGGACTATGACTAACGTATCTTCCATAATCTGAAACCCCAGCACCAAGCAACCAAGCAACCCAGCAATATGTGGAATCATATTAATATCCAGGCGCACACCGATTCATTTGGCTACTCCTTGGTTGAATCTGAGCAAACAGCATGAAAAACAAAACGAATTCTATTTATTTTACTGTGATAATTTATAGATACAATGTATTGTATATGAAACTATATCCGTATCCGCATTCCGCATCCGTATCCGAGTCCACACTTCCATAGATAGACACACGAATGGGCAAATAGGATTTGGGTACAAAGCAGCGCTAAGCCAGCACAAAGTTAAAGAGGGGGAACAACCGCATTGCTTCCCATTCGAAGCAGAACAGAATCGAACCCTTCGACAATCAATTTCAGTTGTAGTTGCAACCAAAGATTTAAACTTATTGTTTTAGCATAAATACCCAACTGAATCCCAATTCAGATGGCGCCCCGCCCCAACTTTCAGGTTACACAAACAAAAGTGGGGGGGGGAGGCAAATGCCTAAATAGTTGCGTTTAAGAGTGCTTAAGTAGAACCTAAGATAATACCAGATGCTTTGTATCCATATTTAATTTAATTTAACCCTAGACCTAGAGCGTAAGCTAAAGCAAGTTAATATATGTAATTCATTCATGATTCCTATGGTTTAGCATGTAATTCGACTAATCCCTCAGCGGATAAACATATCTGTATATTTAATGTTTTCTTGAAATTCTCTAGTCGCCCGCATAAAAAACATTTACTTATAAATTAAACAAAATACCATACATACATACATACATAAATACATACATATGGATGTATGTATATCTCTACTTCGATTGTGTAAAACGTTTCGCAACTCGACAGGCAATATCTGTGCTGTCTGTCCTTTGTAGTCTGTACTACGATGACAAAAATGACATGGACTTTTGGCATAAGCTAACAAAATTATGGCATAATGTTTTAGATAAACATGCAAAATATGTAGATACTCTCTCAGCTAATCAACGGGGAAAATCATATCAATTTCAATTACAAATTTATTACGAAACCCGAGTGCATGTAAAGCGCCTATCCAAAACAATCAGAGCGAAATAAATCTAGAAAATAATCAAATTAAAAAACAAAATGGAACAAATATTATTGGGTTATTCTGGTAAACGGTTAGAAAGGTAATATAATTCACAGAGTTCTGACTTAAAGTAAACTAGAGACTTTATCCGCCCGCCTTCAGTTGACGTCACGGAAAGATAAATATTATTATTGCCTACTTTTAGGCACGGCCAACCAGTTCAAAGCAACATCACCAAACTTGCAACATTATTTTATTTCGCAACATCTTCTTCGCAACATATGTTGCGCCTTCCGTAAAATAAAATAAAATTGCATAAATATGTTTGAAAAAGAAAACAATAAAAGTACGCTTTTAAAAATAAGACAATCGTATGCAAAATATATTAATTTATCGGATAAAATTATTAACTCCTTAAAAATTTCAACAGAAAAGCTCTTAAAGCATAGATTTCTTTCAAAATTGTTTTCCCGTGCCGCTTTGTTGATTTTCTGCTCTATATGAAAATTTGAAATTAACCGATCGCTCCATATGTATAATTTTTTGTACAAATGAAAGATATTATGGAAATGTAGTAAGATTATAAGTTTAATTTGCCTTTTCACTACATTTTTTCTTGGCTAGTAATGCGCCACGAAAAAAGTAACCAGACAACATCCATCCTCCTGAATATGTAAGCAATTCGTGGCCCAAGGTGTAACAATCAAGTAAATCAGCATTTCCATGGAGCAATGGCAATTCAACCGCAAGCCATTACCATCTCCCAGCTTAATTGGAGACTTTACTGCCTTTAATTGACAACGACAACGACAATGCTGGCTCCCCACATAACACACACACACAGCACACAGCACATAGCACATAGCACAGCACCTTTTGATTGACACCTTACAATCATATTTTCCTCGCCTCTATAGATAATGGAAAAGCATTCATCAGATGCTGGGGCGCAGATTCGAAGACTAACATTACAATATACAAAAGAATAATCATCAATCGGTGCGGGAGCGCACCCAAATCCCAAAGCCAAAGACCCATCTTGAATAGTAAGCAATCATATGTGGGCTGCGTTGTTTACGCTCAATATTAAATGATGTATTCTATGGTGGTACACACACACGGATTATCCCAAGACCAAACAGATTTGCGCCTCCAAAGCAAACCAATTAATCACTAAAACAAATTCCAGTATCCAAGCGATACAATTCAAGCATTGAACCAAATTTCGGTTTGAATTCACATTGAAAATACACGCTCGTATATGTATTGTCGATATTGATGGCTTTATTGTTGAAGAGGCGCACTGACTGCCGCACAGCACACTTGACTTCAGTTGGATGCTTGGAATGGATGCCCTCCGGGGTACCTCAGGCCAAAGCGGCTGCTGCTCCTCCTGTTCCATTGCCAAGCGAAGGTTATCTGCGGAACAATAGACGTACAATATGTGCTACCATTTTGGCATTTCAGAACAACCCCCATCCGAAAGGAAAAGTGGCAGCAATTCACTTGCACGAGTAGCGAATGGCTGATGCTCTAATTGGTCTTCAAACTATGGCTTGAGGCGTGAACCGAACTGAACTGCCATCGATAGGGTATAGGGCTAGGGGGCTGTACAAATATATTGCCTTATGGCCGAGTTATTGTCTGCCGGACGGTGCCCAGTTCGTGTCTTGGGTCTTTCGTTGGACGCATCTTTGAGATCATTCTCTAATAGATTGCCGCTAAAACAGAAAAGCAGAAAAAATAGAAACACCAACAGAAACTCAAATGGAAATGGAAATAGAAATAAATACAACAATTAACAAAGTGCGCCGTTTGTTTACTTTGATTTACTTAACGTTTTTTTTGTGTGTTTTTTGTTTTGTTTTGTTTTCCTTTTTTTTTATTGTTTTAAGTTTCATTTTTTTCCATTGCATTGTTACTGTTGCTTGACCTTTAATAGTCGTGTTGTACATTGTGCCATGGGCGTCTTGGTAGGTCTGCCCCACTCGTGCCGTACCGCAGCGTAGAGTAGACCCATTGGATCTGGAGATGTTGGAATACAAGTGAAGCTGGAGCAGAGCATCTTCTCATCCAAATGCCTGCACAATTGAACTTCAAATCTTTTGCTTTTGCTGGGTGGCAGTAAGTGCAATAAATGCTGCCAAAGGTGATAATCTTGGCTTATTCATTGCTCTTCATGTTCGTCACTTAAGGTCAATGATAGCGCTGTGCTGTGCTGTGCTGTGCTGACCGCATGCCGGACGCGAACGTGAACATCGCTCAACTGCTCTGACCTTGCAGCATTGTTTGTTTGACAAATTTGTAGCAGGCCACAGAAGCGGACCAAAGACAAAATTGCGACCGGATGCGGCTCGAAGTATCATGGCAAATGGGAAGCAACAACTTAGGGGGGGGGCAGCAGCGACAACAGCGACAGCGTCTGACTGCCAGCAAAGGTGTGTGTGTGTGTGTGTGTGTGTATGTGTGTTTCCTCTTAGCACCTTTTGATGGCTGTGTGTGCCGTATGCGCAATATGTACTTGCTGTTATCAATAAGGGGTTGGGTGGGTGTGTGTGGCGGGCTGTTTAGCCGCTCCACTTTCATTTTTCATGCACAGCACGACTTCCCCGCAAGCAGTCAGTGTGGCAGTGTGGCAGTGCGGCAGTGCTGTACAGAAATCTCTTAATAAACGTGTGAATCTTCGACTGATTTCTGTCTGTCTGTGTGAGTTTGCTTTTATTTGCTAAGCCGTAAAGCTCTTCATGGAAAATTGAATGCGATGTGGGGGGGGGGGGACCTTGATGAAATTAACAGCCAGAAGACGACTCTAGCTATCAGCATGAATTATGTGGAATTGCACCAATTTGGCAATTAAACATGTGTAGCGTGAGAGAGCGACAGAGACGGAGACAGTGACAGTAAGCAGCGTGGGGAAAGAGTGAAGGAGAGCGAGCTAGTGCTGGTGCCAGTGAGCATAAATGGCAGCTACAAATGTTGCTGCTTATTTGCGGCTGAGGCGACCTTCAATGGAATCACATCACAGCCAGGCCACAGATGATGATGATGATGATGACACACCTATGTACATACATACTGTACACCAATAGTATGTATGTATGTATGTACATATGTTTGCCTCTATGTGCTTGGATTGGATTGAATTTTTGTGGGTCCCACACCTTCTTCTTGCTGTTGGTATTCTTTTGCCATGACTAGTGAACCCCTTTGACATCGCTGCTAATTGCAGAAACGAGCAGAGCAGAGCAAAGTAGATCCCAAAACAGAAATATAAACAGAATTCCGAATTCGTGATATGCAAGAATTAAAAGTCATGGCATGTCATGCCACCAAGAGTAGGAGAACACCCAGAATTAATAATACATATAATGTGATGCTAATGGGGTTGCCTTATCGGTACGCCATCAGCCAAGTATGTTGCCCAGGTACGAACGAGGGTGTTTAGCGGGCAATAGCCGAGAGTGGCTCTTCTTTTGGTGACCTTCAGCTGCATCAGGAGAAATCTTCTACTCTCCCAAAGGGAACAACTCTTTCTGCAAACATCTGACTGAACATAGCCTTCTTCCACACATGTACTTCCCTTCACCAGCCCGCCTGAGTCATCATCTCTGATTGCGAATCTTCAGCTTGGTCCGAGCCAATCTTCAAGTGTCGCTTGCCATTAAATTGACCTTAAAAACGGCTTTTTATTGGGTTGGATGAATGGATGGATGGTGTGTCAAATGGGTCTCCAGCTGGCTGCTACCACAGCTACCGATTAATGATGCTGGCTGTGATGATGATGATGATGATAATGCTGCTGCTGCTGCTGCTGTGTGGCATCGCAAGTCATTGCTCACCCAATTTCAAAATATATTAACCCGCAACACACACATGTACACACACGTACACACATACGCGTATAGTACGCCGATAAATTGAAGGAAAAAATCATAGAGTAAATCCGCTCTAAGACAATTCCACAACTTGGCATTCGGTGTGTGGCTCAAATTTCACTAATAACCAAACCTTCATCCCTGCCACATTGCTGCTACCCCCCGACCCGCTTGCGGATAAATCGAGCGAGCGAACGAGCCAACGATCGATCGATCGATCGAATTTGATTTTCGGCTGCCGCCGCACTGAAGGTCGAACTCCCCCCCCATCGATTCGTCTTCAGCGCAACTCAAAGATGAATTACATTTACATTTAGATTTCGTTATTGTAATTGCCAACGAATTGTGACCCCCCCCCCCCCCCCCCCCACCAACCACACGAGAAATATTTGTACACAGATCATGAATGATCATGAAAGTGGGCCCTGCTGGAAAGGTCATTTTCGATTTGACATTGTCGAACTGAGATTCCGGCTCAGTCTGAACAGACTCATCACAAGCTGTGTAGTCAGAAATTCTGATTTTTTTTTAACATCTCCAAACCTAAGAATCCGATTTAATATATATATATTTTGCAATGAACAATTTCGGGGAGGAGGCGGAGACGGAGACTGCCCAATCGGCCTACGCCGTTGAGCAGGAACCGGAAACTGAAGTTAGCCGCCTTTCGGAGGACACGAGCGCCGACGAAGCGGAGCCGCTGCGTGTGCAGGAGATGATTAAACTCTACAACTTTGCCACAGAGAAGAACCAGGAGCTGAAGCAAGCCAAGTCGATCTACCGGGCCACGAGCAAGCCCCCAACGCCCATTCTGGAGGATGACAACAGCGGCTTCAGTGTGGGCTGCTGTCTGTCAGCCGAAGAGCAGATCAAGGAGAAGATAAGCCCCAAGGAAGGGTGAGTCCATGGTCTATATAAGCCAGTAGCACACCTCTTCTATAACGAACTTCGACAGCAATGCCGATATTACAACGGGCAACTTTTGTGTGACCACCACAAAGGATCACACCTTGTTGCGCCAGTGCCTCATATGCAACAGTTGCAAGCCAGAGTCAAAGCCCGAGGGTGCTCTGGAGAAGAACTATTCCAGCGTCACTACCATTCGCCGCACAGAACAGGGTTCGTACTCCCACTACCCCACTCCTCGCTGAAGCCCACAATATATATTTACAGGTGTTCGCATTGTCATTGACATCTTTTGCGACACTGAAGACAACACCATCGACGTGGTGGGGGGTCTCGTGGAGACAAAGATCCCAGCAAGTCGCATTCTGACCGAATTCCAGAACAAGTGCATGGGACTGGGCACGAAGCAGTCGGAGGACAACGAGAAGGAGGCTGCCACCGTCCACCACGAGGCGGAGGCTGCCACCTTCCACCACGAGGCGAAGGCTGCCACCTCTGCACAGTTCTAGCCCCAGCCCAGACAAGAAGAAGACCCAACCAAATTCGTTGTTACACATACGCACAGCCAATTTTGTGTGTGTATGTGTGAGTTATTTTCTTTCTTTCTTTAGTTTTGACAGCAAATGCAAACAACAGCCAGCAACAAAAAAAACCACACAAAAAACGAACCATCGAATGACGACGACTCCACTTCCTCCAGAGTCCGTCACGAAAACTGAAAATGGCAAAGAAAAACGCCTTAGCTTACGAATATGAAACCTAGAAACTCAATGAGGCAACACACGACAGGCGGCAAGGCAAGGCGAGGCGCGGCAAGACGGGTCGGAACGGAACGGACCTCGAGCAAGCCAAAGAAAACTACACTAGACCCCCAACAACTGCCTCCCCTCCGCTCCACTCACCGCTTTTTCGACTCACGACAAAAGGGCTCTCGAGAGTAAATAAACGGCATGAATTGAAAATGGAAAATGGAAATCTTCGCTTCGCTTACAAAACCAAAAACTAAAAGCAAAACCTAACCAACCAACCAACCAACCAACCAACCGCCAGAAATCTGACTGAATGATGCCGCCAAAAGAGCCCAGCGAATGAACGAATCTTAGATGAGGAAAATGCTTTCGCAACTTGCCGCCCAATCTGGCTTAGATCTTCGTCACTGCCGCCGCCACTCTCGATTGCTCTATTTAGCCTGCTTCTGCTTGGAGCGCATCAGCATCAGCGCATCAAGTATTAGCCTCAGTTTCAGTTTAGGTCTCAGTTGCAGCGGCAAACGTTCCAATAAATTAGACAAATAAACACCCATCAGTGGGTGAAGGGTTTTCCCTAAACGGTGGCATTGCAAATGCTAATAACGTGCAATGAAAACTGAAAACAGAAAACTGAAAATGAAAACTGAATACTGAAACGGAGCCGCCGCTAAGCTGTTAACTGTAAACTGAAAATGAGAATGAAAATGAAAATGAAAATTAAGCTGCAATGTTTGATGCAGCTTTGATGACGACTGAGACGGAGGCTTGCCCACTCGGCCCCAAGCCGATGACGATCTAACTTCGTTAGCTGCCAGAGAAGATGCTGCTGCACAGTGGAATGAAAGGCAACGTTTAATGTTTGTTATCTTTTAAATAGTTGATGCAAATTATTTCTGGAATGGGTAAGCGCACAAAGTTACTCCCAAGTGAGTTTCGAAACTAATCAAACATTCTTTAGCACATACCCCACAAGGCACATCTACGGAAAATCTACGCACAAAATTAAGATCAAGAGACGCAACAACTTTCCCTGCAACTCAACTCAATTCGAATGACCTGCAGTTCCCACCCCTGAGCGACAACACTCTTCCACTTGAGGGCTCAGCCTTGGCACAGGCTTTAAATTGTTCTCAGCCTAATCCCAACCCTAAATGAACTCTAAATTTGTAGCACAACTGAACCCAATTTAGCATTTTTGGCCACATTCGAAAGCATTCTGCATTCTCAATATATTTCTTAGCAAATTAACAGAATTTTCTCTATTGCGTGTAGGCGGCCATAGCTATAGCCATAGCCAAGCAGCCACTGTCGCCCACTGTGCTTGGATGACGAAGCTCTGCTTGGCGCTTCTTTTGTGTTGTTTTTGCTGCTGCCTCCGACTGGGACTCGTCTCTGGCTCTGCCTCTGTCTCTGTCTCTGCCTCCGACTCTGACTGTTGCGGGCGGCCTAATGTGAATTTTAAACCAAGTTGGGTGCACTCGGAGGTATCAGTTCAAAGCGCGACTTCGTACGACTCGGTTGTGTGTCGTTCCGCCAAATATTCCATCCCATTGCTGAAAAGCATCTGCAGACGCGCGATATTTTGAAGTTGTTTTCTCTGGGGGAAGGACTGTGTGAATTTGTGTGTGTTGATGGCATGCCAGTGCCAGTGCCAGAAGCGGAATAAATATTGTATATAATCTATGCGAACCGATTTGGTTCGAGTGTGTGCAGTGGTCTTGACTTTGTTTGGAGCACTGGAACTGCCGAGCTGCAGCTTGATGCACCAGCACTCGCACTCGGCTGCTGTCTCTGACATTTGATCTTTGCAAAGATCACATCATATCGCCTTGTAGCTCGCACCCACCGCCTCGAATCTTGCATTGCATTGCATCGGATGTGTGTGACCATATGGAATACACTTTAGCCACCTACCACCACCTACAGCGGCAATTAGTTTGTTTAGTTTAAGACTGCGACTGCAACGGCGACTGCAACGGGCGACACACGGGCGAAGGTGAGCCATAAGCTGTGGATCAGCATTGATGCATCTTAATAACTTCCTCTGCGCTCCAACGATCCCGCAAACCAATGGGGGGGGGCTCTGACGAAGATGCTTCGGAAAACAATTAGAAAAATGCCAACAATGTCTGAGTCAATGCTTTTCTGGCCTGGCCTGGCCTGGCCTGGCCTGGCCCTGCTGTAATGAACCTGTAATGCCAGCTAATTGGCATAATTGTTGCTGTAGATGTTCGTTTCCCTTCTGCTATTATTCGCTGGAAGTCTTTGAGCATCTTTGAGTCAGATTCGCAATGCTCTTTCAGTGGAAATTGCTGGCAAAAATGTCAAATAGGCTTCGCCTTACTGGCCACAAGGCAACCCACCAAAAATAAACCCAGCAACCAGAAAAAAAAATAAAACTTAAACCAGCATCACGAGCTCCAGAGGCCGAGGAGGATAAAGCAGTAAATATTTCCCGCTGTCGTTGTCAAAAAGGTCAAGACAAGGAAAATCCACCAAAACTAGATGCCAGTTCAATATTGTTCAAGGGGGAGGGGGAGGGGACATCTCCTCTGTGTTGCCTGCCCCTGCGGCGTCTGCTGCTGCTGTTGTTGCTGCTGCTGCTGCTGCTGCTGTTGTTGTTGTTGTTGCCACACGCACTTGACTGAAATGGCGGCTGGCTTGGCCTGGCCTGGCCGCAACTTGCCCCAAATGTTGTGGTTAGCATTGAGATAGATGATCTCGTTAGCAAACCAAATAATATGGCATGGCTGAGATTGCATGTGATAGTGGTTGAACTTTTGGCTAGAGCCTCACTTCACTCTTGGGATATTAATTTAAACTGGGGTGCTTTGGGCAGATGAACACGCATAATGGTCGTTGTTGAGTGGCCTCCTTGAGAGGTCATCATTTATGGTAGTCATATTTATGCTAAGTCAGAATAGTTCCCGCGTACTTCAATGCTTCTTTTTCTACTCCAAATCCTTTACTTTCCGCACTGAAGATTTTCCAATTGTGATTTGACATGTTTACGAACTCATAATTCAAGTTCAACCACTCAACCACTGACAGTCATCTGCCATCAGCTGCAAGATTATCTTTAAGTCAGATTTGACAGATTTAGCTAGGCAAACTGCTAGCTTGTCAGTCAGGAATATATATAGAAGAGAAAGATATGTGCTTAATGCATCAATTGGATTAGTTGGGCAACCTAAATTGGCTAGCCAACACGATTAAGCAGTTGTCAAGTTGTAGAGGCGACATATCTTCGTAATACCCAGCAGCCAGCACAAACGGACGTGCTTGACCCCATCTGGATAAACTCGGACGATGTAGTACATAGTTTACAGCGCATCCGACGGACAGCTCAATTTGGGCTTATTTGGCTAGAATAAATGGCCATAAAATGCATTTACAATTCGGATGCTGCCACTGCGCCTGACAGTTTCATTGCTGTGTGTGCGGCAGCGGTGGCTCTGTCATCTATGGGGTGTGTGTGTGTGTGTGGTGTGGTGTGTGGTGTGTGGAGTGGTGTGGCAAGGTTGTAAAATTGAATTGTAGGTGGAGGTCGAGAGACGGAGCAGGGCAGGGCAGGGACAGAGAAGATGAAAGATGGGAGACTGCACTCCACTCCGCCACAGACACCGCCACAGCCACAGCACTGTAAATTCTCTAGCTAAAGTTAATGTTTTTTAAATTACAATTCATTACAAAACCTCAAAGCAACAATAAATAATATGAAAACGAAGAAAATTAGTTTCCCCCCGCACAACAAAAAACAACAACTTAGCAGCATTAATGCAATTCAATTGAAGGGAGGAGATATTTTTGGGAAAGTTACGACTAAAGTAAACAGAGTTTCGGTTACGCAAAGATTGGCAACAAAAGAGCATCATCTATGGCATTATTATATGCTGGATGAAAGGAAAGGGAATGATGCGAGGCATTGTATAAGTCAATTAGCGTCTGCTTAGGGCCCTCCTGCACTTTCCCATCAACGGCACAATGTCTATTCAATAACTGCTTTATTAATATACCTTTTCAGTTGTAAGCAGCTCTCCACTTCACTCCACACACATATCACCCGTACCAAACCGAAGCGAACCGAACTGAAACTCCGGAGAGAACGATCATCAAAATGTTCACGCAAGCGCTGCCAAAGTATTCGCGACTCTTGGCCCTGGCTTTGTTCTGCGCCACGCTATTTTTGGGCAGTGAGGTAAGTGTTGACATCCATCCACGTAGTACCCTTAGCCTCGGGCACTGGCACAGGGGAGCTTAGTGCCCAATCGACGGGGAATGCGAAAGATATGCCAGAGATAGCGATGGCGATGGCGATGGCGATAGCAATACGAGTGGCTGTGCCGATTGTGCACGTGAGAGAGAGCATTGAAATGCAAATTACGGAATTGTATAAATATTTAAATACTAGATTCGCTGGCTGGAAAGGTGCTTATTAGCGCCCCGCCAGAGATTGCAGTAATTAATTGCTAAAACACTGTAAACCCACTGGTATGCTTAGCCATGCAATGACCGATGCTAATGAAGCTCGAACTAAGTGTCTGAGTGAGCAGCATTTAGGAGGCAACAAAATGTATTGTATTCTACGAGTAATTGAATACAATCAGTTTCACTGGCACCCCACAACCATAAATTCATCTCTGGATGCATCTACCCGAGATAAACACTTTGGTTAACGGGTTATCAGAATTCGAAACGTGAGCCCAGTTCAGGGGCGTGACCAAAATGGGTATGGCATTCGAACAGATTTCTAGCGGTCACCTCTGTAGAACACAATGGAAGAAGAGTCTGTGCAATAAATAACTAAAGACAGAGAAAGTTCTCAGCTCGCTCGTGTCCCAGGGATCACTTCTTACACTCCTTTTTTTTTAAAAGATTCTTCTGCAAAACTTAACCTAAACAACACACAAATTAAAGGCACAGATCTTGCGTTTGCCCCTGGGCCTCAGCTGACTCCATCTCCATCTCCGTCTTGAGCGTCTTAGCTTCCCAAGAAACTTTTTGAGCAACGGCGGAAAGTGTTGTAATTCTGCGCTCTTTACGCTTTGTTTCATTTTTAATTTATTCTCGTGTGTGTCTCCGTGAGTGCATCCACAATTCACACACAAACACTCACCCACATCCACATGGGCGCACTCTGGCAAAGGTCTTCGTCTGCTCCAACTTCCATATTAAAAACAAAAGACTCGGATGACCAAGTGACCTTTTTCTGCGCCTCCCCCCCCCCCCCTGCTGAAACTCTGACACTTTTGCAGAAATGGAACAGCCCAGCACAGCGAGAAAAGTGTGTTGATTGTTTTCGCTATTTGCATACAAGAAATTAAAACCAAACTCGCGAGGAGGGGGGGGGTAGGAGGTGGTCTGAACCCAAGCCGAACTGAAGAAGTCTCTGGGCTCTTTTGCAACGGACGAGTGGGCAACTGGGCGCAGAATGTGAGTGTGTCTGGTCTGCTCTGTGTGTCTTTGCGCTGTGGCCCATAAATATGCCTGCAAATGAAATTGAAGACCGTTTCAAATTATGGCAAATTACCCACCCAAATAAGTTAGAGACAAAACACACACAAAGCACACAGTAAAGTTCGCGAAATTGAAAACTTTAGCTGGGTCTTCGGGTTGCACAATCATGGCTCTTCCTTCCTAAGTGCTTTTTCGTCTTATTTGGTTTGATTGCCATCCAGATTTCCTTGCCGCAGTTCCAGTGATTTGATTATCACCCGTGTCCGTGTCGTAAATGCAGACCTTATAAGGTGAAACGAAGCTAAAGCCAACACAAATTCAACTTTACAAGCTGCTAGTCGGATGCAATCACATGGCCTTATATGCAGGGAGAAGAGTAGCATTAAACGAGTCTAATTGAAGCCAAATTAAGCTGCTAATAATAGATATATATGTGTACTATTCTTAGAGAATTCAATTGTTGATGGTTTCCAATCATTTATAATTGGTAAACAGCCCTAAGCTGCCTCTCACTCTTCTCACTCTTCATTTTAAGCACTCTTGCATAAGCCTTCCCTTAAGGTGTCAAAGTTGTCGAAGATTTCATAGATTGCATTGAATGGAATGCTGGGAAAATATTACGTGTATGTATGAGCAATTTTCACGGACAGACCGGACCCTTGCGGAAGAGATCTTCTCAGATTTTCGCACGTACTCGCAGACAGATCCAGTGGCAGATTTCGATAAGTCATTGGGCTATAATTTGCGACTATCTACTGGCGTGAAATTTTTTCTATATAATTAAACAAAAACCTAAAGAAACATTCACAAAATCCACGACAAGTGCAGCAGCAGCAAAAAGTAAAAAAAGAAAAAACCTAAAAATAAAGTTGACATTTCACACAGCGGGTCCGCAGCAGGTCGTCTGTTGCAAGCAGCCGTGGCACCATGTGCCAAGTTATGACATCACTTCAATTCATCACTTCTGGGCACAGGCGGGCCATGGCAAAACTTACATATGTATGTACATGCAGCATAGCATACAACATTCAATGTACAACGTACAGCATGCAACATATACGTACACCTTACATATTGCAGCCAGCAGCCAGCAGCCTGCAGCCAGCAATCACACTCAGCTGCAGTCACACATGACGGGGCACGAGTACGCGCAGATGATATCGATCTGTGGCCAGTCTAATACTCGTAGTGTGGGGCCCCCCTCAAGGCAGCCAATGCTTGCCGCCAGCCCTTATCTTAAGTGGGAGCGTTCCTTGTGGAGTTTTCACAGCGTGTTCCTTTTGCCAGTACTCTGATGTAATGAGACAGCCCAACAATAGATATAGATAGGGTCAGATGGGGTGGAATCTATCTTTTAACCTAATGACACATTTGCCTTTTCCCACTGTAGGCCCAAAATGCCTACCAGACAACAAATTCTGCCTCACATCTCATGGAGAAGACATCCTTCTCGTGCACGGGACGACCGGCTGGCTACTACGCGGACGTGGAGACGGGCTGCCAGGTGTATCACATGTGCGATGGCCTGGGCCGCCAGTTCAGCTACACGTGCCCCAACACGACGCTCTTCCAGCAGCGGATGCTCATCTGCGATCACTGGTACATGGTGAACTGCTCCAAGGCGGAGAGCAACTATGCAGCCAATCTGCTAATCGGTTAGTGCCCTTACGATCTCCCTCTCTCTCTTCCCATAATCCCCATTGAATACTCCTCACAGGTCAGCGCGACAAACCGTTTGTGAACGATGAGGAGAATAGTCTGCGAACGCCACGACCCGACCTACTGGATCGCCCCTATGCGCCTGACTACTCGGGCGAGTCCTTCAGAAGTCAATACAAGGTGAGGTTCTCGAAGAACAAGGAGATCCCCAATATAACGAATACTCTGCCCCTCTGCAGCAATTTACTCCCAACCAGAATCAAATACGCGACGAATCCTTCAAGGGTGCTGCCAATGCCAATGCCGGATCTGGCAAATATGATCCACAAATTTCGACGCAGACGCGTTGGCGCATTCCTCCGCCCAGTCGCACCATCCAGCCGCCGGCCTACGAGCCACAGGTCGAACTGCCAAGCAGCACAGCGAAGCCAAGGATCACCACGACCACCACCAGTCGACCCACCACCACCAGTCGAGCCACCACCAGGAGGACAACAACAACAACAACGACAACAACCACGCGGAGACCTGCCACTGTGAGCGTGTCCACCAGACGCACAGAGGCACTGCACACGCGCAGGCCGATAGTCCTGGCATTGGAGCAGGACATTGAGGATCTGGGAACCAGTCACAGCACACGGTACAACACATCGGCGGACTTCAATTCGGTGGAGGGGCCGCTGCGGGCCACAAAGAACACCAGCACGAAGCTGGTGAAGTTCGTGAAGCCGCCATCGAAGATCTACGAGCCGCCGTTCCTATATCCCGTTTACAACCAGGATGACGACACAAGACAGCCAGCTGCCATTGGACCGGGACTGGGACTGGGACCGGCACCGGTGAACCTTCGCACCTCCACAGCAGCCCCATTCAGTCCAAGTGTCAGCCGGATACACATCAGCGAGGCCAGCACCACGGCGCGTCCTCACAGCCGGCCCACAACCTTGGCGGGCTTGCCCTTCTCTTTCGCCTCGCCACCCACGACGACGAGCACGGCAACAGCTCCACCAAGGACGGAGAACCGAACGCCGGCCCCAGCGCAGAGTTTCCGCTTGGCCACGCCCACATCCGTGCCGACCACTGCGCCGCCAGCAGCCCAGCAGAAGCTGCAGCTGCCGTTCAATGATCTGCTGCCACCATTCGTGGACTTTGTGCCCCATGACATAGCCACCACCCAGGGACCGCCCATCTACTACGAGTGGAAAGTGCCCTCCAATGGCCTGGAGCCCCCAAAGCTGGATCCTCCCATCGGCGTAGATGGTAGGGAGTATCCCGAGACCACCGGCGACTATGGGGTGGTCAAGGGTGGGGCGGACATATTCAGCACCAGGCTAAACGACATAGCCAGCCATCCAGCAGGTCCTGTTCAGGTTCAGCCGTCGGTACAGCAGTCGAGCACGAGCAGACGCCTGCCCACCTCAAGGTCGATTAAGACCACGGAGAAGTATGATCAGGCACAGCGTCGCTCGGATGTGGTGGGCAGTTCCACGGACATAACAACACTGCGGAAGCAGCTGCTCATTCCCGAGTACGCCTTTCCCCTGGAGGCGATCGGCCGGACGGGCTATGGTCCTGGCGCCGGTATTGGTCTCGGTCTCGGTGCCAGTTCCAGCTCCAGCACCGGAGATGTATACAATTCATTTCAGTTAAAGATACCCGAGCATCGTAGCGGATCGGGCAGCAGTTCCATCAAGTGGTTCGGCGAAAATCCCAAGTGTCCGGAGTGCCATCCATCGTTCGTCCTGCCGGGCACCTGCGAGCCATGTCTGAGGAGGTAGTCCAGCGCTACAACATAGGTTCCCATTTATCCATTAACCGCATTCCATTATCCGCATCCGCATCTCCATCTGCATCTGCTCCTAGGTCCTAGTATTAGCCCCCTGCTGCCCCCAGAGCGAGCCAGAGAGAAGCATCTTCCACGCATTTAAATGTTAAATGTTAAAGTTATTGTACATCAGCAGTAAATACAATGATATATTATTGTTTGATAATTAAAGTTACGCAAATTAATTTGTGAATCATTCGTTTTGGATATATTTACGAGACATATGTACGTATACGTTGTGGTACGAGTATATCAGAGTATATCAAGCAGGCTACGGTTCAGAAAGAAATGTGATGAGCTGTCTGCCTAAATGGATTTTCAAAATTTATTGCCGAGTTTTTCGGGTGCATTCAGAAATGGGTGATAGGTCCAGTAAGAACGGAATGTATGGTCCAATGACTCCGACGATAGGAAAACTTGGCGACGCGGATAACTATTGGACTTGGCGCATACTAATAAGATCGTACCTGGAGGCACTCGGACTGTGGGCGGAAACTTTCCAAGGGAGGTAAACAGTTGACAGTGGATCAATGCGTTGTAGACACGCCACAATACAATTAATATTTGCACTTGTTCCAGGGCCCGCAAACCAAGTACATCTTGCTGAGCACAGTTGAGGTTTGGGTAATCAAAAGAGACTATGAGCACTGGAGTTGTAAACATATTTTTGAAGATTTAGAGCATCGCTTTAATGTACCACACACAAAAGTCTCCCAAGGCTCTATGACATGACGGAATATAATTGACATATTTAAAAATCATCTCTCGCACTCTTGACTGCGTTTGGTCAAATACTCAGAATGAGTAGCAACACTTGGTCAATATTTGGATAAATTGCATTTACGGCTAATAAATATCACACAGATTCAATTATGTGAACTTTCTCCCATTCAGTTGAAATTTAATTTTAAAAAATTACTTGCTATCTGAATATGTTAAAGACAAGTATAGGCTAAAGATAGTATTCAATTATAAATTACAAGACTACGCAAAATGATTAAAAATATGATTGAAAAAATTGGGAAATATATTTATAACAAAAATTCGCATCAAGTAGAAATCGATCAGCCAGCGCCCTCTATGTCTCAAAAGAGTAGAACACCTTCCAACGCAGCGACCAAAATGTCGCCACCGAAATTCGATGAAAAATTAACGAAACTCTCGAGAGGCAAGTTACTTTGAATTATTTTAAATAACTTCGATAAGTTCGCTTATCGCAAACAATTTCCGATTATTTTAAACTTATGTTCGTATGACACTAGCCTTAGTCTTTCCGAAAACAATGCAGTGAGAGACAGGGAATTAAACCTAATTTTATAAGTAATCCAATTAGAGGCCGACCTCAAAATAATCCCATCGTGTAGAGAATTTATTCATCAATCTGATCAAACTATATTTCCAGTGCTGGGGATCACAGCTAGCTAGTAAAATTAAACCGAATATCAAATCAGTATTATCCGCGGCTTAGCTCATAGTGCTAAAATAGAGGGGGGCTAAGTGGGTTAAGTTCGTTTGGCCCTCGGTATATTTACGGTATATTTTTGGAAAATGAAAAGGTATATTTCGGTATATTTTATTGATAAATCCATCTCTAATAAAAAACAACAACATCACAAAATAAAGCAAACCGCTGGAAATAAATCATAAAAATCAAAATATATTCGGATTACATAGGACTAATATTCACACGTGCACGCCGTTGCGGAGCGATAACTTTCAGCCAGAACCGGAGCATTACTTTAATCTATAGCGACCAACATGACACGTAAGTGCGCAGTATTTAGGCCAGGCCATCCATCTTGTTGTTCGATCTATATGAATATTTAAATGAATATAAACTGGAGGCTTGCATGGAACACATCTTATCCAGGTGTCCAGGTGCGCTACAGGTCCATCCAGCTTGAACCATTTGGCTGCACCGAACTGTGTAGGGTTTGTCCTTCCACTTGGAGAGTGCAAAATCGATGGCTGGTTTTAGGACATGCCACAGCGAACACGTAGCATACCGTGTGCGCTTCTAACCTCTTGCCAGCGCGATTAGATCATTTATCACGCGCAACTAAGCAAATGGCATGGCTCAAAATATTAACCGATCGTTTACTTTCACAGGGGGAAATCAAAGAGACCTGGCGCGTCAGAAGGCCCAAAAGAAACTTTCGGATCAGACCAAGGGAAAGCGTACCGATAATCTCACTGTGGAGCAGCGCAAGGCTAGGTCAGTATCGAGTAAATTTAGTGTACTAAGACCATAATACTGATCAGAACTGTTTCAGGGATGCTGAGGTGATGCGTGACAAGCAGAAGAAAAAGGAAGATGCTGCAGCAGCTGGGACAAGTAAATAGAGACCAGCCAATAGACAACTCCATCAGGTAGACAGATGCAGATGCAAAATTGTTAGTGGGTTAGTCAGTCGGTGCGTCCCAGGATCTGGGACATTCTACATGAGAGAAACATAATGAGAATTGTACACATTTCAACGCTACAACTATGCATAGATATTACCGGGCTGTAGCTGTACCAAGCAATAACTAAGCAAACCCCTGGTCCCACCACACAAACGGTCTCAATGGATTTCGATTTCAGTGCCGCCTTTGGTTTTCGTTCCCTTTCCCTTTTGCAGTGTCCGGCCGAACCGTAATTAAGCAAATTGATTATTTCTCAACATACCTGATTAAATTATTTACTCTAATGGACATATAAATTTTCAAAATAAAATATAATATGCAGCCAAAAAAAACGTAGAACTAAACAATCTCCATGTCTAGCTATATATTATGTATGTATTGTGTTTTTGACGAAAATATATATCTAAATCATGACTTGCAGAGGGTAACCACGATTAGCGACTGTTCTAGTGGGTGCCAGGAAGAGAAAGAGCGATGCATATAGAAAGAGTGAGTCTCCAGGAATGACACAATGTGCAGTCCCTACAACTACGACCATTAATAGGCTAAGCGGAAGCTGTCGTGCCAAAGAAGTCCTGACCCAATTTATTGGTATCCGTTGCCTTAACAAGCATCCGCCATTCAACTGCACTCCCCCAAAATCGAACACGAAATTTGCATACAATAGAAGGCAGATAGGCACACAAACAAAGGGAACGAAACCAGCTTAGTTGTGGAATGATTTGATAAATATGAAAGGAAAGTAGCTGCATGGCATGGCCCACAAAACTCTCTCGCCAAGCGGCAGTCGATCGTGGAACGAGCCCAACTGCCAATAAGTTGAATGCCAGCATTTACCATTTTAAGGCAAAATGTCCAAAAACTTGGCAACTAACGGCCAACAACTGGCGGTGCGGTGGCTAAGCAACTAACCAAAAATGGCAGTAGGCGACATGGCGTGCTGGCATATCTAAGGCGCGCATCTTGAACAGGGGGGGGCTCAATGGGATCGCGGATACGCGGATGTTGGGCCGGGGTCGCAGTCCAGCCCAGGTAATGAGAATTTGAGAATGAGCGGAGCAAGTTTTAATGATTTGTTTGGTTAGGATAGTGCAAAACGCTGTAGCCGCACCGTGTCCATTGTTTGTCCAAGTGGTGTTTGATAACTCTATGCCGGAACAATCTGGGAAACTGGTTCTCCCTCAGAGAAAGCTTTTCCCCCAAAAGCTTGTCGCTGCCTGCCGTAAACTTGGAACAGCGTCTAAGTTTAAGAACTTTACCTTGCTGCCCACTAACAGAAAGAAACGGCAGAAACGCGACCAGTAGATGAGAGCAAAAATTGCGATCGGATCGCTGTGGCTGCGCTGTTTCTGCCGCTGCCAACGCTGGCGACGAATATTCTCGTGTTCAGCAGCGCGCGTTTTCAGTCGCTACGTGAAACTCGCGGCACACACAACGGAAACGCGCGCAAGTCGAACTGAAATCGCGTCAAAACTTTCTGAGGAATATATCAATATATCCAATTATATATATGTACCTACAGATATCATACGAGCACTAATCAATTGCAAGGCCATAAAGAGTCGAGCCATTGTGACCATCCCATCCCATTCAGCAAAAGTAGAAAGTGTAAGTGAATTTGGTTTATAATTGGCAAGGCGATCGATCACTGCGGGCCACTTGCCAAATCAAATGCCAATGGCTGACATTATCAGCGAAAAAGTGCAGCCAATCGGCAGAACGATCTCAATCGAATGCAAATCAAGTGATAAACGATCGTTTCGAAATTAAAATAACAGGCGAGCAGCTCCCGATCGGAGGTGGATGTGTGCAGTAGGAACCCCAAACCCCCCACCCACCCAGTCACAGTGGTCCCCCCTCGTAGCCAGAAAGACCTAGAGCCAGTCCCAGTCCCAGCTGGCGACTTGATTGCTCGTCTGCCTTGGCTCTGTGTGTGTTTTCTTTATTTTTTGTTGTCGTATTTTTTTATACAAAACATATTCAATTTCATTTAGCTGCCGCGCTGCCAGCAATTTCAATATTCAAATGATCGCCACTGAACTTCAGACAGAGTCTGAGTCTGAGTCTGGGGTCTGAGTCTGAGTCTAGACCCAGCGGCGCTACTATATGAATTTTCTGAGCGCCTGCAAATACAAATTATGACAAATGCGCTAAAAAAACAAACACTATGCCGCAAAGATACAGAAACGCGAATATAAATTACTAAAAATAAAAATAAAAAAACGTTTGTTTTGACTTCTGATCGTCGATCACAGATCTCTGATCCCGCCTGACCCAAATGCTATATGGGCAGAGGCAGAAACCGTTTTGTTTGCTTTGATTATTGCTTTTGCAAATTGCGATCTATATAGACAGAGAAAATGTATATAAGGAGCTGCTGCTGCTGCTGCTGCTGCTGCTGCTGATGTGAATATGAATGCAATGCATGATGTCAGCAAAAGCAAGATGACATTGAAATCGTTTACGAACTGACATATCCCACCTATTTGGGGATATTCAGAAAGAGAGAGAGGTAAACAAGTGCGCAGTTAAACAGGTTGGAATAAAGGATATGTAGGTCAATAAAAAGTTAACTTCCATTCAGTGGCGGGAGGCGTATACGTTTGCTACGTTCTCTTTTTAGATATTCCAGACATTTGCGATCCATAAAACTCACATTCAAGCTGAAAATGAACAGTCAGGCGGTGAATATTAAGTCGTCACTCCCATTGGCGCACAATTATTAACGGAAATGCTCGAATTTGAAGATCTGCTATCAAAACCAGAGTTCAGTGACGCGCATCCCCATTAAGAATAAATGAAAAATTAACAAGATAGAGGAAAGAACAATGTGAAGGTTACAAAATACACAAGGCAGCAGATAAAACAGCGACGAAAATATATGACAGACACACCACACAAAAAAAAAGCACACATTATAGCTAAATAAATAGGAATGGAATGGCAGAAGGCGTCGCACACCTACGCTGCCACAGTGGCAGCGAATAGTTAATGCCAGATGGCAGATTAATGTAGGGAGATGGAGGCCTACTACTTGACCACAAAATCTGTTCATTGATCGGTTATTCGCAATACGAGAATTTCCATTACTAAAGTTCTGAGGTGGCTGCTGGCTGGCTAAATGCTAAAAGCATTTTATGGGTGTCTGTTGTTTTTTTTTTCTAGATCTCCCAGTTGAATGCTCGCGACCTTGTGGCGCTATTTATAAGCATTTTCGTGTATTTATTTTCTATGTTCTCCTCTCATAAATGAATCATTTTGATGTGGGAGCGAAAACTTTCGCTTTGGGTGGGAAAAAAACGAAAGCAAAGCCGCATGATCCTCTAGAATTGCTTTTTTGAACGCGTTCAATGTCGTCGCCGTCGCCGTCTCCCTGACCATGGGAGAACATTGACAGAGCGTGGAAAAGTATCTCGTGGCTTCATGCATATGGAAATGGATTTGCTAAAGTGTCGAGGGGGGGCAGTGGTAGAGCAGGGACAGTGCGTGCCGCACCATAAAGGCGCCGCCGCGTAATTGCAAAATCATGAATTAAAACTGAAAGCCCCGTCCGTCGGCAAAGGCCACTTCAAAGGCTGCTGCTGCTGCTGTTGCAAGTGCAATTGAGTTCTGCAGCTGCAACGGGCTTAATTGATTTATATGGCAAGTCGAGTGATCGAAAACCGAATGCTGAAAGCGAGAAACCATCGACCAAATTCGATTTGACAAAAAGCCAAGACAAAGCCCGATCCGTGCGCTCAAGTGGCAGAAACCAGCAAAATAAATAAACGCCAAATAAATGCCGCGTGCTTGGGACTTGTCAAATTTGGTAGAACGATTTTTGACCGGTTTGAAACCCGACTTGGCCACTCATCGCAGCAGCTATGTAGCTCTGCTCCCACTTATGATTTCAGCCTGCCATAGATTGAGTAATTTCCACAGCCACATCGCAGCTCGCTCAATTGCAAATACAGAAACGGCGAGGCTTTGTCTTGCTTCAGTTTCGAGTATCTTTTGTGTCTGGGGCGCGAAAGAATGTCAAACTTAATTACGCGTTGAAGCGCAAACTAATTGCTGGATGAAATAGTGGGAGGGGGGTGTGCTGGAGGCGTAGAAGGGGTCACAAAAGTTCGCCCACCCCCCCGCGATAAAGTGAACAACAAAAGAGTTGGGAATAATTGGCGTCGTCGGCTTCGCTGGCGGCAATACCAGATACCAGATAAATGCCAAAAACAATCAAGTATCCGGCAGATACAAAAGCCAGGCCAGACTTTAGACCCCTGGACACGCGCTCACTGCACACGAAAATTATAAAAGCCGATTCGGCGGGGCTGTTGTTGATTTAAACAATTTTCCCTAGGCAAACGATCGTACATATGTATGGTATGTACTGCTCGTACTCGTATAACCAAAGCAGTTGACATGATTTATATGGACAATATTTTCAGTTCGCTTGCTCTAGACAAATGGGTCACGATTTGATTAATGAATGATGATAAATGTAAATGTACATTTTACATTTTGTAATAGTTTAGGTTTTGCTGGGTGGCTTTTCCGTTGAGGGAACTATTGTCTGATAATCCCTCAGTTGCATTTCCCAGAAAAAGTTGTTTGGCTTTCCCCCGGTACATTCTCGTACATCTTCTTCTAACTAACTTTACCTTTCACATTTACTTGCCAGCATAAGCATCAGCATCCGACAACTGACAACTTTTACTCCCACACACAGATGCAGATGCGAGACAGACAGACAGACAGACAGACAGACATACAATCCACAACCTACAAAACACCGACAAAAGTGCAATGACAACCGCGTCCAGTTGCACTTGTCAAGCCTTAAACACTTTCCAACTCATAAAACCCACATCGAGTGGTTTTGAGGCAGAAATTCCTCAGTCGCCCACGCTGTGTTTTGAACTTGACTCCGTCAGCGGCAGATCCGGAGGGGATTACGATTACATATAATTATAATTTATTGGAGCGTCCAGCGGAAGTCAGCGTCACCATTAGATTAACGATGAGTTCATTGGCAGTTTTTAGCGCCATTAAAATGCGAACTTGGTGAAACATCTGGGCGTGGAATTTTCCCAGCGATACTTTTGCGTTGTAGTACCCTCTGACCTGAATCTCGGTTTCATCTATTGCTTCATATTGCATTGCTTTGTTTTCCCAGCCAGCCCAAAACGTATGTACTTCAAGATGGAATTACAATGGAAGCCAGACAAATGTGGGGATCAAATTCTGCTCCATTTATGGGCTGGAAAAAAAGAAAAAAACGCGTGCGAAACGCGTGGAGAACGCCAATCTAACGCGCCAGTTCGCGTCCGGTTTATCAACGCAGCTATAAAAAGTTTACTCTGTGTTCCGTTCGAGCAAAATGTGATCTTTAGGCATTAACCTGTCCCCTCTCCGTGCCCTGCATCCCTCCCCTGTTAATTACGTAATTTGTTTTGTATTCTTTGCCGAGATTCTTTCCTCACATCTTTGGCTATTTCGTATGTTCTCTCTTTCTGCTTTTTCTGCGTGAGGTGTGAACTCAACTCAGCGAGCGGAAATGTTGCTTCAAATACGAATGGTATCTGTATCCGTACATCTGTTTGTGTATCTTTTGCTTGAACTTTAGCTGCGGGTGCAAGTGCGGGTGCGGATGGGTGGGAGTTGAGTTCGAGTGCGGGCTGCTGACCATTTCCCAGGCAACCAGTTTCGGCTCACAGCAATTCTCAAAGTGTTTCCATGTAAGACAAGACGCTTTGGCGTGTGATTATCTCATCAGAGTTGATGCCGGCCGCGGGCCACATGTACGAGTGCTCTGTGGATGCCTCGGCATTCATCCGATAGATACGAGTACAAGCCAGCTGCTGCAGCGGCATTTGCATGTGCCAACATGCGCCACATCAATCCGTGCCGTGGCGTGGCGTCGCTCAAGCTGTTGCTGAAGCTGAAGTTGAAGCCGGTGTCTCCGGAGCACGTTAAACGTTTGATTAATTTAATGACAATGCCGAATGCCCGGTGGCTGCATTTGATGAGCCATAACTCATAGATGCAGATACATGCATGCATGCTCCTATCTGGATCGTGTGCTCATGTGGATGATATCAACTTTCGAAAAGCAGCAGCTTGGGAGACTGACTGGAATAATCAACAAAGCAGCCATTTCCGAATAACTTCCATGTGCATTGATTAGTCATTCGATTCGTTGATTTATTTAAGAGCTTTGGCTAAATATAAATCTTACGTTCTCTCAATTATTCCACGCTCTTTGGCTATTGTTTTCTTCTCGTTTCCTTCTATTTTTAAAATCAAATTTTAAACATTTGTTGCTTGACGTCACAATTGGTCAAATTATTGGATCTTGTTTTTCGTTCGGATTGTTTATCTTTGCAATTGCCAAAGGGGGTCAAGGTGGGTGCACAGGAATGCCATAAAATAAATATGTGCTGGTTCCTGTACCAAACAATCGTCATATATTACCCAGAAACGTATTGTTGATAAGATAGAAACAATGGAAGGAAAGGTAGATGGGTAATACTTCCAAAAACTCGGCAGTTATATGACGAAGCAGTAGAGGGAACTTTATTTCGGTGTTGACACAATGAGACGTCTAGCATTTCTTGATAGCAGACTCTATACCACATTTTTAATTTCCCTTTATATGTATTTCCAGTTGATATCCTCTGTAATCCGCATCTTAATTAGCCAAAATGGCAAAACCCATATTAAGCTCCTGCTGCCTGTGTCAGTCGACGCGGAATGGCTCAGTTATCTCCGGCATACTGGCCATCGTCCTATCCATCATCTCCATTGTGGTGATTTTCACAACGAGAGTGCATTTCCAGACGATCCTGTTTGACTTTATACCCAACGACATTGTCAAGATAATACTCGTCATCAACCTGTGCATGACCATATTGATATCGCTGCTGATGATTGCAGGCGTCCTCAAGGTATGAGACATGACAAATCCTCCCCCACATCACACACGATGTGTGCTCGTTGCATACCGATTGCATCATTAATCCTTGCTTTGTATATTCTAGCGCTACCAGTACCTTATGGTGCCCTGGGTGGTGCTGGGCCTCATGATAGCCATTGGACTGCTGATCTCAGTCATCTACACGAGCGTCGTCTTCCTAATTGATGGCTATGTGCTGACGGGTGTTCTCTGGCTAATATTTGGCTTAATTTGTTGCGGTAAGTGTGCAAAGGAGTGGCAATGGAATGGGGAATGGGGGCTGGGGGCAGCTGTAACTTCTCCATGTGCGGTTTTTAGCACCGGATGGCGCTTTATGCGAGCCGTTTTTACTTTATTGACGCATTTATCATTGCGTTTATTGCCCCGTGTGCTGAAAGCAAAGAAGGCGGAGCCCCCAGCCAACGGCCTGCACCCACCAAATGAGGCGCGAAGTGGCTGGCAAATGCAATTTGGTTGCAGCAGATAATAAATGGGCGAGACTCGCTGCCAATGCACTGTACATCTTTAAAAGTAGCTGCTACATTCCAGTGGGAACTCGGAAATCTACCCACAACAAATAACTACAAAATTTGTACCATTTTTTTGTTTTTTCTTGTAGCGGTTCTTACTTATTGCTGGTGCGTCGTCTACAGCGAATATGTTAATCTCTCCGAGGAGAACGAGCGTGGCCGATACAACAAGCAGCCCTACCGCCGCTAGGTGATCTGTAGATCGATCCCCACTCTCATCATCACTTCCATTCTAGCCAGAAGTACTCCTCTCATTCTATCATCCTAGTTAATAATAATTATCCCCACTGCTTATGCTCGTATTTAGTGGATATGTCTAACTAATAATTGTAATTGTAATTAAGGCGAGCCAGCCTTTCGTTCAGTTCGAATTTATGTGGCCCGCGTCAGAAAGTGCAATCAATCGAATTATTTAACATTTAAATAAAACTTTAATCCAGATATTTTTTGAAATTCTGTTTGTTGTCATTTCAATTTTGTTATTTGTGTGTACGTAATATTTGAAGCACGAGCCGAGGCGCCACCAAAAATGTGCCCTAAAGTCGGCCCTGATTTTTGTGTGTTTCTTGGTTTCTTTTTTATTTCAAAATATCGTTTCTTTCTGTATATAGTATTATATTCAATTCTCTCAAAGTCTATCAAAATTGTAAATTAACTAAAAATACGGATGTGTAGTGGGGGGTTTCTTCTATTTGAGTGGGCGTGTTCCATGTAACTACACAAGTAACTCTAGACTTTTGAGCGATGCGATCTACAGTTCGCTGCGCGCATACTTCGGCTTCAGCTCCTCGATGCGCTTGATGAAGTCAGACTTCTCCAGGCAGCCATCGCAGCCCTCATCCCAGTCGTTGAGGATCTTTTTCAGGTCGCGTACTTTTAGCTTTTTCAGATCCACACTGTTCAGATCAATTTGTTTCTCTGCAGACACAAATAAATGTGTTTACCACCATACAAGTTTATATTTCGCATGCGTACGTACCATATCGGAGGTCGCAGATTTGCGCATCCATCTTCTTCAGCTTCTCACACACCTTCTCGGCCGGCATGGACCAGCTCAGGGGTTTGCTCATCTCGTTCAAGATTCCAGTGGCCGACTCCTCCAGACCACCCAGGTAATAGCACTACATGGAAAAAGCATACGTGTTAGTATACGTGTACCTACGCGACAGAGAGCACACTTGTTTGCCGGCTACTCACGAATCTGTGTTCCTTGTTCTTTTGTGTCTTGCAGAACTTCTTGAACTCAGTCTCAATTTGCTTGTAGTCGCTCTTGGTAGCATCGTCAAGGGAAGCCGCAAAGCGCCTGACAGTCTTGATACAAACTACAAGACTTTGGTTGAAAACCTCCTCCAGAACATGTTCCACTTACGTGGCCAAGATACATACCTTCGCAGTCCTCCTCCTTAAGCGCCAGCGTTGTCTGTGCGACGCCGGCCAGGAAACAGACCACAATCACCAGATGAGATGTCTTCATTTTGCTGCTATTCAGATTTAATTAATGACTTTAATTTACTAAAAATCCAAAAATTCGACTATTTTATTTAGTTTATGTGGTAGCAGTGTGGCCGCGGACTTATCGATGAAATATACCCCTTACCCATATATACCGGAATATACCATGTCATTATCAAAATATACCGTAAATATACTGACGGACACGACAAGATGAGTTGATATTCCTCATTTTGATATTCCGTTGAATATTACTAGCTAACTAGCCCTCTCAGCCCTGAACATATAATTTTATCCAATTCCTCAATCAATTTCGTACAGGATTGGCTAGTTTTTAAAACTCTTGTTTATTGGATTGTTTACATAATAGGGTTCAAACAAAAACGGCCAAATCATAAAACGTGCGTGTGAACTCCGGTCACACTCCGGTCAACCAAGTTTCTGCATGCGTATGGACATATGTATACCTAATTTCCTGATATATATGTTAAATTTGTTGTTCCAAGCTGCTTTGAAACATTAATAGTGAATTATTCTTAGATTGACAAGTTTTTTACCTATTAATGCATTTGATTTTTGTTTTTTATATACTTTTATCCAGGTCTCGATACCTATTATTGTTACGCATAAGCTACAAAATTTCGTTAATATCTTTAAAACAGAGACTGATTCGAGCCTGAAATTACAAGAAATATCTCAATTCGATAATATCCTTTCTCTCAAGGGTAGCAGATTGTTGCTCGTTCCGTGCCAAAGTTGCAGAACATGCTGCCTATTCATTTCCCCATGTTCCCCATGTATTTTTTGTGCTGGCTGGCTCTAGAGCGCTCTCTCAACCAAGACTGTATGTGTGCACACATATTCTCAAGAATTCTAGATCTGCCTGCATACATATATACTTTTATTTATATAATTTTATTTATCGATATACCGTAAATATATATGTATATATAAATATATATCCATTCATGAATCAATTTTGTACAAGATTGGTTACTTTTAAGGACTCCATTAATTTAATTGTTCATTAAATAAGGTTTAAAGCTTTCAAAGCTTTGCTAAAAAGAAAACTAGCTCTTTTTTGTGAGAAAACATGAAAAATAATAGCTAAGGCAAACTGATTTTTCCCTGGTGGCTAGAACTAGCTACAAAATGGCTGAGCTGACGGCACTGCATATGAGTCACTGCAACATCGATACATATCGGGTAAGATATATCATAAAGAAGAGCGCCAGAAGTTTAAATTTGAATCAAATTTGATTGTCCTCATAGAAACACTGTTGAGAGAAAAGTAAACAAAGTGCTTTCATTTCTCAGCTGAATTCCGAGAGAAATAAATTAGCCTAACAGCTGTGAGGTCTCACTCAGCTGCTGTCTGCCGCTCACCGCCTATACAGCACAGAACACAGTATTGACTCAGCGAGCGCGATAGCAGGCCAGACGGAACAGCACCGCGCCGCCTCACGGTTTCAAGTAATCTCGTAACCGGACAAACAGTAATATGTACTTCGCTAAAGTACTTTACCCGTGACGTCGGTGTGCGATCTTTGTTTGATATCGTTTTTCCCTTAAAAAAGCCGCACTTTTGTTAACCATCCAACAGTATTGCCCGAGCCCGCCGAGAGCTAAGTACTCTGCCAAACAGTACCTAGAGTTACAATCCAATTGTTACCGTTGGCAACTGCATTTACGAGCCCAAAGCAAACGACGTGTCAACATTTTGCCGGATATAATTTACAATTACACACAGCCGCTAAAAATAAACCCTGCAAGGCGTGTCAGCGGGCCGAAAACCAAAGCGCATTTCATCCAATACAGGAGACAGCGATTCCGAGCACAGAACCACATAAAATGCCTGATGTAAAGTTTTTAGCGGTGCTGCCCGACAATGCCAACGCATCGAACCGCGTAACAAAGCTAACCATCAGCGGCACCCTGCTCCAGCAACCTCAGCAGTAAGTTCACCCAAAACAATCTCAGCCCTAGAGGCTAGAGGTTTTCCTGGAACTTTAAGAAAATCGATTAGCAATTTCCTGTTCTTTGCGTGCAGAATTTTAATAGTCTAAGGAATGTGGTACACATTTTTGACCCGATTAGAGGGAAAATTCTCACGAACTCGCGGACGATTTATGGCGCACACATGAAACATACAAATAGCCTACAAAATTTATAGATTCTTCTAAATAACAAAGGCCAAATTATGAGTTTATGATCAGGCAAAGCGATAAGCAGATGGAAGAAAATCAGTTAGACACGTACACACACACATACTCGCATGTACAGATGCAGTTATACTTACGAGTCCAGTAAACTGGACTCGTCTGGGTGTTGCTGTATCAATTCCAACACAATCAATGACATCATCAACACGAAAAAAATTAAAGCAGACACGCGCAACAGAATGGCTGAAGATGCCGGCCCGGCAAAAGAAGACAACAGCAAAGAACAATCTGAAAATGAAAACAGAGCCAACACAAAAGAAACGAGCGAGCAAATCATTGTAGCAATCATCGGTTCGGTGTGGTGTGTGCTAAGCAAATGATGTCAATAAATCAGAAAGCAGAATTTGATCTGTTACAGCACCATGGAATCCGGGTTGGCCTCAACTACAAGATAATGGAAAAACCAAGAGACCTTGAATATACCTTATCTCTTACCTTAACGATAACATGCCGCTGATTGCTTCCATCAATGTGTCATACATATATATTAGATATTGTATGTACTATTTGCTTGTAAGGTGTGTTTACTTGAGATAAGAAATCGGTTAAACCAGGAACTTTAAAGTTGAAACACATACAAAAATGACTAAGAATGATTTAACAATGAATTTCCAAATGACAATCCGCCAAACATCCCAATTCCGTTCCTTGAATGCTTGGCACGTTTTTCGCACCCCACTCAGCCAGTGACGACGGGTCTCCAAAAACTTGCCGAACCGCCATGTGCCATGGTGCCATAGGAACAAACACAGATATGATTTGGGTATTTAGTGACTAAGCAGCTTGGGAGACGGGGGTCAAATGGGCAGATCGGCGACGTCATTAGCATACATATGAGAGATATAAACAAATGATTAGTTGAGTAAATTTTTCGCTTTGTCTCTCCCTACAGATTTTCGGTGAACTTTGTGAACAGTCCAGTCTGTACGGACAACATCACATATCACTTTAAGGTGGTGATACCCACACAGACTATCATCGAGAACTACAAGCGGAATGGGGAGTGGAGCAGCCTGCAGCAGGAGCACTACCTAAACATATTCGATGGTACAGGCGCTAGTGATAAGACCCAGACCCTGACCCAAAGCTTTGCCAGTATTATGAACCAGATTGATGCGGCGTTCCAACTTTCATCCACAGAATCAACCTTTCGCCTAGAGTTTACATTCGATTATGATAATTCCACAATGATCGTCTACCAGGTCAGGGAAACGGGTCACAATTTCATAAGCAAATACGAGACGCTCTTCTCACTGTCCGAAATCCAGGCGATTCAGGTCTGGGGAGATGTGCAAAAGGTCAATCAGTTTGCCCTCAGCTATGATTGACCGATCAGACCCCAAGGTAGCCATCTATTTTTTGTGCACTTGCCACCCATTTAAATGCATTCGATCGATTCGGTTTGGATTCGCTTTCGGTTTCTGGCACCCCTTAGTCCCTCATAACACTGCACTGCACGACCTTTACCTAATTACCAGTTACCGGTAGCTATAGTTTCTAGTATTATTTCGTTTCCCCATCAACATTTGGTTTGCAGTTGAGGTGGACATTTTTCATGCGACTCACGACCTTTGCTGCTTTCATGCCCCCACCCACCACACAATCTTCACTTCTCTCTGATGTCTAAACAAACAAATTATGATTTTTGTATTCAATTATTTTGCACTTGTTACGGGTTCCAGTCACCGATCACATCATTCATGACGCCCGAAAGTATGTTATGTTCTTCCCTTGTTCGTTCTTCCCCAGTAGCTTGTAACCTTCTTTTTGTTAATTGTTAGACCAAAGATTTGTATGTTTAAATATATATTTATGCTTGCTGTAGACATCCATTTAGTTTTTAGCATTTATTTGTAAGCCTTTTCCATGTAATTCCCTCACCCCATACACATACCATGCCAAGTATTAAACATCCCCATGACAAATGCATCTCCTTTGATTAAATGCGTAAACACACACAACAGTTTCATGGGAATAAATTCATGGGCTTTTCTTGAAATATTAATGATTCGGATATGGATTTGGATTTGGTTATCTGGCTTGCTTTTGTTATTCGTTTCGTTTGCTTGTTCCTTCGCATGTTTGAATTAGCATTACGAGCACTTGCGAAATAGTTTTCACCTATCCAGCAGATACATAGTATGTATGTATCTGGCCTATGGCATTAACATTATAAAATTCGTATTTTCAGTCGAGCGAATCTTACCAAAAAATATTCACGTAAACATTGGGGCGGCCAGCCCCAGCCTGCCATCTGCTTCATAGCGCACCTACAAAAACCGAAGGCTCCACATCCAGTGTGCAATACCAAATGAAATACACATAATACACAATACCGTATTTATCCATAAATTATATATTTTATGTATTCATTTTCTCTGTGGAATCCGTTCTCGCACATCTTCCTTTCACCCAAAAAAGGTATTTTTACAGCTTCTACGAGTTACATCGATCGATAAGTATTTACAAAGCCTCAGCCACACTACAATACTTAATGTACATCTTAAAAATCGAGGATTTACATACAGTTGAGAGTTGAGAGGGGGTGATTAATATTTAGGGGGCTCATTAAAATACAATTGGTGGAATATCGAGGGCACAGTTTGCTGGAAAAGTGCACCAAAAATAAAATATAAATAAGTTTCGTTTAAGAGAAATTAAAAACGTAAAATATTGCACCAAAAGGTACGGGGCGGAGCAACCCCAAGTCTTATGAAATACAATTAAAAATAATATACATATTAAGGAACTGATGACCAGCAGTCAGACTAAAACCAAACTGAAATCAAGGACTAGGACGATCTAAGTTTCGTTTGATGGTGGGGTGGGGTGGAACAGTCTACTTTTTACAAACTAATTGGTTGGCGGGCGAGTTGGGAAAGTTGGGGAAGCCCAGCTGAACATAGTTAGCCAGCGATGAGGGCATATTCGAGTCGGGTGCCTGGGTAATAGTTATGGTGTTCCCGGCGTGATCCTGGGTGGTGACCACGTGCATAATTTGAGCCTGCTGCGGTTGAGTTGTGGCTTGTTTCTGCTGCTGCGAAGTTTGCTGTTTGATTTCAAATGTAACATTCTGCAAAGGAAAGGATGTTAATGAGAGATTCGGTACGCTGTCGGAAGGGAACTAACCTTTTCGGGAGCTTGACCATTTGTTTGCACTGGCGTGGATGAAGTAACTGTGGAAGCAGGAGCCGTACGCGGCGGCTTCTTGTGCATTTCGCGGTGCTTCTCGTAGTGCAACTTGGTGGCAAAGTTCTTATTGCAAACGTCGCAGCAGAACAGGGTCTCGTTCGGCGGATTCGTGTGGATCCTGTGCAAAGAAAAGCCAATTTAGAAATATAAGCATAAACTCTACTCTACACGGGGACTTACCGCATATGCTTGCTCAGATTGTCCTTGCGCGAGAAGGGCTTGTTGCAAGCCTCGCAAGTGAACAACTTCTTGCCCGAGTGGGAGATCAGATGGCGTGACAAGTGCTCCTTGCGGCTGAACGCTTTGTCGCAGCCCTCCTCGGTGCACTTGTAGGGACGCAGGCCTGCGTGCAGCTTTATATGCTGGACGAGATGTTCCCTCTTCTTGAAATCGCGATTGCACTTGGGACAGGTCAGACCGTGAGGAGGCGCTGCCGGAGACTTGCCAGGCGCTGGGCAGATGGGCTGCGGTGGGCGTGGAATTTTCGGTTTCGGCGCTTGTTTCTCTTGACTCTCGATCATTATTTTCTTGTGTTGCACCGCTATCGGGTGAGGAGGAGGAGGAGGAGCAAGAGAAGCTTTGTAGAACGTTGTAGCAGACGGAACTGCAGCCGGAGCTGCAGTCGGAGCCGAAATAGAAGGTTTGGGCGGCGTCGTTTGGGTGGCAGGCTGCGTGGGGATTCGACTGATAGTTATGTTCTGTTTGTTCAGCAGCGGCATATTCGAGGGAGCTGGCACTGGCTGCGGCTTGGCCACTTTGGTGATGGTTGTGCTCGAGGACAGTCGCTGCAGGGCAGCCGGATTGGCTGCCGTGGATGTTGGCGGGATGTTGTCCACAGACTGCAGTGGTTTACCCTGTCCAACCACGCGCCTCAGCTCTGGGCTGCGTTCGGGCGATGGTTGCTGGGACACAGGTGACGACGTTGGCGAAGCATTCACTTTGGGGTTTACTGGTTGTTGCTGCGGCTGCTGCGGTTGCATTTGCCTTTGTTTGGGCGAGGGAATCTTAAAGGGTGGATCATCTTTGGCGGTTTTGGCTATGGCCGATACGGCAGGAACATTCCTGATGAACAGCTGTGGAGTCATGAGATTTGACTGCGGAGATCTGATGATCTGCTGAGATGTCACTGTGGCTGTGTTTCCGGAAAGTTTCGGCTGTTTCTGCTGCTGTTGGAAATTACGCTGCTGCTGCTGTTGTTGTTGCTGCTGCTGCTGTTGTTGTTGTGGCGGCTGCGGCGCAAGGAAAATATTCTGAAATTGTCCCGCGGATGCGATGGCTGTGGTGGCTCCCTGGAAACTGTTTGCATTTCCCAATGTCTGCGGCGTCAGCTGTAGTGTGGCCGGAATGGAGGTGGGCGTCAACTCCATGATTGGCTGGCCATCGGCGGTGGCCAGCTGCGGCTGTAGCTTCATCTGCACCTGGTAGGTGGTGGGCAGCACAAGATTCTTGGTGTCTATGTGCGCCACTATCTGTTGATCGGAGTTCTCGTCGCGAATGGTTATGGGCAGGAAACATTTGTTGGGCGACAGAATATTGCCTGGTCCGCCACTCGTGCCCGTCTGCGGACTGGCCAGGCTGGAGAGCAGAGCTGTGGCATTTAACTGTGTCTGGCCCCCAGCTGCTGTAGGTGCTCCTCCAACGGGCATTAACTGCAACTGCAGTTGGGGCTGGGCCCCAACAAACTGAGGGAGCGATGTGGTAAACTGGGGCCCAGCTGGCGTGGAGAGCACAAAATTCAGCTTTGGTTTCTTGCTTTCGCTCGGACTCGTGCCATCCTCTGGGGCAGAGAACTGACTGTTGGCCGCCAACTGACTGGTGAGCTGCTGGAGCTGTTGTATCTGCTGCCAGATGGACTGCTCGCTAAGCATTGGTTGCAATTGAATCTGGGGTGCGGCCATAGGTCTCATTGCTTGTGCCTGCAGAGGCGGCGGCTGTGAAGTCTGCTGTTGCGGCGTACTGGGCACTGCGGCCACGGGAGCACTGTTATAGTCCCTCTTGCCCAAGGGAGTTATTTTGATATCCGGCTTTAGACGTATAAACTCCTCCAGGACGCTGCTTTTGGGGATGGAAATAGCACAATTGTTAGTCTTGATTGGTGGCAGATGATTATTTTACTCACGTTTGCTTGTCTGACTTCTGCTGGATGGGAGTCGGAGGCGCCTGTTTCTGTTGCTGCTGCTGTGGGATAGTGTTGTCCACTGTGATGGTAAATTGCTGCTGGGATTGCATGCCCACCGCCTGGATAATACTGCTGAGCAGATTATTGGATTGACTGCTGTTAGTGGTGGCAGGACTGGACGACAAAGTGCTGCTGCTGCCCACCACGCTGAGACTCTTGCCTGTGTCGTCAATGGCATCTTTGATGTAGAGCTTTTCGCTGTGGTTCTGCATCGGCGGAATGTTGAGACAATCGTTGAGCATCGCCTGGGTCTTCTTGCAAGTTTCGCGTAGATCATGATTCTGCTCCACTTTCTGCACACACTGGCCGCAGACCACCTTCGGCAGCCGATCCTTTTCGTCAATCTGGAAAAAAACACCGATTTGAATACCTGCTACCTGCTGCGCAAATGCCAAGGCGACCGCCCACTCACCTGCAAGGACAGGCATTCGTATATCTTGGAGCTCAGATTATTGGCGCGTCCCTCGGCCGAGAAAACGTTCGTATTCTGGCCGCTGCTGTCTGTGCAGATGCGACACAGGTCATAGTAGTTGATGCACCGCACGTTGCTATTCGAGTTGACCATCTTTCCCGCCGACTGACAAGACCGCGCTTGCTTTAAGGTAGCCACAGATTGTTTATCTTATTGCACATGCAAATTATTTGTTGTTTTTTTTCGGTCGCGACTCGGACGCTATATGCAGTGTGACCGTGGGTTTATCGATTAAATATACCCGTCTGACCCTCGGAAATATACCAAAATATACCTTCTCAAATATACTGTAAATATACCGTACCTTGTATGAACCAAAGACAATATAATAGTTATAAAAGTGAATCTATTAAATTGTCTCTGTATGAACTGGAACATCTACATGCTGTATGGATAGTTAGTTATTTACGGTATATTTTGAAAACGAAAAGGTATATTCGGTATATTCGATCAATCAACCCGCGGTCACACTAGCAGTGTCGGCCATCTTAGTGATAAAAAAAAATTATTCTGAAAAAATCAGTCAAATTATTATTTCTAAGTTCTGCTCGTAAACAAAATATAAAAAAATATGGGTTCCCGCAACGAGTGTCGCATTTACGTTGGAAATCTGCCACCAGATATCCGCACCAAGGACATCCAGGATCTTTTTCACAAATTCGGCAAAGTTACATTTGTGGACCTGAAAAATCGGCGTGGTCCGCCATTTGCTTTTGTCGAGTTCGAAGATGCGCGGTGAGTAATGCCAAACTGGTTACATTTAAATACACAAAACCGAGAGCAAGCCCCCAAATAAACCCTATCCCCTATTTGGCGCCAAAAAACTAATAAAACAGCGATGCTGACGATGCAGTAAAGGCCCGAGACGGCTATGACTACGATGGGTATCGCCTGCGCGTCGAGTTTCCGCGGGGCGGTGGCCCTGGGAGCTACCGTGGCAATCGCAACGACCGCAACAATGGGCGTGACGGTGGACGCATGGGTGGACGTGGTCCTCCGGCCAAGCGGTCGCAGTACCGTGTAATGGTAACCGGGCTACCGCCCTCTGGCTCCTGGCAGGATCTGAAGGATCACATGCGCGAGGCTGGCGATGTCTGCTTTGCCGACACCTACAAAGACGGCTCTGGCGTGGTTGAGTTCCTGCGTCACGAGGACATGAAGTATGCCATAAAGAAGTTGGACGACTCGCGTTTCCGTTCACATGAGGTAAGTGGAATCGAGGAAGCAAGTCGAGGTAGGAGATGAACAATCAATTGTTTCCCCAGGGCGAGGTGGCCTACATTCGGGTGCGCGAGGATAGCGGCGAAAACGACCGCAGTGGTGGCAGTGGAGGAGGAGGCGGTGCTGGAGGTGGCGGTGGCGGCGGTGGAGGTGGTGGTGGCCGTGACAGAAGTGACAGGTAATTGCGTGCAGAACGTGTGCCCTGGATGTTCCCTCGAGCTAATCGCTATTATTATCTATTCTCTGTTGACAGGTCTCGTTCGCGCTCGTTCTCATCGAGACCGCGTCGCCGCGGCACTCCGACATACTCGCCGGTGCGCCGTCAATCCTATTCCAGGTCTCGCTCACGCTCTAACTATTAAACACTACCAATCATCATCCATTAAGCTATAATAATTCTTACGAGCCGGAAAAGCAAGATAAACTAAGTACTTCCTTTCAATCTTAAACCAACCAAGCAATCGACTCACATTGTAAATTGACTATCAAGCCACCGTGTTCCATCATTCAATCAATTGACTCAGTCAAACGCAAAGCACACATCAGTCGAGCGAAATTCGGAACATCAGAGATACAACACACACCACAAAACACTTGCTTTTCCCACAGTGCCACACGATTTGAGGCAGAGAAACTCTTTTAAAACTACACTTAACACCGAACCGAATCAATGATTTGACCACAACTTTTCGCCACACTTAAACTGTAACTCAAGGAACTATTTTTGGCGAGCCTCCCTTGTTAAGCATTCCTTGTCTTATCGATTTTAATTGTCCAAAACTGGCGGCTTCTATTGGCCGACATTTTATTATTTGGCTGCAAAAACCAAGCATAATTTATTAGAATTTACCCTATAACAAGAGCAAAAGCAACAAAAACATCGATTCCGAATAAATATGCCTGTAATGAGATAACGAAAATGAAACCAAAACAACAACAAAAAACAAAGAAAACCCAGAACACAAAACGCAATGTCGCGAACATTTGATCAACAAATTATTAATATTTAATTTTTATTTTCTTCTCTTCCCCATTTTGCGCGTTTATGTTTGGAGTATAATGTGGAGAAGGAAAGGAGGAGGATGATGAGGATGAGGAGGAGGAAGGAAGGAAGGATATTTTGATGTTGATTTTGGATTTTGGAGTGGATTGTGGATAAATTTGGATTGAAATTAGTGGAGGCAGGACAATGGGACATAGATCTCTCTCTCTCTCTATATATATATATATCTCTGTTCTCTCTTAATGAGTGTATCTATGAGATGGTATCAGGATTCGATTTGGATTATCAGGATTTGGATATTAGGATTGTGTTCTATGACCTTCGCTAGGACAACGTGGGATGCAGTTCCCCACGGCTGACTCGCTCCGTAACCTGAGATAACCTGATCAATGGAGGAGACGCAGAGACACTTTCCAATTGTTTCACAAATTGCTTTGGCAATTCGGGACGCGGCATGCGACCTGCGGAGTGCGGATGCCCCCACATTGTGTCTGTCTTTTCGATAATTGGATAATTAAATGGTCTTGTGTTGAGGGCAATGGATGTGTGGAGTGGAGGAGTGGAGAATGAAGCACTTGGACAGGACTCGTGTCAAGGAATTTTGGATTCAGCAGTGAAGCCTGCTTCAGCACTCGTCTCACAATTGGGATTAGGATTTGGTTCGAGTTTCGCCCGGAACTGGACAAGTCCCAGCCCCCCCCCCTCGAGTTGTTGTCGCCCTTTGTCGGATTTTGGGATTAAAGAGATCACAGAGACACATTCGAACTCGTACACACGCACAGACACACTTATTTCGTGGCCTTTGCGCCCTGCCCTCACTGTCGATATCGCTATCCATGTCAATCAGGAGTCGCTGTGCCACACATTTGAACGTTGCTGGATAGTGGCCGGCCGTGTGGTCCTTGGTCTGGTCTGGTTTGATCTCAGCCTGGTCTCTGGTCTCTCTCTCGTCTTTCAGTGGTATGTTCGATTGCAAGATCTATCTATATTTTACATATTTATTTTGAGTTAATATATTTTTAAATTGTACATCAAATACGTTTTACCAATATCCTCCGTGCTCATTGGTGCCGTTGCCTCCCACACATGGCTGATAACTTTGGCCGCAAGCCAAAGGGTTTTCCATATTTCTCCATATATTTTGACTAGAAAATCGAAAACCAAATCCGAACCCGAAAACACCCCAAAATATAGCCTCTATAACCTTACATCATTTGCATGAACCTTCTTTCTAGCCAAACAAAACGTATTAATATTCACATATAGACCTGAGAACACTCTTTTTCCGAGTTCTCTGCGCTTATTTCATTATCCAAACGCCCATAGTCTTAAACTATTTTTGAAATCTAATTAAATTTTCCAATAAATATACAGAAACTGGAACTGAAACTGAAATTGCAAGTGTTGTTTTTAATTACCAAAGGTTAGGGTTTATGGGGATAAATATTTTCAATTAAAAACATTAAGAAATAATTTAAATTTAGGCGCCTTATTGCTGCGCACCAAGTTCGAATTTTCGAACTCGCCGAACCATGGCAGAACTATACTGTTCTTTTTTGAGCTACTTTTTTGTTATTGGAACCACTAACGAAAGAGAGCGAAATATGCTCAAAACAACGAAAAATTGAGCACTCTCTCTCAAAAGCATGGCGGACAGTGCTGCCAGAATTTTCGGCAACATGGAGAAATGAGTTAGCAGCATTGTTCTGCAACTTTGCACGGAACGCGCAACAAGGCTGCTACCCTTGGGGGAAAAGATATTATATAATTAAGATATTGTTTGTAATTTCAGGCTTCAATTAATGCAGAAACTAATCAGTCTCTGTTTTCAGGATATGAACGAAATTTCGAAGCATATGGGCACCAATAATAGGTATCGGGACCGGGATAAATATATATATAAAACACCAATTTGATGCATTAATGGTTAAATAACATGTCAATCTATTACGAATTCATTATTAATGTTTTAAAGCAGCTTGGAACAACAATTTTAACATTAATTGAAGGAAATAGGGTGTACAAATGTCCATACGCATGCAGAAACTTGGCTGATCAGCAACATTGACGTCACATTCCGGTAAAAATTATTTGGCCAATTTTGTTTGAACCTTATTATGTAAGAAATCCAATATAAAAAGAGTTCTAAAAACTAGCCAATCTTGTACAAAATTGATTGAGGAATTGGATAAAATTGTTTTTTTAGGTCTGAAAGGGCTACTTGCTAGTAATATTAAACCGAATATCAAAATCGTGGAATACGATTTTAATCAATAGAATAGAACGTTATCCCATTGTTGACCAGGGGGGTATTTAGTATTTCCACAAAATGTACGTAACTTTAACATATTTTACGAACTACAGGTCAAAGATGTCGGTGGTTATTTTTGTGTTGTAAGTAAACAGAAGGATGGATCTACAAGGAGCCTTTACAAACATTATTATTTTCCGCGGTTTAACAAGGGCTGCTTAACTTATTAAATACAGGAGAGTTAAGTGGGTTAAGTCTCGTTTCATCGACCGGAGTTCACACTTTCGTTTAATGCTTTGGCCGTTTTTGTTTGAACCTTATTATGTAAGCAATCCAATGAAAAGGAGTTCTGAAAACTAGCCAATGTTGTACAAAATTGATTGATGAATCGGATAAAATTATTTGTTTGGAGCTGAGAGCAATAACATGCTAGTAATATTAAACCGAATATCAAAATCGAGGAATATCAACGCATCTTGTCGCGTCCGTCGGTATATTTACGGTATATTTCAGCGGTCACACTGCGTTCTGAAGTCACAAGTTTACGAAAACAATAAAATTTGAAAAAATCTCGTGAGCATTGGACGTGTCGCGGACGCCAGAAAATAACAGAAAACAGTAAAAAGTGTCGAAGTTTTAACTGAATTCAGAAAATTACGTTGACAAACTATCTCGGGCGCGCAAAGTGGAACAACAGAAAAATAAGTGCCGAATTTTTCTGAAAAAGTCCGTTGATATATCCGCCAAAAACAATTTAAAACCGTTCAAATTGGTTTGTGGTTTCAAGTTGAAGGTGCGGATCAATTCGACGGGTTAGACTGCTCGCGGGTCATCGTCTACATGTGCCCCGAAGTGCGCCAAAAAGACAAGAAAATATTGAATTTCAAAGCGGAGGCTGTTTAACAAACAAATTGTGATTTTGTGAGTGCGCGGCCCACGTTGAGCGGCATCCATAAATAATATACTCGTACCACCGAAAAGTGCATTGACAGCTGCTGCTGCTGCTATTGATCAATCTCCGAGAGCGCGGAGGAAGCATATCCGTGGGCCTCGAAATTGTGGGATCGTTTTGTGCCCTTGCGTTGGTGTGCCCTTTGAAGGCGGCCCCAGCCCCGGCCCCCACCTGCCTTATCAGCGACTCTTTCCCATTCTCGTTTTTATTGAATCTGCCCGTTTGATTGGGCGATTTATCACATAGTATCTGTCATCGGTTTTCTGTTTGCATTAGTCACACGCGCCGGCAGCGGCAGCAGCTGTTAATCGATCGCGTTTTTATTGTCAATTACCAAGTTTATCATTAAATTCGAAAAGTTTCAGCAACTATAAATAGAAGTGAAGTGTTGAAAAGGCGGCGTAGACAGCTTACAATTTAAACTCATTGGTGATTCGCGCTTTTAAGTGTTTCTTTCGTGTGTCGTGTGTTTTATTTTGTGAATTCCTTGAACAGCAAAAGGTAAGACAAGCTTCATATTACAGATATTATACCTACAACTCGTATATACATGTGTAGAATTGCTTCGATTGTTAAATTTGTCGATGGCCTCAGCAATTTTACACTCTCTGAACTCTACCACTCACCAGCACCAATTCATTGTTCTCTGAGTGTATTTAAAAGGTTTTTTTTATTGATCATAACTTGAAATCAGCTTTTATGAGCTGTTCTAAGCGATCCCTTCCCCCACAAGCATTAACTACATATTCATATATTGCTGAATCTTAGTTCTTTGTTTCTCCACTTGAATCTTAAGTGAAAGTTATTCGCAGTGTGCACTGCAGTGGTAAGGTAAGGGTAATGTGACCCACTTAGAATCAACACTGACACTTGGCTGCTTCCTAGGGTGCCTTTTGGTAATGTAATTCGATATGTCAACCCAAAAGGTGTTGCTTCCTTGCGGCAAACAAATACATCTGTACATACTCGTACTACCTAAGCACACGGCCTACCTGGCGGCCTACCACCATTCAAGGTCCATTCTCCCTCTCCCTCTCCTTCGAAGTCGGCTTCTGTGTATCGGACTGAGAGTAGTGTGTGTGGGCCTGTACATCTCTAATGGGGGAGGCCCTGGCGGTCTGTCCTCTCCTCAGTTTTGGCGTGTTAATCTTTTGTTAAGCGGAGATGCTTATCGCACCTACCGCGCCGCTGGGCCAAACTGTTTGTCATTGCGACAGGTGCATTTGGCTGGGAAACCAAGTTTCCGTTGCATTGCATTGCAACAGGGTAATGCTGGGAACAGGGCACAGAGAACTGGTAAACCCTTTCAGCTCGCAGCCAGACTCAGATGTCAGAGTTCATTTGTGCGAATGATTGACGTGGCAGCCGGCAACGGCAACGGCAACTCTGACCCCACTCAATGAGCCGCAGCGAGTACGCAATTTATGTTAATTGTTTGCTTGGCATCTACCCTTTCACTGGCTGGAGGAGTACATCGGATAAGGCACTGGGTTGGGTAGCAGTCAATAGGACTGGCTCATGGGTAACTTTCCTTAATTGCACTCCCCAAGAGCATCCTAACTTCGGTTTACTTTCCTTCCTTCAGGTGCCTTGCCTTTCCTTTCGTTTCGTTTCGCTTGTCGCTCTTCCCCTGGGGGTACGTAGCCGGCCAAGCATTTAATTAGACACTTTTTACTTTTCCCAGTGCAAGACGGAAACTTCTGTCCGCCAAGTCTGTGCTGTGCTGTGGCAACAAGTTGAAGCCGCAGCCAAAGTCGAGCCGGTAGGCTGCTGTCGCCGTCTAATTGTTTTGACTGTGGCAATTTCTCCTGGCCTTTTTTGGATTCTGGTGCGCCTGCAGCCGGGCAGCATCGGTCTGGGCCATGCACGGATAGAGAGAGAGAGAGAGAGAGACGGGGAAACTGGTTTTGTTTGCCGTCTCTCACACCGCAATCCGAGAAGAATAATTCGGTCAGCAGCGGGTTAAGGCTCATCAGCCACTGCCTTTCATCCGAGAGAGAATGGTAAGGAGAGGGTGTGGGGGCTGCCCCCAGGCAACGATCCGTTTTGGCCTTTTACCGTAATCAGGTTTCTGGTTTTCTCGTACGTCAACAGTCGAACAACCCAAATGAATGAATGAATGAATGGATGGGTGGATGGAGTGAATGGTGGATGCCTGAATGAGCGATAGGCGGCTGGCCTGGCCGCGCTTGGCAATCCATCAAACTGTCCTCGGAACTGGTTGACCAACACCAGCACTTAATGAGTGGCTGTGGCTCCGTCTCTGTCCGTCCTCCCATTTGCATCCGCCCCTCACTCATTCTGTGCAAGATCCACCCGATGTCGGAGTCATTAGCCACACCACCACACAAGCTATGCCATTCGAGTATGGTGATGGAACGCATAAAATACAGTCATAAAATCGCCCCAAGAGGCGGAGCACGCGCTTTGGAGCGCCGTTTAATTGCGCCGCGCGATCTGTGCGCCTCAATTTGCATTTTCCTTCGTGCTGGACTGCCACTTTGTGAATGAGGAAAACTGCACGTCTAATGGTGGTCCAGCTACAGCTTCAGCGTCAGCTCCAGGCAGCTGGTTATGCATGTTATTCTAGAAACAAGTGTAAATTGCACACGCTTTGCACAACGACGCTTTCCACACTCGCTAATTAGTCTGAAATCAATTTCAATTTTCTGCCGCCCCATTCCCAAAACCCAATTGATAAGGGTGGAGCACCCCAGAGGGCAGATGAAGGCTATCTGGGGCTAATTGTGTGAATAGCAATTGAATTGTTATAGAAACAATTAAAAATAGAGGCGCCCACTGGGGGTTAAAGATCTCATAACAGAGCGACAGCTGATCGGAGCGTGTTGGGGCTGGGGCTATTTATATATATATTTCCTATTACTTGATTCATGCGCCCAAGACGCTACTCTACTTCTTTAAAGTTCTTTTTTTTATCGCCTATTTCATAGCTTCAGCGTATTTCTTGAACCAGAACCGCCTCACACCGCCCTACGCATGTCCAGCCCCAGGGGCAGCGTTTAAAAGCGCTAGAGCAAATCGCGCGAAACATTAAAAAAGATTACGATGGGCTGGACCGGGCTCTGACAGGGGGTTGGTACTGGTAATTGTGAGCGGCTATTAAAATAATTCAACCTCGCCTCCATGCGGCCATACAGCTAGGGTCTGGGGCGAAGGAAATCGAAAAAAGGATTACGAGACGGAGTACTCGCCCCAAAGGGATTAACATAATTTTCGCTAATATTTTGAGCATAAGTCTCAGAGCAGCATAAATGCGCTTAGAAATATGAATAAAGGCGGCATTAACCTGAATGGTGGCAGCAGCAGCTGCTGCAGGGCCGCAGGATTGCAGGCAAAAAACAAACAGAATGCAGGAGGCAGGAGGCAGGCATGCAGCACAGGCACAGCCATAGCCATGATGAGCTGTGCGGCAGAAAACGCCAAAAAGCAGCGACGGCAAACGTTGCGGCGACGACTGCATTAAAGTGGAAAATCCTGTCTGACAACATTTAAACTAAAAAAGATATATGTATGCACATAAGTACGTATATATATATATGAACAGAAACCCATAGTAAATATGTAGAAAAAACCAACAACAACAACGACAGCAACAAAAAACAACACATAATAAGAGTGAAAAAGGCAAAACGAGAGCAAAACCTACCCAGGGAGTCCCAGTCCCATTCCCATTCTCATTCCGCAGTCTCAGTTCCTGTAAAAGAGTAACCCATGACAGAGCCAGAGCCAAAGCCAGAGCAGGATGAAGCCAGGCAATGCAAAGCTAGAAAAGAAACTAGATAGATTTTACACTCGTAGATGGGGATACCCTGCACTCCTCAGCTTACATACTGGAACACCAAGAACTCTTCAAAGTAGAAATACAATTTTTAGTAGCAAGAAAGATTTTATCTTAAGCATCTTTTAAATATATTTAAATGAAAATGATGTTGATGTTGCTGTGATCTGTATTTTGTTTGTTAGTTTTAGATCTTCCGGAAACATTCACTTTGAATCCATTTACGGTTACAGAACAGACTGCACCTTTGGTTTTCCACTGCCACTTGTGTGTCTTGTCCATTATACCCTCTTTAGGGATATAGCAAACCAATGTAGACAGCCAGACAAATTACAATGAAAACAAAACTAAATGATAAACAGGCACAGAGAGAGAGAGAGAGAGAGTAGGATTGGTGGAGTAATAAATGTGCTCCCATGAGTAATTATAGTAGATGCGGGCAAATGGGTAATTACGAGAGAAAAATGTCTAAAGTATTTCATTAATTTTCATTTTCCCCCAAAAAAAGAATACGTACAATTTGGAATAAACTGAAAGTATACGATGAAGATGAGTCAGTAAAATGGCAAATTTTTTGCCAGTCCACATTAATTTCCTAAACCTCATTAATAGTCTAATAACAATCTGCAAATAGTACCTGCTCCCAAGGCTAAATCAGTGCTAAAATCCATCCCCACCCACACATTTCACCTCACATTTCTCTTTTTCTGTCTCTCGCGAATAAACAAACAAACAATCGGCAATCAGAATCACATTCATAACATCAATACAGCAAGTTCGTGCTTGTTTATCGTTGGGAAAAAGGCAAATTAACGAACGAAAACCTCATGTGGTTTTTCCCACAGCCATCCAAATACAGAACAAAACGAAACTCAAAATCAAAAATCAAGCATTCATATCGTATTCATAATTTTGTGGATAATTCTCATAATTATTTTGTTTCCATTTGTGTGCTCTGAAATATCATCTAAGAAACATGCAAATTGTACGCCCAAATCTGGCTGTTGAAAGGCCACAGAACTTATAGAATTTGTATCTCAGGCTAAATGATCTTGAAACCGGCTGAAAACCGAAACGATGATTAATGATGCGGATACATACATATGTACATATGGTTATTTGTTTGAAATATTGAACAGCACACGGAATAGCGCGTGCCGCTGCTAAAATTCTGAATAATATTTCCAAGTGTTAATTGAAAATATTTCCAAGAATTGTGAGTGCTTTTTTGCGGTTTTCAAAGTCAATTTGTAAGGCTGTCAACAAAATGAGTGCAATTTATCAGGTAAAATTGGTTAACTTGCTCAAGTGAAGCTGGCAAAATGGTTATAAATAAATCAACTATGAATGGGAAACAATTCATTCGCATTAGCTTTAGTTTATGTTTTCAATCAACTCCTAGTTGCCATAAACCGCTCTCAAAACCACTCCACTCCATTCCATTTCCATGCACATTGTGGCATTTCCGTTTCAAGTCAAACCAAAAAATTCTTCAACCACACATTCCTCCCAGCATTGACAAATTGAAATAAATATCTCATACACATTCTGGAACGGTCAGGCTTTGTTTCCTGTTGAATGATACACAACCATAGTTGGCCTTCGTTTTGTCAAAGTCATTCGCAGAAGGGAACAGAAGAGAGTGGGAAAAAGGTAAGAACTAAAACGTCTTTCGGGCCAAGAAAATGTACGACAATAAATGTCTTTCAGCCTGCTTTCTTGCCCTACACATGTCAAATGACCCTGCCCGCCTTCGCTCTTGTGCGCTCTCTCTCTCTGACATTTGTCATGGACACACAAAGGATCCACATGCCAACCAGAACCAGAAATTCATAAAATAAATAGTTTGTTTGCCCAGAATTTCCAATCAATTGTTCAATTGTTCAATTGTTGAATAATTAATTTGGTTACAACGCCAGTCGTGTCTCTGCAGCGGCAGGCAATCAATTAATAATATTTTTTTGTAGTTTACAAATGCATTACAGATGTAAGAAATGTTACATGAGCAGCCAGCTCCATAAAGCACAATGAAATGATTCTTAATTGTGATTTACATGCGCCATTTCCATTTCCATTACATTACCATTTCCCATTTGCAGCTTCAATCAAAGCTTTGCATATCGCTGGAGGCGTTTATGACTTTTTTGTTTGATGGCTTGTCGGTTTTCGTGTGTGTTGTGTGTGCCATAAAATTGATTTTTTCATTTGATTTGTGACAGATTTATGGCTAAACCCATTTGCGGTGATAATTGGTTATGTTATGGACAGATTATGGGGATTGGGTATGCAAAACATTCCATTCGATTCGATTCGATTCAGAGGTATACACACACGAGATGATCTCTCTGCTTGAGTTATCTTTTATTGGGAAATGTTCTGTGGAAACATTTCTCACACTCACTCGCCTCCCTCCCTCCACACTCTACATTAAATCGACAGCAATTGGTGCGTAACTTCCTCCTTCTCTCAAGCCCATTGAAGCGTTACGGAAAGCATTATTGCCATACGAATTGTTTTTCTATTGGGTATTGGCTCTCTCTCTCTCTCTCTCTCTCTATGAAATCATCATGCAACTACCTGTTCTTCCTTCCCCCTGGCTTCCGCATGGCTCACCCCGTGGCTGTGCTATTTATAGGCAAATGCGCAGTGCACACACGGCACAAGTCATCCCCAAAGTCATTCCCTGTTCCTGTCCCTGTCCCTGTTCCTGTTCCTGAAGATCAATGACTTTGGGCGGAGGCAGGGGGAGTGTGCGCTTATCAGCTAGTTCTGGTCTGTTGATAAAGAAGCAGCGATGGCAAGTGACGAGCGGCACGATAAATAGAATGGACAGCAATCAATAATGAAGAAGAGTTGGCTGGCTGCTTCCTCAGTCATTCCTCACTTTGTCAGTCAGGCAGTCCGTATGTCTGTCAGTCGGTGAGCGAGTGTCAGGGCTTGTGTCTGTTGTGTTTACCTGCAATCAAAGCAGTTTATGTTTTACCTTTTTATTCTGTTTGTCAGTCTTGTATGTAAATACAAACAAGCACTTGAGGGAAGAGTATACAGAACCAGAGTATATGCCAGATAAGGTAAGGCAATCCAAGAAATATTATCAGAATATGATGTCACAGCAACCTGCCTTTAAATCTACCTTGCCCATTCTCAGCATTCACTTCTGTCATTCACTTAATCGCTTTGTTTGCCCTCCCAACACTGCGTATACGCAATGAGTGCATTGAGTTTTTTTTTCCAGTGTGTATGTGGATGCCATTTGATTGGATTCGAGTTGGATTCGTTCAAGGTTTACTCCACTCCGCGGTACGGGAGGGCTGCCCGAGGAGTTCTCTGCACTGGCGTTTCGTTTGCATGTCAAATGAACACTTGCAGCGAAAGGTGTTAATGATAACAGAAAATAACAACAACAACTGCCTGGTGCGAAACTGGGTTAAAAGGTCTCTCCCCAATGGCTGGGAGGGGGCATTGCGCATACGCAGCGTTGCAGTAAAGTCGTAAAAAAATACAAACTACAAATCCAGTAAAGCGGCAGCTGTTTGTTCAATAAAAGCTAAACAAGGCTGACAGTCTGAAAAGGGAATACAGTAGGGGACGACAGACAACGACCTGTGATTGCTCTTTAAGCAGGGGATTGTAGATGGATATTGCAGAGTGGATTGAACCTTAGTTTTATTCCTTAATTTTTTAATTTATTTCCTGAAGCAAATGCAGGATAGAGAGTGTCTTGAAGCGCCGCTCTGAAACTCCGCCCGTTATGAGTATGACAAACAAATCCCATTAACATTCACATTCACATTCACACTGCAGTCAGTCAGTCAGTCAGCCAGTCACTTACACGAGTTCTGTGCACTCAATTAAAATGCCAAGTTCAGCGACTGCCAACATTCGAAAACTGACAGCTGACAGATGGAAATTTACTGTGGCTCAAAGGAAGCTAAGGAAAAGCTACCGACTCTCCACTCCACGTTCCACCGTTGAACTATCAATCATTCAGTGTTCATTTCGCTTTGAAGCAGGTGCTAAATGTGTCAGTTTTAAGCGAGCAGAAAGCCGAAAGTTCACCAGAGTTCCTTAAGGAAGAGAGACAGGCTCTAGAACTTTACAAATGTCAACAATTTGAGCTGGGAATATGAGAATTATTAATGAGAAATACATTTGACAAGGGGGCAGGATTATTTTTGGTTTTGTGCTATGTTTAACCCTTAATTGTTTTCCCTTTTTTGTTCATACAAGTTATTTCCATTTCTTTGATTTACAGATTCACTACAGCTAGAAGGAAGTCAAAGATTTTGCCAGCGAAGGTGAGTTTTTTGCCTTAAATCAAATTAGCTTAGGAAAAGTAATGGGCAGGGTACAGAATACAAAATAGAATCCAACTGGTGAGGAAACCTAATGGATATTCATGTCTGTCGACTGGTTATAGAGTTGTAATTGATAACCATAGTAAAGTTCATTATAAAGAAATTCCAATAAAATGCAAACCTTTTCCTTTGTGCACTTAAATGCACTGCATACATTTCGGCGTTCCCTTAAAAGCAATTTCGCAATTTTCCTTTCACGAAAGTAATTAACAAAAAGCACGGATACGAGTACGGTGTATATAAAAGTATTTTCCTTTTCACGCAGCTCCCTTTATCCATTCAGTTCATTCCGCTTGCCTGGGCTCTGCCGAGGCAATTGAATGCACTGCATGCCTGTGGACTGAACTCTCACCTCTCGAAGAAATGGACGGAGAAATCCACGGAAGAGCAGGCCACTGGCTGGAGTTTCCTCTTAATTAATGTGCAAAATCACGCGTCTGCATTTAATTCACTTTGTTGCCTGGGAAATTGCGGCACAGAGCCGCCAGAGCCACACCAAAGAACTCCAGAGATGTTGGGGAAAGCCACACGAGAAATGTGGCAACATTTTTGCACGCATTTGACGGCCTGTCGATGCGATTGGGCCGCCAGATTGTGTCCCGAGCCGCAGCTTGGCCAGCTTCGTCTATTTAAGGGCATTTTCCAGCTTTTTCCCAGCCATCGCTTCGAACGGATCGAATTGCTGCTCTTGGATGCTGTGGCCACTGGCAATTGTCCTTTATAGCCATTCCTTCATTAGGCCCCTCCCCTCCACATCTTGGATGGCATTTTAATGCAATTTTTATGCGCATTTTTGTGTTCTGTAATGGCGCTCTGCCCCTACCCCACTGCTCCCCCTGCTCTGTTCGATGTGTCACTCTTGCGAGCATGTAAGATGTAATTTCAATTGTAATTCATATAATTCGCTTTATTGTTGTCTCAATGGGCCTTTGTTGGGGTGGGCACATGGAAGGGAAAGATATAAGTGCTGGGCTTTCATTTCTATTGTATGGAAAGGTTGCCAAACTTCAGTATTGTTGGATAAATGATTTACAGTACATAGAGAAGGCGATGGGCAGGCTTTTTGAAATTGAAAGTTGTCCAAAAAAATGTAAAAACATCCGCGAAATTCGGGCACACGGCTTGAATGTTGTTTTGGTAATTCTTTCGAGTCTATGAGGAGTGATATATAGGTAGATAATACTTTACCAAGTATAGAAATTTGTGGGAAAATTATTAGATTTGGAGTAGTTTCTACTATTAACATTCCAATTTAATTATAGCGCCTTTGCAGTCATTGAGAGAGATCCATGCTCTCGTTCCCTCTGCGATCTTATTGCCATGTAATCTGTGAAAATTCCCATAGATTAAATCTTCTCTCTGTTAATCCACATCGAATGCACTGCCAGCAGCCAGAAACTCAGCATAGAGTACTCCACGAATAATATTGCAGCTGTTGCTGCTTGCCATCAGAGGAAACTACGCTTAATTGGGCATGAGGCCCAATTTGATCCATAAAAGCGCATTAGAGACACACACACACACACGCGTAAACAGTTGGCCAGAAGCTAAACAAACATGCGAACAGAGAGCATCACAAAAGCGCCATCAAAGTGTCAAAAATGGAACAAAATGCAAGGAAACCAAGGGATCTGTATTAATATACGCTATATGGATGGGATGCTAGGGATCGAGGGGAAGTGTGCGCCGCCAGCCTGCGTTGTACACACATAAATTAGCTCATAATAAAGTTCAAAATAAACTGCGGCAAGGCGACCAGCGGCAGAGGCCTATAAAAATAGTCTCCAGTGGCAGGGGAGTGGGAAAAATTAACCGCATTAAACATTTGAGAAGGCATAAATATTCATAAAAAGAAAAGTCCAAAGAGAAGTCTGAATGCAGCTGCCACAAGGCGCTGGCTGGCTGGCTGGGGGGGAGACTGCTGTGAACTTTGCGTTTTTTTTTCAGGCCATGCGGAAGTCGACGGGGCGTATGAGTAATGTGTGCCACCCACTCCTACCACCACACAAAATATAGAATAGATAAGGAAAACTGTCAAATGTTTCGGAGTGACTTGAATTTATTGAATAGTAGCAGCTACTAGTGGCTACAACTAGTAGGCCATGACATCATGCACTCGTCGGAAGCGCTCGCCAGCCTTTCGCAGCGACGTGCCCCGCGTCTCCGGCATCAGGACGGCAAAGACCACCAGTCCCACGACCAGGATAATGCCCACTATTACGAAATACTTGTAGAAGTACTCGGCCGAGCTGTAGGTGAAGGTGGCAATCACAATGATGTGGATCACCTGCTCCATGCAGACGATCAGGCCAATCAGGAAGGGCTTCACTCGCAGCGGAAACGCCTCGCCCAGATAGGCCGACGAGCTGCAAACATAGATGCCCGCAAAGAACTGGAAGCCAATGCCCAGATTGCTCACCTGCCGCATGTAGTAGGGACTCACGAAGTTCACGTAATCGCCATAGACGCCGGCCATGCCCAGCATCAGGCCAGCCATGCACATGAGGCCCAGCAGCGAGATGAACTTGCGGCCCACCGTGTCCAGAACGGCCATCGTGATGAGGGATCCAAGCAGGCGGATTGCGCCAAAGACGATGCTCGGCCAGGCGTAGGCGGTGCCCTCGAACTCAAAGCTGCTCGTCTCTATGGAGCGGGAGAGTGGCAGCGAGATGGCGAAGGCCACAAAGCACCGGAAGAAGAGCATCTTGATGAAGGGCATCGCGGATTCGGCCACCTGCTCGCCGACGTTCTGGCTGGTGCCCTCCACGACATACAGCTTGGCCTCCTCGTACGCCTGATTGCCCCGCTCGACGGTCCACCAGCTGTCCATCAGCTGCCGGATGCTGGCCCGCGCCCTATCCTCCTGGTTCTGGCGTATGTAGAAGATGGGCGACTCGATCGCCATGGCCACACTGCCCAGCGCAAAGGCGGAGAAGACAATGCCAAAGATGCCGTGCACCCGATTAACGGCCATACCCAGTTCGCCCGCCCACTGCGAGTCGTAGATCACCTGAATGGCAATGCCCAGACTGAGGCCGTACTGCTCCAGGGCGGAGCAGGTGCCGCGACAACTGCTTGGCGAGATTTCCGCACTGTGGATGATGAAGGGAACCGTGATCAGGCCAATGCCCACGCCGCCCACGTAGCGGGCGGCCAGTATGGACTCGTACTCGTACGGGGCACTCACAAAGATAATGGCATCGATCAGGTTCATTATACTCCCCAGACCCTGCAGAAATCATCCATTAGAGTGGCACGACAACATCTCGCATCTCGTTTACTCACATAGAAGATCATCTTGGGCAGAAAGGACACAGCCAGGGCGGAAACAACAGCGCCAATGATGAATCCGATGAACCAACTGTACTGAAACTCCAGGGTGGTCGGCACATTGGCGTTCAGATTCCAGCCAAGACCTTGGGCCATGTCCAGTCCCGCATACACGAATGCAAAGGTGGCTAAAAGGTGGATAGGTGGGTTTTTTGGATTAGCTGGATTACAGATTACCCATTCTGATGTTCTATATCGTACTTCACTGCTATAGAACTCACACAACAAATGTGACAGCCATTCAGTTATACATAAGTTATACATTACGACACAGCAGAAAGTTCCGGGTGTTCTTTAGAGATCTGGTGGGATGATCCCTAAAGCTTCACTCGGAAGTTTGAAAGTGGACCGGCCTGGCTAACAAAACGCACCTCAATTTAAAGCATTTTATGGTGGAATTTTAAATCAAAATGGAATCAAAGATAGAACAAAATTTGCTGAATTCAACGCCAAAAAAAGGGAGATTAATCTTTCCATTATCTTGGAATCAGCCACAGTCTCGCCACTGATCGCTGGTGTGGCAATTCAGCCATAAGGATTCTTGTTAATTGAGTTTTTTTGTAGTCCAAACATTGATGAAAATTGCCTCAACACTTTTATCAAAAAAAGGCGGGCGGGGAGGTTTTTTAAATATAATACTCTTATGTGTACATTTCAGCTACCGATTATGATAAGTTTCATATGATAAAGCACTGATAAACACTGTGACACTCGTATTTGTTCGGTAACCCTGAATTCCGCAAGAGCTTTTGGCACCTTCTTAAGCTGCTCTCTCTCTCTGCTGGCTCACCTGCTGTTCCAGTTTTCGTTGCCGTCTTGCTCCAGCGACCTCCCTGATTGACGACCACCACATTGACGGTGGGCGGTGGTGGCGGTGGAGGTCGTCCTGTGGTGATGTACGTCGTCTGCGTTTGTTGGCCATTGATGTAATTGGTCTGCTGGACAGACACTGGCACCGCGGTCACATACGTCGTGGTGGACATGTTCCTTGATTATATAAGACAAAATGCGTCTGCAAATAGAATTTCAACTTGAAGAAGACCCGTTCGATTCGTTTGATCTGCTAGCTACGGACGTACTGGTGCGAGTATTTATAATTATATTGTAGTCGAACTGCGAGTAAGTGCTATCAGCAGAATAGATATCTGACCAAGAGATAATTGATATATTCGTAATATTTTATCAGCTGCTAGATACACGCGTATCGTACACTCCTCCTGCTGCTACTCTTTGGCCGTGATTCACTTACCAAATAAGCCTCAATAAGTCGCCATAAAGGGTGGCCATGCCAAGATACAACTGACTCACTCACTCGCTCAGTGCCTGCCTGGTGTCCTAGTCGTTTTGGTTAAATTGATCGTGCCAGTTTGGCCAAAGTTCAGCTGGCACTGGGGGGTGATACATAGTGTGTGTGTGTGTGTGTGTGTGTGTGCACTACAGGGGATACCCCCAACAGAGTGGCTCTCTGGGAAAGCCTAGGCACAAGCCACAGGCTGCTATAAATATTCCACTTTCAATCGATTATACTTTGCTTAATTAAAATGATCTTTAACCAAAAAGAAAAGTTCTTAGAACTTGTAAAATTAATCCCCCACGGAAAATATAACCTTGGAGATATCTAGGAGTAAGCTACCAGGGCTCCCTTTTATATTCTTAGCCTTGGATAATTCTAGTATGAACAAATCCAAATACAGATCCTTCGACAATCTGAGGGAGATCTCAACAGATTCTTTGCGAGACAAAGAAGGGATTCAGGGATTCAGGGATTCAAATTCAGTCAAGGGATCATGTTCATTCCAGACAGGTCAAAAAGAGGTTAATGATTCATACATTCTGAATCACAAAAGCTCAGCAAGCCAAAGTGAAATCGTTTCAAAAAATTTTCGTTTTTCTGGAGAATATTTTTAGAAACAATAAACAACAATTTTCAGCATGTTTGCTTGTGGCTCTTTCACTATTGGGCATAGAATATAAATGTACGTAAAAACCAATCGAAAAATGCAGTTGTCCTTTTGTATTTCTAGCATTTTATTCAGCATTGATCTTCCAACGAGATCAAACGTTGGGCAAGTCTAGTAGGAGCTTACATTATGCACCCTCTGGAAAAGCTCGCCAGCCTGTCGCAGCGTCAGTTTCTTCGTCTCTGGCATGACGAAAGAAAAGAATATCGCGCCCAGCAGCATGATAATGCCCACGATCAGGAAGTACTGGAAGAGGTAGTCCGTTGTTGGCTTGAAGACGACTATCACAATGACGTGGATGACCTGCTCGCTGGCCACGATCAGGCCAACCAAGAAGGGTTTGACGCGCATGGGAAACGCCTCGCCCAGATAGGGGCAGGAGCTGCAGATGAAGAGTCCGGCGAATGCCTGGAAGGCCAGTCCCACGTTGTACACCTGTCCCATGGGCTTCCAGTCGTAGACGTTGGCCGAGTCGGCATATATCCCAGCCATGCCGAGCATCAGGCCGCCCATGCAGGACAGACCCAACAGCGAGACGCCCTTGCGTCCCAGCAAGTCCAGGACGCAGATGGCGAAGATGGTGCTGATGAAACGCAGTGCGCTCCACACGTAGAGGGGCCAGGAGTTGATGGTGCCCTCCGAGATGGCTGTGCTCGACACGATGGACACTGTCAGGGGCAGGGAGAGGGTGAAGGCCACGAAGCAGCGGAAAAGAAGAGCTTGCAGAAGGGCATCACGGAAGCGGACAGCTCCTCGCCGAGGCTCCTGCTCTCACTCTCCGCCACATAGAGCCTGGCCTCCTCGTAGAGCGCGTTGACGGTGTTCGGAAGGTTGCCGCCCACGAGCATTCGCTGGCACTGGCGGGCCTTCTCCTCCTGGTTGCGACGTATATAAAAGATGGGCGACTCCACGGACAACAGGGTGACCAGCAAGCCAATCACTGCGCATACAATCCCCATGATGCCGTGGGCCAAGTTCGCGGATATATCAAATGACAGCGACCACTCCGTGTCGAAGGACACTTGGATGCAGACGCCCATCGCCAGAGCGACCTGTTCCATCGCTGAGTCCACGCCGCGTGTCTGCGTGGACAGCTCGCCGACGTGGATGAGGAAGGGCACTGTGATCAGGCCGATGCCCACTCCGCCCACATAGCGGGCGGCCAGGAGGGCTGTGTACTCGTAGGGGGCACTGGTGAAGATGATGGCACTCGTCAGCTGCATGACGCCACCCAGGAGCTGCAGGGGAATTGGGAATGTCAGAGGGGAGTGTCGCAGAAAGGAATCCCCGTAGATTGTGGACTACTCACATAATACGCGATCTTTGGCAGGAAAGTCATGCTGAGAGCAGCCACACAGGCTCCAATGATGACGCCGATGAACCAGCTGTATTGATACTCCGGCGATACTAGAATAAGGCCAACAGGCTGATTCCAGCCCACACTTTGAGCCAAGTCCATGCCTCCGTATACCAGGAACCAGAAAACTTACAGAAGTAAACCAAAATAATCATTCGATTTCGATGGTTGATTATGGATATTTCTGTGTGAGTGACTCACCTGCGGTGGACGTGAGCGATCTTCGGTTTGCATTCCGCATGAATCGTGACTGTGTAACAGTCACAGTCACCGTTTGAGCTGGCTGTGGATAAGGCGGTGGCTGTGGAGCAAATCCTGTGGTGCCGCCTGGGGCAGATGGGGCATAGATGGCTTCCGATTTGCCATCCGGAGCCGTTGTTGCATAGATGATCGTCATGCCGCTCACTTTTTTTTACGGTTAACCAAAAAGCAGAGCAGTTGAAACTTCTTTGTCGGTGGTTCGTTCGAAACTGGGAGTCGCTTTGGGTAGTTTCTACGCATTTAAAGGCATACCCGATACCGGGTATCTAGCGACAATTACAGATAATGTGTGCCAAAGATAATGCCCATTGTAATCAGTTTATAGATATCGTAAATGTGTCTTTCACCTCCACTGATTTTACTTGATTCCAGTTAATTTCATTAGGTTGCGTATACGCAAACGCGTAATCACTGGTACCCACTGATTCATGGTCAATCAGCAGCAACAGGGATCACATTTTGCTGTCCCTTTCTGAGCTATAAATAAGCTGCAGCGGCAACTGACAGTTCTGCAAAGTCTTCTGTTGCTGGGCATTCCCCAGCTAAGAGAGTTTCACGAATTTTATGATTGATTAAATGTCACAAATTCCTAGGTACAACTACTATTTGAGTGTGTTTAATCTGTTACTCCGATATGCTGATAATTCTTTGTTATTTTGTTTGAGTAACTCCTGACCTGACCCAAAGCTTTGCTTCTGCGGCTGTCCAACTCCTCGAGTGCTGTCTAGCTTCTTTCTTGTGTGTTGCAGCAACAGCAACAGCAACATCATCTTCATAATTATTCCACAGAGGCGGGGCAACACTCAAGTGTTTGCTTGAGTTGTCTCAAATTGTGTAATGTCTGAACTGGCATTGCCATTTGCATCCACTCCATGGCATACCATCAGCCATCCAGCCAGCCAGCCCATCTTCATGGGCCAATCCATCTTGTTGCGCCTCAAACTGTCAAATTGCACACATGTCGTTCTGTCTATGGGGATGGGGACTGGAGAGTGGAAAGTGGCGAGTGGTTAGAGAGCGTACTGGGTGCTGGAGAATAAGAGACGACAGACAGACAGGCAGACGAGGGGCAGAGCAGACGCCGACTGTTGCCTGTTTCTTGTCATTTGTCGCTGCTCCTCGACAAATTAGCCAAATGCGATGCCAGTGCCAGTGCCAGTGCCAGTTCCAGCCTCAATCTTCATTTCCATTTCCATTTCTGAGAGATTCAAGTACATTTTAATGAGTTTATGCATAAAGTTGTCTAATGGCGCACAAATTATGAACGCCACCAACATATGCAGATAGAAATGGATATATAGATGGAGATGGAGATGGCAATGGGCACATGGCACATGAGAGCACTTTGCCTTTGCCTTTGCCTTCAGGAGAAACGCTGTCAGCTGTGTGCTGTGTGTGCTGCGTGCTGTGTCTGCTGCTGTCTGCTGTGCCAACTAATGGAGCCTAATTACTCTGGCCGACAGACAGCAGCCGTCAAGCGCGACGCGAATCTCTGAGCTAATAAAAATGTATTTAAGCAGGGGAAAAGGCACAAGACACAAGATTCCCGGACTGTCATTTATTGTTTGTCAAATAAACCATATGCTGATGCTGCTGCTGATGCTGCTGCCTAAGCCTTTGCCTCATCTATGCGCCATTCTGTTGATGTTTTAGCCATTGCCGCCAATCTCCTGCTGCAGTCTTCTGGCCATACGCCTCTGTTCATTAATTTGCAGACCCTTCTCGCAGCCCTTGACCAACAGAAAGAAATAAACGCATTTCAGGGATACCCACAGCACTCGCTTCCAGTGACGGAGGTACGTGAGTGGCAGAGGCCTGCCGGCTGGCCTGGGCATGCTGGCAGCCAAACACAAATTTTGTTCAATGAGAAACGAAACTGACAATTGACTCGAAAATCATTTCAATCAGCTCGATCAAATAAAATACAAAACAAAACTTGTGAGCCAAATATGATTTATTTGCTTTTGGAACGCGAATCATTTTCTAAATATAAAAAGAAAAAGTAAAAAGAAAGAAAGAAAAAAAATATTTCCTCCATGTTTCCGCCCGGGATGGAACCGGGGGCCTTCCGCGTGTTAACCACTACACCACGGAAACATCCTTGAGTTAGACAAAAAAAATACGAATTTCAAAGGGTATTTTTGGAAATCTAAGAAAGCTAAAAACTAAATTAAATGCTTGAAATATAAAAAAAATAAAAATATTCCAAAGTTCAAAAGGAAATATATGTAAGAGATAGCAATTTAAATACAATAATCAATAAAGTTATCTCTCCCTCCAAAGCACTTAAATTTGTATCTGTATAAAAAGTAAATTACAGTAAGAAAAAAAAAAGAAAAGTCTTGCCGAAACCCGGGATTGAACCGGGGACCTTTAGATCTTCAGTCTAACGCTCTCCCAACTGAGCTATTTCGGCTGTTGTATCACATGCAACATTCAAAGCATCGAGTGCTTAGGTATCCCCCATCCATCCCCATTTTGTACCTCCACATTTTATAAAGGAAACGCAATCTTGAATCTCGAACTGCGCGTACTATACATATGTAGGTTCACAGTAAAGTTCATTTAATTTGAGTTTTCTATTTATAAATCCACATTTCTGCGGGCTATGCCAATTTTTCGGTGGCTGTCACAATTGCTGACATTCGGAATGATTTACGTTGACACTTGCAACGTCTTAATAGCCCAAGCAACACAATCTGCCGGCTATGCAGCTGCAGCTCTTTTTTATAGCGGAAATTTCAGTGAAACAAATTTCGCTGATTTCCGACCGTTGGATAAAGTGTAATAATTACGTTAATTGTAACATTTGCAACATTTTATGAGCCACACAGAAGAACATGCAATAATAAAACGAGGCGTGTCTGCTGACGGACAGAGGCAGTGGCCAGTGGGGCAGGCGAGGCGGCAAGGTTGCAATTAATTTTTGGTTGATTTTTGTTGGCTAACTGTCAAAATGCAAATGTTCGTTCTTTGAACTTTCAAAATAATGGCAAACAAGGGAAACCGAATCGGTAGAATACGTAAATAAAGGCTATATACATATATTTAAATATGGCGAAATTCATGGAAATTATTTGCAATCAGAATTCCCTATTCAATGCCAGTTTATTGATTGGCACTTCCTGCCTTCTAAATCATAGAAATTCCTCGACTCTGAGCTATGATAGCTCCGATGAATGAGAAACAACAGAAAAGTGTATGCAAAAAGCTTTAAGCATGCCCTTGTTTCTGAAATAAATTCCATGAGTCGAATCGAATGAATCATTAGAACAGGAAAACAAACAATATAATCGTCTATACAATTAATGAATCGCTGCCCTGCCAAGATCAAACCTTTTTCTGCATTCCTCTGTTGTGGAAAGTGCCGCAGAGTAACCTGATAAATTCATTCGAAATCAAAGTGCCCTGCCCAATGTCAGAGCAGGGCTCGTGCTCGTGTCCCTCAAAAGCCTTGTGGCCTTGTGCTGGCCGTGCTATAACCTGATCCCTCTCTGAGAAGAGCACCTTTTATATGTACGTACCCCGTGTATCTGTGGCAGAGTGTGTGCTGCTGGCTGGGCTTGTGTGTTTGTGCAACTAATGCGGCTTCCGTTTGACGCCCGGCGCTGAAAACTGAGCCAACCTCAGGCCTGGGGATCGTCATTGTCTGCAGCCTTTGGGGCTTCACTTTTTTTTCAGACCCTGCTCTGAGCTGCTTTTTGGGGTTCTGTTAATGATTCACATTCTTGAAAACCGATCGTGTGGCAGACAGAAATTCCTTTGAAAACCAAGCCATACCCCCACGTCCACGCCCAGTTGTCGGTTTATGATTTATTACCGCCTGCCCACAGCCGCAGCCACACATCAGATTTCATATTTTGTGTGTGTTTTTTGACCACTGTCCCACCATTTAGTCCAAGGCAAGCAGGTTTTTATTCTTCTTCTGCTTGTCTCTCTTTTTTGTTTGTTTGTTTCTTTGCATTTGTTAATATTAATTTAATTATGATACTTTTTTATTTTGTGTGTCATCCCCGTTCAGACAGAGTCTGGAGGCAGCAATTAATTTTGTTGTTGTTTTGCGAGTATTTTCAGATGCAAACAAATTGAATTGCGACCAAAACAGTGACGACAACAGCATTCCGCTGATATGTCAAGAGAATGTTTAACATTTTCGCTAGAATTTCTATTTTCGGTCTCGGTCACAACTTTGGATTGGATTCCCTGTCTGCTTTCGGCTGTTGGCTGTCTGCTCAGGGGCCAGACCTTGAGAAAACTGTGAAAGACTGGGGTATGGTTTTACTTTTAGGGAGAGATAAGTTGAACTTTCAGTTTGAACAGTGCCTCTAGGCGTAGGGGGAGAGGGGAACCACTTTTCAATGAAATACTCATAGTTCTTTGGGGGAGGGCTCGTAATTTGTGATAAGAGGGCTTTCGTTTCCATAAACATCTACGATAAGAAAGTGCAAATTGAGGCAGAAATCGATTTCCATGGAAAAACTGAATATGGAAATGTGTTATGTAGCCCCCTCTCCTTACCTTTGGCATGGCATAAAAATGATATGTAAATGTCAGGCAACCAGCAAGCCAGAAGCAAGTCCTTTGCAGCAGGAAGTATCCCATTCCAGTTGAGGACACTTTTTGTTGCCGCAAGTACACTTTTTGCCAGCAGTGTGTGGCAGTTGCAATTCCACTATTTCCCAACGCCAAGTGGGTCACAATTTGATTTGATTTGTTTATGGCATAACAACAGTAACAAGAAATAAATAGCCGAATGGGAAAAGGGAATGGAAGGGGGAGCGCTTTATTTATGATTAAGGTAGACTCCCCGGGGTAATTGCCTTATTAGGGCAATTGTTGGGAGAATACTGGGAGTACTGCGAGAAGGAGCACTCGATTGCCACTGGAGGAGCCTCACTTTTAACCTTTTACTGGCAAACGCTACGACTCGTTTGGAGGGGAAGTAGATGGGGAAGGCCTTCTTGGCCATAACTTGTAATTGAGTTAATTGCACAAATTCTTGTTTTTTTCCTTATAGTTTTTTTTATGAATTGCTTTTTGCGAAACTCCGCCAGCAGCTGCAAAAAAAATAAATTAACCAAAAATCTGTAAAAACAAATTACCAAAGACATGTACAAAATATTTAAAGAAGTTTGTTTGTTTTGTTTTGTTTGTTGATTAAGAATGAATAAATTTCCACTTTGGCCATGCAATTGAAGTCTGTTGAATAATCGTTAAGCTCGCACTCAATGAAGTCTGCTTATGGAAGCCTCTGGTCATTGGCCTCTGCCTGTGCCTGGGAATTGGCCATAAATTAAGGGGAAATAACAGCTAAACTGAAATCTCAGCGACTCTCTCTGGTCACTCTCCTCCTGGTTATAATTCTGACAACAACAAAAAAACCAAAACCAAGCCAAAAGATTTATTGAAAGCCATTCCCACAAACAATTTGTTGCCATTTAAATTTATTGTTGAGTTGTCAGATCCGACGGCGGAACACGATTCGAATGAGTTCTGTTCCGCTATGGACGCGGACTCTCGCCCGTCATTTTGGTGTTTTATTTCTATTTACGAATTGGACTCTCTTTGCTTGTGCTCTGCAGCATATTATGTTATGTTATGTTATGTTATGTTATGTATTTAATGTTTTCTTATTTATACACTTTAAAAGGGGTATTATGAATGTGAAGTAGATGTTTGATTGCCCCTCAATAAGGCACTGTAAAACCTTGCACAGATTTCTATCTTCCAGAAGATACTTTTACTCGTAGGGGGGTTACAATTGATCTGCTTTGGGTATATCTAGCGTCCGTAGCCTTCTATTCTTATTCTCGATCAACACCGGAACGTGCCTCCCCCTCACCTATTCTATTTCATTTAAATAAACATTTAAATCTTTTATATTTTTGTACAATTTTTCATCTGTTTTTCGTGCTGTAGTTTGAATGAATTTAATTGGTTTTTGGCAGTTGCTTTTAAGGGGAGTGAAGGGCAGAGTTTTATGAATTTGTCAAATGGACTTACGACTGGCGGAAATACATATAAAAACATTTTTTTTTTTAACGATATGCCACACAGTCACAGTCCACGGCCACCACCCCCATCTGAAAACTGAACTTTCTCGAGAGTGTTGGGCCAAAAGGGAACTTAAATATTTCAAGTCCATTACAGAACTGTCACAACATGTTCCAGGTTTCACTCGGTTGAGGCGAGTTGAGTGAGCAAAACGCAAATTGGCTCTGCCACAAAGTAGGGGGACTCGGGACGGGACTCTCCTCTCCTTTCCTTTCCTAGCCCTCATCCGTTGCCTGTCCAACCCACTTAAGTGACATTTGCCACATGTTTCGGGCCGCCTCGAGTTGGGTTCTGCCAATGCTGTTGTGGGCGTTTTCTGTTTGGGGTTTGTGGTTGCTGGTTGGAAGTGGGAGGGGAGGGGAGGGGTACCATTAAATATGCATAAATCGAACTGAAAAAGCCGCCAGCCGCAAGTAACGAAGATGTTGCATAGACTTAATGTGTGTTCATGTGTGTTTGTGTGTGTGTGGGAGTGGGTGTTGCATTGCCCTGCCCCACATCGCTGCCACACTGCGGTCCGCGCATGAGTTAGCTTTTAAATAGTTAGTTAAGCGTTAAATTGACTTGGCAAAGCCATCAACTGGTCACATGTCAAACCCAATCCCCAGTCGCCTGCCTTGTTAATTGCATAATTAAGCGCAAAGTTGGACTTGGGGACTGGCAGGCGGAGGCAGCAGCGGCAACGGATTGCAGCCTACGCAGAAACTGCTCCACATTTGCAGACCAACTGACGTCTGGAAGATTGCCTGCTCCAACTGGTGGTGGTGGTGCTGCTGCTGCTGCTGCTCCTCCTATTTACCCACTTGAGTCGTTGACATCCACGCTAATGAGTCGCGCATAGCAGCGAGTCCCCGTCTCCAGACAGCTTCGAGTTCCTGGCAATCCGATGCGATAACGCGGAATTTATCATCTCTGACTCGGCAGGGGTGGGCTGGGCTGTCAGATTAGTCAACTTCAGTATATTTGCATATTCATAAATCTGCAATCTGCAAGCAGACTGCAAAGACTCTGCAGACTAGGAGCATGGTATGCTGATGTCTGGACTTCAAGTGGACTTCGACTCTAAGCTAATTGAAATCTGTATTTACTTTTAATTGAATACTTGAATGCTGCAGCTTCAGCTCTATCTGATTTGATCTATCTTTCTTTTGCTCTGCTGGGCTGCTGGGCTGCTGGGCTGCTGTTCTGCTGGTTTTGTACTTCATTCCGTTCCTCTTCTGCTGTGTAATCATTTTGTTTGCTGGATAAGAGAAATGGCATTATTTTACATGCAATTTGTTTGCCACTCGCACATCGTCTCGAGGCTTAGTTTATGGCAATCGAATTGCAGACTCGACAGCATGAATCCCATCCCAGACATGTGACTCAGAGATGGTGGCTCTCGGTGTGTTCCTGGAATGGAGACAGCAGACCCCCCCCCCCCCCCACGCCACCATCCTGACCAAAAGGCAGACCTATAAAAATACCAAACAAATGTAAGCTTTGGGAGCCCTTACAAAAGAAAAAGAAACAAAAAAGAATGCAAGAAACCAAGCAGCATCCTTCAAGTATATTTTGCTGTAATAAAATGTTACGATCGCCTAGCAACAGGCACGACTTTGCAGTCTGTAGATCGGGGGGGGGGGGGGGGGGGTTGGGTGGGATAGCAAAAGGACACAAAACAAAAGTCATGAAATTCATGAATGAATCAGGAAATCGTGTTGGCTTCGTACTCCTCCAACCGATCCTCTCTGTCGCACCTATGTAACTCTCCCTCTCTGTCGCACCTCCCTCTCCCACTCCATCGTCGACTTCTTTGGCTGTGTTTTCTGTTCTGTTTTTGTTGCCAAGCCGAGAAACACGTTCCCTGTGGTCCAGGTCCAGATCGGGACACCCTTCTCTGCTGCTGCTGCTGCTCGTTCTGGCCAGTCTGCGCATGCGTGACGTCTGTCAGCAGGCGACAGGAAGATGCCGCGCACACAAAAAAACAAAAGAAAAGAAAATAAAAAGAGCCAGTTTGAGAGCCTCTTTCGGCTGCGGTTTTTGCTGGATTTTGGTTTATTTGGTTTGTTTGCCAAGAAACATGTTTGCTGCCCTTTTTAGGTCCCTGCAATGGACGGTTCGGTTCGGTTCGGTTCGGTTGGGTCATGCTGGGCCCAAACTTGTTTCCAGTTCGCCGGCTTTTGCTGGACTGCATCTATAAGCCATCGAACAGCGAGAGAACAGCCTTGAGGAAATAAGGAAGTTTCGTCTGTCGTCAAGTGGCTGAGGGGAGTGTGGTGGTGGTGGGTTGGGGTGTGGGGTGTGGGGTGATTTCAGCTGCTTTATGCCACTTCAGCTGCAGCTTTCTTTCTCTTCCGTTTCGTTCAATTCGATTGCAATCGGCAATTTTCTATTTCGATGCTTGAATCGCAAATGCAGCATAATTGAGCAGAAATAAATAAAATGCCTGGCAAAATATTGCAGTTGCAACAGAGACTGCGACTGCGACTGCGACTCCTCCATTGTGCCACGTTCAAGTGGCTGCCATCCATCCAACCATCCATCCATTCCAACCATTCATCTGCCATCCACCGCCGCCGCCGGATGTTGGGGGCATATTCAACTATCAGCTATTTATATTTGCAACTTGCAACCTGCCTCTCTGTCTCTTTGTTGTTTCATTGCTTTTATTCTTTTTTTTGCTCTCAGCTTTATTTTTGTATTTATTTTTTTGTGCATTTTGAACAGACATTTTAGTTGTCTTGTGGACTCCACCACCCAAAAAGTCTTTGGAGGAAGTAGTTTTCGTGTGCGATTATGCAACAGTGAGGCTGTGACTGCATCTGGAGTTGGTTTGGGTTGGGTTGGGTTGGGTTGGGCGTCGTGCAGATGCAAACTTAAGAGATCTCCGCTTAGATGAAGTCTTCAGAGAGCCGTTTGAAGAGTCAATTAACGAGGTAATGTTTTTGAGTAGCGCAGAGAGAGAGATGAACAAAGAGGCACTTAGTGCAGAGAGCAGCAAAAGAGCGAAGATTAGAGAGAGGGAGAGAGGGAGAGAAGGAGAGTTATTCGCTCGCACTCAATGGCTTTGGGGAAGCTCTGATTGTCAGTAAGAAGATGTATCTAATGTTTCCAATGATTCTTCATGGCGTGACGAGTCGCTGACCACACCAAGGCCATGCCATGTCAAATGGTTGAGTGCCCCTTACCAAAGTAGAAGTAGAAGGTCGAGTTAGACTCCACTCAAAGAAGTGGAGGTGGCAGCGCATTGCTGAAGGTTTACGTTTCCATTTCTGGCAATTACAATGCAACAGAACGGAGCACTGCAACTGCTGCCACATAAATCACACTTAAAGAGACCCCCCCCCCCCCCCGCGACCCTCCAAGGAGCACTCTTTTTATAGCCTGCGACTTGCACTCAATGAAATGCAGGTTACTCGAGTGTGGAGGTGGAAGGTAGGATGAGGGCTTCCAGTTGGGTTCCGGCTCAATGCCAACTGAGCATAAAAATGCACAAGAAAACGTACGTGGATTTGGCCATAGGATAAGGGGAAGAGGGCTGTGGGCTGTGGCTGTGGCCCATCCACCAAATGCAGTTTTCACTTAACGGCAAGTGGCACATAAATTTCAGCAAGGACGAAAATACACTTGAGCGCAAACAGGAGAGCAGTTGGTGGCTGTGGCTGTGAGCCGTTGAGTTCTGATAAGTGGACAAAATGTGCATCGCTCTGTTCTGATTTTTGGTTGCCTCTGCTGCTGCCGCTGCCACGCTTTGGGGCAAACAATCTTGGCAAATATTTGGTGGCAAGGGCGGGCACTCGAGTCGAGAGGCACCGTCGAGGTCAACTGGTGCATGAAATTTCGCCAAGCAGCTGCAAAAAGAGAAACCCAAAAATTCGAAGCAGCTGCAAACTGAAGCTGGATTCAGAGGCTGCCCTAAGATGGCTTTTGAGGGGGCCACAGTTGAGTTGGCCAAAAGAATCTCAAAATGCCTTCACTCCAAGACTAAATTCATTCTCCATCTTTTCTTTGCAGGTCAGCAAAACCATGAGATACTCCGCAGGCGATTGCTGTGCGGTTTGAGCGCGTCTTTAGACGCTCAGACTGAGCGCCCAGAAACGGTCCTTCCTCCTCCTCACAAAATCCAACAATGATGGGGCACTGCAGCAAGCACCTGGCCCTTGGCTGCCTGATACTCTTCCTTTGTGTGCTCCATGTGCTCGGCAAGGAGCAGTCGCCGGCCGGCGAGCCAACGTCCTCGCATCACCGCCAGCAGCATCAGCATCATCGCAGCCGTTCGGGCAAGCGTTTCTCGCGCGACTCGAACGGACCGCGCGAACGGCGACCGAACATCATACTGATACTCACCGACGACCAGGACGTGGAGCTGGGATCGCTGAACTTTATGCCGCGCACGCTGCGCCTGCTGCGGGATGGCGGTGCCGAGTTCCGGCACGCGTACACCACCACGCCCATGTGCTGTCCGGCACGGTCGTCGCTGCTGACGGGCATGTACGTGCACAACCACATGGTGTTCACCAACAACGACAACTGCTCGAGTCCCCAGTGGCAGGCGACGCACGAAACGCGCTCCTATGCCACGTACCTGTCGAATGCCGGCTACCGCACCGGCTACTTTGGCAAGTATCTGAACAAGTACAACGGCTCCTACATACCGCCGGGATGGCGCGAGTGGGGCGGCCTGATTATGAACTCCAAGTACTACAACTACAGCATCAATCTGAATGGGCAGAAGATCAAGCACGGCTTCGACTACGCCAAGGACTACTATCCGGATCTGATAGCCAACGATTCGATTGCCTTTCTGCGCTCCTCGAAGCAGCAGAACCAGCGAAAGCCCGTCCTCCTCACGATGAGTTTCCCAGCGCCGCATGGGCCAGAGGATTCGGCACCGCAGTACAGTCATCTCTTCTTCAATGTGACCACCCATCAGTGAGTATTCCTGCAGCTTCTCCTTCAGACTCCTTTCTAACTTTGGCTGTGCTCACAGCACGCCCTCGTACGATCACGCACCCAATCCGGATAAGCAGTGGATCCTCAGGGTCACCGATCCCATGCAGCCGGTGCATAAGCGCTTCACCAATCTGCTGATGACCAAGCGCCTGCAGACGCTCCAGAGCGTGGATGTGGCCGTCGAGCGGGTGTACAACGAGCTGCGGGATCTCGGCGAGCTGGACAACACGTACATTGTGTACACCTCGGACCATGGCTACCATCTGGGCCAGTTCGGGCTGATCAAGGGCAAGAGTTTCCCCTTCGAGTTCGATGTGCGAGTGCCGTTCCTCATCCGTGGCCCAGGCATACAGGCCTCCAAGGTGTAAGTGTTCAATGGCATCCTTTACATTCCTCCCAAATGATATTCACGTTTGCTGTTCTTTGGCAGCGTCAATGAGATCGTATTGAATGTGGATCTGGCTCCCACTTTCCTGGACATGGGCGGAGTGCCCACGCCCCAGCCATGGATGGGCGCAGCATTCTGCCGCTGCTGCTTAGTAGGAATCGCGCTGTGCGCGACAACTGGCCCGACAGCTTCCTGATCGAGAGCTCTGGGCGGCGGGAGACGGCCGATCAGATTGCCGAGTCGCGGGCACGGCTCCAGGCGGAGCGACGCAGCATGAAGCTGGCCAATAGCTCGCTGCTCGAGGACTTTCTGAGCGGAGGCCCAGGCCCAGGCCCAGGCCTCACTTCCACGCCCGGCAGCACTGCTGCAACGCTACTGAACTCCAGCACCACACAGCAGCAACAGCAGCAGCAGCAGGATGACTTCGAGGAGGACCCAGACACGGAAACGGACAACGAAGAGGATGACCTGGACATGGACAGTTCAGCGGCTGCCTTGGAGGACGATGATCTGGAGGATGCCGCTGGCGAGGAAGTCGACGACGACGAACTGGAGGAGCAAGAGCAGGAGCTGCTGCAGCAGCAGGACAACAATCTGCCCGTGGCCCCGTACATAACCAAAATGATGCGCCTCAACTCGGAGTGCTCCGATCCGGCGCTGCTGAAGAACTGCCTGCCCGGCCAGAAGTGGAAGTGCGTCAACGAGGATGGACGCTGGCGGAAGCACAAGTGCAAGTTCCACGTAAGTAGAGCGCCGCAGCAGAAGATATCCAAAACTGAAGCTCATTCGCGGGTTTCCTTTTCCAGCTGCAACTCGAGCATCAGCTGGCGGCCATGCCCCGGAAGCAGTACCAACGCAATTGCGCCTGCTTCACCTCGGACGGGCTGGTGTACACCAAGATCCGGGCACCGTCCGCCAGTGGCCACCGCCTGAACAAGCGCACGCACCACGGCGGTCAGGGCAAGCGCAGGAACAAGCGGGAGCTGGTTGTCTATCACACGGAAATGCCCTACGAAATGGAGGAGCTACTGGGCCTGCACCAAGCCATCGATCTGCTGGCAGAGCACAGCCATCGCAGCAAGCGTGAGGTGGCCGCCAATGCCAGTCCCAGTACCAGTACCAGTGCCAGTCCCAGCTCGAACGAAACGATTGCCCAGGTCATGCAGCAGATACAGACCACACTGGAGACCCTCGAGCACAAGTTCAACGAGCATGAGCTGCACAGCAGTCCGAATGGAAACTCCACTGCCAATTCCGGTTCCTTTGTGCGTGGCGGCAAGTTTCCCAAGACGGGGGGACGGGTGGGCCATCGGTGCTTTGTGGACGCGCACACGGCCAAGGTGAACTGCTCGGATGTGATCTACGACGATGAGAAGACGTGGCGCACCTCGCGCAACCAGATCGATATGCTGATCAAGCTGCTGAAGGACAAGATCGGCAGGCTCAAGGAGATGAAGAAGCAGCTGCGGGAGAGCAACAAGTTGGCCTTGGCCGCTGGCCGACGCAACGAAAGCCGCCGACGCAACGAGGCCAATCTGTTGGGTGAGACAGGAGCCGGACCCGAGTTCAACATGAGCTACTTTACGGGAGCCGCCAGCAGCACGTCGCGGCCCAGTGCCAACGGTGTGGGACAAAAGGAGATATTCCGTGGCTTTGGCAGAGTCTTTGACTCTGTGGAGCAGGTGCAGGTGCAGGAGCAGCAGCAGCCCCAGACGCCGCGCTATGCCTCACGGGCCGAATGCTACTGCGAACCAGATGCAGGAGAGAAGTAAGCAGAGGGTTGTGGTACAAGATATCACACAACTAATCGCCTTTTTATTCCCCCTACAGCTATGCAGACTCCAAGGAAATGGCTCGTGAGGCGCGGCGAAAGCTCAAGGAGGAGCGTCAGCGAAAGAAGGAGCGCAAGCGGATCAAGAAGGCGCGCCTGGAGAAGGAGTGTCTGTCGGAGAAGATGAACTGCTTCTCGCACGACAACCAGCACTGGCGCACGGCTCCCCTGTGGAACGACAGCCCCTTCTGCTTCTGCATGAATGCCAACAACAATACGTACTCCTGCCTGAGGACCATCAATGCCACCCACAACTATCTGTACTGCGAGTTCACCACGGGCCTGATTACCTTCTACAACCTGACCATAGGTACTGACCAACCATCCCACTGAGACAAACACTGCAGCCAATCCTCATGTCTGACTCACTTTACAGATCACTTTGAGACGACGAATCGTGCTGCCAGTCTGACGGCCGGCGACAGGGCCCACATGCACGATGCCCTGGAGCAGCTGAAGGGCTGCCGTGGACGCAACTGCAGCGTACGCAGACATCAGGCGCATCTGGAGACGGGCGCTGCTCCACATTTGCCCGCAGTCATCAATCAGGTGCAGCGCAACAACAAACGCAAGCACTGTAAGCGGCAAATTTCCTTGATTTAAGCTCCTCACAAAAATGTTACCCATTTCCGTCCTTCTTTTCTGTTCTGATTTTGCTCTGTTCAGCTCCTCTGTCGGCCAGTGTGGGCAACTTTGGTTTTGTGGGCAGTCGACTGGACGTGGATGGACTGCCGCCCTTCAAGCGTCGCAAGCTATCCAAATACCACAGGTGAGTGAGTGTCCATCAAGTGTAGGGATTCCTGGAATTAACTTTCGTGCTGCAGATGGACTGGCTCGCAGCAGACGCATATGAAAAGGCGCCCCTGGAAACAGCAGCAGCCACAGTCCACACAGCAGTCCACTCGGCTGCTGCCCACGCAGGCTGTGACTGCAGCTGCGGCGGCAGCCTAGACGGAGACTCAGTTGGATGGATGGACAGTTGGAGTTGGAGTCTCCCCAGTGAATACACATATCCTATGCGTACCTTGCTTGCCACCAGCTCCCTCCCAGCTCCCTCTTTGGTTAGCCCTCGCCCCCCCTCACATTGGATTTCTTCATACATAAATAAGACTGTGTTTTTTTTTTATAATCCATCTACTTATTTTTAGTCTCGTTTAACCGCAGCTGTTTGTGGTCGACTTGCAATATTTACAATACATTTTACGATATTTAATTAGCTCTTAGGAACCCCCCCACCCCCCCCCACCCCTTAATTTGTATATAAATTTAGACGGATCGACTAACAGTTATCGAATACGACGAGTACGAACTATACTAAATAAATTATTTAGCGAAATTGGTTACAAGTTAAATTAGTTGAGTAAAAAAAACCTAGCAAAGAAATCGTTTAACTGTAGCGAATCCCAAGTCCAAAATCCACAACTGTATTTATTGGCCATTCATTGCTAAAGTAACAAAATGCTATAACAAGTTGATGTCACTGTGTATTAGAGAACTAAAACCATATACATACATATATTTATGCCCCCAACTAGTTACGTTCTAGGTGTTAAGTACTCCCCCCGCCACGCCACGCCACGTCACGCCACGCCACGCTCATCATGCCACAGAGAGCCACGAAAGGCGCATTTTGTAGCAGCCGCCGCGCTTTGCCAACGAACAAACACACACAAACAAACATACAGCATATTGTATCTGCCACGTTAATAATGTCATTAAATTAACTATAAACACACAAAACATATACATACATATTTAAATTCAACTTGATAAGAAAAGAAAAAAAGAAAAAATAAAATAAAATAAAGTTGCAAATAATAAACATTTATCGCAAATTTGGTTGATTTATTCTTTAATTTTCCTGCTCCACTCAACGGTGAATGTAGTCGGGATCCTCACGATTCTGGGGCGAGCTTTGCACATACTTCCTGTACGTTATATATCGGCGGAGGACAGGTGGAACGTCGCGGCCTAAAAGAATGCCTAAAATTCGCCATATTGTTCCCAGTTGCATGGCAGTCAGCTTGTCGATAGCAACCGATTCAGATTCGTAGCATATTTTTGGGTGTAAGTGTAACAGTAGGCGCACTGTTGATCATGACTTTGTTGTTGTTAAAACCTCCCTCTAGGACCTTCAGGGCTTCCAGGAAGAAATATCCAGCATCAGGACTTGCATTATCAGCGAATTCCCAAACATTACTTCGCGACTACGATCCGATTTGTGTACCCAGGCCAGCATCAGGACTTGCATTCGACAATGTGGGGGTGCCATCCGTGAAGAGGGTCCCAACAATCATTCACGCGGAGTACCAAAAAAACTCACTGAGCTACGATGATGACTAAACTTTTCGCCGAACGATAATCGGATTGTCATTGCGTTTGCGGTGACCATTTTCTCACTCCCTAGCGACGCACAGTGGGGCCAGCGCCGGGCAAATATGCACCGAAATCAAAGTTCAACTTTGACTATTTATTGCAAATCTTCTAGACATTGTAGCGCCTGGTGTACTGGTGCAGACTACACTTTAAGGGATTTCATTTTAAATGCAATTTATTTCATGAAAATATCTTGATTCGTTCAGAAGTTATTAATTTAGCAAGCTGAAATGGCGGATGGCCCCACTGTGCAATGTGGACCGGACCCCTTTTATAGCTGTTGACTTGCTTGAATTTAGTTTGACTTTTAACTTTAAGCTTTCCATTACTTTGTATATTTTTATTGTGGCTACGTCTTCTTGAGATCGGAACGACTTTATCTCGCTGCAAACAAAACAAGCGGACGGAGAAATGTGGGCATGGCATGGCTGCGAGTATTTACAGACTCGTACATCCGCAAACCGCCACTGATCAAGATTATATATGTACATATGTATAGCTTATAGATGCGGCATGCTCTTTGTACATAATAATAAAAAACAAAGAACTTTCAGTTGACTTAGTTCAAGAGCCTAAGGGGGGGGGGCAGTGTTTCAAGTGGTTCAATGGGTGTAATCAGAGAAGAATTCCGCTCATTCAAAGGTGTGTGCAATTCTGAAAGATAGCCATCATCTTAATGATAACAACAAACTGGAAAGAGACAAAGAGAGAAGTTGGAAAAGACCCTCTGTTAAGGGTAAGATATCCAGCGCAATGCCGTTAGAAACAGCCGCGCATATGGCAAGCGACGGGGTACGGGGGACCCAAGCGGAGTGGAGCGAACATCATCAGCTGTAAATAAGATCGGGCCGTATCGCTAATTAAGTTGTGGAGATGTTTTCCGTCGCTGTCAAATATTGTTACCGCCAGCCTGACAATTCACACTTGACACTTGACGCGCTAATTTCCGCTGCAATAGGGAGCAGCGCTGGGGAGTTGGGCGGGCCAGCTGCTGCTGCTGCTGCTGCTGCTGCTGCTGCTGCTGCCATTGCCACTGAGGCTGAGTGCTGACAGCCCGTTTTAGGTTTGAGGTATGGCCGGAGAACATGCGAGTGTGTGTACACTTATCTCCACCGAAACCCAACACAAAGAGACAGAGAGAAAGAGGCAGAGAGAGCGAAACAACAGAGCGAAGTCGAAACCCGTCCGTCTACCATTTTGTGGAGATATCGTGCTAAAATTTTACGCAAGCAACAAAGTTATCAGCTTGAAATTGTACTCGGATTTATTGTGGTCTATGCGACAAAAAAAAAAAAGCTGCCAACCGATCACATGATGCAGACGAGAGGCCTGACAACAAGGCCACTTTACGATTTGCACACTTCAGTCGAGCGGAGAGATATCGTGCTGAAATTTCACAATGTTTAGAATTCTGTTTTGCTGCCTTGCTTCGAACGGGGCCTGGCTACGGGTCGGTTCAATCTTGATGAGGGGGGAACTTTGTGCCTTGTCTGGGCACGTACTCTGTTTTATTCCAGGCATTCTGTGGAAACTCACTGAATAAAAATAGCCAGCAAGTTTATAACACATTATATGGGGGTATTAGAATTTTAAAAAGATGATGCCCAATCTCAGGTCTTCATTACGAACCTGATTAGTACACACATACATGTACATATATAGAATTTCACACAGCTAGAATATTATCATTTCGGTCAGTTTATTTTTAATTTCTTTGAAGTTATCAAGCTGAAAATTGCGAAATTTGGATCGAATAATCATTCTGAATTTGGGAAAAATCGTCAGCCTCCGAATTTCAGTTATTTATTGCAATTTTTAAGGAAAAAATAAATCGGATAAATCCATCAATTTTCTATATAAATTTCTGCTATTGCACGTGTCTTGGTAGGAAAAACTTTCGTGTGTGTTTTTACTTAAAATTTCCAAAAAGTCACAATCCAAAGAACGTCATAAAGTTTACACCAGTGTGCTAATTATTGTCAAATTGGGACTAATAATTCGAAATTTGTGGATTGAATAGGAATGATATGATAGCTCGTCAGACACGTCGTCTTTGTGTCACAAACATTGTTGTTTGTTTAAGAAAACAAAACTTCAATCAAACAAAACAAAGTTTTCGTTTCATAAACAGTTCCATGGGATGCGTTGATCCTAAAATCTCCATTCTTGTGTGACATTTCAAAGATGCAGTCGCTTATATTTTTACTTAATGTACGGGGGCTTTTTATTTTCTACATAAATATACAAAAATTATAAATATATAAACATTCTGCTATGCAGACTAAGTCCTAAGTGTCCTTCTTGGCTTCAAGCAGTTTTTGGGTCACCTGCCGCAGGACCTGCAGCTGCTGTTCATAATTGTGGACAGTGGCCAGCTCCTCGGCATGATTGTGATGTGGGGGCTGGTGGGCGTGTGTGTGTGAGTGACCACCCGAATCCGTACCCGAACCCAACCTGGTCTCAGTCTCTTGGTGATCATCTGTGTGGGCCGAGCAGCTGCTGTGGCTATGGCTGTGCCCGTGTCCACCACTGGCACCTGCAAAAGTGGAAGGAAAGGGAAGGTGTTACAGTGACCATCTGACATTCTAAAACTTAAAGAAAAACTGAAAAGTGTGTCGATTGTAATCTGGGGAACCCAATTTCTGCCCCGATAGAAAATCGATTAGCGCACAGTTTCGGAAGTGCGACGAGTACAAAGCAAAAACAAATCGCCTACTGCATGCATGCCTATTCCATAAACAATAACCCCTCAGAATATATGATTTATGGGTGCTACGATGGCCCCCGGGCCCTTATCTATAGCAAAACTATTTACGTATCCAACTTACACTCAACCTGTACTGTACCAGTTCGCGTTAATCTGACAGCCTGGTGCCATAAAATTGTACGTGTAAATATATCGATGGCTCATCTGTGGGTATGGATGAAGTTGAAGTTGGTGCTTGTGCGGTCGTTACTTAACTAATGTGGTGTGGTTTTGATCTCTCCTCGGGTACTTTTTTGATGGGCAACCCCCTCGATTCGATTGTATGACTTCATGGCTGGCTACGGGATCCACCTGTTTTCCAGGTACACAGAGACAAACAGACAAACAGAAAGACAGACGTGTGTACGCTATGCAAAATAAACCGCAGCAAGGTCTGTTACAAGGTCAACCACGCAGCGGCGAATAAATCGCAAAGCAGAGCTGACTAGAACCTGTTCCCGATTCGCCCGAATCGATTCCGGTTGAAGACATCTCAGCTGATCTGCCTGCGGCCCAACTAATTGCCACTCGAATCATGGAATGGGATGGAATTTATATATAGAAGATAGTTTTACTCACTGATTTGCTGCAGCCCGAACATGACGAGGAAGCCCACAAAGAGGGCCAGGTAGGCGCGCAGTCCGGATCTGTTCTTCGACAGAATCTCAAAGAACACCACATAGATGAGTGTGCCGCAGGCAAAGCCCTGCAGAATTGCCGACGCCAGATTGGGACCCGTCTCCTGACCCCGGCTGATCAAGATACCAATGCCAATGCCCAGCGGACTGACAACCGCGAATGTCAGCACGTACAGGATGGCCAGCGTGAGGCGAGTGCGGGCCACAATTAGCTCCACGCCCACACAGAAGGCAAGCACAAGCTTGTGGGCGGACACGGCTCCGAACATGAACCACACGGAGCTGGCGGAGCTCTCCAGGCCAATGGCCATGCCCTCAAAGAGTTCGTGGAGAGACAACGCCGAGACAATGAAGAGTCCGCGCAGGGAGGAGGTCAGCATGTCCGTGGAGGAGGCATCGTCCATTACGACGGGAAGGTGGCTGTGTCCGTGCCCATGGCTGTGGCTGTGACTGTGGCTATGATGGTGCATGTGGCTGTCGTGGGGCAGAGCCAGCTGCTGCTTGGTGCCAAACTTCTGTTGCTCGAGATCGTTCTGCAGGAGATTCTGCACGGAGAGTGTTCCCATCTCGGATGTCGCATTGCTAGCTCCATTTTCAGTCGGCGCACTGGGCTCAGTCGCCTTGAGCAGATGGCTGTTGCGGATGCTGTGGCCCCGCTCAAAGGCCGCTCCGGCCGGATCCTGCTGGTGCCTGTCCACATACGTGTGCATGGCCTCCTCGATGAAGTACATCAGGAAGAAGCCGCAGCACATGAGAAGCTCCGCCAGCGGGAAGGTAAGCTCCCCAATGATGCCGCACTCCTGAAGTGCCTCCACAACCTCCTGGACTTCTGGCAGCAGATGCAGAAAGGTGGTGGCCAGCAGGACTCCGCCGCCAAAGTACAGGAGACACTTGACAACTATCGCCGATCGGGCATTTGTCTGGTTCTCCGTCCAGCGGTAGCACCGATTCAGCAGGAAGGGTATGGATCCGCAGATTGTGCTGGCAAAGCAGAGCACCACCATCGCCGTTACCTTGGCTATCAGCACCCCACTCGTGTCATCGTCGTCGTGGTCGTGGTCGTGATCGTGATCGTGATCGTGATCATCCTCCTCATCCTCGTCGTGACGTGCCGTCCAGTGGCTGTTGCCTTCATCAATTTGCAGGAAGCATTTCAGAAAATTATTCACTTGTGTTTGATTCATTTTCGCGGCTTCTTTTGTATTGATTCGTTTTGTTTGGGATATTTTGTTTTGTTTGGTTTTTGCAACTCGTCGCACACCACTACTCTACGCTCTACGCTCTGCGCTCGTCTCTCTGCTCTCCGCCAGTATGGTCTCTTCTATACGTTCAATTCTCTTGGCTAAAATTCGCCCAGCAGCCTGTGGTAGCGGGGGGTTCTGTGCTCGGAATGTCAATGTTGGGTTGGGTTGTGGTTAACCATTTAGTTGTTGACACTTGGACTCTGATTTTAACTTTTTCAGGTGCATGCCGCTTCGACAGTAGCCGACTTTTCCTTCCCTGTTCGTGTTAATGGGAAACTTTTCCTTCACAACATTTGAATAAACTGCTTTGAAAGTGCGTTTATTGGCTGGCTGAACTGCTTTTCTTGGTGTCGCAGAGGTGTGGTGTTGAACGCTTCAAGCAGTCTCGCCGACTGTTTTGTTGGATTGACGTTGGACGGGCAGTCAAGTTTTGGTAGTTAATTTGAAGCTTTCTTGCACGCCGCCTCTCTCGCTCTCTCTCTCTCTCTCTTGTCCCAGCAGACGTGAGCAGCAGGTTAAACAGTTAATAAAACACTCTTAAAGCGCTCTCACTGCTGGCGCTCTTTCTTCCGATCTCTACCCGCAACATCTCGAACGTTCACCTGTTGAATGTTGCTGTTGTTTCTCCGTAATAATAATAATTGTCTTGGACTCAGCATAAAACACACACACACACACACATACACACACTGACTCATTGCCGATTGGCACAATGCACAAAGGCCAGATGGAGCTTGAGTTCGCGCCGCGCCCGATTGAGTAATTGCATCCGTTCACTTTGGCTAGCATTAAAAGGCGCCTGACCTTAGCCAAGATTTAGGATCAACTGAGCTGAACGCAACTTTTACTTAGAGCCAACAATAACAACAGCTGCCTGCCACTTACAACAGCTTTGCGCCGGAAATGAAAGCTCTGCGGTTGCTGTCCCGGCTATGGCGGGCGTGCGCTCGTGTAACTCTAACGGTAATTATGTTTAACTGACGGTAATCGTGTAAGCTGTTTGTAATTAATGTGTCAACTAGTTGCGGAAAGTAACTATTGCCAGTTAGAAATGTGTCGGTACAAAGCTTACCATATAATCACCCAAAAGTTATTTCTGCTTAATTTTGGGAAAAGGAATTTAATACTCTTGAAACTATTTAACTGCCCATAATTAAAGGCTTTATTAGCTTGTGGAATCTTATCTACATCGCAATTTGGTGTATAGCTAAGCAAATAAGGTGAGAAGCGAACACATCGGCCAGTTCCTTTGGTTTTTGATGCATCCACTAGGATATGATTGGAGTCGCATAGCTATCTACATATACATACGTACAACAAACTCTCAAACAAAGTGGACAAGTACATGGATCAGATTAAAGCGTGGACAAATCGTGAACTGTTTGTTAGAGACCGCATGATCCATAAATTAGTATAATCAACGATCAACGTGAGATTGGTCTAATTCTTTTGTTTTTTAGTGCGAAATACCCAACTAATTAACCATAAGTTCAATCTTATACAATACGTTGTATTTCCATTAATTAGCTTAAGTATCTTTCCGAAAAAAAAAATCTGTAAAAAATATACACGCAGTTTTTCAATAATTTCTCATTTATTTTGTTCTCATTTTTTCGCTTGTTTTTTGTTTCATTTTTTTTACTTTCTTTTTGTTGGTTGTTTCTCTCCGTGTTATTTGCTTACATTGTTTATGTTATCATTTGTTGTTGTTGCTGTTGTTGTCATACTTATAAATTAGTAATAAATCATTTTTTATACAATATTTTCTGTTGTTCTTTCGCTTTATTTCGAAATGTTGCTGCTGAGATAACAATTCGGTTTGGAAAATTTTCTTTACATTTTGTTTATTTCCGTTTGCTTTTGTTTTAAAACTGCTTTGCCGCAGTTAACAATGTTAACTGCTTTACCTGCAATTATCAAAGGCTTGCGTGCAATGCTTGCTAGCCAACCGTTAAACGCTTTTTGTGTGTTCTTTGTGTGTGTGTGTGGTTTTTCGCTCCGCCAGCACTGCTTCGTTCTGGCCTTCACGGCTTGGTGTATGTATGTGTGGTCGCAAATATGTAAATTTCTTCTTTTCTGTTCTTGAATATATTTAAATCAATGCATGCTTTATGTTATTTCTTTTCCTTTCTTTTATCAACATTTAAAGTACATTATGTATGTATAATCTGTTATACTTTACTTTAGTTATGTATATATATATAAACTAGTGCGAATTTTCCTGTTCTGCTTGACTGCTTTCTTTTTCATATTTTACTTTATAGAAATATCCACTTTAGCATATTGGTTTATCTTTAATATTTCATATATAATACAAATGATTTTCATTTAACTATACAAGAAATTTGGATTAATTTCATATACTATATGCAATTTGTTATTCATGTAAAATTTGAAATTTGATTTTCTGTTAGTTTTGTTTTTTGTTTTTGTTTTTTTTTTCGTTTTTCATTGCTAGAAAGATTGCAAAAAACACTTTAAGTTTGCTTTGTTCTTGTAAAGTTAACACTATTTTTATTTTATGGTGTATGTATATTTGTAATAAGTATAAAAATTTGTTTAAAATATATATATATATATTTTTATTCCACACTCGTATGATTTATTGATTTTAGCTGTACTTTTTCATGTTTCATGGAGAAGTGTAGAGAGGAGAAACAAATTCGTTCAGAGTCGGAGATGTGTGTGCGGTTTGTGGGGGTATTTTTTTATTCGTTTCATTTCTTTGGGAACTTGGGAGTAGTGCAGGCAACTTTCTCAGTTAGTTTAGTACTCGTATCACGTAATATCAAAATAAGTGGCTCAGTACAGTTTGTTTTTTTTTTCTTTAACTATCGAGGAGTGATTGATCTCTCTGTGGAAACTCGGGCCCCACTTATTATCCGCTAAATGAAACATTGACCTAAGAAATAATTCGCAAAAATAAATGCACAAAACGAATTCAGCTACCAAGAAGGACTTTCCGAGTGACTGGGACTCCTACATTTTGATTTATCCAATAGATACGCTACATAGATGTGTGTGTGTATATATATCAAAATATCTGCTCGCGTGTGTATATGTATGTACAAAGATTAGCATTAGAAAAGTTCATCCAAAAACAGAGCTAAACCAGAGCTGCCTACGCTGATGGGGAGGATGAGGTTCGGATCGATTCGAATGGGACCTTTAGGGTTCTGGGGATGGGGAGTACTGTAACTGCTGCGTGTGCCAGAGCGAGAGAGAGGCATACAATTATACTATATATTTGATATATACGTATTATGTATATAAGTTGGTTTCGGTTTCCTATATATCCGCGTACATATGCATTAGTTTTGAATAGTTTTTCAAAAATGAAGTTTATTTTCGCTTTCTTTTCTTTCATTATAATTTACAATTTGTTGTTGGTTGCGTATAAATATGTTTTTGTTTATCATTTACTTTTCTGTTCCTTCCTTCCCTTCTTTTCCTTTCCTTTCTTTCTTTCTTTTATCTTTTTTTCTCATTTAATGATGCTGCACTAGTTTCTCCTTCTTCTTTTAAATATATATGTTTATATATATAAATATGTTAAGTGGTTTTCTTTTTTGTTGTATGTGTGTGTGTGTGTGTGTGAGTGTATGTTTTAAGTTTCCTTTAGTTAGGAGCAATGGGGGTTTTGGGGATAGGTTTAGGGGGGTTTGGGGGGTCTCCTTTCCAATTCCACCGATGGTTGCGGATGAGGAGGGAGATTACTGGCTGCTTGTGTGAATGATTCTTGGACAGGTTTCTGTTTCTATTTCGGTTTTACGTTTGAATTTTGTTTTCTTTTTTATTTGTAATAGCATTAATTAATAATAATATAATTAATAATTATAATAATTTATATAATAAACGCAAAATTGGTAAATAATAAAAATAATAATAAAATACAATCATTACATTAATTAATCAAAACTTGTTTCATTTTGTTTGTTTGTTTGTTTTACTCTGTTTTAGTGTATATTTTGTATGTTTATGGTTTGTTTTGTTTGGGGTTTTTTTTTGTTTTTGTTTTGTTTTATGCTTTTTGCATTCTCTGTTCTTGTTTTTTGTTTTATGTTTTGTTTGTAGGGGGTTTGTTTGTTTGTTTGTTTGTTTTTTTTATATTTATATAAATTACAACGGAAGTGTCGGTGTGTTTGTAGTTGGTGTGGGCGTCAGCATCGACGCGGATGGAGGATAACGCAACGTGTGCTGCGACGTTGCCTGCTGGATGTAATCCTGACTCGGATTATTCAATACGCTATCCCGTGAGTTTGAATGTGAAGTGGCGCGCAGCAGGGTGACTGCCTCGCGTTCCGGACTACATTGTACACCGTCTAGTCATTTTTGGCGCGTCGATTTCTTCTTCTTTCGTTTAAAGAAACAACAACATCTGGAATATAAGGAACCACTGGAGACAGTTAACCAAGGGACAGAAACGTGATTGGATACGGATACGGAGGGGGAAGTGGAGTGGATTTTGAGTTGGTGGTGGTGGATACGGATAAGGATTATGGAGAGAGAGAGAAGAGAAAACGGAAAAACGGAAGTTGCGCATTAAAAACGACAAAAGCAACAAAAATTTCACTAATTTAGTTGCTCTATTAATCGATTTATCGTAGGAATATAAACTAAATGTATCGATAGAACGTGTGCTATCTTGGTCGATATACCGACACATTTGTATGTGATTAAATAACATGAGATATCTGTAGATCTATACATCAGTCTATCTGTCTACTTGTCTATCTCTTGGATACATTTATCCATCATATTGCAAAATTGTTCACTTGAGATGCATTATTAAAGGCATTCTCATAAGATTACATCAATTTCTCAGTCTATTGCTTGATACATCTATCTAGAAAACTATCTATCTATCGACATATCGATTAATTGAGCACTTAAATAACACATACTTTGTTTCATCGACAACTTCGACTTCAGGCTGCTGTGTGATGGGCGTGTTTGAGTGTCCGGCCGTGGGATCGTCCGGATTTAGTTCGCCATTCGTCGAACTCACAACCTGGAAACAAGGACACAAAACAGAGAGAAATGATGCATAAAATATTAGTTATTAATCGCCACTTGTCATCAAATCTTGTACTAAACATTTAGTTCATACACATGGTATAAATATATGTATATATATATATTTAGAAAGATATATATATATATATAAATATAGTAACTGGTGATAATACATAATTGGACGAATTACACTCGTTATTTTGATTTCTTGTTAGCACTAGTCAAAAATGAAATCATTAATCGAAATACAATTTAAACAAAAACCAGAATTGGAACGCCGTACAGTCACCACATGGAACAAAACTGTTATACAGCTCTACAAAACCAAACTGGACTACGTGTGGGTAAATTTTGAGGGGGATTTCTTTTTTTTTTTGCAAACGAGCGATTAACTATCAATGTCTGTCATGAATTTCCCTTACTGGACCTACTACAGAGATTGCCTTTGAACATTGGGGCTCGTTTGCAGATCACAAGTACAGGCACACATCAACAAAACACACACACAGATACTACTACATATAGATGATGTATGATAGGACAAAAGTAGACGACAGGATGGACAGCATTAATTTAGAAAATACCTCTCGCTTAGGAACAATAGGAAACCCGTTAGGCACATTTCGGAGGGTAAATTCGTTTATATTTGAGTAATAGTAGTAGAAGAAGTAGAGTAGTAGTAGAAGTAGTAGTGTTGGAGGTAGTTCTTTGATTGGTGTCTTTATTTCTTTGGCGGTTCGTCGTCGCTTTTCTCATAATAAGCATCAAATGGGCTATCATCATCGGAGCTCGAATCTTCGGGCAATCTCTGTAATAAGTTTTTGGTGGTTTGTTTCGAATTTGTTTCGATGCATCAAAAATGGACTCTCTCCAATAGTAAGGCTAGGGCATGCCAATGATACAATAGATACAATATCGGTTGTTGACTTGTGAAAAATGGTAATCCTCTAGCGCCGAATTCTTAAGTCTATGACTGTATTTTGTGTATGCGTTTTTTGTGTCTGGTATGTGAAAAGTGAGCCATGCTGATTCTAAGTAGAGTGTTGTTTTTGCGAGTGTTTTTTTTTTTTGTGTGTGACATGCAAACATTACAGTTACGGCTAGACCAGTGTTGGCTAATGCACACAGCATGCAGGTGGGTGCGAACACGTTTCATCTTCTTTAAAATCTCTCATGCAGCTTTCATTGTGGGATCCTCAATCAATAATTACACTAGTCAAGGAAAAATAATCTAAATTCAAAAATAAAATAGAGGAAGATCCGAGAAAAAGTTGTACCCAAGAAGAGAACGAACGAAACGTGGGGTATAAACCAAAACGAACCGAACAAAAGTGGAGTAAACTAGAGTGGAGAGGATTAGGAATAACACATGTTGGGAGGAGATTGGAGAGAGAGAGAGATTGTTGTTCAGTACCTTGTTGAGCTAATGTAGAGTAAATCAAGTGAAAACATTAGAATCGAAAAGGCCAAAAATATAAAAGTCTGCGAGTAATTCAATGAATAGATAATGTTTCGTTGTAATAACCATAGGATAGATATACTTATAGGATATACAGTACGGCTATTGTATGTACAAAATTACAATCGTTCAAAGATTTCAATAACATTATGAGGCGATAATGCAAATATGTATGTATTTATGTTTATAGATGGTGCGGACAGATGTTTTGGCCTTGCTACAGATTTTTGGTAAATTTTCGTAAGTATTATTTATATACAATTACAGACTGAAGACTGAGAGCGGAGAGCGAGCGAGCGACAAAACAGAAATAAAAAAACAGAACAGAATAAACGGAAAAAGAAAGAAAAACTGTTTTACAACACTGGCCGGTTGTCGCAGCGAACTTACCTGCACTGAGCCATGCCGATCGGCCGGCGTTAGATTGCCCAGTGTTGCCCCCGGCTTTGGCACATCAGGCCACGCAGCAACACCTCCTTTGGCATTTGTCTGGTTCAATTCAATTCAATTCGGTACGGTTCGGTTCGGTTCGATGGTTGATTTTGGAGGATTGGAGGTAAGTTGTGTGGTTTGGTTTTTGTTTGGGTACAGTTTTCGGATCGGTTTTCGAGCGAGCGAGCGAGCAATTGTTGGAAACGGATTTATGCAAATTTATCAATAATTAATTTTTGATTTGTATACATTTTCTTTTTTGTTTTACTGTACAACAAAGACACAGCTCTAATTTATATTAAGTATTTTTTGAGGTGTATATGTTTTGTGTGTGTGTGTGTGTGTGTGTGAGTCAAAATAAAACTAAAGCAAGTCAATAGTGTGCTGGAACTAAAGTTATCACCGAAACAAAAACCGAAAACATAAACTTATTTCATATGGTAGACAAGAAATGCCAACAAAAAATCCAAATGTCATCAAACAAAAGAGAGAAAAAGAGAGCGGAATAAGTTGTGTGTGAGAGAGCAACGCTACTACAAGTCCCGTTCACCGATCAATCGATTCAAGCAGTTCTATCTAGTACACAAAAAAAGTAGGATTAGTTTAACTCTCAGTGTTTCCAGATTGAAATATGACACAAGCATTTTCAAGCTGGTAACAGAGAGATCTAAACAAAAGTTCTTGGCAGAAGAAATTGTAAAAAAAAATTAAACACATATGTAAGCCATTTCTGATCGTAGCATTACTCTCTAGAATCGGTTACAGATGTACATATTCTAGTATGATTGATTGGTTAGATTCGCATTTCACACTAACCAGTACAGAGATATTTTTCAAGTCTACAACGTCTAACCTGAAGTATGATATATTCTTCATTCTCATTCTCATTATCGTCATCAAAATCAAAATATGAAACATCCTATGGACGGACATAGGCATTTCATTTATATACATACATAAAACGTAAATGCCAACATTTTGTGTAGAGAGAGAGAGAAATAGGATTAGGATCGAAAACAAAAGCGTTTGAGATAGTAGGGTGGAAAAAGAAGAATAGTTAAAGATCAAATGTTAGAATCGAAAACAAATATAACCAAAGAGAGAAAATGTCAGCTAAAGCTATTCTTAAACAAAGGTAAATGTTGTTTGTCTTATAACCATTATATAAACGAAATTAAGTTACATTTCCATCAGGGAAATAGAGAGATATACATACATATGTATGTATGTATATTATAGAGTGGTACAAAGTATTTTTCTGTTCTGTAACATGAATTATATATGCATATAAATATACTTTACCTTAGCCGTAACATTATGCCGATCTTTATTTGGTGAAATGATGACTTCATGGCCAGTTTGCAGAGATCCGACGGGCGTTGACTGTTATTTTGTATTTTTTTGTTTCAATGATTTTTTTGGGATGCAGTTGGGTTTTATATTTGTATTATATATGTTTATATATATATAGATGATGCAGTTTCGAGTTTTTGGTTTAAACACACACAGAGAGTTACACGCACACGGACATGAAACGGTGTTGATAACCGAAAAGAGAGAGAAAAGAGTTCAAGAGAGAAGAGAAGTGCTGTTAAAAATGGCATCAATTTGTTGCTTAAGTTAGTTTCATCATTAGTTTCATCATTTATGCTTAATTGTACGCTAGCTTAATCAACCAAAATCTAAGGCAATCAATACAAGCATTTACCAACACTGAGTGAGCGAGCGAGCGGTCGAGCATCATACATGGCTATGCAACACTGATTTCAATATTTCGATAACTCTTTATGTTCTTCTGATACCTTATCTGACTTGTTCTTGGCCAAATGCGACGGCGGCGCATTCTTAATGACCTTCATTTGATCCAGCTGCTCCTTGGTCTTAAAAACAATACGGAATTATCTCAATTGTTATGGAAAAAAATAAAGATGGGATTCAAGGTTGGGGTGTTTAGGGTCATTTAAAACACATTTTTCTATTAGTTCTTTGTTGTTTGATCATCTTTACTTTGTCTTTATCTTAAGAGGGAGGGAGACCTCAAAAATATATATATATTTTTTTGGATCAAAGAAGATATAACACATGAATCGAACTTTTGAACAAACTGATCGTCTTCTTCTTCTCGTTCTGCAGCATCAAAAAGCGAACTGAGCATTGGTTATTGGTAGCCCTGCAGATGGATTGGCTTATAGGTCCTACGATCGATATTCAGTTGGTATATTAATTATCCTGGTGGTGGTGGTGACGATGGCTTTCAGTTGATTAGTAACATCGACCCTTCATGCTCGATCTTATCCATAATTCAAAAATGATTTTTTAGAGCTAATTGCGTGTTAGCCTTGGATGGTATTGGTTTTGATTTTGATATGGGTTATTGGTATAAATCTATATATATGTATCAGACATTGATCTGATCTAAAGGTTTTCACTATGTTTCCTATAAATTAAATTATGATATCGATGCTTTAGAATTCGGCAGAGTTTTCAGTATGTGAGTATATGTATGTGTGGTGTCTATTGTGTTAGAATGCACTCAATGAAAACTTAATCTTAGTTTCTGGTTAGGATATGGTTTTTGTAATGATTAAAATGAATGGGGACCACCTACCATTGTCTTCCCTGTCCAGTCGAACTCGCCCTCGTCGGTGTAGCCTTTACGTTCGAATAAGTCTTGAAACAGTCTTCGCAGAAAATCATAATCGGGCGTTTCGAAGAAATCTAACCGCCGTACGTAACGCAAATATGTTGCAAACTCTTCCGGATGTCCGTCGCAGAGCACCTATTAAACAAGAGCAGCCATTAGTATATAATTACATTTCAAACAGAAGAGATTTAGAGATGAATAGTTAACCTCAATGGGCGTTGCACGTTTCGTATCACCGATTTTTTGATATCTCTCCTTGAGTGTATCAGCCTTAAGGCCTTGCCACGGCAGTGAACCTCTTAAGAAATACATAAACATATGACCCAATGCCTCCAGATCGTCACGTCGCGACTGCTCGCGACCCATATGCGTATTGATTGACATATAGCGTGCGGTGCCGGTTAGGGACTTATGCTCCCGATATGGTATATGCCTATTTGTATCTAAATCAATGTATTCTTTGGCCAAACCGAAATCTAAACGAAACGAAACAACAACAAATTCGATTAATATTATAAATTTCAATTAATATTCGCTCCGATTTGAGGATACTCACCAATTATGTGTATAATTTTTTCACGTTTTGTTGACGTTCTGCCAATGAGAAAGTTCTCTGGTTTCACATCCCTATATATTAAGTGCCGACTATGAACATATTCGATCCGGTGGAGCTAAAGTTTTTGGTGTTGGGTGGTCGTAGGTTATACAAAAATAGAAAGAAAATCAATTAGTTAAGGAAGTATTTGTGATCGATAATTCTATAGAGAGCAATCCATAATATATCTTAAAAATATTATGGATTGTTCTTTTATTTTGCACAGAATGGAATTTAATTTCAAATTTTAATTAGATTTTCTGTAGTGTCTCAACTAGCTTTGTTTTTAGATGGTTCTGTTTGTTGTTTGATGGCAACGGATTTGATTTGATTTTGTTTTAACATTGATTGCGTTTTCGATTCGAGTATTGATCGATTAATTGATTTCGCTGATAAATCATAAATTAACAACTTAAAAACTCTATTTTAAACTACAAAATCGTATGTAGACATGCAAATTTGATATCATATTACAATGAACGTTTTTTGTTTTGGTTTTTGGCTGAGTTTCGTGGTAATTTTATAAACTATTGTGGCTATAAAAACAAACAAAAAAAAGGCAAATTGTATGACAACCTCTGAATAATGTAGGCGAATAATCAACTTAAAAATCAAATTAAAATTAAACCTCAACCAGGCGACTACAAAAATGAGCGAAAGAGAGTGAGAGTCGCAGAGAGGCATAGAGAGAGAAAGAGAGGGAGAGCGAAATCGAGGCAACGACCTAATTTGTTAGTGATGGAAAATATCAAATTAAACAAAAAACTATAAGGTGTAAATATTGTAAGCCTAGTGAAAAATCACACATATACACTCCCAATACCCAGAACACGCACGCACACACGCAAACAAACATAAAATAGTGTTGGTCTTGAACTTAGCAGTAGTGTTGGTTAATTTTTGGCCTGACTACCAGTGTTGTGAATGTGGTTATGTGCTGATTTATGCGCGTGCTTAAAGAAAACTTTGCTGATTGTTGTTGCTTTTGTTGCTGTTACGATTTGTGGTTTTCTTTTGTTTTGTTTGTGGTTGTACTTACTAATTGTATAGCTATCAGTAGTACGCTCTTCAAAGTGAAACGTCTGCCGCAAATATCGAACAAATCTTCGAGTGATGGACCAAGTAATTCCATAACAAGAGCATTATATTTGCCGCATGGGCCGAAGTAATATACTTCTGGTACACCCTCTGCTATTGGCCAACAATCGTTGATTGAATGGTAGGTTTTGTTTTTTGTTTTTTTTTTTTGAGTAATCGAGCGAGTGATTTGAGTGTTGGACAGCGCACAAAAGTTTTGGTTGTTCGATTTGTTGTTCGGTTGTTGTTGTTTTTGTTGTATTTATGCAAAAATTCGTGAGCGAGAGATAAAAAGAGAGAGAGAGATGGGAGAGAGAAGAAAGAAAGATGAGAGATACAAAATTTCACATTTGATTTCTTTTTTTCAATATAAGTTTTATTTGTTTTTGAGGGAGCTGTACTTCTTTGATTTGGCGGGTGGTCGGACACAACCAGAAAGACAGAACGTGATTGAGTGAGACAGGGAGAGATGTGTAAAGCGAGAGAGTGAGATAGAGAGAGAGAGAGCGATGGAGATACGGCTCATGGTTTGGAGGTTAGTTTAGCGCGTCTTACGATATTACCACCTTTCATTTGATCGATGAGAAAGAGAGAGAATAAATATACAATCAAATAACTGTGCTAAACACAACAAGAACAACAAAAATAGAGATTCTCGAAGCATATACACGAGGAAGCCTGCTGCTGCTCGACGACCCAATTGAAGCACAAGAACTCATCTAATATCAAAATAACCTAAGCTCCTAACCTAGCCAAAATAGAGATTTTGTCAACTGTTTCAACAATTTCATTTGAGTGTGCTTAAGGATATGCTTAAATATTATAGTAGTTAGCTATCCTGGGCTGTTGCTGTGGGTCTTGTGGTGTGTTTGTTTATAAAGTTTTCGTCGTGTTCCGTCTCTCTGAATTCGATTATCGATATTCCAATCTACTATTTCGATAGACAATATTTTGCAACTGTGTTAGTAGTTTTTTGTTAAATTATATACACTGTTGTTCATAGATATAATCATACAGAAAGAGAGAGATGAGAGAGAGCGCAGCGCATACAAAAATAGGTTTTGGTAAACGAAAACAAAAGTGAAAGAGAGAGAACGGTAACTAAAATGTATTGGTAAGTATAACCACCAAACATTTATATTAATTATGCTTTGGGCACAGATTAATAGCTTAATTTTTGAATATACAATGGAAAGAAAGTTTTGCTGTTGTTTACTTTTATTTACAAAGAATTATTTCTGTTGCAGGTTTCCCTTAAATATTTAAATTTTTCAATAAACGACGCTTAATTTACATGCTTTTTGTTTTTGAAGTTAGAATAAGGTTTTTTTTGTAGATCGTTACAACTGGCAGCTACAACCAAAAGAAAAAAAAAAAAAAAGGAAGAATTGTATGCAATTTTTAAATTAAATTACATCTACGGTACTTATTGTCATTCTATGTATCTACAGTAAACTAAAAACTTGACTAACGTTCATTGCGTGTGTTCTAGGAGATTTTTAACAGTTCTTGTAAATCATACAAATTATATAAAAACAATTGACAAAGCTAACCTTTAGCCGTTGAGACACTTTTGGTTCAAAATGTTATTTACAATTCCAGACAAAAATAATATTCATTATTTTTTTTCTATGAGTTTTGAACGGATTTTACTACAGAATACTGCACTTTTAAACGTTTCATATATTTTAAAATATTAAACGCAGTTCCTAATGTCTAATTGTCAATGAGACAATATATTATGCAAAATAATAGTAACTTATTCGCAAATATTTACTTTTATACAAGTAGAATCCGTCTATTTCTCATTAAAAAAATACAAAGAATACTAAAAATAATTAACTTTTGTTGTGTTGATAGTTTTCCATTGGTTTGAAGAATGCCACACTTACAAGTTGTTTTGCTATCATCAATACAGTCTTAAGTGAAAATTTACGGGCGCAAATATTGAAGAGATCTTCTAATGACAATCCCAATAATTCTAAAACCATGGCATTGTAACGTCCACCGCAAGTGCCCAAGTGATAAATGCGTGGTATGCCATCTGGGGCGGTTTCGGCTGGACATTCGTTTTGTTTAATTTCATTTCGTTTCGTTTCGTTTGGTTACGACATATAGATAGAATCAGAATCCATTTCCAAATTACGTTCCAATCCGATTAACATTCCGATGATGGGAGTTGATGTGTGAGGGTTTTTTTTTGTATATAACATGCCATCACAATGTATTATGCAACAGTTGTAGGTTGGATTCAGATCAGGTTTATATCAGTTCGGTATCGGTTTTGGGTTGTGGTTGAGGTTTATTGCAGCAGACACAAGGAGATTGATATATATATATATATAGAGAGAGAGAGATAGAGACAGAGAGCAGCGCATGACGATCAATTTCGGTTTTGAATTTCAATATTATTAACGGTTTTTGTTCAATTATTCATTGCGAATGAATTCGGGATTTTTGGAGTGGGTTTGTTTTCGCAGAGTATAGTTGATTGTTGATGGTTTATGGAGTAACAGAGAGCAAGATATATGTGTATAGAAGCAACAAACAAAAAACGGAAGTAACGTAAGTAACGTAAAAAAAAAAAAAGAATTAATCAAAATTTGGAGAAGGGCAAAAAACAAGAGTTCATAAATTGGTATATACATATAGCATAAAGTTATACATATATATATAGACAGAGAGAGATTTAGAGGTAAAGTGATTTTTCGAGCTGTTTTTACATTTGGTGGGCACAACAGTAGCTAAAGCTACAATAATATATACACAATATATTGTTATATGTATGTATCACTTCACGCACCGCGACCGACCTCCGAAAATATGCTTGAGAAAATCTATTCATGTATTTTTTTTCTTTTCGTCGTAATTTTCTTTCTTCTCAACGGCGTATAACACTTGCTGGCTACTACCAAAGAGTGTTATACAGAAAACATACATAACTAATCAAGTAGTGGTGGTAACGGTGCAAAACTTTGTTTTATTTTGGAGTTTCGGGTTAGTAAGAGATAGACAGAGAGATATAGAAGGAGAGATAAGTAGTAGTAGAGCTTGGAGTTAACTTGCACATTCATTTTGGTACACACTGTACCTCTTTGGCTTTGCTCTTTCTGGGGGAATTTCTTTTGGGGGTTAGTAATTGTTAATTTTTGTTTTATTAGTATTACGAAAGAGGACGACAGCATTTGGGACGGGGGTTTTGGGTTGTTTTTTTTTTTGTTTTGTTACGACGTTAAGTTAAGGTTAGATAAAATAAATATAGTTAACATACCATGTGATCCTAATAGTTTATAAAACCTATACTCTAAGTGTAGTTGCGGAGCCTTTGACTTCATAGGCTCCATTTTTATTGCTACATGTTCATTGTTGTAAAGATTTTTTCCTGCAAATAAAAAGAGAATGAAATGTTAGTTCAAATTCTAAATGGAATTGTCAAATGTCAATCGAAAAAAAACCTAAACAAAATTCAAGCAAAAACTAAGAGTAGGAATGAGAGACCCTCTCCCACGCACACGATTCTCATGCTAAAGACAGGAGGAGACACACATCATTCTGCTGCATGCATTCTCTGGGCACACTTTCTTTACCTGCCCCACTGTTCTCGACAGTGCCACGCCCACCAAAGCAACACATTCGACGACCTATGTCGGGCGGACGAAGAGGGAGAAAGACGAAAAGAAATATATACAATTTAAGAATTGCATTTTTGTTTTTGTTTTGGTTGATGTGACGAAACACACACACACACACACACACACACACAACACAAGCAACGGTAATCGATGAAGACACACTGACAGAGACGGACGATGTCAATGATGAACAGTAGAGGGAGGATGATAGCAGAAGCCGAAGGGCCGAAGCTTTTTATACCCTTGCGGGTTTATGGTTCCTATTGTAGCTATAGTTTGGTTTAGTTTGATAAAAACGCATTTTTGTTCGATTGATCCGATGGCACTTCCTTCTTAACTTTGCAAACATTTGGTCATAATCATCGTACCCTCTGCAAGGGTATAACATGTTCGCTCATGTGCGAAATTATGTCATAAGAGAGTGGGTGAGAGGGCGAGACTGGAGAAGTAATGCAAGAGAGCCTCTGAATGAGTCTGAGCGTAAAGTAGAAGAGTGGGAAGAGAGTGACTGAAACGTGTGTCTGAGCGAGCGTATGTGTGTGTGTGGGTGTGGGTGGGTGTTTGACAGAGGTACTGTGCTTATCAACAGACAGAACATTAAACCGTTGATAGAGTCATCACACACACACATACACATCAAACCCAGCACACACACAATGTCACAGAAAGCCGCATGACTTTGATTACATACATATAGACGACGACGACAGAAACGCCCTCTGGCCCGCCCTCTCAGCAAACCCACCCACCAACCACCACACATTTGAAAGCCTAAAGAATTTCATTTGTTAATTTCTTAGAATGAATGAGAAACATGCATTTAAAATATTTGATAGAGTGTAAGGGGGGTGGTGAAGGGGTTGGCCCCAACGTGTGGCGGCAGGCGACTAGCATTTAAAAATTATTTAATTTAATTTATGTTCACCAACATTAACAAATTCTATTGAAAATGAGTTGAAAAATACCAAAAGCAGTGCATACAAGTAGAGGAGGAAAGACAACAATCCCCTTAAAACCACATTTCGTACACACCAGTGACTCTCAAATATCATGACCTAACACAATATTAATCATTAATCATAATAAATGAACCCCCAGGAACAGCGAACCTCAACCTAAACAGTGGGTGCCTTATAGGAACAAAAGTTTTCCATAAAAAGCCCACACCAAACCCCAACTCCAAGCAGCAACAAAATTAACCAACATTTATTTTTTAAGGGCGTGCTATAGAAAACAGAAATAAACCGAGAAAAATTCCCAAATTAAACGAGAAACGCCCACGCAAAGCGCCCATAAAAATGACCCACAGAAAAAGAGAGGCAGAAACCAAACCCACCTACATTTTTCCTTTGACTTTTTGTGTATATTATTTCTTCTATTCAAAATTGGGAAATCAAAAGAGAAATGGAAAAGAATAAACAAAATTGTCACTTTTATTGCAATTCAACAGAATTCCCCACAAAATACAAAAAAAACCCCCCATATTATTATGGCAACTTTTATCTTGATTTTTTGCGGTAATCGGATTTAATGGGAAAAAGAAAACAAGCAAAGAAAACACACACACACTCACACAAAGAAGGAAATATTAATAGATCACAATTAATAAAAATGATATCAGAAACAAGGAAAAAGGAGGTAAAAGAAAATAACAAGTGTTCTGTGACGTCACAGAGAAGTCTATAATTTAATCGGACGCTGACTAACGTCACAACGGAAGGGGCCATTACATACAGTTGGTATAATATTAGACGAGATTGGGAAACTTTGATTTGTTGTCTCTTTAGTGGCAGTGTTGATCCCAGAGGAGGGAGCCCTGTATGGGGTTGAATCCAAAGCTGGCGCTTGAAAGCAAATCAAAGTACGCTCCGATCGAGCATTCGATGGTTCAGTGACACTTAAACTGTATGGGATTTTCCTAGTTGCGAAATAGCGAAATAAAGTCCTACCGTTTAGCAACAAAATACATAAATGAATCCAATTAAAAACAGCTTTTTTTATTCTACGTATCTTTCTTTTTATCTTCATTCTCCAATCTCCAACGCCTCCATTCTCCCTTGTCTACTCTTCTCCACCGCAATGATTCATCCAAAAACGAAACATTTGTATGTGTGTGTGTGTGTGTGTGTGAGTATGTGTTGCCCGCGCAAAATGCAAATAAGAGAAAAAGATGAAGAGAGAAAGAGGCCAAACAAAACAAATAATAAAATGAGAGGCTGAGAGGTAGAACAAAGAAAAATCGCGGCTTAAGCTTTAAAGAGGGGGACACAATTAAGAGAGGGAATGAGTTAGAGAGAAAGAGCGTTTATGGGGTTTGAGCATCACTGATAGAATGGGGGGTCTACCTCAAGGTGTTTTTCTACTGCTCTATGGTAAGGCGGAATCCAAAGTATATTTATAGAAGGTAGGGCTGGCTTAAAGCTGTCACTCTCTCTACTCTACAAAATACGCGAATTCTCTCTAAGAATTCTTTACCTTTTATTACTGAAGCTTGAGGGCAGAAAGGCTCACAGTTTTTGCAGCACTGCTTCGCTGGTTGGGGAGGGGGGCGCTACCTGTTGGCAATGTGACTACAAATGCACAAAAGGAAGTGGCAGGCCCCAAAAAAATAGAGGGGGCACCGAGGATAGGGGCTGGGGGGACTGAGGAAGCAACTTTGTAAAAGCGCATTTAGCAAACAAAGCAAAAGTGACGACAACGACGACGACGACGCCAAGAAAACAGATGGCGGAATGGAATGGCAGTTTTTTCTTGCTTGTTTGTTTGTTTGCTGCTTGTATTGTGGGCACTCTCGTAAGGCAAAAAACGGGAAAGGGAACAACAGAAAAGTAGCGAGAAAAAAGTACTGTTCTCATTGTGGTTAATGCTGTTTGGCAGCAACAGCCGCAGCCGCAGTCGCAGACTGTGGACAGGAATGCCGGGCAGAGCAGGGAAGTGCCTGAAAGGAAGTAGCCAACGAGAATGGCTGCACAAAAATAAGGAGAAGCTACAAGAAGCGAGACCGAAGTCTTGGATACCCTTGAAGATCCACCAAGTAAATATGTAAATATTTCTTTTTGTTTTTCAACATTCGCCAAAATTATTATACCCTCGTCTAGGGCATCAACAACGTCAAGGCGACATTACTTGCATTCCAAAAAGGTAAATGGGGAAAGCAGAGGACGGCAGGAAGGGAGCAGCGGACAGCAGAAAGGGTGCATGGGTGTAGGAAGAGAGCAGCAGGATGAGAGGAAAATAACAGACAGCAGAATATAAAGAGCGGCCAGCAGGAAGAGAGAGCGTGTGCTTGTGTTTGTGTGTGGGTGACAGGTAGACAGAAGCTTGGCTTTAGTCATCACAAACTTAATTCGCAATTTATTTACAGCTATTGTGGCCGGCACGGCACATCAACAGCACAGCAGGACGTCAAAAAGAAAGAATTACGAAGAGAATGTGGGAATGGAAACTTTTAAAGAGAGTATTAGATTGATTGCATTTAAAAGCTTTCAGGTCAACCTCTGGAAAATGATGATCGATATTCAATCGATACTCAATGGGTGATAATCGCAAATGATGGCTTGTCTCTAATCTTTCCATTTTGGAGAATTCTTTAAATATTCCATTGGTAATCCCTCAATGAATTTCAAACACACACTATGACACAACATTTGGAAATTGAAATGAAGTAGCTCTTAGTTTTGATATTATTTTTTGTTTTGTTTTGTTTTGGGTTTTGGGTACTTACCTAAACGCAATTCGCCAAAATTACCACAGCCAATTTTTTTACCGACACGAAAATTTGGTCCGACCATAAGTACACCGGTTGTGGTGCTTACAGATTGGCGGGTGGAATACATATTATTGCTTGAGCTCTTACCACCGGCTAGGGCTGTCGTGGCATTGGCCACATTACCAGCAGATGGACCGGCAGTTGTCGTCTGTGGGCCGCCGCCACTGCAAAAATACACAAGAATAAACAAGATAAATCGATTAGTATTTGATGGCGTTTTTTGTTACTTAATTTAAATCTATAAAACGTACTCCTCTTTTGCTTTGTGAGTCGACAAATATTTACGTAACATTTAATTTGGAATTCTGCGGACTGGATCGACACAATTTACAACACAAAATGCCAATAAAAAATATATACAAATGTTATAAACTCTGTGTCGATATTCCGACTATAAAATCTGTTGCTACTAGGACTATTTTTTTGTTTGCTTTTGTTTCGTGTAAAAAACAGAAGCCAAACTCAGCGCACTCCAACAATTGGAAATAAAAAGAAATTGAAGTTTGTTTCTGATTAATGAAAACATGGGAACTTTTTTGTTTTTTCAAATAAAAATTTATTTAGTTGTGAATTGAAAATGAGGCTCATATCTTTAATACTGTGATTGGAAAATACGTAAAACCAAGAACAGGTTATCTGCCTTGGAATTATACACATAAAGCTGAAATGCCTAGATTTTACAGATCTTATAAGCATCGAGGTCTTAGTGCCCATACGACTCCACTTCTTCCCATATCTACATGAATACAATACCCACATATGTACATATATGTATCCTTTGTTCTCTACAATTTCCCTATATAAAAAGGTTACCTAGAAACCTGTTCGCTTAAGTCGCTTAGTCTTAGCCCGTCTTGAATAAAATTGTTATGCCGCAAGTGGGCGTTACCCCTGTGCAGCTTATAAGAAACGACAGGACAATGACACAGAAACTTTTTTGCATTATTAAGTGCCAAACACAAAGAATCGATTCAAGTCGAGTGTGGAGTGGAGTGGTGGGAAGTGAAGTGAAGTGCAGTGGAGGGGACGGGACGGGAGAGGAGAGTCAACACTCGAGTGGAGTTAAGTGAAGTTGTGTCTAGGCCAGGTAGGTTTTCTGTTTGCCTATGGCATGGTCTAGGGGGTCTGGGGGTTCCGGAGAGCGGGCCACATGTCGAGGCGAGAGAGTTCGCCCAGGCATAACCATTCGGATCGGAGTGCGACGGAGTGACTCATGGACTCAGGGCCAGACAAGGGAAATACTCGCTACGTTTGATTAAGACAAAAGGTTTTACTTTATTGCATTTCGTGCTGGCTGCTGGCTGTTGGCTGTTGTCTTTTAGGGTGTGGCCCAATGCAAGATCTTTTTCATAATGCCAGAATTGAGTTCAATGTCAGTTGGAGGACGGATGACCTAAATGAGTTTTAAAGCAATGGTTTCATCATTTCTGTAAATTGCATCTTTAGATGAGGAATCGTCAGAGCATGAATCATTAAATCAAATATAGGCAAAGAAGTGGAACCGCATTTAATCTCGTTAGGCAAATAAATAATACCCAATGTAAAGACAAACATACACAAAAGATTAGTGTATCAACATGCCGCCCCCTATAATCTAAAATACATACTGATATTTGTATATATGTATTTTCTTAGAATATCTCGCACTCTTCAAATAAATTCATCTACTTCATATTTTAAAAATTGACATCTCTATAAGGCAAGTTTCATACAGTTACATACAAGATGGATCGATCTTGATGGATATTATATGGTAGGATATAGCAATTTGTATGTGGTAGAGAATAGGGGGATGTCTCATCTGAATCTCTGTAGCAAAAGACTCCACTCCGCCCAACACATTAACAGGAAATTTTTAGTGTCCACAATCTCCTTACTCCTCTCTCTCTCTCTCTCTATCTTTCTTCCCATTTTCTACTTTTCATCTAATATTAGTATTTCTTACTTGTCAATTATTATTTTGCTAGCTGCAAACGGGAGTCGGGATAGAAAAATCGTATCTGCCCACACAGACACACACACCAAACCTCAAAAGCACTCAATCACAGAAGGAGTGAACGAGATCGTGAGAGGGCAAAGAGAGAGATAAATACACGCGCACACACACAACCGATACAACCGATAATTGTACCGTTAAGCACTGTTGTAAAAAATAAAACACAAGAGTAAAAACCGCCGATAACAATTAAAGACCAAATTGCTCTGAGGAGAGTGTAACAGAGAGAGAGACAGAGAAAGAGAGAACAAAATAGGACCATAGAGTGTGACAGAGGGAGATGGAGAGATAACAGAGAGCAGGCGACGAAATGAGGCAGAAACAAGTTCGAGTTCGACTTCGATTACAAGTTCTCCTTCTCCGTCTCCTGCCTTACAGAAGCAGGCAAATATCAATTGGAATACAATACCCTACAATAAAAAATTAAAGGGCATATAGATGCCATTAGGAAACCAATAAGATATGAAGATACAACTATTTCAAATGATAATCCTCGAAGAATTTTCAAAGTACATTTCCTCTTTCGGTAAATAAATAAAAACTCAAAACAAAGCACATTAGACCCGCTGGCTTCTGTAGGGTATTCCCTACTACTTTATGCCTCCATTTTTCATGCATTTTCTTGTTATTGCTTTGACTGTTTTTATGGCTTAATATCCTGCGGGTAAAACTGGTTCATAAGTACTGTACGGGTATGTATCGATGGTTGGTTGTATATATGTACATACATTTGTGCCTATACATACATATTTACTTATGTGTGTCTCCATCCATTCGTGGTGTATATCCCCAACGATCGATCGTTGTTTTGGCTCTACTTCTTGTGTTGTGTATATCTTATGGCTCCCCACTTTTAACAGTTTTTTATTGAGTGTGTCTGTCTGTCTGTCTCTGCTTTTTTTGGGGTCGTTCGCTTTGCTTTTTCTTCTTCTTCTGGCTAAACGGGTTCCCACTTCTCCGTTGTGGTTCTTAAATTGCAAAAATACAGTGTGTTTTTTGCCTTATTTCTTTATGAATCAACATGTGAGAAAAGGCTATCGAATGGGGAATTGAGCACAGCTGGGGTCCTGTTGTAAGACGATCAGCATTGACCGGTTTCCTGGGATGAAGAGTCAGACAGAAAGAGAGAGAGAGAGAGGGGTTAATCAGCACCACTCTCTGGACACAACACTGGGATTTGGTACACGATATTGAATCTAAAGATTAAAATGTTGATAGATAATTCATGGATTTAAAGCATAAAGGGTGCTTCTTTTTTTATATTCTAACTTGTTTCTCTTTTTGCTTTCCTTGTCATGATATATATTATTGCATAACATTTGGCAAGTCCAAAATTAAAAATTAACCAAATTATGTTTCCGCCCCCAGGGTGGCAGTGTAAATGCAAATCACACAAGAAACCCGTTTCAAAGAAAGTGAAATGAAAGAAAAATTTTAAATTTTTGGTGTATGCTATTTTGCTTGACAAAGATAGAGAGAGAGAGAGGGAGAAAATCAATAATTAAAAATAAGCCAGGAGCTAAAAATAAAATTATGCACAAGGTGGGTTCCACTCACACACACACACACACCCCGCACTCATATAGGAACTTTTATCCGTGTGTGGTTCATGAATAAATCAACTGTAAATCAAAGAAGGTAAAGCCAGAGAGAGAACGGTAACAGAGAAGGGAGAAAACAGCAACCGCAAAACAGCGGAAAACCCCAATTAGAATTTCTTCCCTTTGTAGAGAGGAACTGCCAAGAGAATGGAACCATAATTTGACAAATTATTGATTTTCCAGTGCTCTTCGAACTCTGAGTCATTCGAAAATTCAATTAGAAACATACACACAAATTATTGGGCTCATGGGAGAAGCCCTAGAAAATACCCAAAAACTTTCGTAATGCGGATATTTTTAGGGAAATTACATAAGCATTAAAGAACATGGCGCTTGAAAGAAAAACAAAAACAAAACAAAAAACAAAATATGACAGCAAACTTTTGATAAAGGAAATTTTGTGATAAGTGCGTGTATTAGTATTTGTGTTTTTAAGTGTTTTTTAAAGCGTATTCCTTATCAGGCAGAGATTTGTGTTTGCTTGTGGTTTCCCTCTCGATTACACTCTCGGTTTTCTTTTCTCTGTTTCTCTTTGGGGATTACACAATTGATTTGTTGTTGTAATCGCCACTATTTATAGAAGCAAACAATTTCTATATAATTGCCAGCGCACAAGCAATTGAATTTCAATTATGCAAATCAATTGGAAAAATTATATGGGGAAAGTAAATGAAAATAGTTCGAATATTGAATACGCTACACACATAGTTTATGGTTTACTAGTTAATGGTAGAGTGTGACCTTGTTTTGTTTAATATTTCCTAAATTTGGTCTTACTTTTCATCGTAGTAAAAAAATACATATTCCTCCCTGATCTCCGCAATTCACAAATACAAATAGCTCTTAACAATTACCAGTTTTCGTCCAGTTGGCAATATTTTTGTGCGGCATAAACAGAAAGGGTATTTGAATTTGTTTTATAATCAAATTCCATTGACAATTCGCTTTGTTTGTGCGTGCTATTAATAATATAATTGTTATTGTGGTTCGCAGCGACGGTTTCGCTGCTTCTGTAATCGAATTGCTGCCACACGGACTGCTAAACACAACATAACGTGTCAATATCCAATTTCAATGGCATTTTGACGTTTTGAAAGGCACTGCCGACAGCAACAACAGCAACACTACTATCATTCTGATTCGCATAGCACATAAATGGACACAGGCACACACACACACACACTGCGCTTCAACGGCCCCACTCCTCCACGCCACCACCCTCTTGTCACTCCAAATGACCTATCAACCAGCGTATTGATAAGCAAAAGAGAACATCACACATACAAAAAGCACTTGAGAGCGCACACTATCACACTTACTGGCTCTCGCTCTCCCTCTCTCGTAGGCCAAGGCGCAAGCAGTGTGAACAAGTTGGCTAGATAAGCGCGCGTTGATTAGCAGCGACGTCAGACAATAGCGAGGCGAAATGAACGAGTGTGTGAGTGGGCAGAGTGGGTATGGAGAAGAGAGCAGCAGCCTGCAGTAGAAGCAGCGAAAGGAGGAGAGAGAAAGAGAGCAGCAAGGCCTGGCATTGCAGTGCAAGCAGGATAGAGTGAGGTGCAAGCGCCAGTGCAACCAGAGTACAGTGGGCTGCAAACCATACACAAGTGCTCCTTTCAAAAAGAACCACTCCCAACATTAAATGAATGAATATGCAAATCAATATGCTTCCAATATTTTTTCCTTTTTTATTGTCGGAAATACCTTTGATTAGTACCACTGTACCAGACTGATTGACGCTGCTTTGGGGTTGGGTTCGGTTTGCACGTCACAGCAACAGCAGCAGCAGCAGCAACAAGAACAGCAACAAGAACAGCAACAATTCCATTGACGATTTAGTCTATCAACGCCACAGCCTCAAACAGACAAACTGTATGTGTGCGTGGTCTGTTTGGTTGTATGTGTGTATGCCGGGGCGCCTCAATGGCCGATTGACCTTTGCATGTTAGATTAACATTGAATATGCAGCACCCCCACACCCAAGCCCCCTAACTATCTGTGTGTACGTGTGGTTAGAGATTTAATTAGTTTAGCCTCAGCTGGGAGACCACCACGTGCAAAAGCTAAAAGCTATGCAAATGAGTATGATAGAGGTCAAATGCTATCATTTATCTATGCAGCATAAAACCCCCACCCATATGTACATGTGCACATGTGTGTGCGCGTGTGTGTTGAAAAATTGTCGGTAATTTGCTTTCTAGTGTTTTCTTCCTGCCTGCTTTTGGGGCTCATTTAGTAACACACGACCCCGAAAATCACCACAAAACCCAATCGAAAATCATCGCCAACCCTGTCTGGGGTCCCAACCCTGCTTATACGGTTATTTACGTTCGTTTCCTTCCTTCCTTCCGCCTTCTGTACCATGTGGGCGTGGGAACGAGTAGAGGAATGTGCATATGCAGCGTAAGGGCGGGCGGCATAGGGGGCGTGTGCGGTCGACATTGAAAAACCTCACGTGCGTTTCGCGTTGCCAACTAAAAAAGCGTCGTACTTTTTTTATTCTGTTATGTTTGCTTGATGCTGTGTGGAGGGAGGTCAAAGTCGCGAGTGCAATGCAATGTGAGCATTTTTTACGGTTCTTTATTTATCTCAAATCAGCTTTTGCCAAAATGAAGGCTACACACACACACACACACTCTAATTAATCTGGTCACACTTTAGTTGGTTCCCACACTACTGTGCATCCATTCCTCTCTGTCATCTGCCTTCAGCCTTCAACATGTGTTTAACATAAGAGAACGAAATGGATGGTGTACAAGAACAACAAAACACTAACCCGGCAAAAACTCCGTCAAACGGCGGAGCTAGTCAGACCACTGCGAGAGTTTGAAAGAGAGCTGTGCTGCTTGGCCTCATGCATGGATTTCTGTATGCAATGCGGGGGGGATCAGCAGAGCCAGAAGCAGTGCGCTGCTAGGTCCAACTGTAAGCAGCTGTTGTTGGATTGACTTCTGCTGCGGCGGCCGTTCCACTCTCTGCTGCTTTCTTTGTTGTTGCTGATTTTTATTGTAGTTGAGAACTTGTTTTTTTTTTGTTGCTCCTTTTTGTTCTATAATTGTTTAATTACTTTTTATGGCCTGCACTTTATTCCGGTTTTGTATTTGCACACTTTTGAGCACATTTATTGCAATTTTTTAGTGGGGAATACTGCTTGAAATTAAATTAAAAATTTTAATTACATATTAAGATATTTGGACACTTTTCTCGCCGCTTTTTTTCACAATAATAATAAATCTTTTTCGATTTCATGTAAACAATCTTTAAAAACTTGTTTGCTTATGTATTTTTTGAAAGGAAACTTGAGATTTACATAAATAATGGACTCTCCAAAATCGGTTGACTTTCTCATGGGTAATTTCCAAGAAAACCTCTGCACAATCTCACATTTCCATGACGATCGCATACGATTATACAGGGTGTTACTTATTCTCGCTTGGTTTTTCTTCTTTCTAAGTGATATTTTCTTTTGAGTTATGAACACTTTTCACAGCACTTTTCCTCTTTATTTTTTCACAATTAAACCATTTTGGTATTATTATTACAATTTTCTTTTGTTTTTGTGTTTACGACAGTTTCTTTCTGCTTTTTATTAAAGGAAAAATGTTTTAATTTGTCATATCCGTTACGCTTTGTTTCTGTGTGTGCGTTTGTGTGTGTCTGTTTGCGTGAGGGGGAGATGGAGTTACATACATATGTATGTCGGTGGGTTTCCGAGAGGGTTAAGGTTCTGCGCCCCTAGGCATGATGTTGCAATTCGAGGCTCTCTTTCTCTCACTGTTTGAAACTTTCGCCACATTACGAAAGCCTTCATTCCCGTCCCCCTTTGCCAGCTTCTTTTAATTTTGTTTAACAGTTTCTTGTCTTTACAGGTCAAAAGTCTGCAAGACAAAGCAGTGGAAGTGGCTGTGGAAGCAGGAGGCGAACGAGAGCTCACAAGAGAAAGAGAACGAGGAGAGCAGCGAACAGCAGCACACAGATACCGAAAAGGTAGGCAGGCAGGCAGCAGGCAAAATAAATTGTAGAAAAAACCTCATAAATAACTCGAAAAACCAGTTTATGTTGCCGGTGTACAAACAGAAAACAACAATAACACTAAGAATGTGCAAGCAGAGGAAGTGCGAGCGAGCCAAGAATAGTACTTAAAGCGAAGAAACACAGAAACTCGTTAAAGCTCTGCAGAAGATGTTGGAAAAATAAAGCACAGAAGACAGCTGACTCGAAAGAACCAAAAGATACATACACACAGCTGTGTGCTCGAGATAGAGCGAGAGAGAGAGAGGGACAGAGATAAAGAGATACAATTCCAAGAGAGATAATGGAACTGTTAGAAAACTGCTTTGCAGGAAGAATTGGAGTTGCCAACTCTTTTATTACACAAACTTTTGAAATACGTCAACGCACACACCCAGGCAAACAAAACTCAACAAAATATCAGATACACACAGCCGGACGAATAAACGCATTCACAAATAAAAACTGGAGCAAATACAAATTAAACTAAACGTCATAGCGATAAAATGATTAACACGTACAACAACAACAACACGAATTTTCCCTTATATGTGGGTATATTTTGTGTAACTATGTGTGTATGTTTAGTGCACACCCGCAGCGCACCGCGCGACCTGAGTGATTGCAAAAAAAACTCAAAAGGAGGAGGAATGACAACTGCTACGGAAAGCGATCGAAAATGAACTGTGAAGGAGAGAGAGAGCGCACTTGGCCAAGTCGCATCGTGTGTTCAGTCGCGTCTGCTGCGGCCACAACAGAGAGAAAGACAGAGAGAGAGAGGAGAGAGCGATTGCGAGAGAGCGGAGCGAAGCAAAACACTTGTGAGCGTGTGAAAATGAAAATGCGGCAAATGAGCATTTTGTATTAGTATGTAATTATTGTTCATGCCGCTGTTCTGCTTTTGCCGCCGCATAGGGGAGCGAGAGAGAGATTCTACAACAGAAGAGAGATACTGCACTAGTAAATGTTGCAGAGAAAGATACAATAGCTAATGTAGGGGAGAGAGATACTACAACAGCAAATGTGGTGGGAGAGGGAGATACTTCAACAGCAATAGTGTGTGAGAGCGAGCGACATATTGATAATGATGAATAAGTAGCCGCGTGCGTATATACATACATATATACATACATGCGTGTGAGTACATGCGTCAGAGGCGACCAAAAATTAAAGCAAACTCGTTACACAAACAAAACGCACCTGCCAAACACACACATGCATGCACCTCTCTGCACTGAGCCGGCAAGCAGATCTCCACACTTCGTTTGCAGCGCAGCCGCAGCTTCTCTTGGACAGTGTAACGGGGTGGGATGACTCACGTATACTGTGAATAAGCAGTGCAAGACAGCTGGATGATGGAGCTGGTTCTGTGTCATTTGAATGATTGAGAGTGCAGTGCAGTGCTGGTGTGGTTCTGTGGGAGGATTAACTATTGGGCCGTTAGAGACAGTGATAAACCATTAATCCAATTTTGAGCAATTTGAAGAGAGAGAGGTCATGTTTTGCAGCACTGGACATTTTTTTGATCAGCTGATCCACAGAATTTCATTTTTAACGAAAATGAAATTGCAACAAAACCATAACTGTAACTGTAAGGTTGATTGAATTTTCTCCTGCACATGCTGATTCAACAACAACAAAAAAGCAGGAAAACAATGATGTTGAAAATAAATTTTTACACGCCACTTGCGCTACATAATAAAAGAAAACAAAACAGAAAACTAAACCAACGTAACTTTGTTGCCAACCAACCAACACACACACGCACACACAGACACAGGGAGGGAAAAGAGACAGCCACATGTAACGTAAAACAAACTTTTTGTATTACTTTGTATTATTTAATAGCAGTAGCAGCTCGTTGGGACGACTCTGGCGGTGGGGTTGTAGGGTGTTTCTTCGGTTGGGATAACCTAAATTTTGAGTTGAGTTGGCAACGAGAACAACAAGAAAAATACATATGTATAACTGTAACGTAGGCCGGGCTGGGCCGAGCCGGGCTGGGCCAGGGTTGCCACCTGCCCCCAATCGAGAAGGAATTGAAAAAGAGAGGAGAACCGCAAAAAGCAAAGCCAAAGTTGCGTGTGGCGAAAAGTAGCTTCAATAATAATAATACAAGAAAATGCTGATGAAAAGTGAACGAAAGCGAGAGGAGGGATAACTTGAAGAGGAGGGGAGGGAATGGGGGCAAGCAGCTGTGGCACACAAAACAACAAAAAACAAGGACAAATTGCGGATTAAGCAAAAAGAATGTGAATGTAAAAGCGTACACACAAAGGAAATAAAAAAGCAAAGCACATGACTCCCAGACCGACTAACGGCACCAACCGACCGACCGACCGACCGAACGACCGTCAGACCCCAACGACCCCAACCATCCACAAACACCATAGCCACACACTCACTGCCCCACTGCTGATGACGTCATTAGCCTGTTGTCGACTGTCAATCGGTCGTTCGGTCGGTGCCGCTGCTGCTTCTCCACTGCCTATTTCTCTCTTGAGAGAGACACAGAAGAGAGAGAGTGCTTTCTTGCGTTTATTTGTGTGGGTGCACGCAGCAACAAGAAAGAAAAGGCCAAGATGCTGACGATTAGCAGCATAAGTGGAAACACCGCAAGCTGATGGCCAGGGCTGCCTGGCAGCAGGCATGCCCCACCAGGCAGAGGCCCCCACACCATTCGCCACCGCCACTCGCCGCCGAAGATGATGTGTGAGATGGTGTTCAATGTTTTACTGCCGCTGTGTGAGCGAATGACAGAAAATGGTCAATGCGAGGGCGTTCATCCAGACAAACGGTGACATACTTATGTACACTCCTTCAGAAAGCACTGCAAATTAAAGATGGTAAGAGGTGTGGCCATTTGGAAGAGTCTTTAAATGCGGTTCTCGTATCGTAGCATTGAAATGAGTAAACGATAGATAATATAATATATCTGCATCAGTTTTGGTTCAAATCACCTTGCAGAAGACATCCTGAATCGATTACATGTGGAAATAAACGTTGACACTGATGGATAGTGTTGCCCTACTCATTTATATGAGTGTATAGAAACGGCACTGCTGTTTGGGCCTACCAAAAACAATTAAATAAACTTTAAATAAAAACGAGAATCAATTGCTGATAAGTGAGCTTACACACACGCATACATATGCACAATACTATGCGACACGATGGATGGGGGTGGAATGGGTTTCATGACAATCGTTGGTTTGTCTGAGAAATGCTGTTCATGCACTTTACAATGCACCTCTATCTATTGGTAGAACCGGGGGGGTACGCAGGTCTGGCAGCTCTTCAAACAAAAGTACTAAATGAAATGCACATGGCAGGCAGTGTACAGCAATGGTACAGCAAACGTAAGCAGAAAAACAGGAATACCACTGGTGTGAAATTTTCATCTAATTAAATTAGATGCCAGTCATGCTTGAACACGAGAACGGGACACGGGGGAAAATTGGCGAGGGATGGGTGGGAGTGCGTGTGCATGTAAAAAGCCTGTCAAACAAATCGATGGGGATTTAGTTAAGAAACAGCTGACACAAATCTTGGACACCGTCCAGCTCCTCCCCCTCACCGCACCCCCTAAAGCAGCTTCAGCTTTATGTACCTTTAAAACCCATCCGCAATGACTCATCACGTATTATTTTCTATACGTTTGACAGAAAACGGAAAAGGAATCCGCACAGAAAATCCTTTTTGCACTTTAGTTTGAATGATGGTCACAGGCGAAGAGGAAGAGCGAATGCTTACAGCCTCCGCCTCCGTCTCAGATAAACGAACGAGCATCAGTGCCAGTGGACTTTGGATTAATGAATAATGCTGTCTGTAGCCTCTTCTGTATTCCATTACAACATGATTATGTCCTTTTGGGGGTGGGATTATTACACAACTTCCATTTGTCATTACTAAATTACTCATCAACAAAAGAAATATTATCAAACATACATATGTACAAGTTAACACGCCCCACCAGCTGCAGGGTATCAGCGGAATTCCAGAAGTGGAAGACCTCTGATGCTGACTCAAGTGGACGGGGGTCCTCAAGTTACATTGTTGCATAAACATCCGCTGGAGAGCGGACCGTCGGCTCGAGGCGCTGACGTTGCAGAACGTCGGCCCGCTGCATGGGCAGCGCTGCCGTCTGGGGGGCAACTTTAAGAATATCATTTTTATATTTCATTGCTTGTACTTTAGAATTAATCTCACACTTGACCGAGCCAGTCGTGCCGGTAATAAACTTTAAAACGTAATCTCGTCTTTCCTTGCCGGTGGCCGAGCCCCGGTACATATAAACGGGATAAATAACATTTAATTGGCGCCCAACGGGTCAAAAGAACCCAAGTTAACGCGAGTATAAAAAGTGCTGAAGAATTCAACAATCAAAAGAAAATTCGAAATAAATAATAAAAGTGGAAAACATACCAACGAGTGCATCTCATGTTTTTACTTGTGTCAGTGAAATAAGAAAGATACCCCTAGTGGCCCAAAAGAAAATCTCCCGGTGGGAACAAACAAATCAACAGAAAAGGAATGAAAAATTAAAGAAAAAATAAGTGAGAAGTTTTGGTTGTCAAACCCCCCCGCCCAAAAAAATACATCAGTGTGTGCAAATTTTTTTTTTTTTTTTGTTTCTTCGCCAAAACCAAAAGGGCTACTGAAAAATACTTCTGTTTCATGTGCGCTACAACCAAGCATTAAGAATCAAAAAAAAATAATTACAAAAAAAACACCCAACTACGCGGGAGCTGACACCAGAGGAACAAACACAAGGAGCTGTAGGGAAATCCCTCGCTTCCACCCAATATCTACGAAGGAAAAAATAGGCTGAAGGGCCCTCCCTCGCCTCACCTTACCAAACATCAACAAAAGTCTACGCGGGCTGCAGGGAATTCCCTCGCCCAGCCCAACCATCTCAGCGTGAAAGGCTCCCGACGCTCAACCGAAGACCAATAGGCAGGGGCTAGATCAGACTCCCTTCACCCTACAATCAGAGAACATGTAAGTGAATTTTTCATGTGTTAACATTTCCTATGTCAGTGATAACGCAATAAGTATCGATAACAGCGAAAGATCCGCTATTTTTGGCAAATTTTGGTCAAAATTTAAAGTAAACCGCGAATGAGCAAACACCCTTCGACCCGCGTTTTTAAGAATTAGGAACGTAAGATAAACCTTTATAGGGTAGTTCTGCCGAAACAAATCGCACCACATGAGCCATAGGGAGGGCGACAGCGACAGTGACGATAGCCTTAGTTCCCTCATAGAGGGGCTCGATTTAACAGCACTGGACAGTCGACCAGCAAAAGAAAAACCAAAAGACATGGACGTGACGTCATTCAACAATGCCTTACAGGCCGCATTAGATAATCAAGCCAAAGGTTTTCAGGCTCACTTAGAGCGACTACAAGACGAGGTGGCCCAAGCAAACCAGGCTGCAGCCCAAGCAAACCAGGCTGCAGCCCAAGCACAAGAGGCTGCAGCCCTAGCGGGCCAGCTACTGCACTTCGTGCGGAAATGCTCGCACTGCGGGAACAAGTTAACCAATCGAGCGCAGGACCATCTGTGCCGGTAGTAGAGGTTTTTAAGAGTGCGGAAATTCTTCCCGGGGTCCAATGCGATCAGTGCTTGGACATGGTCAAGTCTTTACCAGACTTTGACGGCAAACAGCTGGAATACGTCGGTTGGCGCCAGGCAGCTATGGCCGCGTATTCGGTTTTCGAGCCTTACCAAGGCAGCTCCAAACACTTCATGGCCACGGGCATCATTAGGAATAAGGTTAAAGGAGCAGCGAACAATGTGTTATCGTCCTTCAACACAGTGCTCAATTTTAAGGCCATAATAAACAGGCTAGACAGCTCTTATTCAGATAAGACGCCTGTAGGGGTGATCCAGCAGAGGCTGGCAACCATGAGACAAGGGAACCTGTCTCTAACTGACTACTATGACGCAATAGAGAAACAGGTCTCCTCATCACCAACAAAAACGTGATGATGCGCACCGCAGAAGCAGCGGATGTGCTCAAAAAAGCTAGGGAAGACGCCTTAGAGGTGTTCATATCAGGTTTGAGAAGGCCCCTGAAGGCAGCAGTCTTTCCGGCGAGGCCAAAGGATTTGCCAACCGCACTGGCCTTAGCCCAGTCGGCGGAATCCAGCGAAGATCGCAGCATTCTGGCTGCGAACTACGCAAAGCCATGGAAGAAAAATCCTTCCGAACAGGCGAGCGCAATTACCCAGCGCCACAACAGGGTAACGGGAGGCAAAACAGACCGCAAGACCCAAATTCGTTTAAGAGCCCTCATTATGTTAGGAGCCAGGGCAACTCGAATCAACAACAAAGAGCTACGGGCCAGGCCCCCGAGCCAATGGACGTAGACCCTTCATCCTCCAACTTTAGACAGGCCACGGCTTACCAAAAGCCAGGGGGGACGGGTAAGCGCGACAGCGGTTTCGGAAGAAAACCAAATTCGTCAGAGCGCACGTCAGGAAACTGGCGGCAGAGGGTGGAACACATTGCCACCTCAAGTGACCGGTCCCCGGCGGCTACACTGAGGCCGCCGCTGAGGCGGTCGCAGAAATAGGGCCGACGCCGAACTCGGATACGAGAGCGACTCGGTTAATTTTTTAGGGGATGCTCCCTGCTGCCATTCGTTTGGCGGAAAGTAGCAGGGGTCAACATAAAACTTCTGATCGACACGGGTGCGTCCAAAAATTACATCAAGCCATTCATGTGGCTTCCTGGCGTTACCCCGGTTGAATCACCGTTCCCCGTTCACTCTATTAACGGGTCCAACAACATTACACAGAAATGTCCCCTGTCAATATTCGGCAAAATCACGCCGTTTTTTCTACTAAAAACATTAACAACCTTTGATGGCATCATTGGCCTGGACCTGCTCACGCAGGTAGGGGCCACGCTATCTCTGAGAAATGGAACGCTCACTTTCGGCAACACAACCGAGACAATCAAGTTCCATGAGTGCACAGATGTCAACCATACTAACGTTGTTGACATCGACGCACCTGCTGCCATAAAGGCAAGCTTCATGCAAATGCTGAAGAAAAGAAACAAGGCCTTCGCCGACCCTAACGGGTCGCTGCCCTATAACACTTCGGTCGTGGCCACTATTCGCACAGTGGACGACGAACCAATTTATTCCAAGCTTTACCCCTACCCGATGGGTGTAGCTAATTTTGTCGATGCCGAGGTTAAAAGCCTCTTGAAGGACAAAATCATACAGAAATCAAGGTCGCCATATAACAACCCGATATGGGTGGTCGACAAAAAAGGCACTGATGAGAAGGGCAATAAGAAGAAACGTCTCGTAATGGACTTTCGGAAGCTCAATCAGAAAACGATAGCCGACAAATACCCCATGCCATGCATCTCAATGATATTGGCAAATTTAGGTACTGCAAAGTACTTCACTACTCTTGACCTGAAATCCGGGTACCACCAAATAACTTTGGCGGAACGCGACAGGGAAAAAACTTCCTTTTCCGTAAATGGAGGGAAGTATGAGTTTTGCCGACTGCCCTTCGGTCTAAGAAATGCTGGCAGCATTTTCCAGAGGGCAATCGATGACGTTTTGCGCGAACAAATCGGCAAAACATGTTATGTTTACGTCGATGATGTAATCATATTCTCCAAGTCTCAGGACGAGCACGTTAAACACGTCGACTGGGTACTGAAAAGCCTCTATGATGCCAACATGAGAGTGGCTCAAGAGAAGTCGCAGTTCTTTAAGACAAGCGTAGAATACCTTGGCTTTATTGTAACTAGCGAAGGCACAAGAACGGACCCGGAAAAGGTGAAAGCCATCCAGGAGTACGTCGAGCCAACAACGCTATTCGGGCTAAGATCATTCTTAGGCCTAGCAAGCTACTACAGATGTTTTGTGAAAGATTTCGCGGCGATCGCCCGCCCTCTCTCAAACATCCTAAAAGGGGAAAACGGTTCAGTTAGCAAATATAAGTCTAAAAAAACCCCCATTATCTTCAACGAAGATCAAAGACGGGCGTTCCAGAAACTTAGGAACATTCTGGCATCGGAAAACGTAATGCTGATGTACCCAGATTACAAAAAGCCCTTCGATCTGACCACCGACGCTTCTGCGTACGGCATCGGAGCGGTACTGTCTCAGGGGGGTCGACCGATCACAATGATCTCAAGGACCCTCAAGGACTGTGAGCTGAACTACGCCACTAACGAGCGAGAGCTGTTAGCGATTGTATGGGCCTTGGGAAAGTTGCGCCATTACATTTATGGCGTCAAAGAAATAAACGTATTTACTGATCACCAGCCGCTCACGTTCGCGGTGTCAGAGGGGAACCCCAACGCAAAAATCAAGCGTTGGAAGGCGCGAATCGATGAAATCGGCGCCAGGCTATTCTACAAGCCGGGGAAAGAAAACTTCGTCGCGGACGCACTGTCCCGGCAGAATATTTACGCGCTGGGAAGCAGCGCACCGCGCTCAGACGCAGCAACGATCCACAGTGAAGTTTCAATGACTTACACGATAGAATCGTCTGAAAAACCTGTAAACTGCTTCAGGAACCAGATCATTCTGGAAGAGGCGCGCTTTCCCCTGAAGCAAATGTTTGTGCTCTTTGGGGAAAAAACGCGCCACATAATACATTTCCCAAACAGGGACGCTCTAATTGAGACCGTCAAGTCTCTGGTGAACCCACAAGTTGTGAACGCAATCCATTGCGAACTCCCAGTTCTAGCTTTCATACAGCATGAACTAGTAAAATCTTTTCCGGCGACGAAATTCTGGCATTGCAGGAATCTTGTCGCCGACATTGTCGACGATAATGAAAAAAGAGAAATTATCAACGTCGAGCACAACCGGGCCCATAGAGCCGCTCAAGAAAACGTCAAACAAATCATGTCCGACTACTATTTCCCAAAAATGACGAAACTCGCAAGCGAAGTGGTCATGAATTGCAAAATTTGCTCCAAAGCAAAATACGACAGGCACCCTAAGAAACAGGAGCTAGGGCCGACACCGGTCCCCTCGTTCACGGGAGAAATGCTTCATGTCGACATATTTTCGACGGACAGAAAATATTTTCTGACATGTGTGGACAAATTCTCCAAATTTGCCATAGTACAGCCTATAGCTTCCCGCACCATAGCGGATATTAAGACTCCCCTCTTACAACTCATGAACATTTTTCCCAACACCAAACAGATTTACTGTGACAACGAACCATCACTAAGTTCAGAGACCATCAGATCGCTGTTGCACAACAATTTCGGGGTCCGCATCGCTAACGCGCCACCCCTCCACAGTACATCGAACGGACAAGTGGAAAGATTCCATAGTACACTCGTGGAAATCGCCAGGTGCCTTAAAATGGCCAAGGGAATCACCGACACGGTAGACCTATTCCTTCAAGCAACGGCGGAATACAATAGATCGGTGCACTCGGTCACCGACAAAAGACCCATCGACATCCTGCATGCGGTGGCTGCAGAAGGTAACAAAGAAGTTCAGAACAAAGTGCAAAAGGCCCAGATTGTACAAAACAATCGAGTCAACCAAGCACGGCAAAACAGAAACTTCAGTGTAGGCGAGAAGGTGTTGGTTAAAACCAACAGACGCCTGGGGAATAAGCTCTCCCCCTTGTATGTCGAAGAAACAATTGAAGCGGACTTGGGGACAACAGTCCTAATTAGAGGGAGGGTGGTCCACAAGGACAACCTCAGATAGATATCCCTACTAAATATAAGTTAATTTGGTGAAGGAATTATAGCTGTTATTGGTAGACACTACGACTAGGCTTAAGGAAAACGATTGGTGGCGGTGTTGTGTTAGTTTTATTCCCCATATTTCATACGTATTTTTATCTACAGGGTTATCTGGGTACTTCACATCCTCACCATAGTCGCGGCTCGCGTCACCGACTACTCAAACTCAAATTACATTCCCATCACGGACGGAACGGTACTGATATGGGAAGGGCTTGATTACGTCAAGCACACGGCAAATCTGACCGAATATGGTCGCATTGTCGAGGAAACCGCCAAAATGGCGGACCTATTCCCAAAATCGCACATGAGACAGTTGCTAGACGCGGACTGCAATCACATTAGAGATATGTTGTCCGATATCAGTGTCCACCACAGGCTGGCGAGAAGTCTAGACTTCCTGGGAACCGCCCTTAAAGTAGTGGCCGGCACGCCAGACGCGTCCGATTTAGAAAACACCAGGTTTACAGAAGCACAACTGGTGCAAGCAAACAATAGGCAAATTCAGATAAACACCAAGGTTCAGAACCAATTAAATTCACTCACTAGCTTGGTAAACAAGATCATCAGCATAGAAAAAAGGCACAAATCGACACAGCCCACTTGTACGAGACTTTGCTCGCTAGAAACAGAATTCTTATTACAGAAATAGGCAACCTGATGCTCACTATAACCCTGGCAAAGGCCAACGTAGTGAACCCGGCCATTTTAGATCACACTGACATAGAATCTGTTCTCACTGACCAATTCACAGGGGTCACAGTAGCAAACCTACTAGAAGTATCTAAGATTAAAATCCTACAATCTAATAACATAATCCACTTTATAATAGAATACCCTAGAGTTAGCATAGCTTGTAGAAAGGTGACGATATTCCCGGTTGAGCACGACGGAAAGGTACTGCAGCTGACAGAGAACATTGTAGCTGAGTGCGGAAACCAGGTGTGGGCCGTCACGAGCTGCGCCCCCACAACCACCACCACGTTCTGCAAAAAGGAAGTAAGAGGTTCCTGTGCCCAGGGATTACACTCCGGGGGCACCGCTCATTGCCTTTCGCAACCGAGCCATCTGGAGCCCATCACCCTCGCCGACGACGGCATGATCATCGTCAATAACCGGCCGGCAAAAATCAGCTGTGACTCGGACACGGTGGTTACGACCGCCGGAACGCAGCTCATCACCTTCAATGACTGCGCAACCGTAAATGGCACCCGATTCCGAAATCGCAATAACATCCAACAGCGATTTCCAGGCATCGCATCAGTACCCGCTCTGAACATCTCCGGGCACGAGACTATCCTGAGCCTCCCGTTCTTACACCAGCTCAGCGAGGACAACCTCAACTACATCAAGGAGGTCGAGCAGGCCACCATGGCCAAGCTCAGCCCGCTCCACGCGTTTGGACTGGGCATGGCTCTGTGCGGAGCATTGGGGGGAATCATCTACCTCAGATTCCACCTCAATAGGAAGAGAGATGCGAGGCAAATCAAGGAGATGATAGACGGATTGAGAGCAGCGAGGACGCCCGCTCTTTAAGAGGGGGAGTAGTTAACACGCCCCACCAGCTGCAGGGTATCAGCGGAATTCCAGAAGTGGAAGACCTCTGATGCTGACTCAAGTGGACGGGGGTCCTCAAGTTACATTGTTGCATAAACATCCGCTGGAGAGCGGACCGTCGGCTCGAGGCGCTGACGTTGCAGAACGTCGGCCCGCTGCATGGGCAGCGCTGCCGTCTGGGGGGCAACTTTAAGAATATCATTTTTATATTTCATTGCTTGTACTTTAGAATTAATCTCACACTTGACCGAGCCAGTCGTGCCGGTAATAAACTTTAAAACGTAATCTCGTCTTTCCTTGCCGGTGGCCGAGCCCCGGTACATATAAACGGGTCAATAACATTTAATTTACATATGTATGTAAGTACTGTGAAAAGCTCTCTGAAGAGAACAAAATATCTGCTCTTATTTTCAATAATAATCTTTATAATTTATTTCTTCGCCATGGCGATAACTGTTTCCATTTTGACAATTGAGACAACTTTTGAGGGTGATAAAAAGTTTATGACTTTGATTAATAAAATTAATGACTTTGTTTGGAAAGCTATCAGAATTTCGAAATCAGAAGAGACCGAGTTAAAACTTAAGCTGTGTGCGTAGTTTACGCAGCACTCGACACACACTGACGTTTTTACCGATTTTCTCACATTTCCACACTGGAAAATTTCAAGTGCAACGAGCCAAAGAGCAGCAAAATGAAAAGGGACAAGTGCTCTTTCAACTTATTTCAGCTTGCTCGAGTTTCTTTCTTTCCTTTCACCCCACAGCACAGCACACTTCACTCGCCAATCTCCTCCACTCTACTCTACTCTATCCTGCCGCTTCTGCTCTTGTTCTCGGGCTCTCCAACAGAGCCCAACTATTTGCGTTAATTTCTCATCTTTGTCTCTTTCCCCGGGAATTCCATTCCTCTGGTGGAAAGGAGAGGATGAACAAGTAGTAGATAAGAAGTAGAACCATGGACGGGGGACAAACTTATTAGAGGAAGAGCAAAGCGCCTTAACAAGTTGCTCAGGTTAAGCGTCAGGTCTGGTTTTTTGTTTGAGCTGCTCTTCCTTCCACACTTAATTCCATTTTGATGCTCTGCATTTTTAGGGATTATTATAATTTGAATAACTATCTTTAAGTATTATATTCTGGATTGGGTTAATTTTTAAGCAGATCTCTTGTAATAATCAATGTAAGACTATTTCATCTTTTGATATGCATTTTGAGTATCTTTAAGGGTGTTCTAAAACTGCAAAGGTATTCAAACTTCGGCTACAAAGAGTAATCCTTTTTAGAGGTGCAAGTGTGTAAAAACTTCGTTGCACTTGACTTTTCTTTCATAATTTAGTTTTTTTCTTATTTTTTGTGTGTGTTTAGAAGACGGCGACAGAAACGATTTCAGTCATTTTTAATGAACAAAGTCTGTGTCTCTTTTCTTTACAGCCAACATCCACTGCTCTTCTCTACCCCTCTCCACATTCTTGGGTTTCTGTCTGCGGCTTGTTTTGCTTCCTCTTAATGTTCTTCATTTTTCTTTCTTTCTTAATTATCAGCAACTGGTTTTTCCAATGCCATTGATTTCGGTCTTGGTTTTTTGTTGTTTTCTTAATGCTCTTGTAATTGTTTTTAATTTTCGAAAACAAATAAATGTCGCGTTGGAACAACACAAATTCATAAATTACATTTTAATTAATTAATTGCTTTTTGGCCACCAAAGCAAAAGACCAACAAGAACAACAAGGATAACCATGGGAGACACACACACACACACACATATATTTACAGTAATCTTCCATGGTTATGGAGGGGGTATGGGGTATGTGCATCCCTGTCTCGCCTGTGCGTGTAATTGAGGTCAAATGCGTTGTCCGCATATCAACTGCAGCAAAAGCAGTGGAGAGAAGCAGTGCTGAGGAGTAGTAGCTGAAGAGAGCCACTTTTGTTGGAGTAGGAGTGAGAGAGAGAGACACTGGAGGGGGAGCTCAATAACCCCAAAGTCCAAGAGTTGTTGCTCGAGTTCTGTTTTTTTTTGTTGTTTTTCTTTCTTTTCGATAATTACACAGCAAACAAACACACACACGGGTATGCATTAGTATGCGTACAAGTAAACGCATATCAATATGCAGTTTAAAACCAATAGTTACCCAATGTCAAAACTAAACGATACTCCGTAATTGGTTTGAGTTCTTGAAGCTCCCATAGAAAGAGTATTTCTGATGGTAGAATCCAAAAAACATTGCATCCCGTTGCAGATTCTTACAGTAACATATAATCTCTATAATTTATAGATACTTAAATGTGCATATATCTAGAATATATGCTAAAACAAATCTTCTTCATATTCTACAACTACTGGGTACAAGAAACTCATTTGATTGAAGGTTAAATCACTTGAGAGAGCCCCGTAACTAAATATTTAATCATATAATTATGACCATCGGACGTGTTGGCATCGCCATCCGCATCTATGCATAGAATGATAGTGTATAGAGAGACCTACCTCCTAGAGACGTGGTGGTCTAAGTAAATGTTTGCACAAATGATTTCTATTTTGCGTCGCTGTTGTTGTTTGACAGTGTGACCATATCTAATCACGAGAACATTCGCTGATCTGATCATACGAATGAGGGAATGAATACTCCGTCCTGAAGTGCAGTCCAATTGGACTTTCTATAAATTTCTCTACCTAGTCGCTGATGTCACTGAAAGAAGAAATTCCACTGTATACCAGTCACGGATTATTAGGCCCTAGATCAATAAAGTATGTAGAAAATGGTTCCCCAGTTTGTCATTCTTTATCCTACTCTCCTATGTCCATTCGAATAACACATTCCCATGGTGCCTCTTCCTAATGAATCCCCCCCAGAAAATCATTCCAGTGTATATGCATGGTGGCATCATGAAGAGCAAACAAGTGTGTTCAAATATATCCCCCAAAAAAAGAACCCAAAATGCAGACAACAAACAAACCGTATAATGTAATATAAAACACTCCATTCCCCTCACACAGAGACCTGAGGAGAGGAAAGAGAACACAAAGCCAAAGCCAACAACAACCTAGAAATGTCAATAGACGTGCAGGGCAGCGCACAAGGTAACTAGACGGAGACGAACGACACACTATTGGACCCATATCCAAGCCAGCAGCAAGCAACCTCTTTTCGACACAAGGAGGCCGGGGCCGGGGCCGGGGCCGGGACGGGATCAACTAAAATGTCTATAAAATATTTATAATGTGCGTGGCGTGTGTGCGAATTTTACTTTCCGCTTCCTTACACAAACAATTCTCGTATCTATAGTATATCTATTATGTATAGATTGGAAAACCATTCTGTGCCAAGAGGAACACGAAGCAGTCGTCGTCTCCGCCACTCTGATAAACCAACTTCTCGACGAGGCAGCAGCAGCAGCCGCCGCCGTGGTAAATAAAATAAATTCAAATCAAACATAAAACACACAAAGTTTAAATAGAAAATTCTCTGGGATAAAAATAAAATCTTTTGGCAAACCAAAAAAAAAACAACAACAAAACGAGAAAAGCCACTCACAAGTGATAGTTGAACTGTTGGCCAAGTATGTGCGTGTATGTGTGCGGGTTTTCTTGGCCAACATTTATATACACAAAGCCAATCTATATAGGATATAGTATAATTTGTGTTTGTGTGCACCATACAGGTGGCATAATCTGTTCAATGACAGCATTTTCATGTGTCACAGCTTCGTTTCCCTTACAATTTGGCATTGAATATGGCTACAACAAAAATCAGAGTATTTTTAACAAAAAAGGGAAGGTGACTTGTTGATGTCATAGAAAGATTTAATAGTATTAAAAGGATTTATTAGTGTTTCCCTAACGAGGGACTTTTACCTCTAACAGAATTTGTTTATTCTTTTTTTAAACTTTTGGTGGTTTACAAAACTCGTTGAAAAAATGTTCTCCCCAGCACAATCTTATCGTTATCAAACTATCCATTCATCCTACATAAATTCTAAGCTTGATAGCAGCATTTATAAACAAAACAATTGACTCGTCCGGTGCTAAAGAGTGTTTTTCCTGCCAAACTGTTAAAATAGTCTTTATACTTTCAGAATAATATTCATACCAGTGTCTCAGGGACTTAAACAGCCTAATAAACCAGCGCCCAATCAAAATTAAATTGCTGTCAAAAATTACAAGACTATTTATAGGGAACAATTTTTTGTTGGGGCATTCCAATGACAAATAGAATTCAAATGAGAATCGTTGCAGTTTGTCAATGGAGTTTCCATTCAAATTTTAAAATGTTTGACTCACCTGGCTTGCCGTTCGCGTCGCTGCATCTTGTTATTGGGTTTTGTTTATTTTGTTGTTGTTTTCAATGACTGCTGATCCGACGACAGGCTCTTTGAAATTTGATTCAAAAATATTAATCACTTTCTACAGAATTTTGATAGCGAATTTTTTTCATCGGCAAAATGGAACTGGAACTATTGTTGGTTTGGTGGTGCTGGCTGCTGCCTCCTTCCCCTGCTGCCGCTGGTTGCTTCTGGTGTTATTTTGTATCGGTAAGAGTGATCCGAGATGCGGCTTGCTGGAGGATCTGTTGGATCAGATACAGACACAGGGTACGGGGGCACTGAGAGACCCGAATGCACGGACACGCACGGACATGCACGTACACACACACTCACTTAACGTTCTCGCATGTCGCGCATGCGGCCAACACACACGTACGTTTACGGTGGATCTCTCTCTCTCCGGCCGCTCTCCCGCTCAAGAGTACAGGTGTGCGTCGGTCGTCGTCGCTCCCGCTCCCTCTCCCACGCTATAGGCTGTGCTAGCTTACAGTTATTCCTGTGCCTTTTGCCGTTTTAGCAGCAGCTGTTGTTGTTGTTGCTGTGATGTCGTCGTTTGACATTAAATATGAAATTTGAGCATCATTTCTTTGAATTTTATGGTTTACTTCTATTATTTTTGTAGAAGTTTCATGAAATTTGTGTTGAATTTTGTATGGGGATGGCTGTAGTTGTGTATGTGTTGTGTTTAGGTATGTGTCAAAAGGCGGGCTATTTTGTTTTTACACTCCCCTTGCACGTTTCAAAGGGAAGTTTTGTTGTACGTTAAATATCTCTAGTTAAACAATTTCTTTTGCCTACACAATTTGACAAGACCACACGTTTGAGCATTTTCCTCCAACAAACGTGGCCCAACTCTGTGCAATGTTTTCGGTTCAGTTTCTTGCTAATTGTTCTTTCTCACTTTCCGGACCCGGCGAAGAACAACAAAACGTAAAATCAACAACAAACAAATCGCTTTTTGGGGTGTAGTTAAATTCTGTTAATTAAGATTTAATTTAACCGGTCAGCGCGCGTTTTAAACATTTACAACACATTTCTTCGGGTGCTTCCCGATAAGGGCAGGTCGTAATCAGATCAAGCTGCAAGTAAAAAATGAGAGAAGAAATTGCATTAATTCACACCTCGACAAAACGGTCCATTCTTGCATGGTATTTCTTTCAGGCAGGGCAGTATTTTTGCTTGGTATATTGAGTGAATTGAACCTGCTCGTGGCGACATGGTCACACTGTGTGGCGCTGAGAGCGCAGGCAGACTAGCCAGCTAAATTAGCTTTTTCTCATTGATTTTCGTTTTAATTTACAGGCCCCATTTGCTCTTTCAAACTGCAATGCACTTTAAAGTCCTTACTTTGGTCCAAAGAAATTCGTTACTGCGCTTGAAAATTGATTGAAACACCTCCTTTGGCCCAGGGCAGACAGAATTAGGCCAATTAGTGGCGTTGCGTATACCACCTCTTGGGGCCAGTCCGATGCGTTACAATTTGGAAAAATGACTCGGCCAGGGCTAGGCGGGGAAGGCCAAGCGATCAATTTTCGTACGTGATTTCTTTTATTTTTATAATTTTTCACGTTTTGTTATTCGATGCAGCCAAAAAAAAAGAACTCAACGGCGGCCAACTGATGGCCAAAGAGAAAGAGAGAGAGAGCGCGCGTATGAGAGGAAGAGAGGGTGTAACTACTCAACTTTTGGCCATATTTTTTCATTGAGCCGCCTTTTGCCAACGCATCATTATTTTCCGAGGGCTTTATTGTTCCCCCTAATTAAAAGATTTTTACGCTTAATTAATTTGGTGGTCCCGTTTTTTGGTGATTTACCTTTTAGACAGTTTTTCACGCATTTTCACTACGCCTCATTTTTTCACTCATACACTCACACGCACGCACGCACAGACACAGTTACACACACTCACACTAGGACCGACTTCAATTTTGCAACTAACTAATAGCGGAGCGGTGTGTATATTAGTTGATTTTTCGGGCGCTTCGTTTACTACTTATTGCACTACTTTTTACATATTAATCATTGTCTATTTTCGTTCCATTTCTCAATTATATTCTTCGCAAAATACTCAAAACGCACGCAGGAGAGCACGAGAAAAATGGTGCGATTTTTTCCTTGCTCACACACACCACATACACTCACAGACACGGACTGACAGTGGGGCCAGTGTTGGGAAAGGACAAAAATGGCTCAGCGGTGGCAATATAATATACCAAATCCACTTATTCGTTGCAATGTAAATAAATATTAATAAATGATTGATTTAATTGTTTTTGTTCTTTAAAACACCATACTATTTATCTGTAATTTTTTGATCTCCATGAAATTCGTCTATAAAATACCAAAAAATATACCACATCGCTGCCCAATTAGCCGGTAACTTTGTTTACACATTTCTCTTCACAAAACAACAGAAAACCAATTAATCTCTTCTGTATTTAATGTTTTAGTGACTCGAATATTGCATTTTATTTGAATAAATCTAAACATCTTGTTGGCAAGAGCAAAGCTCATCACACTGGTTACACACACTCACACACAACGGCACAGCTGCAGCCCGCAACGATTTAGTGATTATTTATATATTTTTCGAAATACTTTTGATTTAATGATTTTTAGTCTTGTTTATGAACATATTTCATAAACTTTTGTCTGCTCCCGCACTTATTCGTTCGGATTTTTGTAACAATTTGACCTAAAATCTACAGCTAAAAAACACAACCGCCTGCGGACTGGGTGACCACACCAGTGCTGACAGATTTTCAGAGTCAATATAGCTAGAATCGAAACAAATAATAGCTGAAAATGGCTAAACCCGAACACAAATAAGTAACAATTAACGACACATAAAGCCTCGGAACAAAATTATTGTCCATATGAACTAAGTTCCCTTGACGAATTGCATAACAAAAAGATCTAGTATTCTATACGCAACGATAAAATCCATTCAAAGAAACTTAAAAAGCTATTTACACCTAAACAAAATTAATATTCTAGCCTGAAGTAAGCTAAAATGGGAGCACTGCACATCACTCGAGTTGCAGATAAAATACTAAAGAAAATACTAAGTAAATGGCAACACGTGCGTGTTGTGCATCCCAGTCCAGATAATTTATAATTTACATTTATTTTGATAGCGAAATGGGAAAAATTAAGAACAGTCAACGGAAAGGGGTAAGTTTCGGAATATCTACGAGTAAAAACATAGCTAAATGTTTCATTAATTTAGCCAGTGGCCCCCAAACGTCTGCCAAAAGCCGAAAAAGACTCTGCGTTGGGTCAGGATTCACAAAGCAGCGATCTAGAGAAGCCAGAGACAAGCAGCGATGATGGCTTCGAGGAGCCAACTCCCAAGCCACCCAAGAAGACCACAGTATTGCCCGGGCCCGTTTCGATTATTGCGCAAAAGAAGAACAAGTTCAGGACAGACGACACAAAGAATGTGAAGCCACCAACGCTGGAGGAGATGAAGGAACTGCGCGACACACGCAATCTCTTTCACTCGAATCTCTTCAAGCTGCAGGTCAAAGAGATGCTCGTGGAGCTTCAGCTAAAGACCAAGTACACCGAGTACGTAGAAAATTGGATGGAATCCTTTACCGCCTTCACACAGCAGCAGCTGAAGGATGGCCTGGTGGAGAAGAGTCAGTTGGAAGTGCCCTTGAATGTGGATAGGAAAATATCGGGCTTTATCTTCTCCAAGCCCACGAAAGAGCCTCAACTGATTGGTGCCGCATCCACGGGCACTTTGCTGGGCCCAAAGATCGTGGTAGATGTGGCCCTGGAGATGCCCAAGGACTGTCTACACAAGGATGATTATCTAAACTTGATATACGATCAGAAGAGAGCCCTGTACCTGACCTACGTAACGAATCAGATGAGGAGATGCCCCGCCTATGCTCAGGATCAGTTTGCCTTCAACTACCATGGCAATAATCCACTGAAGCCAGTGCTGGAGCTGACGCCAGCCGCCAAGCAGGTGTCAAAGCACTTGCAACTGCGTCTGTTCATCACGGCGCCACAGAGCACCTTCAAGCCGGGCCGATTTGTGCCTTGGAACAATAATATACGGCCCACATACTACGATGATGAGTGGGATGAGGAGGAGGCACTGCCGTCCACACAGCACTACAATGCCAACGTTCTGTTTGACCTGACGCTGGCCGCGAACCAGGCACTCCTCGACAAGGCCTTCAAGGGCAGGCGCAACTTCCAGGACGGTCTGTTGCTGCTCAAAGTATGGCTGCGTCAGCGGGAGCTAGACACAGGATTCACTGGCTTTGGTTCGCACATTCTGGCGTCGTTTATCGTGTATCTAAATCAACAGCGGATACTGCATCAAACGAGCAGCAGCTACCAAGTGGCACGCACCGTTTGGAACCAATTGGCCAACACAGACTGGACGAATGGCATCACCCTGGCGCCCGCCTCCTGCCAAACCGAACAGCTGAGCACGCTGGCCGGCCACTACGATGTGTGCTTCATGGATGTCTCGGGACAGCTCAATCTGTGTGCCAATGTGCCGCTGGGCGTGTACCAGAGGGTCCGAGCAGAGGCCAAATTGGCTGTGGACTTGCTGAATGACATGAAATTGAATAGCTTCCCGTACATTTTCATGCAAAAGTGTCCCCTGTACACACGCGTGGATAACATACTCAAGTGAGTCTCGAATGTGGAGTTCCTTCTCTCGATTTTGTTGTTAAATTAACCCTGTTCTTCCTTGGCACAGGATCACCAACTACTCGAGTATACAGCAAATGCTTCTGCTTCATTCCAAGCCGCAGGTGAAGTACGATTATGCAAATTATGCCTATCCCCAGCTGCTGAAAATCATAACAGAGTGAGTAGAATCTTTGCCTCTTTCGTGGCTTTCGTGGCTGATGAAATTAATTTCCATCTTGTTAGGCTTCTGCAAAAGGGACTCAAGGAACGTGTCCAGGCCATTCTGCCCATTGAGACCGTCTGCAGTTCATGGCCCGTCGAGAGCAAGCCCCCCATTATCGGACAAGCCATACAGCTGGGTCTCATACTCGATCCAGAGCATGCCTTTGAAGTGCTCGACAAAGGACCGGCGTCCAATGACAATCCCGAGGGCTGTGCCGAGTTTCGAAAGTTTTGGGGAGAGAAATCCAATCTGCGACGCTTTCAGGATGGCAGCATCACCGAGGCTGTGGTGTGGGGCACAGCCAAGGATGCGCCCAGCAAGAAGCGTCTGATTGTGCGCCAGATTGTGCTGCATCTGCTGGAGCATCATCTGCAGCTGGAGAACAACGATGTCCAGTATATTGCAGCCGAGTTGGATTTGGTTTACCATCTGTCGCCCTGGTTCAAGGTCTCCAAACTGAAGACCAAACTGGAACTGCAGCAGGACACGGATGCGGAGGCACTGAGTCCCAATGTGATACGTTGCTATGATGATTTGGCGCGTCAGCTGCATGCCCTGGACGATCTGCCCCTGGAGATTGTGTCCATATCGAGCATTTCCCCCGTGTCCCGCTACTGTGAGCCGATGCCAGTGCTGCCGCAGGCTCGCCTGATGGCCGACCACATCCATGCCAGCCACATCCAGCGGGTAGTCATACAGCTGGGCCAGAGCGGCAAGTGGCCAAATGAGCTCGGCGCCCTGAGAGCCCTCAAGACGGCATTCCTCATTGAGATTGGAGAGAAGCTGAAGGCGCAGTGTCGTCTGAACTGGTCCATTACCTCCGAGGGTCTGCTGGTGCTTAAGTGGGGCTTCTGTTTCCTGCTGGAGCTGGCCCACAACAAGGAGCTGACGCTGCTCAAGCAGGAGGTGACCGAACGCGGAATGACCAAGTATGTGGATAACCCCGAAAGTCGTGCCCTGGAGCAACGGCACTACATCCTGCCCAAGGTTAGCGGCGCACTGCATTCCCTGCATCAGACGCACTCCGCCTATGGGGCGACTGTGTTGATTGCCAAGCGCTGGCTGGCCACTCAACTGCTGGACGATGGTCTGTGGCCCGCCATGGCCACAGAGCTGCTGGTGGCGCATCTCTACCAGCAGCGGAACGCTCCCCAGGCCATAGCGGCACCCCAAACGGGTTTCATGCGGTTCCTGCATCTGCTCGCGCACAGCGATTGGAATGGCGAACTCTTTCTGCTGAACTTCAACAGCAGCTGGCAGGGTGAGCAGCGTCCCCAGTGACGCCTCCTCCTTTATCCTACTTTATGTTTATTCTTTTGTCTTCAACAGAACAACAGATTGGGGATCTGGAGCACAGTTTCCGCAGCGAGCGGCAGAGCTATCCGCCACTGGCACTGGCCACCTCATACGATCAACAGCATGCCGGCCGGCTGTGGACCACCGCGGAGTCGCCCAGTCTGCGTATCCTCACGCATGTCTCGCGATTGGCCCGCCACGCCCTGGAGATGATTGAGACCAGTTTGCAGTCGAAGGATCTGAGATTTGTGCGGCCCGCACAGCTGTTCCGCGGCTCCAGCGAGGGCTACGATCTGGTGATACAACTGAAGTCCGATTTGGTGCCCAATGCTTTGAGCTACGATCTCGGTTCGCCCTTTGTGTCCTTCGATCAACCGAATTACCTATTGCCGAGAGCAGGCAAGGACCTACTGGCAGCAGTTGTCCATCAATTAAGGGTAAGTTGTGACGCCTCAAAGCTAAAGATACATTTTTAATTCATTTGATTCCTTTTTCGCCCTGCAGTCTGCGTACTCCGACTATGCTGCCTTCTTCTACAATCCGCATGGCGGCAAGGAACTGGCCATTATGTGGCGACCCCCAGCAGAGTTCGCACCGAAAGCGTTTAAGGTCACGGAGCTGCAGGCGTGCACGCCCTGCGACAAGGGCAAGGTGCAGGTGGTGAGGGAAACCCTAGTCGAGGATTTTAAAGTGCTGCTCAAGGACTTTTATCTGCGCATCAGCACGCCGGAAGAGCTCAAGCGTGAACAGCGTGAGCACACAAATCCCAAGAGATATTTCAATGCCAAGAGCCAGGAAAAGGAAGCCGCCTGTTCCAAGCCAAAGAAGCGAAAGCTGGCCAAGGCCAAGGCAGTCAAGGTGCCAGCTGCACTGAAAAAGAAATCTCTGATCAAGAGCCGACCCCTGAAATCGCTGAGCTAGTTATAGCTTCTACTGCTACGTATATATAGAAACCAGATGTAAAGTAAGGATACACACCACAAGAGGATTCATAATTAAAGCTAGAGGAGATTGTTAAGCCAGACAAGAATTTATAAATTAGCTAAAGAAGAAAATATTGGACAATGGAATGCTGTGGCTTATTGCTGCTCGCTGTCTTCCGTTTCGTAGTTTGGATTCTGCTCCATGGATGAAGCGTCGTCCTCTTGCAGACAGAAGTGCACACATCGTGCGCCGTTTGAGGTGATGGGCAGACACGGGCAGGACTGTGCTTTATCCTTTTGGTAGCTGCTTTGTTGATCCACAGCCTGCTCTTGTAGATAGAGGCGTTTCGGATCGTGGGGAGAAGCACGAAACTCATATTGGGGACTGGCAGCAGTCTGATCTTGTGGATGGAATTGTGTCGGATCTTTGGTCTGATTTTGTGGACTGGCAAAAGACTGATCGTGTGCATAGTCTTGAGCTTGAAAATAAGTCGGATATCGTGCATGTCTATCTTGTTGTTGTTGCTGCTGTTGTTGTTGTTGTGGAGGAAACCTTTCCTCTCGTGGACTGCAGCGATGATAGCTCCGCCCGTCCGTGTATGTGCACGTTTGTTGCTCCTTGCTGTGACGACTGGGATACTTGGAGACATTTGCAGCTGAATGCTTTGACTTGGACACCTCAACGGACACATTGGCAGCTGAATGCTTGGACTGAGACTCCGCAGCCGACATGTCTGCGCTTGTTGTCGACTTGGTCTGGCAGCAGGCATTGCGTGCAGCTTGGAAATGACAGCTGGTGTGCTGGCACCTCAACTCTGGCGGCTCGTGCTGGCAGCCACAGCTCTGGGTCAGGCCACAGGTGGAGGTGCCCGCACTGTGGCGCAAGGGCGTGGGATTCGAGGGCTCAGTGGACACATCGGCCTCATTGCGTGGCGTCGGTTCAATGTGGATTGAAGATGTTGTCGACCTGGTCTGGCAGCAGGCATTTCGTGCAGCTTGCGAATGACAGCTGGTATGCTGGTTCCTCGATTTTGGCGGCTCGTGCTGGCATCCGCAGCTTTTGGTCAGGTTGGTGGTGGAGGTGCCCTCGCTGTAGTGCAAGGTTATGTGATTTGAGGATTCAATCTCCATCGGCTTGGACCAGGCCAATTGCGTGGACACATCGGCAACATTGCGTGGTGCCTCCATAAGCTTCTTCGGACCATACAGATCCTGCAGTGTACAGCTCGGAGGCGTTGTATGAGCCAGCGCCAGTGGTGTGTAGATGCCGCCAAAGTAATGGACGGGATCGGCAGCAGGCGGCGTCGCTGCTGTGGGAAACATATGGCCATTGGGCATAATCCGAGTGTAGCTCAAATAGCGAATATCCTCCGTTCGTCTAACGTCCTGCTGCGTGAGCACAAACATCTCGTTGCCCACCATTATGGGGACTACAAATGCGCGGATTAAATTAGCTTGGGGCAATGCTCCATCTACGCGTTCGAATCTGCGACTTACTTTGGACCAAAGGGGCCGACTCCTCTGACACTTGCAGCAGCTTTCTCACATTGTTGGCGGCCATTGTCTTTGGGTTACAACTCGAATAATTTGAAAATATTTTCTATCAATTTTTTCTGTATATTTTTGGATTGTTTCTCTTTGAACATTACACAAAACACAAAGGGGCCAAAAAATGGCAAAATGTTTGATTGAATCAACGGAATATAAAGAGTACAGATGCAGGATGCAGTTACGGGATACAGAAATCATTCAATATGAAGTTTTCTACATGGATTTAAGATTTAACTTAGTTTAATCTTTAACTATTAAATCTACGATTCGCATCCGCTGCAAAGTACTTTGAGAACAAAGAGCTTGTTGTGCACTTTCTCTCTCATCCTAAATCCTTAATGTTTATCCTTAAATGAAGCTCGGAACTTTGGGCACATCTAGAGCCAACCTTTGTGCCGAGCTGGCCATTCATTCTTCATTCTTATTATCCATAGGCTTATATGCAATTCTGTATTTTCAGCTTCGATTTGTCTCCTCTTTGGGCACGACACCAACTCCCGATGCAGCAGCAGCAGCAGCGGCAGCAGCAGCGTCCTTCTCTTTGTTACCAAAATCGGGATACAGCTTGGCAATCTGTCCGTTGGGTGTGCAGATGCGACCCGAGAAATCTAAACGTTTATTGGACTGACTCCGCTCAGCAGAGGAAATGATGTCCAGCAGAGATCTAAAACAGGACGTTAATGAATAAACACACGAGAAAGGAAAAATTAAGGCTTAGTCTTTACCTTGTCCCACCATTGGACATGCGTCGCTTGCTGGCTTTCAGCAGGCTGTTGGAATTGGTGCTGCCAATGCTGACATTGCTGGCATTGCTCATGGCCTCCAGGCGTTCGGGTGACAGCGGGGACTCCGTAAAGGAACGCAGTGTGGGTGTGCCTGCATCCGATTTGGTGGGGCCATCGCCATACGCGGCACGCAGTGTTTGCAGGCTCTCCAACAGATTCTTGTGATGCACTGTGCTGGCATTCAGCTGGATGAGCTGCTCCAACTCCCTGTACAGCAGTCGATACTGATCCTTGGCCTTGTGGGGCTTTAAGCTGAAAAACAAAAACGGGAGTGTGTCGTAAACGAATTCAATTAAGGGGCATCGAAAGACTTTGCCTACCGCGCTCCATTCGTGTGGGTAAAGGGTAGGACATCGCCGCGAGAGGCGCTCTTGTAGAGCTCATGGATGTGCTGCTGGCAGCGCACCTCGTCCTGCTTGTCCATATCCTCCTTGAGCAGCAGATGGAGGAAGTGCGGTAGCCAACTGAGATGCCGCTGCAGATGGAACAGCACTGTCGAGGTGGTGGTCAGGGGGAAGTAGCGTGGCAGTCGTCGGGGCAAATTCGGAGCCGCAGGATCTCTGGACTTAAGCGGCACCATGCGCGACATCTTCATGAGCTGTCCCAGCTCCGATGTGCGATAATCGGTCACTCGTCCACCGGGGCCGTCGGTAATGGACGGAGCCTCGTCCATGCAGGATCGTGTGATGCACAAAGAATGAACAAAGATCTCGCCGCCGCGGGCGGACAGCATGTGACTGGTGGCCTTGGAGCCGGTCTTTCGGGGCATCTCCAGCAGGACAGAACGTCCATTCAGCAGGAAGTTGATCAGACAGGAGCTGGGCCGCGACGTAACATCCACGGGCGTGACCAGAAACTGGCCCAAGCACGGCTGCAGATCGGCCGATCCGCAGCCACGTGGTGTGCACCATTTGAGGGTCACCGTCTCGTAGGTGGCCCCCTGCTTGATGCTGGTGGGCAGACTGAAATCCGGCCCGCACGTAACGGAATGGGCACGACGGGAATGCAGTATCTCCACATCGTAGTTTGCACTGGAATTGGCGTTCTGCTCCTCCTTCATCGGTATATTCGTCACCGTTGTGCTGGCCAGATCGTAGTGATCCAGGATGAGATGTGTCAGCTTGTAGGATATATCCGGGGCACCCACTGTATGGATTTCCACATCCAGCAGCGGCGAAATTGCGAGCAGATTGCGATTGGTCACCATCGAATCGATGCCCAGAGGAACAATATTGAGAATGACGAGGTGACAGTGATTGATGCCCAAACCCTTTTTTGGGGGCGTTGCGGACAGGACATTCTGCTGGATGAGCACCGTATTGAAGATGTCCTCGAGGCTCTTCATGCTCGTGTTGTCCCGCGCCGAGGTGATACATATGACGCGCCCCTCGTTGAGTATCTGGTCATTGGGTATGCCGCTGGCCACGGCCTGGATCTGCTCGTCCGTTGGCTCTGCCAGCGCCTCAATGGCCGCCCGCAGCCCATGGATCACCGAGTAATCCGATGACTGGGGCATGCTGCGCGATGGTACGCCCACCATGACCATGGCATTCATCACATGCGACATATTCTGTGTGCTGGCGCTCCACGTGTTGACGATGTGGGCCGCCGTGTCCGAGACTATGAAGCGCACATGCTTCTTTCCCGGAAACAGGTCCCAGACGACGCGACAGTACTCGATGGAGGATTCGCAGGCGCAGGTCCACAGACTCTTGCTAAACTGTGAGCCCGTGCCGGAACTGTGGCCAGAGGGTTTGCCCTTCAGAAAGTCCATGGATATGTACTCCTCGCTGGCAATGCTGAAGTAGCGCGTGTGGTCCAGCACAAAAATCGTCTTTTGGTTGCGTTCGAACATGGTGGAGGACGGACGCGACGCCTGAAAAATCAAACCAAACAAAAATGCAATTGTTTTCCGGAGAAACAGCTGATTGAGTGATTTGAAAAAATATCACATTGATATGAGATATATCGCTGCACAATATCGATATACGTAAGATATTTTATTTTTCAATCACAAATTTTAAATTTTACCCCGGGACTATATTATTTTGCTGCACAAATTGCAATACCTTAAGTTTTCTAGAAAATTTGGTAAAATATATGGATATTTGCGGAAAAAATATCACGATATAAATATTTACAAATATCGATATATTTCTTTTCACAATTTTGACAGCACTAAATCAGAATCACGTTGTACGGGCCGCATAAATTGGATTTACACAATTTTTAAAACTTGTTGACATTGCACACTCATTCAGTAGTGAAACACGAATTTTAGTCAAGCCATTTATCAGTTGAAACAGTCATGTCGTGGTTATTGGGCAGAAATCGTCAGCAACCGCAGCCAGATCCTTCTGCTGGCGGCGTAGATGGAGCCGATCCCGAGGGTAAAACTGCCGGTGGGCGGACTGGCGATGCAGAGCTGACACGTGCCGAACGCAAGGCCATGGAGGCCTACCGCTTTGATTCATCGGCTCTGGAGCGGGCCGCAGATGCTGCCAAGACCCTAGAACGTTCAAGTAAGTGGAAAATTTCATCAGCCAATTGCATAATCGCCATGCGCCCCCAAAGCTATCAAAGCTTGGTCGCGCGTGTGTGTGTGTGTGCGTAACTCTATGCGTGTGTTTGTGCGTGACCTATGATAATCTCGTTGCAGAACATGCTCGCGAGGCTTTGGAGTTGTCCAAGATGCAGGAGTCCACCCGCCAGGCGGAATACAGCACCAAGGTGAAGGAGTATGAGGCGCACATCGAGCAGGCCAAGGTGGAGCAGCGGCGCATTGATCACGAGGAGCGTCGAAAGACCCTGATTGAAGAGACAAAGCAACAACAGCAGCGAGCCCAGTATCAGGATCAGTTGTCACGCAAGCGGTACGAGGACCAGCTGGTCCAACAGCAGCGTGTCCAGGAGGACAATCTTCGCAAGCAGGAGGAGAGCGTACAGCGGCAGGAGGCCATGCGCCGTCAGACCATCGAGCATGAGATTGAGATGAAGGAGAAGAATCGCTTAAAGCTGCTGGAGCACGAGCTGCGGGCCAAGGCGCGCGTGGACCGTGAGAATCGCGATCTGAACTTGGAGAAGATTCGTCTGAAGGCGCAAGAGCATCGAACCACTGTGATGGAAGGCATCAAGTGAGTGGTTTTCAATGGAACAACGTTCAGATGTCATTCAATTATTTTATTTTGCTTGCAGAACGGCAGGATCCGTGATTGGAGCTGGAGCTGAGGCCATGCTCACCGATTGGGACAAGGTGTTGACTGCCGCTGGCGGCCTGTCGCTGCTTGCCCTGGGTGTGTACACGGCGAAGGGGGCCACCGGCGTTGTTTCCCGCTACGTGGAGGCGCGCATCGGCAAACCATCGCTGGTGGGCGAGACTTCTCGCTTTGCCTTCCTCGATGCGGTAAAGCATCCGTTGAACTACATCAAGCGACTGCGCTCCAATCCGGCCGATGCACTCCAGGGCGTTGTCCTCAATCCGAGTCTCGAGGAACGTCTTCGTGACATCGCCATTGCCACAAAGAACACACGCATCAATCGTGGCCTCTACAGGAACGTGCTGATGCACGGCCCGCCTGGCACCGGCAAGACCATGTTTGCCAAAAAGTTGGCCGAGCACTCTGGCATGGACTTTGCCATCATGACCGGCGGCGATGTGGCGCCCATGGGCAAGGAGGGTGTCACAGCCATACACAAAGTGTTTGATTGGTCGCATGCCTCGCGGCGCGGTCTGTTGCTGTTTGTGGACGAGGCTGATGCCTTCCTGAGGAAGCGTTCGTCGGAGAAGATATCGGAGGACTTGCGGGCCGCTCTGAACGCCTTCCTGTACAGAACATCCGAACAGAATCCCAAATTCATGCTCGTTCTGGCCTCGAATACGCCCGAACAGTTCGATTATGCCATCAACGATCGTCTGGATGAGATGGTGGAGTTCACACTGCCCGGCCTGGATGAGCGTGAGCGCTTGTTGCGTCTCTATTTCGACAAATATGTGCTCCAGCCGGCCGCATCTGGCGCCAGGCGCTTCAAGTTGGACACATTCGACTATGGCAAGACCTGCTCAAAGATGGCCGTGCTGTGCAACGGAATGTCTGGACGTGAGATCTCCAAACTGGGCGTTTCCTGGCAGGCAGCCGTCTACGCCTCTGAGGACGGCGTGCTGTCGGAGAAAATGGTTCTGGACAGATGCTATTCGGCCGCTGAGCAGCACAAGCAAAAGGTGAGCGTTTCTACAAATCTGATGGTCGCCCTTTGCTAACAATATTTGTTCACAATTCTTTCGTAGATGGCTTGGTTGTCGGATCAGGAGCGAGCTGACCATAAATCGATTACGGGCGGAACTTTGGCTCCACCCCTAACAATGACAGCCAACAAATTGTGAGCTGGTGGTGGTGACGATGGAATACCTGGAGGATAGTAAGCAGCGGTTGCCACACAAACTCCATTTATTCACATGTTTAGTTTTTAATTGTCCTAACTTTAAGTGGGTAACGCACAGGGCTTTTTCTGATTAATGGATACCAAAACAACAGCTGAGATCAACCTACTATATGTATGTATATTACGTATTTACGTATATGCATTTGACTTATTGTACAAACAATATCCATGATAGTCTATCGCGTGTTCATCAATGCAATTAAGTTTTACCTACTGATAATTGTATCATAAACGCCATCGTAACTCTCAATAGTATGTACAAAAAAGAGCTGTATTTTCGGCACCTGTTGTTGCATTTAGTAAGACAAAGCTTTGGATGTATATTTTAAATTTTAAATTAAATTGCTGCGCCGGCACTGTGAGAGATTTATATTAAACTTCTCGCCGGCGTTGGCCATTCATTTGACTCTTTCGCCAGTGTTTTCCTATATGAATATAAAAATATAAACTTAGATCACTTGTTAAGGATTGTATTTTTAGTCTCTTCATCATCGTTAGTTATTATCTTGGTTTTGGATATTAATAGGCTTGCAAGAGGGAGCAAACTCAAGCAGACTGCCAAATTGTATAAAAGTCAGGTGACTATCATTGGATGGTTAGTAGCTTTGATAAGTTGTGCTAATGAACGTCAATTGATTTTTGTTTTTAAATATTTTAAAAATTAAACGAACTGAACCGCCGTTCCGTTTATCACAGAAAAATACCGATGAATTATTACCAAGCAGCCCTGTGCATCGATAAGTTGATTCAAATGTCGCGGGCACATGATTTGCTCCGAATTCCGAAAAGTAGTTATGTGGATGATATAAATATCCTATTTATTTATTATATATAAAGGATAGTCCCACAGAAATATTCACATTAATACTTTCGGCGGCACAAACTAATGCAACCAAGAAATATATTATCAAACAAAAAATATTTATCGATATATTGAATTGAACATCCCTAGGAGGATCGAAGAAAATTTGTTTCGGGAGAAAATTTTGCTAAATTGCATTACAAAATGTTTCCCGGTGGAAATGCTAATGCGGATCTTGGCTACAACAAACGGAACCACAATCAGTTTATGGCCCAGCTGCCACCACCGCCCCCGTCACACTTTGTCCCCGCGGCAGCCGTCGCGAATCCCTTGGTGGCCACAGGGCTTCCTCTGACCATCGATTGGGCCCAGCTCGCCCAGCAATGGATACATATGCGGGACACTACTCCGGCTGGGGTCGCTATGCCCATGGCACCGCCACCGCCCCCATAATTGGCAATGTGTCTGGGTATCAGCAGCAGCAGCAGCAGCAGATGCCGACGCTGCCCGTGCGACCGCTGGCGACCACCACGAAGATAACACGTTTTGTGGAGCACGGCGAAGCTGACATGGACATGGACGATGACAATGAGCGAGGACATGGGAGTGAAACTCCCCCGCCCGCTCCTTCCGTTACGCAATCGCAGTGGCTAGGACTCAGCGAAACAACACCCAATGCGGCAGTAGCTGCCACCAGCAATACGGGTGAGTACGGCTAGGGACTGGTAAATGGCTGGTGGCCTAATGCTTATGTCTCCTTTAGGCAAGCCGCCATGGAGCCAGTGGCCCAACAAGACGGGAAATGCCTCTTCCTATCGTACAGCGCATATTCCCTCGTTGCTAAAGCTCAACGTGAGCAATCCCAATGAGCCGCATCAACAGCTGCAGGCACAGAATCAGCAGCAGCAGCCACAGCAACCACCACAAGCACATCCACATCAACATGCTCACCAACACGAGCCGCAGATGCAGTCAGAGAGCAGCAGCAGTGCCGCCAGCAGTGAAATAGATGCCAACAAACGGAAAATGTTGCCAGCTTGGATAAGGTGAGGCCGGAAAGGAATAGTTTAAAATAAACATAAACACAAATTACACCTGTCGTCTGTGTGCCTGCATTACAGAGAGGGTCTGGAGAAAATGGAGCGCGAAAAGCAGCGACAAATGGAACGCCAGCACTCTACGGGTGCGGATGCTGAGGTACTACCCCAAGCTACAAGCAATGTTAAGCAAGTATCTAGCAAAACACTAACAACACCTGTTAATCCATTGAACATTGCGAATGTGGTAAGTAAAGGGCGAAGGCATGGCCTGGTTATTATCGACTCCCATTTACCGTCCACCAACACCGACCAACAAACGTGCGAAAAGTGCAACACACACCCATGCGCTACACCCAATTGGTTGCACACAAAACGCTAACGATACTGAAATAAACAGACTAAAGACGGACAATTTGCAAGGCACGAAATGCTGGGAACACATTAAATTTAACATGAACTTGAACATTCAGGCCAGCGACAGCGAAGATTCCAATGCTGGGGAGGCGGAGGTGGCGGCGCACGCAAAAGCATCAGTGGAACCGAAAATACTCGTAGGTAAAGATATATTGAATAAGGCTGGCTACAGAAGCAGCAATAGCAGCAGCAGCGGCAGCGGCGACGATGAGAAGGAGGTGGAACACAATTTCGAGTCTCTGGAGGATGCTAAAAAGGCAGACGGTGTGACAGGGGCAGCAGAAGCCCCTGACAATGGTAAAAACTACGAAGAAAGACTCGCGGATCTGGTAGGCATTCACAATTTGACTCGGGGGATGTATGCGCTCAGCCAGGCAATGAAATGTTATCTATAATTATACGAATCGAAACGAATCCTATGTGAGGTTCCCCACATTGCACATGCAGCAGGCTGCAGCATGAAGAAGGAGCCTGCCACTGCACTGCACTGAACTCTTTTGTCCTATGCACACATCTTCGTTTCATTCCCTGGCCAATGGCTGCGCATCCACCAACACATATATATACACATAAGTCCGGAATGAATCTATAAATACGAAAATCTATAGATGCTTTTGGTGCGTCGCACATTAACCGAAATACTGCTGGAAACGACAAACGAAGAGATTGCAGCCATTGCAGCAGAAACATTAAAAGCGCATCGCGCTAAAGGTACATTATAGACACTTAAGAAACAAACTCTTCCTCCTCCCTCCACACCCCCAAAAAAAAACCCCGATCTCTTGCAGCGTTCAACTGGCGTGTGTTTTGTTTGGTGTGGTGTGTAAGTATCTAGAACATAAGATGACTGAAGATATCTCCATCGAATGATCCTTGCTTGGAAGAGAACACGAAATACTCTCTCTCGTCTGTCGTCTGTCGGACTCGGCGATCGCGTTCTTGATTTTATGGTTTTTTATTTAATTACTATATTGTTATCTTATGTCTCAAAATCAAATCAAACACAAAAAAACACAAACCAAAATGAATCCCTTGCTGAACAATTTATAATCGTATTATATAATATATTATACTATATATATATATGTATGTGTGTAAATCAAAAGCATCATCAGCCCAAGTGATTCGCAAAAGCGCCTTGTCCTCCATTACCGGCAATCTGGGTAAGTCAACAATTTTCAATATGAATATCCCTACGTTTCGTTTTGCACTATTTTTTTTATCGTTTTTAAAGGTAGTCTGAGTTATGCTTAAAGACCCCACCCTCCCCTCTCCCACTCTGCAGCCCCCTTTGTAGTCCCTCAATTTATCCTCTCTATCAAAAAAAAAAATAAAATAAAAAATTAATATGGTATCATAATTGGTTGGGTTGAGCCTATAACTTTTCCTTTTTCTTCCTTGAATTTTCACCAAATTCATTTTTGGATACTCCCCTCCCACCCTTTTCGGTGCAGTTCGAGTCGTTCGTCTCTCCTTCTTCTATTTCTATGTCTCGTCTCTATGTTTCCTTAAACGAATTCGTAATGAAGCATTCCCCATAAACTGCGCCCGATTTGCCTCGCGATTGTCTCTGGTAGCCACAATTAGCACTTGACTGATTTGAATTATAGGTTTAGCAGCCTATGGCGATTCTTCCAGCGAAAGCGATGAGGATGAGGACGAAGAAGAAGGCGCGCGCAATGCAGAAGCAGCAAAGGATCCAGATAAAAGCGTACAGCTCAGCGCGGAGGAGTTGAAGGTTAGTTAGATAATCCTACCCATGAGCCAAGTATTAATAACTCCCTTTCCCTAGGCTCGCATACGACGTAGCAAGCGAGCATTTGAAAGAGTCATTGATGACATTGAGGATCGCGTGGTCAAGCAAGAGCAGCGCGATGAGCAGACACTGCAGAGACATCGCAAGCAGGAACGAGAACGTTCAGATGCTGACAAAGAAAGGCGACGTACCCATAGTAATCCCGAAACGCCTGGGGAGACAACTGCTAAACATCCCACCCACCATGATAAGCTGCTCCAGTTTAATGGTTTGTCATCCATCCAATTTCATTCGCAATGCATTGATATCACATCTCCATTTCCATTGGCAGGCAAACGGGCGAGTCGCAAGGAGCGCACCACTCGCTTCAGCGACAATAAGGATGGTAAAAGCTCCACGGCAAACTATGCCCAAATGTTAGCCAGTGCGCCTGTTAGCTCCAGCTCGGTCCTTGCCAAGATGAAGCCTGTCCCCAATTTGGCCACCAATCTGCTGCAGATGCCGGAGGCAGTGGCCTGCATGCTGAGTGCTGCAGAGAAGGCCCTAAGCAAGGCCAACAAGTCGGCACGAAAGTCAAAGAGCAAGCGACACCGATCGTCGACATCGTCTTCCTCCAGCAGCACGAGTAGCAGTAGCTCCAACAGCGACAGCGATGACAGCCACAGCCACTCCGTCAGTTCCAGTAGTCGCGGCAAGAGCAGCAGCAGCCACAGCCGCCGGACAACAAGCAGTCGTCGGGATCAACGCGATCGTGCTGGCGGCGGCGGCGGCGGCAGCAGCAGTAGTCGGAGTAAATACGAGCGCCGTGATCATGAGAGGGAACGAGAGCGACGTCCTCGACGCAATCGGACCCATTACATCGCTGGCAGGCGGAACAGCAGCAGTAGCCATCAGCCACATCAGCGACGGGCGCGTGAATCGAGCCACTCTGGCAATGATGATGATGCTGGCAGCAGCAGCTATCGACGCTCCTCGCGGCACAGCAGCACACGCAGCAGCCATGCCAGCGGCTATGACCATAGACATCGCTCCAGATCCCGCTCCAAATCGCGTAGCACTCACCACTCCAACTCGTATTCCTCCTCTTCCGCGTCGCATCAGCGCAAGCGCCACTAAAAAATACAAAAACTACTTACAACAATTAATTTTTAAATGTACATTTTATCTATTTTCCTCTTCAGTTTTAAATGATTTTAGTTGTCAGCAGTTTCTACTCAACCTAATAAAAAGATATTAATCGATGCTTAAATTAATTTGTGGAAAGAATACACACAAACTCCAGACGATCCAGGTCTTGTGGGTTAATAAATAAATAAAATAAATTCGAGTATTCATTTTGTGATCTTTAAATTAATTATGCCTTTTGACCATCTTCGAGAACGGATCACCGTAGTCGACCTTGCCGATCTCGTAGTGGGACATATTGTTGCGATGAATGGTTAGGCAGGCGCCGCTCTTGAACGTCCAGTCACACACGCCACACTTGTAGATAAGGAGCGGCTTTTCCGCATGGGAATACTCTTTTGGCGACGGTGTCTGCGACTGCGATGGCGATGCCTGGGGCTGCGGCTGGTTAAGTCGATCCTCGGAATCTCGCTTCAGCCGCATACGTTCAATATCCTCCGCTCGACGCATGTTGACACGAGCATTTACATACGGATCGTCAGTGGCATCACCGGAGCTGAGGCTGCCAGATGTGGCCATGTGGTGACCTTTCTGATTACGATGGACGTTCAGCAGGGAGCCAGAGACAAAGCTGTCCCCGCATACATCACACTTGTAGGGCCGCTCACCCGTGTGACGTCGCATGTGGATCTTCAGGTCGTTGGACTGTACGAAAGTCTTGTCACACTTCTCGCAGGCATACGGACGCTGGCCCGTGTGGAGGCGCATGTGTCTGGAGAGCTTGTTCTGGGATATAAATTTCTTTGAGCAGATTTTGCATTCGCTGGGACGTTCGCCCGTGTGGTGTCGCATATGCAAGCTTAGGTCCTGGCTGCGCGGAAAGGCCTTCTCGCACTGCTCGCATTTGTACGGACACTCGCCAGTGTGCCGGCGTATGTGGATGGTCAGGCTGGAGGTGGGAAAACTAAGGCCACAGTGAGGGCACTCACGACGCTTGGCCGTGCGCTTCCGCTGTGAGCTGGCAGTTGACTCTGATGCTGAGTCTTTGGCCGCTTCCTCTGGATGGAATGCCTGCATGTGACGACGCAGTGTGTCCTGGCGCTTCAAAATGCGTGGACAGTACTTGCAGGTGAGTACACCGCTGCCACTACTCTCGTTCGCCAGCTCCTGGGCGGCCACGTCCGCAGTCTGACTGTGGGCAACGGCGATGTGCCGTTCGAGCGATTCATTTTTGGCAAAGACACGCGGACAAATGGCACACTTGAAGATGAAATTCTGTGAGTGGGTCAGCCGACTGCCCAGCTGAGAGGGACGCGGCTTTCCCGCAGAGGGAGCAGCTTCCTGTTTCTCCTCTGTCACATTCATATTTTTTTCATCCACATTTTGTGCCCCATCCAAGTCTTGTGCCTCACATGGTATTTCAGTCTCAAACTCTCCTAGATGCTCTCCCTTATAAACTGGCTCGATAATCGATTCTGCTTGTAAAAAGGGAACGGGCACATCGACCACAGCTTCAGCAGCATCCTCTGCACCCATCATCACAGCCACCTCCACAGTGTCACAGATGACGGGCAAAAAGTCGTCCTGGCTACACAGCTCCAGAACCTCCACATGGGTCTCCTCCGGCTCCTTCATCACAAGGTACAAGTTCTGCAGCGTGTGCTGTGCATTCTCCACATCGAGAATAAACTCATAGGCGGCTATCAAGCGGCGTGTGCAATTCTGGCACAAGCGGGTCGGCATATCTGCTTCGTTCCAAGTGCACTGGGGATATATTGTGTATTATAGTCATGACCATCCTCTACACATATATTTCATGTTTCATGGTTTTACCTTTACTTTGGAGACGATTTCCAGCAGTTGCCACAACTCAAAGTTCAGCTCATTGTACTGGATCTCGTCGTGCAGACGCAAGGCGCCCTCGTTCGTCTCCAGACAAACGCGGCAGCTTAGTTCGTTAATATTAATAACTTGATTTGGCATTATATTATACATTACATCGAAAACTTCTAATATTTTTGTTTTTTTTCACAACAAATTTTGTTCACAGCTGGTTTAGAGATGGGCGATGTGCTACGGATCACAGTCACGGAAATGTACGATATGAAGTCACAGTTTGATTCAAAATCACTTCAAAATTATTTCAGGTGCTATACTGGATGAAATAAAGATTATTATTTACTATCAGACACTAGGGTTTGTCAAAACTATAAAATCCATAAGATCAGCCAATTTACCAAGCAAATCAAGAACAATTTAGAGATGGAAGCGGGACAGCTAATAGCTCGATACTATCAAAACATCGATATTATCGATAGTCCTCTCGATGGTTTGACACCTCTACCGCTTCCTAATTCAAATGAACGGCATTATATTTTCACAGGAATTTTCGTGACTTTTTTTACCCAATAGAGTTTTGTATTTGTTTTAAATTGACGAAAATTGTTCATAAATTGATTGCGTGTGCAAACATGTCTCATCAGTCCAACAATGTGTTGCGTCCTAAAGAAAATGACATGGCCAGAAAGCCAGAGACAGCAGCCGCCGCACTTGGCATGCAGAGGAAAAATTTGTTGCTGACAAAAAAGGTGAGTCGGGAGAATGCCGTCAATTGTTAATTTACAACTTTCTGATCATTTTAAAACATAGCCGACGAGCGAGAATATGGCACCAGGCAACAAGCTTCTTCCGTCGGTGTCCGCCAAAGCGGCTACAACTGGTGCGCGTCCTACAAATAAAGCCGGGCCGGGAATTTCCGCCCAAGCAGCAATGTCGAAATTGGCGAAGCCACTTGTGCCCACTGCCGCCACTACACTAAAGAAAACAACCTCGGAGTTTGTGATGCCAGCTCCTGTGACTGAATCCAAGAAGACTAACGCTGCTTCAGTGGAGAAACCATTAGCCACAGGCACAGAAGCCGCTGGGTCTGCTGCATCGACTGCATCCAGCTCTGCAAACAGCACTGACAAAGAGAAAGGCAAGACTGGTGAGTATGTCCACTGGTTGCTTCTCCACTTGTCTTGTGTAATTTCCTTTGGTGTAATCCCAAACAGAAAGCCAGCCCCCGAAGCCAAAGAAAACTTGGGAGCTGAACAACTTTGACATTGGTCGATCACTGGGACGTGGAAAGTTCGGCAATGTGTATCTGGCACGCGAAAAGGAGTCTCAGTTTGTTGTGGCCTTAAAGGTCCTGTTCAAGCGTCAGATTGGCGAGTCCAATGTGGAGCATCAGGTGCGCCGTGAGATCGAAATACAATCGCATCTGCGGCACCCGCACATTCTTCGCTTGTACGCCTACTTCCACGACGATGTGCGCATCTACTTGATCCTGGAGTATGCTCCGCAGGGTACGCTCTTCAATGCGCTGCAGGCTCAGCCGTTAAAGCGCTTCGATGAACGCCAGTCGGCCACCTACATCAAGTCGCTCTGCTCGGCCCTCTTGTATCTGCACGAGCGCGACATAATCCATCGCGATATCAAGCCGGAGAATCTCCTGCTGGGCCACAAGGGTGTGCTGAAGATAGCCGATTTCGGGTGGTCTGTGCACGAGCCCAACTCCATGCGCATGACGTTGTGCGGCACTGTCGACTATCTGCCACCCGAAATGGTTCAGGGCAAGCCGCACACCAAGAACGTGGACCTGTGGAGCCTGGGTGTGCTCTGCTTTGAGCTGCTGGTGGGTCATGCCCCATTCTATTCGAAAAACTATGACGAGACCTACAAGAAGATCCTCAAGGTGGAGTACAAGCTGCCGGAGCACATTTCCAAGGCGGCTGCTCACTTGATATCCAAGCTGTTGGTCCTCAATCCTCAGCATCGGATGCCTCTGGACCAGGTGCTGGTGCATCCGTGGATTCTGGCGCACACGAAGTGAACGGCACGGAACCCCTGACTTTTTCTCGTTTCTTTTTTTTTATTTATATTGATTTTGAGTTATTTCCTAGTTCATACGAGTATTTGAGTTTTAGTTGTGTCACGCCGCGTAATATAATTATGGCATTTAAGATCATTTCATCATTTAGCAAGCTACAAGAAAAATTAACATTTATGCATTTAGTTTTATTATCATTAAAAATAAAGATTGTGAGTGTGTTCCGAATGCTAGGCGTGTGTTCTCTTCTCTTACATTTCCTTAATATTTATTCTCTATCGCAATCGAGTGTTTTTTGCAACATCTTATCCTGTTTTTGGGGCAGGCCCTTGTCCAAATGCAGTGGGTGTCAAAAGTTTTGTATCACAGAAAACAAAGTATAAAACGTACAAGATCTCCGATTGAATGCAAAGCTGAAGCGTGATTAAAACTGTGATGAAATGTGGCTGAGAATTTCCTATAGATAAAAACAAAAAGAGAATGCAACCGCCAACCATCTTTGTGACACATGCGCAAGTTTTAAAGCTGAACAGAACCACAGTCTTCTTGCACATCTGGCTGGGTGTTTGTCATTTAAAAACGAAATGGTGATAATGATGAGTCTGAACTTTACTTATCCACTAAGTAGATCTATTCCTTAGGCCGTGCTCACACTATTTTACTCTAGTCTTCAATTATAATACATAATCCGTGTGTATTCGTTGATCCGATTTGAAGGGGGAATTATTTGTGTGTGTGTTTTCGTTCTGGAAATTTGTTCAATGCTCTGCTCTGTGAGAGCACGGCTTTAACTTAAAAAAGTGTTCTCAATCCTTTGCACACATGCCGCTTTAAGCCTAAACTGACGTCTAATTTCTAATGGCTTCGCCTCCCTTCTTACGCGGCACATTGGAGTAGTCATCCTCTGGAAAAAACCACAAATAATTATAATTATTATGCCTACACGTCATAGATGTAGTGTACTAACCATCTTGATCCTCGTCCATGGCATCCTCGAGATGTATACCCTCGGCAAACTCTTTGCCTTGGTCGGCCGCTATCTCGTTATTCAGATTGTCCGTATCGAGCAAATGCTGCGGCTGCTTTACAGCCACATCGCCCACATCATCATCGTCGTCGCCATCACCACCGCCGGCTGCTTCGGCCAATTGCTTGACGGTATCATCGGCCGCCGGGCCAGGACCAGGCGCTGGCAGCTCCCCGTCGAAGAGGTTTTGTCCGGCTGCAGGCAAATTGAAACTGGGCTCGTTCATGGCATCCTTGACTTCATGCGCACCCGAGTCCTCCAAGGGTTTGGGGGCCACGCGCAAATTCTTGTTCGTCTCGAGATCATTCACAACATTCGCATAGCGATTGTTGTTCTCGTTTTTGGGCAGCTCCTCGGCCGCCGTGTCCACGTCGACAGCATCGCCCTTGGCGTCTACTTTGTTGTCTTCAAAGTTGTCGGGTATGGGAGCCACATTCTCCGGTAGCGTGCGCTCTGGCTTGGCCGGTGGCAGTGCCAGGGGCGGAAGTCCACTACTACTGAGCCTGGCAGCAACCGAAGCATGTGGAGCATCGCCAGCACTCTTGACGGCAGCGCCCGCAGTGCTGCTCTTGCGCGGAGCACTTAGCGGCGAGACGGGTCCGCCGGCCAGCTGGGGCTCCTCTTGCTGCTGCTTTTCAGTCAGCGATTTGGGTACAATCTGAAAATTTTCGACAGAGTTTAGTATCAGACTGTGATTGTTGCGCACGGCAAAGGGCAAGAGTGGCAGCTGTTCCTGCTTCTGCTCCACCTCCCGCTGTTGCGGCTGGATCTGCTCCATCACCGCGCCGCCACCAGTTCGGTTAGTTGGAGTGTTAGTATTATTAGTGGTTTGGTTTGGGTATTGTTGGTGGTTAGTTGGTAGAAGATTTACCCCGCCGCCAATCCTGTAGACGCCTTCACTCACTTGCAATTGCGCGTTGAAGGATTTGTCGTTGCGCGGCTTGTCAATGCTGTGCGCCTGCCGCGACGGACTGGAACGACGCGTTGTGGGTGTCATTTCTGCGGGCTTGTTCAGCTGCTGTTGAACGCCAGCTTGTGCTGGTGCCTCTGCGGGCTGTACCTTTGGTATGTAGTGGCAGTTGCCTTTGTATTCGGTCAGAGTTGCCTCCAGGGCGTGTATCTTGTGCTCCGATTCGCGTTGAAGCTTATCATGCTTCTCCTAAAACGGATAATAATTAATAGAAGTTTGAATATTCTTGCCTTACTATCACCCACCTTCCATGCGGCCACTTCGTGCTCCTTGGATGCCTTATCTTTGTGCACATCCGCCAGTAGTTTCTGCAGCTTCTGATCGAATGAATTCGTATCTTCGATATGCTTCTTCTTGCTCTTGACACAGTCCCCCTCCAGTTCGGAGTACTTGAACTCCAGCAGCTTGTACTTCTCCAGCTGGCCATCAAACTTCTCCTGCAGGGCACGCTCCGTCTCCTGTTGCTTTTGTATGGACTCCGCCAGTTGGTTCTCGTACTTTTCCTTTTCCGTGCGCAGCACAATCATCCTCTTCTCGGCCGTCAGTTTTTCAGCTGTTAGGGCTGCATATTGGCCCTCCTGGAAGGCTCGGCTTTCGTCCAATTGATGTTGAGACATTTGGTAAATGACAATCATCATGATGAGCACCACGAACATGCTCATCAGAATGCAGATGCGAACGCGCCCAGAACGCGCAAAACGTGTCGTGCTCATTGTGCTCCAATTCTTCAGTTAAGCTATGCTATTTTCTATATTTTTTGTTGAAAAAATTCTGAAAAAGTTCTGAGGTGTTGCAAAATTCTTTTGTTGTGCTTCCGTGGTAGTGCTGTAAAGCGTGCTTTTCAGAGTCTTAGCGATGAACGCTGGGTACGAAACAACTATCGGCAGCAAAGAAAATCACGTATGGCCGCAAATGACATTAAAATTAGCTAACTGACTAGCTGAAAAAAGAGATAGTGATAGATTGTTACAGATGTCTGTGTTTGAAACCATCATTTTGTCACAAATAGTGCGTCAGTTCTTGACTGTCTGTCATGATATCAAAGTCAGCTAGGTCTAATGTCATAGCACCATAACAAAATCAGTATCAGTATCCATATCACTTAACTTTCCCCCATCGCTATGTGTCGATATTTTCTAAGCTTTCGCGTGTTTCGCACGCCGACGACGACGACGGCGCGAAGAAAACGAAAAATACATTTAATTTAGTTGAATAGCCGTTAATTAATCGTTGTTTATCAAAGGCAACATTTAAGTGCACAGTAACCAAGTCAATTAACCATTCATCGAAGAAATAAGTGATAAGTGAGTTCCACAACAAGAGGGGGTGGCATAAACAAACGCAGACGGGGGCCGCAACGCATACATTTATTTAAACATTTAATAGCCTGTGAGGGCCACATACACAATCGTATGTGTATCAGAAGAGTGCGGAAATAAATTCAATTTATTAAAGGTGTTCTCGAGCGTTTGATGAATACAGAAATTACGTAAAATCTCATACAAGTGCTTGTTGCTTCCAGTTACCCCGATGATAGTGCCTCTATTAAACATTATCAGATGCAATTTGTTCAATACATATATGTACAATTGTATTACCTGTTCAATAATGTTACACGCAGGCAGGCTCTTGTCAGGCCGCTCGTAGCCTGTTCTGCCGATTCGGGCAATAATCAATAAATTGTTTTTGGACACGGCAACAACACAAAACCTCTTTGAAGCCTTAATCTCGACAATTTCACCTTTTTATCATACTCGTTTATAGTGGCTTTTGGTTACCTTGACTCGTGGAGCGTACTTGGGCCTTCTTCTACTATTTTTCCCTTCGTCTGATTATGGGAACCTGCTTCTCTGATATCTTTATGCTTAAATTGTTCTTGCATTGCAGAATGATAAAAAAAAGTTGCGCTTATCTTCTGCGCAATGCGGGAAACAGACCCGTTATTCCGGGCGCTGGTTCCATTAATTTGTACAAATTTAAATGCCCCTAAATATGTGTTTAACTTGTTCGCTTAACACTCGGGTGTTATATTTATTCACGATGGCAAACTAAACGAAATGGTTGTTTGATATGCTGCTAATCTTCTTCACTCCCCGTGCATGTCAATAAACTTTGTACCCCCGCCTCACTTCACGCCGTTCTTATCGGCTGAGTGCAATAAATTCTCTATCAGTTGGTTAACATAATAATATGATGTATTGTTTAATTGAACTAAAGTGGTCAAGCAACAGGAACAAAGTGTAGAGAAATATAATTGTACACATCCATACGTACATATGTATGTGATATGTGAGAATATTTTCATAAAATATAAACAAACCAGTTTGCACCACTTTTGTATATCTATATGATACATATTAATGTACATATGTATGCATATATATTTATACATTTTTTTGTTTGTTTTCAGCATGGCGTCCGTTCAGGCAGACAAAATACCGCTACAACAGCCAAAGCACCAGCAATTCGCGTAAGTTATCAATAACATTTTAATTAGCAGGAATAGCGACGTAATCACAAAAGTAAACAATAATTTTACAAATAAATAAATAATTTGCATACGGGTATGACACTCGCCTAAAAGAGATCTATGTGCGGTCGAAGTGGAGAATCGATATTCATCTCTCCCTCTAACTACGTTTTCTACCTCAACTTTACTGTAAACTATTTCATTTATAGAATTTTAAGTTGGTGTCATAACTGTACGAAACAAAATTCTAATTTTCGCCATAGAGTGTCGCCCCTCTTGCCATCAGACACTTTGGCAGAAAATTATCACCCAATGCCAACTGCCTGAACCCATCGTCTCAACCAATTTAGGGCAAAAGTGCAGTCAAGGATAGACGTTATATGTATGACATAATATGATTGCATATTATTGCTGGTGCTATTGGTTGGGTTGGTTGTTCCTAGGCTGCGGTCCTTCGGACAAATGCATTTCGCTTTTGTTGGCAGCGACAGCGCGCGAAAACCCTAAAATAGACCAAAGCATCGTCTAGCTATAGATCTGAAAGATATACATTTTGATATGTTGGCAGAGAACCAAATAGCATTTGTTCGCATATTAATGGGAAACGACTCATTGCTTTGACCTCTCTTTTGTGTTACTTGTTAGCCCAATCAGTTGAGATACCTTTAGAGACAAAGTTGCGGGGAACAAGATGAAATGTCAAGTTCAAGGCCTGCTGTCTGTTGCACATGCAGAAGGGGAATGCAAAAGTTAACGCAGTGCAAATAGTTGTCAATTAGCCAAAAGTGAGTCGCTAGACAGACTAAACGATACGCTCTCTCTCTATACTCCTCCTTACAGACTGCTGCCCAAAATCATCAACGGTGGAATTGCCGGCGTCATTGGTGTGACATGTGTGTTCCCATTGGATTTGGTCAAGACGAGGCTGCAGAACCAGCAGGTCGGTCCAAATGGCGAACGCATGTACAAGAGCATGTGAGTATACATAGCTGCTAGCTATGAAACCCTATAGATATGATCTAATCCAATGAATAATCCCCGGCAGGTTCGATTGCTTTCGCAAGACATACGCAGCCGAGGGATACTTTGGCATGTATCGCGGCTCGGGGGTGAACATCCTGTTGATTACCCCGGAGAAGGCCATCAAGCTGACGGCTAACGATTACTTCCGTCACAAGCTGACCACCAAGGATGGCAAGCTACCCATCAGCAGTCAGATGGTAGCTGGTGGCCTGGCCGGAGCATTCCAAATCGTTGTCACAACACCCATGGAGCTGCTCAAGATCCAGATGCAGGACGCGGGACGTGTGGCAGCGGCTGCCAAATTGGTGGGCAAGACGGTGGAGAAGGTGTCGTCCACCCAGCTGGCTTCACAGCTTGTGAAGGAGAAGGGTGTCTTTGGGCTCTACAAGGGCATCGGTGCCACGGGCCTGCGAGATGTAACATTCTCGGTGATCTACTTCCCGTTGTTTGCCACGCTTAATGATCTCGGCCCCAGGCGCAAGGATGGCTCTGGCGAGGCTGTCTTCTGGTGAGAATTCAGTTTGAACTGCAAATCCTTTGTGTCTCGTTTCACTGTATGTATTCTTTTGTATCTATACAGGTGCTCCTTCCTGTCTGGCTTGGTGGCTGGTTCTACAGCCGCTCTGGCCGTCAATCCCTTCGATGTGGTTAAGACCCGCCTGCAGGCGATTAAGAAGGCCGATGGCGAGAAGGAGTTCAAAGGCATATCCGATTGCATCACGTGAGTGCTGATTCACATTCACTGGCTAATCACCCATCATTGTACACTCTTTTTATTACGTTTAGTAAGACGCTGAAGCACGAGGGACCCACCGCCTTCTTCAAGGGCGGCCTGTGCCGTATGATTGTGATTGCTCCATTGTTTGGCATTGCCCAGACGGTTTACTTTCTGGGCGTGGCCGAGGGACTGTTGGGCGTGGAAAAGAAGTAAAGCGAGGACGACTTCCCCTTGCGACTTCCGATGAATCGGATCGAAAAGACAAAGCATTTTAAGTTTACTCTCTGAATGTTGAATGTGTATTTGTGTTTAAATGTTATTGTTAAAGCTGTCCAACATTGTAATTGTAAAGTCTCAAAAAGTTAGTCCGTCAGTGCAGAACGAACAATTGTTAAAGTTATCCATCCTCGCGTCCCTCTCTATAACCGCATACCGACAGAACATGTATGTACGTACGTATATCATATACAGACAGGCCTTCGGCAGTGAACCTATGCTCCTATGACAATAAGATGAAGTGAAATCAAAGCTATTATTATGTAAAATGTTTTTGTGTTTGCTAGTTCCGTTTGTTTTAGTTTAATTTATAACTGTTGTTGTTGTGTGTTTGACTGTCTCTCTCTCTCTATTACACTCTCAATGCACAGTTAGCCATTAACCGTTCGCTTATAATCGTATTATAAATGCATTTTTTGCTGCTTTTGCTGCTAGGCCAAAGTGTAACTTTTAGTAGCGTTAAAGAACATGACTCTAGAGCAAATATTATATACTAAACATGTATAATTTATATAAACAAAAAAACTGTCAGACATGAACAAACGAAATATATACCCATATACTATATAAATTTAGTAGTACTTTTGTCGGCTTACTGTTTAGTTGTTCCTTCTTGTTTTTTTTTTTGTATTTTAGTGTTGTTTATTTGTAAATTGAATTTTTGTAGTTATAATGGCGGAACCAAAGAAACCGGCCTCGTTTAAGTGAGTTCTTGTAGCCCCACAATGGTCCCACGCTAACCTAACCCATTGCCACCCAGTATACTTCCCAAGATCATCAATGGCGGTGTCGCTGGCATCATTGGAGTCACCTGTGTGTTCCCCATGGACTTGGTGAAGACCCGTTTGCAGAATCAGCAAATCGGACCCAATGGTGAGAAGATGTACAGTAGCATGTAAGTGCGTTTAAGATTTAAGCACTAAATCAACGCTGAGTGCGTAAATCTTCAATGTAGCATTGATTGCTTTCGCAAGACCATCGCACAAGATGGATTCTTTGGCATGTACAGGGGATCCGCAGTCAACATCCTATTGGTTACGCCTGAAAAGGCCATCAAGTTGGCGGCCAATGATTACTTTCGCTTTCAGTTGGCCACGCCAGAGGGTAAGCTGCCGCTGTATATGGCGGGTATAGCCGGTGGCTTGGCCGGGCTGTTTCAGATTATTGTCACAACACCCATGGAGCTGCTGAAGATCCAGATGCAGGATGCAGGACGCATTGCTAGCGCAGAGCGTGCCGCCGGCAGGGAGGTGCATAAAACGACAGCCCTGGGCGTGGCCAAGCAGCTGGTCAAAGAGCATGGCATATTCGGTCTGTACAAGGGTGTGAAGGCCACTGGAGTGCGGGATGTAGTCTTCTCGGTGATCTACTTTCCAATGATGGCCACCATCAATGATGCTGGGCCCCGCAAGGCGGATAAATCTGGTGAAGCGGTCTTCTATTGGTCTCTGTTCGCCGGTCTGTCTGCTGGCATGGTATCTGCGTTGCTGGTCACGCCCTTCGACGTGATCAAGACCCGCCTGCAGGCCATCAAGAAGATCGAAGGCGAGAAGGAGTTCGATGGGTTCTTTGACTGCTTCAGCAAGACCCTGAAGCATGAGGGTCCCACGGCCTTCTTCAAGGGCGGTATATGTCGTATTATGGTGCTCGCCCCCATGTTTGGCATCGCCCAAATGGTGTACTTTACCGGCGTGGGCGAGCGCATTCTGGGCATGGAAAGGAAGAAGTCTGTTTAGTGTTTAGTGTAGTCAGTGTATGAATAAATTGTATGTGTATTTTGTGTAATTTATAATCTACGTTTTAAACGTTTACAATTGATAAGTAATTTTGATGAATCAGCCCCGGGGCTCTCCAATGGGCCCCAACCTCTCATATCACATTCGACTGTCCCTTCCTTCCTTCTGGTCTTCCCTTAGATGACATCGGCTGGCCTGCTGTTGGGTGCGGCCGCTGCATCGGCACTCAGATCCACATAGCGACTGCGTTGCCAGCGGGCCAGAGCCGCACGATACATATCCACGAATATGGCCTGGCGGTACATGATAATTCCAATTTGCATAATAATGAAGCCCAATATCGTGATCAGGTTCAAGTATTCCCATTCCATGATAATCACAAACATAAAGATGAAATAGACGCGCAGACCGTCGGCCACGAGTCGGTTTGCGCTCGACGAGTACATCACAATGAACAGTCCAATGAAGTTGTAGACGGCACAGGACAGCGTAAATCCAATCAGGGCCAGGATTAAGGGTGCATTACCCTGCAGTCCCGTCCACAGATCGCTCCAATCGTCAAAGACAGCGCGCGAGCTCTCGTTGAACGGCATCACACTGGGCACAAAGTGCATGCAGATGGCTAGTATCGCAGTGATGGCCATGCCAAAAATACCCTGCCAGCCAGCGGCCTGCAGTGGAGCCGCACTCGAGATCTTAAGCTGTTTCTCCTCATAGACATACTGCAAGCCGTGCAGGATCTCGGCTATAATGATGAGCATATCGCCAGCCAAAATCGATTTGTGGTCCGTATGCGGCAGCGTAAACCGATCGTAGTCCACCCGTTGCACATCCAAAGAGATGATGTCCAGGATTCCGCATGACATGGTGAAAATGGCCAACCAGTGACGTGTGCTCAGCGAATTGTTCAAGTACATGGTGCTGAAGATCCCCACAAAGATCAAGGCAGCGCCTGAGGGGAAGACGCATTCAATGTAAACCAAGATAAGCAATGTCAGCGGCTGATAAACAACGAACCTCTTATCATCTGGAAGCTGGTGGCGTAAGTCAAGTACAAGCCGGTGAACAGCAATATGGAAGCCATCGCATCCAGCAGAGTTGGCAGAAGCATGCTCAGTGGATGGAATTCGCCGCTATTTTGGGTCAAGATAGTGTCCATCTCCACGCTAGGCTGCAAAATAGTTCAAGTTTAATCCTTTCGCTCGCAGGTGGCACGCTGCATGTCCTTACCCCACGTCGATTGGACACCAAACGGCCCACTTTAAAGGCAATAAAACAAAGGAATTCTCCCAGAAACATGAGCATCGTGAAGACCACAGGATGCTGGAAGCCATGTAGCTTGCCATCGCTACCAATGACCTGCTGCTGGTTAGCCCATCTAAAATAATTAACAAACATTCATACGTACATACAAACACATACTACGTTGTTTCTACGCTTTATTTATATTTAACAGCACTTACTTCACCACCAAAACATTAAAAGTGCCGCTAAGCACAAAGACCAGCGATAGAACCACTCGGTGATCCATTTGAGACCAAAAATAACGTCAAAACTGCTGCGTTTTTTTAATTAAATTTAAAATTATTGACGTTCTTTGTGCAATTCAGTGTGACCGCGAATTTATCGAAAAAATATACCAAGCAACCATCAGAAATATACCGAAAAATACATTTTCCTTATCTAAATATACCGTAAATATACTGACTAACACGACAAGATGCGTTGATATTCCATGATTTTGATATTCGGTTTAATATTACTAGCATATTATTGCTCTCAGCCCCAAACAAATAATTTTATCCGATTCATCAATAAATTTTGTATAACATTGGCTAGTTTTCAGAACTCCTTTTTATTGGATTGTTTACATAATAAGGTGCAAACAAAAACGGCCAAAGAATTATACGAAAGTGGGAACGCGTTCCCGTTATATGCATGCTGGTCACACCACGAAAAAGAGGGGAACTCACCACGAATTACGCTCTCTTCACCACGAAATTCGCTCTCTTCACCTCGGATAAGAGAGAACATTTTGAAAACACACCACGATTTGAGAGCGAATAATGTCGGAGTTTGGCGGTCATTTTGAAAAGTACTTTAATTTACGCTAAAAAATATATTGGAACTTGATTAAATATACTTTTATATACCGATATACCGTAATTATACTTTGAACTTTCGACGTCAAAATATCCTATTCTCGAGAATGCGTAATAATACCAAGCCATTGCAATGCATTTATGAAATATACAACTTTAACCCACTTAAACCCCTCTATTTAAACAGGTAAAACCGTTAGTTAATGATGTTTGTAAGTTCTTCTTGTAGATTTATCCTATCCATTGTCATTATGTACAAAGAAAACTACGATTTCCTTAACCTGAACTTCGCTAAAAATTTCGCAAGTTTCCTAATATTTGTGTTTATATTTAAACACCCACCAGTCGACAATAGGTTAATCGTTCTCTGTCCATGATCGGATTATATTCGTCGATTTTGATATTTGGTTTAATATTACTAGCATGTTATTGCTCTCAGCCCTAAACAAATAATTTTATCCGATTCATCAATAAATTTTGTACAACATTGGCTAGTTTTCAGAACTCCTTTTCATTGGATTTTTAGAAAATAAAGTTAAAACAAAAAGGCTAACCAAATAAAACGATGTACAACATTGCTGCTGTCCGTAAGCTAATTACGTTGTCCATCACTAGTCTAACACAAAAAAGGCGCGAGTCTTAAGAAACTTTTGCTTGTAGTTTTATTAAAATCAAACTTAAAAAATATCACAGGATATGAAAAACCATTTAAATGAAAATACATGAAGTGGTGTTAGTGCATCTGTTGTTCGCCGGCTTCTCCGTTTACGTCGCTCGCGTCGAATTCTGTGCGATTTTTCTGTGAAGTTGGGGAAATGTTAGTAAAAAGGAAACACGAAAATTGTGCAACATTCAAAACAACACAAATAGCAACAAAAAGCGTGTGTCCTCGTGTCTCACCTGTTTTTTAGAGTGTTTTTCAAGTGTTGTGATTGTGTTTTCTAATTGTGTAATGCTGTGTGCAGGAGGATCTTTAGTGTTCTTTAGAGCTCGTCCCTGGCGTACTCCGAGGATGGCAGCGCCACCTCCTCGACGGAGCCCAGGTGTATGGTTCTATTTGGTCTGCTAAACTTTGGTATGTACTCAACCGAATCACTGTTGCTAACCACCGAGTTGTGTAGATGTTCCGTGGGTGCCGCGGGATCGGGACTAGTGAGTGTAATTTTGGAGCCTGTGGCCACCCTGTGGATTGTATTGTAGGGATTTTGGTTGTTGGTGTGTTTCATTGTTTTTTAGGGTTAGTATGCCGCTACGCGTTTGGTTTTAGTTTTTAGGGGGGGAACACAGTGCATAAGAATGGGGGGTACTATCGTTTTGTACCTTATGTACAGCTATTTGGAAATGATTGCAGTTGAAGAAGAAGTACAGAACTTGGAGTGGAGTTCGTGGGTAGAAAGTTCTATTGACGCTGGCGCGCTCCACCGCGTGCTCCACGCAATTTTTGTGGGTTTCTATTGCAAGTTCAGATCATGACATCACAACTTCACAAAAGGATTATACCATCCCGTTTCCTTACCTATCCCTGGCCTGCATGCTGGCCTCCACATCGAGGCTGCGCGGCTGACGGAAGTCGCACTCCAGCGAGAAGGCCGAATCTCCGGGTGTTATCAGCTCTGGGTCGTTCTGAATCACCACAATGTTCGTGTAGAGATCACCATCCTTCAGGGTCTGGCACTGGTCCAGCTGGAAGTTCATCTCCATTGATCGGGCACCCTGGTTGGCTGTGGGCTTCATGAAACACGGTGGCGTCTGCTTGTAGAAGCTGCCACGCGTGTACATTACACCCGTGAAGGGCTTTTCCGTCTCCAGCATCACATTCATGGAGTTGGCACCGCACTTCAGGTTGACCTTTTGTATGCCCTGATCGCTGCCCTCGATTTTAAAGGTGTCCGAAAGGTCTTGTTCCCAGATTTCTGCAATAAATTGAGCAAACATGTGTGCTAACCCTTTGAAATTGGTCTATTTTTGAACTTTCGATGGTTTATTTTTTGATTTTGCATGTAAGCTTCAATTTCAGATACGATCCGTAAATGATCTCCATTGGAAAATCTGTTTTTGAACAACTTTTAGCAAAGACTTTTTCAATACAAAAACTTCACATGATTTAAAACTTATTTAAAAGAATTTTCTACATTAAACTTTCCATTTTCTTTCTTTCAGAATGCTTTTATGCCTTCTTTCTAGAGATAACCGTTACTTCCCCCATAAGCCTAACATCTGGGAGACATTTTCTCCAGCGAACCGCAACGAAACGTTGAAGTTCACTCGTCTTCTGTCTGGCCGGCATACGCTGAGCTTCTTTCTTACTCTTCCCCAACCGGTTTCTGTTTATTTTGGTCTGGCTAGAACAGCCCGAAGAAGAACTTGGCAATGGCATTGGATATGTCTCTCCACCCAACATGAATCAGTTAGTCCCTTCTCGTTGTGTGTTAGCCCTACCTTGTTTCTGCTGCTGCTGCTGTTGTTGCTGCTGCTGTTGCTGCTGCTTATTGTTATTGCCGGACACGTAGACAGCAAGCAATATGTTGCAGGCGAACAAAAGCAATATTCCATTCTGTAATCTCGGCATATTGCTCTTTAGTATTATTTAACAAATAATGTTCGTATATTGAAGTTAACGCGGCGCGAACACGTCTCAATGGCTGGAAGCTCAAACCGAAAGTACCGCTTCTTCTGCGACGGCGCAGCACATATAAGCGCGGCTCAAAAGCTTCGATCAGCTTTCAACGCAAAACACGGGAGAGAGCTTGTGAAAGGCAACAGAGAGAGAGAGAGTGAAATGAGTGAGAACCTGGCCAACAGCTGAGCGTTAAGTACTAGCTAAACGAGATATGGTGTCGTTGTGGGGATAAAATGGGTACAAAAACGACAAAAAAGAACAGTAAAAGATCGAATTATATTCCATGGTACCGAAAAACTAGATACATGTAACTCTTCCAGGCTTAACTTTGGACTCTATGGACTTTGGACAAAGCTTTATTTACAAGTCATCTCGTTTAGCCAGTACTAACAAAAAACAAAATCTTTTATGTTGTGCACTTTTGATAGGACGAAAATTTATTGTATTGCGCCATGGTGCAAGATGGAAAAGTAAAATAAAAATTATTTAAAGCGGCAGTTTAAGGAAAACAAAATGCGGCATCGCTCCAGAGACATTTCCGCTTTTCGTGTGGCATGTGGATTGCATTGCATTTCTGCCTGTGGTGCATTCGCAGCGCATTTTTACCGCAGCACTCGACTCTTACTGTGTTTTTTTTTTTTTTGGTTTTTGCTCCTCGTTCATTATTCAAAATGTTATTAAACTTCCCCGTTTTCCGCCTCGCTTCAATTCGGTTCGGTTCGACTGGGTGCGACTCGGTTCTCCTTCATGCAACCAGCTAAATAATTTGAGTTGCCGTCTTGCCTTTCCTTGTGGTTTCTGCTTTTATTTGTACTTGTATTTACATCTTTTGTTTTTTACGTTTACTGCGTTAATTAAAGCGTAATTAGTTGGTGATTTGGTCCGACTGGAAAGGTGGGGATGAAGAGCTGGATGGATTTTCGCCATGGAGAGCGAAAGGTGGAAGTGGATTTTCAATATTGGCCAACAAAAAAACGCAGAAAAGTTGCAATAATTCGTTGCGCCGAAGCTAGTATACCCTTTGAGTTCCAGGGCTATTAACACATTGTATTGTAAAATCAAAAATCTCTATAAAGGAAGTTCGTTCAAGGTAAATATTCGTGAATGGAAGGTGTACTAGTACTTTTGAGTAATATAAGTCTTCGTTCTTCGCCTTAAAAAAACTGATAGCCTAGTGTAACCTTTGGTAGGGTACAAATGCAATTTCCCCGAAAGCTGCACATAATTGAGTTGTTATGATGCAGACTATAGGAGTACACATTGTATTTTCCATCCGTCGCGGAATTTCCAGAGGCCTTCTTCTACCTTACCTTTCCAATTAATTATTATCAGCCTTTCAGGTAATCTTCCCTTATCAGTTATTGGTTTTGTTAGTTTACCTCTTACTACTCGTTTAGTAGTTATCATTTATTGAAACTGCTTTTTGTTGATTCATTTATGTCAAGTTCAATACTAGGGCAAACAAAATCATTGCTAAAGGTTATCTAGAGTGGTAAAAGTTCTTCAATTTTTGGTTTTTGTTCCTTGGTTATCCTCTGGTATTACTTGTTATTTATTCCCGCCCAGTAGCGCTCCAGTTCGATGCCCTCCCAATTGAAAGGTTTTGTCAAAACACTGAAAATTAAAGAAGAAATTTGATAAGATTTACATAATGCTTGAATGAAGGGGATCAACAGATAAAGTGGGGGAAATGCAAACAAATTATTGCACATAAAGCACAAAGCGGGCAAAAGAGAGAAATATAAAGATGAAGCGACGGAGAGAGAGTGAGAGAGAAAGAGCAAAAGTTCAATAGGCACTGGGAAGTGGAAAGCATTGAGTTGGGGAGTGGAGCTGGGTTGGGGCAGGGGAAGAGATTTCCCGGTGCCTACTGCACCGATGGCCAAGATTGACAATGATCATGCACAACACATACTGGGTCTGGGACGGGTCTGGCCTGGTCAACCGCATGGTGGAAATGGTGGAAATGATGTAATGCTTAACATTGTATCCGAGTTGCACAATTTTTTTTAGCTCCGTCTCTTTGTCTTGTTTTTTTGGCCAACTTCCGAGTCGGACACTCACTTTTTGGTTAGATGTAGCAGCACTTCCTGCTCCTTGGCGGTGAGACCCTGTTCGAAAGCCGCCAGATTAATGTGGAGCAACTGCCGCGTCTGCATGCCAGTGAGGAAGGTGCCAACTTCCCCCAGTTTCATGGAGTAGTAGAGGGCCAGTTTGCCCAGCTCCACACCGCGCTCCACACAGATCGCAGCTGCCTTGCGGCCCAGGGCCTTTTGTTCATCGGTGGCCGGATGCCATGGCTGAGGACCGGCATTGGTGAGCAGACCCAGGCCATGGGCAGCAGCAGATATGATGCCCAAATTCTGCGACTTGAAGAAATCCAGATATTCGAGAAGCGTCTCATCGGTTAGAGTGTAGCGGCAATATGTCAGCACCGTCTGTAAAGCAGTCCACAAAAGTTAAGTAAGTCGGGGACGATTCCCACCATAGATTACGTACATCGAATCTTCCTGGTGCTCGGGACAGACACTCCTTGAGCACGGACAGGGGATACGCAGAGACGCCTATATACTTGGCCTTTCCCTCCTTGACCAGCGCCTCCAAAGTGGGCAACGTTTCGTTGATAACAATATCCAAATTCTTGGCAAATTCAATGTCATGGATCTGGATGACATCCACATAGGTCAGACCCAACAGCTTCAGGCTCTTCTCCACACTCTCGCGGGTCTTCTTGGCACTGAAGTCGAACATATGCTCATAGTCGAGCTCATAGCGGGCCACCTTTGTGGCTATATAATAGGACTCCCGGGGCACATCCTTCAGGGCCTGGCCGAGCACCTCCTCAGATCGTCCCTGTCCATACCATGGCGCAGTGTCAACATAATTGATGCCCGATTTCAAGGCCTCGTGCACTGTTTTGATGCCCTCCTCAAGATCAAAGCTAAGCAGAAAGAGAACTCGTATTTAATTTAAGAGTTCCCCTTAAGAGATTCGATTGAGAGTCAACTCTTACCCATAGTTGGCACACAGCGCACCGCCACCGAATGAAATCTTTGATACTTCTAGACCAGTTTTTCCGAGCTTGCGGTATTCCATGCGTCGCACCTTCTCCTCATCGTGGAAACCCTTCACATAGGTAGCCGGCAATGTTCCAGACATTTTGATGGGCGTTCAATCTATGTCGCACGCTGATGAAATTCTAAACCCAACCAGAGGAATACTGACAACAGATTGTCATATATTCGGTCTATATATGCCGAATCCGATAAAGAGAACAACAGCTGAAGTACACTTAAACAAACAAATACATATGTATGTATGTATATGTATGTATGTACGAGTATTTACTGATATGAGCGAGTGTTTGCGAACCAGGAGCGAACTCAAAGAAAGATCATAGAATGGAAAGAGAGAGAGAGAGCATAAGACTTAAAAATAATTGAATCAAGAACAAATAAATATAAAATATAATATGCCAGGTAACGCCAATTGATCTGTGGCTGAACCTGAGCGCCTATCTTGGTTTAAAACACATTCTACATTTAAATGCAGTATAATTGATTGCGCTCCTGTGTTGTGCGAAGAGAACGTCGGCGAAAAGTCTGTGCAGTAACGGAGAGAGAGCAGAAAAGCGAGAAGAATTGACAAAAGTTCTACCTTTCCAAGTCACATTTAATAACATACGTAAAAAGGTGAGGCGTTTCTAGTGAGCGCTCTATGAATTCTGTTTGTGTTCGTTTTTTCTCTTAAAACTCTAAACTAAGTTGGATTGCAGATATATTCACATGCTATTCAATTACTTATAGAAATGTTTGAGTGTTTGGTTGTTTATGTATTGGTATGCCAGCTGCTGCACCTCCGACTAACTCAATGGATAAGAGAGAGTGAGAGCACTCTCTTGCCTTGCCATCTTTGCACTCTCTGAGTTCAAAAACCATGCAATTTGAGAAGTCAATTAAACCAGCTGCAGCTCTCAAGTGTTTGTGTAAACCAATGCATTTATATTATGTATGTACATACATAGGGTACATTTGAGCATATACAAATAATTTAATCAAGACAAAAATAAAACACTTGTAAACAAACTCTTGTTTATAAATAGATTTTTAATATGCCAGGTAAGGCCAATTGATCTGTGGGTGAGCCTGAGCTTATCTTGGAAATTATAAATATGTTTTAAACACATTCTGCAGTATTATAAAAGGTGAATAAATATTGAAACTTGAAATACTTATGTACATATACTCGTATATATGATTTTATTTTGTTTAAAGATCTAACTTTGAAGTGAAAGGTTTTAAAATAAAATTATGATTGGGAAAATATGTACCCTTCAGTAATTACTTTATTTAATTATTTAAATTTTATTATATACTAATATTATTACATATATTGTAAAATTCGTGCTTCTACCAGTCGTTACTGAATGCTTTTCATGCTCTTCAGAGCTCATGGCATTCCTTCAGCTATGATTTCTGCTCACTGGAACTTGTTGATTGTTGATAAAGTGGAGCCCCAGCTATAGGACTTGGTGAAAACACTGAAACAAAGACAGAGAAAAAGAAATACACGTTTAAATGGTGATTGGATTGGATTGGATCGGACTGCAACCAGTTTAGAGGCTGAGGCCAAGTTCGACTCGGTGCCAGTGCCAGTGCCCGTGATGCAATTGCTAAAACCAAATCCGATTTGCACAATTCCTACTCACTTTTCGCGCAGATACTGCAGCACTTCCTGCTCGTGTGAGGTGAGACCGTCGAAGATTGCGTCCAGATTAACCTGCAGCAGCCGTTGATTGGGAATGCCGATGAGGAAGGTGGCTGCTCCGTCCAGTTGCATGGTGTAGTACATGGCCAACTTGCCCAGCTCCACGCCGCGCTGCTTGCAGATCTCTGCTGCCCGCCGACCCAGAGCCTGAAGCTCTGCACTACCGGGATGTATGGACGGGGGACCAGCATTGGTGAGCAGCCCCAACGAGTGGGCAGCGGCACAAATGACGCCCACATGCAGCTCCTTGAAGGCCTTCATGTGGCGCAGCAGGGTGGTGTCCAGCAGCGTATAGCGGGCATAGTTGAGCACCACCTGGATGCGTCCCTTGCCCCGCTCGGCGCACTCCTTGAGCACGTCCACATCATAGGCGGTGATGCCAATGAAGCGGGCCTTGCCCGCCTTCACAAACTCCTCCAGCACGGGTATGGTCTCGTCCAGAACCATGTCCAGGCTGGGGGCGGCGTCCACATCGTGCACCTGCAGGACGTCCACTTGCGCCAGGCCAAGCAGGTCCAGGCTCCGCTCTACACTCTCCCTCGTCTTGGCCGCCGTATAGTTGAACATTTTCTGGGGATCCAGCTCATAGCGCGCCACTTTGGTGGCTATGTAGTAGGCCTCCCGAGGCACACCCTTCAGCGCCTCGCCGAGGAGCGCCTCCGAATTGCCGTAGAAGGGCGCAGTGTCAATGTAGTTGATGCCCGATTTGATGGCCTCCCGCACCGTGTGGATGCCCTCCTCCCGCTGAAAATCGTTGTAGAAAATGGACGACAGGGTGGCACCACCCAGTGTTATCTTGGAGACGCGAAGTCCTGTGCTGCCCAGTTGCCGGTACTCCATGCGTCGCACCAGCTCCTCATTATGAAAGCCCTTGACAAAGGTGGCTGGCAGTGGTCCTGGCATCTTTATATTTTGTGATTGTTTATGGTGGAATGGGTACGCTAGCCAGAACCGTGCGGGTTTTTATAGGTCTTGGAACACCTTTTTCAGTAGCGATAAGAAATGGGAGTGAGCTTATATGTGTGTACATGTGCATAGGTGCGTTGTGTATGTGTGTGCGCTCAGAAACTGCAATCTTAAATGATCTTTACTCTCTCTCTCTCTTTTGGTCTTGGCTTGGACTCACTTTTGGGTTGTTCTCTTACAATGTGCTGTTTATATTTCATATTGCATTATCTAAGGATCTGAATCTACGCTTCGGACTGCGGGATGTTGTGGGGAATCAGTCCATGTCGTTCCCGAGCTTCGGTCTCAATGCCAGCCACGTTTCTGCTTTCTCGGGCATTCTATTCTATTCCTTCTCGAAGCAAAGGGTCCCTGTGCCCTTCTTGAGGTTCTATCAAATAATGTTAAATAATACTGACTGAGTACGGGCATAAAAGTAGAGTCGCGTCCAGAAGCGACTCACACGTTCCTTCTCATTTAATACTATTTTTGTTTGTCTTTTATTTATCAGAGTGAAGTCATAGCTTTGTGGGCGAATGGCCAATCAATTGACAAATCAAATCAAATCGTTAAGAGTTAATATAAATATATACTTTCTTTATATATATATACTATATGTATACGATCATATATGTGCTTGAGATAGTGGAAAGGGAGCGGATTCGCTCCGCTCAGAAGAAGACATCAAAGTCGCCCTGTGGCTGATAGCCAGCGCCTGGCGGGATCAGCTGGGGTCGCTGCTGCTGCTGATGCTGGACACGCGCTGGCCTCGGCACAATAATGTCATTGATCTCGTGCAGAATGCCATTGGTGGCCACCACATCGCACTTGGTGACGCCCGCATTCTCGATCTTGGGCCGACGATCGCGAGTTATGCGCAAATGCTGACCCCCAATCGATTCGATGGAGCGCACAAATGGCCAATTGGTGGGTATGATGCCAGCACAGCAGACAACATCCTCGACAATGTGCGTCTTGACCATGGCCACCAGTTCGGCTTGGGTTTGGGCCGCAGGCTTCGGTGACTCGCCCGACTCGCTGAACTCCTCAAAGACATCGTTCTTGGGCACCAGCAGGGTGTAGCTATTCGAATCGTTGGACAGCAGCTGGGTGAGATTGGCCGTGCGCACCAGTTCCAAGAACTTGCTGTAGCTGGGATTCGCCTCCAGCACCTTGAGCATGTTCTGTGTATGTCAAAGGGGACAGAATTAAAATCTGCGTGATGGAATCATTTTTTGTGGACTCACATTCTTGGGTGGCGTCAGTGGACGATCCAGCTGATGCAGCACCGAGCCACAGCTCTCGTCATCGAAGTGCACCAGACGGGCACAGTTGACGGTGGCGCGATTCATCACATCCGAGAAGAGGGCATGGGTGGAGTACAGATTCAGACGGACATTCGTGCCGGCCATTGTGGGCAGCGACTTCTCCGACAGATCGCACGTCTTGATCATGGGCTTGACCACATGATAGTTGAGGAACTCCAACAGATCCAGATTGTGGTTGAGTACTTCGGGCTGCTCCTGGAGCAGGCGAGCCCACTCCGTGTTCTGCAGCGCCTTGTCTGTGGGCGCAAAGATCGTGACATTGTCCAGATCATCGAACTGATCGTCGTAGCCCGAGGCCTCCAGCAGCTGCTTGAAGATCGTCAGATTCTTTTGCGCTATCAGCGTGGTCATGGGCAGTGCCGTCTCCGTGGGCAGAATCGTATCGATCACATGGAGCACGCCATTGGTGCCCATAATGTCAGCCTCCATTATCTTGGCCACATTATTGATGAAGATCGTAGACGGTTCGGTCTGATTCACGGCGCGCTGCGTGCGATTGAGGAGCAGCGGTTCACCCAACAGATTGAAGGCCGTCGTCTTGGCGCCGGGCACCGTGGCCAGCGAGCAGAAAGTGAGGTCCAGCATGTGGTTCTTGAGGATGTCTATGGAAGAGATTTGGTTGGAAATATAATTACGATTGATCCTCGATGGTACTCACTCGAGGCACAGCCACGTCCCTCCTTCAGGGCACGTCGCAGATGCGGCTCCAGCTTATCGAACGCCCCATCGGTGGGCACAAAAATGGTCACTGGCTTCTCGCCCTCCAGCATGGCACTCAGATTGGTCTTCTCCAGCACTGTGCGCATTATGGACATATCGGGACGCTCGCGAATGATGTCCATCACGTTCTTGGTCAGGGGCTGCAGCATGCCACTCAGCGTGTGGACGAGCGCCTGCTCGGAGAGCTTGTCGTGCTTATCGATGGGCACACAGTTGGCGGAGTAGCGATAGGGTTCCAGGCCCAATGCTGGCGGCAGTTGGTAGCTATTGATGCGAATCTTCTGGTCCGGCAACTGCGTCTGCAGCAGCTGCTCGTTGGGCACATCCTCCAGCTGGAATTCTCCAAGCACTGCGTGCAGTTTGTAGATGGATGATGGCCTTGATTTATCGGCATTGGCCTGGTCCACGGTCTGTGGGATTGGAGGGGGCGAACAGTATAAGTGTGGGATGCCCATTCGTCACGTTGCTTTCTACTTTCTTACATTCTCCTGCGGCTGCTGGGCATGGTACTCGACAAAGTCCTGATCCTTGGGCAAAAACAGGGTCACCATCTTGCCACTGCCCTGGCCCAGCAGGTCGGACAATTCTCCGGATTTGCGTGCACTCTCAATGAACTGCTTGGCTCCCATGTCGCTGGCCGTGGTCTCCACATCCTTGATGTCGATCTTCTCGCAGGGTGTGCTAAAGTCTGCGCTCCTCGAGCGTCCATAGCCATGACAGCACTGACGTGTCAGCGTCAGGGTCTTCTTTTTGCCATTTTGATTGACGCTGCTCATGGGGAAGTAGGAGAAGCAGGGGAAGCAGGAAGACAGAGTTACAGACAGAGTGTCTTGGTATCCATTCATAACGACTTACATCTTGGTGCAGACGTGCTTGTTGGGCTTCTCCATGCAGGAGTTAACGCTGAACTGGAACTGACCGAACAATGGGGATCGCACAACGCTGCTGACGCCGTCACGTTCCTGGCCAAAGGTGTCGACGGTTTCATCAGCCTCCGTCTCTGTGGCCACTGTCTCGCCTTCCTCTTTCTCGGTGCACACATTGGGACTGATGGGAAGGAGGAACATCATTGAGATGTTTGTTAATAAATTATTCAGTTGTGTAATTTTTGTTGGATAATCGTCTACCGATTGCAACTGATTTAATGGGAAACCTGTTCGACCCACCCTTTTCAGCAATGTGCAATTATTTCGACAATTGGCTAACAAAAATCAATGATTTATTGATCCATGTTTATGGAAGGGCTTGAATTCGAACCTAAAATTAGAAATGACTCAAACAGGTTTTGCAGCAGCTGAGAGTCGTGTAATCGAAACTGTAAATAAAGATTCCTATTACCCATGTACGTAGAATATATATGAAAATATATCATATATTCCAAGTACAATTACATGTTTATTTTCCAGTTCTAATTTCTTTTCATACCGAGTACCTAGTGCCCCAGCAAAGCTACAAAATCTTTGCTAATAACTTAGTCATACGTACATATATATCAGTGGTATGCAAATCACAATGTTAATGTACCCATAATACAGCCTATATATATGGTATCCAATCAAAGTTAGTCCAAGGCACCTATCAGACAGACAGTCCATCACTCGTGTCGAGTGTTTGTTGAATGAATTTGCACAGTGATCTCTGCCATATAAAGCATAGTTATATGATGAATATATACATGTACATAGAGATTTAAATAAATATATGTAGTATTTGTGAGGACAGGCCATCAATTCAATTATGGCAAATGGCAAACGCTGAAATATTTTTTTTGTTTTTCTGAAAGCCAACTCATTGTGTGCGTTTTAGAAATTTCCCAGTCAACCATAGTTGTACATATATGTATGTCTATCTCTCTATGTATATATGTATTGTTATATGCAGCTAATTTTTCAATTTGCCACATTTCTGACTTTCATTTTACAACAACAAATAATTTCGCACAACGAGTGAAAACGACGCCGCAGTTGATTTCACAATTTAGAAAAGTGCAAGCTTTTTGTATTTTGTGTACTATGATCGTACACTCGTATAATCCCCGACTTGTGCACTTATCCAATATAGTTCACTTAATGTACTCATTCAGTAGATGGCATAAATAATAATTTCTGCCGACTTAAACAATTAATCGTAAGAACAATTGAACCCTACACAGAGTTAAAATTGAAACCCTAGGAGGAACTGTTCATATCAGTTGACTTTATAACAAATCATCATCGCAACTCTAGAGATTGTTAATTCCCCTCAGCTGGCAGCAATCTTTGAACGGATGGAAAATTACTTATTTATGTATTTATTTTAATGGTTATGCTCGATTGCTGCTGCTGTAAAGCGATAAGACATGAAATTAAAAATTTAATAAAAAAACGAGAAGGAACGTGTGAGTCGCTTCTAGTCGCGACTCTACTTTTATACCCGTACTCAGTCAGTATATAAATTTATGAGCTTATGATTGCAATTTAAAAAAAAAATTTTAAATTTTACATTTTTACATTTTTTTTGCTACATTTGTTAACTACATCTACATGTAAAATGTAGATAATACATCTAGAACAGATATTCTACATCTACCATTTGGGTTCTACATCTCCTCCGATAGGGGTTGCTCGCGCATTGCACAGGGCAGAGTGTGTGCGAGCGAGACAGAGAATGAATAGCTTCAGCAGCGCCAGAGGAGGTGGGGGAAGCAACTGAAAATTAATTTCTTTATTCTGGCTATAATAATGATCGGATTTGGTTAAGATTCGGCAATCTGATAGATATGGTCATTCTCTACGATACTGCGTTTTAGTTTAGTTTTATCGTATCATAAAAATTGTGGATGCCACAGATTTTCGTCCTTTGTGAAGGCGGAAGGGGGCGGGGCGAAATTTTGAAATACACTTGTAGCAGTGTGATATCACATGAGTCTCGAAACAAAATTTGGTTGCTCTAACTCTTATAGTCTCTGAGATCTAGGCGCTCTCAAGACAGACAGACGGACAGACGGACGGACAGACAGACAGACGGACAGACGGACGGACAGACAGACATGGCTCTATCGACTCGGCTATTGATACTGATCAAGAATATATATACTTTATGGGGTCGGAAAATTTTCCTTCTCTGCGTTACACACATCCACTTTTACCACAAATACAGTATACCCCTTAACTCTTGTTGAGTACGGGTATAAAAAAAATCATACAATATTTAATAGCTGGCATGAACTTGACATTGTGCTCTCTTAATTGCCAAGTGCCAAGAACAGTCATAGTGGTTGTCGAATCCCAAAGCCAGTGCCACTGCCACTGCCCAGAGTCAGAGGCAGAGGCAGTCGTGTGCGGCGATTAGGAAAGAAGCAAAAACTTATGGACCATAACAAGTGGATTTTTAACATTCAAATATGGTGGGAAAGCTTCATCGATGAAGGTTATGTTATTCCTAGTTGCCTTATAAATAATTCAAAATATAATCCCTAAAATCTATGGCTTTACTTACCCCTTCCACCAGGGCTCCTGTGCATTGCCAAAGCCAAAGCCGCCAAATGAATTGAAGAACTCATTGCCAAAGAAGGGGAACGATTGCTGGAAGAATATGGCTGGATTGGGAGCATTCACATCCGTCGTGATGGCATCCACATCTGCAAAGAGAAGGTGCATTTATTTATGTCTCTTATAGTGCCTCCTCCACTCGTCACTCACTGAAAGGTTTTTGCTCCACGCCACCTGCTGGCGGTACGGGTCCAGGCGCTGGTCCCACATTCTGACGTCCCTGTGGCTGCTGCGGCTGTTGCTGCTCCAGGGGCACAAACTCAGTGTCATAGCTACTGCCGCTGCTGAAGAGTGGCAACAGGTGAGATTGTGGTCGCTGTGGGGCCAGCGGCATAGGGCCGGGCGGACCACGAGCCCAGACACTGGCCACTCGCTGCGATGCCTGGGCATGCATGGGCTCCAGATCGAGTGGTTCGAGTGGTGCTAGCGGTGCTAGTGGTATGGGCGCGAACATGGTGCGATGCAGCGGCAATGGGTGTGTTAAATGTGGCATAAAGCTGTAGTGGTGGGTAGGGAGGTAGGAGGAGTAGTGCGAGTGTAAGTGTTAGTGTTCGAGTATCTGTATCTGTATGTTCTATGTGTGTGTGTGTGCTTGGTTGTGTTTGTTCATGCAAATTCCATGAGGAACGCGTTCGAAACGGAACGAATTGGAGAATCCGAGCACCATAATTCATATGCCTTCATTGTTGCCTCACATAAAAGAAGCTACGCTCTCACAGATCCACCAAATGCCTGCATATATGTACATATGTACAGTGTACACATATATCTCTGTATATTATGTATCTGTAAATTCGTATATGTCCGGTGCTGATCGTGCTCATTGTTTAGCTAATTTTTTTTGTTTTTTTGCGCAGCATTTGCCTGTGCCGCATACTAAGTGCCCACACCAACATCTCTGTACCAATGGAATCAAATGAAAATAACTTTTTAACAACCCAAAAAAAAAACAGCACAAAAAATCAATCACCAAAAAAGCAAAACTTGAGATATTCCCCCTTCAGTGGTCACATCCATCAACTGGGATTTATGTCAACGATATTGTGGGTTCTACTTTTAATGCATTTGGCAACTACATACCACCCATCCCTCGAGAGACACTTTCTGGAACATACTTTGGTTGCGGGTCATTAAAATTCATTTCGCGGAAGCTAATTAAAAAAAAACAAAAAACTACATCATCACATAGAGAAACGAAACTACATACATATCTGGCAATAAACAATAAAAAAAATATAATGCTTGCAAAGGCAAAACGTAAACAATTTGCTCAACGAGTCGCAGTACTCCAGCAGCTGTCTGTCCCTCAGGCGTTGATGGCTCTTCCGACTGGAGTTTCTGTGTGTTCTGTGTGACTCATTCGCCGAGTGGTACGTGTTGTGTGAGGAGCCTAGGGCTTAGCCTCAGCGACACAGAGCGACTGGCAATATATATGTATTTAAGCCGACAACGCGATTATGGATGTGGCTTGGCCATTGGCCTGATAAATGTGTGTGTCTCTCTCTTGTCTCTTGTCTCGTGTCTTGAGGAATTTATGTATCCAGTGAATAAATTGAATTGAATCATACACTGCTAACGTTCTCAATAATTGTGCAGCATAATAAATGATTATGTGATGAAACCTAAACACATTACGATTCCCTTTACTCGCTGAAAAATTCCAACTTATTTGAATTGTCTATCCTGTAATTTAAATCATTTAAAGGTTTCATTGGAAATATAAGCCATTGATTTCTGATTATTTTTTAAAGCAAATTCAACACCAAAGCTGTCAGGAAAATGTTTTAGCTTTTATTTAACAATAAAATGATTATCTTCCTACTTAAATATACATATAGAGAAATTCTAAAAAAAAGCCAACAAATGCGCTATCAATTTCAAATAAATAATTAAATTTCTCCTCAAATTGCTGCAGTTCAGACTAGAAGCAAATCTCAACGATTTTCTAAGTCTCCAAATAATCCTTTTACTCCACCTAAATTCTAGTAGCTCATTGTTCGATGTTATACTAATTCTAAGCACTTGAAAATAATAGATTTCGGCATGATTGGGGGATGAATACGATTTAGTTAACAATGGCATTACAAATGTGGGAAAAAAACGAGGATGAAAGCATTAATAAATTAAATATTCCCAAGGGAAAGCTGATGAATGGAACGTTCGAAGGAAGGTGATGCATCTTGAATAATTCCTTTAAACTTGTCTTTCTCTCTTTACTGCTTTCATGTTCCCATATCTTCCCCAAGTCTATTTCCTGCTATAAAGATTGTACCTTCAGTTATTTCTCCCACTCCCACAATTAAGTTTTATAGATGCATCTTTGCATATTTTATTCCATTGATTTGTTAACATTTAAATGAAAGTCACGACAAATTAATTTCTGATTCATTCTTTATGTTATTCCAATACAAAACCCCTCCAAAAACCTTTGCTAGAACCCTGGAGAATGCATAGCGAATGCAGAAAACAAATGAAATTTTTCAACAAAATAGATTCTGTTCGCTCGGAAGCAAAGCGAAAGTCATTGGCCACAGAGCAGGCAACGAAGAGAGAGAGAGAGAGAGCTGCTGATGGGGAATCACAGATTGTCGGAGAAATGGTAATGCAGAGGGAGGTGTCGCAGTCGCAGTCCCCAGAGCGTAGGTTGAATCCGACCAAATGGCTGCCTGATTTAATTAAAGTTAAAGCGCAACTGCGGCAGACAGAACCCAAACCATTTAGAGAGGAAAAGAGTCACAGCAGCAGCAGCAGCAGTGACCCACTTCGAGGGCAGATTATACGATTGGTGTGGGGTGAGACTACCTGGGCCCTCCCCCCCCTCACCGAAATGGCACCTAATGACGTGTCAAATGTCAATTGGTTTCAGGGCCAACACTGATTGAGAATTGTGTCAAAGATGAGCCCTAGAGCGGCCTGAACCTAAAGGTTGCGGCCGCCCCCCCCTTGTCAGAGTCAGCCGAGTGTGGCGCAGATTGGAGGATGAAGATTTTGTTGGCCAAGTCCCGCGGCTGCATCTCTGGCGGATGCGATGGTGTTGCCCCACTTAAGTTGCACATTGTTCTCTTGCAGCAATATCTTTCGCAAAACACACAGACAAATGCAACATAAAAGAGACTCAGACTCCATCTCCAATGGAGACCCGTCTGAACTGCAGGGTTAGGCAGGCCCAATCGCAGCAGAACAATCTCCAGACATTCTCTCAACAGTTTCAGTTTAAGGTTTTTATCAATTGAGGTCATTTCTGGTGCTTTTGGGACTTTCTTTCTGGGCCTTCTTCCGCCACCAACCACTTTTCGGTCAACTTTATTTGCAGTTTTGTTTAGCGAGCAAAAAGTTTCTCCCAGAACAAACAGACCTAAAGGTTTCTGACTCGAAAAAAAAAACTGTCATAAAACCCGAAGACTGAACCCCGGTATTAGCCCAACGTTTTTATCGGAGTTTCTGTCTGTCATTGGAGCTGTAAACGCGTAAAGAATGTTCAGGTTTCTTGCATACTCGTACTTAAATATTGAAACTTGTTTCAAATGTAAACCTAAAAAGGTTTTCTTCACCTGTAAACTACGCTGCGTGTATTGTAAATATTGAAACTTGTTTGCTGGTGTTTGTTTTGGTAAGTAGTTGCCAGTTTTTATGCTGGGTCTAGTCTACTGGGTATGGATATGGCTGTGTTTTGTTTTTAGGGGGGGAGCAAGGAAAGCGCCGGATTGGCATATAGTTCACCTGGATTTGGCTAAAGATTCGGAAGAAGAACCCTCAGATTCCTCAAACTCATATTCCGATCCGGAGCCTGAACTGAAATTGCAATCAATCATTTATTGGTGCTACGATAGGAATTACAAGGTGGAATGTGGAGGCTGCTACTGATATTTGTAGATCATTGGGGTGTTTAAGGTGGCAAGGGATTTTCAATGGGTTTGAGTTAGTGAAATTCAATCTGATATAATATATTAATATATGTGAGTGATTCTCTAATGTAATTTGGATTGATTTAATTCGAATAGATGGGGCTTAACGATGTCTCTTCCATTCAATTTATTAACTAAAAACACTGAAGATTTTTTATGTCTCCCATCTTTGATTGTATTTTATGATTAAAAGTAAATAAACTTAAGTTAGAATAATTCTACTGCTGATTTTGGCATTTAAAATGGATTCGGTGAAATATTTCATGCAATTTTGTCTACCAATGATTTCCAATGAATTTTTGTTTGTGTACTCCAGATGTTAGGACACGCTTCAACAACATTTTTCCATTTAGTTCTACATTCCGATAACATTAAACCGTCAAGTTCAAGCCATTATCAGAAGATGTCGATGAGTTTTTTAGCCCAAAAACCACAACGAAAACAAACTACATGAAATGTGCATGAGACAATAACACACAACACTACAAAACACACACACACTAGTGTTGAACAACACTGGACAAAAGGAATACTTACTCTCCATAGAAGGGCACCGCCTGGATGGAGATGGACCCAAGCAGGAGCAGGCAAGCCCACTGTCTCAACATGTTGTTTGATATCCACAATATCACAATTTGAACCGCTAAATTGGGGTGCTATAGAAAATGGGGGGAATGGAGAAGAAAATAAAATAAAATAACAGAAAGTTGCTGTAATACGAAGACTGTGCCGGGGATGGCTGGCTGGGTTCAAGAAATTTCACTACTGCACTGGAAACAGCTGAGACGACGACCAACCAAAATACAGGTTTTCCACGCCAGCCTGCACTCAGATATGTAGGTGACGACTGACTGACTGACTGACTGACTGGGGCCACCCGAGTGCGGAGAGAGGAGAAACTTTTCCACTGTCTTCACGCATTAATTGCGAGCACAGCACATATAATTATTGTCAATTGTCTTTTGGATTACAACAATTGGCACATCCACAACACAATCAATTTGTCTTTGGCTCAGTCTCCTTTTTCGCGCAGCACAAAAAACTCACTCAATCACTCACGAGCTATGATATGGTTTGCTTTGCTTTGCTTTTGGTATTTTTTTCTGTGCAAGATCCGACGATGGATGTTGTTGTGCCGAGTTTTGAAAACTAACTGCAAAAGAACGAAGATCACGTCTGGTATTTATAAGCTGCGATTGCGCTGCTACATAAATGTGTATGCATGTGTGTGTATGTATGTCTCAGCGGCTTGCGTTCGCTGGAGCTTTCGGAGCTTTCGGCTTTTGGTCGCCTGGCTTCGTGCTTCTGAGAGAACTTTTGGTGACGCTTTTATTGGTGTGTGACGAGAGGCCGGGTGGGTGGGAGTGTGTGTGGCTGGCAAATGCCAAATTCGTGTGTACAAATTTGTGAAAGTGCGAGCTGTGATAAGTGCTGTAAACTAAAACAACAGGGGGAAAAATAAATATGGGAATCTGAGCACCGAAAAACATGCTGAGTGCCTAATGCTCTGCTGTTTTAATAAATGTAAATAGTTTCCTACATTTTCCAGGCATAATTTCTTCAGGTAGGGGCCATAATTACGAGTAGATCTCCAGCTGTAATGTCGGTTATTCCCGAAACTGTCCCAAAACTGGGACTGACTGCCCTAACACACATCAATCACTGCTTCTCGTCACCCAGTGCTCTGGTCAGGTCTGGCTGTGGCTTCTTCCAGCTTATTAAGAGTCTGTGTACATATGTTCATAATATTTAGAAACTGTTCCGTTGTGGTTTTATTTTGTTTTGCATTGCTTTGAGAGGTAAAATGTGTACATGTGTAGTTGAAATTGAATTTCTGGGAATTGTGAGAAGACTTTTTAGTGGGTTTTCTTACTTTTTAATTGTTCTTTGTGTCTCGCTGGTTAGTCATGACATTTGGTTAGCCCAATTCAAAGTGATTTTGACTTGCGAATAATATTATTTGTTGGTGGATTATTCTTTTGTGGAATCATTGTTTATTCATTCATTAGTTACCATACAATATTTACAATATTTATTTGTGCTATATTTTTTGGTATTTATATATTTGTTGTATATATATATATATCTCTTGTATACGTAGATGCATGTACCACAATGAAAGTATGAAATATATATATATTTGAAAATAAATAAATGTGTTCCCCGTATAATACTTTTATGCTTTTGCTTTTTGTGCATTAAGTTTCTTGCTAATTTTGATTAAGAATTTTACAATTAGATATGCAAATAGATCAATGATTTGATGAGGCTTTGGATTCAATTCAAGTCTCTCGTTCTACGTTACACCAAAAAGAAAAAGCCAATTGTTTGCTTGTGTCTGTGTGTGTGTGTGTGTGTGTGTGTGTGTATGTATAGGGTGTTTGAAATAATCGCCAGCCCTGAGATTATTGCAAACACTCTTTTTTTGTCGTCGTCTGTAACTCTGTTTCCTGTCTGATTCTGTCTTTCTTTTCCTAGTTTCGTAGCTCTAAAAGGAACTTCAAACACTGTCCAACCCACGAAGTGAACGACGTCTATTCAATGAGCGCTGAAAAGAAGAGAATTAATCCAAACTGATCATCAGATTTTGAGAATCTGCCAGCGCACTCACCTGGACGTTTGCCGCGCATGCCTTGAAAGCCACTGGGCGCCCGCTTTTGATCGCCCCAAAGGTAGAGCCAGGGACGAACTAAATACTGCTGCCCGCCATCGCCAGTGTCCAGGTCTAGTCCTGCAGTGTCCTGCTCACTCTTCTTGCCACGCACAGCCACAAATTTGCTATTGAAGTCCGCGTAGCGCTCCTTCTTGCCCCTCACGTCGTAGGCCTTTTTTAAGAAATTGTGCCAGAACTGAAGGCGATTAGATACTCAAAAAGCTGGCGAAATTACTCGTGATAGTGGTTCCTACCTCCGACAGAGCCGCTCGCTTGTAGTGCTGATGCGAGACATCCTTCTTGCCGCGCATGCCCAGAAAGGAGTTGGCCGGCGCCCGTTTCTGCAGCAGCTCCATGGCATCATCATCATCATCATCATCGGCATCGTCTCCGCCGCTCATCGGTCGCTTGCCCCGCATGCCCGTGAAACCGGTGGGTGCCCGCTTGCCGACATCCCCCACATTGTCGTCCCCCGCGGCCAGCCGCTCGAATAGGTCCTGCAGCAGGCTATCGCGATTTCGCTGCTCCTCTATCTGATGCAAGACGTTGGACAGACGATTGTTAATGGGTATAAACTTCTTGCCGCGCATGCCCACAAAGGACATGGGCGCCTTCTTGAGCCGCCGCCCGTTCTCGTAGTAGATGCTGTCGTCGTCCATATCGGCATAGTCCAGAGGATTGGGTCCCATCCAATCGGCCGCACGCTGATCCTTCTCCTCCTCCTTTTTGCCACGCATCCCTATGAAGCTGGAGGTGGGCGCACGCTTCACCATCCGCCTGGGAGCGTCTGCACCCGGCTGCAGGGTGCTAACAGAGGGCTCCACATCGGTGGCTCCATCATCGGTGGATGCGGCTGTTAGCAGCAACAGCAACAGCAGCGCCACTGCCAACGAACTTTCCTGCTGGCGCATTGGACGTAGCGAGCTCTTAGGCGGGCGATTGGAATCGAAGCACAGCTGGAAAGGGAGCTGGAAATGGCAAAGAAAGTTGTCTTGAATATGGGCTTAAGAGATTGAATAGAATGAAAAGTGGTTCCAAATTGAATGAAATGTGCTCATATAAAATAATGGATTTATCGATAAATTATCGATAATCAGAATTGCCAGCAATTTAGCTTAAAATTACTTCAAACTTATAGTTTTAGGCACATATTCATAAGAAATTCAATTAAAAATCTTTTGTTTCAGACTGCTTTAATTATTCGTAATATTTGAAAGATTTCTTCCATTCAGTCATCGATCAATAAAACCCTAAAAATCATTTCGATAACCCTTCTGCTTTAATTGAGACTTAACTTAACATTGTTTTCCACATTTTACTGCCGCTGGCTAAAAACCCATTTGCTCCCAAAAACAGTTTTCCTCTTTCATTTCCTGTTTTGTTTGTGTGTTTTGATGTTTTCGCTTTTCAGATTTTTGCATATATTTGCCATAGTGCACTTAGACTTACTTTTCGCTAGAACTCGCGGGGGTGCGAGGCTCCACTTGACCTTTTTGTGGTCTAGTTGTCGAGGGGAATGGAATGGGTGCTGGCAGCGGAGAGCCGCTCTAAAAGCGGGACTTCAAGTTGCATATGCATACATGTGGCGGTCGCTATCCTGCTGCAGACCTAACGGTTGCTCTGATGCAAATAGTCGCAGGGGGAAGGGGGTTTTCTTACAGCGAAAGGAGGCAGCCGGCTTGCAATGATGCCAGACATGATTATGCGGCTATATTGTCGACACAGCCACGCCTTGTTAAGTCAAAATTGCCATGCAAATGCTCTCGGCCTGGAGCGTTACGCCTTGATAAGACTCGAAGATAGAAAAATGGTGTCAGAATAACAGCAACAGCAACATCTACTGAAAGAAGAAAGGAAGGCTAGAGCTGTGGCTGCCAAAGCAGTTGATACCCTGGAAGCTATTGATATTCTTTCAGATAAGTGTAGAAAATATAGAAAATATTTCGATATATTGATCCAATCTAGGCCATTTTCTGTGCAATCAAATATAAATTTTTTTGCTTTGTGTCGGGTTCCTGGCGATCCCGACAGCCGCCTCAACCTCAACCTACATTCAGAAACAAGTACAAATAAATACTTATAAATATTTGGTAGATATATTACCCATAGCTTCTTCCCTACTGAAAAATCATCATGCTCTCTTTCATGGGTATCCGAAAACTATGGAAAAGTCTAACGATGCGCGCACAGGAAACAAGAACAAACATGTAATTCAATTGATTGCCACAGGCGGCAGCTAGCAAACAGCAGCAGCAGCAGCAGCAGCAGCAGCAGAGCAGACACAGCGGAGGAGCCATATAGATGGTTGGCAGAGCTGAGAATAAGGTGGAGATGGGGCAAGGTGCGGGCAAAAGAAGAGCGTGAGGTGTAGCAGAAAAAGCAGCAGCAGCAATTCAATTGAACAACTTAACGAAATGCATTTGAATTGAATTGATGTTGCATTTGCCACAATCAACAGGTTGTCGCTTGCTACTTAAACCTCATCGCCACTGAGTACAATAATTGTGTCGTCAGTGACGGCGGGGCTACGGGGCTAGGGGCCAGGGGTTTTGTGTTTGTTCAGGGGATTTGAGTTACAGTTGAGCTTAAGTGCAGGGCGCCATAAAGTTTTGTACTTTAAATGTTAAAAGGAAAAAGATAATACGGGAAATGTCAAAGCATCTGGCAGCAGACAGTGGCAATGGAAAAGTGCGTACCAAAGGCTGGAACTAAGCTAAAAGTGGTTGGTCACAGAAAGGGTAACCTTTAACCTTAAGAGACACATCGGACAGAGAGAAGATCAAGGAGCAAGCAAGGCAATGGAATCTTTGCGTGGGATCGAATTTAGATGCCATTCCCAGTACTTCATTTTCAACCCTTTGATTGCCTCATCATCCCATCGTACACCGTTCACTCTAATGCCATGCAAAACTTTTGCTGCCACAGAATTAACAGCCTAACGGCGGCGGCGAATGTGTGCTAAAGCTTCCGGTTTTGGGTGCTGCCACGTCAACGATCCCCCCCCCCCCCCCCACCCCCAGTTCACCGTGCTGCAGGGATATGAAACTGACAGCAGCCAGTCAAACAATGGCACCGGACCATCAGCATCACCAGACCTAAGTCACACTTTCAGCCTCCTCTGGCAGTGCCAACTCCCACGTCAGTGCCTTAATGTGTCTCCGTGTGGAATGCGGCTAAGCTGTTAACGTGTCCTTGTATGTTGTCTAATTGTCTATGTAGGGGCTGTACTCCAGCCTGGCTCTGCTTGCTTTGTGTGTGTGTGTGCGTCCATCCCAAAGGACACTTTAAACCGCCGACAGGCGTGTGAGATTAAAGATGGGCAAGGAAACGGGTCCGGGCACGTCTAGATTTACATTTTTGTCAGCTTTCTCCCGCTCCCTCTATGTGCCCTGCTTCCTCCTTATGGTTGTGTATGTGTAATATAGGTCTATTAGCCCCGGCTGAAAGGCCTACGAAGCAACAAAGCAGAGTCCGACTTCAGCTGAAAACGTCTGAAAAATTAATAATAAAACAACATGGAAAATTCACTTTTTGGCCAATTGGCCGCGGGCTGCATGCTCGTCACCCTTTTTTGCATGCCCAAAAAGTTCTGGCCAAGGCAAAACAAACACACACAAGTGGAACACGCACACACACACGAGCAAACGAGCACAGTTAATGCATAAAATATGAGGCGTGACTGTACTTTTCAATCGGTTCTAGATTCTGGATTCTGGTGTTTCTGGCCCAGCAGCTGCAGCAGCCCGCAGCTGAATATCGTAGCGTGCGTGCGTATTTTAAATAAATTAACATTAATATTGAGACCTTGTCTGCGGGCATGCCAATGGGGCAGGGTTATAGGCCATAAGCTTTATCCTCAAGCAATAAACGATAGACCCTGCTGTGTAGGTTAGGGATCAGCTGCAGCTATTCCATGTTTTCTTATCGCTAATGGATTTGATACGGAATTCGGGAAGTATTAATGTAATTAAACTACGACCGAAGCATTCTAATAATCAACTTCCATTCGTTGACATGCTCTCTTTACGAGTGCTAAGTAAATTTGTCAGCTGTGAAGGGCACATGTGTTTTACATGGAAAAGGTAATAGATCTTTAGTAATATTTCGATTCAGTTTTTCCCTGCTAAGATTCTGCTGGCGCACATGTTTGCTGCTCTGCCAACAGTTTCCCAGAAAATGTTGCTGGCACAATGCACAAATTGCCTGAGCCGAGCCGCATTTCGATTCTGCACTTAATCGGCAGCTTGTGGTCAACGTGCGATCATTCCGTATTCAGCTTTCAACCGAGACAGTCGCTCTGCGGTTCCCGATCCGCCTACTGCATTCAACCGCGATCGTGCTCGTTCCCGTTCCCGTTCTGTGTGTGTGCCACAAAATAGAATCATAAGTGAGCTATTTCTAATATTTTTTGTTATCAGTGCTATCAGTGAGGTGAGTGGCGCAGACAGATCTCCGCGCTTGTAGGTCAATTGTTATTGATTCCTAACCCAATCTGGTTTCTAAGCCTCTCCCAAAGAACAATGGAGCTATGACCCAAAACAAAAGCATTAACTTTCACACAATGCAACGGGGGGGGGGCCAGCACAGTTCAGTCAGAGATAAGCTTAGGGGTACGGGTACGGGTGCGAGTGCGAGTGCGCGTACATGCAAAATAATTGAATTGGGTCAAATGCCTCTAAATTTATGCTCGTGTTCCCGTTCCCATTTCCATTCCCATTCCCGTTCTCATTCCCATTTTGGGTTCTGTTTAAAATTTCTTTTTTTCTTGTTGCTACAACCTTGGTTTCTCGTATATGGGAGCGTTTTTTTGGCTGAATTTTTGTTTCAATATTATATTCAATGCAAGGTTAATGGCAAGTTCATGGCTGCCATTTCACAGATCATTTCACACAAAATGAATTTTGTTTATCAGGCAGAGATCTGAAACTTATTGCTGTTATTCATTGAGGGAATCACCGAGTTTAATCGTAATCTGTTAATAATGGGGATTTAATATTACAAGAGATACTGCAAGGGGATATTTTTAAAAGGTGTTTTTAAAAATTCACAGAATCAATATAAAAATAAATATTTATTTAAACTCAGTAAAATTGATAGGGAGATTCAAAGAATATAATTAATAAATGAAGAAAAAATTGTTTATTCTTTTAAGATCTTTTAGAACTCGAATAAAACAGAATAAAACATAAATTAATCAACCAGCTATGAAAACAGATGCAGTTTAAGGCAATCACTTCTTAAGTACTCTCTAATGTCCACTAATCATTGCTAATTTCTCAATTTCAAATTTCACAAAATCACGAAAGTAAAACTTTTCCAAGCAGAGCAAAAAACACTCCTCAAATTATCAAAAAAAACTTTCAGCTATGAGTACACAGCATAGCATATCATGAATCATGAAGAATAATAATGTATTGCCGGGATAATTATAGCATGAACATACATAGAAATAATTTAATCAGTGGACAGCAAAAAGAAACCACAAACACACGTAGCATAATTTCAAATCGCAAAAAGAAGGAAAATAAAAGCAAAGCAAAGCAAACAACAAAATGCGATTGATAAGGGAATACAATTTGTATAGAAATTATAAGAAAACATTCTATAATAATTACTAAACAGCTGCACAGAAAGAACTCCATAAACATTCGTGCCAATAAATTTCAAGTCTGCATTAATTGATGAGCGGGGAACGTCAACTTTAAGTCAAAAAAAAATTGTGATTGACTTTCGAGAGGGGTACGGGTTGGACTGGAATTAATTTTCAGCCAATTTATAAGCAAAACAAACAAGAGATTAAATCATTTTGTTGTCACTAAACAATTGAGCCATGAACTTCAATTGAAGCAACTCAACGGAGACGCCGACACGAGCAGCTCTGAACTGAAATGAACTCGGAACGCACAGATTTAAGACGATTTAGATAGATGTACTAGGAAGCGGAAGGGGCTTGCCCAGCCGGAAGATTCATGTGTGCATTGTCTGTGCATGGGGAAGAAGGAATAGTAATAGGAAAATGTATAATTGGATTAACTATTCTGGGAAGCAAAGCAATACACGAGGGTTGGGTTCCCATAAACTAAGAGAGGAATAATTTAGATAGATCTGTTAGAAAGCGGAAGGGGCTCGACTGGTGGAATCTTCTTAGACTGTGATGTTGGGTTGGGTATACAGAAATCTCAAACAGATATTTAAATCTTGAACGAAGGTTTCCAAGTATAAATAAAATATTGCTTATATCTTACTTCATCAATTTGTATTAACGAAATACAACTCTAATTAATTGCTTGAGACTAAATAAATTTATGATCATCTTTCTCCTAAATCCCATTAATTTTAAATGTCACACACATATTAAATATAAAATAAAATATGGTTGGTGGAAGGCATTAAATTACTTGAAGCACATAAAACCAGAATAATAAATAGTAATAAAAAATATTAAAAAAATAATAATAAATAATAATAAAAAAAAAATAATACAAAAAAATAATAAAAAAAAATTAATAATAAAAAATAATAATAAAAAATAGTACAAATAAATTACTAAATAATAAAGACAGAAACAAGTAGGAACCAACTTTCAATATGTATACAATGTGTATACATATGTACATAGACAGAATCCACATTCTTAAACCTGAAATCCTCAGAATCAAAGAGTTCTTAGCATTAAACTTCGTTTAGATATAAAACGGACAAAAAACAAAACAAAAATAAAATACAAAAATGTATTATTCCTCCTTTAATTTACATTGTTTTTGGAGGTACAATTTTCCTTTGAATTTTAAGTTTTCTTTGGCTGAAAAACTAACCAAACCAAATTCTCTCCATCAGCAAGATGAAGCTCGGCCTGATGATTGTGGCGTCCCTGTGGGGCGTCGTTGCCCTGGTGGGTAATGCAAATGGTAACCGAACTTTCACGGTTGACTACGCCCACGATCAGTTCCTAAAGGATGGTGCACCATTTCGATTTATTGCCGGTTCGTTTCACTATTTTCGCGCCCATCCCGCCACCTGGCAGCGGCACTTGCGGACAATGCGAGCAGCTGGACTCAATGCGGTGACCACGTAAGTCTCACTTAGTGTTCACTCTATGATCAGAGGTATTCTTATCCTAACCGTGTAGCTATGTGGAATGGTCGCTGCATAATCCCCGAGATGGGGCATACGTCTGGACGGGCATAGCCGATTTGGAGCACTTTATTCGCCTGGCTGTGGCCGAGGATCTGCTGGTTATTCTCCGTCCTGGTCCGTACATTTGTGCGGAGCGTGATATGGGCGGCTTTCCCTACTGGCTGCTCCAAAAGTATCCCAATATTCAAGTCCGCACTGCGGATGTCAGTAAGTGGCAGAGGGAAATTCATTAATCAATTTTACTTAACTCTTTTCCCGTTCTTTCTCCAGATTACCTCAGTGAGGTGCGCATCTGGTATAATCAGCTGTTTACCCGCATGGTGCCATATCTTTATGGGAATGGTGGACCCATCATAATGGTGCAAGTGGAGAATGAATATGGCTCGTACTTTGCCTGCGATATCAAGTACCGGACATGGCTGCGCGACGAAACGGAGAGCCATGTGAAGGGCCATGCCGTGCTCTTCACCAACGACGGGCCCAGCGTTCTGCGCTGCGGCATGATCGGTAACGTGCTGGCCACCATGGACTTTGGGGCCACCGATGAACTGGATGAAACGTGGGCAAGGTTGAGGCAGTATCAGCCGAAGGGTCCCTTGGTCAATGCGGAATACTATCCGGGCTGGCTGACGCACTGGACGGAGCCCATGGCCAATGTGAGCACCAATTCGATTACGGGAACTTTCATGTGAGTTTCGGCGAGAGTTTTGAGTGGCCAGAAGATGCTTAAAGATTTCCAATTCCCTGCAGCAACATGCTGGACAGTGGCGCAAGTGTCAACTTCTACATGTTCTTTGGCGGCACAAACTTTGGCTTCACGGCGGGCGCCAATGAGAACGGGCCCGGCAACTACATAGCGGACATCACCAGCTACGACTACGATGCACCCATGACAGAGGCCGGCGATCCGACGCCCAAGTATCAGGCTCTACGCAAGATCATCAGCCGATATCTGCCGGCGCCCAATGTGCCTGTGCCGGGACCCGTGCGGAAGCGTGCCTATGGCACAGTGCGTCTGGCCAGCTGCTGCACACTGCTGGCCCCGGGTACACGCCAGAAGCTGGCCACGGGCACGGTGCAGGCGCACAAGCCGAAGACCTTCGAGGCCCTGGGCCAGTACTCCGGCCTGGTGCTGTACGAGACCTGGCTGCCGAGCTTCAAGCGCGATCCGAGCATCCTGAATGTGCCCGGACTGGCGGATCGTGGCTATGTCTATGTGGACAATGAGTATGTGGGCTTGCTGGCCCGCGAGACGCCCGTGTTCTCGATGCCGCTCAGTGCCAGTGCGGGACGGCGTCTGCAGATCCTGGTGGAGAACCAGGGCAGGATCAACTATGGCAGGCAGATCAACGACTTCAAGGGCATCACCAAGGATGTGCGGCTGGACAAGCAACTGCTGGTCAACTGGAACATGACCACCTTCCCACTGGAGTCGTACGAAAGTCTCGAGGAGCTCATCACCCAGTCCAATGAGGCGGCCAGCATGGGCTTCCAGGAGGTGAGGAAGCCCCAGCATATGCTCCGCTCGGGACCGGCCATCTACTATGGCATGATCGATATTGCCCAGGAGTCGGACCTGGCGGACACCTACCTGGACATGTCCGGCTGGGGCAAGGGCATTGTGTTCTTGAATGGCGAGAATCTTGGCCGCTACTGGCCTCTGGTGGGGCCACAGGTCACCCTCTATGTGCCCAAACCGGTGCTCAAAGTCGGCACGAACAGCATTGTGGTGGTGGAGTATCAACAGGCTCCTGCCTCCACGGAGTTGCATTTCCGGGACACGCCCGTCCTGAATGCGAGAACTGGTTAGATCTAAGGACATCCTCGGCATGCACACATCGCCCCCCACCCCTCCCCATACATCATGCATCATTTGTTAATGTACATTTAAATGTAAATTTATGCGATTTAAGCTCTTTGTTAGGCATTAAAGACAGTCTGCTGTCTGTGTCTCGTCATCCTTTCTTGTAAGAGACTCATTAAAGATGTGGGAGGTGGGTGCGTGGGTGGTTGGCCTAAGCATGAGCTGGAGCATGTGTGACCTTTGTGCCTTGCCCAAATTAATCCCAAATGATTGAGTCTGAAATCCACAAAGTGCGCTGATGAGCTCCAAGCCAAAGGCAACTCCACGCAGAGCGACGCGTCGTGGCTCGTTGATTTTTAGGTAGCCCAAAATGTTGACTTTTTTTATGACAGTTGCTCAGTCCATCCGGTTGGGGGTCTATCTTTGCTTGGCCGATTGAATTAAAAGTTTCTGCAGCTCTTTTGATTTCAAAAAATTAAAACAAGACTCTGAGGATTTCTATTAAAAACTATTGGAAACTTTAGATTAAAGAACCCTTTGGTGTTGGGATATACCAAAAAGAATTAACGAAGTAACCTTATGCTACATTATTTTCCAGAGTTTCAATTTTGGATGGAAAGTATTTGATATGAGAAGAAAAAAAACCCCCACACGAGTCAAGTTATGCATGCAATTATTTCCGTCACCTTACCAAAACCCCCTCAATTAACCATAACAGATGTGATTACGTTCTGTACTTCTAATCTTAACCTACCAGATGTTGTTACGTTCTGTACTCATAACCTAACCCTAGCAGATTTGATTACTAGCGTAACGCCAGAGCTGCGATCAAGCCTTCTATCAGTCAACACCACTCTAAAGTTCCTTTATCAACTACAAAATGTATTGTAAAGCACCCTGGCCGGGCTGAGCTTGTAACTTACTCTTTTTCGTAGAGTTTTATCTTGGAACAACAAATTGATTTAATTTAATGAGATATTTCCCAGAAGTAAGTAAAGTAAAGAGATTAATGCACATTTTTTAACAGAACTTCAAGTCACTCAGAGGTCATAATATCACTAAGAAATTACTCTAAGTATTGTGGAAAATTCAAGATCTAAGGGGAATGCTCGTAATCTCTTCTAGCCGGTTTTTTTCATGAGATAAATGAAAAATCTTTAAAGTTTCTTAGCTTTTTATAATTTTCAATTGAAATTTTAGCTCAAAAAGTTGCGAAATTTAAATTTAAATTAAATTTGTCAAAATATTCACTTGATGGCGGTCCTTAACTATTTATATTCATCCAAATTCCATTAGGGAGTCGCCATTTAGTTCCTATTTGGGATTTCTCATTACCTGAACAGTTCGGGGGACTGCGAATGGTTCCCCACTTGACCATCTCTTGTGTCTGTAATGAGTCCCATCTCAGGTACAGTTGTTGCCTGGCTTAATTACTGTGGACATACTCACACATACGCCCACACACAGCACGCACACACTTGCGTGCACAGATACATTTTAAAGCATCTTTTAGGCGCAGCTGCAACTCAAGTATTTGCCGAGCTACACATGATGTAATTGCCGTGTTCTTGTCATTCTGCTGTTGTTCTCCTCTTCTGCTCTTCTGCTGTTGTCCAAGTTGACATAAAACAAGTTAAGACCCAGGGGCAGTTTTAAAGCGTCACCTTATGCCGGCCATGACATTCCTTCCGCCTCTACTATACAGCCCACTTTCCCGGCCCCCTCCATGTAGTTCTTTTCAGTCCTCAGTTATACTTTTTGGGAGAGTAGTCCCCTAATGGACGTCGCGTTGCGTGCTGCCACCGGATGTGTGCCCTCCCAGTCCCAATGCCGCCCATGCATCTGTATCTGGGCATTGATGCTGCCTTTTATTAGCTCTCGCCGACGGCTGCCAATTGATGGTGGCCATCCTCCATAAACATTGTTTGCAAGATGTAAAACAAAGCAAACTTTTGTCCACAGTTTCAAGCGAATAAGTTTCATAATTTTGTGGATATTTTTTAAGGATTTCATCAGAAATGTCCAATTTGTTAAGAGCAAATTATTCAATTAAATTAAGGGGAAATGTCAATGTCTGTCAATTAATCAAAGGCTCGCCACTAGAAGATTTAAATGAAAGCAATTTTCACGCCTTGGCAGGATTTTTGTCTGTTTTATGACCTTTAAATTAGGTGAAAGCTGTCAAAATAAGTTTAATAGTCAGCTAGTAAAATTTCAAGTCATAAAAACTTGGCAGTGACACTAAGAAGGCCCAAGAGATCAAATGGTCATGGAAATCTTTGAAATGTTTGTTCGCAAAATGGCAGTAAAAAAGTTTAAAGATTTAAATGTAGCTTATTTATGTAAACAGTTCTGCAGTAATAAATTTTTATAAAATGAAGCGAATCAATTCGCCAATAAGTATTCCTCAAAATTTGTTAATAAAAAGCTCACTTAATTAACTAATTAAAATGTAAAAGACATGGTTAAAGACATTTTTATATATTTAATAGCACTCTGATCAAGGTTTCAAAATATAAATTCTAGGAATATTTTTCACAGTTCAGGTTGATGTTAAAATGTATATTTTTTGAGATAATTCAAATCATAAATTTGCAGTAATAAATTAAACTTAGAAAAATTAACAATAAATTCAATGTGCATGGAACATTTTTTAAAAGAGTGCTAAAATAATTTCACTGAATCTTAGAATTTCACAATTGCACTGGCTTTAGTCTTAACTATTTCTATCATAATTTGTTTGCTAAAGTTTTGCCATGTTTCTGTGTTTGTTTTTTGTTCAATTGTTTAAAATTCAATCGAAAAATTGCACTTACAAATGTTGCCAATTCAATTTGGAAAGCACTTTCACTTGATTTTACTCCTTTCTCTTCTGTTTTCTTTGTTGTGGTTGTAAGGTTCGCGTATCGGTCACGCCGAGAAGTATGCAACAACTGAGCGAAGGATCAGAGTGGCAGCGGGCTTTTATAAAAACTCAGCGCAGCCATACGATGAAGAAGAAGCAACAGCAGCAGATAGGCGGCCATCGGATAAAAAGAAACAGGAAACACGACAGGCACGAGCACAGCGACGAGCACACACGAACATTGTTCGTGCATATCAACAATTGGTCGAATAGAAACTCAACTTGCTGCTGGTGTGGGTGTGTGTGTGTGTGTGTGTGTGTGTGTGTGTGTGTTTGTGTGTGTGCGTGTAGGGGAATTGCTGTGTGTGTGTGTGCGAATCATTTTTGTGTGTGTGTGGGCGCCACTTCACCGTGGAATAAAAAAGGCCTCCTCACCACGCAATTGAATTGAACGGAAATTCTGTTTGCATATGTGAATAAAACATATGCAAAAAAAGAGAAGAACAAAGAACAAAAAAAAAAAAATACAGCAAAAAGTGAAATGGAAAATGGAAAATGAGAAATGGGCAGAAATATGGCCAACTGGCGGACGGAGCCTGAGCGAAAAATTAATTTCAATCATACGAATTTTTCTTTGTCTTTACATTTTGGGTGAATCTATGATTAAGTTTTTCCTCGATGAAAATTGCCCACAAAAAAACTATGTACTTTTGTTGACTCTACCATTGTTTATTTGTGCAACAAATTGAAATTATATTCAGGTGCGGATCATTGAGCAAGCGAAAGAGGAGCATATTCTACTCCTGATAGTTTCTCATAATGAACCCTCCTCTGTTAGAGGATAACACACAGATAATAATTACGAAAAATATAAAAATATTCATATTAAAAATTTTTAAAGCTTTTCTGAACAATTAATGTGGGGTATGAATGCGTCATAAGGCAGCGACTAATTAAAGGCGAAAGCTGCATCCGCATAGGTTAAGCATGGCTGATGCTGCCACATTTAAGCGGCAACAGCAACAGCAACAACAATGCACTTGAGGCGAGGTCGAGGCAGCATTCAAGATAAGACCAGCAGCGCACCCACGCGCCACTCACAAAGGCCAAGTGGATGCAAGACACATCCGCCACATTCTCTTTACACCGAGAAAAAAATGGGTTATTTATGGAAGATTATTCAGTTTAGGCAGCCCATCCTTAAAGGATGCCATGCCCAATTGTAGCATTTTATGCCTACATTGACCTCTGGATATTCCAGCTGTAGTTGGTCTTAGTTTTTTCGAGTGTAGTCGCACCCTTTTTGGCCGCGGGGCAGGCGTTTATTGTTATTGTTCTTGATGTTGCGACCACTACAACGAAACGTTTGTGTTTTTGGACTAAAATTAAACCTGGCAATCCGGCTGGCTGCTGCCTGCTTCCTGCCCTCAGCTTATCTCGGCCATATCCTTCCTCCGAACGGTTTCCGTCGTAAAACTCCACCGAAAGTGTGCACTTTCCGGGAAATTTGCATTTAAATTGCAGTAGATTTCGTTTCGGTAGCGCACGCCCCGTATAGACAGTCGCATCGGAGGCAAAGTTTCAATTAGCTTTTCCCCGAAACGGAAAACTGAATCATTTAGCAGCTCCTCGCCTCCCGCATCCTCCCACCCACTCGTCAAATATTTGCCCGAGCCGATGGTAAACATAATTAGCATTTAATTAAAATAAAATTGCCCATCGATAGACAAGCAATTTGTGATTTGATTATCGAAATCAAATAGGTTCCGCCGCCAAAAGCCTTTGACGCTTGTGCAAATAGGCCGCTGACTAGATAAGGCTCCCATTCCATTCGGCTGGATCTGCATGCAGCTGATATCTATGGAGTTGATATGGGACACCAGATAATTTCGGAACGGAATACTCGTGCGCATGGGTTTAATTGGATTATGGCCTTTTGTCATCGAATGACATTTTATTGGGGGTCAGTGATAGGCGGAAAATTGATTCGTTTTGCTTTGGATTTTCATTTTGCTTTATTTTCAAGAGACTTCTTTTTTTTTTGGGTCACAGTACCACCTGTTGCCAGTGACCAGAAGGGCGATGGAACTGCAACAGTCGCAGGTGCAGAAAATTCAATTTAAAATTGCATTACACGAAGAGAATACAAACGGTGTGCAGGCAGGGGAGCAAAGGGATAGAGGGACACACCCCGCTGAGTGCCAGCGAGGGCAGCGATCAAATGTTTGAAGATGAAAATTGTCAGCGACTTCAGGGATTATCCTACACTCCAAAATAAACAGCAGAAGTCCAAATAGCCATCCGAATGGTAGCGATTGGTGGCCAAAGCTCGTAAAATCATTTACCTCAAATCTGTCTCTTTTCAGCGTCTCATAAAAAACTCTAATAACTCCTCGAGCAACCCTCTTCACTTCCTTGCTATTTTTTGTTGTGTCTCAGATTGCAACGTTATTTGTCAGCCATTTATTGTTGAGCAAATAAAACGTATTTGCCGTCCATATGGATGAGCGCAGCACAATTGATTTATACGATTCGCGACTTGGATATCGAAAGTGGCAAAAAACGAGAATGAATTGGCATTGAAAAGAAGCTTTAAAAATACCCATTAAAATTTGACACTAGCTGTACAATATTTTAAGCTAAAATTGATTAAAATTGTAGCACTTATTAAATCTATTACGAGCATATTGGGGGGCAGTAACAACTCGTTCGATGCTGCTGTCTGATCCGAATTTGCAGGGTAATAAATTGTTCCAACTACACAAATATGTACTAGCAATACTCGTGGTGTTATGCACTCTGTAAAGGTCAAACAAAAGATAAATGGATTATCAGAGAGCACACATACTATATACATACATAGTACTATACGAAGGTATATATATATATTTTAAAATTGCAATTTCAGTTAGGGATTACACGGCTAAAAATGTAGTGAGTATTTATGGCTAAGAGTAGAACTAAACAATTACACAACTGGAATGATAAACACTAAGCAATTTCAGAGAAATACTCGCACACTTTATGAACAATTTCGTTAGCTGGAGAGCTGCTGCTGCTGGAGGTGAGGTGAGGTGAGTTGAGCCGGTGCGGCCCACTAAAGCTTGGTTACACTCAACAAAATACAGATCGATTCTAGACTATATCATTTTGAAATTCACATAAGCTACCTAAGAGAGAGTGGCTAGAGAAACGGGATTTGGCTGGGCGGTGGGGCTATTCAATTCGTATAACGCCCGCCCCGACGCCGCCGCTGTGGGCACACATGGGTGGCATGAAAGTCCATTTGTCTGTCTCCGGATCGTACACTTCCACCGTGGACAGATTCGATTCGCCATCGTAGCCGCCAATGGCCCACAATTTGCCCATATTGGCGGCCAATGCCACTCGCGAACGCTTGCAGTTCATGGGCGTCACCAGTTTCCAGGTGTCTGTCTGTGGATCGTAGCACTCGACGGAACGCAGGAAGGAGTTGCCACAGTAGCCGCCGCACACGTAAATCTTGCCATTGAGCGTGGCCACGCCCAGGCGGCAGCGACGGTTCAGCATGGGCGACATCTTCACCCAGGAGTCTTCGTTTTGATCATACCGTTCGACCGAATCGAATATGGACAGTCCATCGTGTCCGCCCAAAGCATAGACGAACCCATTTAACTGGGTGACGCCGCCGGCCGAACGATACTTCATCATTTGTGCCACCTGTGGAGGAAATTTCGTTGATTAATTAGATGTCCAATCTAATTAGAAATGTCTTCGACTCACCGTCTTCCATGTATTGTTTTTGGGATAGTAAACCTCAACGGTGTTGAGGGAGGTGACGCCATCATATCCCCCACACACATAGATGCAATCGTCCAGAGCGGCAACGCCCACCGCACTGCGTTTGCAGAGCATGGCACAGCCCTGGGACCATTTGTTCTTGCGCGGATCGTAGACCTCCACGGTGGACAGACGCTCAGTGCCATTGAAGCCGCCAAAAGCGTACAGTTTACCCTCCAGAACGGCCACGCCCACGCGTGATCTGTCCAAGAAGAGCATTTAATTAATTAGATCGAGAAAGCAAACATTTTGGGATCCACTCACCTCATCATGGACATTTGTTCGCCCATTTTCCATTTCTTTGTGAGCGGATCGTATATCTCCACAGTGCTCACGGACTCCCCGGTGCTGGCCAGTCCGCCGACGGCATAGATTTGTCCCGTAAAGAATTCTCCACATCGCTGGCGAGTGCGAAAACTCTGCAGTAGCCCCCGACGCTCGGGCATCAGGTGAAAGTCTTTGGCCTCGTCGAGCAGATCCCGGCACTGGTGCGAGGTTTTGATGAGCTCCTCCCGGGCCACACGGTCGGCCAGGAATTGGGGCGATAGCAGAGGCAGACGCACTGCGGCCAGCACCTGAGGGAACAGATTCGAACGCTTTTCCTCGGCGTACTTCACCCACTTCATGGAGGCCTCAAAGATGACCTCCTCGGTACGCACATTAAGCTCGTCGCGTCGCATCAGCTCCAGCAGCTGGTCACTGTCCAGGGTGAGGAACTCCTCCGACTGGGAGACTTTGGCAAAGTTCTGATCGATGTACTTGTCGGCAGCATCGATTAATTGGCGGCATATCATGGAGTCGGCAAAGGTGCGTATGCCGAGGACATTGTGGGGATGGAAACGTGAGATCAGGAAGTTGGCACAGGCATCCCGTACATTGGATAATTGCAGGAACGAGGCGCCGACCATCAGGCTCTGCACATTCTGATTGTCGATGCGCACCTGGCCACTATACACGTAGTTGATGAGGCTCTCCAGGGCACTGGGCTCGATGGCACTCTCCTTCATGGTGATTTCCTTGATCCGACTCTCGGCCATGTTGTTGGTGAACATGGCGTAGAAGTATGGTATCGTGGCAGCTAGCACTACGCGATGTGCCGAGAATGTTTGATCTTCAACCTGCAATATTTAGAACGGGATTTATATTTAGACGATAGATAATGTCACAGCAAATGCATTGCACTGCTGCCTGCTCTGCTGACTGTGGGGGTGATTGCTCGCAACCGACCTTTAGCGTGACATCGCACAGTTTGCCCAGTCTTCGTATCTCCTTGAATAGCGGGAAGCTCTCCCCAAACAGCTGCTCATGTTTGTATATGAAATATTGATCCTCCAGTTGGCTATTATCACTTAAATCCATCACTTTTAAGAATGAGGAAATATGATAAGGAACACAATCGGAGATGGCTAAAAAGTTGTATTTATTGTTGGAGAACTATCGATTGCACTAGGCTTCCACCTCTAGTTGTATCTAAGTAGTTTGTAGGGATGACACTATCTGGATATGATATATCGATGTACAATATTTTCTTGTGGAGTGAATTTATACGCCCGCTGTGTAAAATTACTGCTGCCATGGACTTAACCAATGATTCTTTTATATTTAACAGTCCAATATCTACGTCTAAGCTCAGCTTAACGTTAATCCACGGCTTCAGTTCCTTGCGCCACCTTCTCATTTAATTTCTGGATTCCAGCGTCCTGGCAACCCTAACAGCTGTTAGTGTGGCCGTACAACACAAGCTGATTTATAGGGTCCAAAGCAAAATAATTTCTCAACAATCTAATACGCTCCCAGCCCACGCCAAAGCCACAAACAAATACATTTGCAACATAAATGCATATGCCAGGGTTAGGAGCTGAAACGGCCGTCCCCAACAAGTAACATGGACACCACATCACCGAGGGACACAAGTCAGGTCTGGTCCAAAGCGACGAGTGACGGCGAAATTGCTGATGACGTCTCATCTTTGGTTAATTTGCATTTGCAGAAGAACGCGAACGCGAACCCAATCGAAGCACTGAGCAAAGATGAAATCATCAGCAAATACAAAGGCCTGCTCAACATTGCCAAGAAGGCAAAGCATGCGAAAGATGGTGAGTGGAGAAGTTTCCAGAAGAGCAATTCAGTACATTTCCTACCCTACACAGAACTCACGGAGGAGAATCGTCAGCTCAAGGAGGCGCTCAAGCGGGCCGCCGAGAAACAGAATACCCTGCCCGCCATGCAGGAGATGGTCCAGGACTTTACAGACAAGAATTTAATCCTCACGGAGCAGGTTAACAGCTTGAAGCTCAAGACCAAAGACGATGCCGAGCGCTTGTCGCAGCTGGAGATTGAGAATGAGAGTCTGAGGCGACAGTTGGGACGGCTGAGCGATGAGAATGATGACCTACTGGGCGATGTTGACCGCATGGAGAAGGCCATGCAGCAGGTGAATGCCTTGGGCAACGAGCAGCGCAAGAATCTGGAGCTCCTGGAGGTGGACATAGTCAATCTGAAGGCGGTCGAGGCGCAAAACGACACCCTACGTGAGGAGTTGCTGGCAGCGGACAAGGAATCAACGCTGCGCGCCAGCGAATTCCGAGAACTGCAGGAAAAGTATCAGCACGTCAAGGATCTCAACTCCGAGCAGCGTAAAAAGTTCAATTCCCTTAAGGATCGCTTCATCGATGTCCACCGCAAGCTAAAGAAGCTCAAGGAGTGCCGCTGTGTTCTGCTGGAGACGCAGCACGAGTACGCCGCATCAGTGTCCAAGTGGCAGGAAGAGATCATCAGTGCTTCGCAGCTGATGTGTGACAAGATGACCTCCCTGCACGACGAGAACGAAAAGCTGAAGAAAGAGTCAGAGTTGGTGGGCAGCGGTGCGCGCAAAAGCGATTCCGGCATCGATCGGAAGCGTTTGCTGCTCCGGATCAACGATCTGGAGCGCCTGGCCAAGATTGTGAAGCAGCAGAAAAACGGTGTGGATGTTGAGAGCCTGCTAAAGAAACTCAACGCCGTCGAACAGTTGGCGGCCATGGCCAGAGAGCAGCACAAGGCAGAGATGGACGGATTGCGGGAGCAGCAGCAGCAGCAGCAACAGACGAACAGCTCAGCCTCGAAACTCAATATCAGCGGGTTCGAAACGAAACTGGATCGTCTGCAAAGCATTGCCAAACGTCTAGAGGAGGAGCGTGATACGCAGCAAATAAAACTGCAGGACCTGGAGGCCATCTGCATAGAGCTTCGTCAGCACAACGAGGATCTGCTCTCGCGCTACCATCTGAAGGAGCAGGAGCACACCGAGTTGCTGGCCGAAATGCGAGAGCTGAATGAGGCACTCAAAGGTCGCGGGGATGTCATCTCGCGGCTGCAAGAGCAGCACGATGCGGAGGTTAAAAAGTACCGAGAACTGGAGGTGAATCTCTCCGAATGCCAGCAATCGTTGCGCGAGAAGTCACAGAGGATCGAGCAACTTCAGACGAAAGTTGAGGAGCTGGAGCAGGCGAATGCGGATGCCCAGAGTGATGTGCTGTCCACATCGACAATATCACGAGCCGAGGAATTGAGTCGCCTGCGAGAAGTGGACGAGGGTTACGAGGAGAAGTACCACAAGCTGCGTGCCCTGGCTGCCAAGCTGAAGAAGAAACTGCAGGAGCAGGCGCAACAACTCAAGGAGATGGATCAGAGTGGGGCCATGAAGGAGGAACTGGAGGCCATCAAGCTGGCCCAGGCGCAGCTGCAACAGGATTTGAATGCCGCCCGAGCGGAGAACCAAAGACTAAAGTCCAAGGAGAAGACGAAGAACACGAGTGTCCTCAATCTGGAGATTGAAGCGGCCGAGAAGTCCCTGATGGAGGTCAGTGCCAAGCTGACAGCCAAATCGAACGAACTGGAGAGTGTCAAGGAGGCCCTGCTGGGCAAGGAGAGTGCCATCGTTCAGCTGCGCAAGGAGATTGCCATACTCGAGCAGGCAAAGAACGGAGAAGCATCACATTCGCAGCAACTCAAGGAGCAGATTGACCGCATGCAAGTCCAGGTAAAAGACGCCGTTCACGGCAAGCAGCAGGCCCTCACCCAGAACAAGGAGCTGGAGCACAGTGTGGAGCAGTCCAAGCTGGATGCTGAACAACTGCGCCTGCAGCTGGCGGACACTGCCCAGGAGTATGAGTCGAAGCTGAGTAAAGCGACTCAACTGCTGGAAAGTCGCACCGAGCAGCTGGAGGCGCATTTGGCGACCATTTGGCAACTGGAGACCAATCTGAAGAATGCTGAACGTGCCCAGGAGGATCTTCGGGTGGAGTACACCGAATACAAGCTCAAGGCGCAGGCCGTGCTGCGCAAGAACCAAAACAAGGGCACCAACAAGGAGCAAGAGCTGGAGGATGAACTGAGCGCGCTGCGGGAGAGCGAAAAGAGTGTGCGGGCCAGCAATGATGGCAGGGCGGCGCGACTAGCCCAGCTGGAGAGCCAATTGGAGGCACTGCAGCAGGATAATGCGGAACTGCAGAAACGCAGCAGGGAACTGCTGACACTGGTGGACGATTTGCGTCAGCAGAACGACACCCTAACACTGGAAAACCAACGCCAGCTGCAATTCCAGCATGAAATTATGCATCAGCATCGCCAACAAATCGACCAAATGGATGCCGGCCACCAGGTGCAGCTGAAACAAATCCAAAAGCAACTGGAGGACTCCCAGCAGAACCACAAGAAGGTCTTCACAAATAACAACATTGCTGCGGCGGCTGGCGAGCCCAGCTTGGAGCAGGCGAAGATCGATTATCTGCTAATGGATCACGAGACTGCCATCGATGGTGGGTCGGGCGAGGCCTCTCTCGCCCAACTGGCTGCCCAGCGTAAAATCTCCACTGCCTCGAGACGCTCCCACGACTTTATGCCACTGGACGAGCTGCTCAATACCTCTATGAACCAAATCGCCGGCGACACTGTTACGACAATTTCCCACTTTGGTCGCAGCGTCTCCATGCAGGAGGATGAGGAGGCGGAACTGGCGGCCAGCGGCGACTTCGCGGTACAAGTCGCCCAGCTGCAAGCCACCAAGGAGCAGCTGGGCATACAGGAGAGTCGTGTCAAGCATTTGACATCACTGCTGGCCGAAAACGAGCAGGATTTGGCCAAGTTAACGCAAATGAACGACATGCTGAAGGAGGAGCTGCGCCGGCAAGAGCGATCCGAGGAGCGGGAGCAGCATATGCATAATTCCGAGTACTTGAAGAATGTATTCTTAAAGGTAAATAATGAGCATCATTGTACATATCAAGAGATTGGTTTGAAAGTCTTTGAACTTGCAGTTCCTTACCCTGAATAATGCGGATGAGCGTCAGCGTTTGGTGCCCGTGCTTAATACCATTCTCCGCCTGAGTCGCAACGAAATGGAGATGCTCAATTGCGTGGCCAAGGGACAAAAGGGTGACTATCAGCTGAAAAGCAAGTGGAGCGCCTATTTAATCTTTAACTCTGTTGCCATTTCAGTGTCCAATGATGGTAATAATCGCAGCTGGACTGGCTTCCTCACAGCGTGGAGTGGTGGCGGTGGCCAGAATGGGAACAGTTCTTAAATATATTTGTTAATGGTATTATTGCCTGCTGTGTATGTTGATGTATGATGTGCAACACTTGGCCAGTTCTGTGCCCACATACCACACATGTATTTGCTGTAAATTTTGTACAATTCCTTTTTATATTAATGTATTTTAAAATTGTCCGTTTGCTGTTTTTTGTACACAGTAATACACAGTGTTCACTGTACTGTCTGTATTCATATATATCTATACATATGTATATCCATTTGTATTGAGCGCCCTATACAGCACTCACTCTATGAGCAATATACACACACACACAATTGGAGATTTTCTTGTTGTTTTGTTTTGTGTTTTGTTTAATTTGAAATTCTATTACCATATATAGATCAGACTATAAATCAATGCTAGCGTTGTCTATTTTACTTAGTTTCGTATGTACTAAAATATATATATATATAAACTATATATAAATAGGATCGATCGGTAATTATGCATACAATTTAATTTACTAACTGTGTATATTGTTCACACAGGAATACATCATCATTTATACATATATCTAATTAAAACAAGATGAGTTAAAACCAAAAATAATTACAAATCATGAGGAATCAATTGAAACATACATCAAATCGGGGCGGGCATCTCTCCCCCTAATTGATCAGCCAAAATCTTTAGGTGGAACCCATTCAGTTCTGACTAATATACATACACATGCCTAAAACGTTTGCTTAATTTACAAAAACGTTGAACAGGTCGCTGCGCCTGCCAAAGTATGAGCGAAGAAATCAAAGATCACAAATCAACAAATGACTCAACTTAAAAGCTAATCAGTTTCATGAGCCGCAGGGATTCTATTTCTATTGCCAAACTCCCGCATAGTTACCAACCAGGGTGGCTGGCAGTGGACCGCCAGCCGCGAACAAACGCATCCTTGTACTGTCATAGCAGTGGGTGTAGATGGCAGGCACGTATTTCACCTGCTGGAAACCGTCCAAATCATCCTCCGGATACTGCAATCAGAAGTCAATCAATAACCAATTTAAAGGGAAATGAAGCGCCCCCAAACATACCACAATTCCTTTACTGCACTTGAGGGCGACAGTCCGGGAGGCATTTACACTGCTCTCCAGATACTTTCCGGCACGAATGTCATAGAACAGAAGCATGCCCAGGCCAGTGCCCACCGTTAGGAGGTTGCCCTCGAAGGAGGTGGCTCGAATGCCGCATCCACTGTACCGGGAGGTGATCTTCTTTATGGTCTGCAGGGTGCGGGCGTCCAGTAGGATGGTGTAGGAGCGACAGCCGACCGCATACAGGCCATCGTTGTGATAGGCAATGCTCACATTGTCCTGGCAGTTGGGCAGCTTGCGGGAGAGCGTCTGCTTGAAGGTCTCCGCATTGAAGATGTGTATGTAGCCGTTTAGCGAGAGGGCGGCAATCTCCTTGAACTCCTTGTTGAAGCACAGGGAGCGTATCTGTTGGGGGGGAGAACAATAGTTAGTTCCACATCCACTCAAGAGCTCACATCCATCATTTTACCCTTTGGGCAGTTCGCACTTCCTTAACACTAAGCGGGTGAATGGTGGCAAAGGTGGGACACGCCTCCTCGCCGCCATCTGGAAACTCCATATGATCCTCGTTGATGCGCCAAAGGGCCATGCGCGAGTCCTTCGATCCGGAGACCAGAAACTGATCGTCCAGCCAGCACATGCCCATGATCAAGTCTCGATGCCCGTTCTCGCCTACGCACACCGGATCCAGCGTGGGCAGGCGATACACAGCAATGTCGGAGGAGTTGCGCGCACCGGTGGCCAGAAATGAGCGACTAGGCGACAGCTCAATGGCATGCAGGCCTCCCTGAACCTCCGGATGATTGGCTCGACTGTTGGACAGCGTTGGGATGGCGTCCACCCGCCTCATGTTCACATCGTAGACGAGCAGCTTATTGCACTTGGTGCCGAACACAACCTGCCGGTTGCTCAGCCACTTGGAGCAGAACACCTTGTTGATGTAGCCCAGATTGATTTGGGTCTCGCGCAGCATATCGTGGGTGAGCACGTATCGACTGGTGTACTCCACATTGACGCTGCGCCGCTGCAGGTGGACGATGGGAAGATAAAGACCAAAGCAAAGTTCGTATTTGTTAGAAATGCAAATGAAATCTTTGTATACAATGTATACCCACATCCTGGAGAGCACTCTCTCTGCTCCTTAGGTAGTCGCATAGGTTATAGGATGTGTTGAGCACCTCATCCTGCTGCTGGGGCGTCTCCTCGTCGCTGCCCGAGTCCTCGTAGGTAACAAAATCGTCCGGCTTGTCTGGTTTCCGCCTGCGCTCCTGGCGCATCGCCCTTTGCTTTGCTCTTCGCTCCTCCAGGCGAGTGCTGACATGGCAAGAGGGGTAGGTTCCGACGACGCTGTCGCGGATCGTTCTCACCATGCCATTGAACATCTTGTGGGCGTTGTACTTCGTCCAAATTATGCGTTTTCTATAAATTCAGAAAAATTCTCCATTGTCCAAACAAAAATGGTGGTGCGTAAAGTATGGCTGCAAAATCATCGATGACGGCACTATCGATACGTGCGAGTGGTCGATGTTTGCTTTGTTTTTTTTTATATATCGTTTGTGGAAAACAAATCTAACGAGATGGGATACAAAAATCACAGAAAAATAATGTTTATCTAGTAATTATAATTATCTTAAAGATATTAAAAAAATATTTGGTTTTAATTTACCTCTTCTATGTCCCACCTTCTCACTATCGATGCATTCTATGCCAACTATCGGCTGCAGAGATGGACATTCCCATCAGCTGTTTGAGTGCGAAAACAGAAAACATTTGTAAAATTTGTTTATAAAGCCTAGTACTGAGACACGCTAAATTTTCGGTCGACCGAAAGTGCTGTATATTCCGCTCGGTGCCTAGAGTGACCAAAGTAGGCAAACTGCATGCTCTACGGTTACACCGTTTTGTGTTTGTTTAAAAACAGAAATCTGTTGAAATTTCAAATGTTGTATTAAAGCAAGCAGAAATGTCTTATTTGTGGGCGCTGTGGAGCTGGAGGACGATAATGCACACTGCATATTGTATAAATCCGATCCTGCAGGACAGATATGCAATCAACATTGTTTTTTTTTCCTTTTGATTGATTAAATTGAGTACCGGTTATAAAATTAACAAATAATAATATCCACACAATCTGTATTCATTCGACTGCCCTAATTAGATTACATTTGTCTTCATTATTTCCCTTTTGTAACTGGCTTTCCATTTCTAGAGTGTGTGTGTGCGTGTATGTGTGTCATTTGGACGACGTAAATGGAAATATTTCACATTTCCGATCGAGATGGGAAAATACCATCGGTTACTTTTCTAGTATGTATCGATTAGCATTTAGCAGGGAACTGAGTACCGGTCTGCGAAACGCCTTCTGCGAAATTTTCGGTCGACCAAAAAACAGGGATGCTTTCTTATCGGTTTCATACGAATATCATCCCTGATTTCGGTCGACGGAAAATTTAGCGCGTCTCAGTACTAGGCTTAAATAAAAAAATGAACCACAATGCAAAGCGCGTAATGCGCCAGAATTCGGTATGCATTTTAACCAACGACTTGGCCGCGTCGCCGGTGATGCTGGCACCCACACCGCCCTCGGCACCCACCACACCACAGCTGCAGGTTGTGGAGGACATCAAACCGATTCAACGCCAGGTCATTCTGCTGCAGAGCGGAAACATAGCTCAGACCCCCGCCCCTCCACACGGTGCTGCGCCACAACATGCTAATATGGCCGCACCCAGTGCCGTCAGTGCTAGCAGTGCGGGGAACCCTCCGGTACAGGACGATGCGCCCGTGTCACTGCTCACGGAGATTGCCGACATAATGCGCAGCTTTGGCGACAGCGATCAGCCGCGCACGGCCAGCGTCAAGCTGGTGGAACAAATCCTCCAGCAGCAGCTGAGGGGCATCTTCAACGAGGCGTCTCTGGTGGCCATGCGCCGCAAGCAGAATCCGTGTCCCTCGCAGGCGGACTTTGAGTTTCTCATGCGCAATCATCTGGTGAAGATTGCCCGCATGCGCAAGCATCTCAAGGATATGCGTATACTGAAGCGATTCCTCAGCATTAGGACGGGGAGGCCGCAGGACTTTATGGACGACCTGGAGCAGCAGGAGGAGGATGAGGAGCTGGCCATCGAAGTGCACGAGCTACACGACGAGGACCGCATGCGGCGCCTGTTCCGCGCCGACCGCATTTCCCAGATCCTCACGGGCCAGCAGTACCTGGAGTTCAATGAGGCTCGCAAGACCTCCTTCTACTGCCGCCACGGCGAGAAGATAAAGAACAAGTTTCGACGCTTCCTTGACCTGCCCGCCGATCTGCGCATCCCCACGCCCACCATGAACATCCTGGCGTATCTGGCCCACGAAACGATTGCCGCCATTGTCGATTACTCCATTCTCACACGCCTCAGCTCGGACAATCGCGCCACGGAGCCCTACAGTCGTGTGACCTCCGCCGGTGGCAGTCCAGCCATGATGCATGTCTGTCCCGTGGTCACTCAGGGTCGGGGCATGGAGGTGGTGAAGCCCATTAGCGTCCAGGAAATACACGAGGCTATGCGTCGCTTCCGGCAGATGAGTAGTCGCAAAATTGGTCGCTATCGCAATTCCTGCGACATCGATTTTAGGAGAAGTTTTCTAGCCATTTAAATATAATTATTTAAGTTGAAAAGCAATAGTTACGGTAGATGACCGTTGGATAGGTATTTTGTTGCTTCAATTTTAAAACTTGTACGCTCAATTTTATCGGAATAAGAATCTTTAAAGGAAATACATAATAAAAGATACTCAAGAAAATCCTTCCAACTTCTTGTTCTCCCCTTTGCAGATGCCTGCTGTATCCATAAATTCATATATGTAGGCTATATTTAAGCAACAATGGCGTTGAGTTTCCGGCAATTGTTGCCAGTGCACACACACACACACACACAAACACAAACTGTGTACCCTGCGCCTCTCCATTAACCGTCATGTGGAGTCGATAAATTGAAACGGTAAACGATGTTGAAACAGGCACCGACAGATAAATAAAAGCGCAATAAAGAAATTTGCCGACACTCATACACATACACACACACACACACATCACACATCACACACACACACACATATAAGGAATGCCAAAAGACAGACATAAAAAACAACAAAGGCAACAAGGAGCCATGCTGCCATGCCACGATGCCGCAGGAGCAGAAAAATGCAGCAGAGAGAAGGCATTAAGAGAAGCAAGAGAACGGCGAGAACGCACTTAATAATCAACTTCCTATTGTGCATACAAATGTGTGTGTGTGTGTGTGTGTGTGTGTGTGTGTGTGTGTGTGTGAGAGAGAGGAAGAAGCAGAATTGAATGAAGATCTGTTTGATAGAGATGCGAATTCTAGTTCGACTTCAATGCACTTGGACGTTAACTTTTCAGTCTTAAATTAATTGTAACTCAAGTAATTTTACCATGAAAGCCATGAAGGAGAACAATTGCTCACACATTTCTTATTAATATTTTTCCATGGGTTGCTTGCATTCTAGCTTCAAGGGAAACCCAACCAAACCCTTAGGTTTCAGGTTTATGTTTATTAAATCCACATTTACTTTTTGTATTGTTTCCCAACCTAAACTGATACAAATCTCAGATACAATTAAATTCATAAATCATCAAGCAAGTTCAGTAGATGATTTCAATGCACTCAACTTGAATCACTCTACTGGTTCCTTCTATGGCTCATCTTCGCTCTTGGCCAAAGGCAACTGCCATGATGTGTCTGCGCTACATGGATGAGGATAAGAGGCATGCGGCTGCCCCCCCCCATCCTTCTCCCCAGCTCTTTCAGGCTAAACGCTTAATGTTGATTGCTTTCTGCTGCAACTGTAAATTCAACGGCACATTATTCTTAATCGATTGCTCATACGCCTAACGAGCAGGTCGGGGGGCGGCCTCGGGGGGGCTCTTGTCTCTGGTTGCGACCAAGTCAAAAGGCTCCTCCGATGGCCAGTTAATGAAAACAAGCTGCCTGTGACGAAATTAAGCCAAACAAAAAAAAAACTTGTTTTCTTTTTTCTCTCTTACGTATGCTCCTTGTGTTATTCTTTCCTCCGCCATCACCAACACCACCACCTTCTCATTGGCAGGCCAGGCGCTCTCCCGCTTAATGTTACAAAATTTGCATTTCATGCGACTCTTCGCAGCATCCTCAGCCCCATCATCATCATCATCATCATCATCATGGTGATGGTCGTCGACATTCTCGTTCCTGTCGTCATCTCTTCGTATTGTCAAGTCACGTAGCCAATTTTCAGGCAGGCTAAAGTCAATATGCCCCAAACCCAGATGACAGAGTTTTCCCTCAACTTCGCTTAAAGAGGAGGAACAAATTATAGACAAAGAATATACTCGTACCACATACAGATATGAACGAGCATAAACCGTTTACCAAACGATGTCTCATTGAAAGACAGTCATGCTAACGGAAACTTTGAAGGTCGCATGTGTAGTTTTGGGCTGGTAATAATCCATTAGACAATGTAGAACACCACACACCCCTTTATATGTCAGGGAACAGGTCACCCCACATTGTCCTACTCCTCGGCGATTGTCTGCCTGACTGGTTTTAGTATTCCACAGATGAGAGTTACCCTACGATTAAAGAAGAGCAACGAATTATAGACAAAGAATATGCTACATACAGATACAGATATGAATAAGAATAAACCGTTTACAGTTTATTGAAAGAGAAACTGGCAAACGGAAACTTTGAAGGTCGCCAATGTAGTTTTGGTATGGTAATAATCCCTCGAACAATGTATTCGTATTCGTATTCATATGTGCTGCCTTCGCAGCCTTACTCTTTGCTTTTAGATAAAGTCTTATGCCACAAAAACCCAGCTGACACTGTTGCCTTCAACTGTAAGAAAGAGCAGCTCAACAAAGCAAAACTTACTGATATAAAAACTTTCATGCAATCACAGCAAAGGTCACTTTAAGCATAATTCTGTCTGTTAAATTCTTAAATAATCTGTCCCATTTATTGCCTAGTTTATTTTCCTTCACTTGACTCCTTCTACAACTCTTCTGTCTGTGCATCTGGCTGTCAATATGAGAATTGCAATTAGATATTTTCGAAAATCCGTTCATCTGAACTTTTTTAATTACTTTCACTTTGGCCAAAAACTTGCTGACGTCAGTCCAAGGCAATTTATCCCAATAGAAGCAGCAGCCACCTCTGCAAGAGGAGGCTTCTCCATTGACAGATGCCAAGAGCCAAACCAAACGGGGGGACCAAGAAAAAACGAAGCAAAAACAAAAACAGTCTCAGAGATAGACGCATATTACACGACCTTTTAATTTGAAAGCGACTTGAATTGTGTTGACACAAGTACTCGGGCTAAATACATACATCTGTTTATGTAGCTGGTCTTATTCAAAATGAATGAGATTAGGCGCCACCAGCAGACAGACGGATGGATGATCCGCCCTATTCGCCCACTTTATGAGCATAGCCGGAGGCGCCCTTGTCCCATTGTCAGAGCTGTAGTTGATTTCATGGTCATCCCACTCTATGGGCAGTCTCACACGAGGTGAGAGCTCAAAGAAAACTCTCCTCATTTAATTAGTAAAGTGGCAAAAACAATTAAATATTGGATAAAATATCAAAATACTTGACCTACATACTAACCCCCCAGCGATTTAATTAGCTTTAAAGGTCACAATTTACGTGGCAGAATTTGTGAAGTAAATAAATAGTAAAGGTTACATTAGAGTTTTGTGGGGGGAGTACTTTTTTGTTCAAGCAGCAACAGATTAAACATACTGGCATGTTCATATTTCAACGAACTTCAATGAATGATTTAATTAAAGGAAATTTTAGTAGAGTAAGAAGCGAATGATTTTTTGCTGGATAGGTAAATAGTTCCTAAATATATAAATAATTAAAAATAAGACCATTGCTTTTAGATTGCGGATATCTTAGATTGTTTTATGATATAGGATTTTTATTTCATTTTATTTATTTTATTTTTTATTTTATATTATTTATTTTTATTTATATTTAAAAAAAAGTTTCTTTAATTTACAAAATATTCCCAAATATTCTTTATTTTTCCTGCCATCCTCTGATATTTACTATGAAGACAATTCAAATTTTTTCAAAAAACTGGGAACAGTGTATGGCTCAAACGGTTAACATAGGAACACATTGTGAGAACAGACCTGCGCACTCTTCGATGGGAACAGGATGCAACAGTTTGCCTCTAAAAATCAAAACACAAAATCAACTCCCTCCGAAGTGCCGAATGGGAATAGAAATGGAAACGGAATTTAAACGCCCGCAAAATCTTTTGCTGGAACATGAAACGAACCATTGCCAGTCGGAGCCGTGGGGTTACATCATCAGGCAATGAAATTAGATGTAACCGGAGGATAGGACGAGTATGAGACCGAGAGGAGGCTCGAACGGAAGACCAGAAGCAATGAATGCATGTGGTCTGTGTGGTTTTTGTGGCAGTTATGACCAATCGAAATATTTGACTGAATATTGAAGGTAGATGCAAGGACATTAGCTGGATAAGGATTAGCTGGCTGTGGATGAGAAATGGGCAACAAATAGATGGTTTTTTTCTTGGCACATGACAGTAGTCTGACAATTGAAGGTCTTCCACACTAATTAGATAAGGTTTAACCACCACAAATGGTAGATATATGAATTTTTATAGTATGTGTGTGTGTGTACAACCATTGAAAGATAGCACAGACTTAAAATATTTTTAAATTGCCTTCATTTCTGCTTTAATTGTTTTCAATTGCATTTTTAGTTATTTTATTTATTTGTCATTTTTTAAATTGTATTTGTAACATTTTTATCGATGCTTTACATTTCAATATTGATTGTTTCCCATCAGATAATTTACACGACAAACGTACTCTTGGGAGAGACCACAAAATATTGAAGGACAAAGAACAAAAGTTTTTCTGCGGGCGGCACAAAAAATGAGTGGAGTCGTAACCCCAAAGTTGGTTGCACTTTTGTTTGAATTTTCTTGGCTCTTTCATGCTCCTGTGGCCGCGTAAAGTTTTATATGCCCTTTCAGTGGGTATTAGAACTAAGCTTAGAATTTTGCTACGCAAAAAGGGAATTTATTTTTGTCTCGTTTAACTAAAACTAGTCTCCGTCTAATAGTATTCACCATTTCATAATGGTACAGGGAAATATGACCAAGTTTGGATGACAACTAAAGAAAAAATATGCCTTACGAGAGAATATTTGTGAGAATATGACAGTGAAAATAACCTATATAAAAACACTCTTCATAATGCCACAGTGGATCTTCAAGGGTATCCAACGCCTCGAACTTCGAATAAAACCTTTCTACAACGGTTTTTTTCCATGCTACTCTGTCTCTCAGTGACTTTTTATATGGGGAGTAGGGATGGCGTATGAGTACCCCTTTGCCCTTCAGTGGCAGCTGCTTTAAAACTTTTGATGCTCTTCATACATATGCTACATGTGTACTTTTAAGAGCCGTCGGATGAACTTTCCCCTCCGCCGTCTAGGAGCAAAGGGTAGGGTAGGGTTGGGCATGTGGTCCGTGGGTGTGCCCGTGGGTCAGGGACCTGTCTGTCAAAGTTTTAATGTGTGGCTGCCTAATTTGCTGTGAAAACTGATTTGCACACAATCAAAAAGGTTGTTGAGCTCTCTCTGCTCTGTCCTGTCTCCTCCTGTCGTAACTCGCCCAATTGAGGTTAAGGTTGTCACAAAGACTGATTATAAAGCATCATTAAATTGTTTAATTATTCTCTTTAGTTTTGTTGTGTTGTGCGTTGTGTTTTGTGGATTAATTATGTCAGTAGAATGTTTACAAAAGCCGCATGACTTTGCATGATATCCATTTAATTAACAATTATAAAGTGAGCGCATTTAATCAATGATCCAAATAATTAATAGTACACACAAAAGCTTCCATTGTTTTGCTCGACATTTGATGCACTGGTCAGACGGGGGGAAAATGAGTGAGAAATTGTTGGTGTAGCATTTCGACTGTGGGATACCTGATACTTGTATTCATCTTCTGGTTTATCTTTATGTACTCTCTTTGATAATAAACTTAGGTAAGGTGGCAAAAGTCTAACCAAATCAAATATACCCTTGATTTCTCAGAATTTATAGAGTATGACAAATTAACACGCCCTGTCCGCCGTCAAGGGCCAGACAGCAAGGAAAGAACAGCAAAGAGCAAGCTGCTTCTTCTTCAGGTATAAACGAGAGAGAGAGGGCGAGAGAGCAGAGCTTCAAATAGAATATTACCAAAGCAACGCTGTGTCTGAGACGTATCTGCTGCCAGCTTCTCTTCGACTTTTCTTGTGCTTTCTTTTGGTTTTCTTTTTGTTTTTGCCGTCGCTGCTGCTTATTACGTGTATTTGCATTGCTTTATGTGCTGGCTGGCGGCTGTCTGCCTGTGTAACGAGGAGAGTTGATTGCAAATAAAAGAGCACTGACAATTGTGTAATAAATTTTTACTAGCTATGCGATAACAACTATGTCAATTTCTAAATATAGATACGTTTACCATAATAAAAAAAAAAAAAACAAATGCCGGAAAACCCATTTCCAATTCCATTTGGAATAGCCACACTGAAACCGCATCAAACAATAACTGAAACGCGCATCTACTCTACTCGTATGTATACACTCGTGTAGGAACACAAAACCCATATCCAATTGTTTGCTTTATATCTTGTCAAATGGCGCATTTCCCCCAACAACAAAAAAAACACACACACACACACAGACATTTCCATACTTACTAAAACAGATAAAGCAGCCAGCGCAGAATATAATTCAAATTCAATCAAATCTAAAATTCATATTTACCGAATGTTCCACCGATTGCTACATTATGCGCCTTGAATTGATATCTGCCACGATGGCTTACATCTCCTGGATCTGCTGAATTATGCAGTCTCTCTTTTTGGGGCCTGCCTTTGATAAACTTGAATAAAAATTAGTTGTACAATCTGATCCGCTCCGATGTCCGACGATGTCCACTTTAAAGCCAACACAGCCACAGCTGACCCCTGAATATGTAATGAGGTCATATCGTATGGGCGGGGTCCGATGGGGTAGGAATAAATAAACGACGAGCCATCCTAAATTCCAAGACTATGGGACAAGAGCAAGGGCCATGGAGTATCGTTGGCCAGGGCCGGATTATTAATATTTTCCATATCGCTTTTGTGCGATTTAATACTTTGTTTGAGTTCTTGAAAAGTGAGACCTCCGCATCCACACAATATCCCCCCACACAATACCCCCCACATGTAGAACCAGAAAGGGGCCAACAATGGCCGGTTGATGATTGCAGCCGGCGCAAGGGCATAAAATAAATCAACTCGGAGACCGAGACCAAGACCGAGAATAAAACTCTACGTCCACATGCAGGCCACATCTTCAGTAATGAAGGGGTGGACGTGAGGAAAACAATATGCCCCATCCTATGGGCCAACAAAGAACCATCTACAGCTGGTTCAAATGGTCAAAGATATGGGGGGAGTCAGGACGGGTCTAGCACTCCTTACCCAGACTCCGACTAATAATTGCAGGGGTCGGTGCAGGCTGGCTGGCTGGCTGGCTGGCTGGCTTAATGAGTGTAAGCCACAAAATCAACGAGTTAAATCGAGTAAAGAATAAAAGCTGGAGCATGAAAGCACTACACGGAGAGAAAGTTTCGTATATTTTAGAAAAACTTAAGAAAGTATCTGAGGAAGTTCTTTAAATAAATGCTCAAAGAGTTTTGGTTCAAATAAAAATCTCAAATATTTATTCTAAATTTCGCTTGGTAGTTACTGTCATTTCTCGTTAATTTCCTCTAGGAATTTCCACATCCTTAGTCAATCTTGTAATTGGCTTAAGCTATCGACCACGAGTGTTATGTTTCCTTTTCTTTTGGGATTGGGATTGGAAGAGTTGGAAGATTGTGCCGTAAAGAGTAGGCGGAGATGTCTGTTGTGTCTCCAAGAATGGCGTAAAAATTAAAATTATCTCCATATGCACCTAGCTTCAACTGAATGCTACGACAAAGTCCCCAAAATAGCCTCAAAATCCTAGCTAAATTTCAGCTCAAGAACTCAGGAAACTTATTAATGTGAGTAAATAATTTGTGACCAAATTTTGCAATCAGTTGATTGATTTGATAAATAAATTTGTTGAGCCATCAAATGCAAATGGAATTCTAATTTGATTTCAGAAGGTGCAAATACTATAACGAAGATTAATTATTATATCAATAAGGATTGGAATGGCTTGTAGAGAAATTGTGCACTGTGAAATAACGAACCCAAAGGGTTGACAGAACCAGAAAGAGGCCTCAACTCGTTTGTGGCCTGCGGTCGGTTGATTTACGACGACCGACTGTCATAATGTCGCATTGGCAAATTGTTAATAAAGCTGGAATGGAATTGACATTAAAGGCAGCAACGCAGAAACGCAGGAAGGCAGGCAGGCAGCAGCAGCAAATCAATTTGTCAATAGCAATCAATGCGTTTTTAAAGCACTAAAGCGGCAAAGGAAATCGCTGCCGCCAACCCGTTAAACTTTTAATTCCATTTCGGACATTGAGACCGACAAATAAATCAAAGTCAGCGAAGGGTCTTTCGCTCGGGAGCGGCAGCTGGTAGCATCGAATGAATTAAAAGTACCAACAGCCAGACAGACAAACAAACAAACAAACAAACAGTGGGACAAACAAACATATACGCATACATATGTACAATATATATAGTAAAAGTTTTCCATTTCGTTACAGTTTGGGCCGTGATTTAAGTGCCACAACTGCTGCTGCTGCTGCGAAATGCGAGTATATGAGAGGGTCTCTGGGCATGGCTTCGGGTTGGGTTGGGTTCGCTGACTCCCCCTGCCAAATTCGCAAATAAATTCATTCGAAATATATAAAAGAAAATCGCATAAATTTTGCGCCGCCATCCCATAATTTGAACAATCATTTAGACATAACATAAATACGAGCATAAATGCATTTTGTCTAAATTGTTTGCCACAATTTCGATTTGAAAGTGTGTGCATTCGATTGAAATTAAATGCAATTGTTTTTTTAGTGGCCAATTCTGTGCACTCTGACCCTACGTCAAACTTCATGCCCATGGAGGGCCCAGGCGAGCCATAAACCATCGTCTATGGATTTTTAAAAATTGCTTGCATTTGAGATTAACGACATTCGCCGTATTTATAGGCAAAAATGTTGATACGCTGCCAGGGACAGGAACACTTGGCCAAGCAGCCACTATGGTGGGGTCACACTGGTCGTGCATACCCTAGATAATGGCTGTGTGTGTTCTACAGTGGGCTGTAAGGTGGTCCCATCAGTTGGGTGGCGGAACCTTCTATTTTCAACCCACTCTCTCGGCTCTCAGGGAGGCAAGCGCCAGAAAGAGATAGCAAGCGTTTTACGTTCGCTCTCTCGTTATTGTTTCCGCTGACAGGCGAGAACTTTTTTTTTGCTAATAAATAAATAAATCAAAATAATTAAAAACAAATAGGACATTTAATTCATAATTCAGAAAAATTTTCAAGAAAATAAATAAAATAAAAATAGAACGAATTTGATTTGTGAGAAAGAAGAAGACTGAAAAAATTCGTGCGCTACACAAACTCTGGCAACAATAAGTAGCCTCAAAAGAGACCAGCTCTCGCGATGGGACCACCTTATATATAGTTCCATCATGGGCTGGCTATACCTGATATAGCTATGCCAAATACAATTTTTTATATTAGTTTAAATTATAATAATTCATACAAAAAAAGCTCAAGTGAAATTTTAGCATGAAGAAAACGAAGGGCACAAAAAAACAGTGTTTTTATTCCACTGTACATTTGGTTGAATATTTATTTGTTTTTGTGTCTGTTGGCCGCTTGGCCGCACTCTTTTGGCTCGACTTTCTCTCGCTCTCGCTCCTTCTCTGTCTGTCTCTCTTCTGTTTGTTGGCGGCACACAGGGCAACAAGAAACAAAACAAAACCAAACACCAAAAACAAAATCAAGCAACAAAAAAAAAAGGGACAAATCGTGGCGGAACGGAACGGAACAAATTTCATAAATCTTCAACCCGATTGAGCACAGCGCACGACAGTTTTCGAATTTGTTGGTGTTATTTTTCCGGCAGCCTTCCGGCTCTGCTCCCCTGACGACTCTTCCTTACGCTACCCAATATCCCTGTGGGATCTTCTTTTGTTTTACCTCTGATATTAGTTGTATCGCTGCTGCTCTCGACTGCCGCTGCTCTGTGCCGTGCCCGGCTCGGGATACATTGAAACATTATCCTCATTGCACAGGCAGCAAGTCTCCGTGCTGCTGTTCTTTTTGTGCAGTCCAAAGTGCGACCTGGAACTGGACTGCCCGGCAAAGGAAAGCTTCGCCGGTTTACGCAGTGTTGCCGATTCCGATGAGGACTTCTTGTACGGCGCTGCCTCCACATCTGCCGGACAAGGCAGAGCCTGGTGCTGCACTGGACGATGTCGGAAGGTGACCACTACCATCCACACTACGCACAGCATCAGGGTGAGGACAACGCACACCACGGTGGCCACAATAATGTAGCCATAGATGCTGGTGGGCGCACAGACTTCAGTTGATTCGTCTGTCGACGACTGCGACTCTTCTACGAGACGCGCCACCTCACGCCTCAGCTTGTGGCAGTCGAAGGCGGACATATAGTTGACCAGCGACTTGTAGGGCGACAGCTGCTCGTCCGGCCACCAACTGTCCCAGAGGGCCGCCTCCTCAGCATCCGGCAGCAGGCTGCTGCAGTGGGCGCACACCGTCGTCATCCAAGTCTGGCACTCACGACCAGCCAGGTCTACCTTGCATGCCGGATTCATTTCTCATATTTTATTTCTTTATTTAGATATATGCTCAACAATAATTGTTTTGTATTTTATTTTGGTCAAGTTTGCTTTGTTTGACAGAACGAAAGTGAAGTGTGTGGGGTGAGAAAGCTCTGGCCTGGGCCCCCCCTCTAGCTGCTGGCAGTCTGCTCTGCTTTCGGTTGTCCATCCTGGGGAGCTTTCACTGTGAATTACTTTAAGTATTAAATCATAAATCGAACCTTCTGATTGGCCAAGTTCGCCCAACGGATTCGGTATTTCTTCATGGGCAAACCCGCTGTCCGGCTTCGATTGGTGACCAAACAGCCGTGCGGTGAGCTCGACATTCCCGTTGTGTAGTTGTGATTGCCCGTGGAGGATTCCTTAGACAGTCGACTGCTTGATGTTGACAATGATGATGATCCTGTACCCGTTTCCGTTGCCGTTTTAGACGTTGTGTTTCCCGTGGACGATTCTTTGCTTGATGATGATCCTGTTCCTGTTCCCGTTTCCGTTCCCGTTTCAAATGTGCTTTGTGTGATCGTTTTTAAATCGCTGGAGGTGCGCTCCGACTCAAAGCGTAGCTTGTAGGGCTCCATTCGGTCCAGGCCCATATAGTAGCTTCTCGAGAGTCGCGGGGATCTGAACTGCGGCAATGTTAGCTGGCTGCTGGAGTTCTGTTTGCTGCCGCGCTGCCCCTTTCTGTTTAGGATGCGATCCAACGAATTTCTGATCGCAGCAGTTTGACCTGCCTTCTGTCGTTGCTTTCGCTCCCTAGTTGGCTTCACGGGCTGTGCCACCAGGCAGCTGCGGGAGATCAGCCAGATCCAGAAGGCGATCACAAACAGCAAAAAGGACAGCATCAGGCCCAAGATCATGGGACTGACCTCGAATTCCTCAGTCTTGGCAGCCTCCAGTTCGAGATTCGTGTCCACCGGACTCTGATCTGGTGGGGGCCAACCTTTAAATATTTTATTCAGTTCCGACATAATGGCAGAAGCTAATATAATATACAATTTATATCGAAGTGATTTTGATGCGTTTCATAGTTTGAATATGAAAAGAGAGCCACATTTGACACTCTTCTTATGGGTTCCTTGTTTTTATAGTAAAATCGAACAAATCTATTTAAATGTTTTAATTTATTTGCTAATAAATGTCCCAAAGATTCCAAGGCGGTTCTGATGGCGAAGACGGTGGCGGTGGCGGCGGTGGCGGTGGCGGTGGAGGTTTTGGCGGTCGCGGTTTTGTCGGCTTTTCCTTTTGCTTTGACGACTTTTGCTTTGGCTTTGGCTGAGTAGTTGGCGCTGAACTAGTTTTAGTTTCTTTATTTGGCTGCTCTGCTCGCTCGGGTATTAATGAATAATAACTGAATTTATTTTTAGCTTGGGGTTTTCTTTGCTGATCACTCTCGATTCCTGTCCTAGCACGGGATCGTCTGAAATGTGGTGAAACAAGACGGGTAAGCCGCGCTGTCATGCCCTCCAAATAGCTACTATCATTCACATCACCTCTTCGTGCCTGTGTCGATGCAGAGTCTTCCTCTTTCGCTTCGTTGCCACTCTCATCACCGCTCCATCCACCGCTCTCAGCTTCTGTTCGTTGCTGCATCGATTCTGGTTCGTTTTCCGTTGCTGCCCTTTTCTGTGGGTTACTCGCCTCTTCTGGCTCTCCACTCACCCCGAAACGCAGCTCCTCTGGGAGATTTGGCGGCTCTGTAATAATCACCTTCGGTGTAAAGTCTCCAAATTGAGAAAAATCTGATGTTTGCCTGTTCCCACCGCCATCTTTGTCATCCGGCTTGGGTTTGCTCTTAGCGGATCCTTCCACGATGCCAAACGCAGTCATCACCTCCATGGGGAAGGGAAAAATAATCGTGCAGTTATGTTCGGTCGCGATTGCGGTGAGGATTTGCAAATGCCTCAGCTAAAATGCAGAAAAAGAGGTCAGAGATGGAAGGGGATTGTACTCCACATTAATGGGGGTGGGGGGATTCACCTGCAGGGTGATCTTGTTCTGAGACATCACATCGGATGCCTCCTTCAGAGCCTGTGAAGCATTCCGCTCGCCCTCGGCTGAAATGATCTTGGCACGCGCCTCCCTAATCGCCTCTGCCTCGCTGGCCAAGGATCGCTGCATGGCAAGAGGCAGGCTGATGTCCATCCTGTGGCAACACAGCATAAGATTGATCAGTGAAAGATGAGTAGAGCATTACGGATCCACTTACACGTCCACTCTCTCCACTCGCACTCCCCAACGTTCTGTGATCTCATCGAGGGCCACCTGGACCTCCTTGGAGAGGGTCTCCCTCGAGGTGAGGAGGGTGTGGAGCGGCTTGCCGCCGACTATGTGCCGCAGTGTGGTCTGGGCTATCAGCACGGTGGCCTCCCGTGCATCATCCACCTGAATGAGGGCGTCCATGGGATCCTTGATGCAGTAGTACAGAACGGCGTCCACGGCAATGGACACCGAGTCGCTGGTGAGGATGTCCTGAGAGGGCACCCTGATCGCAAAGGTGCGCAGATCTACCGTGACGTAGGAGTCGATGCACGGCAGAGTCCACACGAGGCCAGGTCCCCGCACGCCCTTCCTTGAGGGAGTACACGGTATGCGGCTATGGGAGTGGAAAAACAGAGCCAATGATCTGCCAATGATCCTCACCTGACCCGACCCAGTCGAAAGATCAGCACCCGATGGTACTCCTTTACCACAATCAGGCACAGGAAGATCGACAACGGAAATGTGACGATCACAAAGAACAGCGACAGGTAGACGGCGATCTTCTCGAAGCCCGAATCCTTGTCATCCTCGGCTGAAAAAAAGATCTCAAGCGGTGAGCATGGAAGCGCAGAGATGGGCTGGTGGTATGCCCTTACTCGTGGTAATGTATCGGGATGGCTTAACCCTCGGTGCTGGAATGGCTTCATGATCGGCAGGGTCCGGAGGTGGTTTGTCCGGAGGTGGTTTGTCTGGCTGAGGTTCTGGTGGCGGTGGCTCATCAGCAGCATCGCCAAATCGAAGATCCGCATTTCCATCGCTTGTAGGCTTCCCATTGTTCGCCTTCGTGGAGTTGCTCATTACAAAGAATTTGTTCAATGGAATTATTGTGAAGGAAATATCAAAAAAACAATTGAATCGATGAGTAAATTCAAGGATCAAATCAGTTTCAAATCCCTCAGTGCAGGCGCAGAGCTTAAAATTTACCCAATTTAATAATTTGCATATTTACGCGTTCCGAAAGTAACTCAAAACTGGAATATTTATTCGGAATTGCATTTTTTAGGCAACTTTTGTTGAATGGCAAACTTTTGCAGCATGAAAAAAACAAAAAATGAAATAAATAAAAATATTGCAGAAAAAATAAAGAAAAAAAAATATGCGAAATGGTCAAAAATTGTGCGGAGAGTCCATTCGCAGAAAAATAAGAGAGAGAGGAAAAAATTGAGAGGCGGAAAATGAAATAGAAGGGGTGGTAAAGGGGGGGGAAAAGAAAACTTTATCACAGAACGAAGCTGACAAAAGTTCAGTGAGAGAGAGCCAAAGAAGGAAAACTTTTGTTTTGCCGCCTTTTCCTTTTGGTTTTTCTTTTTATGAAGCGACAAACAAATGGCAACTGACCAGAGGAGAGGGAGGGTGCTCCTAGAGGCACACAGAGTCAATGGGAGCGGGGTAATAACTTCGAAATGACTTTTGTTGCTTCCTTGTGGCCAGTGGCAGGCAGCAGTCTCGAAAGTTGCAACTTTTTTGTCACTCCGTGACCACATGTGCCAGGGCCGTAGCGAAAGTTTTAGTACCAGATTCCAGGCTGGGCTGCTGCCATCATAAAGTAATTTATGTGATTTGCCCCCCCATTCTTCTGTTGAGCTGTCCATTCTTCGCTTCTGCCTCTCTCTCGGTCGCTGTCACCTCCTGCCACAATTTATCTGATTGCAAGTGCAGCGACATATGGTCCGGTCCGGTTAGAGTACTATGTCCTATGTCCATGTCCAAGTCCGAGACCAGCCAGCCAATTATCCTGCCGCGTCACATAGAAAATTACTCTATTATGTTTTGCTCCGATGACGGATAAAGTTATTAGTCCCCAAGGAGGCGGAGGCTGCGACATCAACTGCGAAACGGAGAGCAAATGAATGTCCAAGCGAGGCCAAGCGCCCCCCCCCACACAGATGAACTAATCCGTCATTGTCAGTTGTCGTTGTCAGGATGGGCCAATGGAAGCCCCTCCTCGTATTGGTGGAAACACACAAAAAAAAGATAGCGCAGCGCTCTCAGGATGAAGTCCATTGAGTTGTGTGTGTCTGCCACTTGTTGAGTGGTGCTGGCAAATTAATGGACTTCTCATGCAGATGCGAGTTGCAGTTGCAGTTGCCTCCAATCACTGCCCATTGCTGAGCGATAATTGAGCGTCGATCAAAAGATACATCTATTGAATGAATCCTGAATCCTGTAGGGCGGGGCAGTGCCTAGTCCGGGAGGATTCCAGCTAAAAAATTCAATGACAAAGTCGCCTTTGCATACTTCTCCGTATGTCGCTGTAAAATGTCATTTTCCCAACACACATAAGAAATGAATTCAAACCATTTTAAATTTCTGTTTTAAAAAAAACATTACTTCAGATAAACAAAAAAAAAACCATAATTTTTTTTAAGTTATTTTTTAAAATCGTTTTAATTAGATTTGAACCGCGATAAGCAGCAACAACAAAAATGGCTATGACATCGTGGTACACCATTCTGTCGGACTTTCAATTGGAGGCCCTTCACGAGCTGGCCTACGTCATCAGGGACGATGCCGAAGTGGGCTCCACTGTGCGGACTAAGTTCTGCCTCACGAAGCTGGGCGTAACGCCGATAATCCGGCCGAGCACATTGCTGAAACTTGTCCTGCTGAGTCGCAGCAGTACGCTGGCCTTTCTGTACTTTCTGCTCGAGGGCTACTACAAGTCGTGTCAGGTGTCGCCGACCTACACCGAGCAGATTCTGATGTCCTCGATTATGTTTATCGATCTGGAGATTACGTTTCGGGAGCTGGATCGCATCCTGCCGCCGGGATACGAGCCTCGCCGCCAGCCAAAGCAGACGCCGAAGGTGTGTCCGCGGTTGGTGGCACGCAAGGAGCGCGCGGCAACGCAGGCCAAGTCCCCGTACTTCCAGAAGCAGCCAAAGCCAAAGAATGATGCCAGGGGACCCAGTCGCTTCACCTGTTCGCATAGCAGCTTCGTGGTGGGCTTTCCCTTCTGGCCGGTGGGCAAAAAGCCGACGTACAGAGTGAACGAGAAGGAACGCTGGTTCGCCACCTACCAGTTCCAGCCGGTCAAGCGGATGCTGCTGGGCGTCGTCTCCGACATCATGGCCGAGTACTGGAACAAGCTGAGTGTGGGCGAGGCCATCGATGGGCAGGCGGCGCTCTGCACCAGTCACAAGGAGACACTGCGCCTGGAGCAGCTCGTCAAGGATGAGCTTGCGGTGAGGGCACGCGACCGTTGCCTCGACCTCGTGGACCTCGCCATACGCGAGGATGTGCGCTTGAGGAAACGTGTGATCGCGCTGCTGGACAAGGACATTGAGGACTCCACGCTGCGTTGGCGAAAGCTCAAAGGGTTGCAGTACACGCACGTGGGTCTGGTGCGGCAGGAGGGAGTTGTGAGCGGCAAACGGGTCGTGCCCACACCCGTGGGCCCGGCCACCATGAAGTACATGTGCCAGGAGGGTGACGTCGGACGTCTGCAGACAGCGAACACGGCCGCCGTTCAGCTGATCACCGAAGAGAAGCGCCTGAGGGCGCTGGCCGGTGCTCGCGTATCCGATCCCGAGGAGGAGCCATGCCCAGTGTTTGCCCCTGAGGGCGCTGAACTCGAACTGCCCGAGTGTCCGTCCGCACATGTCGAGAGGGGCAGGAAGAGCGCCACTCGGTTCACGATCATGGACAAGGAGTTGGAGGAGCTCTCCAGTGAGCTGGTGACGGCCTCGTTCTTCACGGCAGCCAAGCTGCATCAGCCCTTTGTGTTCCACTACCAGGAGATATCGCCCGAAAAGCCAGAAACTCTCCAGACCATCATGAGGAAGGAGGCCCTTCGCACGCTAAAGGATACGTCCGAAGATATGACCGAAGATGCGGAGACCATTCGACTGAGCTTCAATTATAGGGCACAGGTGGTGGAGGCGATTGTTCAGTGTGCGCAGAGCATGTGGTTCGGCTCCCTGGAGGCGTATCAGCGCCAGTGGGAGCAGGAGGGCAATTCGCCCAAGCCACCGGAGCCCAATTGCACGCCAGACAAGGCTAATACCCTGTACTGGACCAAAGATATCAAGTACTTTGATCCCGACAACCGCAAGCTGATGGAGCGGCTGCTTAACGATGCCTTCCGAGTGCTGCGTCGCGATCCCCGGCTGGTGTACGCGGCCTTCCCCAACTCCCACAAGGCGGTGGTGGTGAAGGAGTGGATCAAGCGGCGCTATGGCAAGGTCTACTCCCACAACGAGCTCGAAGCGAATGCAAAGGTAGCGGATCAAGCCTTCTACGCCGTCATCAGCCAGCAGACAAATGCGCCCAGTGTCAAGCAGGAGGAACTCATTGGGGACTTCAACTACAACGATTCCCCCAGGTTGGTTGCCATGGCCACCAAACTGCGCAACGATTACTATCACCATCTGAACGAGAAGCTGCTGCAGGAGACGCGCAACTGCTGGCGGGCCATGCGTCCGCAGTTCCTCAAAACGCCAACTGTCAAGAGCTGCTTCTTCGCCTATCTGCCCTCGCGGCATGCGGAATTGTTGCGTAGGTGAAGAAAATCAACAAAAAAAAAAAACCTGTTGAGAAATTATTAAAGTTCCAAAATTTTGTTGTATTGATAGACACTGATAGAAAAAAACCAAAATAAAATAAACTACAATCATATTTGAATTTAAAATGCGATTTTTAAAAACAAACAAAATAAAATTAAATAGAATTCTTCTTTGATTCAAATATAAATGTATTAAAATGGCTTTTTTAATACGTTCAGATTTAATCTTAATACAAAACACTTTAAAATAAATATAATATATTCAATTTAAATATGAAATATATTTTAATTAAATATAAAATATATTAAATTTTGTTATTTATTTATTTATTAATGAAATATATTAAAATTAAATATAAAATATATTAAATTTAAATATTTTCATATTTATATCAAAATGTAAGTGAAAAATATTCATATTAAAATTAAAATATTAAAATATTAAAATTTCAGGTGTTTTTTCTATCGGTGTATTGGTAAATCTATGGAATGCTTTGTGAGAGAGTGCTCCTGGGTTATTTATTTAAGAGAATCCTTCAACAAAGCGTTGACATTTACCTATTGTATTGCACTCCGCCCGAAAAGTCACTCAAGTAAGTAATTGAAATGAGCGCCAGCTCCACCAAACTATGAATAACTATTCAAACTAAATATATATCTAATATAAAGAAGGAAATTTAATTAATGAAGCGGCATACAAATAAGAAGATTGCGTGGCATGGCGTCGCATGATGTCCTGCCGGAGAAAATTCATTGAAATTACCAAGCGTGAAATGAGCAGCTGTCGCATCAGGACAAAAGAGACGACGAACAAGGAAAGCAAAGCAAAGTGGAAGCGAGGTCGTGTCCGGACATGAAAACTGAGGCTACGGGGCAGCGACTGGGGCTGAGGCAGTTACTGGCTAAACGAGACAGCAAATAATGCATTTCAATACAAGTGAAGCTGCAATAATTATTTTGTTCTTGAATCAAGACTGGCAATGTTCCAGTGTCACCCCCTGCTGCCCACTTCAAAGCTTTTGCTGCCTCATTTAGTCAGTGCCTAAGACAGCGACTGAGGCGAGACTGAGGCACACACCAACTGAGGCCTGAGATCTACACAGAAAGTGAATGGGAAATTTGAAATTTCATTAAATTTCTCTCCTTTACACTCTCTCCATCGGTGTCTCGCTTTGTCCCCTGTCCTTTGTTAGGCGACGGACAATGAATGGGTGCGAAAGCAAATATTCTCCAAAGGAAATCGTAACAAAAAGACATTGCCCCAGGAGAGTGGGAGAGAGTCCAAAGGCCATGCAATACTCAATATGCTTGCGGCACAACGCTGCAAAACTTTCAAATAAATTCAATTACGTCCCAACAAATGTACGCAATTTCTATGAGCATTTTTCGCCTTACTGGAACCATAAATTAATGTTGCATAAATCTAACTAAGCTCCGATGCGATGCGATAGGATGCGTTGCGTTGCGTTGCGATGCTTTTAATCCTCACAATCAGGGAGAGGCAGCAGGCAGCATTGTTCCTTTAACATAAATCCCAAGACATGCGATAAGTCCACGTCAAGCCGACCCGTGCCGGATGTGTCCAAGGCATTGGACTTCAAGAGGAGCTCGTATCGCAGCAGAACCCACGCAACAAGCGACTAAAAGATAAAATCCCCACTTTTTGTTCTTGCTTTGGCTCCGATTTTCGTGAATATCTGAGGCGGAACCCCTCTACTTGGCGAGGATTCGAGGCGCTGCTGCTGGCCCATCCGTACGGATTTGAGCGCTCGCACTAAAGTGCATGCAAGTACAAATGCCGTGACAGGAGCGAGCCCGTGCCCGTGTGCGGGGAGAATACGTAAATTTGCCAAGTGGGTAAAAATGTGAAAATGTGTTGGCATTAACAATGCCAAAGCTGAGCTTAGATAAAACGGCCATGTTAAAGAGGATAAGGGATAGAAGAAGCAGTGCAAGGGGAAGGGTGAGCAGAAAGTAGAAGAAAACGAAAAGCAGTGCAGAGGAAAACGGAGAGAGACAGAGCAAAGCAGGTGACTGGTCAGTCAACCGGTCCACTGCATATACACTCGTACTCGTAATTCCCCTCAGCATGTGGAATGGCTTTACAGTTACGAGGGAGGGGCTACAGTGGCGCTACATTGGGGGAGTGAGTGTTAAAACATTCACTTAACGCAGCGCAAGACTTTCGCTCTTAAATGGCTACTAAGCGCATACAAACACACACACAAACAAAACAAAGCAGCAGCAGCGCACACCTATGGGGGAAGCAAGCAGCTCAGCTCAGCCGTAGAACAAACGGTAAAGGCAAGCCAAGCAGCAAGCAAGCAGCAAGCAAGCAGTAAACAACTGTGCACACTCGTATTTACGCTCGCTGCTGGCATCTCTCTTGAGTGGTTTTAAGTGCTTGCTGGAGAGTAAGATTTGGTTTTATTGGCGATCGGTCTTCCTTCTTCAGCTCAGAAGTTAAAGATAAGAAGCTCACAGTCACATAGGTAGGTAAACGCAAAGAACGGGGGAGCTCTGACGCATAGCTAACGGCGAAAGATTGAAAATTAAAAATTTGTAAGCTAAGAATTTTGATTAAAATACACAGAAAATAGCGTAAATTCAGCGTAAATTTGCCAATAGTTTTTTATTTATCATGAAAATGCGCTGAAAGTTAGACGCGTCAGTTATTCGTGGCCACACTGAAGTTTCTTGAGCTAAACTGGGGTGAGTGCGGCACCTATTTATACTCTTTGCACAGGCTAATGAGTAAATTCCATCTTCATGGCGCTCTGCTCTGCAAATTCTCATAGATAAACGCCAGATCTTGTGCGGAACTTTCAAGGAACATGTAAAATGCTCAACTGCTTCTACCAGCCCATGTTGTACACTGAGCGACACATGTCTGGTAAAATGTCTTGTCTTTACATTTATACATCTACCCCCCAAGCCAGCATGTTTTGGCCTTGACTTAATTTATGCTCAGCAGAAGGTTCCCTGATACATAAGCACATAAATTGGCCAACATGTGTGGAGATGCTCCTCCACTGAGGCGTATAAATGTCTTGCTAATGACTCCCTCTCTCTATCTCTCTCTCTCGCCCTTCCACACGTATATTTAACAGAAATTCAATTGTTATTTAAATTGCGTGTTGAATTTGCTTAAAGTCGCACAGTTTGGAAAGGAGTTCCGTACAGAGAGAGCGTAAAAGAAATCGCTGTAGGGAGTGTCGTGTCTGTGTTTCCCCCCCCCCCCCCCCCCAACCCACCGTGCTAGACACAGACACAATTTATGCGATACGGATACGGATATGTGTGTGGAGTGGTAACCAATGGCTGGAAACAGGACATACGACACAGACAACGAACAGAGACACAGACAACAAACAGTGACAGAGACAGTGAAACAAAGTCAGCTGGAAAACCACTAACGAGCACATTTAGCCCCCGAATTTTTTTGTGCTCGGAATATACTTGTTTCCCATTCCCAATTTCCCATTCCCAGTTTCCCAATTCTATACCCATTCCCATTCATGTCTTCCACTTCATTCATTCTTGGGTTTCTCCCCTTTTTGGTTTTTGGTGTTTCTGCGGTGCATTTACAGCTGCAGCTGCATGTGGTCGAGCGAAAGCGAAAGGCAGAGGACATTGGCAGAGGGGCGGCAGCGCCATGCGAGTGAGTGACCTTTTTTGTGCCCATGTATTTGGCCCAGTTATTGCACTGCCTGACGCCTGACCGACTTCATTTGGGGCGCAACGCGTGGGCTACTCGCTTTCATTAGTTCGCTTGGGTTAGCTGCAGTGTGACCAGGAAGTACCAGAGAGACTGCCTTCTGGCTTCAGAGCTGAAACATTGCTCACTTAAAGCAGATGTCAGCGGCAATCAGAAAACTTCAGCACTATTTTTTGGCCATGGGGGGGGCGTGGTCGTACTACTTTTTGTTTTCATGCCAGCAAATTTGTACCGCAGAGTCTCCCAAAATTAGCCATAAACGTGGCTATGGCTCTCCATCAGACTTAGCGTAAAAACTAATTTTGGGGCACGCAGCATACCGCTTTCATTAGTTGCCAAATATTAGCCAAACATTTTCCCCAAAACGGCTTTAATCGGTTGGCGGTGGCTCTCCCATCTCTGCCATCGCTAAAACCTGAACAAACATCAAGAATTCAACTAATACGACTCTAATTATTTTGCTGGTTGTTCGGCAGGCGCACAAAAAAAAATACGAAGTAAAAAAAAGAAAATTGTTTTTTCTTAATTGGATTTTTCCAACAAAATCGTTAAATCGTATTTCATGTTAATTTGAAAATTCCCCAAAAAAAAAAAAAAAACAGCAGCAGCAGCAACCCAGACCAACAGCCATCGAAAGCCCCCCCCCACCCCTGCACAACCAACAAACTGTCGATGGGAATAAAATAAACCAATTTCCCATCGTCGCATTGCCGAAGGCTTCCGGTGTAGACCCCGATCTGTGGGTTTTAGGGCTGTGGATGGGGACTGGGAGCCGGCAACCTGACCACAGACGCGGATGTGTGCCGAAATTTGGCATGAAAATGAACGCGAAAACTTTTGGCCCCTTTGGTTTCACAGTGTGTGTGTGTGTGTGTGTGTGTGTGTGTGGGGGCCCAAAATTGTGTAAATGTGCGGGATTTGAGTCGGAAAAACATAAATTTCAATATAGGCAAAATGTCACGCTTCCGCATCCAGAAAAACCAGACTGGCAAATTGAAATAGAAACAATTTGGAGCGGTTTTTGCTGGCCTGCATTCGAGTATTTGCCGCCGCACGTTTTAACCCAATTTTTCCGGCTCGCCTGGCACCCGGTCTCGGTCTCGGTCCCAAACCAAACCCAAACCCAACCCACGTGGCTTTTAATTGAGCTCCAAGCGTCAGTCACATCTAATTATAATTGCCCACGAGAGGGGGGACCACGAGAGAGGGCCAGAACACCAGGAACAGGAACACTACCAAGGGGGAGGACCCATTTCTAGTCCTCTGCCTTGCGTGGCGCGGGAAGCTCTGGCCAAAGCGATATTTCAATGTTATCTTGCCAGTCATCGTCACGTTCATGTTACCAGGTATTATCATCGGAAGCTTACCCCCCCCTCCGGCCGTCTGCCAGCCCGCACTCTGCCACAGTCATCTCTCATCTCACTTCATGCCTCCATCTCCGTCTCGGTCTCCATCTCTGGAAGCGCCACAAAGGCGCGATGCGATGGCAAGAAACCCTCAGCCTGCTTTTGTAACTGAAATTAGGAGCTCTTCGTGTTGGGTTCATTTTTCCATGTCAGATTTTGACACTTGTGCCGCGCGGCAGTCAGGGCGCTAAGTATAGTGCGTTGCGAAACTATAAAAGCGAAATGAAAATGGGATGGAATCTATTATGGGAGGATATTCAATGAACTGCTCGAGTGTCACATTTAATGAGGAAGGAAAAAACTCTTTTATTATCCTTTAATGCCATGTACCATCCATAATAATATTGGAGACTTTAATCACAGTACCCAAAGGCATTGTATTTATCTTTGCTTTGTTACTTTATACAAAATCAATTACCTTTCAACGCCAAATATCCCCGCTTAGGGTTCTTAAAGGCTTTAACATTGGCTTAAAGTGCCGACCCGCACTGTAGGTATTTCCATTTTGCAGCCCTTCCCCTCTCTCTTTTCCCCACCCACACAGACTCCGCCGTATTCCATTTTTAAAGAAGTGGCTTGCTTATGAGGCAAAGTAATGTGCACTTTTGGGGTTTTGTGGGTTGACAGTGAATGGGGCTGCAGTTGAGCTTCCCTTGCCCACGGCTGCAGGGAAAAGGAAAAAAGGGAAAAAGTTAAATTTATGAGCACTTGCGGGCTGTGTGCATTTTCCTCCCCCTCCCCCTCCACCATCCCCATCCCCATCCCCGTCACCATTCCCTTTCATATTTGCTACAACTATTTCCCTGTTTCCGTCCTGCCAGCCAGCGTTGTGAAATAAATTAAAAAATTCATGAGAGTAAATAGTCTTGTAGCTGCGGCCGTCATCTGTCCGGTAAAAGGATTGTTTATGTGCATTCCCAGGGGGGGAATGACAGGCCACAACAACAGAGACGAGAGCACTCTCTGATCTCTAAGTCAAACGAGCATTCTAGTAATTTCCCTTAGTTAAATCAAAATCTTCGTAATGAGCAAATTAAATGGGCAAAATCAAATGTCCCTTACAGATGATGACAGGGAATTGCCGCCACTGCCAAAGAAGGAACCGCCCCAGGACACACCACCGCCAGGTCCGCAGTCGGACAGACAGCCGGACAAACCACCTCCGGACCCTGCCGATCAGGAAGCCATCCCAGCACCGAGGGTTAAGCCATCCCGATACATCACCACGAGTAAGGGCATACCACCAGCCCATTTCTGCGCCTCCATCCTCATCGCTTGAGATCTTTTTTCCAGCCGAGGATGACAAGGATTCGGGCTTCGAGAAGATCGCCGTCTACCTGTCGCTGTTCTTTGTGATCGTCACATTTCCGTTGTCGATCTTCCTGTGCCTGATTGTGGTAAAGGAGTACCATCGGGTGCTGATCTTTCGACTGGGTCGGGTCAGGTGAGGATCATTGGCAGATCATTGGCTCTGTTTTTCCACTCCCATAGCCGCATACCGTGTACTCCCTCAAGGAAGGGCGTGCGGGGACCTGGCCTCGTGTGGACTCTGCCGTGCATCGACTCCTACGTCACGGTAGATCTGCGCACCTTTGCGATCAGGGTGCCCTCTCAGGACATCCTCACCAGCGACTCGGTGTCCATTGCCGTGGACGCAGTGCTGTACTACTGCATCAAGGATCCCATGGACGCCCTCATTCAGGTGGATGATGCACGGGAGGCCACCGTGCTGATAGCCCAGACCACACTGCGGCACATAGTCGGCGGCAAGCCGCTCCACACCCTCCTCACCTCGAGGGAGACCCTCTCCAAGGAGGTCCAGGTGGCCCTCGATGAGATCACAGAACGTTGGGGAGTGCGAGTGGAGAGAGTGGACGTGTAAGTTGATTCGTAATGCTCTACTCATCTTTCACTGATCAATCTTATGCTGTGATGCCACAGGATGGACATCAGCCTGCCTCTTGCCATGCAGCGATCCTTGGCCAGCGAGGCAGAGGCGATTAGGGAGGCGCGTGCCAAGATCATTTCAGCCGAGGGCGAGCGGAATGCTTCGCAGGCTCTGAAGGAGGCATCCGATGTGATGTCTCAGAACAAGATCACCCTGCAGGTGGGTCTTGGACCTATAGCTTTATGCGGATAACCCCAACTCGAGCTATTTTCTGCATTTTAGCTAAGGCATCTTCAAATTCTCACCTCGATTGCCGCGGAGCGCCGCTGCAGAATCATTTACCCCTTCCCCATGGAGATAATGACGCCCTTCATGGACGGCGGCGGCGGTGGTGGTGGTGGTGGAGGTGGCGCACGAAGCCGCGGGGTACTGGCGAACCCGGCGGCAAGAGACGGGAGAGTATTCTGACCAATTTCTTCTTTGGCAGCAAACCCGAAACTGATTCGAATTCGGATTCTTCTCCAATGGAGCCCAAGCCGGATGCTGCTTCCAAGCAGGCGGAATTCGAACAGGAGCCAAATCCTTCGAGCGACACGAGTATGTTCCATGTCCAGGGTATCTGCTGTTCTATTCGATGGATCTTCATTTTGTTTCTCTTTTCAGGGGTTGCAGAGGCCGAAGCGTCAGAGATGCCGGGAGGCTCGGGGACATCATCACAGCAAGAAAGTGATTTGTTACGGACTTTGATTCATCATGCAACAGCCCCTAACCGATATCCTTCTCTGCTTTGCAGGGCCCTCGGCGTTGGCGTTTATGGACATCCTAAGCTACCAGCAGTTCCTGCAAAATCGTCGATAATCAGGCCCTGGGCCTGGGCTGGCAGACAATGTTCCGGCAGCAGGACAATGACAAGGCCAAGCGTGAAACGAACAACAGTCACGTCAGCTCCGTGGGCCACAGACTTGATTGAAGGGCATTTATACTTGTTCCTTGTTGTGCTCCCTGCTCCATGGTCCCCCCATCACGGACACTGAGACGACATTGACACTGGCATTCGGGTGGCCTCAAAGCATTTTTTACGATAAAAAGTAGCTGGATATTTGGTCCTTTATATATTCCTGCTGGAGAGGCAATTTATCTCTTTTAATAAATTGGAAGATTTCTGTCGATATTTCAATGACGGATAACGGTGGAAAACATTTTGTTAAATTTTCTCCAACAAAAGGTAAAGGTGATAAGTGAGCATAAAGAAGGGAAAGCTTGTTGAACTTTAAACTGGGGAGGAATATTAAATTTTAAATTATTATTTTTATGTTTCTCTAAATGAATCACCAACGATTAAGGATCTTCAAAAAATCAAATATAAATCTGAAACGAATTAGTTTTAATTTAATTTGAGTGTTATTCTTGTTAATTTCTTAATTCCATGTCTGGGCCACCAATTGTCAAGAGTCCACAATTAATTCCCAATTACCGCCGACATCTCAGCGGAGTCAAAAGTCCTTCGTTGGCTTAACATTATAAATTTGCGAAACTCTGCACATTTATTATTTCATTTGCACATTTGAGAGAGGCAAAAAGTTGCCACAAAGTGTGCTGAGCCGTGGCAGGGGTGTTAATGCACTTGCCCCGCTCTGCATATCCATCGTACGTGTGGACGCGTACGTGTGAGTGTGAGTGTGTGGGCGGGGGAGCCTCGTAAATTAGCAACGAAAGTTTTTGAGCTAATGTGCAAGAAATTGCAAAGAAATCAAAGAAAGTGTAAGCCAGACTCTGCAAATTCAGCCACCAACAAAATGGGTCGAAGACGTTTTCATGGCCTATGAAAATTTGAATAAAATTATACGAGTATACATATGTACATATGTAGGTAAATGCATATGCAAATGTAAATTCTTCTGAATTCTCTAATTATTGTGGTATTGGCCATTTTTGTTGGTTGGTTTATCTGCTGATCAACTGGAGAAAAGTTTAAGCCGCAGAAAAATGGCAGCATAACAGTTATAAAACTTACATACATAAATTTATTGCTCCTCGTTGCTGGTTGAAAAGCCATCAAAATTTGCTCAAACCGAAATATCATTGTCTTCTTCATTCCATTGTCTTTCCATTTGCCATTCCTATTCACTCGCAGAAGAAAAAAGAATGAGAGAGCTGAGTTTCACAGTTACTTCGCTCTGTCGCTCACAGTTTCAATGCTGTCACTAGAAATCCAGAGAGAACCACAACGAAAACAAAAAGCGCAGCAAAGAAAAACAGAGGAGTTTGCTGTTTGTTCGTAATAGTTCATAAGTTTAACACCTTTTACGCATTCCACATTGCCACGCATATTCCGATCGAGAAAACTTTGTCCGCGTCGATTATTTTGATTTGGAATGAAGCCGGCACACTTCAGCAGCGCGAGAAGTTTCTATTTGCCGTCCCTTTCGCTCCTTATGAGCTCAATGCAAAGAGAGCGAACGTAGTGAGCGGACTGTCCAACTGCACGACACAATAACTGTGCATTACATATGCAATTAAGAGAGCGTGTCCTAAGTCACTCAACACCTACGCACTTTCCGCTCTCACAGCTTCATCAGTTTCTCCCTCCCTCCAGTTTTTTCGGTGCGGTCAGAGTGTTTAGTCCACTTCGCGTTTCGGTCGGCGGAAACCGGGAAAATATGGAAATTAAACGTAAACAAATGTCGCGCAGCTGTGTAGTGATGTGAAGTGTGGTGTAGCGCAGTGATTAGGCATGGAAAATGTCCAAAAAAGTGTGTGTTTAAGGCAAAAATGCGTTTGATCCATTGCGAGGCGCATAACGAGGCTGAATGGCAGATCGGCGAAGGGAAAAATGGCAAATATATGTATGAAAATAAAGTGTAAAAAGTGTTTTTTTCATAACCTACATGCATACACTTGCAATGCCTGTGAGCGCGATGTGTCTGTGTGTGTGAAAATATGCCAAAAAGTGCGCGAAATTGTATCCCTTTCCCGCTCAATCATGTTAAAAGCGCAAAGAAGAAGAGAAGAAAAAAGAGCGTGCTTCAGCGCTCTCATTAAAATAAGGTGAGGTGCTGATCTGACTCTCTTTCGTTTGGTGTGTGCGCACGAACGTCAGTTCTAATACCTCACCCTCACTCACTGCCCAAAATGTGTGCTCTTATTAGAATTTCTCCTTCGATCCCGTTACGTTTGGTGTCTCTTCGTTCGTTTCGTTTCGCAGCAACGTCGCACACATACATATGTGTGAAAAGGACAACAAATGCAAAAAGGAAATATGAAAAGAAGGGCGCAAATTGCACGGAATAGAAAAGGTAAGTAATACTGTTTCTGTTTTTCCTACTGTTAATTTGATGTTCTCGTACATACAATATGATGAAATGTTTTGATATCTCAGTGTAAATCATTTTTGGTCCCTTCTAAATTTGTTGTTGCTGTTGATTGCTGCTTATGGTCACGGTGTGATTCTAGGTAGAGTTAAAAAGATAATGATGTAGTCGGTTCTAAGAAGGATTACCGTACCCCGTCCCCAACTATGAATCACATAAATCCCTTAAAACTATCCTATTACAGATGTTTAGTATTAAAAATAATTTAATTTTTTTTATTTTAAAATTTTTACAGTTTATGTGACTAGACAAAAGTAAATCGGGTGGAACTAGCTTAAATACCAAATAAGTAAATAAATAAATTGAAATAGGCTGCAACTCTTTCTCTTTTGTGTGACTCTTGTAGGGTGCACTGTGCACTGGGGAACCGCTGCTTTGTCGCTGTTTGTGCTGTGAATAAGAGAGGGGGTGGGAAGGCGCGAGCGTGCGTAAGTTTGGCTGCGTGCTCATTGCTCGGTGCGTGTTCGAGCACGCACAGGTAGAGCACACACATCCCCCATCCCACACCCCACAGCCCCACGGAGTGGGTTGGGTACGTGTTTATCCAGCTGCCTCGCCAGGCATACATACATATGTATGTGTGGGGGCCAAAGGCAAGCCATATTAAATTAAAGGTATGGCAGCATCCCAATCTCCACCTGTCGCAGCTTATTACCACCCTACAGAGCCAGTCATGGCGCTCTAATAGAGATATCATTTAGAGTGCCTCACCAACTATTTAATATACTCTGGGTGTGTAGTGTGTGGATGTGGCGGGGGGGGGGGGGGGGGTGTCCGTTGTGTGTGGATGACGGGCTGAGCTTTGAATCGGCAGCTGGTGTTTGTGTGCTCCCTCCCGGTATATCTCTCCTTCCACAGAACTCTCTCTCTCTCTCTCTCTCTCTCTGTCTCGCTGCCACTCTTCACCAGCATCTGCTCTTAGCAGGCAGCAATGCAAATTCAAATTTGATTTATGCAAATGGCACATGCAACAGCAGAACGGCAGCAGCAGCAGCAGAAGTGAGCAGCAACAGCAGAGGAACATCAGGAGCAGAGGCAGTAGCAAGAGCAAGAACGCCAGGAGTATCAGTGAAGTTTTTGGAGGAGGAACAGCAGCAGACAAGGAGAATAAATGCAGAGCACTGGTGGAGCAACGGGAGCTGCAAGTGGCGCAGAGCTAATGGAAGCCAATGTTTGCACTTGCCATTCTCACCAAGTGGCCAGCAGCAGCACCAGCAGCAGCCAAATAAGCAATCTTTCATACATATGTGTGGGTGCGTACACTCTGACCCCCAAATCCAACACCAAACCCCACTGCTAGCACCACACAAATCCCCTCTGCCCTTAGCCCAACCTGAAGCTTCTATCCGGAGCGCCCCCTTGGGAGATTCTTTAATTCACATTTAAACAAAACGGAAAATGCTTGGCCAGTGTCATTGCATTTGGTTTACCATGCGAGGTATACCCTGCCAGCGGGTGCCACGATTGGTAGCCAGATAGAAAGACTTTCTAGACCTATACAAAATATTATAAAGATCGGAATTGGGAACAGCATCAATTAGGTTCCTTATGGAACGTTTTTATGTAGCTATGCCAAATTTAAAATTGCTTGCAAGGGAACTTGGACTATACTTAAAGGTAATGCCTTGTCGAACGTTTACTAATTTCACATTTATTGCATTAAAATGATCGATCTTCAAGTGTACACAAAGCTTCGACTCACCAGCAGGCTAGCCTTCATTTCATGTATTCTCTTTTCTCTTTGGAATTTTGGATTGCACTTGACATTTGGTCATTTCATTTGTCCATCTGCCTCTCTATTCCACTGCTCCTCCTCCTCTCTCTCTCTCTCTCTCTCTTGCTCGCTTTGGCCTGTACATATCTCTGTCGGCCCTGCAATCATCCGGACTCTCTCCGGTTGACATATGTGACACTGTGACCGTAAATGTTCTGCCATCTGTTAACCCATAGAGCGGGAGATAGAGAAAAAAAAGAGAGGGCTACAGCTGTCACTCAGCTTCGCTTGGCTTTGCTTTAAGGATTTCCCAGCAGTTTTGTTTTTGCCTCGTTTTTTTTTTTTGTTTTTTTAGCTTATCCCTCTGTGACCTCTGTGGAGGGATTTTACTTGTGGGGGATTTTATTGACTCTCGTTTCGGGGCGATTTTCTCGTTTTCATGTTTGTCATTGTCAATCTCATTTATCGACATCCGTTTAATGTCCAGCAATTTGAATGGAACAGACCTGTGTGTGGCATTGGCTGCTTAACTTCTCCATTTTCTCAATCGCCTTCAAGGTTGGCACACATTTTTTTTAAGAGTACCAAAGGGGTGTTTGGGTTATCCGACATCCGGTTTGGGTTTCGGTTTAGTTTGCGGAATGATTGATGGAGGATTCGAGTAATGTTTGCAGAGCAGGCAATCACTTTTGGATGATAGTAACAGGGTAATCCCTCACACTTAAAGCGAACACTCAAAGAAGTCTCTTTTACGAGCATCTATGAAATCTTCAGTTACAAAAAAAAAACATTAAAAATAAAGCTAAAATTTCTACAAAAGTTCTTCCCTATAGATAGACAGACAAGCGCACTATAAGAACTATGTAGGAGCCATTGTTTAGTTGCTTTGTGCCATCAATAACTCCAGCCCCCTGGCTGGGGGTATTATTGCCTGTTAAACAATACCCCCCAGTTAATAGTCTTAGTGCTCGGTGCGCATTCAATTGGCATTGGCAGGGGATTTCGTTGAGCCTACCACACTCGAAGGATTCAGGCAACCAAGGAACAAAAACATTCCACAGCTAAAACAAGCTGTAAGCTGCCTGGTAATTGAAGCTGCATTGTTTGGCACATGTCCATGGACCAGCAGTCTTCCCATCATTGCACATTCCATGCCAGCGGAGGCAGGAGGGCAGCAGGCAGTTGGCAAGATGCAAGTGGGTGCAAGAGTGGCGCAACAATTGTGCAGGCAAACAATGGTAATGCCACAACCTGGCAAGCCAAACCGCTGGCAGAACTTTCGAGTATCTCGGGAGGGAGGTGGCTGAGGGAGGTGGCTGGCTGGCTGGCTGGCATTGTGGTGGTTCGGTATGGGATTGTGGAAATTAACAAGACATTTATGCGGGGACACACAAAGGTGCGTCGCCCAGCAATCGTATTCTCATCTTTGACAAACAACTGTCTTTGGCATAAATTAGCTGGCAAATAGAAGGAATGCCATCTCCCTCTCTCTCACTCACTCACCCACTGTGTCTGTCTTTGAGGAGGTAGAACACATGTCCTTGGGTTGTCAAACAGCAACACAAAAATAACTTACAAACACTTTAACTTCTTGGGGTGGGGTGGGGAAACCAGAAACAGAGGGTATATATAGAGAGAGTGAGAGAGAGAGAGAGAGAGAGAGAGATGGGAGTGGAAAAGCCAAAATGCAAATTGTGTGTCGAAAAGTTGTCAGTCATAACTAACTCGACGATGACTAAAATTTGTTTGCCAACAACACAACACAACACAACAACTCTTGAGGCGGCAGCGGCAGCCGCTACTTTCCCTGCTGCTTAATGAGATGGGGGTTGCGGTGCGGCAGTAGGGGGTTACCATCCATGTTATGTAATGTTGGCAACCCTGTAGAGTTGTTGAAACTTTGCTTGAAGTACATGGGCACACTGCCTGGGCTGGGATGGGACTTGGCTGTGTCTGGCTTCCCATTCAGAGTCACGCCAAATTGTCAACAGCTACGAAAAACTCTGCAGAGAAAAAGAGACAAGGGCTACAAAAAATGCTCAGAGGCTGTAAAAGAAGCTACAAAAATTCAGCAGCGCAGAAGATTTTCACTGAGCAACTGGGAGACACACAAGAACAAGTTGAGGAGGATGTTGGGAAACTCTCGAGCAAACTTCAATTTCATTAACTAAGTGGTCCACACCAATTAAGTTTTGTGCATTTTGGAATAATATAAATTAATTAGAATATGCTAATGAGACAGCTGTGCTGTGCTGTCCTGCCGCTACGTGGAGAGTCGACTTGAGTCAATTGGTCTTGAATAAATTAGCAAGGGGACAAAGTGCACGGCTCAAAGCCTAGTCACTCGACTTTAACCATCCATTGACCTGCTCTGCTCTCGCATTGAAAAATATTCCAATTGCCTTTCGCACAAATATTTGCTATTCAAGTTGATGCGCGGCCCGGCCCGGCCCATTGGCATACAAATGTCTAGACAAAGTGAGAAACTTAAAGATTGTAGGCGAAATCGGTTGGAACAGTGGACAAAATGATTATAAAAGTTACTCTGGGCTGAAATGTATACTTTGGGTGTCTTTTAAAGGGAGATTTGTTGAAAATGATTCGTGAAATAATTTCTAAAATCTCCCATTTAAATTTTTGCCCTTGCCTAACTTCATCTGCAAGCCCCAAACACGTTCGTTGCGTATATCCTTGAAAGTTTATCCCACAAAGCCAGCTCTGATCTGCTCTATTTCAATCGCTGTGGGACTATTAAACAAACGTTTCTCCTCTACGAGCACTATACCCATTTAGCTATTAAGTTGTCACCATCTCAAAGCTCAAAACGTGTTGCATACCTTGAGGAGTTTTGTGGCTCCAATAGTCACCACCCAGTTCAACGCTCACTGCCTCCGTCTCTCTGCCTCTGCCACACTCTCTCCTTCACTGTCTTTCTCTCAGCCACTCAACCATCAGTTTCAATCGAATGCCTCACTAATGGCATCATTTCGTTGTGGCAAATACAACGATAAAGTCATTGAAAGTCGAAAACGGCAACGACTATTGCATAAATTCCGAATACGATTCCCAGAGACCCAGAGACTGGGCCACGTTTCTCTCTCGTATTCTAATTCTCGATGGCAAGCCAGACAGACAGACACACAGACAGACAGAGAGATTCAGCCTGCTCCTCAGACCCAGTAGCCTAGTGCCAGACCCCACTCTGGCATTGCCTGCGCATCTGTCTGGAACAGTGCACTCGCATTCGCATTCGCATTGGCATTGGCAAATGGTCTCTGGCATTGGCAAGCCGTCGGATGGAAACGAAGGATCTATGGAAGGAAGGAAGAAAGGTGGCCAGGACATTCAGTCAGTCAGGGTAGGCGTCAGGGGGGGGGAGGGGGGGGTCAGGGGTGTCGCTCCCATTCTAGTTTTATCGCATTAGACCAATTTTGGGGGGCACAAGCAGACGAATTGATTTTGTCAGCATTGCTGAATTATTGTTCTGTGCAATTTTTTTGTTTGTTGAATATTGATTGGACATTTCTCAACAAACAAGAGAGATTTTCAACAGACAGATGCCAAAACTTCTGCTTTCCCAGGAAGTTCTCGTTTGGCTGTGAAGGTGGCAAAAAGAAGAGAGACAAATCCACTCGTTTGTCGAGCATAAATTAATTAATTAACGATGCTGGAACTATTCAAAGTTCTCTCAGGCGATTCAGGCTGGAATTCCCAAATTCGATTTATCAAACATTTAACGCTTTTGTTTGGTGGATCTATCATCGGCCATGAACCACACTCCACAACAGCTCCCCTCCATGGGCACTTCGGGGGGCGCCCATCAAAAACAATTGTGTTTCGGTAATTATCACAATTAAATCGTTGTTTTCACTTGACTGCTTTTGTTTGCCATTGTTTTACGCAATTTTCAACCTTTTCAAAGAGATATGATGTGCCCTTTCACCCTCCCCCCTTCCGCCCTTACGCTGTGCGCTGCTCAAATTAAACATTCGAATTCAACAAATTGGTCAGCAATCCACCTGCTGCAGGGGCTCTTGAATGTGTCATCGAGTGCGGAATGACATTAGTTTCCATTATGGATATCCACTGAATTCGTAATTATCGCTAATGGAGCACAATCAATTTCTTATCAGGCGCGTTATGGCAATATGCTCAGCACAATAAAGACTGGCAATTTAAGGGCAAAACATCCCGCGAGCACATTGTTGACAGCAATAAAATTTGTATGGAAAATGTTAAATTACTCAAGGAAAACAGCCTTAATAAAGCTGTAAAATAGTCTAAGCCAAAGTCGGGGCGTTGAACATTTTTTGAACAAATTAATTCAACAAATTCGTTTAAATGTTGAAATGTATGGGAAATTTCCGGTTGACGTTAGACTGCCCATAAAAGAAGGCCACAAAATTATTTTAAACCGTAAATACTTAGATTTCTGCAAAAATTATTAGCATAAAAAATAATTAACTTTAAGGCACTAACCAAATGTCTCACTACAAGGCAAGGAAAAATAAAACTTAATTTAATTTAATTTAATTAAACAGTTTTGTGTAATTACTGTACAAATATGTTAAAATACCGTAATAAATTTTTCCCTTTTTTTCGTTCTTTATATTTATAACAAGATTTAGCTGCCACTATACATAGTAGGTAGGAGGCAAACAACCAACAAAAATGTTCTGTAGTTGATGTAAACAATACTTTCAGCTCCAAATAATAATTGGTAATTATGGTATTAAAAAATCCGGGAATGTTTCATTTTCCCTAAATTGTTGAATGGCCTGAAAAATGGTTAATACTTAATGAACTCAATGCAAATTTTCTAAAACTAAAATACAGCTTACTTATATTTTATTTACATCTAAAGTTCATGATTGCAAATCAATTCGTTCAACCAAGTTCATTGGTTCAATTTTCACAGCTGATAGCGCAGGAATTGCAAAAAGTTTGGACTAAAATTATTTAAAATCAATTAGGAACACTTCAGTTATAATTTGTTTCTATTACGGTATTATGCAACATTATTTTGGATAGTCAAAAAATAAAGACAAAATTGGGAAGATATTGGCGAAATATTGGAAAACTAATCAATAAAGAGCAAACAACGAAAAAGCGACACAAAATCAAAATTGTCTTTTGGAGATCTGGGAGATCTGCATCTAAAAATAACATTTTAATTTAACTTCATACAAAACTGTATTTCGATACAAAGAACTAACGAACGATCAGCCGAAATTTCTAATCTTTATCAACATCATCGTCTGAGAGCAGCTCGGAGAGACTCAGATCCGACGAGCGCTTCTCGAGCGGCTGCCTGGCCGTGTCCGAGCGGCTGCATGTTGGCGTGGGACGGGCGTACATCTTCACGCAGGAGATGACGTTCTCGCGGAACAACGCCTCCGAGTGCTTCATTATCTCGGCGGCATGGTGGTTGAGCGGATCGTTCGGGTTGGGATTGCGCAGCAGTTGGGGCAGGAAGGTCTCGATAATGTTCAACAGATCGTAGCTGGGCGACCACGCCTGCCGAAACACATTCATGCAGACGAGGCCCGTGTTAAACTCGATGTTCGGATGCAGTATCTTGGTGATGAAGCGGACCTTTGGCGGATTCAGCGGATAGTCCTTGGGCATGTTTATGTTCACCGTCCACATGCCACCCTCGTAGGCAGTCCCCAGCGGCCCCTCGAAAACCACATTCAAATTGGCCATATTGTCGTCAACAGTGGTGCGGTGGCCCGATGCCAGCAGCCGGCTTACATCCCGTTGCAGGCGTCGCCCAGCCATGGGCGATGTGGTGTTCACGACTGCATTAGCCATCCTGGTCCCCCCCCTGGTTAATCTACGCAAGCCAACGTATCGGATCTACTGGAATTTCGAGTGCACCCGTCTGCTACACGGACGACGTACCTACAAATGTGTTCTGCCGCCGCCACGCCACACCAGTGAACCACGTTTATTATTATGTTCGATTGATTATTGCATTCGCTACGAGTATTTACTTACATAATAAAATGAAATCAGAATTTTGCTGTATTTACATTGAAGTGGTCTTGAAATATAGCACTACTGCCTACTCGAGCCCCCATATCTAGGGCTCATTGATGGATTTGGAAAAGGTTCGGAACACTGGATGGGTAATTTTCGGTAATTTATATACTTCTATCAATGAATGCCTTGGGTAGCCTACAGCGAAGGCTAAAGAATTACCAAATTAACGACTTTCTGTAGCAAATTCAATGGCAATGCCCATGCCCATAAATGCCATGAGCTGTGGTCTCTGTGGATAAGCCAATTAAAATTTATCTAAAGGTAAAAAATGTGCAAAAAGATTACTGGTTAGTGGTTAGATTAAATTGTCGACAAGTTCAATATAAAATAACTTTAAAGTCATCACTCTGTAATCCACTTTTAGCTGACTTTAATCACTCTTTCGTCGCTGTCCAATGCACAAATTAAATTTGTACACAGGTAAAAAATCGCCAACTGTAACTCAATTGCCCCCCAATCATTTTTGTATAACTCCCTTAAAACCTGTCAACAGCAAGCAATTCATTTAAATGTTTTTCCAGCAACTAAATCCATGAAAGTGAAAATAAATATCTCGCTTTTTATTTATTAGTTCCACCCGATTTCAAGCTCAGTTCGTCCTGTCCTGTCCTGTTCTGTCCTGGCCTGGCTTTTTTTTTTGGCCGTGTCGCATTGCGTCTAAACGGATTTTGGCGCTGTGCCGAGAATGGAATTCATTAATTGCGTGTGGGACAAAGTTTTTGGCCGTACTGCCAACTGCTTGTAATTGGGCACCAGGGAAAGTCCTACAAAGCCCCAGGAAAAGTGGGCTACCGAGTGGATGTGGTGGGTGTGCTGGGTGGTGGGTGTGAGGTTTGTCCTTGCGGCCAGTCTCAATCTGTGCTCCCAGCCCTTCCTCTGCCCCCTCTTAATGGGTCACTCCAAGTTGAATGCATTTCTGATTGCTGGCAATAAATCAAAGATTGTCTGATGGCTGGCTAAGACCCACTTTTACAGTTCCCATAAAGGATTCAGCGACTGAAAATAGAGATGGAGAGTGCATTAAAGTTAAATGGACTTGGACTAAATGCTGCAAATAGCAGCCATAACAAACAGTATGGACACACACCAGAGTCCAAATACAAGCATACATATGTACATATGTATATATGTATATATGTATATATAGTAAAGAGCGAGAGAGAGATTGTAGCTGTATCTGCGACAATGGCTAGAGCTGAAACAATGGTAAATAACGACTAGAAAATTGTAAAAAATGTTGACAATGTTTCTCATGGCTGGGCTGGCGGCAAATCCTTTTCCCCCCATCCATGCTTTATTTTTAGTGCGACAGTAAATGCGTCAGTCTACCCATCTCTTTCCGCCATCTCTGTCTGTCTCACTTTGTCTGTCTCTATGTCCCTCTGTCTGGCTTTGGAATGCTTTTTGTTGCAGTTTTCACAGTCGAGTGCCCTCATTGTTTTCGCTGTCAGCGAGCGGCGCGTCGACAATGAATAATTAGAAATTCGTTGAAGGTCCATTGCTCATTTCCCACACCCCCAAACCAACCAACCATCCACCCCTAACCATCTCCACCTAACACATTCCCATCTCCCCCTTGCATAGGGGGACCGCCACAGTTTGTTCATGCGTCTTTTAATTTGTTGCCCCATGGACAGCAAATCAAACATTGACCATTTTTGGACTGCTGAATTCCTTTTTTCTTTGGCTTTTTGCTCTTTGCTATAGTCACAATATTTTGAATATCACAACGAGTATATCATTGCCAGAGGCTTGACTCCATCGAGTGTTTGTTTCATTGTTGTGAATATAATAAGCAGCTGACTGAATGCTGCTTCATAGATGAAAGTTGCGCTGAAAGTAAATATTAAAGTTTTTCCTTTAATTTAGAACATTTTTTTCAATATCTTCTATTCCTTATGGGAGGGGAGCTATGCATAGCTATGGTAGTTTGAAGGCCGAGCATCCTGGGCACAGCAAAAAAAAATGGCAGTCAGCAGTCAGTCAGTCTCGAAGCCCTTGGGGTCCCTATCATTTACTGATATTTGATGAGCATCTTTGCTTGTTCGTAGTAAAATTTAATTTCCTAAGTGTAAGTGTTGGCCCGGATATGAATGGCAGCGCCTTGAATTCTGAGTCTGCTCCGCTCCCATTTACAGCTTTGAGTTTGGTGTTTTATGGATATGGGTTTATGCATACATTTTCCACATTGATTTTGCAAAGCATTAGAAGGAGCACGCCCTGGCCGGGGTGGACTAGACTTCAATGAAATTTTCAAGTGCATAAATAAAATCTCAAATGCCATTAAGAGAATTTTAGCCGCCATTAAAGCAATATGGCCAGACCCGTGCCCCGTCCCCCGTCCCCCGTCCCAGTCCCCTCCCCTGGTCGCTGACTATTATCCCAAGAAATACGATTATCGCGTAAAATTAACGCGAAATTAATGCAAACTACGCGCGCCCAGCCCCAAGGATGAGAGAGTCTGAGACAGCTTTAGTGGAGAAGCTGAATATTTCCTTCTTGGTCAGAGCATTAAGGAGTAATCTCAACATGGGCGTTAATTCTGCGAATTGTAATCAACTGAGAACGTGGCCGTAATGAAGCTGTTGTGGCATAGACCCCCAGCATTGACCACGTCAAAGTCAACACTCCAACAAGTGCAAACAGGGGGCTCGAGAAATTTTCGCCATCGGGCGCCAATAGAAACAATGGCCGGACGGGCCGTGCCGTGGCCAGACCCAAAGGCCCCCACGCAAAACAATGGAGCCGCTAAAACAATGGCAGGCGACAAAAGGTAACCGCGAAAAGGATAACTACCAGCCGGGAGCAGGCAACACCGAGGACAGAGAACAGCGAACAGCGAACAGGACCAGAAACCGGACCGGATCGGACCGGATCGGGGGAACCAGCAACCGCAGGTCGAACCTCCTGGCATTTTGGCAACATTCCATAACCCACCCCACCCCAACCCCCACCCTCTTGCCCATAACTTTATCTGCAGGGCTTTGTGCATGGCCGCTGCTGTGGAGGAGCCCTCCCCCCGGCAGCAGGCATGTAGAGAGCACAAAATTTGTTAAATTAACTAGATAATTTTAAATGAAATTTTCACAGCAGCCACAATTTTAAACACCAAATTTTGGACTATAAAGCACGAATTATGAAGGATTTGTATGGCCATCGATTGCGTGGTCTGTATGGAATGTGGGCAATCAAATTTACAAAGCTTTGAGCGGTAATAGCGCGGTTTACTGTTTATTTGAAGGGAATGTCATAGTTATTTATTATAGGTTCCATTTAAAAGGTTAATTTTAAAGGAAATATAGCCTTAAAAGTTGCACTATGTATATGTCCTTGTTCTCCTTTATGCTCATAACTGTTTGTCCACAAATTAAAGTACAAATTTACAACAAGGAAACAGTGAGCGAGAGAGAGAGAGGGGGTGCGAGTAAAGAGAGAACGCTTAGCAGAGAGCCAACAAAGGCAAAGGAACTTTTGAGTCCGAGGTATACCAAAGTAAATTGTTGCTGTTGGCCCTGGTAATAAAATATTTGTCGAGCGCCATTTACAAAGTCATTTTCAAGCTCAATGTACTTTCAAAGTAATGCGCTCCACCTGCCCGCATTCACTTCGCAGTCCCAATGCCCTCGCCACTCCGCTTTCCCTCTACCAAACCTGCTCCACCTCTCTCTGCTTATTGCTTGCGGCCCAGCAGCCGTTGTTCTAGTTATACCCTTGGAAGGAGGGGTCCTACGATTTTTGAGTGAATATTTGAAGAGGAAAAAAATGAATGAAATGTAAAAATCATATGGAATATATGTATGTACATACAGACATAAAAACATATGTACATACATAAGTACATTTATCTGCTAGGGTATCCAACTCTTCGGCTTGCAAGGCTCTTCTGTTTTTCTTGTTTCTAGTTTTTATTGCGTTCGTTTGCCATTTATGGTCGCGTTTCAGGTGGCTGATGTTGTTGCTGCTTCTATTGCTGCTCCTCCTGCTGTGGGGGAGGGACGGGGCAACTGAGCTTAGGTGCGATATTTGAGGCATCAGCGTCGCTGTCGCTTCGTTTGCCTTGCCAAACACGTGCTTTCATTTAAAATGCCGTAAATATATCGCGTAAATATAGATTTTTTTTTCTTCTTTCTCCTTTCTTCCTTTTTGGCTGTTGACATTCGACTAAGGCTATATGTAACTCGTATTGCATTTTTTATTATTGAATATTTTTCATTGCTAACGGGAGTCGCGGATTGCGTGAGACAAATGCCAAAAGAGTTGGAGCACCCTTTGTACTTGTGTGTGCACCACAATGTGGTAGGAACCAGGTGCTTTGGCTACCAAAAAGAGTAATCACCACACAAGAGAAGAGAGAGATTACGCAGAGATTTGTTCACTTAAATTGGCGCACAAATTGTATCGAATAAACGCAGCTGCTTCCACTACACATTTTAATCACACAATCAATAGCGGAAAGTGGCGAAAATCAGAGCTGACAAATTTTGATTTCTTACGAAAAATAATAATAAATAATTTAATTGTTAGTGTAACTGCTGCACTTATGGATAAGCTTAGTCAATCCAGTAGCGGCCTCGATTAACCAGTACGCAGACGAAATTAGACACGAACAGACGCGAACAGCCACGCACAGACACGTGAAACAAGTGAGAGTTTGCCGTCTCTCTCCCGCAAATCTCTCTCTCTGAAATATCTTTCTCTCTTTTTCGCCCAGCAATCTACATAAATACATCCACAATCAGTTGCTCTCCGCCCGCCGCTCCACATTCGCAATCCACGAGCAGCGCTGCCACCTGGATCAACGTTTTGTGTGCATGGACGCAAAGAGATAAGCCCCAAGAACCACAAGCAAGAGCACTGCGCTGTCAGCTTGCACTACTCCCAAATGGACAGCCGAAAAAGTGCATAAAGTGCACAAGAGCAAAAAAAAAACACGCACGCACACACAAACACACACACACACACGCAGCGATGTAAAAACTTGAGAGAAATTTGCATAATTGCGGTTAATTGGAATAAACATGTTAATGAGCTTGGAGAGTCCCAGAGAGTCTGCGTGCCATGTTGCATCAGCAAAACTTGCAACATAAATGCAGAAAGAAGACTCCAACCGACCCACCACCACCAAACACCGACATGTCACCGTGTAATGACGCCCGTATGCTTTCTCCAGATTAACCCATATTCCGCATTGGACATAAATATGTCAGCATAAGAGGTACACAAAAGGAATACTGTGGGAGTGAAAATGGAGGGAGGGAGAGAAAATATAAATTCAACTTCATGACCAAAAGACGTGCAAAGTGCAGACGATTATGCCAGTCATAAACCGATTAGGTCACATGAATATTTATGGATGGACGCGACGAGAGAGCTGAAGAGCTCCAAGTGCAACTGCAACTGGAGTTGAAAGAGGAACGAACACTGAAACCAGAGCTGAATGGGGGGCATGCAACAAGCGAATGGATATATTCCACTTAGCTGCCCCATAATCATATTTCCGCCGTATGTGACCGAGGCCGGTGAATGCGAAAAATGTTGAAAATGATTTCAGGCAAAAAACCTTTAAGATTTTTAAAGAGGAAGTGCTTGAAGGCGTATTGATATCGATGTGCTCCCCAAATCAAGGAAATAAATGTAAAAATAGATACCATGAACTCGAATTGCCCTTGGGGTTGCCATTAGCTTGTTTCCGGGACAAGAGAAAGCATCAGCAACAGGAACAGACTTCAGGAAGAGCAAAGAAAGCGTTTAAATTGTGCGCGTCATGGAGAAAAATGTACGAGAGGAGTAGCTATAAAAGTACGTGGTCAGTGCTGTGAAGTTTTTCCAATAATTTCCAACCATTCCTCTAGATATATTCCCAAAATTAAATCATACTGGTAGGTATATATTTAATTAAAGTTTTTTTTACTTTAATTCACTGCTCTCGTAGTTCCCTTGAAACGATTTGCACAGCTTTTCATGCGTGCAAAAAGGATGGACAGAGGAGGTTGGAAACTCCAACTCCAATTCCCATATTGCTATGATATGTAAAAACTTTTTTCATTCTTTTCCCTTTGCTTTTGACTGCTTTTGACAGCCCTTTGTCGATTGTTGTTATATCGATGTTGCGCAACTGTTTGTAAGGAAAAGAAAACAATAGTTGGAATCAATAAAGCGTTTTCCTTCGTTTCATTCGCTTCGTAAATATAAATAATACATTTGCATTTAAAAGGATTTTCATCACGCATTGCATTCGTTTTATTGCCTATGCAAACAATAAAGTATTCTTTTTTTTTTTATGCGGCCAGAAATCATCAGACATGATGAATGATGTATGGTTTCCACCCCCACTGTCTGTCTGTCTGTTGCACACTCCCCCACGCAAAACTGTCACTTGAAGGCCACTCACAGAGAGATATGTATGTATGTACATGCCACATATACGCTGCCCCATTCATCACTCTCAGGATGTGCGGTTGTGGTGTGGTGCCATCTTGACCTTCGCCAACAGATACATTGTCTGGCGAAAGTTTTTGGCTTCCTGATTTATGCCTTGGCATGAATTAAATCGATTTTAATCGTTCCCTCAAGTGAGTGCAATGAAGTGCTCAATAAAACACACGCGAGTCGGCGTGACTCCTTCTAGAGGAGAAAAGCCAAGCAGAGTCTGTCCGTTTGTTTGTGTTTCTTTCAGTTGATTTGTTCATCGATAAATCTCTTTATCGCCATAATCGTTAAAGCGTTCATTCGTCACGGACTTTGATTGCTCCCACCAGCCAAACAATAGAGTCAACTTCCATTGAGACAGTGGTTGGAAAGCTATTTTGAAGGGAGTCAAATTAAATAAACTACACAAATTTTGGGGAGATGAAGAGAGGGAACATCAGTTAGAGAAACTACAAAGATATATGGTTAATAGTGTGTAATGAACTCTCCTCCTACATCCGGCATTCACCCTCCTTCAACTATTTCAATCGAAATCATAACTTTCATTCCTCGTTCATGCACACCACTGTTCAAATTCCGCATTGGGCGTGGGCCGTGTTGTTTTGTGCCATAGTTGAACGCACACAATGTGCTCAATGGGTTGTTAGATATTTGTCCTGAGCCTCGGCAACGCCCCACAAACCCAACAACCATCCTGCGCTACTCCCTCCCTCCCTATACATCCACAGAAACCGGCTACTGGGCGGGGAGGGGAGTGTGTGCATTGATGGATTTTACGGAGAGCAAACAATTTAATAACTGATTAAGCGCGCTGCTCTCTGGCGATGGTTGTCTGTTTGCACACGTGATAAGGCTTACAGCCGCTTAGGCAACCATAACAGAGACACCTGCTAAATGAGCTCACAATAGCCTTGTTAGCTGATGCCGGCATTAGCCAACATACCCCTGAAAGAATAACCCAACACATTTGGTGGGCAGAGAGAGGAATGTTTGTCACAGGATTTGGTAGTGCCACAATTTTGGAAATTACTCGGATGTACGGTATAAACTGTTGCAGAGGGACATAGATAAAATATCAGTGCCTGGCAGCATCAACAGCTTGGTAAACAAATTTCCATTTGCTGTTGTAAAATGTAACAAAACTTTTACGCCTCTCCATACACACATATACTCGTACATACATATATGTATGTACATATGTATGTGAGTGAGTGAGTGTGTAATGTTTTACGAATTTTGTGATTTATTGTAAAAGTTTTTATGCACATTTCAGTTGCTGTTCAAATAGTTGAATGGCGATATGGTTAGAGTGTATGTATGCACTATATACATATGTATGTATGTATGTTGACGGCTACCTGACAGTCAGACTGCATAATGTAAGTGTTAGGCACTTTGCTGTTGAAATTTTAGCCATGTGAAATGCAATTAGAGCGTGGATAAAAGTGTTTGGAACAGGCACTACCCCAACTATTGCAAAAGAGTCCCCAAAATGATGTCGCAGTTGGTAATTTTCCACGGCTAAATGTTAGGTGCGCCAGCAGCCATAATTTGTAATTAAAACACACATAAAATGGAGCAGGGAAATTATGCTGAAAAAACATGGCAGGCTGCTAAAATCATCCAAGGTTTAGGCTTTATTTATGAACTATATCAAGTAGAATAGGAAACCCTGCTAAGACATATTCTGCAGCAATGGTAGGTGGCCAATTTAATGGCATAAATTCATATACATTTTGTATCTTGTGGCTCAAGCTTACAGCCATGTTAAACTACTTAATCTCAATGCTCAATCTCTCCAATGAAAATCAAATAAAAATTCCATTTGCCCACAAAAGTATTTTACAAGCAAATACTCTCCCCCGAAAGTAAACAAAAGCAAAGTGCAATGAACCCAACCGCAAGCAAAACAGTTCGAAAAAAGCGAACGTAGTAAAATCTTTCATTGGATTTCGTTTGTGGAATTTTCCACTTGAAGCTGGAGCCTGGGATGCGACATTTCTCTTGATCAACATCGGTCTGAATGTTTTTAATTTCAATTTTCGCTTTTCGTACGACCCCCTGTTGTGTCATCTTGATTGACAAATTGAAATAAATAGCTAAAGATACATCAGACGAATGCCAAACATACATATTGATTTTCGTCTCAGGGATTTGAAGGAGCTGGCTAGCAAATAGCAGATGCTCTCAGAGGCAGCTGCCAGCGCCTAGAATTAAGTTAATTTATCCAGTTTTGGGTTACTCAATTCAGCAGTTTGGCTTAGTCGTGTATGAACTGAATTATTAATGAAACCAAGTAAGTGAGCAGCAGCACGAAAGAAATTTATTGTGTGCCGACAGTTGGATGATGTCAAAACGAATGCCAGAACAATGATAAATTAATTAGCAGCAAGAAAAGGCCAAGCAACACGTGCCACAAATGTGTAATAACTAATTAAAGGCGTTCCAAAACTTGCACCAAGATTCTAGTAGAGTTTCCTTAAAGCACAAATCTCTCTGTCCCTGCTGGCTGGCTCTGGCTCTGTCTCTGGCTTATCTTATCTAACAAGCCGAGTGGAAAGCATAATTCGCTGTTGGCGGAACACAATGGCCGGGGCAGGACACCTTGGTTGTCTGTTGATAATTACAAGGACAAGGCGATAAGGATAAGCGACAACTGCAGTCCATTCAACAAAACCTAATACAACGAACAAAGGCCCAGCAAAGACAGATAGAGAGAGAGAGAGAGAATAGAAGCACAGAAGAGGCCGCCCCCCGCCCCCGCAAACCAGATGAAATCCATGCAAAGTGTACGATGATGATGACGACAAAAATGGGATCATACCGAATTGCAAACAATGCGGCTAAAACTTTTCCTGCTCGTAATTAAGCCAGAAGTGTGTACTCACAGGGAGGGGCCAGGGAGATTGGGTTGGGTATCTGCTTTTAAATTGCATTCCGCATAACGCATACATACGTCCGGGTGTGTCATTCACATTAGTCAAACAAACACCTATTTATTGGTTGCCTACGGCTGGCTCATCACAGACCTGTCAGTGGAGGCCTCATCACCTGCCATTATCTCTACCTGTCTCTGTCTATTTATGGTTTCGTTCTCTCTCTCTCTCTCTGTCTGTCTCTCTCTCTATTCTAACTGCCTCTCCATCTCATTGCATAATTAATGCTCTGACCATAGGCCATCACTCATACGCCCCATTGGCTGTTCAACGTGTGGCTTTTTCGGGTTCCTTTAAACTTGCCCATTTTCTACACAGAAATTTCTTCTGTTTTCTCCTCTCTCTCTCTCTATCTATTTATTTTTAATTTGATTAGTTTCCCCTGCTCTTTTGAAATAGTTTGGTTAATAAAACTTCTCCTTGTAAGCAACAGAAGTCAAGAGGAATGGAGTCAAAGAACATTCGCGGTTTCCCATTTCACACAGCAACCAAAAAATAAAAAGGAAGAGTTGGAGAAAGAGAAACACAAACAAAACCAAATAAAAGTAGAATCGGAAGAAGAGAACTTCTAACGAAAAAAAACAAATAACAACTGGCGAAGACTTGGATACCCCTCTTTGAGTGGGGTTCTGACAAGAGCTATGAGATAAGCATAGACAGAATGTACATGCAAACATTAAACATAGTTTCAATATCGTGTCAAAAGTCCTAAGGGCACCTCTGTTGTATTTCATTACTTAATCAAGTAAAATCGTAATACCCTTTGCAGGGCACACAGCGGAAATGTAGCAAATGCTGGGCAACCCCTAGCACAAAAATCATGAAAAGGCATACCATACACCCCATCTTCTGTCTGCCCGAGACACCTATACTCCACTGCCTCTCTCTCTCTCGCCACCACACCTACCTACCACACCTACCTACCAACCAACCTTTCAAGCATTGCTGTGCGGAAAAATGGCGAGTATAATCGCAATTATTTTTACCTGCCGGCACTTTTAGCACATTCCATTCGGGCAAAACTATGTGCGAATATTTCTTCGACTGGAAAATGAAATAGTGAGCGCTACAGTGAGCCATAGCCATAGAGTGGTGGAGGAGGGGCCACATGCCACAAAGGCGGGGGGAATGTAGAGCACTAGGAAGGGCAACGGAAAAACTGCTAGAAAATGTTGGAGTAAAAAAGGCAAACTAGAAACTTTCGAAAGTTATGTTCGGTAAGCACTTACTCGTAAAGTTGTTGTTGTTGTTTTAGTTGCTTATTTTATGTACATTATAAATCGGTTAAAACTGCTCGGGGCACGGGGTCCGTTAACTGGGGGGGGGGGGTTAACTTCTAACTAAATTGAAAAGTACAAGTGTTAGGCAGCAAAAAGAATCAACAGTGAGATTGAAAATGTTGCCTGGATGGGAAAGTCTGCATGGGAAATATATAAGTATTCAATTATTCCTTTTTATTAAATCTAAATGTATTAAAAATGTTTATATAAAGCAAAATGTCATTGAAATCCATTTTATTATCCCAACTATACTTTTTTTTACCATTAAATAAACATTAATTTCCCTATATTTCCTGTTTTTTTTTCCAACTCTCATAAGCAATACAAACAAATATCAGCAAAATGACATTTAATTGTGAACAATGCTGGGAATAGTGTAGGCCCAGGCTGTATGTATTATATTTAATTAACCTGTAATTAAAAGGGATTTAATTTAACACGTGTTCATTGGATTCAATGGGCCAATAAATACAGAGCCGCATATTGAACTAATTAAACAATTAATTTAAATTACAAACAGAGAGCAATATTCTACATACATACATATGTATGTATCTATGTACGTAAATAATTGCTTTTATATTCAAACGAAAATGGATCCACATTCAGGGCACATTCAGGGAACGTTTAAGGAACGAGCTGAAGGCGAAAGATTTTTCTATTTAAAGAAAATACAAATTTGGCAAGTGAATTGAAAATGAGCAAAGTCGGAGTACAGTTTTCATGTGGCATGGGCATGCAATTTATTTGAGTATCGAGCGGACAAAGCAAACTTCCTGGCCACTGTCAACAGTTACTGCCACTCTGTCAGTGACTGACACTGCCACTGTCAGTGCTGCTGCTGTTGCTGTTGCAACTGCTTGCCTTTGCCAGTGGAACTGCAATGGCAACTGCTATTTTCTGTAGAATGTCCTTTCCTCCTTGGGCGAGTCTTTGTTTAGAGAGGAAGAATTATAATTTTCCTGCGTACCCGACAAACTTTTCACTCAACCCAAGAAGATATAAAAAAGCAGAAGGTTTTACCAAGTCGAATCTTGGGATTCCCTTTTAAAATCATAATTTTCTTATCAAACTTGAATGAACTTTAATTAAGTGGTGTGGAAACATATTAAAGTTGTAGGTATACAATATACATGCGGCCCAATAAATGAGACAGTAAAATGCACGCTCTATGCTAAGTTGCAGGCTTAAAGGTTTTTTCTTTTCATTAAAAGTCTCTTCGAAGGCATAGTACAGCCTCTTAAAAGAGTGTAATGGCATATAGTACTCGTATATCCACTCTACACATATCATATGTATACTCGTGCATAGTTATATTCCACAATGTCTCTGATGTGTTTGTCTGCGAGCTGCTTTTGTCGAGAGTAACTGCAACTTATTTTGCATATCTTAAAAAATAGAACATACGCAAAGATATCCCTCCCGAGTATTCCCATTCCCAGCCTCAGAATCTCGCGCCAGAGACCATTATAATACAATAACATGGAGAATGAGGAGAGGGTTTTCGGGGGGGGATGTGATAGTGCAGCTGCTGCCAGAGCCATAAAGTTTTCGGTCTATAAGGAAGTTATGGCATTTCCCTCTTGGCTTCCGTTCTCTCTCTTGGTTTTGGCCAAATAAAAAATTGCCTCAGAGAGCTGGGATACAGAGAGAGAATGAAATATTCAAATTTCAGCTGCGTGTACTGCTCGCCGACAAGGAAAGTGATTATAGAGATATGGGGCCACAGAAAAGGAGTACAAGTCCATGGCGAATTCCTCAAGTTGGCTTCTACTGGCTTCTTGGCCGGAAGTTAATGAAATGAGACCACAGACAAACTGCTGTTGGCCAAAATGCCAGACAAAAAAGAGCAAAAGGGAAAGAGAAAAGGGAGAGAGAGAGAGATGGTAGGGGCTTTAAGCGAAAGTTTTTACCACTCAACACTCGAGTGGCTTTTTTTGCCGAGAGACTATTTTGTATTCAAATTAACAGAGTGCCAGCGATGAGAGATGTATGTGCTTACAGTGAGTCGAATGGTTCGTATCCCTTGCATTACGATTGGTTGTTGCTTCATTTTGGTTTCGATAGGCAAAGAGATTGAGAGTCCTATGATCTTTCATTTCTTCAGTCATCTCAGTGATTTTGATTATATTTTTTGCTGCTGTACCTCAATTAATCTCTTAACACAGCTTATATTTAATTTAATCTCTAGTCTCTCAGAAACGATTATCCAATTCACTTTTCCACTATGTAAAATCAGAAAAAATCCAAATATTCCCCAGTTCCATCTTCAGTTTTAATCCCATCATTCTCTTTTAGCACCCACCCACCCATCAATGGGTGTGGCAAATGCCATACTTTGGTCAGTTTTTAAAATATCCCAACATAGTTGCCTGCCAGACACAATTTTGCACAATTTTTAATCTACAGTTTTGTTTTTCCTTCGGGTTGCCATGGGTGGTGGTCAAGGGTGCAGGGGGGTGGGGGATGCAGTACGCAGCATAGTGGAGTTGGGTGGGAGTTGGTTGGTACGCGATGGGTTGGAAAGCAATTTCGCATTACTTTTGTTTTAATATTGCACCAAATGGCTGAAAGCAACTTGGCATATGTGCGAACTACCACCACACACGCAGCGCCACAACACAAAGACACGCACATAGACACACACACACACACACAAACAGAGAGAGGAAAAAAACACACACACACATTGGAACAGTCATCTATTGTTATACCCAGTACTTGTAAAAAACAGGGGTATCTTAGGCATCGATCAATATATGTCTATATCTATATATCTTGGACTGAGCTGATCTTGGACACTATACTCGAGCTAAAGTCATATAAATTATATGATATAATATTTGTTTTAATAGTGAATGTGAATTGGTTTATAGATAAAAAAGTTCAAATATTTTCTAAGCCAGAATAAAGAAAAAAGGGAAAAAGGGAGAAAGTTTCTCACAAATTCTCAATTTCTTTTTATTTCCCCACTAGAAAAGTTTACCCTATGCGAGTAGTAGATATAGATATCATATGAAATATCATAGATATCAAAAAAAGACAGAAAAAATAAGAATCTTTGGTATCTGCAATTAATTAATAAAGTCCATCCTTACCTGCTATCTCAATAGACATATATATACATCAATATGTATCCATTCTCCTTTCATATTCGTACTCCAAATTATATGCTTGTTAGGGTACCTTTCATTCGTTATATTCGACAGACAATGGTGTTTTTTTTTGTTCCTATTATTTGTTGAGTCTGTGAGCAGCAGCAGCAGCAGCAGCAGGACAGCAGCGACCACATGAACGGGGACGGAACATGGCTGATGCGGATGTGTTTTATTTGCCACTCACTCGCGGACAGAACACTATCCCCCGCAAACCATGCTCCCCCCCACCACCACGCACCCAGCTTTCTGTTTGTGTGCGTGTGCGTGCTCAAGTGGGTGTGGAACGCTTTCCCTTTCTGGGCAGCCAAGGCCAAAGCCAGACCGTGCCGCTGCATTTGCCAACACCAACCCCAACCAAAAAACAATTTCAAATTATGTTAAAAAAAAATTAAACAAAAAAATACACTCACAGTCTCTCTCACACACACACACACACACACACACTCATGCTGAGTGGGGCAGTGGGGAAAATTGCAATAAAAAAAGTTTTTGTGTGATTTCCCTCAACAATAAAATAACTGTGCGGACGAAAATAGTAAATGCTTTTATTAAAACGTTTTCCAGCTTACTTCTCCCCCGTCAAACTTGTGTAAACATATTTCAACTTTTATCATTTACGTTGCTTCCACTCATTCCTCTCTCGTCCTGCCGCCCATAAACACCTCCCGCTCTGCATATGTATGTATGTATCTGCCCAGCAAAAATCTCTCATGCTCTCCAAGCAATTAATAATAAGTTAAGGACATATTTGGAAAAAAGTAGCTCATAATCATGATTATTTTACGAGCATTTAATGCACAAGGAAATTTATTTATGTGGTTCTGTCGAGTGTTAAGGTGCGTTGGGAACTTAAAGAGGGGGATGCCATTGCAGTGTGATTTAAAATAATTTATATATTTTTCGTACGCTTTGGTAATGCGATTAGAAGATTGAGTCACGATTGAAGATTGATAGAGAACTCCCAGCTGAATTATTTTACACACTTTCTCAGGCACTAAATTGGGTCACTTGTTCAATAGAACAAACAGCGCCCAAATGCGTTGCCATAGAAAAAATTAAAATTGCATTCAAGTGGAAACAAGGGACCAGCTTAAGGCTACTCCAGGGACACAGTATCCCTCGTTGCTGCGTAGAGGGAAATAACAATAAAATATCACTCATAGAAAAATCAACATTTTATACAAATGAAACAAAAAACCAGAGAGAGAGAGAGAGGGAGCGTAATACAATCGAGAGACAAACATAAAGAGGAACTTTCACAGAAAATCAATCAGTTGATGGAATGCTTTTACAAAAATTACAATAATCATGAGTACATTGTGAATGGTATTCATTGGGGGGGGGGGGGGGGGGGGGGGTGCTGGTGGGTGGTTGGTTAGCAATCTATTTATATGCACATATTAATAAGTTTCATTTGTCCACAGGGAAACAATAATAATGTGACCTGAATTTCAAGCAGGGGATGCTCCTTTTTTTATTATGTCAAAAGATTGAATTTGAAATTTACTTTTCATCAATGAATTTCCAATGAATTTTACAACGCAAACTTTGGATCATGCGAATGCAACATAAAACCAGAAATCAGTTTTAATATTGACTAATAATCATTAATCAACTTAATTATTCTGGCGGTTTATGCCACAAACTAATTAATGGCTGGGCTTGAGGCCTGAGTGAAATTAAAGATATTAAGCAGCTGGTGGGCTTGGCGGAGAAACGCAGCCGCAGACATCAAAGCTGGATTTTTGTCTTGGCCATAATTAATAATCGCTGGGGCATGCCTCCTCTTGAGTGTGGCACATCCCACAGCGCATATCAAAGCCAGTCTGAAATCAAATCATACGAATTGCAATGACAGTGACAGCCGCCAAACCCAATTACCTCATGTCAAACACATGAATATGCAAATGAGAACTCAGCTTCGCTTTAAGTATAATCCTGATAATCCAATTTTATTTCTATAATTAGCCAAAATATATAGCTTAATAATATGCTCCTTCTTGGGTGCCTTCTTGCCTTTTTGCCCTTCTTTGCCTTTCTTTCCCTTCTTTCCCTACTATCTCTGCTCAACCGTTGGCTGGCTCACTGAGAGCCGCGACCCCACTAGTTTGTATGGTGTGTGGTTTGGGGGGGGGGTATCCCGTTTAGATGCACGAATCCCAGTGCTTGGTCCATTTGATGGGCTCCAGAGTGCCCAAATCCAGCTTCCAGATGGCACCATTCCTATTCTTCTCAATGGCCTTGACAAAGTTCTTGCCACACTGCTTAGTTGTCTGTGTGGGATACTCCAGCAACTTTGCAGCCACCTCGGGCTCAACATCCAGCCACGAGTTGAATTTCTGGACCAGTGTGGTCTTGGTGATGCCCGGATTCACAGTGTACGCGGTGACGCCGGTGATGTGTGCAAGCTTCGCCAGGGAGGAGGTGAAGTTAACCACCGCGGCCTTGCTGCCCGAGTAAACGGGCACCTGGTAGATGGCATTGAAGCCGGTGACGGAACCAATGTTGCAAACGATGCCACCTGGTCCGGAGTTGCGCTTGTCCCAGAACTCCATAATGGCTGTGGTGGTGTTGACCAGGCCCGTATAGTTAACGGCAATGGTGCGCTCAATCTCATGATCGTCGAGAATGCCAGCACCGTTGATCAGGACATGAATTTTCTTGTGCTTGGCAAAGATGGTCTTCAGCAGCTTGCTCGTCTCACATAGCGGCACGGTCACATCGTAGGGATAGAAGGAGACTTTGACCTTGGGATTGATTTTCTTCAGCTCGGCAATGTCCTTCTTATTGTTAATGCGATCCAGCAGGATCAGGCTCTTCAGATCACGCTTAACCAACTCCCGGCTGGTGTCCAGGCCAATGCAGCCCAGACCGGCCACGAAAATTACATTCTTGTTCTTGAGTGACCATTTGTCCTTTTTGTCGTTTTTGCCCTTTTTGACCTTCTTGCAATTTGTACTTTTCAACTTGATCGGTTGAGTTGTATTCGAAGAAACGCTGGGCCGCCTGCCGGACCTGACAACTGTACTGAGACTATAATTATTGTTGGCCTCCACGAGCCTGCTCTCCGGATTGAGAGTGGACAGGTCCACTTGGCTGTCCATGTTGTTCAGCATCTTGAAGCAGTTGTCGGGTAGCTTGCCTTGTTTGTGCGACTTCGTGGTCCCGTCCTTCGCTTGCTTCTTGTCGGGCACCTTCGTGAGCAGGTAGAATTCTCCCTCTGGTGTGCCCTCCTTGCTGTCCGTCTGGATGCTGGGCAGCTTGGGGCACACATCCTTCAGTTCTATGCCGCGATAGAATACCCCCTTCTGGGAGTCCACAGAGGAGGTGTCGCGCATGAGGAGCAGCAGGCCAGGCTCTTCCCCAATCTCCTTGCTCACCTTGGTATCGCTCAGCTTCTTGATGCCCAGCATCTTTTCACACTCCTGCGGTATCTTCTTCGACGGGCTACCACCATCGCTGTACATTCGCAGCGAACTCAGCCGGATGTTATTCTGTGTTCACCATTGATGGAGGATTAGGTCAGGGTGGACAGCTCCAAAGGGTCCTACCTACCTTCCAATAAAACTCGACACATTTCAAGGCTTGCTTAGATCCAGATTTCAGTAGCGACCGACCCATTTAGGAGAAAAAAAAAAAGAAAAATAAAACAATAAAAAAAAAACTTGGAATTTAGAAAAAAAAATTTTTAAATTTAGAAAAAAAATTTCGTATTTTGAACAACCGGAATGTCTCAGTGTCTGACCGGTCGGCGAGTGACTGACGAAACTGTTAGAAAATCTGTGAAAACTGCAAAAGGTTAAAAGAAAGGGGACTAGATGAAATATATTTGGATACTCGTAGAGGATGTATTGAACTCAAAACTATGATCGTAGTCGTGGGTACTACATTAAGTACAGTCTCATATTGCATTTTAGTTGGTGGAGAACCCATCAAGACAGCTCAGCAGGAGAAGGAAGTCAGCCTAAAAAGAAGGTACATACATATGTATGTACATATGTACTTCATCGTATGTCCATTAATGAATATAAAAACTTTGCTAAAAGCGCTCTCCTTTAATATGCTTAACACATCTAAAATTATGAAAATCAATAACTTTTTAGCAATGGTTCATATTTTTTTTTGACCAGGGGACCAACTTTTCAAGCTCAAACAAAATTAATTCCTGTTTGTTTGTCACTTAACAACAAATGGTTCATTTATGGGATGGGTGAATGGGAGCTCCTCTTCCTCACTGTTATGTCCTCTCTTTCTGCTATTACTCGCCATATTTCTCCCTCTTTTGACCACTTTGTCTGGTAGTATTTACCCCTTTTTATCTTCCCCCTTCCCAGTGGGAAGCTCCATATGAAATGGCACAAAAATTAAATATCTATTTGTAGCTTCGGCCATTGGGGTATTTCTACCGTAACTTCAACTCATCTGCAAAGTGAGCAAGCGAAAGAGCATGTGTGTGTGTGTGTGTGTGTGTGTGTCTGTGTGAGTGTGTGTGTGTGTGTGTGAGTGAGTGAGTAAGTGGAATTGGTACTTTGACTGCATTTTTCATTCACAATTTTCGCCCATTGTGCCCTTCCACTTTGGGGAATTTTTTTTGTTGGTCTTTGCCGCCGCTGCCGCCGCTCAACAAATTTATATTTGTTTATTTTGTTTGCAGTTCTGATTTTTGTCCAGCTTTGGGGCAATCACAGCGAGCGAGCGAGTGAGTGCCTGGGGAAAAACTATATAACTTTGCTTTTAATTAAAACATATTTTACACACAGATACAGACCGACAAATAACTAAAAAAAAAAAAGCAAAATCCGTATAAATATATAGAAAAAATAATTTGTATGGCTGCTTCACTAACAGCCATCAAATGGAAATTAAAACTTTATCGCTTGATGGCACTCGCAGGGATTTTGCAAGCCACTCCATAGCCGCTGTCTCTTTTGGAAATTTCTCTGGCTGCCTCTCGTTCGCGTATCCTTTTCGGTCTTTGTGAATGGCATGGCCATTCAGTCAACAATTATCCCACTTGGACGTTATCCACTCATTATTTCACTCGCTCTTTTTTCGGCTGTACTCGAATTTCATTTTATTAATTAACATTCAATTAGCGAAAATTAATGCGCGCGGCCCTGCGCTCCATTTAAGTGGCATTTAAGCCATTCATAGGGCGTTTTTTTTCTCTGATTGTGAATAGTTTTACAAGAGTCTGCTTAGCTGAAGGGCGCTGTAGTTTTTCGTTAAATGGCATTCACTTCATTCAATTTTTTTTTTCGTTTTTTTATAAGTTTTAGTTTTATCTCTTTATTTGTGGGCCCTTTGCTTCGGCCACTTTTCCAGCTCTCTTCGTCTGTTCCTGCTCCTATTACTGTCTCCTGTCTCTTCTCTTGTTGATGTCCTTGTCCGCCTCTATAAATTTCACAAGTTCAGTACTTTTTTTTTTGCCTGCTTCAGCTTTGGTGTTTGGTTCATTACAAGTTTAAATAGTTTCCCTATCCTCTTCAGCTCTTTTGCCTTTTGGGCTTAGTCTTGAGTTTGGTCATATTATATTAGCCAGGGGCACATAAAAGGGAACCATATGAAATCTATGTACATAGTTCCTTGGGGTTCCTTTTACATGTGCTGAGAATATTATTAAATGTATATTTTAGCATTACATTAAGGGTATATAAGTATTCGGTGCGTTAATCCCATATCTTTCATGCATTTTTTCTCTCTCTCTGTCTCTTTTTCGCTTTGGCTTTGGCTTTGGCTTGGAGTGGACAACGCCCTTGAATACGAAATCGAATTTCGCACTTAAGCAGCTGTCAGCAACGGTATCTATCTTACTCTACCACCCACTATGCCCCTCTCTTTGTAACTCTCTCTATACTCCTCCACACCCACTTTTTTTCTGCCATTCTTCCCTTCTCTCCCTCGCTACTCTTTCTCCCTTTGCCGCCTTCCGCTTGACTCAACTTGGTCTTAGTGTTTTTCATTATACTCTTGCGGAGGGTATGGCGGTACCAGACCAAATGTTTGTACCTAACGATATGTATAGACTAAAATGGAATGGAAAATGGAAATAGTTCACAGAAGTAGTGCCTGTTCTCTCGCTGACTTTTCCTGCTTATGGATCGGTTGCTTCTATTTGCTCTCTGTCTCTCTCTTCTGGCTAATTGGGTGGAGTCCCCAGGGCTCTTCTGACATATTCAAATGTCTCTGCCAATCGGTTAATTACTGCACATTCCAATGGATTTGTTAGAGTATACAATTCTTCGGCCTATCAAAGCCATCCATCCTATATTATGCTTCTTTGTTGTTGCAAAACTTCACAGCATCACAGACAAGTTGTAAGCACAACAAAAAATGGCCCAAAGGAAAAAGGTTGAAAACAATTTTGTTGCTGCTCTCCTTAATGCATAATAGAAAGTGTCGTATCCATGGCAGCGAAAACTTTAAAATCATTTTATTAACACAACTTTGTTGCACACACACAAACACACAAAAAAATAAAAAAGAAAAGGCAAATAGATACGGCTGCAAGTCAAAGAGAGGGTCGCAGAGAGGGGCCACAAAGTCAGAAACAAATTGAAAGATATTCCTAGTTGGCAACGAACATTTGACTTGGTGTTTATCCTGTGGTGTTTGTACTGGAGGGGGTAGGAATTGCATTGCAGCTGCTTTAAAGTTTGTTGGATTGCTTAAAGTTTATCCTAAATGCAAATGCAAATGCAATTACAATACTTTCTATACACTCGTTCTTTGTGAAACCCCATCGATGGCATAGAATTCACAATCAGAGAGAGAGAGCGAGAGAGAGAGAGCGAAGGAGCTTACGTGAGTGAGTGCTTGGCGTGGTCTCCTGCTCCTTCACGAACTTTGACGTTTCCTCTAATGAAACTTCTACCGGCATACGTGTGTTCCTTTGTGTGTTGCAGGAACAGGATGTGTGTGTGTGTGTGTCTGTGTGTCTGTTTGAAGGAGTCTCCGGTTAGGTTGATATTGCTTGGCTTTTGTTGACATCACGTCGAACTTGTTACGGGTGTCGCTTCGATTTGCTCTCCCTTTTTTTCGGGTAGAGGGTGGGGTATTCTCTCGTTGTAAGTAACTCACGTGGTCTAGGGTCACGACGGGGCGCTGATTCTGGGTAGCAAGAACGTGGTCGCCTTGAGGGTCGGAGTGTTTTTGGGGTCAGCAAAGATATTGAATGAACGAAAACTTTTGGAACTGGAAGTACATAACGTCTGGAAGTTGCAGCTAAATTATGAATGAGGTTAAAGAGGTTTATATTCGCTGTCTATTAAATATATCAATCTTAGAATACAGGGAGAAAGTATTAAATGCTATTAAGCTATAAAAAATAATAATTTTTTTTTTCTTTTATTTGTTGAGTCTTTTCTATTAGAGACTGACGACAAGTATACAAATCTTTATCTAATACATTTATTTAATTAATTAAAAATATAATAAAAAAAATTAAAAATAATTAAACAAAACAAAACAAAATCGAGTTTAGATTGCCAATTGCCGATGATGCACCTCTTTAATGTGTAAAAATCTATGATTTCCCTATAACTAACGCCATCAATCTGGTATCAATCAATCAACTGCAACGAATACACAATGTACCTCTAGGCCATTTAATTACTGAATTATCGATTTAACATATTTCGAAATCCCAGTTCTTCATCAGGCGTGAATGGCATATTATTGGCACACGCATATTGCACCCGCACTCTGTTTATGATGGCAAAATATTTATACACGGACAATATGAAGTTAAATTTTTCATATCTGTGTAACGGCAGCAAACAGGCGGTGTGCAGCGGACGATAAATGCACGGAATCAATGTTAAATTATATTCGAAGAGCTGCACCCACCCACCCACCCATCCGATATGCCGAGGACTTGCTGCCGAGATTGTTAATAAATGTTTTATTGCCGTTTGGGCTTGGCTCAATTATTCATTAAATGCGCCTGTACCTTCGGCCCTTGCATTGAATAACTGATTAAATGACTGGGATAAACTGAGAGCATAATGAGTAATTAAGCGGTTAAGTGCCAGGCATAAAAGTCCTCAAGCACTCTTACAACTCCAGCTTTTCATTTTTCACTGTTGTATCTGGCTCCTTTTTGCCAGATTTATGCCAGGCACACAGGTCCCACGCAGCACGCTGAATGGATTTTTATTTCTTAAAAAAAAAAAAGAAGAACAAAAATAATATAAAACGAAATCAAAGTGGAATACGTTCAAGCACCATTTGGTCGGCAAGTGTTTGCATTCAGCTACCAGCTACCAGCTTCCAGCTTCAGAGAGAGAGAGCTACCAACAAGTTATTCAACTTGCTAAAGATGCTTTTATCTCACAGACACACGCGAAGTGGGGGTGATGGGGTTGCTGCCCCCAGAAGGAAATGCGGCCAAGTGGTGAACAGTTAACACAACACACATGTACATCCTCCTCTCAGCCACGACCCGCTACGACCCGACTCACGCCCACGCCCCGCCACGACTGGCATAACATTTCTCTGTGGGCCAAATTGAGTATTAAGTATTTTGAAGTTTTTTGTAAAAATATATACACAACAAAAAGGAGAGAGCAAAGAGTATCTTTGATTGCTTTCGATACACCTTTAAGCTACATATTTTCCATGGTGTAAGCTTACATAGATCCTTCAGCAACGAAACTGGTATTCTTTTTCAACGACTTGTAGAGGTTTTAGTACTATGAAGTATCTGTGGAACTGAGAGACTAGCTGGCAGATCTTTGTAAATGGGTAGGCTGACTGCTAATTCCCTTTTTATATGCTTCAAAGTTCTGATCAAATACAATATACCTTCTGTAAAAGTATATTTAACGAGAAGGAACGTGTGAGTCGCTTCTGGACGCGACTCTACTTTTATACCCGTACTCAGTCAGTATATAAATTTATGAGCTTATGATTGAAATTTAAAAAAAATTTTAAATTTTACATTTTAAATTTTTTTGCTACATTTGTTAACTACATCTACATGTAAAATGTAGATAATACATCTAGAACAAATATTCTACATCTACCATTTAGATTCTACATCTCCTCCGCTAGGGGTTGCTCGCGCATTGCACAGGGCAGAGTGTGTGCGAGCGAGACAGAGAATGAATAGCGTAAGCAGCGCCAGAGGAGGTGGGGGAAGCAACTGAAAATTAATTTCTTTATTCTGGCTATAATAATGATCCGATCTGGTTCAGATTCGGCAATCTGATAGATATGGTCATTCTCTACGATACTGCGTTTTTAGTTTTTTCGTATCTTCAAAATTGTGGATGCCACAGATTTTCGTCCTTTGTGAAGGCGGAAGGGGGCGGGGCGAAATTTTGAAATACACTTGTAACAGTGTGATATCACATGAGTCTGGAAAAAAAATTTCGTTGCTCTAGCTTCTATAGTCTCTGAGAACGAGGCGCTCATCAAGACGGACAGACGGACAGACGGACAGACGGACAGACAGACAGACAGACAGAGACTCGGCTATTGATGCTGATCAAGAATATATATACTTTATGGGGTCGGAAAATTTTCCTTCTCTGTGTTACACACATCGACTTTTACCACAAATACAGTATACCCCTTAACTCTTTTGAGTACGGGTATAAAAAGCAAGAGCAATAGCAGCGGCAGTAACGGAAGTGGCTGCTGGACCAGCCACACACATACACCCACACATACACCCACACACACACCCACGCACACCCACACAGACCCACACAACACCCACGCACACACACCCACATATACACCCACACATGCACCCACCCAACCCATCACAGACAGCCAGAGACGGAAGCGGAAGCACTCACATTACTCAGCATACTGAAAGTAGCCCAACGAGAAGAACTTTCATACTGATGACTGTACGTACGTAAAGGACGGACCCTCATCCACATCCCCCACCCATATAGCCCAGTCTCTGTGATGTGTACTTTTTCAATGTCGTTTATACGGCAGGTGCATGCCATTGGTGTGTTGGCTGCCTTTAAAGCAGATGGGAAAAAACTGAAGTTTCCAGATAAATAATAATCCCTTATTTGTATATCGAAGTAAAACCACAAAACGTAAGCCCATAAGCTGCTGCAGACTGAAATGTATCTTCTAGTTAAATCCAAAAATAATCTACATAAATATAAATAAATAGCCAATAAAATATTGTTATGATTTTGTATGCTTTTGTTTGACCTTTCGACTGGTCGAGGGGTCTGGGGGTGTGCATCAATTTAGTTTTATGGCCACATCTGGCCCCTTTTGGCAGTTGCGAGTTATTTATCTGCATGTTAAGATTTTTATAGAACACTCAAAGCGATTCTCATTGATTAACTTAATCGAAGTATTCGCTGCCCAAATAAGATTCAACATTTTATGCGGGTCCTTTGCAAGAGAACATTTTTTGATGGTCCATAAGTCAATCAATTAAATGGTTGGACCCATCTTGATGGAATGTGGACTCTCTCCCCCTCTCTCTTCTCTGCATTCTCTGTATCTCTTTCAGTTTCTCTTTGGTCTGAGCTGCGTCGCAATTTGGCCACACTCATTGCTCACTTTAAGTCTCGACATTTTGACTCTTGCAAATTAAAATAAATGGCATCACATTTTTTTTTCCTTAAGATTTTCAGTCTTCCCTCTCAAGTGCTCCATCTCCCTTTATCACTGTTTCTCTGTCTCTCCCTCTGCTCACTCTCTCTGCCCACAAGTGGATATTCAAGCGACATTAAGTTGACTTACTTTCAACGCCTTGAATTTTACTCGAAACATTTTCAAGTCTTTCTTTCAGACACGCAGAGAGAGAGAGAGAGACAGAGAGAGAGAGAGAGGAAAAACCATAAAGGGCATGCAATTTGATTGTAACAGATTTAATTACAAAGTTCCCCGAGCAAGTCGTGTGTTAAATTTGACCAAAAAGTTCAAACAAAAAAAAATGCATAATCTTAATGTCCAGCTAATGAGGCGTGAACAAGTCAAGGAAAAGTTGGCTTTGCTGTCGGTTTTGGGGGCAGGAGTTGAACTTTTCTTTTAATAAATTGAGTGTAATCTGTTACGCAAATTAAACAGAATCGGAAATGAGATAAACTGCTTTAATAAGGCTGATTCTTGGGGGGACATACATATAGGTAGAAAAAGAATGGGTGAGGGTGAGGGAATCTCCTCTCTGATGTTTCGTTACTGCAAGGAAAAAGTATGTAAATATACATAGTTTGGAAATGAATGAGAGTCTGCATTTATTAATCATTTAAAAATGTTCTTAGCACCCTCCGTATTTGACGGTGACTTTAGTTTGGTTTGGGTGAGATATTCACACACAGATGAATATGCAAATGATGATGATTTTACTTCTATAATTAGCCAAAACATTCCTTAAACATATGCTCCTTCTTTTTGGTTCTGATTCTGCCTTTAACACTTTTTGGGTCCCTTCTTCGATTTCTTCGACTTCTTTACCTTCTTGCACTTGTTTGCCTTCTTGCCTTTCTTCTTACCCTTCTTGCCCTTCTTGCCCTTCTTGCCCTTCTTTGATTTGGAAAGGAACTTGCAGAGGAAATCGGTGGTAAAGGATTTGGGCCTCTCAATGGGCGCTCCCAAAGCGCGTGCCCAAATCAGCTGCGGCAGCACGCCCAAGGCACGGGACACCCCGAAGAGTACCGTATAGAATTTCATCTCGGTCATGCCATAATACTGCAAGAGTACACCCGAATGGGCATCGACATTGGGATAGGGATTGGCCACCTTGCCCAGCTCCTTCAGCACCTTGGGTATGAGTTTCCAGAGCCGTGTGACAAGCTTAACACTCGGATCGTCCTTGCAGTTCTTCATCGCAAATGCGTTCTGCAGGGAGAAGCGAGGATCGGTCTGGCGCAGCACCGCATGGCCATAGCCGGGTACGACCTGAAGGAGGATTTGGGATTAGAAATTGCAGGCGTTGGAGGAGGGAGGGTAGCGGAAACCCACCCGACCACTCTTCAGCGTATCATTGATAAACTTGAGTATCTCCTCATCCGTTGGCTCACAGCCAATGGCTTCGATGAGCTGATTCAGCCAGACCAGCACCTCCTGGTTGGCCAATCCGTGCAGGGGTCCTGCCAGACCACACATGCCCGCCGAGAACGAGAGATACGGATCACTGAGAGCCGACCCCACCAGTTGGGTGGTGTGCGCCGAGACGTTGCCGCTCTCGTGATCGGCATGCAGGATGAGATAGAGTCGCATCAGATCCACAAAGTCCTTGTCCTTGTAGCCCATCATGTTGCAAAAGTTGTCGGACCAGTCCTTGGCGGAATCCAGCTTTCGGTTGCCTTTGCCGCCCTTGAAGATGTTGCTGTAGATGACCGCCGCGACGGTGGGCAGGAAGGCGCACAGATTCATCGAGTCCTCGTAGATGTACTCCCAGTATTTGGGCTTCTTCGCACCTTTGGTGTAGGCCTCCACGAACTTGCTCTCCGGATTGAGAGCGGCGCTGGCGGCACAGAACTGGGCCATCGGATGCACTCGCTTGTCCATGCTGTCCAGCAGCTTCAAGCAGTAGTCGGGGAGTTTGCCTCGCTTCTGCCACTCCGTGGTCACGGCCTTCGCTTGCTTCTTGTTGGGCATCTTTCCGGCCGTGAGCAGGTAGAATGCGCCCTCTGGTGTGCCCTCCTTGCTGTCCTTCTGGACACGGGGCAGCTTGGCGCACACGTCCTTCAGTGATATGCCGCGGTAGAAGATCCCCTTGTTGGGGTCCACATAGGACGTGTCGCACATGAGCAGCAGCAGCCCGCGCTGTCCCCCCATCACGTTGCTCACCTTGATATCGCCCAGCTTCTTGTCGCCGTGCAGACACTTGATGCCCAGCATCTTTTCACGCTCCTGCGGTATCTTCTTCGCCAGCACCTCCTTCAGGCTACCACCATCGCTGTACGTTCGTAGCGAACTCAGCTGTGTGTTATTCTGTTCACCATTGGAGGAGGATTAGGATTAGGTCAGGATGGACAGCTGCAATGGGTCCTACCTACCTTCAAATAAAACTCTCCACACTTTAACGCTTGCTTACATCGCGATTTCAGTAGTCGTCTACCCATCTTAGAGCAAATAAAAATTAAAAATAAAACAATAAAAAAATTTAGAATTTAGTAAAAAAAAATGTAAAATTTTGAACAGCCGGAATGTGTGACCGGTGACTGACGAAACTGTGAAAATGAATGTGACAAATGCAAAAGGTTAAATGAAAGGTGATTACATTAAAAAAAAAGATGACTAGATTAAAAATTATTGAATACTCGTAGAGGATGGGTTGAAATCAAAACTAAAGTCTAGGTAGGTGCTACATTTAGTACAGTCTCATATTAGAAGGTACATACTTCATTGCATGTCCATTAATGAATATAAAAACTCATTTCCATGGAGGCCCAAAGGACTTTTCGCTAAAAGCGCTCTCCTTTAATATACTTAACACATCTAAAAATATGAAAATCAATAACTTGTAGCAATGATAATTTGATCAAATTCAACAACAATGTGGGGATGGGTTATGGGATGGGTGAATAAGAGCTCCTCTTGCTCACTTTCTCATCAGCACTGTTACGTCCCGTCCTCTCCTTCTGCTATTACTCGCAGTGAGTTTCCCCCTGGGGAAAAACTATGTAACTTTGCTTTTAGTTAGGGGAGTGTCAGTGCATCAATGGCTATATCTAAAATGAATGTAAATATAGTTTTAAAATGAATGAGAATCATTTAAAAGAATCAATTAAAATCGCTCGTCTGCTCGCCTCTCTCCTTTTAAAATATTTCGCATTTATTTAATCATTTAAAAATGTTCCTTAGCACAAGTTTTGTTTCTTATTTTGTTTTCCGTCTAAAAATGTTTGATAAAAATAAAATATTTACTCCTTTTGTGGTTGCTCATTTTTGTATGCCAACAATTTGCACATTAAAATTAAGTTTGATGCCAACAATTTGCAATGATTAAGTTTAGCCTTACCTGAACGCTTGTCATGCAAAAATATTTACCCCAAAATCGTACAGCTAGAACTACATATATGTATGAACTATTTTATAGCTGAAAAGGCATGTTTAAACTCTAGATTATAAGCACTCTTTAGGTATAAATCACTATGTAACCCACAACCCAAAAAAATAATTATTCCTAGGGACTCTGCAATGCATAGGCGCAGGTTCTACTGCTTCACTAAGACTTTAATTAGGAACACAGAAGTGTGGACTTGTCTGGGTTTAAGTGTTGTGTAGGTGTGTAGAATCTAGCATATAGCTTTGCACTTCGTAAGCCTATGGGGTAAGTTAAGCTATTGGCTAAGCACACAGCACGACATTAAGCATTTAAGTACACTTTCATTTATCCAACAGCTTCCATTTAAGCCTAGATATATTCCTATTCGCAAACGTACTCACAATCACTCCATTGGGGTTTGTGGGTTTCAATAGATTCACTCGTTTAAATGCATTTAAAAATGAGATAAATACGGGGGCAGAAGAGATTTTTGTGCTTTTGAGTGGGGGGGGGTGAATTATATCTTAGGGATTGATTCCAGCAGATTGTCAAGGGTTAGTTAGTTTTTAAAGGAAACTACTTGGCTAGAGAATGCCGTTAAGCTCAGCATAGATTCAATCAATTTCGAACCACTTTCAACAGGGATTCTATCACACAGAGGAAACTTAAGATAGGACTTTACGGGGGGGTGGGCGATACTATTGGTTACTCTTTGGATGATGAAGATACTATGAAGACAGCTATAAATAAACCTTAAACTAAACATAATCAACCTGCAACTATAACTAAGGGTAAAGGGTACAAAATTTCGCCGAATCCGATAGACATATTCCTTGTAATACTTGTTCTTGTTCGATATACTAGATTCTAGGACTCACATTCACACCACATACATACAATAAACTATTATTTACGTACTACTCGTAGGTCCTACTTTAATTCTTAACTCTTGGTAACCCTTTTTCGTTGACTTAAATTCTTTACAGTGTTTTTTTTTGGTGTTTGTTACGATCCAGCGCACCCGCTTCTAAAGCTTACAGATTAATTGTATCCAGATCTTGGCAGGGAGCACGAGGACTCAGATCCTCGTTGCCGCCACTGCCACCGCATCAGCGCCATTGACACGTCCCTCGCCGCTTATGTCCGCCATCGATGAGTGATTCTGGTTCTGATTGTGCCGCTGATTGGTATTGTTGTTGTTGCCCATGTGTTGACCCGAGGAATTGCTGGCCTTGGTCTGATCTGCAGAGGACAGATTGTTGTGCAGCGCCTGGGTCTTCTTGGTGCCCAATCCCAGAGGAAAAGCAAAGTCCTGCGGCTTCTTGTGCATGATCTTGCCCGAGGTGATGAGACGTCCGAAGCCCTCCTGGAAACACACACACACACACAAAGAAGTTAATCTGGGTAGAGAAAATGACCTGAGGACAGCAGCGTCTCACCTGATGAGCAAAGGCATAGCCCGAGCGCACAGAGCGACGTCCACGACGTGAGGATGGAGTCCGTCGAACATCGCTGGAGGCTCTCGAATGGATCTTCTTCAATGACTTTTGGCGGATCTACCAGAAAAGATGGGGAAAATTAGTTGCTGCTGGAGAAGATTTCTAAGAGAATTAATTCCCACCTTATCCGACAAACTTGGATGCACATCCAGCAGATAATACTTGTAGGCCAGCACGGGAGCCACCAGCACCATTACCGTTATCAGCATGGTCATCCAGAAGGTCAGATCCTTGATGGCCTGTGTCAACGAGCCCACATAGGGACCGCCAATGACATAATTGTAGAAATAATCCAGCACAAAGTACCAGACCAAGCTGCCCCAAATGGTTATGTGATTCACAATGGTCCAATACGAAGTGTACAGCGAGATCTGAATGGGATTTGAGAACTGAGCAGCAATTCAGATGAGGATTAAACTATGCCTCCTACCTGTGCTGTATTATCCACAATGAGTATGGTGGCCACAACGGCGCCCAGGGTCATGTGATCGCTCAATATGTAACCATGCTGAGAGACGCCATCCTTGTAGACGCCATAGGGTATTAGAAAGAGGACCAGAGAGGTAAAGGCACCGTGCAGCACGCTATATATAAATTCACGTATATTGAAGAGTTCACTCCTGAGACCCGGCGTATAGAGACGCGGATATTCCACGCTATTCTTATCCGAGACATCCTGCTCGAAGATGCCCAGAGATAAGACAGGCAGCGAAGTGTAAAACAGATTATACACCGATATGAACATGGGATCGAAAACGGTCTAAGGAACATATAAATAAATAATAATATGAGATGTAGGGAAGATGTGAGCTTGAGCTTACCTGAGCACTGAAGCCGCAGAATAGCGAATACCAGCAATGGCACAGGGTAAATGCAAAGTTCTTGTAGAAGAAGTAGCGAAGAAACTTGCACATGCGATAGTAGGACCAGCGACCATGGACTAGCAGTAGACGCTCCAAATACCGAAACTGGGCAATGGCATAATCGCTGGATAGAACAGCCTGAAGTCCCTCCTGACCCGATATGCCCACACCTATATGCGCAGCTAAAAGGGGAATACAAAAAGAGAGTTACAGTTGTGCTAGGGGACACCTAGGACTCTAAACCCACCCTTGATCATCGACACATCATTGGCACCATCGCCTATGGCCAGGGTGACGGCATTTTTGGCACGCTTAATAAGCTCCACGACCAGCGCCTTCTGCAGCGGCGTAACCCGACAGCAGATGACTGCCTTGCACTGTGAGGCAATGTCCAGGAATCTGAAATCAAAATGGATTTATGTATATAGGGTGGCATGTGCCATTAGACGTGGATAACTATAACTCTCACTTGATCTCCAATTCCGGCGACAGGCAATGGACCAGTGAGTGGCCATTAACGACCAGGGCAAAGCCAGTGTTCTCATCTATCACTATGGAGGCAGCGCCACCATCTAAGCTTCTCTTCTCATCCCCAAACAAATCGTTGCACTCGGCGCTGTTCGGGAAACACAAAGACTGAAGTTAGCTCCAAGTTTGTTAAGGGGGGTCTGCACATTAAGCACAAATAATGGAAATGTTATGATAGAACAAACAAGGCAAAGTACAGTTCAAAGAGAGAGAGGCAATGAGCTATGTATGTATATGTACAAAAGGTTAGACATGCAAACAACTCTAGATGAGACAAAAAACAACAACAACAACAACGAAAGGAGTTAATTAAAGAACAGGAATTGGTTGACTGTTTTGGTTTTTGGTGTTTTTCTGAATTTTGATTTCTGTTTTTTTTTTCGAGTTTTATACAAGGCAGAATGAGCGACGCACAGACAGAACTCAAACAGATATGAAAGATAATTGAATTTGAATAAAACATGTATATAAATATTTTACTTGACGGGCGGAACAAGTACCAATAGAGGGGTAACATCCTTAGGTGGGGTGGGTAATACTAAAAGGTTTTCTGAATCTGAATAAAATAATGATAACTCCCGAAAATAAAGGAAAATATATATATAAAAAAAAGATATTCTAAAACTTAGTTACAGCAAGAGAAAATTAAAAATGTCCCTTAAAATAATAGAACAATTATAAATAATAAGAATGTTTTCGTTTTAGATACAAAATAGAACGGAAAAGTTCAACAAAGAGTTAGCTAAAGAAGTTCTAGTAGTTATAGTTTAGACTTTTTAGCGCTTCTATTTGACGTTAAGAAGTTTTCACTTCAGCTAGAAAAATTATTCGCATTTTTTTTGTTTTTTTGTTGGAAATAAAGAAATTTGAAAGTGTTTTTTTGGTGTGTGTTGGATTGCCCTCTACCTGTCCGGTCCGCCCTTATTATCCATATTTTTGTCATCCCACCTAAAGGTAACCACCGAAATGGCAGGCGGTGGCGGCGGCGTGGGCGGTGTACTCGATTCATGCATAAAGACCGAGGTCTGTGTCATGGTCACGCTCAGCGGATCCATGTTGCTGTCGCTATTGTAAAGAGCCTCGGTGCCTGTAAAACAAGATTAATAATGGCTCAGATTACCCTTTCCATGTTTTATTGATTTACTCACCTCCTGGTCGAAATCGATTGTATATCTTGATGGATTCTTTAAACTGTCTCAACTGCTTTTCCACCTCTTCCACGGAATTGCCATCGACTATGAAGACATCAGCCAGCTCATCGGACAGCAGCTGGCAGGAGTATCCAATATTGATGGCCGTTTCTGGGGGTTTCACATATTTCGTTATGTTTAAGTTTGTCAAAGGGATGCCACACCCCCACCCCCACCCCCTCACTCACCCTGCTTGTCACCCGTTAGCACCCATATCTTTATGCCTGCACTCTGTAGATTTGCAATGGCCTGGGGCACACCGTCCTGCAGTTTGTCCTCAATGGCCGTCACTCCCACCAGCTGCATATCGCTCTCGATCTCCTCGTATATCTCATTCAGCCTCTCTTCGCGCGAGTCCATGGCCAAGGCGGCCTCCTGCTGCCGCGTCCGCCAGTCCTTGTAGTACTGTTCGGTGAGACGCCGCTCGGCCAGCACCAGAGTGCGTAGACCCTCGCCAGCAAATTTCTGCGGCAAAAGATGATTTTGTACTTTCGATGGGAAGTGCTGATGTTAAGGGGGGAAACTTACATTGAGATGATCTTGTGTGCGGGCTTTTAGATCCTCTTGGCCGCCGTGCAATCGATCGTATATCACATTGTCCGCTCCCTTGCAGTATAGCACCACGGAGTCGCCTCGTCGCAGGATCACAGACATGCGCTTGCGCACATTGTTAAAATCGAGAATGTTGAGGAGTTCGTATTCCTGCAAGATATCAGTCGTTAGATTCGCTATATTTTATTATTTAATTTCACACTCCGAGAGTTCGTACCTCCATTCGACCCATCACTTCGATGGTAATACTGTTTGGTGTTCGTGAGCGAAATACAAAACCAAAATTGCGAGCAGCCGCCACGAGAGCCGCCTCATCGGGACTCTGGGCCTGGTACTCCAGCTTACCCTCTACAGTCTCCGCCATGACCGTATGGCAGAGGGCCAACAGACGAAAGAATACATGGGTGTGCTCCTCATCCGAGCGTACTTCGTCCAGCAGCGTTCGATCGTACCAGCGAAAGTCGCTCTCGTGGTGGGGATTGGCTGAGAAGTCGACGCATTGAAGGGCCTGCGAAAGGTTGTACGATTAGATTATGATGGAAACTTTGGGGGATCTTTTGGGTATAACTGTTATGTTAAGCGAAGCTCGGCTGTACGAGTATACGGTATAAAGCAAGGGCGAACTGTTAGATTTACGACATTAATCCCAAAATTATTAGATAAGAAAAAACGTTTCGTGTAATAAATGTAGTAAAATCGTAAGGGGAATACAAATAAAATAAATTCTGTATGTTATATTTTGCAATTTACGATAATTAAATATGGCTGGTATGGTAGTTGAATCCTAGAGTTTCGAAATTATGATTTTTCTCATTTAACGATTAATTCTTCAATTAAATATTATTTAAGTATACATTGAAATTATACGATATTCAAGCATTTACAATGTTCAAAAGTTTACGGTGTTCGACTAAGTTTTTCTACGATTTAATATTGAGTTTTGATTTTATAGTCCAACTTGAGATGCCCTCAGATGAAATATTTGATTTATTTTGGGGTTTAAACATTAGCATTGCTAATACTTTAATTATCGAATTTTGATTTATAAAAAATTTGAAAATTAAAGCATTCAAAATTCGACGATTTTCAAGAATTTGAAGAAATTTTTTTAAATTTATTTTTAATTAAATATTGTGTGTTTGAAAAATTATTTAAATAAACATTATACTAGTTTATGATTCCCTTTACTTTTAGTATATTGAACATTTTTGTATCCAAAATTGCAATATTCAAACTAAAGCTTTAAAAAATTTAAATTAGACACACAAAATAATTATTGACGTGGTGGGAGGTATCATGTTTCAAGCAAACAAGGCTACGATATGTGCATTTCGGTTAATTAATATTAACTACGATGCATGGGAATATGTGGAATTTCAGCGATATGTAACCATAATCAATATTTATGCAATGTTCTACTCGTTCTACACACACGAAATACAGCGATGTACGTACACATCATTCTCTTCAAATAGTGCCAGACATGCAGCTACTTGGTGCAATGATTGTAAGCAGCTAATGCATATGTAATCGAATAATCAGCGAGATGGCAGACATCGAACACAGAGACACACATAGAGGGACATTCAAGTGTACACGGATATGCAGGGACAAATGGGGGTGTAGATTGAAGGACAACATGCAACATGCATACGTGCACTCTCTGACGCGACGAACTCCAATTGGTGGCAAATGATTCATTGTGGTGATTGTGGTGGCTGGTGCTTTGGTGCTGTGCGGTTGGCGGTGCCAGCAGCGTTTGCTCCTCGGTGACGCTGTGGTTGCAACAGAAGGGAACACTCAGCGATGCTGTTGATGGGGATTTCTTGAGCTTGACCAACCGGCCATTGTGCGGTGGTTGTGGCTGTTGCTGGTGGTGGTGGTGGTGTGGCTGACTGTGGTGGTGCGTGTGTGGTTCTGTTTGTTCGTTGTCATGCAAGATCTTTACTTTGTCGCTGCTGCTTGTGCTGGACAGTTGACGTTGCATAAGCCCCGCTCCGCTCCGCTTAAAGCAGACACCCAATCCTCCTCCTCCTCCTCCTCCTGCGCTGTTCCTACTGCTGCTTCTTTGACTGTCATAGCCAGAGGGTGACAATCCGCCAGGGATTGCGCCCCCAGGCACCTCCTCTTGGCTTCTGCTGGGCGCCGAATAGCGCACTTCTTTGCGTACCCGATTCCTCTGGGATTCCAGCGTTGGCGGCTCCATTTCCGCTCTGTCAGATGATGATGGACTGCTGGCGGCCAATTGTGTCTCACCCTCGGCAGTGACCAGCACAGTGCTCTTTTTGGCATGGATCTCTGCCTTGTGCACCAGGATGAGGGGTGGCTGCTTGGCAGATGTGGATGTTGATGCTGCTGCTGCTGTTCCTGTGGGAACCTCTTTGGGATTTCTGGGGCTATTGTGGAAAATTGTTTGCTGCTATAACGAGTAATGTGAGTGGGGTTTGTTTTTTTTTGTTTTGCTTTTCGTACAATTAAACAAAAGACTAAAGGGGACTGGAACTGGGACTGGGACTGGGAGCGGGTGTAAGGAGATCAAAGTAAAAGTTTGATTTATCCCCCCCCCCCCCCCCCCCAGTTGCCAGGACCGTGCAAGAAAAACGGATACCAAATTAAAAGAGAGACACGAACGTACACACGAACGTACACACACACAGAGGACAACAAAAATCCCTCAACCAAGAAGTTAGAGGTTCAAGTAGCTTAATCAACACACACCGCCCATCCCCCATTCCTCTTCGCCCGCGTGGTACTCACTCACCTCAGTGACTTCGATGGGCTCGCCCGTACGCAAGTCAATCACATCGCCATAGGTGCGTCCATTGATGCTGCACTTGTTGAATGTCATGATGTTCTGGGTGAGAGTGCCCGTCTTGTCCGAGAATATGTACTGTATCTGGCCCAGCTCCTCGTTGAGCGTGGTGGTGCGGGCTTTGGCATAAGTATTGGTGCGTGCATAATACATTTCCTCATCCCAATTGATGAGAAACGACTGTATAAAGCGTATTACCTAAGTGGGGGGAGGAGGGAAGGGGATCAGAGCATAAAGTAAGAGAGAGAGGGGGTGTTAAGCACTTACCTCTACTGAAACGTAGAGAGAGATTGGCACAACAGTGTTTAAGACTATGGCATACGAGAAGAAAACAAGCAATCCAATGACTGTGGCCCCCGTGGGTATATAGTCCTTGGGTATGATATGCTCCCAGGGCAAATACGCCTGGAAATGCTGTCCAATCAGACCCTCCCAGATGGCACAGCCAACGGCAAATAAGGCACATATCGACACCAGAAAGAGAACAATCTGCAAGGAGTACAAAAAAATCATACATTAAAATAATCCTCTCTCTCATGCGCTATTCTGTTTCAGTTGCCTACCCCAATGATGATAAAGTTCAGCAGACGATCCACGCCTGTGCTCTTGAACTGTGTCTTGCCCGAGTTCTGCATGAGTTTGGTGTCCACGCCGGCAAAGACCACCACGCCATAGCACCATTGGGTGTTGCGTAGCACACAGCCACGCAGCAGAATCTTCTCATTGTCCAGTGCGAATCGCTGATTGCGCCAGATCAAAGTGCCATCGAACTTGTTCAGCAGATTGTTGGGTCTCTCGCAGAGAATCTCGCCATTGAAGTTCCACAGCGCATCGTGATGATCGCCCAGCTCGATGGTCTCCGTCAGACATTGCTTGGCCTTCAGATTCGTCTCCCCATCCAGTTCGGCCGTCTCAATGAAGCACAAGCCATTTGGCTCCGATGTGGTCAGCAGCAGGATATCGGCGGCCACAAACTGATTGTTGTCCAGTCGGATGACATCACCCACCTGCACCTCCGACCACTTGGCATCCACCAGTTTGCCATTCCTTAGCGTCTTGGACTTGCGATTGTTCACCTGCGAGTCGGATAGATGACGTTGCTGCAAGACCAGAGAGATAGAATCAGTTGTCTGAGAGGCTTAAAGGGCGCTCTCTTCATGCGTACAATATCATCATAGGCATCTTTGACAGCTGTCAGTGTGAGTACTCCAATCAAAGGTATCGCAGTGGTGACGGGCGTGAGTGAGGAGATTGCGGGAATCAATTGCAGAACCAGCAGACAGAGGAAATAAAAGTTGGCCAAACGCTGGAACTGCTCCAACAGATTGAAGGGCAGAAAGGTGAACACCGAATACTTGGAGGTCTTGATGTAGTTGTTCTGTAAAGAAGATTCCATTGGCATGGCATTTATTTGGAGTTCAAGTTAAAGAACTTACATGATATTTGTACTGAAGATTGAACTCTTTGTCATTGGCTCGGATTCTGCGTTCGTTCTCTGTGGACAAAAAAAAAAGGGGCATATTTTACAGGGGTTTCGCATTGACTTTGATTTAAAAACTAAAATGTTCTATAAACTATATAATCTTGTCATATATTCCTCGTTCTTTGTTACCCGAAAAGTAGTAGGAACTGCGACGTCTTCGCATCTGGGAGAGACGCCTCAGGCCACGCGCCGATTTCGATTCTGAGACCTCGGAAGGCTCCCGTTGCTTGTACTGTTCTTGGTCCTCGGGCTTGGGTTCTTCTGTGGCCAGACTGTAGAAGCTATCCCCAATCATCAGTGGCGTGGCTATGGTCTGGGTGGAGCTGCCTATATTCATGCCCTCCGGTTGTGCGAGACAAGCCTTCCGTCCATTCTCCGTCTCCTCTTCATCCTCCTCGCAGTGTAGGCGTTGCCTTCGGTTCCGTGAGCTCCTTGCAAACTGAAACCAACAGGTTTTCTTTGTGGATGATGATGTGGATGCTGTGGCTGCTGGTTCTCCAATTGCTTCGGATGCGGTCTGATCAACCTCCTGCTTTTCCAGCTGCTGTCCATCTAGCACCGCCAGCTCCAATGTATCTGGACGCTGACGCAGACATCGTGCTGTCTCGCTGCATCTTTTGCCACCACCAATCATGATCAGCTCTTTGTCAAGCTATCAATGGAACTTGCTCGATATCTCTGTTCTTCATTATCATTCATTCTACGATCTATAAACATATGTGTTTAGGTTTGGGGTGGAAGAGTGGCGTTGCCAACGTTGCTTGTGAGATTAAAATGCAATTGAAAACCCATTGGCAGCGAACAAACTTTCAGGGGATTCGGTCGCCATTCATCATTTTCTTTGATGGACTGCCCTGCCCTTCTGAAAAGCCCCCCCCCCCCCCACCTCTCGACACCTCTCTGCCACGTTTGAGAATGTTTAAGGAATAAACAAATAAACATATTTTGGCTTTGATTTTACACGATATACGTAGAGAATGATGGGTATATCATGGCGTATACGAAAATTAAATTAAGTAAATTTAATATGAATGAAATCGTTGTAGCCGGAATCATTGAAAACATTTAAAATTATTTCTAGGGTATCTCGGGTGCCAAAACTAATTTTTTGTATTTGATTTGAAACAACAAAAATTTCTAAATTTGTATACAAATCAAATGCTCAACAAATTCCCACATTCAGCAACAGGTGTTTCTGCTCCATAGCCAAGCCAAGGCCGAATGGAAAGCAAACAAAGTAACAAAATGGGAAGGAAGCTGCAGGCAACGTCTCTTTCTCGCTCTCTCTCTGCTCTCTGCATGTCATTGTGTGTGGGTTGGGTGGCTGGCGGAGTCAATGTCAAAACTGTTGTCAAGGCCACAACGCCTCTGTGAGTGCAGCGGAACACAAAAAACGACAAAACGGAGAGATGAGACTAGAAGTTGCAATGCAAGAAATTTTTGTTTGTATGCTTGGAAAACAATAAAGGAAGCGAAAAGTTTTGGGCTACATGGAATAAGCACGATTTCAATTCACGACTCGCTTGAAACTCTTTTGGAATTTAATATGAAAGATATGATAATATGAAAATTCAAAGGAGCTGCTAAATTACCATGGAAACGAAGGTTCTGCAAGGGTATGGCAGACTTTGGAGCACAAATTCCTGCTTTGCCTTTGCATTTACAGCTGATTGGCGCTCTCTCGCTCGCTCTCTCTCTCTCTCTCTCTCTCTCTCTCTCAGTTGGATGAAGTCAGGCAAACAAACAACAAAGCCGGCTACTTACTTCACCACGCTACGCTTCTCTTCTTCTCCTATATGACCTCGTCCCGCTGTCTATTCTCTCTTCTCTCTCTGCCCTGCCCACGGTGTCCTGTTGTGAACATGAGTCATGCATGTGAATGTAAATATGCTTTGCCGTCGTCTGTCCTTGCTATTAGGGGCAAGGAATATTAAATAGAAGGTACGTCGATCCATGCCGCGTAACAAGCTTCTGTTTCGGTTTACTTTACCTTCCATTTAATATACCTTGCGCTTCTCTCCTTTGCCCTGCCTCTTTCTCAAATTTCGTTATAGTTTCTTATAGTTTTCTCTTTTCAAAGTGTTCTCCTTGTGCTTGTTGTTGTTGTTGTTGTTTTCTCTTTTCACTCGCATGCGTCATCCTCAGGTTTTTGGTCGGGGCGGGGGGGAAACGCTCAATTACCAAAAGCAAATTAACTACAAGCAAAAGCAATGGCGCAAAGACAGAAGCAAAGTCAATGCCGAAAGAAGAATCGATGGGAAGGCTCAATAATTATGCTGAGACAACAGAAAACAAGACCGAGGGCAATGCCAAGGCGTTGTCGAACCTGAAGGGGGCAGAAGTGGAGGCTTGTTTCAGTGCCAGGTGCCAAATGCATCATCAAAAGAACAAGGTGACGACGATGCAGGCAGCGCACTGTCCCCCTCCCCACCCCGAACAACCACACATATTTTGTTTCGTACATTTTTAGCACACTTTTTGCACTGTGTTTGCGTTTGCACTTTTTCATGTAATCCCCTTGCAGCAGCAGCAGCAGCAGCACAGCAGCGAGTTCCGCTTCTTATGCCTCACTAATCTAGTCCCGCGAGTACTACATATTATTATAATATTCCATTGTTATTTATTTGTGAATTTTATTTGGTTTAAACGGAGAAAAACACGAAATAGTCAAAGCGAACGGGGGGCAACAACTGCCAGAAGACGAGCGCGGTGCGGCCACACTGTCCAACGGCAAAACCGCCAGCAACTGAGTGCCCGTTAGCCGACGACGCCATCCATAGAAACCGAGCAGGCAATGTCGGCCACACACGATGATGACAACAAAACGTGTGGGGCTGCCAAGGCAACCTAGGGCCAGCCAGGCCATAGGGTATGTGTACAGGGTGATGAATTCACTATACAGAGTGTGATTCTTATTAATAGTGTGGTGGAATATTTATATTTGTATCTGCGAATGAGAGCAGCTATGCATCTCGAAAAGCAACAATTCCTCACCCTGTATAAGTACACTTTTGGTTCAGCCTAGCAACGCGACAGTGAAAATTTAAGTGGAAACTGTTTAAGAAGCAGCCGAGCCTGAGCCGGTGGGTAATTATAAAAGCTATGAGAACTAGTTATTGTTTCACAATCAATCAACTAATCAAAAAGTCAATGATCAATATTAGCATTTTAGCAGGTTTCAACACTGTTCTATTTTATTTTAGCCTTATTTATAAATTATGTACATACATATGTATATGTTAAACGATCAGTTATGTTCCCACAACAGAATTTAAGTTTAAATTTAAACCAAGCAGCCATACAGAATTTCTATGTTAGGCTATATCCATCTCTAGCGATTGATGAGCTGGCAGGTCAATAGCAGAACTTCAAATATATAATAGATATATTGTTATTGTGCCTAAACACATCGATACACATATGTATGTACATCTTTACATACTTATGTACATATGCTAATATGTAGATCTATTGTAAGGTGTGACAATTGAGTTTCAATGATCGTTAGATAAACTAATTGAAAAAGTATACTGAACCTCACTTATATGCACATATTGTAATACCACAGCCTGAGCTTAGTTCCTTGAGCGGCCCCCTTCGTAATCGTAGGGCATTTCATAGTCCCCATGGACTCAGCAAGTCACAACTGAAATTTCTCAGGCGTAAAAATGAGCAAGTGTTGAGCAAATTTCCGTAAATCAACCCCGAAAAAAAAAACAAAAACGCGAGAGCGTAAGAGCAGCAAGCAAATCCTAATCTCCCTCTCTCTGTCTCTCCTGTCTCTCTCTCTTGTGGGTCAAGCAAATGCACGTGAATCAAGCAAACAAATGAAAGCGAAAGAGCGGGAGAGCGAAACAGTTATGAGAGAGAGAGAGAGCTCATTTGAATTTGAGAGCGTGAATGTCAATGTCAGCTTTGTCTGAGGGGGGGGGGGTCCATATGGGTTAATGAATGATTGTCGCGGGCGGGCGGGGGAGGCAATGAGGCAGGCGCCTATACACTTTGATTTTGGATTTGTGTGTTTCAATTTGTTGTTTTTGTGAATAGAACAAAAGCAAAGTGAAGCCAAAAATATGAAAGGAATTTTAACCAAATATAGAAGCATGCAAGAGAGTGGGCGAAAGAAGGAGGTAGAGGTAGACAAACAGAGAGGAAGATTTATGATGTACATAGGTGGAAATGTATTTTGCGGTTTAAGACAAAAACTAAATTCCGTGATTTCCTTTGAAGATGCCAACAGGTGTACATACGAGTATTTGCATACACAAAAATCTAGTAGCTAAAAGTTCATTGCCTATAAAATGATAATTAAGACAAATGCCCAAACTCATTAAAAATTGTATTAAACAAAAAAAAGGGAGGGTATTAAGGGTCGAAGATTTAAATCAGCTTGGAGTTCGACAGGCAGGAATATCTTTGCACACATTTGTATATCAGTGATCCACGTTTGATTAGTTGTCAGTGTTTTAAATATATGTATAGTAAAATTATCTACATATGTCCGGCTCAATATTTTCTAGTCAATCGATATGATCACTAGATGGGCATGAATTTTTTCCTAAAACTGAAACATTTAAATGATGGCTGTCTGATTTCTGATGAAGAATATACATACATACATATGAGGGTATGTAAATATATTTTATAGAGTATTAAATAATTAGTTCTTCACATTCTCGTAACATCTGGTGAAAACTATGTATAACACCCACTGTCTAATGGGTACACAAAGAGTGAAAACAGTGAAAATCATGACTGAATAAAGTATTGTATACAAATAGAAAATGATTGCATTAATTCAAAAACACTTTGTTGTGTTTATTTTCGCTCGGACTTGGGCCAGCACTACGCAAAGAACACACAAACACACACAGACTCACACTCATTTACATATACAGACTCAAACACGCTAGATTCGCATTCGTTCAATTTCATTCATTGAGCGAGCAATGCGCGTAATAAATCGAAGCACCGTTTGGGCCAAGCTCAAGGTGGCCTCACGCATACCACTTCGTCAAACAAAGACACACACACACACACACACACACACACACACACCCATTCAAACACTCACTTACACACACACACACACACACACACACACCCATAGATTGGGTTCGAATCGTGTCAGGGCCAAAACGGGCAACCAGCTGCTTTTTGTTCAAGTTTTTTCTTCTCTCTTTCGTATTTGTTGCAGTTGGGTTCTGGTATCGGTTCAGGAACTGGGTCACTATCTGCTCGAAATGGGTAACAACTGTTCAACTTTTTGCCACCCTCCCACCCCCCCCCCCCCCCCCCCATCAAAAGCAAGAAGGGTGCGAACGGGAAGGATGGGTAGGTGGTAATTTCCTAATCAGAGATTGCCAAAGGCTTAAGGTGAATCAATTTGAAGCTGTGTGCGTGTGCGGCGTCTCCTCTGCGGAATTCAATTTATTGGAAATTGATTTGAGACTCTGAATCTGCTTTGAATACTTGCAATTTGTTAGCTTAGCCAGGGTATTCATTATTCGAGATGAATGAAAGGAAGACGAGCACACAAATTTAAATGAATAACTAAACCATTATATTTCCAGTAAGCCACCTATCTACTGGGATTACTATCGTTATAAAAGAAACATTCTACATTAGTGTTAATACACTCGTATGTACATTTTTAATCACTTAATTACTCATTAAAAGAAAAATGAATACTAAATGTATAGGCCGTTTGTTTGCCACATATTGTCATTCGTTAAAATCTTTCAAGTTTCATAGATTATTTCCGATTTTCATTTCAAATTTCCGTATTTAAGTACTTAAATATTATTTAAATCGTATCACTTCTTTTTAATTATATTTAGCTTATTCGCTCTGCACTTGCTTATGTTTCTTGCTGATTATCACATACTACACCGAGAACTCTTGAGGAATATATCTATGTAAACTTAATGCCACTCACCTTTGGCCTGTTGCGGTTGAGTTTTTGTGCCCATTATGAGTGGGGATGCAAAACACTTTGGATCCGTCCTTAACAAAGATCTGTGCTGTGGTAACGCCAGCTGCTTTTAATCTCCTGGTGGCATCTGAAGCTTCTGGACTCCGTCTGCGTATGCGTCGTTATCTGTGTATGGGTCTCTGGCTGCGTCTCCGCTTGCGTTGGTTGCAGCTCCAACTGCGTCTGTCCGTTGGCTATTGGCTCGTCGGTTATCGTCGTCGTCGTGGCTGGCGCTGAACGGACGTAAACCTCCATGTGTTGGCCTTGTCGAGCCGCCGTAGGCTAAAGGGAAGAGTCACAGGAGCAGAGTGGTGGAAGAAGCAGTCAGTAAGCATTCAAATGATTCGTCATCAGTGGGTAAAAACTTTCTATTAAATTATTCTATATTTCTCTGTTGAATTGTTAATGCATTCATAAAGCTTTTTTTAAATGCTGTCAGCTGGACAGCTGGAGAAGGTCGGGCTAACGACAGGATGGATATGAATAGGATAGGGAGAGGATAGGCTAGGACATACATGGGAAAGGCTTGTCTAGCGCCCAGCTGGAGTGAACTTTTCCTGTATTTTTTTTTTTTTTTTGTTCTTTCTTTTAAGCCAACAACTGAACTTGGGGCTTGGTCTTGACAGCGCTATTAAAAATTTGATGCGCTCACATGCTAATTGTCGCACGGTTGAGCTGATTTTATGGGGGCGCTGCGAGGTTGGCAGGAGTCAGCAGTCAGGGTGATGTGTCCATTAGCAGCTGTCGGCATAACCCAATAGTAGTTATTGAATATATACCCCGAGCAAGTGAAAGTGTCCTTGGGGGTTTTACCAGACACTTTCTCTATTAATCATACAGTTTCGTAAGCCATTTGCGCAGGTTATTACATCATTTGCCAGCGTATTTCATAAGTATGCCCTAGGATAATCCATTAAAAGACACAAAGTAAAGTGTCCTTTAAGGATTTCTATAACATTAAGCAATCCACTGAGTATTCGTAATGTTACACAGCCCTTAAGCCATTGGCGCAGATTGCATGGCAACCGTTTACATCATTTCCTGTAATATTTCATAATTGCATAAACAGAGCCCGCCATTCAAAACGAACCAAATAATGATCGTAAATTAATAAAAGACCTAAAAAAATCAAACAAACGGAACGGATTGAAATGAAATGGAACAAAACGAAGCGTTTAGCGGATAATGTGAGTCATTCAAAGAGCGGGGAAGAGCATGAAAGAGAGACATGGGTTGGGGGAGCAGAGCAAGAGAGAAGAAAGACACAGATCGACGGAGAAGAACGGAAGAGAGAGTCAAAACAGCGACAGAGTAAAGCTTTGGTTTCGCCATAAACAAAGCAGAAGGCAAACACACAAAAGGGAGATGGCAAAACAAAGCGAGTGCAAGTGTACCCGGCGGATGGCGAGACACGATTGTGTGGGATCGTCACGAATATTGAATGCCCTAGGAAATGGGGCTATTAATATGGAAATGGAAACTTTGTATGAGAAAAGTGTAGGGGAGTAGTAGAAGATCGAAAGCATATCACAGATAAGTTCAAGCCTTAGATAAATGTTCATATCTACCACCCTTAAAGCCCATCTACCTCAAAATATTATAGGGCAAGCGTATGCTAATTGCGAATAATAAAAAAAGTCCATTCATGAATAATAAACAAAACGAACAATTTGTCCGTTGGATCGCCAGTCCCCCCCCGCCTGTAGGTCAGCCGATGCGATACTTTTGTCGATCGTTTGATTTTCATCTACCCTTTACGAGTATTGCCTTCGCCTGTCTGCTGTGCCATGTGAGTGTATGAATGACTAACCGGCAAATCCCAGTAAAAATACCAAGTAAACGAACATTACACTCGAAGTATTTGCAATTTAATTGTGGGTCAACCACTGTGGCACTGTGTAACGTCACGACTTTTGTTCAGGAAGTTGTCAGAAGTAAAGTAAAATAAATATTAGCCAATGCATTAGCCCAAAATCTAATGTTAGCTTTGCCGCCCCAACTATTCGTCGGGCTTCATTAGTTCACAAAAACATTTTCACGGTTTAATTTCAGTTTTTCGCTAATCGTTTCCCTTAGCTTTTCTTATACTTCTGCAAGCATCGAACATTATGCGATTATAATCAACAGCTGCCTCGAGCCTCTTTGAACTGGTAATCATAATGGCTCCCCAAAGACCATCCCCTAAAATTCCCAAAAAAAAAACTACCCGAATAAAATACAGCACCAAAAATAGCTCCTAATGTGTAGTCCAAAAATGGTTAACGCACTCGCGGGGAGAAGTCATTACGGATGAACGGTACATGAATTATGCATAATTACACTCATCCGTATAGTATATCCGATTATTTTTGATGTTTTTCATTCGTTATATGCTCAATGTAGTATTATTTAATATCTATTTATGGATCTGTAGTCACACGATGGAAATTTTGAGACCAGACCTAATGAGCCTTGAACTAGTTTTTAATAAAAAAAGGGAAAATGGAATGGTAGGTAGGGTGTGTATTGTCATATTTTAGAGGAATGGGCTTAAAGAGAGGAGTCCCTTTAGAGAAGGGACAATATGAACAATGATTATGGATGAGAACTTTAGAGTTTATTGATATCTAAAATCATTGTTAAATGATTTTTGCAGATTTTCTATCTTCTATCCTTAAAAACGATTAAAATGAGATTTAGAAATCAATCAGGCATTTAAATTAACTTGTAAAACCAAAAACACCCACAGAAAAAGTTAAAATCTTTATTTAAAGCAGCAGATTCTGTAGACATATAAACCTCGTATACTTTCAGCCACGTTTCAATAATAATTACCCATTCAGGCCATATTTTGAATGAGCTAAAATATCAACAAAAAGCTGCTGCAACTACGAGTACATTTTTATTGCCACATAAACTTGAGTATCATATTAAGCAGGGCGCCTGCTAATGATGAAAAATGTTTCTAAAATGTTCATGGCTGTCATTCATTTGCAGCGAATCATTGAATATTTCAACAACTGTCAGATAGCCCCGTACACAAAGATCTGCTATCAAAGAAACTATTAAAAGCAAATCCATCAGATAAATGCATTACGAGTGAAACGGATGACTCGTCTGCGTGTATTTATAGAATAGAGCCAGCCCATTGTGTGTGGGCTGGGGGAGAGAGAGAGAGAGATACTTGTCGGGTAACTCGAGCAAACTGCAAATGAAAGGCAATCAATGCAATTGAATGTTCAAGCATCAATTTCAATTGATTTCCAGCAATTAGAGCACCATCTGTGTGTAGAGTGTCTGTAGGTGGTATTGAAATAGAGCTGAAGAGGAATTCCCCCATTGAGAGGGTACTCCACCGCTGCTCCACCCCCGTTGCTGGTCTGTGGGGCAACCTGTTTAGCGTTTGGCAGTGTTTGTTTCCTTTCATAAAATTCGCATAAATTATTTAGGCTGCATTTCGTTCACTTCGAATGCCGAGACCCAAGCCACGTGGCACAAACATTTTTGAATGGAAAATGTGCAACGAAGGTCAAGTGCAGGTCCCTTCATCCATCCACCCAGTCCATGCCATCAAAACACATTCTGTAATGTTCGAAAACAGTGGGATGGGGTGGGGTGTCGTTTGGTGGGGGTCGTCGGGTCTCATTAGATGTTTGGAATAATTGAGTTGCGTGGAAACCTTAACCATATGGAAATATCAGTCCTGGCAAACAGTTTCAGACGTTCCACAAAGTTTCGTAGCAATTTATCGAATTTGAGCACCCGTAGAATGTTGGATTATATATCAAGGGGATCTATTAGGATTATTATTTAATGGCAATCAGCGACAGAAATGAAAGGTTTCTTTCCTGAATGTATGCAACCGAATCGCGTGTCATGCAGCAGCGCCCATCGGCCCAATCTGAACTCACGGTTTGGTGTCGCTTTTCAAGGAATTTTATAATTCTAAGATAATCTTTAGCTAAGCCATAGATTTATCACCCTGTTATCCCTTCATGGAATTTCCATCTACGTAGCAAATTCACTTTACTGCAGTCTAAGCCCCCCGATCGAATGCCATAACTTAAGGCAATTATCTGCTCATCAATATTTAGTTAGTAGCCTGCAGAGAGTCATGGGACCTCCTTATTCTAGGCGGCAGTCCTGAGAATGGCCTCAGCGCGGATAATTAACGTGCATGGGGCACTAATCCCTGGCATCGTGGGAGCATATGCTTTTGTTCCATCAATTATTGATGCGATATTGAAAAACACAGAGTCGACGAGGGTGACACGTGGCTAAAAGTGGACGGTGGATGGCCCAGAGAGTCAGTGTTAGGTGTGAGAAAATTGTCAGTTCGTGAGCACCAAGACTTGTTGAACCTCACAACGCAGTGAGACATTCCGTGCGAGAACATCTGTCCCTCGATTCCCAAAACATTCGATAGATCATTCTGGGAATCGAACTGGGGAATTTGGGCCACACAGCTGTGGGGGTGGCACTGCTGTGCGTGTGCTAGGAATTGCGTGATGGGAACACCTTTCACGACGCTCACTCTACACCTTCCCCGACGCTAACAGCAACAGCAAGTCGCTCCTATTGAAGCGATTCACATCAGCAGATAGCGAAATTATGTATCCAATGGGAGCGTGTAGACGGAGCAACGAAGGAACGGAAGAGGCTATAACGCTTAAAGGCAAATTGCCGCTGGAAATGCCAAAAGAAATGCGGGCTAGAGCAGCGGGGGATTTGTGGAATGGGGCAAAAGTTGTGGGTACACATAAGAAAGATATACGATAGGGGAGGCTAAAAATAAATTGTTATTGGATAGAATAGGTAATCTTGAGGCCTAACTGGGAGGGTTAAACATAATTTAGGAATCATATGTCTGGGTGGGTGTATGGAAAATAAGTATTGCTTACAGCTACCTTCGTGTAAAGAGATTTTGATGGTAATTTGGCTATGGAAGATGGCTACAATGTATGAAGAGTTTGGCTTAAAGCATAATAGAACTCAATGATAAACTTCAGCTGAAAATTACATTTAAATTTGTACCTTGGGACATCTATTTTAACTTTGAAACATTTAATTTAAGATTAATTAAACACCCAGATCTCAAGATTCCATCAATATACCCCATAGATTAAAGGGTACATAGATCTTTTCACTTATCGAATTACATTCGCCCAAGCGGAAAGCAGAAGCCAAGATTGTGTTCAGTTTAAAATTACCCAAGTAACGCCTTTGACTTTTCATCTTTTTTTTTTCATCTGCTAATTATGACAAATGAAAATGATTAACTGGTAACTGAATCATGGGAATATATCGAACAAGATTTTGGTCGAGATATTCAATATTGTTAATGGCGTTACTAATTATTAATTATAGTCCTGAATCTTTAAGGTGTTTCGAATGTTGCTTTTATTCTTTGCAATTCTGCAATTTTTGTTGCTGGATAATTTCATTAAATAATCTTCTGTGTATCAAATTTCATACTATTTCCGGCTTTAACGCCTGACAATCCATTAGCACCATTTTCGACCCAAAAAGCAACCTCAACCAAATCGAAATTATGGCCAAGTCGAGTCCTTGTCCCGTTTATAATTTGCAGCCCCATTAATGGGTCGCCCCACATATCCATGTGAAGTACCCCCCAAATTCTGCCTTGGCTCTTCCTCTATCACTCTATTGCCTTCTCTTCTTCCCACTTTCACTCTATGCCCTCGCTAACTCTTACTTTCCCTATCTATATTCTATCTCTCTTTGGTCTGTTTGTCTATCACTGTTTGGCCTTTCGGGAGGGCACCGGCAACCCTATCTCGTACACCACCGAAATGCATTTGGAGTTAAGGGTAAATCAATGTCCGAGCTTTTCCCATAGATGTGGGATATACATATGTATGTACATACATATATTTGGCTGGATATCGACTTTAATTTAATAGCGTAAAAGCAAAGTGAGGTTGCGGCTGGGGCTGGGGCTGGGGAGGCTTCCAAAAGCTTATGCAAACGCCAGCTATGCAATTTTTCTTTTTTTTTAAGTTTTCCTCTTTTGCAAATTGATTTGATGAGCGGGAAAAATTCCAGACTAAAAGAGCTTCCCTCTCTCTTTCGATGAGTGTTTCAGTTGGTCAGTTGGTCAGATGTCTGAGCCCACCAACATTCAACTTTCATTCAATGTTCAACATTTTTCCCACCGGTTCGATTTTTTGTGTGCCTCTGGCCACGAGATTGCCCTAACAACTCCCACCCCGGACCCCGGACCCTGGCCTATCGTCCTCGTCCTCGTCCTTTGCGTGTCCGTCTATTGCCTTTGACAGTGACCGTCGTTTGTGGTCGTGGTCGTAGTCATAGTCGTAGTCGTGGTTATTGTCGATGGTTGGCGTGTGGTTTGCACTTAGAGCCAACTGACCGATTGTCCATTGTCCGCATTCGGTGCTCTAGCCCACCACCTGAGGGGCACCCAGTCCCAAGTTCTGGGTGGTTTGGTGCACAATTAAGTGCTGGCACCGTGGCTGTACCCCGCGACAGAGAGATAGTCCAGGCCATGGCTCGACTCTCCTTCAGATGGGACGCCTTCGCTGGAACTATTTCGAAAAAAAATTGAGCCGTTGTGCCAAGTGTGTCAATCAGAGCTGACTGACACAAGTGTCTCCAAAACGCTGGATATCGTATCGATAACGGGATGGATAGTGAGCAATGTGAGGGGGTATCCACAAGGTCACAAGGGGACGGGGAATCGGAAACACTTGAGACAAGTTTCTTGCGCGTTGATTGATTGTCTCTGTGCGAAGAAAGTGTGTGGCGGAACGAAAAGAAAATCTGATTTCAAGGTCAGCTTCATCAGTGATTGAAGTGTTTCTCTATCTTTGTGTGTCTTTTATTTTGATGTATCCCAGCCATTTGTATAGATATTTTTTTTGTTTTATTTATAACTGTCCGTTTATCTATCAATTTATCCACTGTGCTCTACATTTTATCATGCCGTCTTTTGTATCTTTCTTTCTGTCTATATCAATTTAATTTTATATTTATTTTTTGTCTTTAGCATATCTTTATCTGAGTCGCTATCTGTCAATCCATCTATGCTGCTACCTCCTTTTCACTCTCATATTTCTCTCTATTTTTCTATCTATCTTTTTCTTGCCCAAATTTCGTTCCCCTCTACATAAAAGCAACCCAGAACCAATGTAAAAACTAACAGAAAATTTTTGTGTAATTTTTAAGTTTTGGTTGGTCACTTTTGGCCTTTGGTTTTGTAATTTGCTTGAATACACGTTCATTAAAGTTACTTGCATGGCTTGGCTGCCCTACCCCCTAGGGCATGTGGGCTTTCAGTCAAAGTATGATTGAATCATTATATAAATTAGAGAAAGAATAACGAAGTAACTTAGTAAAAGAAATTAATTGTTATTGTCAAAGTAAGTTCAAAGTTCAAAGCAATTTGAAGTTACAAATTACTCTGTTAACTTATGAATGAATCATTGTTCAATATTGAGTTTTTTATTAGAATTAATCCTAAAATTCTATTCCAAAAAAAGGTAAATTTTCTTTTCCTCAGACAGAGTATCTTTAATTCGTTGACAGTTGCTCTATTTTATTTGGTTGTTACCTGTATCGCGTTTTGTAATTTGTTTGCCTTGGGAAGTTTTGTTTTTGTTTTGTTTTTTTCGTGCTTGGTTCTGTTGTTTCCTCCACTTATCTCATACGATATGTGGGGAGAACAAATTTGTATCTCTCAATGCCTTATCTTTGTCTCACAGAGAAACGATTTCTAAAGTTTTGAATGAGTCAGAAAAGCATAAAGAAACGGAGTAGCGCTACCAAAAGATGTCAAGGGGAAGAGGCAGGGCACAGAGAAGCCCCCCAGAAGATTGGAATGTTTGGCGAAATTTAAGAAGAAAGATGCTGAAGAAATCAAGAAATCTTGGTGGAAAAGAATGAAGTGTTTGCGGAACTCTAAAAAGAGCGACCACTTTAAGGTTCCCCTGACTCATGCGAAAGTTCAAAACTAGATCCCATTTTTACCTCTGCTCGTCACAGTTTTTCATGCACTTTAAGTGCGAAAAGTCTTAGGAAACTCAACTAGAATTTCTTCTAAAGTTTCTGATGAGTTTTATTAAATGGAAATCTTTCTTTTATCTCAGTCGTGTCTACCCCGTTTATCTCCACTTTGACAAACACAAACAAATTCCTTGGAGTCAGCAAAAGAATTGCTCCGTTCCGCTCATAATAATTACTTAAGTTTTGCGTTTAGTAATTATTATTAAATGTCGCGGGTTAACTGCCGGCAAACAAAAGGCCAACAAAAAAAAAACTTTTCAAGACAATTTGAAAAAAAAAACGAAAGAAACGGAGCAGGAAGAGTACGAAATGCTAAAAATTAATTTGGTTTCAGTGTTCAGCTCTCAGCGATTTCTTTAAAGCCAAATCTTTGGAGACAGGGAGAAGAGAATGACATCATTTTCTTATAGGAATGATCATCAAGTAAAATAGACTGTGGACACGTGTCAGCGCATTCCCAGCTGGCACTCCAATCGACCGGCTTCATATATCATTCCTCTGTATTAGCTCTCGCCTAACTCCTCCGTCTGTGTCCGGTTCCCCAAAGTGAAATCAAAGTAAACAATAAACAAGAGAGGAAGTCGACCCCCAATTGGTACTTCTGCACTCAAGAGTATCTGAAAGCGGTGACGTAGTCAGTTCTTCATCTTTTTCTTATGAACATTCTTTGAAACCCTAAGAAGAAATCTATTTGGCTGTGGGGCAACTTCTTTTCACTTTTGAATGGGGGATATTTCTTGAGCAGAGAGTAAGATAGATGTCTGCCTTCGGCTGTTCATTAAATTGAGATGGGCAATTACGGTAGCGACTTCTTGAGGAATATATTAAAATATATAGATATGTAATACTAGTAAAACTTTAGAGTTGAGTTTCTATCAGAATGGAATGACTTTGTTTCTGGGTTAAATGAAGAAATCGTTAAAGGGAAGGATACATCTTGAGGAAGTTCAAAATTATGTATAATTCGAAATTCCAGGAGACTACCAATGTACCTCTCAAGAACTATGCTTGCTGCTGCTATAAAGCTCACGACTATGACAATTCCTTGTAACAGACGACTCTACGAGTACATCGATATCTTTACCAACCCCACAAGTCTTTAATCCAGGCCAATGTCAGTCGCAAAGGTAAAGTCAATGACCAAAGATCCACAGATAAACGAGTGACTATAGCTACAACTATGACGGTGCACAAAAAAAACCTTCTTCACACCCACGTTAACGACCAACGGGCAAATACCGTTATGTACATACGTATATAAGTGCCTATAGGAGCACACAAACCATATTTAAATGGGTATGAGTGGGCGAAGAAAAGCGAAACTGAGGTTGCAACAGATTAGCTCCGATCTGCTCGACAATTTTCTAAGAAAAACTAACTTGTGCAAGGGGGGCAGAAAATTGTGCTTACAAGTATTGGTGGTGGCACGATAAGAGCAGAGAAGAGAACAAAGACTCACCCGACCAAGGCGCATAAATAGAAGCCAAAGAGAAGCCGAGCTTGAGCCGTTAATGCTGCTGCTGTTGAAGTCGACTTCAAAGCCGGCTTGTATAAAAAGCTTTACGATTGTTCGTCTCTGCTGCTGTTGTTGTTGTCTCTCTGCTGCAGCAGCTGTTGCATGTGCTCGTCGGGCACTGTGGTTGTGGTTGTTGCTCTTACTTGTATTATTATTATTATAGCTTTTTTCTTCTATTATTATTACTTTCCTGAAGTTCACTTTTGTTGCACTTGACTGAACTTTGCATTATTTTGAATTCGAAAATTCACGAAAATATTCACAAAGTTTTATCGAAGCCGTACCAAAAATTAGAAACCAAAATAAAAAACTAAATAGAACTCGGAATCTTGGATACCGCTCGATTGCACGAGAGCTATTATATTTTGTTTTTACACGGACCGCACACGACCGCGTCGTCTCAACTGAAGCGGCGAATTGTCGACGGCGTAATACCTATTGAGCTCCCCGATTGGGGCTCTGACTCTGGTTCTGTCTCCCGTGGAGAAGCAGAGAGAAATAGCCACAGAAAGAAGAGCGAAACTTTGCTCATACGCTTCTATACGCTCACCTCATCCGCTCTTGAAGCTTTGTGAGTCGCACACGAGTATGTGTGTGTGTGTGTGTGTGTGTGTGTGTGCACACTTCTTACCACTGATAAGCGGTAATTTGTGTTGCCAACCTGTGTTACTAACTATCGTTTGTTGTGGGCGAAAAGCTTTAGCTGGGAAAAGCTATGGGGGCTAACCTTTAATTGGGGCTAGACTTTGGTTGCTTTCGAAGCTTAGTAAGCCCTAGAAGCTCAGCTAGAAGTTGAGCAAACCAATTTATTATAGAGGATTAGTTCTGGAAAGTTGCTTTTAGCTGACATTTCAACTTATTTTGAAACTCTTCTCGAAAATAAGAACTTGTTTATTGCAGTCGCTTAGTACAGAAGAGCCTAGATGTTGTTTTTTTCAACTCTGAATTTATTTGTGGTCATATTTTATAAGTGCTACCTAATTTCGGAGCAGGAAGAACTGGAACTATGTATTTATTTTTTTTTTTATTTATTTTTTTTTTATTTATAATTTTATTTATTTTTTTTATTTCTTTTTTTTTTTATTTTATTTTTTTTAATTTTTATTAAAATTTTTGTGTTTGTTACTCTCTCGATCTTTGAGAGTTGAACACAAAACATCGCAACAATAATGCGAATCTCTTTCTATTAAAATCTTCTAAGAAATTGTAAAGTTTAATGTAAAAATAAAATAAAACGTCCTGCATAATTAGATCCTAACCCAATCTCTACGTCTCTAAATACCAGAAATTCCCCAACCGTTTAACCAAAAAGTATTCATAACCAACTAAAAAATGTTAACAAGTAGCCACTTAAAAGTTTCCCCTTCCTTGAACAACACAAAAAAAATGGGAGACAAACCCACAGAAATTAATATAAATTTAACCGTTATGATTATGCGAGACAATCTTCATTAATTAGACACAAGTCGAACATAGAACAAATTAGTTAAGGGTGTACGCATCATCGCAGTGCGACCCAAGCGGGTGGTCGGTCGGTCTGTCGTGGGGTGTCAGCTCCAACCGGAACGACAATGTCATTAACGTCACGTGGCCTTTGCCGTCGGTGGCGTCCCCTTTTTGCCACTAAGACCCTGCTCTGGACCGTTTTCCCCATTGAGCAAAGGGTGCAGTAATTATATTTACCGTTAATCCTGATTTGCCACAAAAGGGAAGCGACGCACAAAGCGGAGATAGGATAAATAGAGAGGTAGCGGGACAAAAAAAATACAGAACGATACAGGCAGGTAGAGAGAGACGAGACGAGAGTGTGCTTCGAGTGGATCGGCAGTTGTTGTTGGTGTGAAAAGAAGGGTTACAGCGGTTACAATTAACCCTACTGCCCCCTCTTGACACACCCTGCCCACCAACAATTCAACTGCCTTTCACCAAGGTATACTAAAGGGAGGTATACATACATATATCTACTATTCGATATTCAAACATGTTTCAGTTGTGTTGCTTCCTTACCTTCCATTTCATATACCTTTCCCCCTACCATGCCACACTTTAGCTAACTTTTACCTTTATCTATGCATCTCTTAAGCGCTATCTCTCTCTATCTTTCTCTTTGTGTTCCATTTGCATAGAATTCGATTACGCGTTTTGTTTGCCTTCAATTGCAACGCTCATCCGTTGTACTTAGCAGTTTGTTGGCCACGCTTTGCCACAGCGATTTCTCCATTTCTCCTTTTGGCATTTGCAATGAAAATCGTGCAGCGTAAAGTGCGTTTGGGTTTGATTTGAAAGACAGCACAGTACTATCGTAGTGCAAAAGAGAACTGCCAGAAATGATCGTCAAGCACTCCATTCAAATTGATTCTCGAACTTTAAACTGTTTCACTGCACAAATGAACACGTAAAGAGCGAAAGCAGCAAAAGTAGGAGGAAGGAACAAAGGGAATTGTACAGTGAACACCACTGACATGGTAATCCCACAACAAGAGCTTACACTGTTCAAACGAATTTTCCGCACAAGCCTAAAAGTTGGCAATGCTTCACCATATGACTGTGGTTACAGAGAGAGAGAGAGAGAGAGAGAGAAATTAAGTGATGGCAAGACGAGAGTTTATTCTTTATTTTACAGTGCTGTTTACAGATAAAGCAAATGTTTTTAACGTTATATTTTATAGCTACAAAAATTCAATTGGAATCGGATAAGTTTTCAGAAAATATCGCTCGTATTTAAATGCATCTTAATATTGCCATAAATATCTAATAAATAGTTTGGTCTGCTTATTTTATATGTACTTACCCCTCAATCCTCATTTCTTCTTTCGCTTGGGACCCACTCTTGACAAATATTTAATATCGAAGATGCATTTCGAGTCGTTGTTGCTCTTATATGCTGATACATGTGTATCTGTATCTATCAGAAACTTGTCTAGCATGTCAACGAGAATATTCGCATATTCAGAGAGCAGTGGCAGTGGCATTGACAGGGCAGGGCCAGAACAGGGGGCACTCTGCCAAAAAAAAAAAACACAAAACACACAAGTGGAATGGCCAAGAAAAAATAAGGAGGGGGAGGGTCGCATATCTCTGTGTAAATATGCATGCAGATAGAAAATTGAAGTCTAAGAAAATCTGAGAAAATTGAGAAAAGAAATCCAAGCAGCAAATATGGAAATATTGACAGGCGTACGTACATACTTACAGCTTGATGTGCACTGCACATTGCCTGCCATCCGTTATGGAACTTTGTGTTTGTTTCAATTTCAAGTTACACGGACAGACTGAAAGTGGCTCAACGCAAAAACAACAGTTAGATTTACGAGTCTGGCACATAATGCCAAAAACACTAAAATTAACAGCTGCAAAACATTTTTAAGGATTGCAGATGGCAGAAGTCCTTAACTGGGATACACATGGGATACATACCCTAAGAAGCGTCGGGGAATGAATGAAGAATGAATGAGAATGCATAAGCAAGAGTGTTGTTAATGCGTACACAGCTACTTGTCAGTGTTGGAAGGTGCCATTTAGAGCGGCAAAGCTATCAACAGCAGTACAGATGCCCCTCCTTTCGTTCGAATTTTTGGAGTCTCTTCAACTTTCAGTGTATTTTGCATTCGTTTTGCACCACTTGAACCACTTTTCAATCCTCGGCTTTGTTTCCCCAACTGAAATTCGTTGGCTTTTGCCGGCTTTTTGGTATTTTCAGAGGCTGGCTTTAGCCGCGTTAACTCGACTAACTGTTTTCAGTGGCTGCAAAAGGCGACATAAAGTATATTTTGATTATTTTTGTGAGCCAAAAGTTGAGTATTTTAAGGCCAGGCCGGCATTTGCATTTCAAATATATTTTTACGACAATCCATCCACCCCCAGAGAAGTTCCTTTACACATCTTGCCCGCATAGCATTTGGAGGGAGGGGGGGTAGGGTCCAACACCTTCCCGCAGGATCTTTTCGGGGGCGCTTGGCGAACGAGTGAAATACCACAAATGGCGTGTAAACACAACAAAGAGGTAATAACAATGGCGGCCGGATGCCTGCAAAGGTCCCTGACTCCGCGAGGCTTTAGACAGCGAGACAGGGAGTTCGCAGCCACATTCCTGGAGTACCGTTATGGGGGAGGGGCAGCCAGGCCAGGATATAGCGCGGCAGGGCAGGACCTTTTGCTGCCACCCGCACTTTGGCAAACATTTTTATTTGTTTCTCCGTAAGCTGTGTCAATACACAATAAATTGAACTGTGCAAGAATTTATGTTGGCACTTTGTGAGGACGCAACATGCCGCCACTGCCACTGCCACAGTTACAGCCACCACCCCCCCCACCGTCGCTCCTTATCTAAAGGGAAGAGTAGAATGCGGCCTTGTCCCACACACCCGCACATCCGCACTGGGCGTCAATTGCATATTGGCCGCCCTCTGGGGACTTAAAAGTTCAATAATATTTATTTGTTACTTGCTCTTTGACAACAAAGCTCGCTCGCGCGCGCACACACACACACAAGATTATACTTTGTGCTAGGCCCCCCGTTTATCACGCAACTCTCCCCACCCCCAAATCGACCCACACGGTAACCCACAGACACCCTCTCTGATATAATGGCATATTGTCAGACAATGGCTGCGACCAAGAGTTTGGCCGTAAATTTTTGCCCTAAAGGCGATGATTTTTCTAAAGGCACTAAGCTAATTTAGTGACCGAATGCCAAAGTGGTCAGGCCCCGCACGTGATTTATGGGGTCGCCATTGCCATTCCCATTCCAATTATCTCTTTGGTTAACTTGTAACCTTAAAGCCATCACTAAAACCAGAAACTACACAGCAACAATATTATCTTGTGCACTTTAATTAAGATCAACCTTTGTTTTGGTTAACTTAGTGCACAATTTGCTGGCACTGGCTCACACATGCATAGGTATTTGTGTCAATGAGTCACTGTGTGTTGTGTTGATCCCATTTAATAAGCGGACAAATTTCGATATTCATAAAGGACACACAGGGGCAGTGTGTGGGTCCGGGGTGTCCGGGAACACATGTATTGTCTGTTGGCCATCTACAAATAGCATACGAGCCATAAACAAATAAATTTCAAATCTTCTGTTAGTCCCACTTAGTCGAAATGGAAGGAAGCGCAGGCGCATACAAACAACCGGCTAAAAATGGTAGTGTGAGAATCAGTCTATAAGAAAGGAATGAAATGGCAAAGGAACACAGCAGGAGAAGTAAGGCAAATAATGAAATGGAATTGAATGTTGGCAGGGGAAGAAACGGCTGGGGAAAGACTCAAAGGGGAACAGAAAGCAGAAACGAAACGAAATGGCACTCGTAGCAGGGGTAAAACGAATTGGAATGAAACGATAAGGGAATGTTAGCAGGGGAAGAACGAAACGAAACGTTGAACAGCATCAGGAGTTAAGCGGAACTACGACGTGGGTTTGGTTTCTGGTCCCTGACGTTGACGCTCGTTGCACGCGTTTCAGAGGAAAATCTGCATCCTGCGCGTACGGACGTGACTCGGATGGCAAAGGAAGATCCGCTGCCGCCACAAGACAATTTGCCGCGTTTCGCAATTGAAACGTGCCCCCCGAAAGCGTACTTCAACTCTTTGTTTATCCCAAAGACAAAAGGCGGAAAAAAAGTGAATATAAAAATACAAAAAAACAAAAAAGAAAAAGTGCAGAGTAAAGAGCAAACAGTGCGGATGGCCATAACAGATAACAGAGAAAAGGAGAAAGAATTAAGACAAAGTTAAACCACTCGTTGTCCTCTTGGGTGTCCTGTGAGTGGAGTGGAGTGGAGTGTCCTGTCGTCGGCTGTTCCAGCGTGGAGTGTGTCGAGTGTCTTTTGTCGAAATCACTTTTAAAATTTGTTTGCTCAAATGGATATTAGAACTGAACCGAAAAATACCAAAACAAGGAGCCTCGAAGCCAGTGCCAGTGCCAGAGGATTTCTCAAAGGAGGCGTAACATAAAAAAAGGGATTATTGTGCATCATTTTCGTGGACCCAAGCAACAGAAAGTGAACAAAAAACGTATCCTCCAGTCGGATTATGCGATAAATTGCTACTGAAGTGTAAATGTTTTCTTACGTGTTAAATCGTTAAATATAAGCCCTATAAGAAATATATATGTAGGAAGGAGCAACTGTTCGTGAGTCCGGCCATATGGCCATTGTAACTTATTACGAAGAAACCTTAAACTGAAAACTTTGGGTGCAAGAAAACCCATTGAAAAGCAATGCGAAACTTGTTAAACACTATGAATGGCTCAACTTCTTCAAGAGATTCATTTTTTGTGTGTGCCAGAAAACTTTCACCCATTAGTCATTGAGGAGAGCCTGCTCGTTGCGTGATAGTTTTGCATGGGAATTGTTCAATTTATTAACTTTTGTGTGAACAGGAGCGTGGCAGAGACCCGCAGCTATAAGGAGAATTTTACATTATTAATTGCAAAACGATTATGAGAGTGTAAGTGGCAAAGAAGTTGCTGAATTTTTGATTTATAAATATTTCCTGGAGCGTCTAAGGGAGGCAATATCTTTGCCCTTTAAGGAGCAGACGATGAAAGGGATTCAGCGAAAGGATGTTTCGTTTTAATGGCAAGCTGTTTGTTTGCTGTGAAATTTTGGGTAGGATTTTAATGAAATATTAATGGCAATGTTTGTTTTCGAAGCTTCAGGGCAAGGATTAAATTTGTAAAATTTGTGTAAAGGCAAAATCCTTGAAATTGTATTTATTTTCTTGACTTATTGGATTATTGAATAACTAAAATTAATGGAGGAAATTTTTGGGCGGTAGGTGTGAAATTAGTTAAGAATTTTTCGCAGAATTTCTTTCGGCAGAAGTTCAAATAAATCTCCCTAAAAGCACTTAATACTCCACTCTTTCTGGCACTTAGCAACAGAACAGATCTGCCCCAGAAAACTCATTGACAAATTTCATAAAAAATAAACTTAAATACTGATGTTTTATTTGTTTATTTATATTGATGCCACTGCAGTGCCCACAAAAGTTCACCACTCAACAGAATAGAAAACACTTAAATAAATATATAAATCAAGCAACGGAGAGAAATACGAGCAGAACGAAACAATGAAAATGCAAGAACATTTTTGCGGAAAACGCAACGAAAACGAAGAACTTGTGAAAAAGCCATAAAAGAAAGTTGCAATTTCTGGCTAAAATACAAAATAAAAAACAAAATAAAAAAAGAAAATCGTATAAAATAAGAGTAAAGTGGAGCAGAAAGGGGGGCTGGAGCCCAAAAACCCCAAGTGTATTAATTCAATAAACCTATTTATCTGAGACTTCGACTGGGATTTTCGGGGTACGACGGAGACATAGAGATTTCGCAGAGAATGCGACAAAGTTTGCCAGCCAAGACGGCGCAGTGCAATCAGCCCAGTCTGCTAAGGAGCCAACCGAGGAGTCAGAGTAGTCCAAGGAGCCAGAGCAGCAGGAGCAGCCAGAGCAGCAGGAGCAGCCATAGCAGCAGGAGCAGCCAGATTCGATGCCGCCGCAAACGAGTCCCAATTGGAGGCAGGCGGACAATGAGCGCACAAAAGGCGCTGTAAGTGTCATTGCAGCCAGGAACTGTGCCACTGGGACTGCCACAGCCACCGCCACAGCCACTGCCACAGACCCAGTTCGGCGAAGGACATCCACGTTGACAACTGCAGAGATGACAGTCAGAGCAGGAGATGTGGGCGGACCATCTTCAGGCCAACGTCGCCAATTTTTACGTAGCCCCACCAGGACCCGGACCCGTACAGCATCTTGGCTGGATCTCCTCCCAGCGCTGCTGGTGCTTGGCTTTGGGATGCGTAAGTACAGCTCGGGGGCACTTCTCTTTCTATCTTTCTCTCTTTGTGTGTGTGTGTGTCTGTGTCTGTGTGTGTGTGCTTGTGTGACTTTCATACATTTTTGATTTAATTTAACGCATTCATGTCGTACTCACACACACACTCAAAAACAGCCACAGAGAGCCACACACTGGGATAATGGCACTCGTAAGCGGGTCCCCTAGACGCGTCATGGCTGCTGGCAAATTATTTTAGTAGTTCTGGATCAGCAGGGGGACAGAGAAAGAAACAGCGAAACCATTGCCTATCTCGCTCTTTTTGTCCTTGACAATTGATGACAGAGGCGTGGGGGGGGGGGGGGGGCTGTGTCAGGTGCGTTGCTTGAGAGTGGAGGGGGGGGGGGCTCTGAGTTTCCTTTTGTTTTATTTGATTTAGCTGAAATTAGATTACCCGAGGAAATGAGGGTCCGCAAAAATAGGAAAAACAATGGTCCTTAAATTTGATCAATTGTGTGTGTGTGTGTGTGTGTGTGTGTGGGAACTTTGCACGTAATCATTCGGAGATATTTTATATTGAAATTGTATTAGGCAGGGGAACCTACCTGAAACTCCTGCCTAAAAAAACGGTACTTTTAAAATTGTATTAAGTTATCCCACTGACATAGAACCCCCTTTTAAAACACCGCCCATCCGGTTGGGCCCCTGCCTTCGTGGCTTACATTTTGTTTTTGGGGGGTTCGAGTCTAATTTGATTTCAGAACATAATTAAGTCAACATCATTGCCCTAATGAGATGTTCATTTAATTTGCCCCCTAACCATACATATGTATCCATAATACGAGAGCGAGTACGGGCATATGCGCCACCTCCCCTTGAATTCATTTTTCTGCTTTCCTTATGGATACATTTTCTGCTAAATGGCGGAGAACCTCTACCCAAAAGACTCTTCAATTAATTTCATGCTTTTGTTGCGGTTAAATGGATTTAATTGCCCAAAGAAAAATCGTTTGAAATCGTTTAAGCTGGGCTGCTGGCAATCGACAAGGTATTACTAATTTTCAATGCTGTAAAGGGAATAAAATAAATGACAGTTTAAAGAGGTTTTAAATTAACACTTGGGATTAGGCCTTAGGATATGTGTATATTAATACGGTGGAATGTTTAAAAACAAAGTGTGATAAGAACATCGAAAACTATTTAAAGCTGTTTGTGAATTTGTTAATTATATTGTGCACTGATAGAAAAAACCAAAGTAAAATTAACTACAATCATATTTGAATTTAAAATGCGATTTTTAAATACAAGCATAGTAAAATTAAATAGAATTCACTTTGATTCAAATATAAATGTATTAAAATGGCTTTTTTAATACGTTCATATTTAAACTTAATACAAAACACTTAAAATATAATATATTAAATTTAAATATAAAATATATTTAAATTAAATATAAAATATATTAATTTTAAATATTTTCAAATTTATATCAAAATGTAAGTGGAAAATATTCAATATTAATACAACCACTCTGGGATGAAAATCAATGCCATAAATGAGTGAACATCTTAAAATTTCAGTACTTTTTTCTATCGGTGTGGTCTTAATCCTTATGTTATCCATAACTCAGGATTTATGTGCGCGGCTTTCTTTCAAATCAAAATGCTCTTTATCTTCCAAGCTAATTTTTTCAACTAAAACATAACCCACTTTAAACCTAAAATACGTCTCACTTTCTCTAAGCATATTTATTTATTTAAACAAGTTTATTTGCTCCAATTTTTCCATGCCCAAAACTCCTGCCATTTGGCATAAAGTTCGTTTTATTTTTTATCCTTTAAATCACATAAAGTAAATTGTACATAGTATTTATGAACCTTTGTGCACACTCAGAAATCAACAGCAAAAGTTTCAAGATGCTCTTTAGACGGTTCCGCAAATTACGAGAATGAGAAATAGTTGGCAGAAGGTCCTTAACCCGGTTGGGACCCCCAGATCCCAGCAGCAGCAGCAGCGGCAGGGAGCAGCTGCTTTTCAACTGTTGTTGTTTCGTGCTGGCCGATAATCATGGCAAAAATACAACAATAAATTTCTCTCTGCTCTCTCTCTCTCTCTCTCTCTAGTTGTGCGTCTACACCCATTCGGTACTTCTGCACTATAATTCCTGGGGGCAAAAAAACATTAACGAAATTGAAAACTTGCCAAAAAATGTTTAATAAACACATTTTCAGTGGCAGAACGGGGTGGCAGCCCTAAGCCCAGTCTCCCTGGGCAATCCTCTACCAACCCTCTGTGCTCTTGCCTTGAAACCCTTCTATGCAATTCCTCTCCCATCCCTACCCACTAAACAAAATTCGCTTTCAAAAAGTTTGACTGCAACTCGTTATGCGAAAATACAGAATGGGGCAGCAAAGTAGATGCAACCTCTAAAACCCATGCCATATTTACCAATCCTCATATATCCCCCCCTCCCCACCAAAATACCCGAAAATATAATGCAACTGAAGTTTGTCTTGCTGTTGGCATTGTTCGCTCAAAAATTTGGTTTCTATTTCGCTTTTTCTGTTCCATTTTTATTTTTATTTTTATTTTTTTTTTCGTTTTTTGGTAATTTTGTGGAGGACTTTGCGTTTGCTTTGCATTGTGCTGGCTGCCTGCTAATTTTGGGAATGTGCCGGCAAAGTTGTGCCTCAAATCAAAGCTGGCTACAGGTTGACTTGGGGCATGATCCTGGGCCCATCACCTGGCCAAAATGGCCCCCGAAAATCCTTTAAGAGAGGAAGCTCTGGGGTCGTCATGTCGTGTCCTGTGTGCGGCGGTTGCTGTTAGGGCCAAAAGTGTTTGCTTACCTTCATAAATTATAAATGGGTTTGTGGACAGACAACAGCAACAGAGGCATAGCTTGGCCCCCGGCTCACTGAAGGCATGTGGAGTGTGTGTGGCACACACATTGTCAGCTGACCTCAGGACTCAGCCGCAGCCCTGTGTCTGGTGCTGGTACTGGTCCCTGGGACTGGGCCTGGGCCTGGGCCTGTGATGACGGAAAATATTGTAACACAAGCCAACAGGCTGGCGGCACAGGATGCTAGGGACGGCGGTGTTGACCGACACATGACAGTGCCACAGGTCAACAAAGTATCTAACGGTGGAACAAATTGCCAGGCAACGTGTTGGCAACGCCATAAAAAGAATTGCCCATTGTGTTGCTCCTAAAGTGCATGCTATGAAATTTTGAGAGTAGCGGATGAGTACGTTCTTTTTCGGTGCGAAGGGTTTGCCAGGGTATGTATTATTTATAAACTTGATATAGCCATTTTCGTGTGTTGCTCAAACCCGTAACTGACACATTAAAGAATCCAGAGGATGTACGCTTGAGGTATTCCATCCCCATACAGTCGAAATGGTAAAAGAAAAGCTAATTTATATAAAGAAATTATTTCTTTACCATTAACGACTATTTTCCACCCATTTGGAATACGTTTTTGTTCCTTTTTGGTGAACAGCAATTCGAAGAACATCTCAGCAAGGGGTAGACCACAGCTACATTATCTCATGGTAGCCTTCTGCTTTTGTTTGAAGTCATGACAACAATGAATGGTGCTGGCTTTCGCCACCCACTGTGCCTCATTCGCCATGCAACTAACAATTTCCTGCCTCCAACACACACACACCAACAGCAGCAGTGTAAGCTGAATGGCCTTGATGCGCTTTTGGCTCGCAAAATGTGAGCTTAAATTATTCAGAGGGTCCAAAGGAGTAACCGTTCAGCAGCTGCAGCTGCAGCGGCAGCGTAGCGTCGACGCTTTGGGCAATCAAAGACAACAACAATAACAGCAAGTGCAAGTGCATGTGTGTGTGTGTGTGTGTGAGGGGCATTTAATTGCTCAGACAAGAGCAGAGAAGCAGAGACCCAGAGTGTCGTAGTAGAAAGGAGCAGAGGAAGAGGAATGGCGAGAAATGACCCACAAATGACAAAGTGCAGCGGCAGTCAACGAGCCTTGTCTTCATTTCTTGTCGAAGTGTGAAAAGAACAAGACAAACACGACCAAAAAAGAATGGCCAAAGCCTGGAGCTTCCTCTAGGCCAAAATCGGCCAGCAAGAGGGCTTCGTCTAGGCCAAAATGTGGAAATTTATGAATCGCAGCAGGCGATGGGGGGTGGGAAAGCGGATCCCGTACAGACTCTGGCACGGCAGGAGGTCCCTTGAAAAATTGTTTTGTTTTTGGTCAACGTTCGCCTACTTATTTATGGCTGCCCTGCAGCGTCCTCCTTCTATCTACGATACCCTCTCTCTCATCACTCTCTTTTTGTTCCTATCTGCCCTTTTCCTCTTCCTTTTTGCCTGCTGCAGGACAACTCTGCCTGGCCAAATATTTAGCCCAGAGGCCATAAAAATCAACTAGATAGCCACAGCAGCAGCCATAAGAGATATTCTAATATCTTTCTGAGATTTCGCATAATTATTTCCCTGATTTATTTGGGCAAAAAGGAGAGATAGAGAGAGAGAGAGCGAGGAAAAGGCAGAGCAGATGGATGGATGGGCTGCGAGCTTTAATGAAGCCAATGGGTATAACAAGACATTTATGGCATTAAATTGCACAATTTGTGGGTAAATATTTGCTATGATTCAGGTCATTAGATATTTTGGAATGTTTGATAATGCTTACGCTTATAAAAGATGATAATTATAGTCCGAGTTCAAGTTGATAGTTTTCGAAAGTTCATCGAAAATCGTACGAATCTGTGCAAAAATTCGTCAATTTTGAATGAATATTTTATGCATTTTTTAAACATCAACAAATAAACCCCAGAGGTTGGTAGCCACCCTCCTCCGCACAAAAAGCAACAATCAATCCATTTAAATTAATCAAAATGAAATATTTCAACGAAATTTTTTGTTGCCAGTTTAATTTCCCCAAAGATTGTGTGCTCCCCCTCCCATTGGAGCTTCCTTTCTAGTCTGATTCATCTTCGTCACGTTGAACCTTTTGTGTCATAAATTATTTATGTTTATGCACATTGCGATGACATTTGATCACAAGTGCTTGGAATTCCCATAAATATTTGAGAGCACAACAAACAAAAAAATATCAAATGAGCATGAAGATTGCGTAGAAAATTTTTATTTAAAGTGGCATTTATCAAATCGATCAATAAACAATTACCCAATGCGAATGCGAATGCGAATGCTAACAAAATAAATAAATATATAAATATATAAATAAATGCTCGCTGAGAGCAGCCGTGAAATCTTATGGCATATGTATCTGTATCTGTGTGCTAGGAAAACACACATTAAAGATACATTTGCATGAGTGTGGGTGACTTCGAGTGGGTGCTTTTGAGTGGGCGAGAGAGAGAGCTCTGTTATTCGAGTGGCCTGTGCGGCTGGCTGTCTGTGCGGATGGACGGTTAGAGGGAGGTCTGGGAAATGTTTAGTGGGGAATTGCTCGCTGCTGCCGTTATCCCCAGAACTCATTCAAAACTGAAACATATGTTGGGTGTCACTGTGAAAATTACACAAAGCCAGCGAATGAGCTCAAAGGAAAGGGGAGCCTATGGGAGGGGCGGGATGTTCAATATGGCTTTCTTTCTCAGAAAACATTTGGTGCTTGTACTCGTACGTACGTACACCCACTTTTGTCGGTGACTCTGCCTCGGCTCAATTTATTTTTATTGCATCGTGTTCCTCTCCGGCTACGTCTCCTACGGTCCTACGTATTTTTACACGCACAAGGCGAATTTCTTTCTCTCCTGCCCGCTTTGAGGCAACGTTTCAGTTTCGCCGTAAATTGAAATTGGAGCATTGCCCAGCGTTGCGTATACGCATACTGCTGTCTGTTTTCTGTTGCGTATACGCACACGGACAGTTTGCCTGTTTGCCTGTTTGCCTGCTACACGTGTTGGCTGGCAACTTTCGGTTAAGGCAAATATTGTTAATCGCATTGTTATTGAAGCTGTGGGTATTTTGCATCTTTAATTGGACAACTCTTTGCACATATATTTTCAACACACATTTCTTGTTCATTTCCGAGCGAGACACAAAAGGTATTGCATGAATATTCCTCAAGTATGTTGAGCAGAGAATTCAAATGGCATTCGTTGTTATTATGCGTGTGTTATGGCATTTAATTTATTATTTTGCAGTTCTTTTATACAAAAATTTTAGTACATTTTTTGCCGGAATTTTGCAGTCGAAATGTTTTACAATTTTTGCAAGTTTTTTCATGACTCTGTTTGGACATCATTTTTGGGTTTGGGTTTGGGTTTGGATTTTGTGTAAATGCTGCCCCATTTGATGTGCTTCTGAGCAAGTAATTTAGCTCATTTGAACTTTAATTGCTTGGCGGTCTCCCCAAAGGAGACTCATTAAGATGGTTAAACCGCAGCACGAGAGGCAGCAATCTGACGACACAACTATCTGCCACACACACACACACACACCCCACACACACCCACACCCACACTTTCTGTGCTCTCGGAAGCGAAGTTAGATGGATGCAAGCAAGCCAAGTCCTCGTCCTCGGTCTCGTGTTTTATGTGCACTCGAGGCGGCCATAATCCAAAGTGCTCCCCAATGAAAAGTTTCTGTTTGTGGCTTGCGTGTGGGCGGGCTGTTCCTTTGCGTATTTCCACGCTCGGCTACGGCTGCGGATACAGATACAGATACAGATTCGCTGGGAGCCTCAGCTTTGGCGCTGGCCAAGAGTCAAGTGGCCGACGGTGTCTTCGTTGGCCAACAGGGCTCGACGTTTTAATTATGGCCACGACGCCGCTGCCATTTTGTCCTTCGCATAAGCCCTGACGATTTTTTTTTTTCTTACTTGATATGTAATTACTCTGGTTTTATATTTTTGGGCGGCGGGGGGAGGGGGAGGTGTGGGTATGGGCGTGGGCACGCATATTTTTTATAATTACATGAAATGTGAAGAAGACCAGCAAAAGTTTTCACATTCGGCCAAAAGCCGATGCGATGCGAGTGTCATGGAGTGTCCTGGAGAGTGTCCTGATGCCACGCTAATGATGCACGTGCCATGGAGATTGTGCAGATTATCACCTTTTGACCTTTGCCGGGTCAGCTAGCTGGAAATTCCTTGAATTGGAAGAGTGCTCAGCTCGGCCTTAGGAGAGGTTTTTTATAACTTGCAATTAAAGTTTTTTTTCACCCACCCACGCCACCCACGACCTTCCCTTAGTTATTATTGGTATTTATTTGAAATTCAAATAATTTTCGTTTCGTTGTGAAAAAAAAACTAAACACAAAAGAACAACTAAAAATGTGGAAAAATAATGAACATAAACAGGAAAATGCAGAAAAACAAAGCGGGAATTCAATGTTTTTTATACTAATCTAATTTTAATTAAATTAAATTAAATTGCATTTCAATTTAGTTGCTGCAAAAGTTAATCAATATTAAAGAAAAAAATGTGCAGCTTCAATCCTAAATCCAATCAGTTTTTTTGTGCTCTTCTCTCTCTCTGTGGACAGCATAAAAGGCAAAATCCATGAAATATTAACTAAGGGGTCAAAGTGCCGAGGACGAGCACGCCATATGGACGAGTCTGGACCCATCTCTCTGTCGCTCTGCCTCGCAACCCCATCAGGTGACTGCGTCAGGACTGCTGGTGCATGGCATATGGCACTGCCCTGCCCTGCACAATGGGACGGGGCTTAGCCACTTTTCAAAGTATTAAATGAGACTAGTTTTGAAATGTTTTTCGATTTTCGTTATGTGGATAACGTTTGCATTGGCCCTGAGTCATGCCATGATTTGATACACAATTTTAAGTCTGCTAAAAATGCTCTTTTAATTATTTTTATGGAAATGCCCAAGGGAATATTTTCCTGATTTTTGGAGAAGGAAAAGAAAAGGCCGTCTGCTTTAATTTTTTTAAATACTGTCTGGAATTTTGCGCACTTTTCCTTCAGCTGTCACCCATTGTTTTACGATTCACCAAAGCTGATGACATTGACGATGCTGATGGGTCTTCCAGTCTAATGCGGCGCCACATTTTGTAGTTGTCTAAACCAATTTCACAATTTACATAAGCCCACACTCACACACACACACACACACACACACAAACACCACACGCCACGCTCATTTACAACTGCTGCTGCTGCCGTTGTTGGTAGTTTCTTGTATCTCTCTCTGTCGCTGTCTCTGCGTCGAGTGTAAAGGCAATTTGAGTAATTTTTGTACCAGCCGTGTGCCTAATTTGTGAGCATTACTATTCAGCCGGCGTTCGCGTCGAGTCGAGTCGAGTCGAGCCGAGCGAGCAGTTTATTCTGGCTTAAAATATGGACTTTAGTTCGAATCTCACCGGACGGGACGAATAGCGCCCACAAAGGGGGGTCGTTCAAGTGGAGGTGCCTGTGGAGCGGATGTGTAAGGCCACTTGCCATTCCGAGGGAGAACAAGAAAACAATTTGAGTGTTATTGCACGTTTCACTCTTTCTGTTGTTTATCCCAGTGCCTGTCTGGCTGTCTGTCTGTCTGAATATCGTCAAGTGCGGTAAATGGCTAGATCACACTTCATGCTGAGGCTGAGCCTCTTTTTTTTTTCATCTGCTGTGCCCAAAGCAAACAAAAGGGAGAACACGGCAAAAAACCCAGAAAATTAATCGGCTTACGGGGCATAGTTTTGTGGCACGGCCATCTCTCTCTTATGTCTTTCTTTTGCCCATATTCTTTTTTTTTGCAAGGGATATGGCATGGCGGACAAAGAGTATGCTGCCTACTTGTAGACGCATGTTACACACAAAATAAGAAAGTATTCGATAGTCGTAACAGCAGCTAAAATCTCGTTACGCCTTGCGAATTACAAAGGCTCAAGAAAAATTCGTTTTTCCTATTTGCTGCCTTTTTTTCATTGTTTTTTTGCCTGCTGGGTTTGGTCCTTTGAGAGGAAATCAAAACCGAATTGATTGTCGGCTAAATCTGTTTTAATTGAAAATGCAAACTCTGCCTTGAGAAACTCTTTCTCTGTGGCTTTGGATGCATCTCTTTCCGTATTGGATTCAAGTCTTGACAAACCCAAATAGAGAGCAAAACAAACCACAGGACCAAACGTGTACAGTTCTGAGGTAGATTTAAAATTTACTATTTTGTTTTTTTCTTGACGGTTTGTGGGGGGGGGGGGGGGGAGGAAAATTTTCAATTTGCATTTTAACAAAAATTTCACATTCGTTGGGAACCTTTTTTGGCCAGAGCCCCGTAACTGGGCTTCGTTTGGACCTTATCAACACAGGCAAATCACACGCATTCGCTGGAAATGATTTCGTGAGGGAAATTTATGCGGTTTACCTGTGTGAGGATTCGGATTCTCTTTTTCTCTCCATCTTTTTTTTTTTTTTTTTGGGGTTTTTGTGCTCGCCAGCGAGACACGTAGATTTTCTGTCCAACTGAAACTGAAGGTAACACGAGAATGGATTCTAGTGGAATGGTTGAATTGGCTTGCCCTACCTAAATCATTGGCCCTGACAAGAACGTGAAATGAAATAATTTTAAAATGCAAATTCTATTTTATCATGCCACTGAAATCTTGGTCCTGAAATCAGCACAAAGCCGTAGACGCCCCCATGCCCATTGAGCATTGAAACTTGTCCGGTATATTCTTAGGATAAAGGTGGCAACTGGCGCTGAAGGTAACCGCAAATGAGTTTGTTTTTCCATCACGATTGTTAAGGTTTTAATATAAAGGATACGAGTATTGTAAGAATTTCATTCGGTGGGTTAAAGGTTAATCAAAATGAGCGCGAACCGGGCATCAACATTAAGTACTACAAACATATCTTTGGGAAGCCATAGATGGGATCTTTAAAAAGAATTTTCTACAGTTTTACTTCTACTTGGTTTTTCCTTATTTTTCCTATGGGAAATATATGGCCAAAACTCTTCGTGTAACTTCAAGGCGCTCATGCGTGAGTTTTTACTGTGAGATAAAAATATTTATTGCTAAATTTCTTCTCGAAATATAATTCCTAAAATAACTTTAACTTCTAAAAAAATTTAGTGACCTTTGATCAGACGACAAATTCTTCAAAATACTCCCACTCTAACTTGCTGGAAATTGAAATGATTTCAACTGCAGTCCGCAATTCTCATCCTCTTGTTGCCTGGTTTTTGTGGTTTGCTCAAAAACTTTTCACTTCAATGACTTGCCTGCCAAGTTCAAGTCTTGGTGCTGGTCCTGGGACACACCCCCACAATTTAGTGTATGCTTAGCCCCAAGGAAAACATGTCCTGCTCTGAGTGTCGGCGCAGAAAGTTGCTCATAAAAAGAAAGTTCCTTCGATTGTGGGATGAGTGTTGAGCTAATCATTATTGGCTTTCGCCTAGTTTTGGGAAGCTGCTCTTATTTTCTTTCTGTTTGGTGTTTGGAATTTATTGCCAGAAGTTATTAGCTTTGTAATCTTTTAATAAAGTTTTGCACAAATTGATGGGCCTTCAATTTATTTGCACAAAAGAAAACAGAAAAAGTTCAGCATACCATGGGCCTTGATTTGGGCAATCGACTGTCGGGATACCTGGCAGAACAGTTCACGGCATATTGGACTTATTCTATAAATAAACCAATAACCAACAGACCCATTGAAATCCGCAAATACCGCTGATAAAAATCGAATTAGTTTCGCTCATGAATTGTACAAACATCGAACAGACACGGTTGACAAATTTATGACTGGATAATAATTACAATTTAAATGCAAACCTATCATAAATTTAATAAAGCAAATATAAATATTTATGCTGCTTTTCTGCATATCAGTTTGGTAATTAAAGCCAGGTGGTGGCTGATGGGGGCGGGATGGGCCAAACCAACAGCCAAGGACGCTGTTGGGTACACGTGTATATGAAATGATTATAAAGCTAAAGTTACCATTTCTTTTTTTGTCGGTGAGTTTTCCTTTAGGGCACAGAAACAAAGTGGGGGAAAAAAACATAAAAAGAAAAAAGTTTAAAGGGGAAACAGAAACAGAAACCGGGCAAGGAAATGGAAAAAGGCAGCCAAAAGTAACAAAAAACAAACAACTTTTATTCACTAAAAAAAAAGCACCACAAAATGAAACGAAAGCCACCACCACAGGCAGTGACATTAAGCGGCAAATTTTTATGATTTTAATTAGCATAAAAGCGTAATTGAAAATTAACTGAAACGGAATACATGTGCGACTGTGTGTGACAGAGTGAGAGGCTGCAGAGACGCAGGTGGAAAGTGAGAGAAAGGTTAATATTTCATTGGAATTTCAATTCATGAGCCGTGCCTAAGAGGATTGCCATAATATTTCTTAATATTCACTTTGATGTGAGGCCAAGAGGATGAATTTAATTTGAAGAATTCAATTTAATATGAGTCTTGGCCCTAAGACAGAAAGTTTAGTAGAAAGCAAGTAATAAAATCTCCTTTTAATTGCATTTCAACTAAACTGCATTAAGCATAAACGAGAGACTATTATCCGTAGCCGCTTTGACTCAGGCTGGTAAAGTCTGAATTTGCCTGCATTTATGAATTTTTAATTATTAAAAAATATGCCTGTAATGGATGCAGTATTGAATATTTAAGTTTAATATAATACAATAATTGGATACGTTTGGGGCTTAAATTAAATTAAATCAAATTCGATTCAATTAACACATATTTTTAATTTGATTATCAAGTGTGGATGTTTATGTGAAATTAAAAATCTAAATATAAACGAAAGGAAATTCAAAGCAATTTATTTTTACTTTTGCTGGTGATAAGCCCGCTTTCAGCCTTCTTTAAACACATTCAAATTGTAATTTCAAATGTAATTTAAATATTTCGTTATAATCTTTATTACATTTCCCATATTATTTTATGAATAAAAGCACACGGATTTTCCCCAAATCTTACCACAAAAATCTCGTTAAATATTTTGCTTCAATTCAAGGACTGTCCCACACAATTTCTGGCTTATTTTGCATGTTTCACAGAACTTGTCACCTGCAGCGAGGCAAAGCCGCAGCCACAGTCACAGCCACAGCACCAGCCACAGCCACAGCCCCAGGCAGGGGTACAGCCAGGACCAGCAATGGGGCAGGTACAGCTTATGGCAGCCCCGAGATCCACACTGCCAGATAGGCCAATGACAACACAAAACGATCTAATTACGGCAGCCAGCAACTTGACGACAGCAAAAAAACAAACAACAGAAACAACAGAGGCAGCATCAACGAGCCTGAGCGAAAGAGAAACAAGCACGGCCGTAGCCCGGGGCATGTCATCAGCAGTAGCAGAAGGAGCGACCAAGTCAGCACAAATTGGGCTAACTACTCGGCCCACAGAAGAGCAAGCACTAGAGCAAATAGAGAAAGCGGCACAGACAGCGACAGCGACTGCAGCCGCAGAAACAGCATCAGCATCAGCAATGGCAGCAGCAGCAGCAGCAGAAGAGCGTACGACAGCGACCACAGCAGCAGGAGCGACAGCAGCGATGCTCATATCAACAATTTATCCAGCATCAACGGAAACGGATGGCCACAACTCCATTGAAACGCTGCCGGCAGAGAACCAGAGAAAGCAATTGGAAAACGAAGCATTGGACAGAGCAGAGCTCGAGCTCGAGCTCCCTGCGGAGGATGATGAAAAGAACTCGTTGGTGGCACTGTCGCTACCGCATCCGGTTGGGGCTGATTCATTGACCAAGGGCTTCTCCATACCCACCTTCCTGCCGCCTTTTCCCGTTTTTGCGGCAGCGGATTTGCCAGCTTACCGCGCAGCAGCCGATGCAGCGGCTGCTGCCGCCGCAGCCATAGAAGAGGCAACCAAAGCGGCAGCAGACGCAGCAGCTGCAGCAGCATCCGCGGAGGCAGCGACATTGTCGCCAGAGGAGCAACGGCGGCGAATGTTTGATGAGCAGCATTCGTACTTGGCCGCCCATCGGGCTGCAGTGGCCGGGGACGGGCCTTCAGTCCAACGGAATCTGACAATGCCGGTGCTAAACATCACCGCCCAAATGGGGAATCACGCCTACATGCCATGCCAGGTGAGTGAGTAATCTCTCTCTCTATCCCTCTCTCGCCCTCTCTCCCACTTCCTGTCACACTTGGCCCTCCATTGTTGTGTGTCGCATAATCTCTGGGCTGGCTGTTCGCTTTGGTGGTTGCTGATGGGGGTGGGGCTGGGGCTGGGTTAGGGCTCGTGATGTAAGTCAGCTAAGCCTTAAAGGTATCGCCCGTAAAAGGGGTTTTTAATATGCGCTTACATTTAATTGCGAATATTAAATTTGTATTAAATGTCACGTGTTATAAATAGCTGCGAAAACGGTTAAGCCGCTTAAAGGGTGCTGCTGTTAAAGAGCCATATAAAAATCTACCATTAAAGAGGGATATAACATGATGGTTGGGGATTCCATGAGCCTTGATTGGCAGAAAAACGAAGGATCTACTCCAATGAGGAAAAGCAGAAAGAAAGAACCAAATGTGAAAGAAGACTGGGAGAAAACTACGTTTGATTAGAAGCAAAGGCAATTGCCCAATTCTTGTCAAAAGTACACAATCAACGTGTCCGAAGACTTCCAAACTATTAGTCTCGTGTTTGCCTACATTCATTTTAGTCCCATGTTGACTTAGCCCATAGAAGAGACCTCTGCCTGAACCTCTGTGGCGTACCGACTGCCTCTCTGGCTGGCCTTAATAACCCCAACAAAAACCCCATAGACATGAGCCTTCAGCACACATGAGGTTCATATGCCCCTCTAGCCTTTGCCTAAATCCCCTACAGGCTTCTGGCCCGCTTCACGTGGAGAATAACAATCAAGTTCAATTATGTGCAAGGAAAGTGCTGTGACACTTTCAAAGCTTAACTAAACACTTGCACATAATCCTAATCACTCTGACTAAATTTAAAGGGGGTAAACCAACCCTTAAAGCTCTGAGCTCTGCAATGAAAACTGAAACCACTCAATGTGGAACGACCCTGACTCAGTTACGGACACATCTCTCAAAAATTTAAGACTGACGAAGGGAGGACAGACTGAATGAATGTCTCAACGTGGAGCAGAGCAGAGCAGAGCAGAGCAGCCTCTTCATACTTTTCTCACTTTTCTGACTGTTTCTGAATTCCTTTTTAATTTCAACGGACCGGAGATAAAACTAGCATTTACATATTGCACACACACACACGCATCAACACTCATAGGAAGAGGCAGTGGCAGATACGGCTACGAATACAGCTGGAGAGGCACATTTATTTGCATGCATACACGTATGGCACAATGTATTTCACATACAGCCACAACAGACATCAAATTTACATGCGTCTGTAGGTGTTTTCTTTCTCCACAGATATATCTACATACATATCTATACATATCTGTAGAACACAATCCAACAACAGAACGTAATAGAATGGGAGTGAGTGAACAAAAATAAATAAATTGTATAGAATTGTAAACGTTAAATAGATGCTTGGGCCTGTGCTTGGTTCTGTGCTTGGGCCTGTGCTTGGTTCTGTGCTTGGCTCTGTGCTTTGTTCTGGGCCTAGTTTCTGGCTCAGTGTCTGGTGCCGGGGGGGGGCCTTGTTTGCGTCATAAAAAATAAACGTAAACAGAATGAATTGTTGATATGCAAATGAAATTATGCTGATCTGTGTTGGACCACAACCAGGAGCAGAAACGAAACAGAAATATAACCGGAAACGGAAAGGCAACCCCCAAACAGAACACGCCACGAAGCTGAGCCCAAAAGCAAAAGCAAAACATAGCCATAAGAATATTTCAGCTCCATCCACCACCAGCCGCAGCCTCATTTCCATTTCCTTGCGTTAGACATTCTTTTGGGATCTGATTTCTGCTGTCTGTCTGATGCGTCTGAGCCATCAGATTTTTTAACCTGACACCAGAAGGACGACAGGGCAATGGCCACGTGCCCGGATTAGTGCCCGGATTCTCTGTCCGTGGGTGCTTGGTAATTATTCATGTATGGATTAAGCGAATGAAATTCGTGAAATGTGAAAGCTCATTAGCGGCAGATTGGCCAAGGTTTTACATAATAATAGTTATAGTTATGTAAATGATAGCTGGCCTAAGCCTTTGCTTGATAATTTCATGGTTCAATGATTTTCTCAGACATTGAGACGGCTTTCAGTTTGGGTTTTGTAATCGTTTAATTTCGATTCAAGACGAATTCCTTGCTCATATGCGAGTGGCCCATTAATTGCTGATGACTAAGCAGCAAAAGCAGTAAAAACTTTGACTTGCTTCCGATTTGTGGATCCTGATTGCTTCAGCTCTGATTCCTGAACCTTTTACTTTATCTATTCCTCTCTCTCTTTACAGATACATCGCCTCTCCGACAAGCCCGTCTCGTGGGTGCGCATGCGCGACAATCACATTATCAGTGTGGACGAGACAACCTTTATAGCGGATGAGCGTTTCCAGTCGATCTTCCAGGAGGATCACGACTACACCTGGTCGCTGCAAATCAAATATGTAGTGCCCGACGATGCGGGCGGCTACGAGTGTCAAATGGCCACCGAACCGAAGCTGAGTGCCAAAGTGCATTTGGAGATAGTCAGTGAGTGATTTTCGCAGCCCAAAAGACTCTAATTTACGTATATTCTTATTCTCTCTGTGCAGCACCCAAGACTGAGCTAATTGGGGATCAGAGTCGCTTCGTTAAGGCCGGCAGCAAGGTGGCCCTACACTGCATCGTTCGTGGTACTCTGGATCCACCGAAATACATCATCTGGTTCCGGGGCCAGAAGAAGGTGAGCGAGAGCGATGAGCAGACTGGGTGGTACACGCAGCTGGATCGCAACATCTTTGGGACAGTGGGTGATAATCAGAATACGGTAAGTGAGGTGTTTACGGTCGTCCGGCAGTTAGTTAGCTCACCACTGACGATACACTTTTGATTGCAGATCGGTTCATTAATTATACCGGTCGTGCGTAAAGAGGATTCCGGCAATTATACGTGCCAGCCATCAAACAGTGTCTCCGTCTCCGTGGACCTGCACGTCCTCAGCGGTAAGTTCCCCCCCAATTCTATGACCTGACCCCCTGCCATCGCACAGAATGTGTGTGTGTCAGGTCGAATGATTCATATTAATCGCAACTGTCGCCACCACGAATTACGGATTGCCCAACAGGTGAATATTCCGCATCGGCCATCATGTCAACGGCATCGGCATCGTGGACAAAGACAAGGACGAACACCAGCGGGAGAAGCACGTCCCAGTTGATGCTGTGGATGCTGGGACTCCTGGGACTCCTTGGGGCGCTGCAGGGACCGTTGCACACACCCCAGACGTGACTCGCCTATTGAATGGACGGGACGACGCACACGGACACACGAACACACCGGTCGATGATGCTGACTTGGATGCTGCGGACATTGGTGTCCGGCTTCCAATTATTTGTAAGCTTTTGCGCCATCTGCAGTTACGTAATTTAGGTTAGAGATTAATTAAAGGCGGCCTTGTAAATAGCAGAAATGGCGTGAGATGGCAGCAGGATTCTATAATTAGGTTAAATGTTACCATAACTCTCATGTCTGTCAAATATTTAAACTCGCGCACTCATACTCCCCCATACTCCCCATACAATTCAATCTACTGTACATTCATTTTTTAGTCATAATTACACGAAAGGAATTTCGCCCATTTCAAGTTGTGAAAACGATTCAATAATTAGATTATTGTCAGCAAAATGATTAAAACACTAAAAACTTAACACAGAAATCAACAAAAAAATAAATTCATAAATAAAATGCATTCAATAAATCATGTGAAACTCAATTGAAATCTCTGTGTTTTCTCTCTCTCTCTCTGATTAGAATGGTAAATCATTAATGGATGCTATCAAATCTGAACTAATTGAATGGTGTGTGGATTTAAATATTCATAAATATGAGGCAATGTTTGGCAATCTCTCTCTATCTCTTTAGGTGTCATAATATTCAGAGTTTTCATTAAAATTGTTTGATTAGTTTGAGATTAAATATGATTAGAGTGTATAGTTATTAATGCCATAAATTCATTTCTCAAAAATATATTTCTGGTTTTTATTAAGCATTTAGTTCCAATTCATATTTTTTTATTGATTGTCTTATCACAATTTTATTAAATTAACAACAATTTTTTTTTGCCATTAAAAAATATCCAGTCAACTTTTATTCGCGTCAAAGAAAATATTTGGTAGCCCAAAATGAACTCTTAATATCTTAGCCTCCCATTCAAAAGCTTAACAAAACTCACTGACAAAATAAACCCAAAATAAATCCAGGTCCCAGATTTAATTTAACCCAAAGAACACCGTCTTGACCCTCAGTTGACAGCGGGGCTATTAAAAGAGGGCCGCCAGCAAAAGAATTTCCCCAATTGCGATATTCATAAATAATTTCATATTTTATGGTAATTTGGTATCCACTTTAACTCCAACTCCGACCCATCGCAGGACATCAAAGTGACGAAAAGAAAACATAAATGGGCCAAAAAACTTAGAGCCTGAACGAAACGAGAATCGAGAATGGAGGATGATAGATGGTGGAGTGCATAAAAACAACAAAAACCATAAACTGGCGAATTCCAGGGGCCATAAAGACTTTAAGGTAGAGAGTCTATTTTATTGCAGCGGAAATCACATCTCCGTCTAGAGGGAGCATAAAAAGAAAACAAGCCAAAAAATAAAACCAACAAAAGTACGAAGTAAGGAGAACAAAAGTGGGAGTCGCTTCTGGACGCGACTCTACTTTTATACCCGCAACACGCCTTTATCCAGCTTTTAGCCAGTGGCTGCCAAACCGTTTTCTTTGTTTAGTGTCTTACTTTAAAATAAACAAACTGTAATTTGAATAAAATTATACTTATTTGCTTGATTTATAATGATCTATGTATAATTATTGTACGGATATTCGTTTCTGTTCAGTGGAGAAAAGCTTAAGCCGCAGAACTATAACAGCATAATAGTTCTAAAACTTACATAAATATATTCCTCCTCGTTGCTCGTTAAAAAGCCATCAAAATTATTGCTCAAACCGAAATATCATTGTCTTCTTCATTCCATTGTCTTTCCATTTGCCATTCCTATTCACTCGCAGAAGAAAAAAGAATGAGAGAGCTGAGTTTCACAGTTACTTCGCTCTCTCGCTCACAGTTTCAATGCTGTCACTAGAAATCCAGAGAGAACCACAACGAAAACAAAAAGCGCAGCAAAGAAAAACAGAGGAGTTTGCTGTTTGTTCGTAATAGTTCATAAATTTAACACCTTTTACGCATTCCACATTGCCACGCATATTCCGATCGAGAAAACTTTGTCCGCGTCGATTACTTTGATTTGGAATCAAGCCGGCGAACTTCAGCAGCACGAGAAGTTTCTATTTGCCGTCCCTTTCGCTCCTTATGAGCTCAATGCAAAGAGAGCGAACGTAGTGAGCGGACTGTCCAACTGCACGACACAATAACTGTGCATTGCATATGAAAGTAAGAGAGCGCGTCCTAAGTCACTCAACACCTACGCACTTTCCGCTCTCACAGCTTCAGCAGCTTCTCCCTCCCTCCAGTTTTTTCGGTGCGGTCAGAGTGTTTAGTCCACTTCGCGTTTCGGTCCGCGGAAACCGGGAAAATATGGAAATTAAACGTAAACAAATGTCGCGCAGCTGTGTAGTGATGTGAAGTGTGGTGTAGCGCAGTGATTAGGCATGGAAAATGTCCAAAAAAGTGTGTGTTTAAGGCAAAAATGCGTTTGATCCATTGCGAGGCGCACAACGAGGCTAAATGGCAGATCGCCGAAGGAAATATGGGGCAAAGTTATGAAAATGAAGTGTAAAAAGTGTAACTTGCATGCATACATTTGCAATGTATGTGTGTGCGAGGCTAAACGGCAGGTCGGCGAAGGAAATATGCGGCAAATATATGAAAATGAAGTGTAAAGTGTTTTTTTTTCATAACCTGCGTGCATACACTTGCAGTGCATGTGTGCGCGATGTGTCTGTGTGTGTGAAAATATGCCAAAAAGGGCGCGAAGTTGTGTCCCTTTCCCGCTCAATCATGTAAAAGCGCAAAGAAGAAGAGAAGAAAAAAAGAGCGTGCTTCAGCGCTCTCCAAGTGTCACCAAATAAGGTGAGGTGCTGATCTGACTCTCTCTTTCGTTTGGTATGTGCGCCCGAATGTCAGTCGCAATACCTCACCCTAAATAAATATGCCCAAAATGTGTGCTCTTTTTAGAATTTCTCGATCGATCCCGTTACGTTTGGTGTCTCTTCGTTCGTTTCGTTTCGCAGCCACGTCGCGCGGCTATTTTTTTGTTTTGTTTTGTTTATGTTTGTGTAAAAAGTGCAAATGCAAACAAATGTGAAAAAGAAGGGCGCGAATTGCGCGGAAGGGAAATGCAGAAATAAAAAAATGTAAAAGGTAAATAAAAAAAGATTGTTTCTGTTTTTCCTACTGTTAATTTTATGTTCTCGTACATACAATATGATGAAATGTATTCTGGCTATAATTATAATACGATCTGATTCAGATTCGGTCATTCCCTACATTCCCTCAATACAATATACCCCTTAACAGTTTGAGTACGGGTATAAAAATAAGAAACAACACGTAAAATTTGTCGTTGTCCTGTCAAGGCGATGGCGAAGGAGGAGGAGGAGGAAGGCAAATCGTGTTGGTTGGACGTAAGCGAAGCAATTTACAAGAAACAGTAGGAGAGAGAGATGGATAGACAAAGAAGGGGGATACGAGAGGGATGATAGAAAGAAAGGCAGTAAATATTTTTCACTATGTTGCTGCTGATGTTGATGCTGATGACTGACTCGTCCGACGACAGCCATTCGGAAGGAATGAGAGAGAGAGACAGAGAGAGCTGCTGGCTTAAGTCCAACAACTCAGCAAGCTCCCCCGTCAAGGCAGGAAAAGTCAAACAAGATGAAGCCAGTTGGAAATGTCCTTGCTCAACGCTCAACGCTCGAGCAGAGCAAAAATAAAATCCAGCAAAAAATAACACACAAAAAAACAACGAACCAAAAAAAAGAAAACTTTAAGATAAGCAACAACAAACGAACGAACGAAGAATATGGCACAAGTGAAAGTCAAGTGAACACTCTCAGCGTGACTGTTTCATCTAACATTTATTCGTATTTTTTCTAGGCTAAATATATTCAATATCCGTTAAAATGTTTCTCGGCCATCGCTGCCATTTCAGGGAAGATTTCATTTGAATTTTCATTCGATTCGTTCTCTGTCAGGCAATCGAATTATTGAAGTCATCTCTTACTTTGAGAGACGACAACTTGATTGACTGCAAAAAAAGTTAAGCAAATTTGATAAAACATAATACTCTGCCAAGGCGGTGTGTTGATACCACTAATATGGATATTTATTTGGTAATAAGAATTTTAAACTCTTTTTATAAGGTAATAAACTTCGAAATATATTTCCTTATTCCCCATCGTTTCTTAACGCCCTTCAAAAGGGTGTTCCTAGAATCGGATTTCTTAATTTCATTTATTATTTTGTTCTCCTTTTCTTTTGAACTTTTTAAAATTTTTGTTCTTGCTTTTTGTTGGGGCCAAGCTCAACTGGCATAATGACTCGAGACTACATGAAAAACAGAGACGAGTGCACCAGAATGACATCCGGCGCAGACTTGACCGTTTGTCGTGTAACAATTTTTTCTGTTCTTGATGCTGACCCACGCCCCTTTAATTGGGTTAACAGCGCGACAGTCTTTCTTCCGTTTCCCACTTTCTCTGATGGCGAAGGTTTACTTTTTTCTTTTGCTTGGAAAGTGCGCTCGTGCTCCCTGGAGGAGTGTGGCCCTTTCTCTTCTCGGAAAGTGCGAGTGCGTTTTATGCCTTTGATGTCTGAAAGTAGCCCCTCTACTTCTGTCTTGCACTTGGGTCATTCAGCATGAACTTTTTCATCTTTTCTAAATATTTTTTTTAAGGAAAATACTGCCCTCAAGCATTCAAGTTCGGCTAAAGTATTTCTCGTGGCTTAACTGTTGGCAGAGCGAAGTCCCACTGAGTCGTGTTTGCGGTATCGCATTTCTGTAAACAAAACAACTAAAAAGACAAACCCCAGAAGCCACAATTTGGGAAAGCCGAGCACCTAAATTTCTACAAAATAAAGTAAATAAGTCCCAAGTAAATAAATCAGTAAAAATCGTAAGATAATTGTATTGAACCAGCAATTGTTAGAGTCAACAGAAGATATGTTTGATGGGGTACTCTGCGCTTTAACTGTGAGAGGAGTTAAGGGTAATCACGTTTTTTTTCTAGATATTTAAGGCCTCTGTTGGCACGTCAGTTGTGCTCTTATCGCGGATGTGTATCTGTGGAACAGTTCAATTTGAGGAAGATAAATTACATTGCAAAAGAAATTCCTGTCCAAGGACTCCCAATCATTTCGCATTAGCGAACCAAACTAGGTCCATGCTGGGTCCGGGTGCGGGTCCGGGTCCAGTAAGGCCTTACCGCCCAGACCTACCAGAAATGTGTTTGCTGTAATGCGCGTAAATGCAAATCATTATCAACAACATTTGCATTTGGGTAGGTGGAGGAGGAGGAGGAGAAACGGCAGCAGGTCCACGCAGGCGGAAGCATCGAATCCAATGATGATGATGAGGGGTATAGGTATAGGGATCATGCAACCATGCGAAGAGCATTCCAAATGGGATTCGACTGCTATCTGTAGAGCTGTTCAACCGCACATTGTGTTCCTCCAACTGGCAGCAGGCTATTACAGCCAATGAATTTGCCCCACTGTTGTTTTCAGTTATAAATATTTGCACATTTGGCAGTTGTCTGTGGGGCCTGCCACTGCCTGCCCATTGGCGAATGCAATTTGTGGGTCCCAAATCAGCGAGCTTTAATGAATACCTCGCTGAACAAAAACTCATTTCATTTGCATTACACAGCACGTACAACACACACACACACACACACACACACACAAACAACGAGTGTAAGCCGTTGGGTACGTACTACGTACAGAGTACTCACAGGACAAACAAAAGGAAAATGGAAATCCTACCATAACCCAAAAAAAAATGAGAGGAAGCCCCCTAAAAATTCTTTGCTCAAGTTATGTTTGCTATTTTCGGCTTGGGCCTTTGTTTCCTCTGCCGCCATGGGTTCAGGTTCAGCCAATGCCTTCCGCAATCTTTTTTTCAGAATTTTTTTTTTTCTTTTCAAACTATGGCACAAATGTTGAAGTGTACATTATTCTTAACTTTTTTGGCGTTCGTTCGATAAGCGCAGCCAGCAAATTATGATGATGGCACTGATGTCGCTTCTCACTCCTGATGATGCTGATGCTGCTGCTGATGATGATGTTCGACGGGAGATAGCCCAGGAACAGGAACAGGACCAGCACCAGCACCAGCACCAGCACCAGGACCAACTTGAAGAGCAAAAGAACAAGTTTTGCCTTCACAGCAAATTTCTTTCGTCATTGCCAAGTGGAAAAAGTCGCTAAGGGAAAGGGGAGTATCAGCAGATCGAAGGTGGAATACTCTAAAAATCGAAAGAAATTCTGATGGGAAGTTTGGAAAGTTCATAATTAATTCATTGTTAGAATGGTGTTGAGTTTGACTAAGTAGATTTATTTACCTAAGCTCAAAAGCCACTCTAAAAGGTTCATGAACTTCATTGATACATGAAGTCGGTTAAGAATGATCCCTTCTTCAATTTTGTATGCGGTTTCAGGCAGTTCCACTTTATCTCCTGTCAATAAAACACGAGAGCTTTTATTCTAGTTCCCCCCGCAATCCCATCAAATCAAATGGAAACACAAACCGAATCCACAGCAAAAGCGTATACGTATGCCCGTACACGAAAGCAAAAGATACTGAATATTTAAAGACAATCCGTGTTCAATCCGTGTTCAATCCTTGTTCCTGCTTTCAGTGTGTCACTTGTGAGCCAAAAGTAAAAAGTTTTTAACTCCCGAGATTGGGTCATTCAACCAATTTCCTTCGAAAAGTTACTACATAATTCATAGCCCCGATTCTCGGATTGGTGTTGACAATTTACTTAAGCTACGATTTTTGGCTGGTGTGAGCAATCGTACGTCCTTCTGCTAATTAAAAGCTGCCCTTCGAATGCAAACTCAATAAATTACCAAGTAAACTTTGTCCTGGAAAAAAGTTACAGTTATTTGGAATAACTCCAGCATCCCCAGCCAGCACAAAATTCGCCACCAAAATTTTGTATTGGCCATAAAGTTTGGCGCTCACCTTGCGGCTTTAATTAAAGCAATTGCAGTACAAATTTTAATTAGAAAATGCTCGCCCAGACCCAGGACCCTGTGTCGAAGGAACAATCAAATTATATGTTGTTTACAACGTGTGTGGTACTGGTACTGGCTTTGTTTTAGATGATGCCTGGCAGGCGCCGCCGCCCTCTAATGGTGACCCCCACAATTGTTATATTTTCTTCACGTAGCGCAGCGTTTAAAATGCAATTAAAAATTATTGGCCCAAGTACAATTAAAAAAGTCTAAAAGGCGCCTGGCTTACAATTTGCCTTTGGAGTCCGGGCATTGGTTTAACGAACTCCAAAGTTAACTTTTTTATGGCCCAAACATATTTATTACGAGTACGTACATATATCGGGGGGCGTGGGGTGTCAGTGAGTGTCGGCGGAGGTGGCTTGCAGGGGAAATTGTTTAGTATCCCTTATACTAGACCCGGTTTTATGGCTTATCCCTGTGCCCTTTTTATGGCATTCTTAAGCAAATATTCGAATTGGCTTTATGAGATTGCGATCCGTACTTTGTAGCAACTGCTGATGAAGCAGGAGGCCCCAGCCCCAATAGGCAGCCAATACGGCAGGAGGCCAGGCATTTATTTCCCATAAAACATCTTGGAGCCGTATCGATGACGATAAAGAAATCAGTTGATGGACTTGCCCCAAAAGGGTTGAAAAAAAAAAAAAAACAGCCCCATCACTCAGGATGTGTGATAGATTATGGTAAATCGATGCGGTGACAAGTGGTCCGAGGACGAGGACCCTCATCAATTAGTCGCCAATGGGTGGAACTAATTTGTCGTGGGGGCGCAACATGAAAATTATCTAGCAAATTGAGCAGCAGTCAACGGCAAATAAATGTTCATAATAAAAATATAATAGCATTCGCATCAATCGTATATTGATTTGATTGGGAAGGAAGCAACGAGCAGCGACTGAGGTGGAGGTGGAGGAAATAGAAGAAACCAATAAAAGATACATAGATGCAGGCACAAAAACCAAAACGAATCGTGAGTCCAGCACCACACACACACTCTTCATTCGAACTCCATTCGACATCCTACAAACGCCAGCCGCCATCCGCCAGCCGCCATCCTCTGGGGCAGATTGGGCGAAACAGGACACAAATGCAGCGCCAGCAATTTTCCACTTTAAGCAATTTGTGTCGGGAGCAAGAGGCAACACCAACAAATATACGAGTATAGGAAAATATCACTAACATGCTGCTCTGCCCAAATTTCGAGCTGTCGGAACTGTGGAAGGGAGGGAGGGGAGGTACGAGTAGGGAGGGGCACGCGCTGATAGTAGGAACAGCAAAATACTTATCTCCTCTCGGCGGATGTGGCTCTGGTCAATGGAAGTTTGAATGCCCTACGCGGCCGTAATTAAAGTGGCCAAATCGAATTCCACTCGGGCTTCGCTTCAGGCTTTGAAAGGGGGCAGAAACTAAAACGAATAGAGGCAATCGAGTGGCGAAACTTTAAGCTCGAAAGCGGATGGAAACTTGAATTACATTTTAAATGTTAGGAAACAAAATTAAGTACTTTATTCTGGGTTGAGAAGATTCGTGTTGGGTTAAGGAAAAGAACAACAAACAGAGCTGTAAGGGAAAAGCATTTAAAAAGTCTGGGAAGAATTTCATTTAGTTGATTTGTTGACTTTTTATACAAAATATAATGCTGACAGATTAGTTCTGCGTATACAGTGAGTATAAAAAGTGTAATAATACCTAATATTTTTAGTTACTATTCTGGACTGAATATTGAATAATTTTTATAAGCTTTTCCCAATATAATTTCTACAAATATTTTGACAAAATTTGACCGCAAAACAGTTGGTCCCCAAAGTTGTGTAGGGCAGCCGGAGGAAACATTACTGAGGAAATCAAATCGATTCTCGGCAGCTTTGACAGCTTGTTTACATCAACCAGCGGCGGCAGGAGGCAACCAGCAACCAGCAAAGGCAGAGGCAAAGGCTCTGCCAATGGAGTCGATAAGGCGAAGGAACCTATAACCATTCCGGCCAGACTCCCCCCAACCCACCGGCATGTAGAATGTAGTTTGTAGCCAAATGGTTTTGTGATATTTTCCCGCCCCCAAACGCAAAAAGGAAACCAGCAAAACAGCCGGAGGCTGGATGGATGTATGGGTAGAATGGATGGACAGCTGCCAAAAATCGGTTAAGTTCGTTTAAATATTTCCACCTTTTTTTTGTTGCTGTTAATAATTCAATATATTTCACACAACTCGAAAAAGAGCCAATAATGTATGCAAAAAAGTTGTGCCCACCACAATGAATGCGAGTAAGTTCCACTTGAAGCCACACTCTGTAGGGACGAACTTTCTGTTTTTTTTTTGTTGTTGTTGGGCAAATGCTTCTGCAAATTTAAGCAATTCCAACTTGTGTGAAACTGAACGCAAAATCGCCTGTCAAACCATGAAACAAAAAAAAATACGGTACCCCCACCTACCCACCTACAGTGACGTCAAATATGGCAGAATATTGTTCAGAAATTTATGAAAATTCAGCAGCATAAATTGACCTGATTTTTTAATGGTTTTCAGGGGTGATTGTTTGTTAGGGCGCTGCCGCTGCCTGGGCCATGATGTCTCATGAAAAAATAAAACGAGCCATAAAAATTGCGGCAACCGAAAAGAAAACTCATTTTACATGTGACATAAGACACGGTGGCGTCGGCAGCGGCAGTGGCAGCATCAGCGGACCAGGCCAGGCCAGCTCAAAAATTGGAATTGGTCCGTGGGTCCGTGGATTCGTGGGTCATGGGGTGAAAAGCTGGCATAGAATGCGTTTACTGGATGCCGGGCGCCTTGTGATTTTTCCAGAGTGACACCCAGCCACCGGTTCGCAACGCCCGCACCCACTGTTGCCGTTTCTCTTTCTCCACCCGAAAAAAAAGCCAATATCGTCGTCGACGCTGACAGCAGTCGAGCAGAGTTGGGGCCATAGAGCCCTGGTTGCTGTGTCTCTGGCCCTGGCTCTGGACTGTGGATCTGGTGATGCTGATGGTGACAACCACTGACATGCCCCACACACACACACACATTGCCGGAGGGCCCGCAGCGTGTCAGTATTGGAGTGTGGCGGGGTGGCGGGTTACGCGGGCGAGGTAGAAGCCAAATGCAAATTCCGGCAGTGTGTCGCCTTTTGGTATTGGTTTTGTTTCGCTTATACGCTCAGTGTATCGATTTAACTGCCCGCGTGGCTTCCCGCGGTGCAGCGACCGCCTCCGGCGTTGTTTCCTCCACTCCACGTCCTGGATGTCCTGGCTGTCCTGGTCGCCCTGGCCTGTGGTTGGTTTTCGGTGGTTTCATTTTCTACCAATTTTTTACAGCCCCAAAGGCTGGCTGGTTGTAGTTGTCAGCATCAGCAGAACATTCACGTTCACTCGTTGTTGGGTTGTTGTCAGCCTCATTGTTATTTCTGTCTGCAGGAAATTGTTGTATGCAAACATTCATTACATTTTTCAATAGGTCAAATTTTGTGCCAGACGCCTAAAGCCAAAACATTTTTGCAAAAAAATGTATATTCCCGGCTTTAGCCATTTTACTGTTTGTCGGTGTTCGATTTTTACTGCTTTTATTCTTAAATTGATGTTATCAAACAGATTTTCGCACTTTTGGCGATTCAAATAAATTGATTTGGACAAAGCCAACAAGGAAATGGAAATCAAATCAAAAAATGCTTGCGCAAATATCAAATAATAATTGCCAGCGACTTTGAGACTCTGTTGATTTGCGGTCTGGCTTTTCCCCATGGATTTACCATAAATATGTAGTAGTTTTTTGTTGTTGTTGTTGTTGTTGTTGGCCTCGTGTCAGAGTGCTAATGTCTGGCCAAAAGTTTTCGTACATTTGTGTGTCACAGATCCCCTTCTGACATGGAATTTGTTGAACCAATTCTGACAGCTTGGATAAGCAAGTGTAGGAAATAAGGTTGATAAAAAAGTTTTCTGTCTATTTCTGTGATAAAGGGAACGAACACCTTTAACCTGCCGTTGGACAGAGCTGATATTAAATTTCCCCACAAGATTCGAGCATTGACATTTAAAGTTGAAATTCTGACAAATATTGTTTGTTCTTTGCTTGCCAACGAATAATATTTGATACGTTTGATGCAGCATTTAATTACGACTCAAAAGAAGACAAATGAATTATTCTCAAACAGAAATTGATGGAAATGCAATGGACAACAGAAATGCATTTGCATTGGTTTTTCATGGCATGGCATGGCATGTATATGAATGCATAATAGTGACAGTTTTATTGAAAATGTTTATTCAATTTACAGATTTATTCGTATTTTTTTTTATTATTTTAATATTAAAATGATTGAACAATTGTTGAATGCCGCTCACATTTCCGTGCAACTCATATGTGGAAATGGAGCTGTCATTAATACGCAGCTCTGTAATTAATCAATTCCCTCATCTCAATGCATCTTTAATTAACTTAAACATTTTTTATTTCTATCAATTTTATACGTTGCCAAAGCAAAGCAAAGCACTTCCACTTTACGTTCACTTCTCCTGGTAAATCCTCTTGAGTAGTTACTTTTAATTCCTTTAATTTCTACGAAGAACAATTAGCCATCAGCAGCACTCCAAAATTTCATTAAAAACCCCCCTCAGATTTTGAGCAGGCAGACTTAATTTCTTCGCCCAGACAACAAGTAAATTATAATCTGCGCGAAACAATTTGAGCAGTCTGACAAAAATGTCAAACTCATGCTCGAAGTTTTGGAAGTTAGCTGCAACAGGAGGCAGCTGCTGGCTCTGCTGCAAATTAGATCGTTGTCCAAATTCGATTGTTTCATTTGGAGATAGCCAAGGCGCTTCCTGGGAGTGCATTTGGTGTCCGAATAAAGTTTTCCGCACAGTTCTAATTAGCGCAGCAAAGATATTCAACACTCAACGTAATTAAATGGAATTTTAAGCGATGCATTGCCAGCCAGTGGCAGTGGCAGTGGCAGTGCCAGCGCCAGTTGCCAGTCGCCATTTGGTCCAAAGCGCCTTTAATTACAGGCAGAAGGCTCCTGCTGTTGCCGCTGCATCTGCCACTGCCGCTGCTCCTGCAGATAGTGCAAACAAACAATTCTGTAGATGGAACAACTTTTTTTGGGTGGGCTGCAGCAGGAGACTCCCCAGCAGCAAAAACTTGGCCGCACAAATTAATCATAACTTTGGAGGCTGCCGCTGCTGCCACTGCTGCCACTGCTGCTGCTGTTGCATTGGACAAAATGTTGCCATCTCCGCCCATTAAATGTGTGTTAGACTCTATCTTCTGTCTATCTTCCTCCCTCCCCCTTGAAGTGTGTGTGTGTGTGTGTGTGTTGCACTCATCCACTTGCAGATATGCCTTCGGAGTTTAGTTAAGTTTTCCGTATATGCAATTCGTTTTGCCTGGTGCACATTTTCTTTGCGTCGGCGTTGCCGACAGTCCCATAAATCTCAGCCTGTGCCTTGACATTTATCAAAATTGCGAAAACTTTTGTGAACGGCTGCAGCTGCGCAGTGGCCCAGAGACAAGACAAGTTCCTTGCCTTTGGCCTGGCAACTTTTCCTGTTTGTTATCCCCCAGAAAATAGCCAACCCCAAAGAAGCTGCCGTGCTGCTGTGCTGTGTGCACCCAGGTATGTGAATTAATGTTTTTTCTACGGGGAAAACTTTCGCCTGCTACAGCTACAAGCATTTCCATCCCATTCCGCTCACGATCCTATCACGTGCCCATCCCTTGTGGCTGTCATTTATGTCTGCTGCTGAATGCTGATAAGCATTAAGAGCCAGGACAACGGCCGAGACGCCGGCTGCAAGTTGCATCAAAGAAACTCCAAAGAGGCGGCATCTTTGCTGTCAAGCGGGGGGAATGATGGGTGAATGGTTGTTGAGTGGAGCAGACACACCTTTTTTGCCTGGGCTCAGTTTTTGAATTATTTCACAAGCAAACACAAAACATGGGCAGATACGGTTGTCTTTTGTTGTGGATTTGTATGAGGTTTATTTATTTTGATACAAATAATTAGTGAGGCATGAAATGAGTCTAAAATATTTCACTTTTTAAATGCCACGGGTCGTATACTTATTATGAGCGCGCGGAATAGCGGCTAGACGAAGTTTGCCGTATGTAAGTTCAGGAGTATTTCCTTGGAATACCTTCGACCGCCTAAGACGCGATCCGGACCCCCCTGCCCATAGCTTCCACCGTCGGAAACAGATAGCCATCCTGCCTCGTTCATCGCTCTCTCCAGCCTCGTCCATCGCTCTGTCCAGCCCTGAGCAGCTGGTTTGCTCCAGCGTCTTTCCCAATGCAACGTCTGCGACAGAATGTCTGAACGAGTTGCATATGTACATATATACCATCAGGGATTCTCCGAATCTCTTCAGCTGTCTGCTATTGACATGCTTCAGGCTGAATGGTATCCCCTCCAGGGTCAACATTCCGCCTCAAAAGCTCCCAAATATTGACGCCACGCACATTTTCCGGCGGGTTGATCTCCTCAATGGTTGGGAGCTCCTGTTCCCAACCATTAACAGTATGTGTATGTCCGATTGTATATCGGTGTAATTGTGAGATGCCAATGGTGGTAATTATCCTCCATTCTGCACCTTAAATTGCAGAGGTCATATACGACTGGATAACTACGTTGTTCGGCGTACATGGACGGCCTGAAATTCTGGAGTATATTTTAATTCGTAGGTTTGATATGTCTGAAGTGTGTTGAAATCATGAAACTTGCAACTCGCGTCTTTCCAGAGCCGCCCCACTGGCCTGAGGCTGATAATGATGCTCCCGAATCTGCAATGTATGCTGGACTTGGGTCGCCGTCTGACACGAAATTCCTCATTGATTTTACAATATTTAACCGATTATTTAGTTTTAGGAACAGCGGGACGTATAATTATTTATATACCTAGAATTTATATTTCAAATATACGTTGAACTGCTTTGTTTAACTGCTTGCACTGCTTTAACAAAGCAGTACACCCGTCTCATGGCAACCAGCTTTTGTTCGCTAGCAAAATAGGGCTGCCAGCCAGCTTTTGACTGCTAGCTAAATAGTGCTGCCAGACTGCTGGAACAACAACTGATTTTAAATTTTATGCGCGCAACGGAATTTCAAAACTAAAAAAACAAAACCAAAAAAAACACGACTGTCGTTCAATGCATTTATTTTGTAAGGATTGTTGTTTTGGTCGTGAAACGCAAATAAATACAGAATTTGTTGTAAATAAATAATATAAATAGCTAAGATCTAAGATGGAAGTACATAAATTAATTTAAATTAGTTAAGAGAAAATTAGTCCAGTCGTAAGCACTAACGAAGTTTTAGTGAGTCACTAGCCACCCGGCGGTCAGCTCTAGACCTCATTGCACTCCAGATACATCTGGCGGCAGTCGAAGCCGGAGCGCCCTCGGCGACCGGCGTCGTACAGCTCCTCAAAGCTGCCGCCACTGCTGCGTCCGAGCACATAGCTGGTGGCGTAACTAAAGGGGGCGGGGCATTAATGGGAGATTTATGATTAAGAATTATCTCAGGAGGAGGGGGATTTAGGGTTTGGGGTGTGTATGACTTACGATCCCAGCTGGCAGAAGATGCTGCTGCCGCCAATCTCGCGCACGCACTCCGTGTTGGCGTCGCACATGTAGCGCTGCGTGCACTTGTCCTCGGAGTTGCGATAGGTGCGGACGTAGCCCTTCATCAGGGAGATGCCCGCGACGACGGCATCGCTCACCGAGTCACGTTTGCCCAGGGAGCGGGCAGTGAGGGAGCGGTGCGAGAAGGAGGTCTTCAGGGCGTCCAGCAGATTCATCACGATCTGAATGAACTGTGGAAGGGGGAGCGTTGTTCAGTGGCAGGTGTGTGGATAGTGTGTGGAGTGGAGAGTGTGTGAGTGTGTATTTGTGTGTGGTTGGGAGCGGGGCAGAGGAAGCATTAGTCAATTAGTCTTTGCATTTGCTTGTGCCAATTCTAAAAGGTGTGTTTGAGTGTGAGTGTGCGTGTGAGTGTTGCGTGTCGCGGTGTGTGTGTGTGGTGTAAGAGTGTGGTGTGTGGTGTGTGTGTGGTGTGTGCATATAAAACATTTACATTCTCAGCACTAGGCAACAAGATTTTTGGGCGTGAATTCAAGTAAGAGAAATTGGCTGAGCAAAACAGTTTTAGAGCTAACTTTTGATCTTAAACTGATTTAATTTATACGATTTATAATATGATTTATATGATTTATAATCCTATATAAATATTCCTCCTATTAGAAGGACTTTACTTTAAGCCCTGAAGCTTTCATCAAGAAAGCAAACTTCAAAGCAAAATCTTCAAATTTCAACTAACAAAATGCTGTGCAATCCTCCTCGCCCCACCCCCGATCTTGTTGTCTAGTGGTCTGTCTCTTTTTGGTTTGATTTTTTGTTGTTCTGTGTGTGTGTGTTCTGTGAAAGCAATAAAGATGTTTACCTCGCCAGCTTGTTTGGCCATCGAGTTGACTTGATCGGGGTCTCTGGAGCCCAACACGGCAGACATCACAGCCACCAATATGCCCTGTGCGATTTATTAGAGAGGGTAGAGGTAGAGGTACAGGTGGAAGGAGGTGGTAGGCGGTAGGCGGTAGGCGGGAAACGAACATAATCAAAAGAATAAGAAGAGCCAAACACCCAGAATCAGTATAAGTAAAAAGATATTCGAGTATACGAGAGTATGTACGAGAGAGTATGTAAAAACGAAACAATGAACGATCCAACGATCAACGAATAATCAACGTATGTATGTATTACGATAAAAAGCAAAACAAAAGTGGCACAAAAGCAATCAGTAAGTGTGTACACCATGTTATGTGGCTAATGGATCGAGCGATTTACCTGCATGGGAGATCCGCCGTTGTCAACCTTATCGATGCCATCGCTGGGTGCGCCACCGCCCAACAGAGTGTTGATGATGCGAAGACCTAGAGCAGATCAGAGTGGTTCAATAATGGGAACTACTCGAGCTATCGAGCTGCCACTTACCCATGGAGATCACATTGGCCCAGGGACTGCCACCCAGTCCGATTGGGGAGTCCACATCCTCGGACTTTGAGGGAGCATTCACGGCGCCATTGAAGAACATGGTCATCACGGTGGACAGCATGTTGGACCAGGTGAATCCGCCCGGGCCCCCTACGCTCTCCTGCAGCTGATTGTTCTCCAGATCGTCCTCGATGTCATCGAGAGCCACCTTCTTGGAGGCATTCGGCTTCACCGCAAACTTTCTGGCCACCTCCTCACCCCGATAGACTGGCGATTGGGCTAGCTGCTGCTGCTGCTGCCTCTGGTAGACCTCCTGCTGCGGAAAGGCGTAGGTCATCAGCAGGCAATTGCTGGCCACTATCGCGAGCAGCAGATAGGCGTGCACTTTACTCTGATTCCACATGATGGCTGCAAAAGACAAAGCGAAACTGTTTGAAATTCGTCGAAGGGTAAAGGCAGGCGGCAATTGGCATAACATAACACTTTCACGTTGCCCAATTTTCGTGTGTGTGTGTGTGTTAGTGTGTGTGAATGAGTTTCCTGAAACCGCCGCACGAGTTGGGCATTAAAAACTGGGGTTTGTCCCACCTTTCAGTGGCAGCTGCTTGACCTGATTTGCTTATGCTGCGAGTATTACATATGTATCTATGAATTGGTAATAATTTCATGTCTCAAATGCAAACTAATCCTAACGGGGAGTACTCCAATTCTTTCTTTTAGTTTTTAATTCAAATTTAAATATTAGAATTCACACAATACACCGATAGAAAAAAGCACTGAAATTTGAATATTTACACTCATTTATGCAATTGATTTTCATCCAAGATTGGTTGTATTAATATTAAATATTTTTTTCACTTACATTTTGATATCAATATGAAAATATTTAAATTTAAAATATTTTTTTATATTTAATGTAAATATATTTCATATTTAAATTTAATATATAATATTTATTTTAAAGTGTTTCGTATTAAGATTAAATAAGAACGTATTAAAAAAGCCATTTTAATACATTTATATTTTAATCAAAGTGAATTCTATTTAATTTTACTATTTTTGTATTTGAAAATCGCATTTTAAATTCACATATGATTGTAGTTAATTTTACTTGGTTTTTTTTATCAGTGTACGATTTTTGCTAGTCAAAAAACTCTTTGGGAATATGCTTTCACCCATTAAAAAACAACAAATAATTGTCATGCCATCTTAGTGCTGCAGCGTTTCATTTGCATTCAAAAATATTCTTTAATTGGCGGCCAAAAAAATAACAGCAAGAAAAGCTTTTCTCTCTCTCTCGGGGTATTGTCAAAAATTGTCCATTTCTCATGTAGCCAACGAAAATTACTTTACAATTTCCATGGAAACCAGATAAGAAAGTTGTTGTGGCGTGTAATTAAAGCCAACGCCAAAGCTAAAGCTAAAGCCAAAGCGTCTCCAGCTTTTGCTTCCGAAACAGCTAGAAACTAGTCTAACTGCTCCCAATTAAGGTGTCGGTCAAACTGAACCTGTTCACCATCCCATGCCATGGCATACCCAAGCCATACCCATACCCAAACCCATGGCCATCTTCCAGTGTGGGTTTCTGTGGCAGAAGCAGCAGCAGCAGCAGGGAACTTATCCAAGTTGAGCAACATGCGTTAGAAAGCCGCCACAGGTGGGGCACAGGTGAGGTGCCAAGTAAGAGCAATTAGCAGCGACTTCCTCAATGCGATCTTCACAGTTTCACAGTCCGATATTAGCATTGGGAACCATCCATCCATCCATCCATCCATCCATCCAGAATTGAGCTCTTCATTCGAGCGATTTAGAGTGGGAATGTGAAATGGGTAAAGTTCTTTCTTTCATCTTCGCTTTATTTCTGATCTGTTCTTTATTCTCCTTCTTTTTTTGTGTAATATACTGCTGCTAGAACCTGTTCCAGTTAGCGGTTCTCTTGCTCAGATGTCATGCAACAGGTTACCGTTACAATTAATAAAGCCAAACGAGTGTATGTGTGTGTGGAGTCGTGGGGAATCTCTAGCGGAGGAATGCCAATGGCAGCACACAGATTGCATTGATTTCCATTTAATTGCTGGCCGCCATAGAACAGGCTCCCCGGGAATGGGTCAAGCTGCATTGAAATGTAAATTGCCAGATCATTAATCAGACAGCAGCAGCAGCAGCAGAAGCGGCAAGTCCCATCTCACGGTTATGCCAATCGAGATTTGATTGTTTTGTGACACAATTCGACACAGTTCCGTGGAAATTACGGTGGTCATGTAAATTTAGAAAGCTGCTGCTGGAGCCAGCAGCTAGTTTAAGCCGCAGCTCCACAGATCGGCGCCAAGCGTGATCGAGTCGTTAAGATAATGGTAATTAATGGCTGAGGATAACCGCATGGCGGCAGAGAAATTTCATTGATTATATGCGAGAGAGAGAGAAATGGCAAAGTGCCAGGGAAATTGTGATGGGAAAATGACTTGCATGTCTCAAAGAACTCTCATCTCTATGACAGCCAGCTGCTGTGACATAATTCTCTCAAAATGTTGCGCCTTTCCCTGCAAAACTTCTGCTTATACTTTTCACATTTTGAAGATACGAAAAACACGCAAACTTTAATTGGAAACTTTACACGCAACTCTTACTTTCATGGCCAGCAGCAGCAGCACCAAATTGTTTGTCTAAAAATGGCAATTAAAATCACTATAAAAAGGCAGCAAAAGCAATATAACTATTACAATATAGAGAGCAGCAATTACACGGCTGCAGTTGGTCAAAAGTCGCAAATTAGAAAGTGTAGAAACCGCAAAGAGAGAGAGAGAGGAAAGAGGGGGAGTAAACAGAGCTATAACAATAACCAAGTTCTTTGGCTGTTAACGGAGAAATATCATTTTAATTTATGTGATATTTATTTTCAGTTTCATTTGCGGTCCCATGCGAAGACACGCTCCAGCGGGTTTCTGGTCAAAGTCAAAGATGAGAAAGCGGTAAAAATGTTCGTGATTTGCGGTAAGTGAGCACATCCATATACACAGTGAGAAATGCACAGATACCTGCCCATTGCGCTCTGCTCTTTAGTGAATCATTGTCTTTGGCAAGCGTTAGCCAGATTTCTGGACAGTCATGGGGACTGGTTTCCGGACCAACGCCGCAGAGAAACTTGAGAGCAGAGCAGAGCAGAGCAGCCACAAAAATATTCAGGTTTCACTTTCTTTTTGCCCAGAATCCGAGCCAAGGTTTATTGACCAAGAAGAGGTTGAAAAATGGTAAAAAAATAAATAGCAATTGTTTAGCGGCGCGTACTTAGCCTTAATTGGCCTAATGCGCTGCTGCGGCTTTATAGCAGGTTTGTGCCTTAAGTCTTTCGTTTTGTGTCGCTGGTCAGTGGTCAGCAACCTCCCATGAAAAACCGCTAGCCAAATGATTGGCGAACTGTACTGCATTTTAATGCGGCCTAAAAGTTCGTGCGTGAGCGTCAAGAGGATGTTGACCAGTTATATCGATTATTTGGTAACAAATTTCCAAAGTGATGCAACCCAAAGGCAAGCGGAAATGCTGGCCAGGGGATTTCGGGTGCGGAAAAGTTGACTTGAAATTAAACTTCAACTTTTACTGACCCCAAAATGCAGTCTGCAAATCCAACGGATAAATGCAGTCAGCAGACTGCAAGAAAGCAGAACAAATTGCACCTGCAATTGCCAGTGCCAGTGCCAGTGCCATTGCCATTATGGCTATTAGTCGGCTGCAGCTAAGAGACACAAATTACAGCTGTCATAGAAACCTGAAAGTCACAGCAGTCCCCCCCCCCACAGAAAGACACTTTTTTTTTGCCTTAGTTTTGCTTACATTTCGAGATAACATATCCCCCCCCCCGCCCACGCCTCAAGGTTCAGCATTCTCTCAAAGTGCAATCAACGAAAACAAATTGAATTTAACTCGACTCCAAAGGCAACTTAAAGCAAAAAACTTTCACCTCACTCGACCTGACAACCGAACAGCCAGTCAGCAAAACCAACAAATACAACCGCAAAATGCCAAAAGAAACCAACAACCAACAGCAAACCGATGAATGAATGAAAGTTACCAACAAAAAAGAAAGAAAAAAATAAGTTAAATAAAATAAAATAACTTGCTTCAAGGTAGAAGGTAGAAGGCGGCGATAAGAAATAAATAAAAGGGCCGGCAGCACAAAATCACAAAATAGCTTGAATGCCAAGCAAATTGGTAAGCAAATGGCAGACAAACGTGACCTTTTACAGGCAATTAAATAAATAAAATAAATATATATATATTCTGCATAGGAAACTGCCCCCAAAAGACTTGGCCAAAAGGCAGGCATTAATTGGCCAGCAGAGACAGCAAAGACTCTGAGAGAAAGAGAGTGAAGTATGCGAGGGCGAGTGCGAGACAAAGACCCACATGGAATCAAGGCCACAGACAAAACGGCCACAAGGCCTCCTTCACAAAAGGGGGTGGTGGGGGGCTTGGAAGTGCCAAAAGGGGGCGGCCAGAAAACGAAAATTCTTTGGGAAAGGTGGACAGGCGGGCGACAGACGCCCATTTGGGTCAGTGGGCGGCCATCATCATCGTCAGAGTCAGCGTCAGCGTCAGCAGTGCACATTGGAGGTTTGCTTCGCATCGGTTTGCTTTCCAGAGAACCAGGGCTCAGTGCACATTTCCATATGTAGCCGGCTCTGTTGTGCGTGCCCGGCTGGTAGTGTCGCCCCTCCAACCTTACACCGCACCGCACCGCACCTCTCAAACGCGTCTCTCCTTACCACATGCTGCCCAGCACCCCCCCCCCTCTTTCTTTTGACATGTTTCACGCTGCGTCCAGTCGATGGGTTTCTGTTTGCTTTTTCATGCAAAGTTGTTAACTCGTTTAACAGAAATTCTCTCCTCTCCTCTCACCTCTCTCTCTCTCTCTCTCTGTGTCGTCCCCCTTTGTGGCTTTTTTTGTTGCTGTATTTATGCTTGAAGTTCTGTTATTTCTTTAGGCCTGACCCAAATATTTGGCTGTTGCCACAAAGCCCCAATTTGTTGGACAAACAAAACGCATGGCACGACGACGGGGGACAGAATTGTGGCATTCAATCAATTGTAAATAACTTTCTAATGCTCAGGTTCTGGTTCTGGGCTCTGGGCTATGGCAGTGCTAATCAATTGGCTTGTGGATCAAGCTTAAAGACGATCAAGCTTAAAGACGATGCGGCGGCTTAAGCTGTGAAATCTGAAAGTCTATCGGATGATCTTTGCGGAGTAGGATTAAGTGCACTGCGCCATAGGGAAGGGCTACTCCTGGGATTTTAATCTTTATTTAAAGACTGTTTATAAGCTTTATATTTAAGTGTGGCCCCTCACTATCAATACAGAATTCTTAAGGGAAAATAGTCATAGAAAATTCTTGACATATCATTAAGCGAAACGGTAACTGTCCAGAATTTAAGTAAATTCAAGGGAAATTTAAATATACATTTTCATTACAACTAGTTTCCGTTTTTAATTCAGGCAATAATATTTAGGTTCACCAATAGATCTCAGAACCTAGAGAATATAGGATCCTAAAATAGGACCTAAAAATGTTATATCTCCTGTCTCACATTGTATATATTTTAACCGAAATAAATCAGAAATAAATCACACAAATTTCCAAGTAAGAAAAAACCCCCAAATTTCGGTTTCATCATTTTATACACCCAACTATATCCGCAAACTTTTACTTCAGATGACTCAATATTAGCATAACTTGAAATTGTATAAATCTCTTTAAATATCTCTTAAATTAAACAAATATTTACACCATTTGAAACGCGCTTTCATTAAATTAAATAAACAACTCAACTCAACTCTTTAATGGACTGTCTCTGATTTGAACAATTTCTGTTTGCGCAGTTCCATTAAAAACTAGTTTAGTTGGACACTTTTGTTGTGTTGTTGGAATGGAATGAAATTTCTCTCACCTGTCTGTTAATCCCGATGTCTCTCAGCTGGCTGAACTCAAAACAATTAAGCAAAAATTTTTAATTACACCTTTTGGGCGGAGTGTTGGCACTGGAAAAACGGAAAATTTTCAGCACGCGATTGTCAGGCACAAAATTCACTTCTAAAAATTCACCCAAAAATTGCACTGGAAAATTTCTCTCTGTATATTTTGTGTGTGTGTGTGTTTCTCAGATATGTCGATCGATAGCAACTTTCGTTTACTGCGGATTTCACTTCGCGATAGAGATGGCTGCTGTGGTTTTTTGTGGTGTTGCTGCGTCTGCTGCCAAAGTTGTCTGAAACGGCGATCGCCTTGAACTTGCGCTTATATAGCCTGACCCATTTTTCAGGCGCTTCGCGATGAAACTGGAAAACGAAGAAATGCAAGCGAACATGTTGGGTCGCAGGTAAGAGCCCGAGGCGCAACATGTTGCCTGCCACTCGTGCGCACTGCGCAGGTGTGACATGCTCTGTCTTCTGCTTGATCTGCTCTGCCCCTGGCTCTCTTTTTGTTTGCCATTACTGTTAATGCGTTTATGGCCCATTGTTGTCTGGGCCTTTTTGTTGGGCTAAACGGTGTCTGTTGCGGTCTACCTGGCTGATCTTTCGTCAAGGTTTTCCACATCATTTGCATATCGCCGGCTGATTGATTATCTCCCTTTATTGTGGGTGGCGGTGCTTTTGTTTTTTTCCTGCACTTGGACCTTGACTAGGACGCCCCAGAGGTGATGCATTAAAGGTGTGTTTCATTTAACTTAAGCCGGTCTTTAATCTTCACAGAGTTAAGTCCCCAGACCCACTCAAGTCTGCCGTAAAAGGGGTGCTGGCAAAACATTTTAAGAGATTGCCAAAGAACAAAAGATTCTTCTATTTTTTGGAATTTAACTAAAAGTGTATAGTGGCAGGGTCTTTTCACTCCCCATCCTGCCCGCCTGCTGCCCAGCTACACGTGCAAAAAAGTTAAGCCGTTGAAGCAAAAGTTTGCCAAGGATGTCTGCCAGTACGTCCTGCTCCCAGTCACAGTCCTGCTGTTCCAGCCACTGAGGCATTAGAACCCTTGCGAAATCAAATCGGAAAAACAGAAATGGAACTTAGGTTCCATCTCCATCTCCGTCTACAACTGCATTTGTATGTGTTTACATTTAGTTGTATTCGATTTGCATACCCGATTGGTATTGGCATTGGGATTGGGATTGGGATTGGGGCAAGGGTTCGGTTTCTGGGGTTAGTCCGTCCCGTAAATCAATGCCAACAGTGCGGGCAATCAGCAAGAGAAGCCTGGATGGGAGGCTCCCTGCAACCCAACCAAGTGGATTATTAAGTGGTCTTAAAGCCCAGTCGAAGTCGATGTCGAGTGCTGCTGCTGTTTTTCCACTCATATGGCAGTGTGTGTGTGTGTGTGTGTGTGCTTATTGAATAAATGTGGTTGGATTTATGCAAATCCAAAGAACGACTGACGGTGCACTCCACTGACCCACACACACACAAACACACAGAGACATGGAATGAAGGAATGCTGACCATTTGGGCATATGCTTAATGCGGCCATAATTGTTCCACACTTGTTATCACCAAACGAACTAACTTTGCATATCGCTGGGATTGCAGCTGTATTGGAACTGGGGGGAATCAATGGGATTACTGATTTCCGGTTTAATTTATGTGCACAGCTCGTTTTTGTTTGCCAATTCCAATATTTGTGTGTGTTGCAGGCGGTCCTCCAATCGCATTAGGCCTAATGATTTGCCTGTCAACCCAGCGAGGAGGGGGTGTAGGACGTGGACCGCAGTCTAAACATCAAGCATAAATCAGCTTATCAAATTGGCATTCAGAAGTTTGGTTTATAATTTGTACAGGCAACACAATATTTGGGCCTAAATGATGGATTTGTTTGCACAACAATTCGAGTGAGCACGAACATATCTATGTTTGCGTGTGTGTGTGTGTGGTATTATCTGAATAATTCCTAATAGAGCAATATCCTGCTGCAATATCCTGCTGGCCAAATGGAAAGTTTGCCCACTTGCGCCACTCTCCAAAGCCACACAAAATTCTGTTTAAAGAAATCGAAACTCGACAACAATTAGAAGACAATTTGATTCAATTAGCAAGTTCTGCGGCCCAAAAGATTTACATTCTCACTCAAATTAGCAGGGCTAACCGAAATATGCCCAACAACAACAACAACAACAAAAAGCTGACCCACATTTGGGTAAATTGAAATCAAGGCATTAACCGAAACGAAACGAAAACAGAAAAAAAAGAAGAACCGAAAAACTTGCCCAAGCGAAAGAAAGTCTCAGATTTGGTTGCATACTTTCAGGCGCTTGTAAATTTATGCATACGTCCTGGGTATTTATGTGTGTGTGTTTGTGTGTGTTTGTGTGTGCTTGTGTGCGCTTATTCCGCGTGTCGTCGGGTCCTCTACTAATATGAAATCAATAAATTGTAAGCATTTTCTTTTTTATTGCCATCAACTTTGCTCAAGCTCCATGAAGCTCTGTGTTTTTATTTACTCCCTCTTTTTTTTTGTTCTTGCATAAAGGATAAAGATGCCAAAGCAGAGCGAAAGACGATGACGATGCTGTCCTCCTAACCGAGGTCTGCAACTGAAATTGTGACTGTGGGGACTGTTTGGGGGTCCAGATGAGAGAGGGGAAGCGCTGCTACGCTCTGTGAGTTTATCAGCGCAACATCCACTTGAGAAATAATGATGTCTGCCGGGAGAGCAGAATCTGCTGCTCTGCTGCTGCTCTGTTCTCCGTTTTCTGTGGGTAAAGGCCAAGACAATATTGTCATGTGCCATATTAAATATATACTTGAATAATCCCGTAGATGTATGGACATATCTTAAACAATAAAATGGCAGAGCGATGCAAGTGAATCAGTTGCAAGCGAAAAGCTTTCTGTCATGGCAACGTAAAATGGGAACGGGGAAAAATAAATTTATAAAATTGTGCAGAGATTAAATGACATTTGATGGAAAGGATAGATACGCTATATACACCAAAATGTACGCCAGAGCCAGGGAGTAAGATTTAAAGGCAAGTGCAAAGATACGCAGACTGCTTGGAGACAATTCACCCTTGACGATGGTCATGGTCCCCTTTTTAAATTTCTACACAAACATGCCATGTACATATAAATGTAGTAGCTATGTACCATGTATGTATCATGCGTTTCATGTAGAATGTAACAAAATGTTTGCCTCTCGAAATACCTGCCGCCTGCACACACAGGCCTGCCCGTCAACATTTACACATCTTCCGTATCATCGCATATGCAACGTCATGAGCAACGCCCTCGAATTAGGCGCACACAATTTCGCATCTGGTCAAATGCAGGTCAACCCCAGTCGTAGTAGTTGTCTACGCCCCCAAGCTCCCTCCCTCTCTCTCCCTCTCTCTCAGGGCTTGTCATTTTGGTCAGTAATGGACTTATGCAAATTACTGAGTTACACCGCGTCCAGCATATTGCATTTCAATCAATATCCTGGAGTCTGACTGACATTTGCATATGCGACTTGAAATTTATGAGCAGAGAGGGACTCTGTGTGTGTGTGTGTGTGTGTGTGTGTGTGTGTGTGTAGGCATATGTGAGAGGAGGTGTTGCTGGCATTAATGATGGAAAGAGCTGATGAAAAGGGTGGATGAATAGTCAAGTGTGGCCAAGTGCTCCACGCTGATCAAGAGGGCGAACGAACCTATTCAATCTCCCTCTCAAAATTACATTCTGTTCAATCTGTTTGCTGCCCACTCGATTTATCCCTGACCCACACACACATACATACACCCAGCACAATTTTTTTATTACCATCCATCAAAATGGAAGTAAAGTAAATCATTAAAATACATGCTGGCATGCAGCATTCCTTTCACCCATAAACATCAAAAAATCAAACATCTGTTAAGCATTTTTTTACGATAAAACTTTCGCTTGCTGCGGATTTGAGTTCGGCTTTGGGTTCGGGTTCGTAATGCAAGTTTAATCTCCGAGCAATACCAAGATATTTTTATATAATTTAATTTACATGTAAATCTGCATAAACATCCGGTTCTCGCAGACAGATGGGGAAAATGCAAAATTGCTGAAGGAGACAACAATGCCCCAGAGCAGCATCTGGTGACTGATGTCCCTGGCCCAGGGGTATAGGGTTACATTGGGTCTCTGTCTCTGTCGGCACTGCCGTTTCTCCATGATTTCCATCACTTTCACCTCCTCTTTCATCTCTGTTTGGGCTCTCCGCTTTTCCGCGCATTGGGCACCACCGGCAAAGATAAAGTACATTTCTGTGATAAATATAACAACAAGTACCCAAGGCACGCACAAATGGGGCTGGGTCCCTGTCCCATTGGCCCATCAGGGCTCGGGTGGAAACGCATCCGAAAATTTCATGCCCAAACCAGGTTCCTGTTGGTGGGTGCCGAAAGGATAGGGGTACCTTCTGGCAGCTGTTATAATGATGCCAGCGATACATCATCGCAAAATGCTAACATTTTCGGCACTGACGGCAGTCAACAGCTGTTGCCGCTGATGAATCCTTTGGGTCCGGCATGCCAAAGGGTATCCTTTTGCCACTGTTCACAGCAGAGACCGGCCCATTCCATTCACTAATATTTCAATATTTTGCACATAAAAGGCGTAAGTTATTTTTCACATTTTCCCAGCGAATAGACCCTAACGGGCCCGGACCCAGGACCTCTTCACCAATGCATTTTTGCCTAATTTCCCCCTGTCCTTGCATAAATAAATCTTTGGAATTTCCGAATGTTTGGCCTCATAGCAAAAGATACAGCCAGAGCGCAGAGCAGCAATACAATTAACTATCATAGAATATTCAAGACACGATCTGAAATGCTTCTCTCCCCTATCCCCCAACCCATTCTGTTTGTTGGGGTTTCGATTCCCTCTGCCTGCTTCTAGTCTTCCCCATTTTTGTGTGTTTGCAGCCACAATTCTTCTTGTTTCTGGGGGCTCACATTTATGACTTGTTTTAATTTGCTGTGCGTGCTTTGTTTATGCGAAATCTGCATTTCCGTATTTGTTCTCTACCCAAAATTCAGCTTAAAGCGAAAAATTGAAAAACTAGGAACCAAACTAACCAGCAGGATGAAGGAGAGTGGCCCAAAAGCCGCTTAAAAGAAATTGCATGCGTGAAGGAAAATTGGAAGTTTGGTCTGTGGAATTTTTCCCATCGCCCATACACCAAGAGAAAGGGAGAACGCATAAGAAAGTTGAGAGAGTACTTATAACAACACAACAAGATATTGTACTAGGATATACTGGGCAAGGAGGAGAAAAAATCTCAGCAGAGAAAGAGATTGAATGCTGAGGCAAAGGATGTTGCGGCAGAAATTGGACAAGAAGGAGTTGCACTTGTGGCCAAGGGAATTGTTTTTTGGGAAAATGGAAAACACGAAAACCGCTAGACAGCTGTGGGTTATGAAAAGAGAAGATGTTTATTGTGCTGAAAGTACATTTAACGGAGCATAATCCGAAGAGCAAAAGTAAGCCAAATACAAACAGGATTAAAAATAAGTAGAAAAATAATAATAAATAATAAAATGTGCACAACCTTCGCCGATAGAAAAAAAAACCCTGAAATTCTAATATTTTCACTCATTTATGCCATTGATTTTCATCCAAATGTGGTTGTATTAATATTAAATATTTTTCACTTAAATTTTGATATAAATATGAAAATATTTAAATTTAATATATTTTATATTTAATATAAATATATTGTATATATAATTTAAATATATTATATTTATTTTAAAGTTTTTTGTATTAAGATTAAATATGAACGTATTAAAAACGCCATTTGAATACATTTATATTTGAATCAAAGTGATTTCTATTTAATTTTACTATGTTTGTATTTAAAAATCGCATTTTAAATTCAAATATGATTGTAGCTAATTCTACTTTGGTTTTTTCTATCAGTGCATCAAGCATTTAATCTCAAGAAATAATTAAAAAGCCACAAAACTATCCCCCTAAATGAGAAATATAAGAAACGCCATTGATGTAGCATCGTTAACCTAAAATCGTAGTAAATTATTAATCACTTAACACACTGAAGCATCGATGGAACAAACAATGCGGCCGATGATTAGATTGCTTCAAGTCAATTTATATACTTATAGCAGATACCAGAAAGGGGGAGCATGGACATGGGATTGGCATGGGAATCCTGTAGACAAGACAGAGCATATGTCTTGGTCAGCAGACAAAAAGCTTTCATTAATTCAATATGCTTGCGGCGGCTAGCAAAACAGTGGTCAGTGAGGGGGGGGGGGGGGGGGGGGGGGGGTAGGAGTCAACTATCATTAACTAGCGCTCCAGACAAGCATCGTTCTAATGATGAAGGCGATGATAACCGACTGCAAGGAGAGGGATATGTGGAAATGAATTAGTTTGCATTAGGTATACACAGTCGAAGCCGAGAGCAAAGAGCTGAGCAGGATTTAAGAAATATACACATACATACGAGCTCGTACATATGTATGTATATACATTTCGTACATTTATGGCTGTGTGTCTGTAGCACGACTTATGACTACCGCTCATTTAGCTGCTGTCGGAGAGAGAGAGTGAGAGAGAAGTGAGAGTGGTAGAAGCCTCCTGGGAGATTAAGTTCTGACTGCCCTCCAGCTCCAGCAACACTCTCCGTTTTGGGGTGGTGTGTGTGTTTGTGTGAAGCATGGAATATTAATTCCTTAAGTAATTCACAACATTTGCAACTAATGTTTGTTAATGAACTATGCCCAGATCCGCTACTCTCTCTCGCTCTCCCACCGACAGTGCCTGAGGTCAAGGCGAATACTGTGAAATGTCTGCCAGCTTTCCGACTTGTTAAATGCTGGCATTACCAAAGTGGAAAAGTGAAAAGGACTCCCAATAGGCAGTCCATGTCCTTGGGGGGGGGGGGGCGGAGACTCTCTGGCTGCTGACAGTCGTTGCCGCCAAAACACTTAATGAAATAATTATGCAAAGCAAACAACCTGTCGTTATACCTGCCAGACCATAGCCCACCTCTTGGCCCCAGAGACTTTTGCTTTTGACATTCATTAATTTGATGATATCCAATCTTAGTTATTGTGAGTATAATTATGAGCACGTTGGGATTTCACCCACCGGCGGAGTCTTTTCTTTATTCATCCCAATGAGAGCCTTTAGCCTTGTACGTAGTTAGGATTAGCTGACGTTGATGAGGTGTCTTGTACAGGATGGATATCCATCTACTCTATTGATCCCTCTGTGAGAGCGCTTGAGGTTGATCATCTCTGACTAAATTATGCACAAAACACGAAACTATGTGAGCTAAACTTGTTTCCATCGCGCTAATCAGCCATGGCTCAAACCGCTCCTCTCGCCAGACCCATTAAGTATGCAACAAACAACAAAAAGAATTCCACTTGCCAGCTGCAGGAGGGTGGAGCGAGGAGGATGTGGCAGGGATGGTTGGAGGCAGCATGTAAAATAATTTGAAAACACGGCATTAGCGTAATGAAGCATGGAAAAGCGGTGGGTGGGGGGTGCTGAGTGTGAATGGGATGAATGGGCGGCAGGGGTGGCAGTGGGAAAAGTAGGTGAAGCTGTTGCAAGCAGGTGAAAAGCGCACATAAATGCCAGAAGTTATGCAAGTCCTTAACTTTCATGAGTGGGCCAGGCACAGGCACAGGCACTGCCAGAGAGTGCTGGCAAAAAGGAAAACTGTTGTTGCAAATGCAGATAGAAATGATGGCGTGGCTGTCGAGGAAGGGGGCAAGTGGCGGATCACACATGTTTGTCATGTGCCTCAAAGTGTCTGTCTGTGGCTGTGTCTGTGTCTCCGTCTTCTGTCTGCGTCTGTGTGTAGGTGTCTGCCCGGATTTTGGTTGAGTGCGAGTGTGTGAGTTCTCTCACAGAACTTTGTACTGTGTGGTGTGGTGTGGTGGCACGTTGCTGTGCTGCCAGTGTATTCTTATTCAGTGCGTAATCTTCACCTTTTTCACAGTTTTGCCGTGCACTTTTATTGCACACACGGAGCAGGGAGAGCAGCCAGAGCAGGCGCCAGACCAAGACCGTGTATCGACAAAAGTTGCACCTTGAATTTGCCACTTTATGACCAACCAACCACCCAACCACCCCCCACACACCCACGGTCCCCGTTAAGTAGTTGTAAGCTGCATAATGTATTTACGCAAGCACCGGAAATTGGGTGCCACGGGTTGGGGCTGTACGGAGATGCCGCACAACCATAAAGCCTTGTGGCAGCCATCGTGCTAAACGCGCATAGACAAGTGTGATCCCTTGTGGATGTGGAAGTGGGTGAGGATGCAGATGTGGGATGCTGGCACACGGATGTGCATGTGTGATGCCGTGGAGGATGTTAATGTGGGATGAGAATGGCGGCGGCGTGGGCAGGCGGATGGGATGCCTTCACTCTTTTGCTTGGTACCGGCATATTTTATGGCCTTCTGAATCCAGCCAAATTGCAGCAACTCTCAGCTTGAGCGCGGGATTTGATTAATATGCAACGTATTACAGCATCCAGCGATTTACGAGGCTGCCAGTACGAGTCCAGCCCTAAGCTGAGAATCCTGAATTCTTAGAGCCATCAACCTGCTATGACACACACACTGATTAGATGGCACGTATCCCATTGGATATCAAAACATTTAAGCTTCAGTCATTGCCACAATTTGCTTGTATAATTTTATTTAATTTTTAAAATTCATTTACATGGCTTAGAAATAAAGAGACAGGCAGACGGAAAGAAGTTTCAACGTAGACACACAACGACTTACAGAAAGCATAGAAACATGGAATGGTCATAGGCTACAGTGCAGGGCATGACCATAAGACAGCTGTGAATCTGAATTTGTGTGCTTGTATTTATTGAAATGTCATGCGCTCATGAAACTTTAGTTTATATAGGAAATTGTTCCCCAGACTAGAAATTGTAGTCCTTTTCTTACCTTAAGTGTTTTAAAGTGTTTTGTATTAAGATTAAATATCAACGTATTAAACAATCCATTTTAATTCATTTATATTTGAATCAAAGTGATTTCTATTTAATTTTAATATTTTTTTATTTAAAAATCGCATTTTAAATTCAAATATGATTGTAGTTAATTTTACTTTGGTTTTTTTCTATCAGTGTACGAGTGAATATATTTTAGAATAATTTCTAGATCCCTAACTCTCCACTCCAAATTCTGTCTTATACTCTTGTCTCGCACTGTTTATGCAGATGTTGGCAAATATATTTTTGCATTTATGGGAACGAGAATTGTATGTAAATTCTTTGTGTAATTGGGCAACATTTAGTTTTTAATACTGGCAAAGAAAGAAAGAAGGAAAGCAAGAAGAGGGAGAAGTGGATATAGAGAGATAGAGAGCTGACGATTCACACCCATTGAATGCATAGCCCAGACCAGTGACAACACCAGACACACCCCATCCTCGACCCGAACCCGACCCCCCTCATCATTGTCATAATAATAATCATCATCAGCATCATCATAGGCGGGCAGCCTTGCCACACCGCCGCCATCAGGGGCAAATTTTGTGCGGTAGTATGCAAATTAACTTAAATGTCAACGTTGGTGAAATTTTTAAAACGACAAACGCAGAATTCCATCTGAAAAGGGTGGCCGCAATGGAAATTCGTTGGAAAATTGTGCACCAAATACGTAGCTAGGGACAGAGAGAGAGAAAGAGGGTACCGATAGGCGTTAGAGAAAGAGAGAGAGGGAAAATAAAAGACAAACTGCAAACGTCAACCTATTTTTTCTCCCCGTCTCCTCTCTGGTACAGTGACTGAGAGTGACTGAAACTCGGTGACAATGATGTTAACTAGAGTGTGAAAACTATGATTGGCTGACAACGACTGAGGAGAGGGCGATTTATCCACTGGCAATGGAAGGGTACACTCTCGCACACAGACCTCCCCTGTGCAGCCTGATTTATGCCATATTTGTGCTCATCCCGCCGCTCAGCGGTTGCCACCTCCGGTTCTCATTCGCATTCGCATTCGCATTTCCAATCTCCACTACTTTTCCCAGCTCTTCAGGCACTTTGCATATGCTTGTTGAAACAAATGCCACGAACGAATTTTCATTTTCATTCTGATTTTCCTTCGCTTTACACTTTACACTTTCCATTTGCCTTCCTTACCCCTATCTTCGCCATGGAGCAGCCTCTTATGTTGTGCACTTAATGGTGGGGTGGGGTGGGAGTGCAGAACTCCAAAGATGGAAATAATTCTTTAGCCCGACAAAATGTGGGTCAAATTGTGGACATTTTGTGGCTCTTTAATGGGATGAAATATTTCTCAGTTAAAACTTTCGTAAAAACTGAAAAAAAAAAGTATAAGCTTAAACAGAGAAAAGTTCGTTTAAAATAAATATAATATACACATCATTAAAAATATAAAAATTTAGAATATTTTTTCAACTCTTCTTTAAATGTTTAGCTAAAATAACAATTTCGTTAATTAAAATAAATATACATACCCCACAAAAATGTTCTTCAATTCATTTAATGGAATTCTAAAAATTAAATACGAGAAAAATATTTTGGAAAATTCACAAAAATCCGCCCATTGACCAATGAAAACGAACTCAACTCAACTAATGCCAAAACCAAAACCAAAATCCATTTATCCGTATACCATATAGCACACATAAAAGTTGGTTTATGCATGGCCACGCCCACTTCCTGCCCAATAACCACTGAAAATTACTTCAGAATTCATTTCATTTCGTTTCGTTTTTGGTCGTATTCCTTTGGACTGGTATGTGCACCCCGGAAAAAGTTGCCTGCTGAGTCATGGGTGGAAATATTTTGACATTCAGTTGGTGTGGCATGGTCACAAATTTCAGGGGGTCCTGTCCGTCGTTAGTTAAATGTGTTGTAAGAGTGAATAATTTGTGTCTGTCCCTCGCTCTCTTATATTTTTTGTTGGTTAGTTTTTTGTGGGTTCTTTACGAGTAGATGACACCTCGGTGGGAACGGGGACTGGGGACTGGCTTGTGGTCCAGCTACGAGTATGAATGAATATTTAACAAACTTGTTCACAATGCTGGAATATTTGAGTTGGTCCGGAGACCGGAGCTGCTGCGACCATGTATGTGTTGTATGTACATCTCTATTTCGCTTACCCTTTTGGGGTCTACAGATATCTCCAACTAATTTACACATTTCTACGCCCTTGTGCTGTGCCAGAATTATTATTCAGTGTGAAAATGTAGAAGTTTCCCCAGAAGTTAAGAAAGTAAATGCAGCTGCAAATTCCATTGAAGAAATTGTATTTTATTTACTTTTTTTTTATTTCACTTACTTGTAATAGCTTAAGAATAATTGCAAACACTTCATTTGATTTCATTTTAATTACTATTGCAATTTCAATTAAATTTTGCGTTTTGCCTTGGCATTTTATTTCAATTTTATGATGCTTTACATCAAGTATACGCAACGTTGCAGAAAACACCATACAATTTTGTTTATTTTGTTGATTAAGTTTTTGATTTATTTATTTTTTGTTTTTGTTTTGGCTGCGTCTAAAATTGTAGTAAGTCTTTTATATACTAACCAATGTGTACATTTAGTTTTTTCTTTTGGCTTTCTTTGGTTATATATTTATGTTGTGTGATGAATGCAGGGAGGGCCTCTTGCAACAAACCGCAGTACGAGTATTACTCGCCTATTTACACAGTTATTTATCATATATGTAGGTATTATTTAAGTTTTAGTCTTGAGAAATCAGAGCTTTATAATATATCCAAAATTATACATACATATTTACAATTTATAGTTTAAGGAAACTCATCGCAAAGTTAAAGTAAAAAGATATTTTAATTTTAATATATCTTATTTAAGGTTAATTTTAATATAGTATTTATGAATGAAATTCTTAAATTGTATACATATATATCATATTTCATTTTTAGAGCAGTTCCTTTGATTTATATTCCATGCCTTTCGTTTTTTTTTATGTTGTTTTATGTTGGTTTTGTTTAAACTTAAATATCTTACAACCATGGCGGATTCCAATTGATACAAATTCTGTAAAATATTCTTAATTTATTTATGGGTTTCACTGTGCCTGCTATTTACACAATTCTTGCAAATTTTTAATCGAAATATGCGATATGCCTTGAACCGAAACATTTGTCTTTCACATTCATTTACACTCACACGGCAAACAATTATTAATTGTATATGTATGTATTATATATTATTCATGGAGCTTTTTTTTGTATGCATTGCATTTGGGGATGAATGTCTGTCTGTCTGTCTGTCTGTCTTTTGTGTTTATGTTTTTTTTCGGGGGATAATACATCGAGTAAAATCTTAATTCATAGCCTCATTTATAGCATAAAATTCGAGGTGAGTATCAACCTGGACTCAGGTCTTGTCCTCGGCCACTTGTGTGCCGCTAATTGAGCGGCAGACCTGGCCCATGTCCGTACCCATAGGCCGCGTCCTGCTGCTCCGCAGACAGCTGATGATGGGTGTCCTGGTTGCGGTGGCTTTGTTGGCTCTCAACTGGCAGATTTCCATGGCCAGCACAAATTTAATAATCCACAAAAGTGTCAGAAGCGTTGAAACATTCCGCCAGTGCAAATAGCCTCGACATCCAATTAGCACTCTCCAGCTGACACTCGCCGACTTAATGGCCGAGGCGGAATATTCACCTGCAAAAAATGTGAAATCAGAGCGGGATCAGTGCAGGGTACAAAATGTTGCGGTTTCCGCGAGCCAACATAAATCCCACTGCCATACACAACACAAAAACTAATTCAATAATTATACTACAATCCGACCAATTTCCCCTTGCTGAGCCTGAGCCCATCACAATCAATTTCTAGGCTGTTGCAAATGAATCCATGCTGACACCTATGTAGTCTCCCCACATTCGATTGGGCAAATAAAGTGCCCGTTGTAATTAAATATTTCTATTGCAACATTGAATGGCAAACACGAGTGGGTTCGAATTTTATGCATAGCTAATATGTCTGATGGGTTTTTGTGGCGTTCGCGTGAAATGCGCACAAAATCAAATATTGAAATTGTATAAACATGGCCCCGAAATGAACTGAAACTATTAGAGTAAATAAACCCGATTGGCCTGAGTGCATAATCTCCCCACCCGCCACCACATCGTTAGAGATCCAGAGACCCTGCCCCCAAAATATTTATAATAAATTGATTTTGAGTTTTACTGAAATTTAAAGATAATTTTGTCAATGAATATGAAGCGATTGATTGTAAAATAAGTCACTCTATTTCTCAGGCAACATAGTCCAAGTTGCCTGATTAAACGCAGTGTCAGCTAAATCTCTATAATTATGCCAAATGAATAATGATGTTGGTGGGTAGCTCTTAGGACACCCCTCGAGTACACCCAAATATCAATTACCATAACCACTGAGGCGATAACAAAATTCAGGCGAGTCATCGCAAAACAGGATTTAAAAAAATAAAAGCAAACTGCCAAAGCGTTATGCAATGCGGTGCGCGCGGTGCCTCGACAAATATGTATGAAATTATTTATTTAAAATAATTAAACTTGAATAATTTTAAACGGCAACCGCACACTGACATTGCCACTCCATAGACGATGGCTGGGGGAAATAAGCAAATTAATTATGCCACATCGAGTGGAAAGAGATGCTGGGCTAGAACGGACGACTCGTGCTCGCTGATTTAATAAATCACATAGAGGAGTGCAATTAAAATAAAAATCCCTGAATAAATAAATGATAATATCATTAAGTTATTAATAATCATTTGTCATGACGGCAACAGCAGCAACCAGCAGCAACAATTGCACAATGCCACAGCCATTTTTGCCACAGAAATGACATTAAGTTTATTAACCTTTTGGCTCTTGCATAAAATCCATGTATGTAAAATATTATTAAAATATAAAAAGTACATCAAGGGGCGGCAGAGAAGAGGCGCGGCGTCCTTTCCAGTCTGTAATTTCATTATACTGCACACCCACACACATATCTCTAGAGCATTGTTTTTTTCATTATCCAGCGGGATTTAACATGTTTTCACTCATTTGCACGGACTTAATAGGGAGCAAAAAAAATTGGGTAGAGTGAAAAGCAGAGAGCTTTTCCTTTATCTGTGCCAATTAGTCGAATATTAAAAATACATTAATTCATTGTTATAAATGATATTTGTTGTGTCTCCATTACAATGCAGCAATTTTGCAAAAAATTAAATTGTAAATTGAATTTTGAAAAAAAAAATGCGAACACAGACCGACAATTATGGAGTGTGGGGGGTAGGGGGACTTTTGTTTGCCCTTTCTGGCCTAGACATGAGCACCACTTGACACCTCCCTGCTCTTCTGTCATATCCTCTCCGTCACTCGAAAGTCTCCCACTGTGAGGGCGGCATTTTTATGGCCATTATTTGTAGCCTGGCAATTGTCAGTACCGAGTCTCTGGTCTCTGGGTAGGGTGAAGCATGTTTCTGTCAGTTGCTGTTGGCCGAAAACGAATCCGCTCTTGTCCCTGCGTCAGGTGTCATCAGTCACCATCATTCAGCATCTGTTTTGTTGGTTTACCTCTCTCAGGGGTAGTGGCTCTCTGAAGAGTGGGGATTGTCAGCTCTTAAGTAGCATGCTTCAAACAGCAAACGACAGGCAGGCGTCACAAAAAATGCGAGAGGAGCACATGTCAAAGTTGACAGGAAAGAGCAGGGAACAGGATCAGAATCCACAACAGTAACAGACACAGAAACAGAGACAGTAACAGTAAGAGAATCAGGAACTGTTTCAGCAATTGGACCCACAACACAGTCAGCTAAAAGGAAAGCCAAAAACCGATTTAAATACAAACGGAAATTTGTGGGTGCCCAGAGACAAACTAGACCAAACAGAGAGAGACAAATAGAGCAGCAAACAGAGCAGCGAACAGCCAGACAGACTCTGTGAGAGATGGATATCCAGACAGATGGCTAACTATTTGGAGACGACATTTATAGGTCAGTCATCGCCATCACCGTCTCCGTCTCCCGCCTCCATCTCTGCATTTCCATCTCCATCTCTGCAGCGTCACGGACATTTACCTCGGCATCACTGTCATTGTTGTCACCGTCCTTGGCTCATTCTCCAACTCCAAATGGTGGGAGTCCTCCCATTGTTGTCCTACTGCTCCTACTGCTCCTGTTGCCCGGCGGACATTGAGCAAATAACGCAATTGTGGCCATTTTCGAGATAACAATAAAACTGCAACCATTTCGTTTCGTTTCGTTTCGTCTCGTCTCGACCCGCTGTCTCGTTTCGTTTCGTTTCGTTGGGTTCGGTTTTGGTTTTGGTTTTCATTTCGTTTGGTTTCGTTTCGTTTCGCTGCCATTGTGTTTGCCATTGTAGGAAATTGTGTAAACAGAATAAGAACCCCTCGAAATAGCCAGCCACAGTGGTTGTGCGCCACGGAAAAGCCTCAAACCAAAATGCTGTAGCATTTTAAATGATTTTCTCTATACAGCAGTTGAGGGGTTGGAAAACTCTTTGATGAGGCAGGGGCTTGGATTGAAAGGCTAAGAATAAATGATTTTTTAATCCATTAAAGTTATGTATTTGGAATCAGCATTAGTAATGGATATGGCTACTTGAGTCTGAGTTTGTCTTGAGTTGCCAAGACATCTCGCTGAAGCTAGGTATTGCTTTTTTTTGTTATTCATACACCGACAGAAAAAAGCCCTGAAATTTTAATATTTTCACTCATTTGCGCCATTGAGTTTCATCCAAGAGTGGTTGTATTAGTATTGAATATTTTTCACTTACATTTTGATATAGATATGAAAATATTTAAATTTAATATATTTCATATTTAATTTAAATATATTTCATATATAATTTAAATATATTTCATATTTAATTTAAATATATTTCATATATAATTTAAATATATTTCATATTTAAATATATTTCCTATTTAAATTTAGTATATTATATTTATTTTAAAGTGTTTTGTATTAAGATTAAATATGAACCAATTAAAAAGCCATTTTAATACATTTATATTTGAATCAAAGTGAATTCTATTTTAATTTAAATTTAAATATAATTGTTTTTAATTATACTTTGGTTTTTTTCTATCAGTGTACCATGGATCTTCTAATGATTTTGCTTCCAATTTCCAATCTATTTTGCTTCGATATCACTAACATTTCTTTGAGCCTAATCCTAACCCTTTAGATCTTTTCAAGTTTGCAATTTTCTTTATATCCCCCACCACTGTGCGTAAATTTTCGCGAAAATCAAAAGTCAAACCAAACACAAACGCATCCGAATAAAATTCAATTAAGCTAAATGAAAACTTAATTCAATTGGCAAAGCCATACCGAAAACAGTTAAGGCTACCCCGATCTGCCCCAAGCACCACCACCCCTATACATTGTATAGCCCCCATTGTATGGTCCCACCCCCCTTACCGTTTAGCACATGGAGCACAATGGTGCGTGGTGCACTGTTCGAGGGGCTGCAAGTGTAGTTGCCGGAATCGAGCTTCACCACCGCCGGAATGATGAGAGAGGCCGTCTGAAAAGGCGCACAAATACGTACAGGAATATATACATAAGTACACGGAATATATATATATTTATTTATTATTCAGTTGTCGAGACAGTTGCCAGACAAAAGAACGAGTGTGTTTCGTGTGGGGTTGGGATGGGCAGGGAGAAATATTAAAAATGATAATTTGACAAACGTTGACAATAAAAATTTAATAATAATGAAAATTATTTTACCTGCCACGCATTCACGCCAATTTGCGTAATGAAAAGGCATTTAATGCGAGCCTTTTCACAGCATGGCGGAGTGGGGCAAGTGTGAAGGATGGGGGGGGGGGGGGGCAGAGTGTGGATGTGGCACAAATGTGGTAAGCCACTTACCGTTATCTGTTTAATGAAACTGCTGCTCGGCAGCATTGTTGTAGTCATCAGCGTTGTTGTTGCTGCTGCTGCTGCTGCCTCGTCTGCTGCCGTTGCCGTCTCTGTGCTTGGCAGCCAGGTGGTTGTTGTTGCTGTTGCTGCTGTTGCGGTATCTGCTGTGAATGCAACACCATCTTGTGTGGTTGCTGTGGATGCCAAGGTGAGCACTGAGGCTGCTGTCGTGGGTGTGGCAGGCCCAGCAGCAGCAGCCAAAGAGGCTGCAACATCGACTACTCCTCCATCAGCAGCAACTGCCGGAGCCGTTGTCATTTCACTGACAGCTCCACTCCCGACACCGACGACACCCACATCATTCAGGGATATGGCATCTAATATATATGAGCGGGTAATGGTGCCCAAGCCATTGGCCGACTCCGATGATGATGTTGCGGCTCCTGTTTCTGCTATGGCTGTTGTTGTTGTTGTTGTCGTTTGGGCCGTAGTTGTTGTTGTTGTAGTGGTTGTCGTTGTCGTTGTGGTGGTTGCCACTTCCGGTGGCAGATCGATCCGTTCAATTTCCGTACGCCAACCGCGACGATTATGCAAATAGATTTGCTTCTGATTGTAAAACCAATTAATGAAAAGCGGCGGCTCCAGTGCCTGGCTAATTATGCAACGCAATTTCACTTGACTTCCGGCCTTCACATGGCGCGTCGACTCGCCAATTAATTCGGTTTTCGGCTCTGCATTGACAGTGGGAATTGAAAGGAAAGAGCACATACATACATACATATAGAGAGAGTGGTTTTAGCGGCAGGACAATCACTCACAGACAGCCCCCCCCCCAAAGTTTGACTCACGTTCGCAAGTGCAACGGTCATTGATTTATTGTCTCTGTCATTGAAGATTTATGCATAGGTGAGGTCAGAGTTGTGATTTTGATTCTGATTCTGGGGTTTAGTTTCGGTATTGGCAGTGTGGAGGCCAATGGAATGTTTGAGCAGCGCTCGCTGTTTGGTGTACTAATTCGATAAGTGTCTAATTGAATGTCAAACAGGTAAGCACTTTCACTTGGAGGGGGTAGCAGCAATACAGCTAATAGAAGTCTTGAAGGATCTTTGCTTTAATAATCCTTCGAGCTGCGAGCGATAGGCTATCACTGATTTAATATTTAATTATATTTCTAGCTGTGAAATTAGTTTGATTGGCAAAGAACAGCTTCACTTAGAGCTATGCTAATATGTACGGACGGACACACAAATAACTCATTTAAGGACATCCCCTCCTCAGTTGCCCCGCACCCTACTCACCCACAATCCTTAGATGTACAATAGCACTGGCCTTGGGCTCCGTGGACACCTGACACTCGTAGGTGCCCTCATCCTTGACCTGAACATACTTGATCTGCAACGACCAACGCTCTGGATTCGGTGAGAAGACCGACTGAAAGCGCTGATCCGCAATGAACGTTGTCTGATCCACCGTCAGAATGTGTCCGTCCCGCATGCGTAGCCAGGAGATGGGCTTCTTTACCAGCTGTTTGACCTGCACAATGACAAAGAGAAAAATTTACTTTCAATTAACGGGCACTGATTCGAAATTTGGGTTTCAATTTTTTGAAATTAATTCAATTAACCCTCTTTGAGCACACACACACAACACACACACCCACACACAGAGCAATTCAAACAGTAAATCCCAGCTGTCCGAGTCCCCAAAGCAGGAAGTGGATGATGATGATAATGATGATGTCAGCAGAACTTTGCCTTGTTTGTGCCGTAACCAACTCTCAGTTCGGGGACTCCTTTCACATCCACCTCTGGCTACGGGACGGCTCTTGGGTAAACTTTAACCGGTGGCTAGGAGGGGGGAGAAATTGGTGCTTAAGGATGGTTTTGCTTGAGGTTGGGTTTGCGTTTGGGTCAATGAGAAGACGGTAAACAATAACGATAACAAAACGTCGATTCATTTGTGTCAATAATGGCAATAATAATTTAGTAGCAATTTGTAGGAGTAGGAGGAGCCGCCGCCTCTTCGCTCAACGTAAACAAAATAATATACATTAAATACGCTCCAATGAAGGGGAAGTGGAAGTGGAAGTGGAAATGCCTGTCCCTCCCCAGAGTCTCAAGGAAACGTGCTATAAGGATATGGCCGTACCTTACATGAATAAACATTATCCTTGGGCCAGAGAGCCTCAGAGGTATTCTACTAATTACACTGCGGAAGATCTAACCTGACAGATACGATTATAGTGAGCCACATCATCGGAACAATTCTCTCAGTGTATCCGTAGTCAATGGAGTGGGTGTCATTGTGGTAACTGCCCAAAAGGAAGGCGTCGTGACAGAGGCAAATGACAGTCTTTGAACCACTGCCATCAACTACATTGTCGGTGTCAGGGCCGGGGCCGTGGCACCCCAGACAAAAGGCTCCAGCCCCCCGCACAGACAAGAACTCCCGACGATGGCGACTACGACAACGTCATGATTAGATACCATAATCATTTGGGTTTTATGTCCCTGTTGTTGGTCTTATTGTTGTTGTCGTGGCTGTCGCCATGGCAGGCCAGGCCATGGCATGAGGCACTGAATGTGGCATGTCTTGCCACTCCAGGCGGCCCCCCTGCTTCCACGTCAGCACCTGAAAGGCGGCGACAGCAGTCATCAAAGAAAATCGTGAGAATCTTCACTCATTCTTATTATTTTTCTTATTTTTAAGAGGACAATAGGAGTGTTTAGGAGTACAGTGGCACATTTAATTATTTTCCCCTCAATAAGTATGTAGCTACAGTTACACGCGGCATTCTGATTAAATCCCCTGTGTCGGGTGAATGCTTTGGCCAGCTATCCAGCAGCCAAATCGAAAAATCATTTGATCGCAGAAGCCACTGTGCCCACAGTGCACGGCGAGAGAGTTTATTAAATTTTTCCACGGCCACGGGACTCTCAGGAGTCTCAGGACATTATTATCGGGGCTCAGCATCGACATTATACTCGGTATTAAGTGAAGATGCTTATCCAGTCAGAAGGCAGGCAGGCAGGCAGGCAGGCAGTCAGGCAGTCAGGCAGGCAGGCAGCCAGCCAAGTCAGGAGGAGGCTTCGAGTACGTGGCAAGTGTAAGTAAGAGACCTGCCGCAGGCCTCTGCCTTTGTCCCTGGGGCTGACAAATATCCCTGTGTGTCGCACTGCCGCTCCTCTGGCCACATGGCCCTGGCATTAGCTAATTTAAATTTTCGCTGTTTGGCATAGATTGTGCTTCAGCTCGCCCATAAAGTGATGGCCTCTGTGGACGGACGGCTTATCACGATGCCCGAGATGTTTGCCATTGAAATAATGTTAATTAGTTTTAGACTGCAACTCAAACTGTGTCACTTCCTTGATGTCGCAAGAACTCTTCACTGAAACTCTAGTCAAAGTCATAGTCGTAGTCGTTGCCCATACCCATACCCCATATCCATGGCCATATCCTTGTCTCGTTTGGTTTTATGTTCCCTCTGGTGTCGTCATCGTCATCGCCGGCTTTGGCTTTGGCTTTGGTTTGGTTTGAGGGCCTGTCTGCATAGCATCGTTTTCCATCACAGACGAGCAGACAACAAAGTTTGCTCATAACATTGCGAATTTTCGTCTAAACTTGTTTGCAAATAATTTCTTTTATTTTGTTGGTTCTTCAGTGCTGCACGGTCGGGTCTTCCTCTTTCTTTTCACACAACAATACACCTCAAAGTGCCTGCCTTCATATCCTTAGCAAAAACACAACAACAACAACGACAACAACAAAAGCTGAAGAAGAAAAACTTTTCGCTGACATTGCCGAAAAAAAAAACAAGAAGGAAAGAAAAGAAAAGACTGAATGACAGAGGGCTGCTGAGAGATGGTTCTGTCGATTCTGGGTAAAAATATATTCAAGTGCTCGCAGGCAAAGAATTTTGTTTTTGGTGTTTCCCTTCCCATTTTATTTTCTGTATCGTCTCGATTCGTTATTTTCTGTGCAGGCTCCTCTTTGTGACGCCCACGGTCCCAAAATGTATTATTAATTGATTAGGTTTAAGCAGATTTGAAGATTATTTCGGGTATATAAATACATATAGAGCGTAGAAGCGGCACGATGCCCCGATATGCCAGCAGCCAAAAAGCGACTGAGGCTCGGAATGTGAGTGAGTGAGTGTGTGGGTGTGCATGTGGGTGTATTCAAATTATCTGATAAATATTTTATAGTAGATTGTTTTTTGCGGGTAGAGCTCAGCGCACAGCTATGGGGAATTCGATTTTAAATAAGATTTATTTTGTATTTATTTCTTTGTGCATATTTTTAGTTGTGAATTGAATGAGTTTTCGTGGCAGCGAACAAAATGTGGCTAATACACAGGTAGTTTGTAGAGAATGGTGTGATGAATAGAAAAGAAAATTTAATAAAATGAAAACCTAAAAATGTGCATAACCTTTTTCATGACCTCCTCCTCCTTTATGTGCTCGTATTTTAGACAACCAAATATTTATATTTATTGTACCTCTTCAACAATATTTGATATCAAACCATTTCCTTTTATTATGCCACAAATTATTGAACGAATATCATTTTTCCATTTTCCATTTGCCAAAAGCCAAACAAATAAATGAATGAGGGGGAAAAAAAGAGAAATCGAAAAAATACTTTTGATAAATTTGTTTGACTTCAAAGGTGTGCAAATAAAACCTTTTTTGTGCCTGGCAGAGTTGCATCTTTTAATTAACTAAACTAAGCCGAGCGCCTGCCACCCCCAAGTACTCCCTCCCACCCCTGCTGCTTTTCCCTTACACTTGAGTTCATTTGAATAAGCATCAGCTGAAAGTATTCACAGTTTTGTGTTGTTTGAGCATCTGCAGTTGTCAGCTAGCTGAAATATTTATTTCTGCAACTTAAAGTTGTGCAAACAGACACTTGCCAGTAATTTCCTGGCCAAACAGTAACCAGCAGCAGCAGTAGCAGCAGCAGCAGTAGCAATGTGGCAGTGGCACCCAGCAGCGCCAATTATAATTTGCAATGCGAGACGCGGATATGCGGATGCAGCTGTGGATGCAACTGCAAATGTTGCATGCGGATCTGAATCAAGCAGGCACAGCGCCAAGGAGCGAGTGAGTAACTAAGTTATTAGCGGATGCCAGAGCAGCTCACTCGACGCGACGCTCCCCACTGCCCCCACTCCCCTGCTCCCCTCTGCCGATTTGTGCGTACATAAACACTTATATAGTATATATATCAGATACATACATAAACGTATATACGAGTAGTGCCAACTATTTGGGTCATCGTTTTTGAGCAACTTCAAACAAAAACAACAAAAGAAAATAGCTAGAGACGTCGAAGCTTCAGATACCCTTACTGAGCCTCAGTTTCGAGGGTAAATATACGCAAATAGATGTAAAACTATTGCCTTTAGAATGCACAGCCATATAAAAGAGAATTTTGAAACGAGTGGTTGAATTTTCGTTAGAAAAAAACTATTTTTTGTTATATGAAAAATTTATTTTTGATTGGATATAGCATATCCATATATCCTTTCTCTACTCATATCATTAGGTCCCCATCCCTATTTCAGGGTATAAATGTGTCTTCCGCTGCCTCTGCCACTTGAACTGCTTGTGTATGCCCTTTGGCCAGGGCGTGGCAGCAGCATCCACATCGGCATCAGCATCAGCATCCACATCGGCAATTTCCGGTTTTGTTTTCCCTCAGTTCCGACAGCGGACAGCGTAAATTAGTTCAAAGCGCTAAAAAGTTGGAGCCCGGCGGAATGAGAAAAAATTCAAAACGGAAGTCGGACCAATCGATGGCACTTCCCATAGTCGGTGGCACCCAACCCCAACCCCCACCGCTCAGTCGCGATCCCTATACCAATTTCAGCCCCTAGCCCCGAGCCTGATTGGGCAAAGGCAGTGGGGCGGGGGTCCTGTAAATTCAGCTGCTTATTATGAATTATCAATGATTAATAAAAAATGTTTAGCAAATATTTTGGCAGCGAGCAATTCGCCGTTAAATAAACAGAGCAGAAAAGAGTTCTCCTTGGGCGGGTTGATTGAATTTTGAGTGAGGCTCGTGCCCGACTATTGAGCTATTGATTGGGCCTTTGCACCCGTCGCTCGCCTCTCCGCTTCCCATTTCAAAGCCGAAACCCAATCAGCAGTGAAATCTAATTGAAGGGAATGGGATCAGATGATAGGAAAGGGAACTTACGTTGCAGGGCAAATAGGCATGGGTCCCGGCCTGGCTAATTATTGTCTGGTAATCATCTATTGTTGGTGGCGGCCTCAGCGTCGTTGTTGCCACTGGTCTGCGTGTTGTTCTCCTCGTTGTTGTTGTTGTCGTTGTCGTTGTTGCTGGCTCTGCTGTTGTGGTTGCAGATGCATTCGTGGAAATTCCTACTGCTGTGGCAGCAGACATGGATGTGGCATTGTTGTCTCCGTGCGTGATTCTATAATTGTGCTCAGGCAATTGCTGCTGCTGGATGTTCCGATTGCTCATAATAAGATTCGCCTCCAGGGCAGCGGTCACAGTGGCCATTGTGTCTGTGGCTCTGGCTGTGGCTCTGGCTGTGGCTTGCTTCGATCCATTGTTGCTAATGTTATTAATGATGACATCGTCGTCGTTGTTGGTGGCAGCAGGAGGAGCTGCATCCAAAGCTGCAGCTATTGTGTTCCCCATTACTGTTGGGGGGCTGCCATTTGCCTGGGTCATTTGCGTTGTCGCCAAAATTAATGCCGGCGATGCCTTAGCTGTCGCCTCGCGCTTTGATTGAGTTCTTTGAAATGTCTGGCCATTTATTTCGCTGCTCTTTAATATTGATGTTGGCGCAGGCCCCTCCCCGCTGGCCACTGAAAGATACACAAACAAAACAAAAAAAAAGGAGAATAAATAGATTGTGAGTGCAAATTAATGACTTAGTGTTTTGTTTAAGGTCTCCTCTCTGGCGGGCCTAGTAGATATATTTCAAATGCCTTGATCCCCATTTATCTGGAGCAAACAACAATTAAAACGATTTACGGCCTTGGAGTATTTCTGTTCAATAAATTAATCTTCATTGTGGGCCGGCCAGCCACCCGCACAATAGTCTATGGTCTATGGTCTTTAAGTCAAGTCTTTGGGTGCGGTATTGATAAATTAAACGAAATTAATTAGCTAATTACGATCTGGTGCTTGTATTGATTGGGGAGTCAGACTGTCCTTTCTCGTCCTTGCATAGCCCCAAAATCAAGCTACACTCGCAAGCTGTTAATTGCAGGATAACAGTCGGTGAGCAGCTCACGGATATCTAGCGAAAGGTAAGCCCTGCCAGATGGCGTGCCAATACTTGCCATAAAATATATATACGAGTACTCGCATGAGAGAATTGGCCATAATTTATGCACCTATGACACTTGTTAGCCTTGCAACCGAATCGAGAGAGAGCTCTTTTGGCTGCCACCCGGATGCAGCTCGAACTGTGTATCCCCCCCCCCCCCCCATACACATGCAGCACGTAAATTTGCCAAATTGGCGCCATAAATTTCACCCGAAAACTTTTCCAAAACTCAAAGATAGAGAGATAGAGAGAGAGGGAGTGGAAAAAGGGGGGGGGACCATTTTTGGCAGCCTGTAGATAAGAAAGTCAAGCAAAGGTTCTGGCAATGCTTTTTCTTGAAATTTAATTAAAATTGAGTGCAATTTTTGATTTTCTGAGCAAATAAATGGCACAAGCGGCGGATGCGTAACTTTCTCTAAATCAATTAAATAAAAAGGATCCGAGTAGGAGAGAAAGTACAGTGAGAGAATGTACTCGCCAATAATGATGAGATAGGGGGGGAATATTTCATTTTCTGCAAGCAAATTACACACGCGGCGTATGCGCAACTTTCGCTTAATCAACTAATGAACAGCGATCACAAGGACTTGCAGAGCGCTATATAGAGAAGGGGAGAGAGAGTGCAAAGGGAAAGTGCTCTTCATTAACCATTGAGCCATGATGGTAAAGGCAGCGAATCCTAATCAAGTTGAGCATTTTGTTGTGCTGAAAGTAAATGCAAAACTCGGAAAGCCTCCTTTAACGAGCCCCCCAACCAAGTCGTGCGTATATCTATGCGGGGGGGTGCTCTCTCTCTCTCTCTCACTCTCTCAATCTCTCTGTCTGTCTGCCAGTCTGTGAGTGTGTTCAAGTGTGTTTAAGTGTGTGTGTGTTATCATGTTTTATGTTTATGCTTCGTGTACGTGCAATAAAGATAAAGCGATTCCATATAAAAAAACTTTTTAATTGCCTGCACTAATGATGCACTGCAGCCAACTTGATTATAATAAAGTTGCAAAAATTCCATTTCCCTTCAAGGACAGTGGGCCAAGTACAAAATAACTGAGAGTGAAAAAGTTTAGTTGAACTTGAAGCTTCAAGTTTTGCGTCGAATGCAATTAAATGTAATTAAATTTAATCATTTTATAAGGCACTTTTATAATATATTTAGAGCTACTTTAAAGCTACTACTGGGACACACAAAAAATAAAACTAAGTTGCATTTATTATTAAAAATTTAAATCTGAAATTCAACTAATTTGGATCGACTTCAGCCATCTCTCGTCCTACTGCTTTTGGCATATTTTAATCTGCTAATCAACGTTTGTCATCCCACTGTCAATGACTTCAACTCATTTGCCCGCAAAACACATATAAAAACCAACAGCTGTCGACACCAAGTCCAAAACAGCGCAAAAGGGCCACAGACAGAAGGCGGGGGGGCGTGTCAGCCAGCGATGAAACAAATCAAAACAGCGTAAAAAAGTGCAATAAAACAGGAGGATTACTACACTTGGCAGGAAGACCCTGGCCTGGGACCGGGTGCGAACCGACGGAAAATGAAAACAAAATAATAAACTGAAATTATTAAGAAAAAAATTATCATTTAGGACAGTGCCAGGCGGAGAGAAGTGGCAGAGAGAAGATTAGACGACACTTGGGGGCGCCCTTTACAAATTTGCTTAATCTTTGTGGACGCGAAAAAGAGAGAGGAGAGGAAAACGAAACAAACTAAAAAGTTGTAAAATTACACACGAACACACACAGCCACACACCACTGTAAAAACAAATTGTGCGCAAAGTAAAAAATAAAATCAAAGCAAATAAATAGGTCTGGAATTCCCGGAAGACATTCCAGATACTCTTACATCTCCAGGACTATTTTAGCTGCTACTTTATAAAGTAAAATACGATAATTAAATTGAGTTCAAGTTTATTCTGTTCAGGAATAAATACACTTTATGGTGTCAACTCGCTGACTAAAATCATTTTACCCTGCGAAAGTGTATAATAAATGTTGAGAAAGAGCATACAGTGTGGTGGTAAGCAAGAGAGAGGCAAATCAAGTCGAGCACTTGACGGGAGGATGGAGAAAAACTTGCGTAATGAGCCTCGACGGCGAGCAACTGGGGAAAATAGAAGCGGGGAAAACTCACACATAAAATGAGCCTCATCATGCAGAATTTCATTGACTCGACTCGGGTCGCAGAGAAGAAGGGTGGGCCAAAGCAACCGAGCAACTTGAGAGGCAACTCTGTGCCTTTCTCCTGCTCTGCACCGAAAATTAACCGAGCAGCCCGGTTCAAGTCCCGCGGGCATTTTTAGGCGAAAGTGTTTTAATCAAACGCCTCTCTACACTGGTCCGAGGACCATAGTTCCGCTACCTCCACCATTGTTGTTCTTGAGTACTTGGCTGTTATTGTTGAGGATTCGTTATTGTTGGGGTTACAACAATCAACAGAAATAACAGCAGGAATAACAAGAGCTTTGCGAGAAATCGCAGCTGAGGAGTAGAAAATTATGGTTTTTAATTGGGTGGGGGGGAGCAACACACCCCACCCCACCCCACCCCTTGTTACGACTGGGGTGGGAGCCTTTCTTTCAGTGTATTCTCCCAGCAGGCGAGCTTTGAATGATGTCTCTCTGAGGTCCGTGCCGGGTTCTGACAACATTTCGACACTTTTCCTAATTATGATGGGCATGTTGCCGAGATGATGAGCCTAATGCTGATGATGATGATGGAAATTGGCTTAACCCCCAAGGCACCACATCCCGGTACGGCCATAATCTCTCCTCAACACTTCAATGGGAGACCACTCCACTCCACACCGCACTCGACACAATGCGGACACGACAGGACAGGACACTCTCATCAAAATGCCGGCCTAGTTTCATAGGCACCCCTCTCTAGCGAAAGGCGAAAGGCAGCCCACAACCAGAACCAACCAGGCCGTAACTTTGTGTAATAATTGTTGTTAAGCGTTTAAGTCGGGGCGTGCCACTTTGGCGGCTAACCGAAAGGCATCTCGTGGGAGTATAACCCGAGACTTGAGCTAAGCAACTTATCGCTACCGCAAGGCTAGCCGGCCAAAAAGCCAACAAAATAACAATAAAAGGAGCGTCAGAGAGGGGTCGAAAAGAGGCCCAGAATAACTGAGTAAAAGAGAGGGCCGACTGAAGTCTGAAAATGGGGAAATAGTAGGCCTAGCATAAGTGAGTGAGAAACCGGGTCTGCGGTTGATCTAGGTACAGTCTTTCGGGCCTGGGTTCTCGAGGGCATGGGCCTGCTCTACACAGTTGCTTCACTTTTTTGTTACAGTCCCTCAATGATGCTCAACGCTGGCCAGCAGAATTTGATTAAACAAAAGTAAAAGTTTTTAACTTTTTTTCGCCCACTCTCTCTCTTGTTATTCTGATTGTTGTTATTTCTCGTTCAATTGCCGGAATCCCCTCAAGCGTTTCGGCCATCAGTTTCATGGCCAAACGAATCGAACAACGAAAATAGGTTTCGAGAGGAGGATACGGGAGCGGGAGCTCGGGGATAATCAAAGTTTCGAGCTTTTAACGCAATTTAAAACATCCACATCCAGCCGCACCCATCATCGGCTCGGCCTTGCCCTGCAGTTTTTCCACTGCACTCGAACTTTTCTATTGCACAAAAAAATGGGGGGGGGGGGAGGGGCGGAGACCGTTTGATCGAGTTTGGTTCATTGATGAAAATGTCGAGAGTCACTTTCGTTATGCTTTCAACCAACCTCTGCCGTACTTTTAGTTTAGCAATTTGTGCCTTTTCATGTTTGCCATTTTGATTTTAATTACCTTTCTCTCTCCCGTTGCGCTTTCACTCTCTTCTGTGTGCCTTTTTTGTTTGCCTAACATTGCAGCCCAAGCCCAAGGACCCCCCTCAAAGGGCGGGTCCTTATTTTTATTGTGGAAGGTACAACAATTTGGGCGAAATTTTTTTTTGTTAAGCCATTGAAAGGGAATGCTTTGATTGATTTGGAATCAGATTAAAGAAGGTGGGTACATTTTTAAGGAATTTTCTGCAAATGGTTTGCACTTCAGTGACTTTTTTTTATTATTCTTGGAGCTGTGAGTATTTATTTTTCTATATTTTTTATTTTTAATTTTATTTAATTTTTTTTTTAGGAAAATAAAATCTATGGGTTAAAAATTGCCCCCCTTTTATAAGAAAATGAATAAACTGTTGCCGAAAATTAAACCTCAAAGGTCGAGGAGATTAAAGCTTATTTCGCATATTTTTTTCAGATATTTTCCCAGACCATTTTTATATGAGAATTTTTGCTGCTCTTATTTGACTTCAACCAGAACAGCTTACATTCCTCCACCCATAACTCCGGCACACACAAATTCCCACATAATTTAAATTGACCCCCAGACAAACCAAGCAAAAAGCAAGCCCGAACAATGCCTAATACCCATGTCCTGCCCCTAGCTGCCGCTGCCTGCTGAAATATGCACAAAGGCCGAAGATACGAGTACACACGCCAGCGAAATGCTTTAAATTCACCCGCAAAATGCTTTTAAGCCGCGCATATCAAATTGTTTTTGGCAGAAAAACATGAGAAAAGGAGAGAAGGCACCAGAGAGAAATGTGCCACAGAGAAAGTGAGCGAAAGAGAGTGAGAGAAAGTAATTTAATATGCGACAAATGTATCGTGAGGAAATAATTTCATATTTGACGGAGCTTACCCGGCAAACAGACGAGCATCGCCGTAGCCATGCCCAGGACGAGGATCAGGGAACGTCGCATCGTGGCCAACTCCATTAAAATGCCAAGCAAATTGATAATCCTTGCGCCGTGACACGCTGTGTCTGGGAACGCTCTACGTTCCGCGTGCTGCGTTTTGCGTTTCGCGACTTGCGATTCTCGTTTCCTTGGTCCGTGGTTGGTTGGTTGGTTGGTTGGTTGGAGTTGAGGAGTAGTGGTTGGGATTTGTGTCTCCTTGGGCAGCTAAATACGCTTTAACTGGGTCACCATCGGCTGCTCTGGAGCAGAAGCTGTAGCTGAAGCTGTCGCTGAAGCCTGTGCAAATTTATCCTCCGCATGGGGCTCTCGGGCCCCGGCAATGTTCGTTATCGTTGTGGCTGTTGTTAATACTGCTTATATGCCTTGACACGAGCTGCAGCGATATCTTCTTCTCCCACTGGTTGTTGGTTCCTTGGCGCGCAAAATCGCATGGTTAACATATTTTCAAATTGCGCTTGCACGCGGTAAGCTTTCAGGGATAGTCCAACACACCAACTAAAAGCAGAAAATTGTGCTAGAGACCTGCCTCAACAACGTGGCGTGGCCACTTTTAAATATTCAGCCACAAAAAGCGTCCGCCGAGCTGGGGGTCATGTTCTAGGTTCGGTTCTAACTTGTAACGTTCTCAGGGTCCTAAGTCCCGTGTCCCAGTTTATGGGCAACGTTTCTGTGCCGTGTCCTGTTTTGATATGTTTGTGTAAGTTTTCGGTTGGCTGGGGCTATGTGGGCGGGCGTACTCTTGGCATTTGTTGCCTGCCGAACCAATGTGTTCCCAGCTATGGAAATGCGTTGGAAAAACACCAAAAAGAAATTATGGCTTAGGTAGTGGATTGAATAAATCAATGCTTTATGTAAGTAAAAAGTTTACTTTGGAAAATCACAGAGAGGAGTATAAAATTCGAAAAATTATTGAAAAATATCTTCTGAACAGTACGATTCAAACCCAAGTAAAATATCATTGGTTATGCCCAGATTCTTTCGTAATGCGGCGGTGATTTCCAAGCGAAAAGGTTTCCAAGAACCAGCCCATATGTCGTTGTATAAGCTTATGGTCGGGCATTCCATTTGGCCAAATGATGCTGCTGCTGCTGCTGCTGCTGCCGCTGCCGCTTGCCTGGTTTCCTTTTTGTTGTGGCTGCTTGTGTTACCTCATCTTTCTTTTACGCCCCAGACTATTTGGCATTAACGAAATTTATTTATGCGGGTGTTTAGTGGGGCGTAAAAGGAGTACATATGGCCAAGCAGCCAGGCATCCTGGCATCCTGGCATCCTGGCAGCCGAGCCAACACGCCCACCGAGTCAACTTACAAATGCAGGACACGCGCTGGATGAATTGAAAGGATTCTCCATGGCCAGTCAAGGTATACGTACGTACGTATGTATATGGAGTATAGGTAGGTCGGGGCCCTCTGCCACGTCTGGCTGGGAATAATGATTTAAATGCTGTTTTGTCTCAGCCAACAGATGGGGCACTGAGTGCGCGAGTCCACCATAAGACTGTGAGTCTCAGTCTCAGTCGGGAGCTGTATCTGGGAGCTTGAGAAATGCCAGGCACCATACATAAGTAATGGCCGTGGAGTAGTAGGTGGCCCAATGATGCGTTAACTCAAATGTTAAACAAATGTAATGTTCCGGACGAATGAGTTGTATGCATTAAGGGGAAGTGATTGGTGAAGCAGTGAAAATGGTAAGGGAAAAGGAAAACGGAGTTTTGGACCTTGAGCAGCCTCCGGGTTGCCTTGGATAACACAAATAATATTAAATTGATTGCACAAACAAAACAGCAGCGGAAGTGTGAATGATTTAACACAATTCCTATTTCTGTCCCCCTGTTTCGGCACCCACGCTCTCGAAGAAGACTCCTGCTAACTGATATCCGTCCGCTGTTCAGGTCTTGGTCTTGGTTTTCTGCCATCTGCTTTTTGAACACTGGCAGCCCTGCCTCGGCGGCGGCGCTCGTGTCTTGTAATTTAGTGTACTGCAATTGCTATTCAATTTCGTAACTATGGCAGCAATTTGATATTATTATTTTTATCATTATATATGATTCTGTTGATGTTGTTATCGTTCAAGGGTACATAAAGCATTAAAGCCATGTCTTTTATTAGCGATGGCTCAAGAGTGATGTTTCTTGATAGAGTTGCAAGATAAATTAGTTGTGAAGCAGTCAGTATTTATTGGCTTTATAGTCTGATCATTTTTTCGTTCGATTTTTTTGTTTCATGTTGATCAGTAATTATTTGGCACACATATTTATAAATGGAAAATTTAAGCTTTATTTTTACTATGAGTTAATTTTAGGCGATTGATTATTTATTTTTTATTTATTTAAATATCCTTTATTTTTTCAATCTTATGTGTGATCAAATTTTGTCTTTTCATCTCGTAATCCCGATCACTGAACTAATGCCTACTGAATTGTTTGTTTACACATTTTCGGCCTAATTTATTATTATTGATTTGCTATTTAAATTAAAAAATTAAAAATAGAAACATTATATTGAAGACAGTTTTTTATCTCAGAATTTATCATAATTTTATTTGTCTTTCACTTTTTAGTTGTTGTACATTTTTAATATTTTTTTAAACTCAGAGATATATATTTATTACAATAGTTTTTTTTTTATTTTCAAAGTTCACCCGTGTTTTATAGTTAATCAAGCTTGAATTTTTTTAAGTTCAGCCACAAAGTAATTTTAACAAATTTTAACTATGAATTAAATGGTCATTGCTAGTTATATTTGTTGTTTGTTAACCATTTCAGTTTCTATCTTTAAATTTTGTTAACCGTTTCGTTTATATTAAATTACGTAGCGTGGAACGTACCACGCTTGGCACCGGCTAAAAGGAAACTAAGCCAACTGGCAACACCTTAACAGGGTCCAGCGAATCGTGTGCCGAACTTGCTTCGCTTAGGCTTCGTCGCGTATACGCAATACTTGATTTTGCATCTGTAACAGCTTCATGTTAAGCGGCAACAGGGAAAGAGAGAGTCTTTTACACAGAGAAAGAGAGCGCAGAGCGGCTGTTAAGCAACATTTGGTGTTAACTTTGTTAGCCCGGTTAACAGAACAAATGCAATTACAAACCTAAATTGTTATATTGTTAATAAAAATGCTTTATGCATTCAGCGTTCAGCATTCAGTTATGCAAATTGCTCATTTGGAATTGTGATTTGAAAATGCATTAAATCAGAGAAATACTCGAACCAATAGAATTCTAGTTCCCCCCTTTAGACGTTTTATTATCATTCAAATGACATCAATTAAGACCCTAAAATGGGGATTACGATTACGAGCAGCTTAACAGTGCGATAACATAATTTCTCATTAACGACGAAGCAAGGGCACTCCTTCACACAATGCGGGACGCAAAAACAAAAAGGGAACCCGAGCCAAAAAACTGGGAATGCGCTTGAAAGGAATACGACGGAAAGTGGGCCAACAGAGACAACCGCATTGAGAACGCGTCTTGGCCGGATATGCAATGGCAAAGTGCAAAGCACAAGGATAACCCAGAGCAAGAATGTCGCGGCAAAGCACAGAGCAGCAGAGCCAGCAGTGGGGGGCGAGGAATGCTGGTAAGAAAACAAAAGGCCAAATTATAATGCAGACGAACAGGCCAGAGATGTCGCCGCGACTGGCAGACAAAAGCGGGAAATGCTGGGGGTTAGAAGTGTGTGGGGGGGATATTGAAGAAAAAGCGGAAGCTTTTTGCATAAAATTCAATTTGTCGTGTGCAGCAGCCATGAATATGCCGAACTCCGGCTTTAAAGCTGGTGCCTGGCCGGGGCACACTCCCTCCTCGCACTCCCCTCCTCATCGTAACATATGCGCGAAATTACTTACGTTGTGCTGTCACTGACAGTTTCGGCTTTGGGGGCCACCCATTCCAGTCCCAGTCCCAGTCCCAATCGCAGCTACCACCCCCCCCCACAAAAAGCTTGTAAAACAATGGCTGTAGTACGTACTCGTACATATGCAGAAGACACATTCACTTTTTAATATAGTCGCCCACACACACTCTCATATATGCACTCACCCCACACACACACACACACACACACACACACGCACACTCACATGCAAGCATTTTTATTGTTTATGCAGTTAAACAATTGAACAATCCATTGCCAGACACAATCATTGGCAAATTAAAACGATTTTTGTATCTATAGAAATGTTCAGTCCTTTGTTCTATGCGGACGGGGCCCGCACTTGATTATTTTTGCATTGCACAAAATGAAAAATAATTAAAAAGGAAAACTCCAAAACTGTTTGTCAATAACACAAAAATGTACCACAGTTCATTACAGTAGGGGCGGGGCACCCTGATATGGATTTTAGATGCGGGCAGGGCAGGGCAGGGCAGGCGGTATCCAACAAAGTATTTCCCACAATTATGTATCCGGTTTTGGCTGTGGAGCGCACCACTCACTTGCAGTTGGCCGAAGAGGAGAAACAAAGTTTTCCGTATGCATTTTACAATCAGAAATCTAACAATTATTTACATGAAATTCTTTTACATGAAAATGGATGAAATTATTGTTGCACTTTTGACGTGACTTTAATGGGGGAACTTAACTGCAATTAAATATATTTTTATGCAGAATATTTAAGTGTCTATTTGATTATTTTTGGACTTAATTTCTTTTCCATTTCTTTGACGAATTACTTCTGCCCCTGCCACTCTCAATAAAGAACAGAGAAATCAGCTTAGCACTGCAATTCTTCACTCAATAGAACTCAATCATGCAGGACTCGTGGAAATTAATTTCCCTGCTGCTGCTTTTCCCTTTTGCTGCCCTGCTATAACTTTAGCGCACCTTTCACTTTTTCTTCACAAGTCATTAATCACCGATGGGCAGACGATGGCAAAGGACTGTGGAAACAAAAAGATTATAAAACTACTCAAGCAGAAGATAAAAAATTGAATAAGAATGGGCCTGCTTAAGTGGGTCAGTGGAATTAATGCGGAATTAAATTGGACAAACGCTTGTGCCGATAACAAAAGATAATCAAATTAAGTTCAAAAACAGATACGCCAGCTAATAGAGAGGGAAAGCAGTTTAAAATGAATATTGAAAGGGCACAGAGAGAAGCAAAGTAGTGGCTATTAAGTTAAGGATAAGTCAATGAAGTGCCAGTTGAGGGACTTTAATTAAGCTGTGGACTGCCAGCGACAGGAGCTAACTGGAGGAGAGCTGTGTGCTAGAGGGACTACCAATGGTCTGCAATAAAAATCTGTGCAAAGCTCTTTTCGCCAGTTAATAATTGCCCCCAAAATCAGAGCTTGACGGAAGAATGATGGCTGGCAGGAAAGCATAAATTGCAGGCAAAAATGTTCACCAGCCCAGCAATTAATTCAAAATTTATACCCAGTCAAGCACTGAGGCATCATCATGGTGCAGCCTCGGACACATTCATCCTGTCTGGCTAATGTGAAAGGGATAGGGAAAGGGAAAAGGGAAAACGGACATGAACTGAGGACCGGGGACCGGGGACAGAGGGCTTCTAATGTTGGTGGATGGTTGAACTGCAACAAGGGACCGCATTAGCCACAATGGTCATGTGTGACAGCTGGACAAGAGTCGTCGCAGCATCCCAGAGTGTAGGTTGGTCGGACCTGCCCGTGTCATTTATGCATTGCAGACTGATTGATTTGGCACTCTGCTCTGCTCTGCTCTGCTCTGCAGCTCAGCTCGGCAAGTAAATGTTGAATGAATGTTCCTGTGGCTGACAGAGCTCAACAAACGCTGGCATCATCATCATCATCAGCAGTACCCACATGCTCCCTAATTGTGTGACTATCCCTATGCCCATTCCCGAGTACCTATCATATGACGCCAGCTACTTGCTACTCCTACCATACAGAGACCATTTCAATTTCAATTTAAACAGACTTGATAGCAGGCATTTATGGCAGTAAACACAGTGAGTGGGGAGTTCAGTAAATGAAGCCTTAAATACAATTCAAATGACAGTGAAAATCTTTTTGCAAATCCTCTAGGCAACAATTACACATTTCTATCCAAACTGGGACCCACAGCCAGAGCCAGAGTCAGAGCCAGACCCAGGCCCGTGCTGAGTTCTGCTCTATGTATACTGTCCTGGCATTAATGCGGTTAGATTGTGTAACCTTCATCCGAGTCACCAGAGACACTGGGCACAGCCCTCGATCCTACTGTAGCTCTTGCAAAGTGCCAAAAAGTCTAAAAAAAAGTATAATCCTTGTGTTGTAGTAGTTGTTCCAGACAGCAACATGGCTGGAGGAAGACAACTCCACTCTGTTGCTCCATTTGAAACATTTATGGGATTCCGTATGTTTGTTCTCCGTCCATGTGTGTCCCTCTATCCGGACTAGAATGTGTATATGTATGTGTGCTTGTGTGTGTGTGTGTGTGTGTGTGTGTGTGTGTGTGCGAGAGGTCATTTTATTTTTTCCAGACAAAATGGTCAAATGGGAATTTGGTTTTTAGCATTCAGTTTTCTTTTTTTTTTGGCCATTCCTTGTGCTTGTTTGTGTGTGAGTGGCCCCAAAGATTTAGATTGAACTGTCCTGTCGAACATGCTACTGGGTGCATACCCAAAAAACAAACAGAAAGTTCCAGAGATAGGCCGAAAACAATGCAAATGATTAGAATAATCGCCGTAGGTATTTGAGCCTTTGCCCAGCTTTTCCCCTCCCATACACACACACACACACACAAATTTTCCCCATTTGCCGCCATAAAAGTTTCCAATTTTCAGCATTCAAACAGTTTTATTATCCTCGATTGACTTTTGCACCCAAAGTGAATTTTATGGTCTCATTTTGGCTTGGAATACCGACTTTGGATTCGAGGTTTCTTCTGTGACTTCGTCGTGACCCAATTTTAAATTATTCATTGAGAAATATCAATTACCAGTTGCGCCAAAGTTCCGGTGGTTAAGGTACGAAGCTCCCATCACAATCGTTAATATAAATTTATTGTTTTTCCATGCTGACAGGGGAAAGTAAATTGGGAATATAATTCATTCATTTGCACCTTCTGCGAGTACATTTGCTTGGGTGGAGGTCGTCAAGGAGCCCCCTTCCTCTCGAATGCTAATTTCTGGAGTGGAAAATTTTGTCTTGATAGCAAATTGCCTCCCCCCTCCCATTGCCTGGGCGTAAATGTGTCCCGAAAGTGCAAACGGTCGATTTGTTTTGGTTTCATGAATATTACCAAAAATAATGAATGCAAAACACACAACTTGAACAGCTCTGATTTATGAGTATTTTGGCGTTCATTGCTTGAGTGTTTGAAAGTGAAATAAAATGGAGTAAAGCAAGTTAATTTTGGATGCTTAAATAAGTCGAAAATTGTTTAATTTATTTAATTTTAAACTTTATTATAATTCACTCGCTCATAGTAACAATTTGCTTTGCTTAGTTTTGCTTTGAAGGGCCTAGTATTTTTTCGATTTCACAGAGTCTGTCCATGACTTGCTGATTGCGAGCCTTTTGGTCCTTCAGCTTTTCGCCAATGGCATCTAGGGTAGCCGCAATGGCCAAGAGCGACACATCTGTCGTCTGTAGATCTCTCAATAGGGGCGTTATCTTGGCTACTGGAACGGAGCTGGGATCAGGGGATGGAGCATCAATGGGTTCTTTTGTGGAGGCAGAATCGGCAGCATCAGGAGGGGAAATGGCTGCAGTCTCCGGGATCTCAGCAGCTGCTGGCTCTGGAGTGGATATGGCAGCCACTTCAATAACTTCTGGGGCTTCAATGATGGCAGTTGGCGTCTCTGGAGTCGCAGCAGCAGCAATTGGTTCTGGAATCTGCACTTCGACACCAGGAGAAGCTACTGCATCCAGTAGCTCCGGCACGGGCACCTCTATAGGACTTGGGGCTAAAGTCTCTAGAACAGCGGCAGCATTTGGTTCCTGATCGGTGGCTAAAGTCTCGGCAGTAGGAACAGTGGGGGGAAGCTCTATGACGGCAGCAATAGATGGCTCCAAAATGGTCGCTGGAACTTCTCCTTCTGCAGGAATCTCTGCAGCAGCAGCAGCTGGCACTTCAATAGTGGACGCCGCTGCAGTAGTTTCCAACAGCTCAGCGGGAGCTGGTTGTGGGGTGGGAGCAGCTTGTGGAGTCTGTGAGCTAGGAATGACCTCTGCTGCAGCTGCTGGCGCTTCAGGACTTATCGGTTCGGGAACGGAAACAGGTGCCGAAATGACTGGCTCCGCAACTGGCGCTGGAATCGTGTCAATTGGAGCTGGTTCCGGCACCACAGGTGGAATTTCGACGGGTACTGGATCAGCTGGAGCAGCAGCAAGAACTGTTCCCGGAGTGGGTGTGGGAGTTGGGACCACAGGCTCAGAAGCTGGAGGTGAAACCTCTTCAGGAGCAGCAACTGTCTGCGCGGCTGCTACTGGACTTGGACAAATTTCTGGCGTTTCCACTACGACTGTAGCAACTGGAGCCTCTGCTGGTATGGTGGATGTTTCGGTAACCGGTTCTGGAATTAGCTGGGGAGTTTCTGCAGCTGCAATTACAGCCTCAGGAGTGGGTACAGCTGCAGCTGGTTCCGTAATAGCTGCTACAGGTTCGACAGTAGCGACTGGAGTGGGTTCGACGATTGGTTCGGATGGAGTGGGAGCTGGAGCTTCTCAACGACGGCTATAACAGGCTCCGGAACGGACGGGAGTGTGGGTATATCTGCCGGTTCCAGGATCACTGCTGTTGGTTCAACGGCAGGAAGTGCAGGAGCAACGATTGGCTCCGAAGTCGGCGCTGGAATTACTACGGGAGTCGCAGCAGCAATAATTGGAGTTTCGACGGCAGCAGAAACTGTTCCCACAGCAGCAGGAACAGCCGGAGTTTCTGAGACGGCAGCAACAACCACTGGAGCGGGTATCGTTACGGGAGCTTCGACGGCCACCACAGCTGGTATATCCGCAACAGGAGCAGTCGGTTCCGATTTAATTGTCTCGCTTGAAGTAGCAACGGGAATTTCAGGGATGATAGCAGCTGGTGTGGGCAAAGGGGCTTCCACGGTGGCTACAGCTGCCGCCGGGATTGTCACTGGTATTTCTGCAGTAGCTGGAACAGGCACCGTAATCTGTGCAGGAGTTGGCACGGCGGCTAAAGCAGGTTCCGGGGCAGCCGTTGGAATTTCTGCAGCAACAGAAACTGGCTCTGGAGCAGCAACTGGAACGTCGGCAGTGGGAACAGCCAGTGGCTCTGGAATTGGTGGAGTAATCTGAACAGCAGCAGCGACTGGTTCCGGGGTCGCTATTGGAGGCTGGACAGGAGCAGCGGTAACTGCAGGAGCTGCAGGCGTTGGAACAGGTACGGCAGCCTCAGCAGCGGAAATCGCCGCAGCAATGGGTTGGGCAACAGCTTGCGGCTCAGCTGCTGGTGTAACTGGGGCAGGAGTTGGTGCACCACAGTGCCGGAGCCGGGGAAGCGGCTGGGGCGAAATGGCAGCAGGAGCTGGGCTCGGATCAGCAGCAGCAGGAGCTGGAGGCACTACAGGACAGCAGCTGGATTTGCAGCAGGAGCTGGAGGCACAACAGGAGCAGCAGCTGGAGTTGCAACAGGACTAGTAGGACTAGTAGTCGAAGACGAAACAGTTGGCGTCGGAGCCGGAACTGGGATAGTTGGAGCGACACCAATCGGTGTCGGTGGGGCAATGGCTGCCGCTGGAGTCGAAGCAGCGATTTGAGTTATTGGGGCAGCAATTGCCGCCGGAGTGGCAACGGCTGCCGTTGGAAGGGGAGCTGGTGCACTAACAAGCGACGGGGCAGCAACTGGCGGAGCAGCAACGACAGGGGCTGCAGCCACAACGGGGGAGGTGCAGGTGCAGCAACAGGTTGGGGTGCCACTGGCGCTGCCGCTGAAGCCACTGCAGCTGCCTACCACTGGCTCAACAGTTCCAGCTTGTTCCATGTCTGAGTTTTGCTTGGATCCCCTCAAGAGTTTACCACTCAATGTCCAAAATGGAATTCTTGTGTGGCACTTTTTCCCCTTTAGCTTTCCTCTTGTCCTGTGCTCAGTGTTAGACTTTCCATTTCATGGTCAGCAGCCCTCTGAAAGAAAATAGCAGATAGAAGTGAGACATGAGACATGAGAAGGAAGCCTTTGGGTCGGTCGCCTGGCCTTGAATTGGGTCATTGTCTTGGAAAAACAAAACGGGGCTTGGGGTTTCCCTGTGCAAACAAAGCGACGTGTGAAGGCAAACAAGGTAAACGTGAAGGAAAACCGGGCGGAATGTGGAAAGCTCAAACAAGATTTCTTCTTTCTTGGTTCTGCGGTCTGTTTTTTCTCCCCGTTTTCCAAGCAATCGATCAATTTAATTGATTTTCTATGTGTTCGCTGGCGCCACGCAGACGAAACGCTTTTGTTGGGTACATAATTTGCATACATTTATGATGATTTCTTGTAGGGTTTCCCGAAGAATTTTGACGCAACTGAGATGACTTAATAAGTTTACTGGACTTTTAGTGCTGTATCCAAAAGGGTCTCCAAGTGGAAGTTTGACTTAAAAAGCAGCTACAGTTCCATTAAGATTTATGATAGATTTTTCTTAGCTAGAAACTTCTTTTTACCAATTGAATATTTCTTTATTATTTGCCTCACTTCAAATCAACCAACCACTCGCTGACAAGAGCCGCGACTGACTGGCCCAATCACCTATTTTTCTTGAAGATTTTCACCTCTTTTCGATGGTTTGCCTTCGTCCAGAAGTCTGACAACTGCCCATTGAAAAGTCAACTAAACAAAGCGTTAAAATTGTTTCCATTTCAATTTTAAATTTAAGATGCTTAACAACAGCTGACCTTTGGCAACATTTTTGCATTGCATCATTTCCGGTGCCGCCTGGATAAGCGCTGAAAAGAATGCTACAAAATATTTACATCCCATTGTCAAACGAAATATTAGTTTTTATTTGTATTAAATTAAATTCTTTTATTGCTTTATTGAATATGGAAGCATGCCTTTTCTTTTCTTTGACTTTCCCCCATGCAATCTTCTCAGTTATTCCTCGGATTTATTCGTTTCTGTGCACCCTTTCAGTGGTTTATTCTCGCTTGATTGCATATCGCTTACCACTCGCTTTGTCAGAGCCAGACACATAACTTGTTATTTACACAATACTGATTACTTTGCCGTATTTGCAATGTAGTTGTCAACGAAATGCGACTGGTATCTGGGATCTCAAGCTCCTCCTGCTCTTCCTCCACTGACTGGTCTGCCATTCAATGTCTGATGCAATGACAGTTGACAAACTGCCACGACACGACGTAGCCGTTGGATCGGAACACATTAGCTCTGGTGGAAATGTAATCGTAAAGAACTAAGAAATAAATCTTTCAATTTTTCGAATGAATAGAAAAAGCGAGGGGAGCGCGATGGAGGGCTACCGGCTGGCTCAGGGAAGTGCAGCCAAATGTGAAGCGATTCCTAGTGGCAGTCAGAAGGAGTTCGAGTTGGAGTTGCACATGCAGTCCGCTGGAGCAAGTGTAATGTGATCTGCGTACAATTTGCAGCCCGTCGTTTAAAAAAAAAATCCCAAACCCCACCCCCACCCCCAGCCACCAACACACACACTTGAGACTTTTGCAAATAGTTTTTCCACATATGAACAGAAAGAATTTTGCTCAATAAAAAGAGAGGAATAAATGTACATAAATAAAGGAGGTGATGGAAATGGGTAAAGGGGAAAACGCTTATACTCGTATGCAAAATGATTTCGAACCAAGGAGATCGAACGAAGTAGTTGTGGAGATTGAATTGGCAGTTCAATTTCACGTATTATTGACATTTAAGCGTAAGCATTTGAATATAAGCTGAACCCTCCCACCCTCGACCGAAGCGCACAGGCTCAGAGGATAGAAGAGATGTATATAGAGATATGGGTGGGGTGGAGTCCTTCGACAGGATGCACAGACATTGGCTGCCTATTATTTTCTGTACGATAAATCAATCGCATGAACGAAAATGCAGAGAAAATACCAAGATAAGTGGAAATGAAATTACATCAAGCATACAAATTGTATTTATACTTTATTCTATCCCCTTGCTGCATCACTGCACCCAACAATTGATCCGGCGGAGTGTATAAGGGTTCGTTCTATACATTTTGAATGCTTTATATTAAATATGGAAAGTGCTAAGAAGCTCTAAGGACATAGATAAGAAGTCATATGCATATCCCTTGTGCTCAGCGGGTTTCTTTGGGCTAAAAAAAGAGCCACACAGATATTTAATATGTCCGTCAATTTCTGCTAAAGTTTCCGTTCTCCAATTCTTCTTGGCATATTTGTAATCCACTTTGCTGTCCACTTTCTTTATTATTAAAATTTTAAAATAAATATTTCGCAATTTCCTCTTTGATTCCTACCATTTTGCCATTCAATCCTTGACCTCTCTCTTCACTTTATTGAATGTTTATTCAGTTCAAAAAAAAGTTAAATTTCTTTTGCAAGCAAAATTATTTGTCCATCGCTTCAGGAAAATACACACAATTTTTCCAAATTATTGACAACACATTTGCCGCAGTGTTTTCCAGGTGCAACAACCACAACAAAAAAGGCAATAAAAAACAACAACAGAAAAAACACGAGAGGAGTGCAACACATTAATTGCCATCATTTTGCACGCACTGCGAGGGCGATTGAAAGTGGAGCTCGAATGGGAAATGCAAAGACCAACTACAACACCGAATCGCAATCGTTATGGCAATCGTCAGCTCAAGCTTCAATCCGGCACCGCTTCCGGGTGTATTTTGCTAAATTGCAAATATTTCTCGATTCGCATGCATCAGCAGAGAATGCAATGCAAACAATTTTCGCCCAGCGGCCACAATAAAAAGGGGAACCCCCGGCGAACGCCAAAAAAAAAAAAGCCCACACCCAAACACACACACCCAAAGAGTTCAAGACACATTGAACAGCGGAAAAGGCAGTCGGAAAGAAGAGATTGGAGTGCGGATGCACACACAAAGGCAGCGATTGATAGATTCCTTACCCTACCTTCTCTTAAATATACCTTGAGGGAGGCATTTTGCTGGCTCGGCAGAAAAAATGTGCGCCGTATGGCAACCCTGGTCTCTCGGCGAGCTTCCATGCTGCGGCTGTTGCAACTATGGCGCAATTTATTTCCAGTTTGATTGGTTTTTTCGTGCTTAATTGCACTTGGCAAGCGGGGTGGGGGTGGGGATCCAGTTGGGAGCTCTATCGGCTATGTGTGGGTGCGCAGTGGCTGCCTCAATTGGTTGAAAGGTCGCGCTCATCACGTGCTTTAATAATTTATTCAAATTAACAAGCGTCAGCCCACGTCTCTCTCTCAGTCTCTTTCCGCCTGCCCGCCTGCCTGTCTGTCTGTCTATCTGACTGTCTATCTGACTGTCAGTGGGTCAGGCAGGTCAGGGAGCAGACTCTGCATGCTCTACGGTTAATGGCCAACACATTGTGGTCGGAGTAAGCCGGAAAAACTGGCAGCCAAATGCAAAATATTCCACACAAGCATCCACTTAAGGGTGGGGTGGGGGTGGGGTGTGTATCCAACACTTTGAGTGTGTGAGTGTGCAAATTACAACTATGTACATATTTAATGCATTTTTATTCACATTTTCCAACAAACACGCAGGGGAAAAGTCCCTGACTATGGCCATAGCACTGCTCTGCTCTTCACTGGTCGGGCACGAACCTTTTGACACTTGACAATTTGATTGTTTTTGAGGCAAAGTGTTAAATTATGCAAAGCACATAACAAACAAAAATCAAAAAGGGCACAATCAACACCATGAGCCAGGGCAAACACTGAGACATAAAAAGTCAAATATTTAAGCGGAAAGTTCAACAGCAATTTGCATCAATTAAATTGGCCGAAAAAACACTTGAAACACTTTCAATGAATTTAAGAGATTTTTGGGTAGTGTCGAGAGTGCATAGCGGAAGGACACTTGAACATTAAAGCTGCAAAATGTAAATTGATGTTTAAAATATGAAGGATTAGTTGTGGAATAGGTATGGGAAGTTCGGGAACAGTTTGGAGCACTTGAGAGCAATTGAGAGATAAGTGACGGATGCTCAAATATTCTAAGAAAATCTGCTTACAAAAACACCTTTGACATGAGGAAAATGGCCATTTTAATGTCTGAGAACGTGAAGAAAACTTGCTTAAAGTCAAGCCCTGATCAGACATTTTTTTTGTATTATAATTATAATTATTATAATTATTATATTATATTATATTATATTACTATTACTATTATTTTTATTATAAATTGTTCGTAGCCCACAAGATCTTTTGTCTCCAGCGATAGCCGCAAACAGTTTATAAAATTCAAATGAATTACACATTAAATGAGCAATATTTACTACGTAATTGCAACTAATGTAGCAAGTTAAATGGCAGTAAACTAATTACGATCCCCTGGCCTGGTTCAACATAATTTTCATTTCCATTTCATTTTTTTTCCCTTCACAGCTTTTCTTTCCCGTGGCTCTTGGTCTGGCCTTCTGGCCATGTTCTCTTACTCCTTTTCCACTCCTTTCTGACTCCTTTCTTGTGGTAAATTAACTTGAATGCCGCAATGTATTTACCGCTACTCCTGGCCAGAAAGAAGAACAACAACAAAATACAAAATAAAGAAGGGGCAAAAAAAAACAATGAACAAGCGGCAAATGGAAAGGGTTAAAGAGCAAACAAATCCGACAAGCCAGCAGAGGAATGGTGCAACGTGTCCGGGTGGGATTCCGGAGCGGAAAGGATTCCAACGGGGAGGAGGTTCAGTGTAGAAAGGTAGCCCTGGAGAGGCGGCGTAGAGGCAGGCAGGCAGCTGTAGTCGCGTAACTTTTATCATTAGTCCGTTGGGAAATTTAACGGGCACTTAAGTTTTTCTCACTCGTTTTCAGCTTATTTTTCCTGAACTATTGTTTAGCCATAGTCATAGCCCACTCCCTTCCCCCCTCTTCGGGCTGTCACCTTTCATTTGGCTGGGTATACTCGTAGCCTGCAGCAGCTCCTTGAGAAATTTATATTACAACCCACCGAAAAAAAAGGGGCCACCCACCACACCCACCTTTGCTACATCATTTATAAGGAACTTTTATTTTGTTAAGGCTTGTTCTTTGCTTCGCTTTCTGCGGATATTGTTGCAATTTATTTTATTGCATTTTGTCTACAGTTTTGTGGATTTAATTTGAAGGAGGGTTCGGTTCACCCCATCCCCCCATCTACTCTTTGCTCGGAACGTAACAAGCTGCCAAGTTTTTAATGTGTGGATAAGGCCTAAGCGAAAACTTTTTCGATTTGCTTGCACGGGCTTCACATTTCTTCCGCCTCTCATCTTTGCCTTCTTTTTATGATTTTATGAGGGTATGCGCTGTGGTAGGTTAAGGCTCTTTGATTGAGGATTACTTTGTTAAGATTAGAAGAGGTCACTTGATTTGGAGTGGTGGTTTCTAGGTGGCTCTAAAAACAGATACGAGTACAGTAGAGTACTTCTTGGAGGCACATGACTGTACTGTAACAGTCATTTGTATGTTTCAATGGGAGCGCTAGAAGCCTATAAAAGATCACTATGAAAGCTGTATTGCCTGTGTGTCCATGTGCATATGCATAAGTCATATGGTAGCATGGTAATAAATGGGATAGAGCTTTATGTGAAACGAATATGAAACATATGAGTCTTGTGCTTGCTTCATTATATTTTCTATAATTTTGATATTAAATACATACATAGATTGGACCATCTATATAGTCACATTACATGACCAATGCCTTGTAACATCTCTTCCAAAACTCGTTGCGAAATTGGCAGCCATCACTACTCTTGTTGCTGTTACTGTTGCTGCTACTGCTGCAGATTAGGTGACATCGGCTTAGCTCCTTGTCCCATGTCCCCCCATGTTCATCATCTTCTGACCAGAGAATGGCTATCAATGTACACTCTGGACGATGATGCCAACACTTCCGCTTCAGACACGTACTTGGACGAGAACCAACCACTCACTCAGGCGGCAACATGCTGATGTTCGTTCGAGGAATAAACCAGAAGATTCTTGTTCGTGTCTCTCGTTTTTGGATATTTTCAAGATGTGAACATATGAGAACGAACGCTTTAAAAAATGTCAATTACATTTGTCGATGTGGACATTGTTGTTGGGGTTTCTGCTGCTGCTCGGTCTGCTGCTGTTGGTATTGCTGAAATTTCAAATTTCATTGTGTGGCAGCCCGGCAGCCCGGCAGCCCGGCAGCCTGGGAAGCCCAGTTTCCATTTTGGCCCGAGTGACATTTGTTGAGCAGAGGCCACAACTCAGCTCAGGCTCGGCTGTGGGGGCACTCAGCACATGTCGTTTCTCTGAACAAGAAATTATTCTCCTCCTCATCTTGTTCTGCATCTCTGTCCTTTGTCCTGTCTCTCTGTCTCCATCTTTCTCTCTCTATTTTTGTGGGAAGCTTTGACAAAAGTTGAGACAATTTTAGCAGCACGCACGCATACAATTTATGAACTTTTCACTCAGCTGCTCTGGCAGCATGTTTCTTCGTTCTCCCTCTCTCTCTCTCTCTCCCTATGTCTCCATTTGTGTCTCCATCTCTTATTCTTTTCTGTAAGTATTTGTATTTGTATTCTCCATCTCTGGTTGAGGTTTTAATTCAACAAAAATGCTCTTTTGTCCGGCACTGAAAGCACACATTTTTATTTCAGAATTCAAGCATAATTTGGATTGTTCTGAAAACTGTTTTGGTGAGCAATTTCACCTGATTTTCCACACACACAGAAAATAACAGAAGCTGCGGTCAGTGGCAGGCACAATGCAATGCCAAAACCCAAATCAAATTTATTGCAATCCACTTTCAGCTCTCGTACTTCTTTTGGCATTTTCCAAGCTGTGCAACGGGACGTATGCGTAATTTGCCAAACAGATTTGAAGCGGAATGCCATGTGAGAGCGTAGCAATGAGGGGAAATGCTAGGGGGGAAGTGGCTTAGCAAATTCTTAAAAATATGCAAAGTTATTTCGTTTGTTTTGGTTGAGCTGTTTGCCTTGAAGGTAGAAGAAATTCCGCCTCTTGAAGTGTGTGCAGCGTGCCATTTTGCATGCCTTGCTGCCAGTTCACCTGCTGCACTTCCGCTTCCGTTTCTGCACGCTGCACGCCTGCACTCTCCATTTTGCATTTGTCCTTTCTCCATTTTGCATTTCTCCTTTCTTCATTTCGAGTCGATTTATTTTTTATTGAATGCATTGATGCGCATTTCTTTCAACATTTCTATGGTATTTCTCAGCGCTGCCATTTGCATGGGTAAAATATTTTATTTCATTCAATTATGATGCTCGAATCAGAACCAATCAACAGATAATTACCATACATCTTGGGTTGCATGTGAATCGGATTACCAAGGGGAAATCTCAGCCATAAACACGAGCCACAAATGGGCCAAAAATGGTTCAAGCTGTGGGCTTGGGTCATATCCAATCAATGGAGGACGCGTCTGTGGGCGACTCTTGAGAATATGTGGTAAGCGAAGTCTCCATTCAGACTGAATTCTATGCGAATGCTATGGCACTTCTTTGCCCCGCCATTCAATGCCGATTCAAAGCCATCTGCGAAACTGTGAAATGAGCGAATCGAGTGAAGGTCCTAGCCGAGATTCTGGCTCCCTTTTGCACTTGGTCGAAAGTGTGTGTGGAGTGTGTGGTGTGGAGTGGGCAACCATAATAAGCTCCATTTCCGCCTTTGCCAGGCACTTACACACACCTACGAACCCGTCGCACCTCTGCACCTCATCACCGCCGCACCTCAGTGGCAGAGCGAAGCAGGTGCAAATAAAACGCTAAATTTGTGTACATTTCGACGGTTGCAATGCGTGGCCGGAGAAATTTTTGCACTCAAAAAGGAATTGAAAAACATTTACCACAAAACCATTCACATATGTATGTACGTACGTGGCGGGAAAAGAGCGAGGAAAAGAGTGTAAAATGGCAGAACGAGCAAAGGAAGCTGAAAGAAAGCTGCAAAAACGCCATGAGATGTTCAAAAAAACTAATGCAGGAAAAGTGTTTGCCCAAGAGCTGGAAAAACGTTGCCAGGTAAGCAAAGAACAGAACAGAATAGAATGGAGTAGAGCTCAACAGAAAGGAGACCCTCGCAGCTCACAGGGCGCCTAAGTGCCAAGCATATGTCTTGCAACAAAGTAGTAGATAGACACACACACACACACACACACACACACACAAGAGCCCACTTGAATGTCGCTCTTCTTTTGCCCAGCTCCACGTAGGTTTTTTCCCACGTGCGCCCGGCACATAGGTTTTCCCTTCAGCAGTGCTAATGTCGAGTCTCGTGTCCCGTGTCCAGTTTTCTCCATTTAATCCTCTGCCCAGCCCTGCACTTCTTTCACATTTTCTTTCGACTACGTGGAGTATTTGTGGCAGTTTTCTACTTTTTATATTCATTGGCAGGAAAACTTTACGCTGTTCGCTGATGGCAGCATATGGCTGCGATTTTTTGCTGCGCTTGAATCAATAATATTTGAGCTTTTGTCTCTGTGGTTTGCATTGCGCCCTTTTGCTGCTCACTTCAAAATAATTTCAATTAAAGCTTCACATTGTAATAGTCTTTGCTTTCCTTTTCCCTATTTCCGCTATTTCCCATGCTTTATACACCCTCCACAAATTCCCCAACTTAATTTCCCCGGAGTGCATTATGAGATCGTCTAAGGGAAAAAACTTCCGACACAATTTGTGGGCAGCCAAGCGGGGTAGACAGGCTCCGGACAGTAGGACAATGATGTCCTTTGGCCATTTATTACCTTGGCACCGAAAAGTAAGTCATCATCCCAGGTATTTACAGTTGTTTCGCGCCACCAAAGAGGTGCCACGTGCCATGGCGGCACGGACCATGGACCACGGAAAGCGAAGCATGATGCGGGACCAGGAACAGATTTCCTTCCTGCCAGCCCTGCAGACAAAAATAAACGAGCCAAAAAACAAAAAGAGTTGAGCTGCGCTGAGTGGCGCGGAGTTTGGTTGAGTAGCGGCTCACGGGTGGGTCTCTGAGCAGTCTCTGCTTACTGGAACATACAGTCTTGTAAGCCCAGGAATTGAGAAGTTTTTCGCCCAAGTTAATTGTTTAAAGAGCTCGCGACTACGTGAAAATGTCAAAGGAATTTCCTGCGAGCTATTCTGATTTATTAAATTATAATGAGGAGACTCCACTTGACTTTTGGCACCCCCCGTGAATAATGCAAATCAAATAACGCATTAGAGTCTATAATCTCATATCACGCATGCCCGCAGTCCGTGGGAGAAAAATCATCATCAAGGCGGAGGAGTCTTTGCCATTTCCATTAGGAGTCTTCGAGCCGGAGCCGGAGCCGGAGCCCGTGCCCGCCGTCAGACAATCACATAAACACGCATTTGTGTCTGAGTGGGACAAATTAAATTACAGCAAAGCAGCTTTCATGTCTAGGACAGAAGCTGCCAAACGATGGAACATGGACACATCCTCCTCCTCCTGCTGCTCCTCCTCTGGTGGCCAGGACAAATCGTAATTCAAATAAAACAATGTAATTTGCCACAGGAAGCCGAGAACGTGGTCTAATAGGCAAATGCCCCCACCAGACAGCAGCTACCAGTCACGGCAGGACGACCAAGGATGTGTTCGACAACAAAGAGAAGCTGTAACACACCCACGCACACGCTGTCCTCCAAGGATCTGTCCAAATATATCATTGAAACTTGACTCGAGTTCGAGTTCGAGTTCGAGCTCAACCCAAAAACAAATCTCTTGAAAATACGAAACAGAACAAAACAATTTTGGCTGCTGTAATTATAAATATTCAAATGTATTCCAGCCCGGCCAGCAATTTAGCATTAGGGTGGCAGAGCTTAGGGTGACCCCAAAGCCGTGGCCCTGAAATTGAGTACACAAAAGATAATTTCAGATTATCGCCAAAGAAACCGCAGCAGCAGCAGCAGCAGCCAAACCGAAAACTTTCTCTGGCCGAAAACAACAAAAATCCCAAACAAGATATCATTTCATTTCGTACGAATATATAGAGACACATACTCGTGCTCGTACTTGTTCATAAAAGTACTCAAACACACACACAGACACACAGACACTGCGTATGGCGTGTGTGTATGCTCCCTCCCTGCGTACGTACCACAGAGTTGCTCATACAATTTATGGGAAAACAGATGTATTTGGGTTTATTTATTTGGAGAGTCGGGGCCACTGAATTGTGGGTGTGGGTGTGGGTGGGGGTCGGTTATGTTATGGCTGTGCCCTCTTGTTGTCTTTTGTGCCACCGCATCACAAAAATAATCTCAAAGGAGCTCCCAAACACACACACACACACACACACACACACACACACACACACACACAGCACATATCGCATATCCAGGACAAAGGCAGAAATCATATACAAATGCTGCGTGGCCGTAACAGTCGGAGCATGAGAGAAGATGTAGGAGCAGGACCAACAGGACCGAACCCGGAACAGCAGGAGCCACCAGTAGCAGACATGAAAACAAATCCCTTTGCACATTTTCCGAAAATGAGAAAATGCAAAAGTTTTGCTTGCCTTCGGGTAAGACAATGGCTGTGGACCGTGCCAACCCTCGGCCTCATAGAGAGCGGCAAATTAAAACAAACCTCAGGTTGCCCGTATTCGGAAATGAGCAAAAAAAAATTAGAAGAAAAAAAATCCAAAAAACAAGAAGGGCAAGTCGAATTTTTGGATACTCTATGAAATCTATCATTTCTGTTTATAGTACATGCAGCAGAAAGGAGAGCCAAGCAGGTTTTTGCAGCCCTAAACCCAAGCTGGTTCTTGGTTGGAAATTAAAAATATTTCTTTTATAGCCTGTTTACACTGAGGCGCATCATTGGATTTTTCCGTTAAACGGAACATGCGACAATGATGCCCATAAGAACCCTGTGGATAGAAGAAGACAATCATGCGGCCGCATGTTTAATCATGCGGAGCATCATTGGGTAGTGTTGCCGTATTCTGTCTAGTATTTTTACAAAATACTGAAATTATTTAGGGTATCGACGGATATCGATAGCAAACAACTGTTTCTATCGTTTTTTGTTTTTGTGTTTTAGTAGAAAAATGATGCGAAAAATGATGCGGCTTTGGTGTAAACGCCTCGCATCATTTTCCGCACCTTCGATAATGATGTGGCAGTGTAAAAAGGCTATTAGTTCCTGCAGCCTTTTTCCTCTCCATTCACAACATCTGGGGCGAATTAGCTATACCCTCTGGCAGGGTACATAAACAGAAACAAGCGAAAATCCAACCGAAACTTGAGAATATTTTTGGCCAACTTTTTTTTTCACCCATCCCCCCCCTTCCCTGAACATTCGTAGGGCTGGCTTGCTGCTTCTGTGCATTGGACCAAGTTGATGAAATGCCGAGGGGAGCTGTCTGGCATCTGCTTCTCTTTGTGCGAGTGTGTGTGTGGGTGGCGGGGGGCGTTTCCACATTAACTCCGAGCCGAGTTCTTCGCACCCTCGCGCAGGGGGTCGGTCGGAGTTTCTGTTTCGGTTCAGAGGTGCGGGTAAAAGCGTTAATGTTCCGCTGATGTTTACGTACGGGAATTAACTTATTTGTCAGGTACTTGTAAAGCTAATAGGGGGCACATTTAATGCAATGAACTGAAAATTACTGTCACACAAGATTCCAGCTGCTGATACGGCGGAAAGTGATACACGTACTGAGAGGAGATTTCCCATATTTATTCTGTCTAAACATAAATTTATGATTCAATTTTTAACCTCCCTCGATTGTTGTCCATAAAAAAATGAAGCCTGAAATTTCGCTCTCTATTGATATGATATCCGTGAATATTCTTCCCCCTTCTAATTAACTTCGATGCCATTGATCCGAGCGCCAATAAGTAATTGGAATTCCTGCATCACTGATTGGCACCTTTACAGCATTGCAGCAGATCAGGTTGCATGAAAGAAAATGACGTAAATCTAGTAAATATTTTTGCATTTGTTTGCCTTGCCGCTTACCGATAGCAGCCACCCCCATCGCAGTGCATGCCAAGAGACCTTACAGGGGAAAATGTGTTTTTTCATTACGACTGGCAAGTGCGCTTTTGTAGTGGGGCTCCGAGTGTTCTTGTCTGTCTCGAGTGCACTTCTCTGTCTCTCTCTGGATGTGCAAGCTTCTTCCGCGCTGCAGCCTTACCCGAAGAAAGTGAGGGAATTTTTCATAACGCCAAGAAAAAGACAGTGACGAGGACGACGACGACGACGACGACGACGACGATGGGGATGAGTATGAGAATGAGGACGAGGACGAGAACCAGGACGAAGACGAAAGACGATTCAGCGTCCTCTTCACAAATGAAGCGCAATTAAAATGTAATTTTTATGCAAATTCCGTGCATAAGTGAACTTTTAATTAATTCAGCGCGAAAATAAATGAGAACTTTGCCCATAATTATGCATTCCTTGGCCCCATCCTTGCTCAGAGTTTTTTTGCTTGTTTCATTTGCACCTCTGCGCCAGGAGAGCCAGGAGAGCCAGGAGAGCCACCTTGCCACCTTTTATCCTGCCAGCAGTTTGTGGAAAGTTTGTTGTGTAGCTGAAATTATGCGCAGCGCCGACAACAAGCAACTAATTATTGGGCAACAGATTTGCCACCATCAAATGTAAATCCTTCAGTCCCAAGCAGACAATGCAGGATGTTCCCCCTATCAAAATGAGGCAAATATATATATGAATCAATGACTGCAGCCCCGCCCATCGAAATGAGGCACAACGATATGCAAATGAATGAACAAGAGTCTGGCAATATGCCCCACTGATTATGGTCTCGGTTTGCAATCATATATTATGCACGCCTCATCCTGGGGCACTCACTAAACGCTTAATTAAAATAATAAATGTTCTATTATACGAGCACTCGTACTCGTACTCCACCCTTAGGCAAATGGCCTCTTGGATGTGCAGCCAGCCCTTTTAGCTGCCCGAAAGACCGACAGGCAGCTGCACAAAAAACCGCGACACGTTTAGCAAAGAAAAAAAAAATATCAAAGTGTTAATTTAAATTGCGATACGTGATGGGAATCCAACGAAGGCGTAGCCACTCCCCTCTTTGCTTCTCTGCCTTCTAGTTTTGCACCATGGCCCCTGGCCAATGCCTCCTCCTGCCATGTACGCCGGGGAACTGCGTACAATTTTATGCACGTCCAGCGTGTAAAACACCTAAAGGAACGCCATCAAACCGGTGCCACGCCCACTTTAGCTAACAACCAACCTCCCCACTCGGCCCCGCTCTGGCCGCCCGCACCCGCACCGCTGCCCCGCGCTCTGCCATCGATTAGTTTTCATTTTGCGAACAATTTTTGCATTGGCTGCACTGATTACAGCCTGCTGAGCAGACTTTTTGGGGGTGCGGCTACAGAGGTGGGGGCTGGGGCTTAGCCCCTGCGGTCGTGCTACCGTTTACCCTTGCTACAAATTCTCCCCCTTAACACCATTCTATTAGTGGCTGCTATCCAGCTATCCTCAACCCGAAATATAGAGTTGCATTGGGCTGGCGATCGTTCACGGGCTTTGCATGTTTTGCAGCGAAGTCTATGCTAAGGGGAAAGCAAACGAAAATTCATTTCTGTTTTTATTTTGGCAAACAATTATATTAGTTTTCTCAGCTGGAAGGGTTTCCTACTGCTCTACACGTGAATATGCATACAAATAAAAGCATTTTAAATGTAAATAAATATTCAAATATATTTTTAAATTATTATTATAACTTTTTATTGCCTTACAGCTCACCTTGCAGCAGTGACTTTCACTTCGACGGGTGCCGTAAATAAACGAGAATTAAATGTGTAAGTAACTTTTATTTATGATTTTTTTTTGTTTGTTCCTTTTTGGTTTTGGGGCGAATTTCTGTTGTCTGAAATGGCTGCAGTGGTGCATATATCATTGGGAAATGTTTATGTGAAAGTTTTGGCTCAGCGCTGAAGAGAGCGCCCACCTTCCTCTATGCCGCTGTCAGCCTTATCTTGTTAGCCAGCATTTTTTTGGCAACAGTTGCGAGGTGGAAACAAAAGGGTAGGGTAGGGACTCACAGGTTCATCCGCACTCGGATACAAAATATATAAAAAAATTCACCAATAGATTCTGTGATACACGGAACGAAATATTTCCATATTTTCATTCTTTGAACTCTTTGAACTTTGAGTCGCGATCTTGGGAGCCACTACGTTCCCGTTCTTCCGCCTGAACGCACACCGCCAAACAAATTGCATGGCTGAATTTGTGTGTGTCGTTGGTTCCTTGGTGTGCTTCATGCATGGCCTGTTTTTATGATTTTATCAATCAAAATGGTAAAATATATTGATCCGATTGATTTACGTGTTGCAGTTTGAGGGCCTCTGCAGCTAGCACTCAAAAATTATAGCTCCATAGGCGGAATGCATACATAAATATACATACATAAAGCGCAGTGCAACATACATATCTACATCCATGCATGGGGAGATACATGGCTTGGTTATTTACCTACGATACATACATGCTGGCATAAATATGGCATTGTTGTGCTCTGGAGGCAGCTGCTCGCTTTTTATTTCACGATACTTTAAATGGCAGGCCGAGCAGGCAGGGACAAACTTTGAAAAGTATGCCGTTTAATAGAAAAATATTCATGGAAAACTATGTACAGATTTATGCACTGCCTGGCTGAAGGCACCAGCTACAAGTGCGCAGGTTTTAAGTTCACTTTTCTACATCAAAATTCATTGGACCTAATAACCAAACAAATCCTTTACAGTTTTTATATGTTTCACACAGATTTTCAAACATTTTCATACTCTCTCTGTAGCGTATCCTTCAGTCGTTAGCTGGCTGCTCATTTGGTTTTTGCTGCTGTCATTAAAAATGAAATGCATAATAAATGTCGTCCAGTAGCACACATTTACATACTCGAAATTGTGGGCGGGCTCTGACTGTCGGCACATCAGATACGCACAATAAATATGAATATGTTCCATGTCCATGTCTGACTGCAAATTAAATACACTCTCTGCAAGAGAAGGACTTTGATCTGCGATTGATTCTTGAAGCAATAAGAAAGAGGCAAACCCAAAGGAGAATTCAACGTTAAATAGCCAAAGTACCCCTGCGACCAAAGCAGAGTATTCTCCTCTTAAGTAGCCATATCCTTTCGCTTCGCATTCCTCCTTATTTTCTTTTAATTTATGAATGTGTACAGAATCTGGCGACTTATGGGCTTATGCTCAATCGATTCCAATAAGCAAATGATCTCTGACAAAAGAGGCGCCCAAAACACCCACAACAGCCTCCAACTTGGCCATTACGTTGGCCATTTAACTGTTGTCCTGGTTACGTCATTTCATCATGTTTACCAAATAATCAGGTTTCTCGCTCTATACATATGTATCTACATATGTATGCCAGATACATATGTACCTACTTTTATTTTTTGTATTTTTTAAATATATATTTCAGCTGTGTGCATTTATTGTTGATTTTCCCCCGCAATAAACTCAATAAAGCGAGTAAATCGAGAAAATCGCGAGCGTTGCCAGCGAAGTGTGCCATAAAAAGGAAAATTGTCGAGTCGAGAGTTTCGCCCAATTTTATTGCACATGTTCGAGCAGGTCCCCAAGTCAATGGCGACATTGACAACAGCATCGGCAAGAGCACGCCAGTGATTGCAGCAGCTTAAAGCTGGAAAGTGTGCTTAAAAAAAAGAATGGCAGGTGAAAGTGGGTGGGAAAGGAATATCTGATCTCAAAAGCGTGACCGTGAGCCAAGACTGTGTCTGTGTCTAAGGTGTTCAGTAAATCTGGTTGCAACCAGCATCGCAGGCATAACTCCGCTTACGAAAACTCCTCCTCCCCCCTCCTGAACATTTTTACCATATTAGTTTCATTTTTGCCAGCCGCTGGACATTCAACAAAAAAATAATTCCCTGTAATAACGAACAGAAGCCAGCTGCCCCAGGCTCGAGGTACATAACTCGTTTCGTATGCAAATCTATGCACATGAACCCTTTGTACAGTGTACATACACTGTGCACACACACACATACGTTTATTTAACCCTCGTGCATATGCCAGCTATTTTCTATTGTTTTTCCACACTATTCGGGTATTTACGTACATATGTCCCGAGCATAACTGAAATATGCGAAAACATTTCTTTTGGAGCTCTGCCCAATGTGCTGCATAATTATTTGCCATGGCCTGTGGGGTGGCCCGTGTATGCGAAGAGAGAGAGAGAGCTGAAATGAAACCAATTTGGGAACTTCTAATGCGGTTACAACAAATACTAATAATAATAATAATAGTCGCGGAAGCGGACCCAGCGATTTGCAAGTTAAATGCTACAATTATATTTAGTGCAGCGTCGTGCCCCATTCCGGTTAAACCATTTGCAGCGTAGGGCAGGGCAGGCCAAATGGAGATTGCAACACTTTGTTTGCCTTCTGTGAGGTTTGGCGGGCCCGCCCGGTCGTCGTATCCCATGTTTGCCATTTGGCTTTGGCTTTGGGTCTGGTTTGGTTTGGGCCTGGTTGCCGCAACTAAGCCAACATCAGTGTTACACATCGAATGTCCTGCTATAATGACAACCCACACAAACACACGAGAGACCCCATTTGAATGGGTGCGATGGGCAGCTATTCTGGGTCAGTTTTTGGGGGCATCCTTTGATGTGAGCAAAACAATTTGAGTTTCCATTTAAAATTCGAAATTATAAAATATCCAAATTAAATATTTGCTTATGTTTTTATTGGCTAAACGAAACGGTGCGTAATGAGGGCAAACAATTTAAATTTAATTAAATATTTTCACATTACAAATTTCTAAAGCTTCACAAACACAATGCCAAAAATCTTAAATCCATTGAGCTTAACTTTGAATAACTCCCGAAATTCCTTTAGTTACCACCACACACACACACACACATCCATATTGGTGGCATTTTCGGTGCCCGGCCCAAGTGAGTTAATTGTGCAGCGGTGCGTATGAGTAATGCAGTCAGCTGTGGTCAGCAACCACCGCACGCACATTGGCGGCAGTGCTGGCACTCCCCCTGCTTTTAAGCATCATTAATTTGCAGTGGACGCGAGAGCCAAGAGTAATTATGTGTACACCACGGACTAAACTCGCAGACGGATGCAGTCCACGCAGAGATGTAGACATATCCGCGCGCCGCCTAGATCCGAGGCTCCATTACCAGGGCGACGTTGTTAGCACGCAGCACGAGAGGACAACCATGGATGGGCATCAATTTTTAATGGGTTTGGCTGCGGTTGTCCCCTGTTTTGTGGTCCTCTTCTCAATTATGATTCGCCCTGCATCGCGTCTACTTTTGGGATCAGCAGCACGGCTGTTGTTGCCTTTAATTTGATTTTATTGGTCAAGGTGTTCCTCGATGCTACTGCTACTGTCATTGTTGGCCAGTCTGGGTTATTAATGATGCTGTGCAGGAAGTGGCCGAAAGAGAGAGAGAGAGAGACATTAAATGCTGTCATCATTCATTAGCCACAGCCATTAGGCAGTTGTCTGGCCAGGAGCCCCCCTACAACACTTGCACACTTGCACATAACTGACCAGCTTCCTGTGCCCCCGAAACGACACAGGCACCTGCACTTGCAGAAATTTTAGGTCTTTGTTCAGGGGAATCTCTTATAGAAGCTGTCTTTTACTCTCTCTCTCTCCTTTTGCTCAGTGTTTGGTATCCCCTTTCTGTTGTTTATGTCCTGCACATGCAAACAAAATCCTTAGGAAAACCATTCGTTGAATGCGATTAGATTTGTTCCAGCGCCCAGGCTGCTGCTTCCTCAGCTTCCACCATCACAAATTCAGTTGAACAAGCTTCAGCTTGTGGTTGCAGGTTTGCTCGCCCAGCTGCTGACTTTGACATCCTCTTCCTGGCCATTTTCTGTATGCCAAAGAGCCTCTCCTATTATTGTTGTCTTAGTATTTTAATTAAAACGTGTTTACATTTCCCTGCAACCCACACACACACACACACGCACACACAGGCACGAACATCTGAGGCTAGTGTCTGTACAGGTTTCGGTTTAATTTGGCTCGGTCTGGCTCTCTCTCTCTCATCAAATTATGTCTCAAGGATCAGTCTTCAATCTATTTCCCTAGTCTGGGCTTACTTTGTTTAAGCAAATATCGTCGTGATTTGCATACAGAAATGCTCATTTCATTTCGTTTATAGTTAAGGAATATTTTCCATAATTGAATTGATATTTAATAAAGTTTAAATATTTAATTTATGAGACGTAGGTATAAGTTTTGTTGCTAATACTAAAAATAAAGCGTATGTCGAACTTTTACTGCAACTTATGAATATTCAAAATGATATTCATCACACTGGGAATGAATATTCTTTGAAAGAAACATTTGGCATTGTTGAATAGAATTTATTTCTATGCACTAATGCTCTCAGTTTTTGTTTAGTTATTTGCTTTGAGATCTCTTCATTTGATATTCCATTCGCTTTTTGTTGAATTTTGCATTTGTTTGCCACCTTTTGGAACGTGCCACGCCAGACAGTCTCGTCTCTGCACACTTGCCTGCCGCCCCACCCCCCTGTGCCTGTCTCTGGCACCTTTTCCAGTTTGTCCCCCCTTTTTTCTTCTTGATTCCTGTTGGTTATTTGTTTTTGTTGTTAGTGTTTGGTTTGCATTAACTTTATGACCCTTAACACATAGCATTATCCGAGTCGAGTGTGTGTGTGGGTAGGTGGGGGTAGTAGGTGCCACCACAAGGCCACCACAAATGGCATCGTTGTAGTCATCATCATCATCATCATCATCCGCATTGTCGTTGGCCCATATTTGATCAAATAATCGTAAATAAAATGCTATGGTAATAATTTTTTGATGTCCCTCTAATGGGCGTTACGTGAGAACAGCATAAATTGTGATTTAGTGTCCCAGACAACATTTGGACGTGTTGACCGAAGGCCAAAAGGCTCAAGATATTTTCACCTGAATGAAAATTGTCTTGTGGCTGAAATGAAAACGTTTTTGAGAATACCCTTGTGGCAAGGAAAGTCTAGCTGAACTTTGTTAGAAGGGGGAAGAACTTAACCGGCTTGAACCTTCTTTTCTTTAAGGTTTGTCCGTATCAAACATCGTTTTGTCTTAGGCCCAAACATCTTTAATGGAAAGCCTTTTGAATTCTACCCACAGACAGCATGAATATGAACGTTGTGTTCAGGAAATTGAAGAAGCTGAAAATTCATTAGCCGAAAATTAATTTGAATGAAGGTTTTCCATTAATCGCCAGACAAAGCAACGACCGCGCAAATGTCAAATGTGAAAAGGTCAGAACTCACACACATTTAATACACATGCATGTTAGGTATGCGTGTGTGTGTGTGTGTGTGTGTATAATGTATAAAATTTAGAGGCCATCAATCAAGTCAAGTGGAAATTTATAGCACTTTTGTTTGTTATTATTCGTTTATGCATGAGTTAATTAGAATATTGGCTGTAGACCTTTCCCCGGTCCCTAGCCACCAACCCGCTCCTTTTTCCGAACCTTTTGTATTTAATGCACAAAGATTTACGATGTGTGTGTGTGTGTGTGTGTGTGTGTGTGTGTGCATTAGGCCATATGTTGAACCGGCCAAGAGCCCGGAGTCTGAGTCTGAGACCCCGTCTGTGTGCGGTATGCGGTGTGCATTCAATCGGAACTCAAATGCCAAAATATTCTACGGCCCCAGGACTTGGCACGTGTCCCGATCGAAATACTTGATTCGCTAATTTTCCTCATTTCCGCTTTTGGGGGGGGGGGGGGGGGGTCTCGGCAGATAGTTCGATAAAAGATTTCCATCAAATTGCACATTTTGTGGCTGCTGATGGGCAACTCATCCAAGTGCTTGACCCAAATTTAATATGACTTTCGAGGGGCTATTTAATATGTTTATTTATTTAGCATTGAGTAGGATATGCCGGTAATTCATTTGGAATATCTTTAGGGGTGTCGCAATCTAATAAAAGATAACTGGTTGATTCTAAGGGGGAAACAGTAAACTTATTGGATGGAAGGTTGGAAAACAGACTTTTTTTCCTCCTCTAAGCTGAATCAAAACCTTTAAAGCCTCAGCTGTGAATCACGAAAGACCTGAAGACACTCCCCATACCATTTATCGCATCGCTTAAAACACAATGGCCCTGCCAATCCCCAAGCCTTGTCGCAGCTTAGTTAGTCATCGAAAAAGGTGAGCGAGCGCGCATTCACGCAGCGGAAATGCCAATTAGAAAATATATGTCAACAGGCCAATATCAGATACAATTCCAGTACCAGGGGGTACGCGTATGGATGCGCACACCCACACCCAATCAAGGAAGAGAGCAACAAGAAATTTCATAAATCATGAAGAGAGCAAAGAACACAGAAAGGCAGAGGCAGTGACAGACTTCGTACCGATAGCAGTGGACGAGTGTGCGCACACGCCTGAGAGGAGAGTAGAGCAGCGCTATGTATATCTCTTCCAATGTAAGGGTTATGTTAAGATTTCTGTTGAGATTTTTAACAGTGCCAGGGATTTAACGAGTTTCCTGGCATTCGAATGCAATAAAAAAGGTGGCAAGGTGGCAACTTATCAAATGGCCTGACTAAGTGGTGACAGACCCACCCATAGTCAAGCTAATTTCTACCAATTAATACATTAAAATTTCATTGCCATTTCATTGGGGGAGCGATCCAACCTCAGTTGCCGCTGGGGGGTGCTCATTTGGGAGGTGGGGGCCGAAATTGCTGCCTATAGAAATTAATAGCAAATATTTGTGCAACAATTTGTTTGCTTGGGGCAACAAAGATTCGGAAAGAAGGCGGAACGGCGGGAAGGGCTGGGTGAAAAATCTCATTTTGGCAGGACAGACTGAGTGTGGGGAGCGGGCGCAAGAATAATCAATTTAAGAATGCCCTCGACTTCCGTTCGAAGTGAACACCGAACCCCAATAAAAAATGCAAAACAAAGTCATTTCGGCCTCTTGAAAATCCTCTGGCAGCTGCACCTTTCCGTCCAAGGGAACAATAAAAAAACATTCGCCCCTAGCTTTGCCAGCTGTTTCCAGCCACAGCCTCCTCCCATAGCCTCTCAGGCGCCGCCGCCTCTTCTTTTGGTATCAAAAATCCCCGCTAATAATTTGTCAATATTACGTGAGCAGAAAATTGAATAAAAAGCGCTTTTGCATTGCGAAGCGGAAGGCAGGAAAAAAGGGACTCCACAAGCGGGAAATTTTCTTCTGTGGAAAATCAAATAAATTGTTACAAATGAGTGCAACTTTTGCCTTTGCCTTTGCGCTGTGTCTTTGCCCAATTTCGATTTTTCATTTGCTAAGCTGATTTACCATTTTTCCTCTGCGCTGCTCTAGAAACTTTTGCCGTTGCAAAATATGAATAATTCAGCATACGATTCTCGGGCTGTTCTTTTTTTGCTCGCCTGCCTGACCAGAGGGCCACCACACACTCGGTCTCCCTCTCTCTGTCTCTCTGTCTAAAAATTGTGGCCGTAATAAATGCAAATGAATTGACGAAAAGTCGTGCATTTTGGTTCTTTGTTTACATTTTCAACGTTTTGATATGCGAATCAATGTCAAGTCCCCCCCCCCACCCATCAGGTGCCGCAGCGTGCTGGACAAATAGAGAGGGACGAATGGATATGAATGGATACTTTCAAATAGCAGCACAAAGCGTGCGAGTATGTATGAAAGAGAGATCTTTTTAAATTATTCATCACTTTGATGGGAGCGCTCATCCACACAACGCAACCCCAAAAACTAAACTAATCAACCTATCCACTCGACTCGACTCTGACTCTGGCTCTGGCTCTGGCTCTAAATTAAAATTCAGCTAAAATTACCTATCAACAGAATAAACTTAATTACTCATACTCTACTCTATGGCGGCATACTCGAAAGGGCTCAAATTTATCCTGCATAATAATGCTATGCCCGCATAGTTTGGAGTGGAAACCACAGAACTGAAGCCACAACACAGCGTTCGTTTGTGTGGCAATGTGTGTGCAAAAATAACATGTACATATACTCTCGTATCAAAGAATTTATTAGCTCTAATTAGGGAGAGTGACAGCAGAGATAGCACTACTGGTGCACAGTAGGCACTCGCTTGATGATGACAGAGTGAACAGTGCATAACATGATTAGCCTAGAGGTACAGAGAGGCAGAGGTACAGAGGAGGTACAGAGAGGCAGTGGCAGATTGGAAAGTGATTTGAAACTATTACACGAGCCAAAGACAGCTACAATTGATGACTAGCCAAGAAAGAAAATTCAGGCAGAAAGGAATTGGAAAAAGGAACTGAACGAGAAGGTCTGAGGTCGGTCGCATGCAACAAATTGGCGAACGCCTCTCGAGCACCCGTCACCAGCAAGCAAGACAAATTCCATTTCACTCATTGCCAGTATTGACAGTTGCACACACACACACACACACACACACACACACACACACACACACACACACACAGGCAGAAATAGAGAGGGGCTGGGCTTAGGATGACCAGCTCAATTTGCTTGTATTTGCCAGGGGGCCAACTGATGATCGAGCCACTGCCGCGATGCAGTGGAGGCGATGGGGAATCTGCTTTTGCTTCTGCTGCTGCTGATGCTGGACGAGCGAGGCGAGCAGCTCAGTGTGCCTCATAATGCAAACAGTTGGAGTACCCATCAAGCCAGCCGTATCCGGTGGGGTGCACAGTGGTGCAAGGCCAGCAGTTTCTGTGAGGCTTAGGCAGGAAAGATAATTTTCTACCATGTTATGATGACATTGCACCACTGTGCCTGTTCTTTGTGTGTGTGTTAGAATGGAGAGGGGGCTGCTGGGGGGTGGATTGAGAGAATGTGGGTGTGCACTTGCACTTGGATGCCTGTGTGTGCATTTGGGATGCCTTTGTCGACATGCCATGGCATGCTGCTCATTGCTGGCCTCGCAGTTGGCCCGCCCCCTTGCGCCGCTGCCTCCTGCTCCTGCTCCTGCTCCAGCGCCTCCTGTTGCCACTTCTTCCTGCTGCACTCTGCCTGCAGCTCACGCCGCATCCCGCCGTGACGCTGCCTTACACTACTTAAAGCGAAAGTAAACTTTGCTTTCGAGCGGACTTCGACGCACATCCACACACACACACACACACACACACAAATTGCTCTGAATGTTGCCAAGCCAAGCATGCCACAGAGAGTGGCAGTGGGTGGCAGGGGGGTGGCAATGGGCTGCAAGCCCACTTTCCTCCTGGTAGGTGTGTGTTTCATTGCGGTCATTTAGCTGCTCCTCAATGCAGCGTGTAATGTGGTCGTTTATGCGATAAAACGATTCCCTTAACTCTTATCAGAGCCACCACCATCCACCAACCAATGCCACCGCCTTTCAATGAGAAGCAGGGGCCAAGCATCATGTACCGCACTTGCAACTTAAATTGAAATAAAAAGAGATAGTCAAGTTATAGTTTGGCAGGTCGAGTCTTTGGACACCCTTAAATGATATTTATGTATGCAGATATAGCAATGATCTCTGTGGAGTTTCAACCAGAAAGCAGCTGCAACATTCAGTGACTACTTTTAATGGTAAACAGAGACATGCAGAAGTCTACCTCCATCTCATTCGAATTATAATACCGCTTAGAAAGGGTATTTACATTTATTATTCTCTCAATGGCAACATTTCCAATTGATTTGAGAGACTGACCACGGATTTGCATTGAACTTAATGAACCGCAGTTTCTGCTTAAGCCTCCCTCTCTCTCTCCATCTCTCTCTCTCTCTCTTGGCTCTATTGCTGACCCTTCAATGAAATTGATTTCATAAACTGTAACCCAAACACACCCACTCAGCCTTCCCAGTGTGTCTGTCCGGGATGTTTATTACTCTGTAAATGCGAAACAAGTGCCAGGGAACATGAGCAATCATCCGCCCTGTGTGACACAGCCATTGCCAAGGCCCACAGAAGCCCTGCCCCCCCCTCCCCTTCACTACGGACTTGCATTGTTTGGTTGGGTATAAAGTTTTGTACTACAAAATACAATCAGACACAGATGCACTTGGGGGCAGGCAGGATGCCACTGAGTCAGAGGCAGAGTCACAGATAGAGAGCGACAGGAACCGAGAGAGTGAGAGGGGGAAAGAGAGCGAGAGAGAGAACAAAGTTTAAGACTCTTTGTGTCACTTTGGCTGTTGCAAAACGCTCTAGGTAGCTCCAGGCGGAACATTGCAACATCAGTCGAGAGGCAGAGTGGCATGGGGCTTGGCTCTGGGGTTGGGGTTGGGGTTCGGGTTCGGGGTGTCCCTGGTCCGGAAACGCATGGCCAAAGGGCAAAAGTCGCCGCTGTTCCTCATCGCCGTCGTCGTCGTCGTCGTCGTCGTCGCCGCATAATAATGTCAGAGACGGGCGACGTCTTTTTCCTGCTGTAAATTGCAAAAATGCAGCCAGAGGATATGCACATGTGCACATGTGTGCAGTGCAGCTTTTTGCATGTTTATTTTCCACTCTTCCTCTCTTTTTGTTGCAGGTTTCAAGACCAAACGGAAGCCAACTCAGACCCCGACATGCTGCAGCATCCAAAACAGCCGCACCAACATTGGGGAAGCAGAAAAAAGTACGGGCATATAGAAAAACAGGAGGCCTGGCGAAAAAAAACTTTATGTACATTTAATTCACGGCAGCAGGCTACAAGGAAACAGCACAATAAATCCAGGATACATTAAGTAACACAAGCATACACTGCAAAGGGGCTGCTGCTGTTGCTCAGGCAGGGGGGGGGGGGGGGGGGCAGACAGACTACAGGGCATATGGAGGCGAGCGGTCAACTTCCTCTTTCGTGTTTTGGCACACCAAAGTTTTTACAGAGCAAAGACAGGGTATGCAAGGGAAGTAAGCGGATCACAAAAAATTATAAATTTGTATCTTTATTCTTGATTGTAGAAACAGCCGGAAAAAACATCCAAAATGTTCCAAGAAAGAAATATTCTTTTATATCGAAATCATTTAAAATGAAAATTTCCTCAAAGTAAGAAAGAATTTTGAGTTTGTGTGTGCACCGATAGAAAAAAGCCTTGAAATTTAAATATTTTCGCTCATTTATGCAATTGATTTTCATCCAAGATTGGTTGTATTAATATTTAATATTTTTCACTTATATGTTGATATAAATATGAAAATATTTAAATTAAATATATTTTATATATAATTGAAATATATTTTATATTTAATTATAATATATCATATTTATTTTAAAGTGTTTCGTATTTAAATTGAATATATTATATTTATTTTAAAGTGTTTTTTATTACGATTAAATATCAATGTATTAAACAATCCATTTTAATTCATTTATATTTGAATCAAAGTGAATTCCATTTAATTGTACTATTTTTGTATCTAAAATTCGAATTTTAAATTCAAATATGATTGTAGTTAATTCTACTTTGGTTTTTTTCTATCAGTGTGTAGATCTTTCTCATAGAGTAAACGACAGATTTCCAAGAAAGTATAAAATCAAAAAAATTTATTTATTTATTTATTTAAAGATCAATTAGAGGGCATCCTCCTGTGCGTGTCTACACTTTTGCGATGCTCTGCTCATCTTGTTGTTGGCTGTTTATGAAATTTGACCAACATGTCTGTGTGCTTGTGTGTTGCCTTGTGCGCGTATCCTGTTCATCTCGTGTGTGGGTTTGTGTGTGCGACGAATTCTACCGGAAGTTAAACATGGCAAAGAGGTAGGGGGAGGAGTTTGTTTCGCGTGTGTGTGTGATTACGACAACGGCTGCTGCGCTGCATGCTCATAATAATTTCTTATTTAGTGAACCATCAGGTGATGGGCGCCACAATGGTGGCTCCGCCCACCCGCTGACCCACTGCCAACCTGGGTCCTCCTGCTGCCCACCACTGACATGTTGTTCGGCTATTTTGCCGCTTGATTTTCTCTTTTTTTGCAGTTCAGAACCAGAACCAGACCCAGACCAAACTCGACCTCCGTTCTCCTGCTGCTCTGTTCCGCTGCTGTTTGTGTGTCAGATTTGTCCAGTTTTTCCAGCTGTCAGTGCTGCTGTTTTTCTCGCTGTTTTTCCCGGCTCCATAGAAGGTATTTAAATTCAAATTAGGCAAATGTCATGTTCTGTGCTGGTGACAAGCCAATGACAGCAAAAGAAGTTCCACACAATGGAAAATCACAGCAAAATGTGCGGAGAAAATTAAATTTGTGCCACTGATTAGCAGGAAATGTTGCGCATACACACACACACACACACACACACACACACATTGCACAGATGTGCGAGTAGGGAACATCTTGAAATGGATGTGTGTCAAGTGGGGGAAGAACCTGGAGCTGGAGCAAGGGAGTTGACCTGACCCCATTCGAGTTGGCCACTCGAAATGAGTTTTTGCCCGCTGCTAATGCGCTTAACCACATAAAATTTAATTCAAATCAGCTCATTAAATGCCTGCCACACTTGACACACGTACAGCAATGCCCAGAGAGAGAGAGAGAGAGAGCTCGCAAAAGCAGCTATTAAAGGCAAAGACAGGAAAAACATTTCGTTTTTCTCTGTTTGGGTCAGAGATGGAGGAACAGCCGTAAAGGAGAGTTTATGGAGCCACATTAAAGTGCGGAAGTAAGTGGCACAAAAAAGGACGAGGGCCCCAAAAACACACACAAAAAAAAGTACAAGTACACACGAAGAGAAACTAAAAATGCAGCAGCTTCCCAAACAGAAAAAAAGGACATGGACATGGAACAAACAACGTGGAAAGTCAGACACATTAAAGATGATATATTAGGGGAGATGGCAGTCGGAACATGAGATATATTTTATGGACCCTCCGCCCCCGGAGGTTCCGCAGCAGTAACTTTGGAGCGGTCAATAAGTTGGTTCCATCTTTTTATGATAATTCTTAGAGCTTTTTTTTTACTAATCACAAATGTTGATTGTCTTTTCTATATGCACCCCCCGCATATTTTATTAGAGCAAGTCAAATTTTGTTTTATGTTCCCAAAGATCGTAATCCTAATGTTTCTGTTTGTTTTTTTGTTTTTTATCTTTGGTAATTTTCAAAGATTTATGGGGGCGTCATTTGTAGGTGGGAAAAGCCATTGCTCAAGCCGTGAAATTTCTACTTTTACCGTGACTAATTTTTACTCACCAAATGCTATATATTTTTACATTTTATTTATTTTTTGCAACTTTGTGTAAGATGACGATTTTTAGTTTATTTTTTGTATTTTTCTTTGTTCATTTGGGATTAGCCAAGAGGCCGAGTGAGTTTTTGCTGATTTCTATATGTTAATAAATCATAAATAAATATCCCTTCAATTGCAGATAATTTTGGTGAGTTAATTATGCCTTACTTTAGGCAGAAATCCTAATTACTTGAGTGTTTTCTCCCTTCAAGTTCATTTATTTGATGAACCAAAGGATGGTCGACTCTATAGGACCTATGTGCCTGGCGCTTACAAAGTAAAAGCAACAACCACCGCATAGCAGATCCCATGGAACCACCGAAATCCAATATCAACTGTTTCCCCACCATAACGGTTATTCTACCCATCTTCCCGGATCCAGCTCTACCACTTGCTAACCTCATCAAAATAATCGTTCGCTTCGCCTTCATTCTCTCTTCTTTTTTTTTTGTGTGACGCCAACAAGTGTGGCACTTGATCTTTTTCTTGCCACTTGCCAGGACACTCGGATTGTGATTGAGTGTGTGCAACAGAGCCCGCAGCCCGAAGGCAGAGCAGCGGAGTCCGAGAACCCCAAGAGAACTCATCGCACATGCTGACCAGCTGTCCTGCCTTTTGTTTGGTCATTTTTCGGTGGTGGGGGGGGGGGAGGGTGGAGTGTGAGTGATGGAAATTTCGATGATGTCCATTCAACAATGCCAGTTTATTGAGGAGTAGCAAAAGGAATTTAATTTTGTGCGAAACTTTTCCTAGGAGCGAACAAGGACATCATTGTCATCAGTGGAGGAGCATCAGCTGTCTCTCGAGCTACTCCCCCCCCCCCTGGCGCTTACCCTCTTTATCCATACGACATTGGATAGATAAAACCCAATTTGTTGCAAATAAAATAAAAAACAATGCAGGCAAGCAAATGGACAGACAGATAGTCAAGACTTGGACTTTTCCTTGTTGCATCATCATCATCCGCAGGAGGGGGGTGGGGGCGCAACAGCAGGAGTTGCAATCGTACAAATTCCTTGCAAATTGCCACTCGAAATAGGAGGAATCGACGACATCTCCACAGGGCTGCATGCACTTCACAGAGAAATCGAGAATCGATGCCGAAATTAGAAACTGGCAAAACGCATTTGGCATAATTTTCAATGTTTTCCCTTTGCTGTATTTACAATTCGTTTATGCAAAGTCTGGCTGCTCGCTCCACCAACGCTCCACCGCTCCGCAGGGGAAGAAAGACAATCAACCCACACTGAGATATATCTATATACGTACATAAGAATATTTTCCATTTCGTACAGGTAATCGATTTCCATGCTTGTGGCGAAATGTACAAAAAGAACTGAAACGTACAGAAAGTAAACCAACTTTGTTTTGTGTTTTCATTGGATTTTTTTTTTGCTCGTTTTTGTTTTCGTTTCTCTGGATTTACCTTATTCTTATGTGATGGCAGCGGCATCCGTTGCGTATACTTGATGTTTATGTTGAAAACTTAAAGCAGTTGAGAGCTTAAAATATTCCATCGGTGTCTGCCTCTCGACAGAGAAGTTGATCCAACTTGTTGATTTACTTTGTTGCCCCCCCAAAGAAAAAGTTTAACCACATCTGAGTCTGTACCTGTGCCCTGTGCCTGTGCCTGTACCTGTGTCTTCCACCCTCTGTTGTGTTGTGTTGTGTTTTTTTTGTATTCCTATTTAAAGTGAAACCTGCCTGGAATAATCACCGTCTGCTATAGTGTTTTGCCTTTGATCTTCAAAGTGATTTGCATAATAAAAATCCACTCCAAATCAAGGCCTTCATCGAACACATCTTTCGTGGCTACAACTTCAATTTAAAAACAGCCAAATTCCAACATAATTTAAGTATTCCCTGAAGCCAAGTGCAGCATCCATCGCAAGGATAAAGCCAAATCCACGCAGAATTATTCAAAAGTGCAAACGTGCACATGTGCCCTGTAACAAGAAGGACAACGATTGGGGGGGATGGGCGATTGGGCGATGGGAAAGAATCCAATTACGTGGGCTATTGGAATATTTTTGACAAGTATTCAATGAATTTCATTCGAGATTTGTAACTCTGAACGGGGGGAGCCAGACACAGCCCCAGACAGGCATTCGGCGCGCAGGAAACGAATTAGAAATGTGTAAAACAGAAGTTGCTCCATGGCCGCCGCAGTTGGTCAGGAGATGGAGCTGAAGCAGCAGGCAGGTTCCTGCTGCAGCCATGAAAAATATTCCGGTTTTTGCGGCTGAACAGGAAGAGGAGAGAAAACTGAGCACTGAGAACTGCATTGAGGGAATGCTCTGCTCCCTATGCCGCACCGGAAGAGGAAAAATGATTTCCGCTCTGGCACCCACCAGGACTGGGTGATAATTCTGCGGGATCTCTCAGCCGAAAGCTGAGAACTTTTTTATGCAATCATTGTGCTGCGGGATTGTCAGTTAACTCTGTGCCTCATCGTGCACGGCAGCAGCTGCAACCAATTCATTTCATCGAATTATGTGCACAGTTCCTGTAGCCGAGTTCCCTTGCTCATTGTACCCTGTTCCTAGCTCCCCTTTCCATATTGCCTGGTTTCATGTTCCCCCTCATTGCATCTGCATAATTTCCAACATTATTCTCGTTTCATGCCACCAAAAAAAAAAGTTTCAGCTCAAATACCGCAAAAAAAAAAAATAATAGAAGCGAAGAACTTTGTCAAAATGTTTGCAAAAACTTCTGCCGGAAACCGAAAACCTGACGGGGAGGGGGCGAGCTGAAGAAGAAGTGGGACAAAATTATCACTATTGTTGCAGATTTGTTAGGTGACGGTGACGGTGACGGTGACGGAATTTGTTGCCGTTGTTCCAGTCGGTGGCGGCTTTGATAACAAGTCCCATTTGTGTGGCAGCCAGCCACTCCTTGTCGCTGGCACCCCCTCCATTCTCGTCTAGTCGCACGAATGAAATGGGAAAACTCTAATTTGAATATATTAAATGGTGAAAAATGAGCGAACAAATTTCGACAAATTTGCATTAGTGGAAAAAGGGAGCGAAGCAAGGTTGAACACAGTCAAGAGTTTAAGCTTTGAGGTGCAAAATTTTCTAGGGTTTATTTGCCATTAAAGGACAGATAGATTCATTTTTATTTTCTAGGCTTGAGATATGATCTATCTCTGAGGCTCTTCAACTCTCTTTCTATTATATATATGTACCTCAACTATGTTCCCTCCAGCCAGTGGGCCAGGTCCCTCGATTAACCGACTCGTGGCAAAAGTTTTTCCCTGACAAATGATATTTAAATGAGCTGCATTTGAAAAGTTGTCGGTGAACGTGAAACCCCAAGGCCCCCCAAGGCAAATGTCACAAAATTGACAGAAGCATCCCTTTCGCAGATAAACTGACACAATTCGCCAAATTAAATATGCCAAAAGGCAGGGGCCAAATCTGAAATCGGACCCAGAAAACTTTTTTTGGCCTGCAAACATTCCAAAAATTCTGCGACGCTTCGACGCTGAACTAATGTCCAGGAGAAGGCAAATTTGTTGCGTTACTTAAACGACTCAGGAGGGTGCCCCGGGTGCCCAAAAGGCAACTTTAAGTCGGATTTGGTTTACTAATGCGGCTCAGACGGCTCGCACAACGCAATCCTTATCATCATACCCATGCCCCATGTCCCTGCCTATCGACATTCCCCCATCCTCTTTAGCGTTTGGCAAATTGAAATGAAATTGAATTTTAGTTAGAGGTTGTTCGCAGAAAGTTGATGTGGGTGTGGCAGTTTTATTTACAACTATTTCTCATGTGTGTGTGTGTGTGTGTGTGTGGGAAAAGAGTTTAATTTGCAATTTGTCGCCCTCATTCAACGCTTAACTTTTCACTCGGGCGGTGTTTGTGGTTGCATATGCAAATGCCTTGGTCGGCTCAACAGTTCCCCCTGCTGCTGCTGCTGCCACCCCCTACACTAGAGTACACTCTGTAGCCCCCTGGCACTGGCACTGGCATAGCCCGCAGCCCTGCATATGCGATAAAATGTACAAAGTTTTGCGTTAAGGCCCCACCACTTGAGCGAAGCTTTGGAGTTGTTGCCGCTGGCAAGTGCCCTGCCCTGTTCTGTACCGTTTCTGTTCTGTTTTGTTCTGTTCTGTTCTATGCTTTGCTGGCCTTCTCTGGCAGTTTGTTAAACGCCTTTCAACGGCGTGGTTAGCCAAGCGCAGACCTTGAAATGCCAAGTCCCCCCTGCCCTGTCCTGGGCAGAAGTCGAAGCCGAAGCAGAAGCCACTCGAGCAGCTAACCAGCCAAAGCAAACTTTTCTGCGGCAAAACGCTTTAAAAAACCATTCCGCAAAAGTCATTCTGTAAGTTGGTCCTGCAAGAGAATGCACACACACACACATGCACACACACTCACTGACTCATTTATGTTGATTTAGCAAACAAAATGTTTTAATTGAATAACACTTTGGTGTTTCCTTTGGCCCCCTTTACTTCTACGTATACTTGATGTGGCAGCACTAAACGGCAGGCGTGAAAGCTTATAAAATAAATTAATAATTTATTGATGCGAGAGAGAGTTGCATCAATCAATTTCTGCCAGCCACCGCAACAATCTGCAACTCAATTTCATTTTGCGGCAAAAATGTGCTAAATATTTTCACTTTCTCTCCTCGTTGGCAGCCAATCCAAAAACAGTGTGAATCATCCAGCCATGCAAATTGAATAGGTCCAAATTCAATTTGCCATGGCACAAAAAACCAAACTGGACTGAGCGAAAAACGAAACAAAAACAATTAATTTTTTTTGGTAATTTAGTTGAGCGATTTGCATTTACGCTGGGGAGTAATTTCTCCACTTTTGTTCTCCACTGAATGAACCCAAAATTGAAGTGAGCCCTGGGGGGACAAAAAAACTGAAAATACAATAAGCGAATGTAAAATTTAAATATGCGAGTGCGAGTACTATATATATGTACATATGTGTATATATATTTAATTAAATTCTGTTGTACATGGAAATATTTTTGCTTCAATTGGCACTGGCGCACGCGGCCATTTGCATTGATTGATGCTGTTTTTGGGTGATTTATTGAACCTGAGGTTTGTCTCCTCTCCTGTTCAATTATTGTGATTGTCAGTCAGTAATGGGCGGGGTGTGTGAGGAGGGGTCCAGCAACACACACACACACAATGCATATTTATTTAGCTGGGTTTTCATTTTGTGTTTACGTGAGAGAGTGAGAGAGAGAAAGAGAGAGAGAGAGCAGAACCGCAGTGATTGATGTGGCCATGTTATCATCAAATAAACTCCGATTGGGAGTCGGGGGAATCGTGGGACATTCTGTCACATGTGTGATGGCTTTTCCAGCTTGTGTCTCTGTGTGTATCTGGTCAAAAACTCAATTTAAATTGTTAAATTTGTTCCGAGGGGGGGGAGGACAGAGTGCAGTGCAGATGGCATCCAGCATGTGTCGAGTGTCAACGGATCGTGTTCAATATCTCTGGGCTGGGCAAACCAAATGAATATGTGCAAGCGATTAGTTATCAATTGGACAGTGGGAATAGCTTGTCGTCACTGAGCTCATCCTCATCGGTCGAATCGAATGCATTCTCTGGCACATCGTACAGCCGCACCATCGGCTTGTTGGGATCCTTCATCAGCAGATACTTGCCGTCGGGCTGCTTCATCACAATGTCGATGAGGCAGCGCAAGATGCCCCAGGCATTGTCCATATTCAGATTGATTTGGGTGGAGAACTCCTGCGGCTTGAATTGCTGTGTGCGCAGAATGACGTGGCGCAGATGGTCGCGTGTGGACACACGCGACACGTAGCCAAGTTTCAGCTGATCCGAGCCGGAGAGCACAGACTCGACGGTCCAGCGGGCCAGCTTGCAGGCATTGTTGCGCAGCTCGGAGGCCAGCACAGCGCCGTTCTGGGTGTCCAGCTTCTGGCGCCACTCCACGCTGTTGGACGCCTTCGAGTCCCATTCGTTGAGGGCGCGAATGGAGAGGAACTGCACCTCGCCATTGGGACCCTGCAGCACCCCGTTGTGCTTGCAGCGGGCTATGAGGGTGAGGTTGTTGCCCAGATCCCATTGCTTGTACCGATAGCCAATCGAGACGAGATCCACGCCGCTCTCCTCGAAGGGATAGGGCTCCTCGAACTGGTACTTCTTGTGATCCGCCCCACGGAGCACCTGCTGGCAAAAGTTGTGATTGATGAGGGTGGCCTCCATGGCCAGGCTGTGCGGCGAGTTGATGGAACCCTCCTCCTCCAGTGGCGGCTCCAGGGCCGTCTCGTTCACCGTCAGCAGATCGAACTGCGCATTGTCCCGCTTGTCCAGGAAGATCTTGTTGCCCACCTTGTCGAAGACCACGTCCCAGGAGTAGTTGGACCGCGTGCTGCACATGATGGTGGCCAGTATCTCGTCGGTGGCGTAGACGTTGCCAATGCTCTTGGACAGGCGACGGATAACCGGGTCATCGGTGGTGGTCAACGTGTGGATTATGCGGTCCGTCTTCAGCAGCGGCCGATCGTTCTTCAGATTGATGCGATCGTATGTCTTGTCGTAGTACTCCAGCGATCCGCAGGTGACCACATCGCGGCCCTCCTTCACGTTCGGCAGCGACAGCTTGAGGAGGCGCGGAAAGTCAATCTCCTCAATGGACACCCAGTCGGAGCGCACCACCACGGAGCTCTCGCGCATGCGTGTGGGCGCATTCCGACCGAATCGACGCCCCATTTGACGCCGATTGTCGCGTCCCTTTCCGTACTTGGTGCGCTCATTGACTCCGCTTCCGGGCTGATTTCCGGCCGGTCCTCCAGTCATGGCACCGCCACGTCCAGTGCGTCCACGCGTCCGTGGATTGTTGCGCGTATTGGCACGGAAGCGACCGCGCTGGAACGGCCTGTAGCCCTTGAAGTTCGAGCTGTCCACCAAATGGAACGTCGACTCGTCGTCCTCGTGAAAGTACGCATACTGATTGCTGTTGCCAAAGGACGAGGCATACTTGTTGCCAAACTTCCGGTCCATCGGCGGCGCCGTCCAGTCACAGATCTTGCCCACGCGATCGCTCTTGCAGAAGGGCTGGTAGGGCACATCCACACAGAGCTCCTCGCACGGACCCCAGCCATGCTCGTTGTACTCCAGCACGGGCTTGATAAAAGGTGCGTACTGCGACATAATTAAAGTCAATTCAATGGTAATTCAAATTAAATATTTAATGAATTTAATAAACCTCTAGAGATTTTGTTAGGTTGACTTTCCAAATCACAATGAACTGAATGGTAAGGATAACGGAAAGATTAAATGTCTAGCGTTCGTCTAAGCCCACTAGATATCGAGTAGATGACTTGAAAAGCTTTCCCTTGGTGTAGTTCTTAGGGAACAAAATACTTTGAGGAGATTTTAAGTGCTTTTAGTGCATTCAGGGAATTCTTTCTTTCATTCACAATATTTCAATCTGCTCAAAATATTGTTTACTTCACGCCTCATAGTTTAAATTTCTTCAAATCATAGAGGCTGTGAAATTAAAGTTAAAAAAAATGTTAAATCAGGCCCTGCCTTGCCTCAACCGCTTTTCTGTGGCTCTGCAGCTCTGCGTTCATCGGCAGCCAGCGGCCATGAAGCGATGTTTAATTGTCTGAACGTCTATCGCTTCTTCATTAACATCATTCTGCTCAGCTTGGCCACGGTGTTTCTGTTGCTGCGCATTCTAACCTGAGGGAGGATCGTCGGAATGGATTTCTCAGCCATGCTATGGGCTTTGGTTGCCCTTTGCCATTGCAAATATATCACACAAAACGCACGACTGACTTATTGTTGAGCTGTGGAAACGGGGATTAGCTTGACAACTACCCAAGCTAACATCGACAAGGAGTCGGGGGGGGGGGGGGGGGGGCTCATGCGAGTACGTTTATTATTCCAAGTTTTGTGCCCATTGTCCAGAGCTAAGTACCAGAGCTAAGGCACAGCCGAACAATGCACTACAATGGTGACATGCACTGCCTGGTCATCTGCCAGGCTATCCCTTCCTGTGGCACGTTTCGGTTTCCTTATTCTTGTTAACTCAAGCTGCCTGTCTCCCCTGCTCTGCCTTCCCATCTCGCTGTCTCGCTGGCTGGCTGGCTGGCTGTGATATTCTTACAACAATCTCGTTAAGAGTAAAGGCCAAATTATAGTAAAACTAACAGAAGGCAAAAGGTAATCACATAAAAAGCTTGTTAGATAACAACGTGAGTCCCCGGCGTAAAGGGAAGCGGACATCCTGCCATTCTCTGCCCGAAAAGAACTACATGGCGCGTGTAAATGTGTGTTGGGTGTGTGGAAAATGATGTACAGGGTGTGGTGTGGTGTGGCTGAGGGGGGTTGGGTAGCTGGAATTGCGGTGGCATCTTTCAGTGGAGCAGGCGGCTAAGCTTTGTCAGGGCGACAGGGTGTCATGTGTGATGTGTGTGTCACTGGCAGCTGCTGCTCCTGCTGCTGCTCCTCCAGCTACAGATTTGCCCCTCTATCCTTCTACTCATCCTGTTAACAGACTTAAGCCGATGGGGTGTGAGTGTGCGTGTGTGTGTGTGTGTGTGTGTGTGTGTGTGTGTGTGTGCGTGTGTGCGTGTGTGGTTGTGTGGATTATAATTGCCATGCGGCTGTCAGTGACTGCCGACTGGCACTGCCACTGCACCTAACTGCACACAGCTGCAGATGTGCGGCTCGTGTTGCAATATCATTTTTAATGCAAACCGCATGCCACATTATGCAGCTGCATTGCCACGTCACCGCTGTGGTTGCCCCTGCGTCCTACATAGCCCGCCTGCAACTGAAACTGGTGACTGAGGGGGCCTGTGGGGCAACGGCGCCTCCTTCTGATGGTGTCGGAAAAAGCAGCAGCAGCAGCAGCAGCAGCAGCGGCAGTGGCAGTGGCAGCGGTTTAGCAAAGGAATATAGCCAAGAATAATGCCCTGGCACATAAGTAAGTACTTACCCAGAGTACAGCAGCAGCAGCAGAAACAACAACAACAACAACACAATCACAATGCCAACAAGAATAACAACAGCAGCAGCAGCAGCAGCAAAGTGAAAAACCGCTTGCATACTTTGCGGCGTTCGCAAGCAATAAACGACGCTGCCCCACCACCACACACCACACACCCCTTAAAGCTGACTAACGCGGGTAATACGAGCACCCCACTCTGCTGTGATACCCTCACAGAATGATGGAAGAATGATCCGAAAACTCCTTGTAGGCAAGCGAGTCAGCGATGCCTCGCGTAGAGCATCTGCTCGTCGCATTTATTTGATTTAAATATTTTGCTTTTTATTTTTGTGTGGCATCAACGCGAGGCGGCAGCTTCTGCTGCAGCTTTTGTGTTGCATAAAAATTAAAATTTATGCCAGGCAACTTGTGCAAAGCACTGCAAATGCCATTGTTTTTTTTTTGCATTCCCCCCCCAACAGCCAGGCCACCACCATGCTGATGATGTTTTTTTTGGCGGCGGAAGGACATTCACGTTCTGGGTGGCTGAATACCCCAAGCGCTTACCCCCTCCTCCACATTCTGATGCTGCTGCTGGCTGCTGTCAAGCCCACTTACATTCAATTCATTCATCTCCGGCTGCAAAATGAAAACAAAAGTCCCCCTCCCAGGCACCAGCCATCCACCCCACTCGTAATTGCAGAGCAATTATACATTCTTCTTCCTCCACGGACAAGATGGGATACGTAATTAATGGCACATTAAATTGGGCCACAGCCCCATATTAATTGTCGTGATTGATTTACGCAGGTAATTAACATTTGAAGCAAGTGGCTACGAAGCTCCTCTCCTCTCCCCACCCCTTCGTTTCCTTTCCACTCATCCACATTTCGAGAATTCATCAAAATTTTTGTATTTAATTCGACATGAACAGCACAGCATAAGTTTTGGGGAAAACGCAGACCTGGGATATGCTGAAACGATCCAGACAACTTTTACACCTGACCCTCAGATCTGTGACACTGTGGACGAGAGCTACGTACAGCAGCAGCAGCAGCAGCAGCATCCAAGGATTCCAGACCAAAACAGAGTGCCTTAGGTGTTCCTTTGGGGACAGAAGTTTCGCCTCAAAGAGCTCCAAGAAGATGGAGCTACCCGAGGGCATTCTGATTGGCTTCGGCAATCCGCTGCTGGACATCACGACCGTCATCGACGACACCATGCTGCTGGAGAAGTACGGCCTGGAGGCGAATGCGGCCATCATTGCCGAGGAGAAGCATGAGAGCCTATTCGAGGAGCTGGACAACATGGAGAATGTGCAGTACTCGGCGGGAGGTGCCTGCCAGAACTCTATGCGCGTCTTCCAGTGGATCGTGGGCACTCCCTACAGGTGCGCCTTCTTTGGGGCGGTGGGCAAGGACAAGTTTGCCGAGCGGATAGTGAAGCGAGCGAATGCGGATGGGGTGGAGACCCACTACCAAGTGAAGGATGAGATGCCAACGGGTAATGGTTTATCGATTACAGAACCCCTTCCTTTGATCTCTTCTATGCGGGTGTTCACTGTAGGCACCTGTGCGGTGATTGTCAGTGGCCAGAACCGTTCCCTGGTGGCCAATCTGGGTGCGGCGGCTCTCTTCACCGAGGACTGGATGGACGAAGAGGAGAACTGCTGTGTGGTGGATCGCGCCTCCTACTTCTACGTTACGGGCTTCTTTCTGGCCGTCAGTCCGGACACCGTGTGCCGCATTGCCAAGCTATCCAGCGAGACGAATCGCACGCTGATCCTCAACCTGAGCGCCGTTTTCGTGCTGCAGATGCAGACGGAGCAGCTGGATATCATAATGCCCCACGTGGACATCGTCATTGGCAACAAGGAGGAGATCCTTGCCTTTGCGGACACCCACCTGTGGAACACCAAGGACGTCTTCGAGATAGGCAAGCAAATGCAGAGCCTGCCCAAGGAGAACGGCAGGCCGCGCATGGTCATGATCACGGATGCCGTGTGTCCAGTGCTCTGCTTCCAGGAGAACGACAAGATCCTCGAGTATCCCGTGCCGAAGGTGGACAAGAAAAAGATCGTGGACACCAATGGCTGTGGCGATGCCTTTGTGGGTGGCTTTCTCTCGCAGCTCGTCCAGAAGATGCCACTCGACTACTGCATTCGCACCGGGATTTTCGCCTCGCAGCAGATAATCGCCGTGCTTGGGGTAACACTCGAAAATCTACCGAAATTCAACGAGAAATGCATTTAGGATTGGTTTTTCTTGGATATCTCAGAGTTTTCCCTCTTACTTACACACTGATCAACCAAATTGTTGGTTTTAATTCCAAATAAATTACGCAGTTAAATGGGAAAATGTATGGGAAGTTTTATATTTGAAGCAAACTATCTGATCAAGCTTACTTTTTGCCTGTCTTCTGTCAGCTGAATAAGTTAAGCAACAAAATATTATTATTCCCATTCCAACTTAATTTCCCTTAGCCATATTCCAAGTAAATTCCAATTAATTCTTAGCTTTCGAATGAACTATGGGCGAACATTAATTCTTATTTCAGCAATAATAAAACTACTCGACAAAATTTTACGTTTTGTTTCCGCTGTGAACAAAAATGACTTTACTGGTAGATTTCGAGATTTAAAATTATTAAAACAGCATTGAATTTTTTTTTTTTAATTCTTTTAAATTTTGTATTTTATTTCATGTTTTTTTTCAGATGTAGTTCTTCTATTTTTCACATAACTTAAGTATCTTATATCTGGTTGCATGTTACTTTTAAAAAATTCTTAAAAAAATAAATTAAAAAATAAAACAATAATATAAAAAAAATTAATATCCGGAACATCTATCAGAAAAATTAATTTTGGGCCACAGCGGATATTTTGTGTTAACTTGTGTAATTTAAATACCATTTCTTTGAAGCATTTTAATGCACAAAACATTTGGCAAAAGAACCCTGACCTTTCATTGGCAAAATAAATTCCTGGCTTCATAAGAGCTTCATCACCACCATAATTTAAACACCATTCCAACTTTTAAGCTGACTCTCAATAAATCCATTGATAAATACATCTAGTATGGATGCTGCATGTAGCACAAAATATTCAGTAAACCAAATAAATTCCCCACTTGATTATCGGATTAACTCTTGCTCTCGCTCTCCCTCTCTCTCTCCCTCTCTCTGTCTCTCTCCCTATAAGCGATCAATATAATAATTTAAGGACACGAGACAAACTATTGGGGACTGCAGACTGCTTGTCTGTATATTTTATATATCCTTTTGCGCCAGCACCTTGTCGGGTTTGCATATTGCTTGCCTGTGGCTCTGAGTTCTGGCTATGGCTTCGCCTCGAGCGCTGGCTGCTGGTGAAAAATAAATACATTTAAATGTATAAAACTCTCTCTTTCTCTGGCTATGGCTATGGCGATGGCTGTGCTGTGGCTGTGGCTGTGACGATGGCAATGGCTCTGGGAGAAAGGCAAACAGAAGTGATGTAAAAATATGCGTTGCATACTTTGCAGCGCCAATGTAAATTTCCTCCATGCCATCCGGGGCTTTGTCTTCAGGTCCTCTGCCTGCCGTCGGCTGTTGACTTTGGCCTGACAAAATATTGCTACCATTTCAGAGACGTTGAAGATGTAGACAACACTGTGGCAGAATCTGGGAGCTGGCACTGGAGCTGGACACAAGAGCCGAAGCTGGGGCAACTGGACATGAGCACGTGCCAAGGAGTAGCTGCCCCACGACGACGACGACGACGACGACGACGACGACTGTCTTCCACTGATTAAAACGATGCGTTGTCGTGACAGCGATTTTTTCTCGTTAAATCCTTAAATGTCGTTTCGTTTATCGTGAGCTTTGTTTTTTAACTTCTCCAGCACTGCCACTGCCTCATTCCATTCATCCATCGGCTTCCCTCTCTGGTGGTCCCTATGGTGTGTGTCTCTCTCAGAGCTCAAGCGATAATTTATGCATATATCCATGGTGATTTATGACATTATACCCACCACCCTGCATCCTATCCACTGCCCACCAACTCCTTTGTGTGCTCAATGGCTCAGCATTTCTTATGCATAGTTCTGGAACGAACAAACGAACGGCAGGCAGGCACTGGACTGGACAGGATAGCTGGCATAGAGCTGGGGACACCGCACAATTAGCTGTGGGAAAAATGAGCAGCAAACAGCCAAAGCCCAAGCCAAAGTCAAATATCTTTAACTCTGAACTTCCTTTAAGTCTCTCGAAACTTTGCCATGTAAAATGGGGAAAAGGGAAATGGGAAGAAAAAAGACAAGAAGAAATCTGTGCAGTGGCAAAGTGCCGGCTAGAAACTTTTCAGATTTGTCATATGCACATCTCCCAAGCTAATATTCCCCCGAGCTGGCTGGGGGCGGGGGCGGGGGGGGCGCACATGAGTTATGACTTGTGACGTGGCTTCAGTTAGGTGAGATTTGGAGAGACAGGGCATCCGGGCTGACAGCTTAATTATGGCAGTCGAGAGCTACCCTTAGGCGGCTTTTTAATTAACTGCGAAAACTGGGAAAAACCCCCCACCTCCCCCACAAAAATTATATTAAAATTGTTTTGAGGGGAAATATCAACTTTTATTTATTGGTGAGAGATATGCTCGGATCGGATCGGATCGGATTCTTGGGCTCTCTGAACTTTGATTTCAGGTTGAGTGAGCAACGAAACGAAACGAAAGGAAACTTTATGCCGGCTAAATCATAAACTTGCTAAACAAGTTTCGTTTGCAATCAATTCAATGAACAATTTTCAAGCAAAAACTTTTCATACATTCTCTGTGCTTTTTTTTCTTTCGCTTCTCTCTAGCCTGGAGACGAATTTATGCAATTAAGTGATTTAATTTGATTAGGTTCAGGCCAACAAAAGGAAGAGCCAATAGTCAACACCGTCGGTAGAACAAAGCCAAGGCCAAAAAACAAGGAATTAGAAGCCAAAGCATAGGCAAAAAAATGATGCTTGTCAGGCTCGTAATTTCGTCTGGCCCTGGGGCACATTGAAGAAAGAGAGAGAAATGAAGAAACACGCATTGAGAGGGAGACTTGCTCATAAAAATCACTCATACGCAATGGGGAACAACAGAACCAGCAGCAGCATCAGCAGCAGTAATAGGAAACTCCCAATCCAATCCCCCACTCTGTGGACAAGTTTCAAATGCTACTTGTAACTTTGTTACAACAGCCCCCCCGAACAACGAGTACGAGCAGGAGCAGGAGTAAATGTTAAAAGTTCTCTCGTTCTGTTTGTGCAAGAAATGGCTAAAGTTTTCATTTATTTTTGCTGTATTTTGTACTTTGTAAGCAGCAACCGCCTGGCCAATGCCAATGTCTCGCCGAGAACCCTTTTCTTCTGCACTTTCCCACTCATTTACCCACTCGCAGTGGGGCAGGGCAGGGCAGGGCCAGTCAGTCAGCCAGTGAATCATTCTTGGTTGGAACCACAGTACTGTCTGCAGTCTTTCAATGTCTTCTTCCGCTGTCTTGTCTCAAGTGCTGATTGCCTTTTTGCCATTGTTGTGGCTGTCCTTTGGGCTTCCTGCTCTCTGCTCTCATGTGTCCATGATTGTGGATTATGTGAAATTATCGAAGATTTCCGGCATTATAGCCATTGTCTCCTTTTTACTGCTCCTTCTCAGAGCTGCTTATTTACCATTCACATTCACATATGTTTGCTTGTATAGATTTTGATATCCGTTCGCCCCCCCACACAAAATCAATTGAATTAAGCTGAAAGCATTTTCATTTCGTTGCCATGGCCACATGGCCATCATTAATTGCTGTGGATTTCCCCCTTAGATTCGCTTAAATTCTTTGACTTAAAATTCCATTTCTGGTCTTGCAAACGCAGTCCCCACCGGCGGTGGAGCAGCATCCATTGAAAATGTCTGAGCGCCATTTGCATAGAGTTTTGCGTCTGGGGGGGGGGGAGGCAAAAGTTTTATGTTAGCAACGAAGTACGATAATTTGCAGCAGTTACAATATTTCATGGAATATCTCAGTGGTGGTGCTGCTGCTGCCGCAGAACTTCAATAAAGTAGCAGCAATAAAAAAGGGGGAAAGATTTTGCCCACTCCTACTCCCACTCCTTCTCTTTCTTCTACTTCCCTTTTTCAACATTTTGACAACCGCAAAAGTGCCACAAATAACAGAAGAGCGAAAATTTCAATCATTCTTTTTGGCCATATTTTGTGCCAAATGTCAATGACTGCAAAATTTGTCAACGGAACTGTGCAATTGAATAAATTCAGCTAAAAAACCTACATACATCTGTAAGTATAAATAAATATGCAATGCGACTTTTGCCTTTGTCTGGAGTCTTTGTCAGTGCTCGTCCTGCTCCTTCTTTTGTGGCCACTCAACGCTAATGGACTTTAAAGTGTGTTCTGAAGCATTCACTGCCAGAAACCGCCTCAAAAACAGACAGTGGATATCGGCAAAAGTTTTCCCACACGAAAGTGCTCGCCCAGCATCAGCATTCTTGTCGCACATATCACGCATACGAACCCCCGCCCCGCCCCGCCCCGCCCCTCCCCTTTGCAGTCGCTTGGAACAGATCCAAATGCAATACGAATGCAGCACGAAGTGATCCGCCAGCAGCTGGCAAAATAATATACTGCCAGATACCCAACACCCAAACACCAAACACCAAACCCAATCACAATTACAATCTCTCTTTGCCGTCTCTGACTCTGAGTCTCTGACCAAGCAAAAAAACTCTTTGGTGGCTCGTTATTATACCCGCTACTTTTTGTATAGAGGGTATATTGGATTCAGAAGAGATTCTGCAACAGCTTGAAGGCATTTTGCAGAAGGATATTATGCCTTTCCTGCTGTACCGGGCATGCCTTTATTCCCATCTTTTTTTCTTCTTCTAATTTTGTAAATGGCTTTCATTTGGTGGGCATGCAAGGAGCAGCAACCAAACGACTTTCGGCATGTGTGAGTGTGGCTGGGTCTCCGTGTTAATTAGCAATATCAAGAGCACTTAAATTTGATACAGATTATAACACCGAAAGTTGCTCCTGCCCCAGCCAGTCTCTGGCTCTCTGGCTCTCTGGCTCTCTCTGTGTGTGTGTAGATTTTCTTTGTTCTCCAGCTGAACTCTCAAGTTGCTCATTTGGGGAGCTGGCTGATTGTGTTTTGCGGCAGAGTTGGCCCATTCGATTTGCAACTTGTGGGCCAGCAGCTAGAAATAGTTTTCAGTTCTTTAAGATTTAAAGAATTCCGAATGACCAACTCCCAGGCTTTTGCCTCATTTAAAGTGCATCAGGCAGAGTGGTCCAGTGCCCGAATCAAAAAGGCATTACCAGCGAACAGAGCAATGGCGAAGCAGTGGAAAAAAAGGAGAACTAAATGCACATTTAACAATAAATGAGCAACGTTTTGGGGAAATTAACTTTCAACAACATGTGTTGTGGAATGCATTTATCTTCCGCTCTCATAACGAGGCCCCCCCAACAAGACGCAGCTTAACAACTACCAAAAGAAATACACACAAACAGAAACAAAAGCGGTGGGTGGGTGGTTAAAGTAAAGGTGGAAATTAATTTGAGCCACAGAAAAGGAGTGGAAATTATGAGAAGCTGCCAAATTGTGCTAAATGAGCTCGGGCAAGTGGAAATTAAAAAAAAAAAAAAAAAAAAGGAGTGCGAGTGTGCGGGGCAGCAGTCTTCCAGTCATACCAGTCGCAACCCCTTCCTGGCTGTGCCTGGCTGTCCCTGGCATTGCCTTTGGCTGCCTCTGGCCCTGGAGCCACTTGCATTATGATTGCATCATTTGGGGCTAATTTGCATTTAAATACTTGGCTCTGTTATTGTTCGAGTGCAGCATGGAAACTTTTTGCAGCAGTTGGAGCAGGGGCGGGCATCCCCTCACGCTCCCGCGGCCACTTTGGAACAAAGTTATGCCAAGTCAAGGATATCACGAAAATTGTCCTGCCGTAGCCGGACAACTTCTGTTAATGCGTTTGAATAATGAATGGCTGAGGGGGGCCCAAAGGGGCAGCGGTATGGGCACCCGGTTGCACCTTGGATACGCTCCGGTGGCCCTCTCCTGCGTACATAATCCCCTTCGTCCTTAGTCCTTAGATAACAATGTACAAACTGGCGCCGTCGGCCTCCAGCCTCCAGCCCATGATGGTCATTATTTAAGGCGTCCGTCCGATGCAGCAACGCGAAAACTGAGTAGAGCAAAAGAGGCGCGCAGAGAGAACTGCGCCGCGGAGAAAGCAGCGAAAAGAGGAACTCAGAGGAGACCCCTCGAAGAACCTAATAGTCAGCCATCGCCAGCCGCCAGCCGCCATCCGCCATCTGCCTTGGTGAGGAAAAAGCAACGCGAAGATTTATTGAACGCCAAATGAATCATTTCTCTCGCTTGCACTCGCAGCGCTCTTGGGCGCTGAAACTTGGTACGGTACAGCGCCCGCCAAGGGGTTGCCCGTTGCCATTGCCCCTTCATTTCGTCGCACTTTTAATAACTTCCATAAAAGTTTCATGTCTCTCGGTGGCAGCAAAACTTGCATGCCACTGCAACTGCAACAGAGCAAAAAGTTTGCGTGTGTTTGGCACTTGAAACTTTTGCTTTTCGCGAGATCAAAAAAGTATAGCCTCGAAAAAGGGAAGCCTCTCGCTCTCGCTCTCCCTCTCCCTCCCTCATATATATAAGTAAATGTGTGTAGTTTTATATGCAAAAGCAAAATCAGTGGAAAATAATCGCGTCAAGTATTTAAAGTGACATTAAAAAATATTGAAAAACTCGATAAATACTTGTTAAGTATGCTGGCTGCTGTCAGGCGGATAATCTACCATGGGAAATGGAATAGTTAGGTGTGGCTGTACCGCTTCTAGCCGAGTGCAGCGGTGCGTGGACGTGTAGCAAACTCCTTGAAAATAGTTGCTCCGCCTCTGTTTGCTTGCAGTCTTAAAGCGCTGCAAGTTCAATGAGTGATAGCCCAAGGCAAAGTGCAGAAACCCAACCAATTTAAGATTCGAATATTCGAATGCTTTACCACAATTGCTAACCGAATTTTCGCAAGCCATCAAGCCAAAGAAATTTGCACTCAAGTGAGATGAAAATGCAGCTCTCATTTCCCATCCTGCATCCTGCATTCTGTCACCGCAAATGTGTGTTGGCACAGATCACACAAAATTTCATTGCGTTTCATTAATTTCATTCAATTTTCGGCAATTACTTTTGCGGTGCACCCCAAAGTGCGTGTGGGGGAGAGCTTTTCCATCATTTCAAATGCAACTCGAGATCTGCGAGAGCGCGAAGCTATCATCAGAGACGACAGCTGTTGAAGCTGTTGAAGCTATTGCTGCTGTTGCTGTTGCTGCTGCTGCTGCTGCAGTTGCTGCTGCTGCTGCCTCTGTGGCAGCTTATTCAGTTCAGGCAATTGATTTGCCAATTTGCCAAATAAACAGAGATACGGAGAGACACGGAGGCGAACAGAGTTGAAGCAGGAATATTTGCCTCAGTGAATCAGTCCATCAATTACCGACACAAGGAGCCTGCAAAGCAGGAGTGTCTGACAGAGAGACAGACAGCCAGCCAAAAATGGAAAACTCTATGCCGTGCAGCTTCCACTGGTAATTGGAGAATGGGGGCCACACAGTTTTAATTAGCCAACGCAATTGAGTGATTGCTTAAATGAATCGAATCATTTTCGTTGTGCGAGTACTACGAGTATAGTACCTGCCCCCCCCAAAGATATCGTATCTTTGGGAACAACTGCTGACAACTGCTGTTCAAACAACAGTTGTTTATGATTGCCATTCATCAGATGCTCTCCCCCGCAATTGATTGCTTTTATTGTCTATTCGGTGAGGTGAGATGTGTGGGCCTCTTTAGCTCAGTGGCAGAGCACTGGTCTTGTAAACCAGGGGCCGTGAGTTCAATTCTCACAAGAGGCATTCTTCTTCTTTTTATACCCGTACTCAAAAAGAGTTAAGGGGTATACTGTATTTGTGGTAAAAGTCGATGTGTGTAACACAGAGAAGGAAAATTTTCCGACCCCATAAAGTATATATATTCTTGATCAGCATCAATAGCCGAGTCTCTGTCTGTCTGTCTGTCTGTCCGTCTGTCCGTCTGTCCGTCTGTCCGTCTGTCCGTCTGTCCGTCTTGATGAGCGCCTCGTTCTCAGAGACTATAGAAGCTAGAGCAACGAAATTTTTTTCCAGACTCATGTGATATCACACTGTTACAAGTGTATTTCAAAATTTCGCCCCGCCCCCTTCCGCCTTCACAAAGGACGAAAATCTGTGGCATCCACAATTTTGAAGATACGAAAAAACTAAAAACGCAGTATCGTAGAGAATGACCATATCTATCAGATTGCCGAATCTGAACCAGATCGGATCATTATTATAGCCAGAATAAAGAAATTAATTTTCAGTTGCTTCCCCCACCTCCTCTGGCGCTGCTGACGCTATTCATTCTCTGTCTCGCTCGCACACACTCTGCCCTGTGCAATGCGCGAGCAACCCCTAGCGGAGGAGATGTAGAATCTAAATGGTAGATGTAGAATATTTGTTCTAGATGTATTATCTACATTTTACATGTAGATGTAGTTAACAAATGTAGCAAAAAAATTTAAAATGTAAAATTTAAAATTTTTTTTAAATTTCAATCATAAGCTCATAAATTTATATACTGACTGAGTACGGGTATAAAAGTAGAGTCGCGTCCAGAAGCGACTCACACGTTCCTTCTCGTTTTTTTGCTGCTGCTGCTGCTGTTATGTGCTGCACAAATTTCAAGCATGGATTGAGCTGGTGCAGCTCGGCATTTGCTGGGACTTCAATCAGGCAATGACATTTTCGATATTTGACTTATGCAGGGTGCGTGGGGAGGGAGGGGGGGGGATCGCACACCAAAACCCTATTTCCCTTTTCCTAGACATGACAAGTCAATTGACAGGCGGCAACAATTTTGTCTGCCCCTGCTACTGGTTGCTTCCCCCTGCCACACGGAGATGCAATAATTTGCGTTGCCGGGCCGGGGCGGGGCTTCCCTTGTGACAGGCACAGACAGACACGCACACGGCCTGAACCGCATGCCGAACGATTCACTTCCGCCGAGATCCTTTGCCAACTTCATCATGCGCATATTCACAGTTCATAAAATCGAATGGCGATGGGGCTGGGAATGGGTGCAGAGATTGGGTGGAGCTCTGCCTGACAGCGAGCGGCTCAGCAAATCGAAATAAAAATTTATGTGCACATGTTTGAATTTATTGCCCCATCTTTAGGGTGGGTGTGGGGTGGGGTGGCGAATCCTTCGTGGCGTTTGCGTGTGTAAATGTTATTCAATCGAATGTGAAATCATATGAATGATGCTGCTGCCTCTCGCTGCCCCTCTCGCTGCTCTCCTCCACTCATAAACATTTTATTTACCTTTAATTTCGTGAAAAGCTTCTTTTTGTGCGGCACCCCCCCCCAGATTTATTCGCAGTGCCCTCCTTCGCTGTAAATTCTATGCGTGCGATTTTTATGACTAAATAAAATGATTTTTTTTATGCCCCTGGAATGGGCCCCTCCCCCCTCAGTCAAATCTCTTGACGCAAATTGGCAATTCTTTGTTCTGCCCAAAAGCAAAAGTGTTTAGCCATAAACAAGCAGCGACACAATTTCAACTCTCAGCTCTGATTTATGGCCCAAACAGCAGCCCATACTCGTGCAATATTTTTATATCGAAATTGATGTGTGGATGGGCAGGGTTAATCAAAGGCTGTTCTCGGCAATTGTTTTTGAGGGGCTACCCAGGATATATCTGGACAAAATATAATTTAAAACACTTTGAAATTGCTTCATTTTTCATTCAGTTTTTCTTTATTTGTGGAGTGCATTGATAGCCATTGCGAATTAAATTCAAACGTTTTCCGACTAGCGAAAGTTGTCGTCAATTTTCAGCAGGGAACGGAACGGAACGGAACCCCCAATGCATTCGGCATCATATAATTCCTCTAACTTAACAAATATATGTGTGTACTGGATAGTAGTATAAATTATGCCACAGTAGTCGTCGGCGGCAGTGTTCACTTTTTGGAGAGGGCCAGGAACAGATCGCGTGCGTAACGGCGCACAGCCTTGCCGTTGTGGTTCTGGGGTATCTCGTCCGCGAACTGTACGCCGGCGCGCAGCTGCTTCTGTGTGTCGGGCAGACGCTTGGCCACATGATCTTTGATTTGCTGAGCAGTTATGTGGGCATCCTTCTCCCTAACGATCAGGGCACCGCCGGCATCGCCCTGGGTCTCATCGTAAATGCCCACAACGCAGACGCGCTTGACCTCCGGCAGCTCCAGGATGACGTTCTCCAGCTCGGTGGGCCAGAACTGAAGGCCCTTCCACTTGAGCACCTCCTTCTTGCGGTCGGTGATGTACAGGAAGTCGTCCTCGTCGAAGTAGCCCATGTCCCCAGTGTGGAACCAGCCATCCTCGTCCTGCATGACACGCGTGGCCTCCGCGTCGCCGTAGTAGCCGTTCCACAGGTACCCATTGTTGGCATAGATCTCGCCCGTCTGGTTGTAGCCCAAATTGACGCCATTATCGTCGACAATGCGCAGCTGCATGTTGGGCAGCGGATTGCCAGCGGCCGTCAGCTTGACATGTCCATGATTGAACACAATGAAGCCCACCTCCGTCATGCCGTAGGCGGAGTTGAAGATGGCGTTCTTGGCCAGCGACTGGATGCGCTGCAGCGTCACCTGCGTCATGCGGCCGCCGCCAAAGTTGAACTTCGTCAGACTGGCCAGAGCTTCGGATGTCGCAGCCGGGCAGTCGGCCAGGGAGCAGAAGTGCTCCGGCGGAATGAGCGCATAGGTGATCTTGTACTTCTCCACCAGATACACAAAGTACTCGGGGCTGAAGGGTTTGCTGCTGATGATGCGGGTGCAGCCGTTCACCGTGCTGAAAATGGTGGCCCACAGACCCGTGATCCAGTCCAAGCTGGCCGAAATGAAGATGGTGTCGTAACCATTCACGAAACTGTTCAGAAGATCAGAGTGAGTGTTCGTTCCATTTCAGAGTTGTTTGTCAATGTGCTTACGTTGTCTCCTGAATGAGAATCTCGTTGGAGACGCACACAGCCTTGGGCATGCCCGTGGTGCCGGAAGAGCACAGAATGGCCACGGTCTGATTGGGGCCCGCGCGCAGAGGTTCCGGCCTATCAGTATGGGGATCAATATGGTTGGACACAGCTGATCGAGTGGCTGTTTTGGCCTACTTACTGGTAAAAGAACTCAGTTCTGGTGGGCTCCAGCAGATCCTGAATGCTGAGCACTCCCTCAACGTTGCCGGTGAGCGTAATGATTTCTGGCTTGAAATCAGCGGTAGCCGAATACAATTTGTCATAGTGAACGGCATCGCAGAAGACCAACTTGGGCTTTGAGATGTTGTACAGATGCTTGATGGTTGCTATAAGGCAGGAATACAAATTTGATAGCGGGAATTATTCGACAGGTGCTTGGGCTTCCACTTCACTTTCTATACTAACATTCTTCGAGCACTGGATTCGCCGACTGCAAGGGTGTGGCATTGAACAGACATGCCACAGCTGTGGGCATCACGTAGGTGGTGTTCTTGGCACTGATGCCAATGACATCGGTGTGCGTCAGGCCACGTTTCTTCAGCTGCTGGGCAATGCGTATGGCCCAGGTGAGGGCCTCCTGGAAGGTCACTTGCACCTCCTCAGTGTCCGAAATCTGTTGAACCACAATCCATTTAGAGCTAGATCCTCGTCAGTGGCCCCACCAGCGCTCACTCACCTGGCAGACATTCTTGGGCCAATTCCTCATGTTCTTGAAGATGATCTTTCCCAGCGAGGTCTCCGGCTTGTAGTCGGACTTCACCTGGATGCCCTTCCAGATCCGATTGACCGCATCGTAGCTGCATGGTAACTTTGCCATTTCTACTTGATACCGAAATTAAATCACTGGACACGCGAACAAGCCGCAACTATCTATGCAGCTCTGGCCAGGGCAAGGGCTACTTATAAAGACGATTCTCCCATGCCCCTTCTGGCGGCTTATCTGGGCAGCGTGTGATAAGCATGGCCTAGGTTAGTTGCAACTTATCAATGGAAGCCAGATAAAAGGCATTGACACGAGTCAAAGACCATAAATGTATTCAAATTTATCGTGGCGCTCTTTAATTGAAGGTTTGTCCTTTTCCGCGATAAAAATGATTAAATTATTGTGGAGTGGTCAGTCAATGGTCAGTCAACATCCAACCCTAATTGCCATAGAATTTATCTTTGTTCCGTTTTTGGGAAATTCCTTATTATCGTTTGGCATCTTATGTAACACTTAGCGCTGTTATTTTTGACATAAACTTAAAGGGAATTTCTAACATAAACAACATAATTTTTATACAAAAAAAAAACCCATTTAATTGCATTAAATATGTGCAATTTATTGCTCAATGAATACATTTATTTCTTCATTATAGAATGAAGCAAATAATATATTATTTTTATAGTGTATTCCATGTTCGTTTTTTGCTTAATTTCGCAGCTGGACTTTGCACCTGGCATGCCCCATGACTGCTAGATTGTTGATTGTATGCCGCAGTGGAAAACTTTCGTAGTTCTGCATAAATTTTAATTAGTCACCGCGGGCGGGATTATCGACACGAGCTCTCTAAGTGTTCACTAGGCTTCACGAGAGACCCCACATACCGCCAGATTTCGATATGAATACGACATGATATCCCATTAAGGCGGAACCACCCAACCCCACCCAAGGTTTCCGAGGCTGATTGCCAATTCTGTGCAATTGAATGGGTCTGCTTTCGCATTGCCTTCTGCTGCTGGGGCTTCCATTCCATTCAGATTTCATTCTTTCCTTTTTTTTGTTGCATTTCCCCTGCCGTGCTGCAGCCAGCGAACGAGAAACCTTTATTTAAATACCTTGGCGAAAAGTTCTCCCTCAAGATATTTGCAAACATCTGTTTCCTGATTTTTGCAGCCACGGCAGCCACGACAGCAGGCACTGAGAATCAACTTCCCGTTCCCCGAGTGGCACGTGAACTAAAACCCAATTCTGTGGCGGAGGCTCTCCTGATGATGAAGTTCCGTTGCGGCTTTTCATATATCCTTGCCTTGAGACGACCTCAGACTACACTTCAGCAAGGTTACCTGCACTCAATGTCACAGATTGTGCTTGCTCTTTTGCCCGCTGTATTTTCCTATGGATATACTCGTACCATAGGTCCGAAATTCAATTCAATTCATGGATTATCTTATCCATTTTTAGGGCACGCTTAAATGTCACAAAACTATGCAGACGGGTAAGACGGAATCACGTCACGAAAACATTGTCTGCAAATTATATAAAATATATCAGCTTGATTGATTCTTAAAAGAGGAAATGGCTTATCTGGCTACAGGGTATTCCCAAAGTTGGGTTTTAACGCCAAAGTTTTTCTCTCTTTTTTTGGCGCGGCATGAATGGAACCAATTTTTTATTCGATTTTTTGAGAGACTTCAAGGGACTATCCACTCCACTTGTGCGAGATACGGCTATTCGCGGTTCTTAGTTTGTTGTGTTGGCCATTCTTGTGATAGCTAACTAGCAGCAGGCCACCACTATTGTGTGTACACTGCGAGAAAATAGCTACACGTATAGCTCCCATGAAAATAATAATTCCCATGCCCAGATAAGATTGTTATGAGCACGCGCCTGCAGATAGAATATTTTGCTGAGATTTTGGATGCTTGTTTAAGTGTAAATAATTACAAAGAGCATTGCCTCTAGGCAAAGATTCAATTATTATCAGCATGAGTTTGTTTTATCCGAACGAACGTGCATGTATGTGCATAGCTCATGTTTTGCGTTCCAAGAATTGCACACAGTGAAAAAGTTGATTGGGAAATTTGATTTTACATGGGCGGGGTTTCTTCTTTTTTTGCTCAGTGGATTTCTTTCTCTGTGATTTGAGGTTTGCTCTGCTCCGTCTCCTCCTTTCGTCTTCTTTCTGCTGGCTGGGCAACTTATTCGCAGTCGCAGTCGCATTCGCAATGGCATTCTGCTGCTGCTTTTCCACCTTTTTGCAGTTCAGTGTTCAGTGTGTTATTATGCACTATTTTTACTCCCCCTCCCCCTCCTCCTCCCCCATCACCCTCTTCCCCTGTTTTTCTCTGACTTTCTGTCTGTCTGTCGTTTCTTTTTGGCTCGTTTCCTTTGGCTGGCTTTCCTTTTGCTGCACACAAGTTTTTCATTTGTAATTCAAGATGTCAGTCAGCTGGGAGAACCCAAAACTTAATTAAAGTTCCGCACTTTTACTGTGCCATCCCATCTCCTCTCTGCTCCTCGCGCACTCTCGCATCTCTTTCGCTTTTATGTATGAATTTAGTTGGCCCCCGTAACGCCCATTTCGTTTAAATTCAAACTGTCTGTCCGTATGTCTATCTCTGTCTGTCTCCCTCTGCTGCTGCTCTGCTGTTTGGGGGTTTATCTTTCAGGTGCAAGTTTTTCCTGCCGCACCAGCAGGCTGCAGCGCAGCAAATGTCCGGACTAGCGACTTTGTTGGTCCTTGCCTCAGGCTTCGGGTCACCATACAGCCCCATCCAGCCCCATCCACCGTGTTCTCTATGGCCCATGTGTGTGCGTAATTTTATGAGCTTATTCTATACTTTTCACTTCTAATTTGGTTTCATGCCACTGCCATGTGCAGATTTCAACTTGTTGAATTAGTCCTTCAGTCCTTCAGTCCTCCAGTTCTCAGTGCTTTCATTTTCATTCCGTTTGCGGCTCTGAGGTACATCTGCCTGATATCGGTTTCACCTGGAGCCTGGAACCATAGAAAACATCTAATTTAATTAGGTGACACCGACTGGACATCTCTTACACTCTCCCGTACAGCAGCATCCAACATCTGTCCCTAGCTTGGGGGGGCACACAGGAGAGGGACAGAAGTGAGTAGGGAATGACGGAAACAGGTTGAGGTTTATCATCTCCTGCTGCTGCTGCTGCTCATTAGGTATGCATTGAGTTTCCAGTGTCCGGTGCCAGTGCCAGAGAAACTTTTAATAACTGTAATTAGCATATGAAGAAATCAGAGCAGCAATTTTTATTCCCCTAGGAGCGCAGACAGGTGGAAAGCCTTTGAATGGATTCCATTTCTGTGGGGGATCTAGAACTGTCCACCAGGTGTGACAGTAATTGCATGGCCAGGGGATGTATCTTGGCATGCAATAGAGGGACAAGAAACTTGGCAGAAAATACTGAGTGCTGTAAATTTTAATATTTTTTTTATTTTTTAATATTTTATTTTATTTTAATATTTTCACCCATTTATGTAATTGGTTTTGTGGTTGTATTAATATTGAATATTTGTCACTCACATTTTGATATAAATATGAAAATATTTAAATTTAATATATTTTATATTTTATTTAAATATATTTTATATTGAATTTAAATATATTTCATATTTAAATTTAATATATTTTATTTATTTTAAAGTTTTTTATATTTAATTTAAATATATTTTAATTTGAATTTAAATATATTTCATATTTAAATTTAATATATTATATTTATTTTAAAGTGTTTTTTATTACGATTAAATATGAACATATTAAAAAAGCCATTTTAATACATTTATATTTGCATCAAAGTGAACTCTATTTAATTTTATTATGTTTTTATTTAAAAATCTCATTTTAAATTCAAATATGAATTGTAGTTAATTCTAATTTGGTTTTTTCCATCAGTGTAGTTATTACATAATTATTTAATTACAAACAATCACTTCAATATTTCCATCCTTCAGCACAGTCACCATACCCAACTACTAGTACCAGTATCAATCCTACAGAATTATTCATCTATTAATCAGCTCTTACGCCCTTTTGCACCCATTCCCCTTGAAATTAGAAATTCCCTTTTAGCCACCGCAATCCCACTTGAGTCTGTGTGCATCTATAAATATCTTCTTGTTGCTCTCGCCACTAAATACGTCATTGAGTGGGGGGATTATCATCACTTTGTTGCATTCCATTGGCCAAAACCTAAAGCATAACCGCATTTCACACCACCAGAAACGCGAGAACTGGGGGCCAATGTCAATGGCATGGCCTTGGGGACACAGTTGGCGGGGGAGGACGGGACACGGGCACGGGCTACGGCCAAAGGCAAATGCAAATGCAAATGCAAATGTAGAAACCGAAACAGAAACGAAATAAAAATCCCAAAAAGAAATACTACAAAATAATCCCAACAGTCGCCGCGAGTATCAGCCACTTCTCATTCCTTCCGGCTTCCCAGAGGGCAAGAAGAGAGAGTGTGAGAGAGCGGGAGGGGGCTGGCAGGCTGATGATTAAATCAGTTAAGAGCTATTGGCCATTTCAGCCAGCTCTCTGCTCTGCTGTGCTGTGTGCTCTGCCCTGGGCTATCTGCTCTCCCCCCCCCCCCCCCCCCCGTTCTCATTGCCACCATGGCCAAAACATTGGCGCGGCTTCCTCTTTCCTGCCTTTTAGTGTTGTGCATTTTTGTACCCGGCACTTGCTAGAGCAGAGGGGTATATTATATTCGTGTAAATTAATGGAACAAGACTGAGACATGAGTGTGGCACTCAGAGCGTCTTCATTTCTAAACCAGTTTTATTATCCATCCAAAATGCTGATAAATCCAGTAATTTAGCAGGTCAATATTTTCGCTCATCTACGCATGGAAAATTATTTAAGTAAGCAGGTTTGGGTATCTTATAGTCGAAATATCGCCACTTTGGTTTATCTTCTCTTTAGTTTGTTTTGCTTGCGACTTTTATTTCGGCCTTCCTTTTGGGCTGCGGAATGAATTCATTTTATGCACTTTGCTGTGGGGCTATGGGCGATGCTTATTAGTTGCAATTTGCCTGCTGTGGCCAAAGTTTGCTCGCCATAAACCAAACCAAACCAGCAACAGAACCAAAAAAAAAAACCCAAAACCAAATAAATTAAATAATTGCTGGCCTAAGAAGTTGATAGGATGGGCAAAAATAAGGGCGGCGGCGGCGGTGGAGGAGGAGGAGGCGGCGGTGGTGGTGGTGGTGGCGCAGGCGGAGGAGGCGGCAATGTAAGCAATATTTGTGTTATGCAACTTGCGCATTAATTGTGAGTCCAACTACTGATTATCATCATTTAATACGCCAAAACTTTCAACTGCCAGGATACAAAAAGATTTCTCCGAAACATCAATTCAAGATTTAATTTAATATCCCGATGAGTCCCCAGATATTCAGATATCCCTGTAATAGAATTATTCATATGAAATCCTAACTGTTTCTGTTGCATCTTAGTATCCAGTGCATCCAATCCATGGCCTAAAGACTCTCTGGGTACAAGTTATCCATTCAGTAAAGGTCCGACATCTGGAATCTCTCCTTTCTAGTTAATTTCCAGTTCTCCATCAAAGATTTCATATTCCATGAAACGTATCAAAGGGATCCCCCCTCCCTCTGCTCAGGCCGCAACTACGTAACTCGTCATAACTAACATCTTTCTCATTAACTGACTTTTCTCAAGAACTGTACACAGTCCTAGCTCATTATTTGCTCAGAAGCAGCTCAAAGTAAAATCTTTTCGTGTGCTTTTCCTTACAGAAAAAAGGCGGCGGCGGTGGCGCAGGGGGAGGAGCCGCATCAGCCCCTGCAGCTGGTGGTAATAAAAACAAAGGCGGTGGGGCTGGCGGTGACAAAGGTGGAGCCAAGAAAGGACCAGAGCAAAAGCCACCCGCAGGCGCTGGCAAGAAAGGAGGCAAGAAATAGCAGTAGCCCCCAATGCCAATGTGGCAACATCAAAGCGCATTATAAATAACAAATTTAGAATTAAGTTGAAATTAAAAGGATATCAGGGATTATATATATATCTATATCTATATAATAATGTATGTAGCGGAACTGCATTGCATTACGCTCATTTTACAAATGTGTTTTTGGGGATTACAAGTCAAACATTTAGAATGCGCTTCTAGGGAGGGGAACGAACGAACGCTCGATCTCTGCTGCTCAGCCCACAGCCCGCTTTGGGGGCGCATTCCACTTGGATGCACTTCACAGGCCACTTGATTTGACTCCTCTAGCGAAACCACTCCTGCGACATGCCAAAGAATGAAGCTGCGCCCGATTTGGTTTTGCTATTGTCGCCCTTGCGTGTGCCACTGCCACTCGATTTCTTTGTGGGTGTCGTTGTCGCTGTTGCTGTTGCTGTCCCTGTCGTCGCAGTCGCAGTCGCTGTCTGTGTGTAAAGAGAGAAATGTTATTAATTAATTAGTACTATTAATGGGTAGTTTGTCTGATTAATCTGTTAATTTGCGGCTAGCTCTGGAGATTTATGGGTTAAGCCCAAGAGTGTGTGGGGGGGGGAGGCAAACGGCAAGAGCAAACAGTAAGCAGACATTGGCGGATAATTAGAGAACGATTTATACCGCCCAGAGATCGTGGCTAATTACAAAAGCATGCGAGTAACGGCCGAGTACCCCCCCGTTGGCCATAAATTAACCTTCTGTACGACGATTTGATTTCAATAATTGCAGCGATTCATTAATTAGCATTTAAGGCACTCAGCAGCACACACACACACACGCACACACACACACACACACACACACACACACACACCCGTAAGCACACACTCTCTTCCTGGTGTCCTCGCCATCCACTTGGAAATTTTGGTCTCGGTTTCGAGCTCGAAACTTTTGGCCAGCCACTTGCGGTGGGTCTGTAGGAGCATCATCTGCAGCATACCCCCACTGACTGCGAGCCGGCGAAAGTTGCAGCTAATTAAAATTTGTCTTGCGGCATTTTGCTTTATTTATTATGCTGGATGCACGAAATTAGTTTAATTAAACTGCTGCTGCTTCAGTTCGAAGAGCTTTAAACAATTTCCAACGCGGGTGCAACGCGGGTGGAGTGGAGTGGACTCCTTTTACACTTTCAACAGATTCAATCAATTTTGAGTGCATTCTGCCATGCAACATTGGGGGGGAGCAACACACACAGAAACAAACATGCAAACGAGAAACGAGAAATGAGGGAAAACTAATTACTATGGCATCCAACAGTACGGTTATAATTCCTGTTTGATAACGGAAAATTAAATGAAAATAACTGACAACAAGCAGAAAACTGCCAATGAAAGGAATTCCCCTTTAGTTTCTCCGAGCAACGAGTATTAGCTCGATTTTCAGCAAAATTGTGAGACAAGGAATGGAAAGTAAATACTATTCCAGTGTCAGTCCAATATGCAGGACTAAAATAATTGCAAATCAAATGAAATTCAATTAATTTTTGGTTAATTTGTGGCATGCAGCATACAGCATGCAAACGAGAAATGCAAAACTAAATATCATTTGACGAATACAATTCCTACCCAACAAGAGCAAAATGATGAAATTATTGATTTAGGATTGCAATTCAAAGAAATCCTATGAAAGAAAATACACAAATTACACCTTGATAATGCTTGGGAGATACAATACAAGTTCATTAAAGATAGCATCGAGTGCGGCCATGTACTCACTTTATCTGCCTCACTGGGCCTCTGTTTGCGCTCACTGCCAGCAAATCCGCCTGCAGCCTGTGGCATGACAATCGGCAGCAGGGGGAACCAGAGAGATGTGGAGCCCGAAGAGCTGAGGCACAGTACATTGGGATCCGCCTCGTGGGCCAGGGCACTCGATGCAACTGCGCTTTGGGCTGGACCTGGCGTGGAGGGTGTCAGTACGCCCAGTTCGCCTTGCAGACGCGACGTGGAGCGGCCGACATGAGTGCTGATGTGCTCGGCGAAGAGCTCAAAGTCGAATGGATCGATGCAGTCACGCAGCCCGTTCTGCTGAGCATGGATGCGATCGTAGAGGGAACGCTCCTCCCGAGAGACGGCAAACACGCGCTCCAAGAACTTCAAATCAAAGTAAAGCTGCAGGGCAATGTTCTGGCTGGTCTTGGTGCATTCCGCTGCGGCCAGTCCCTCGTAGTGTCCAAGCAGCTGTCCGAGCAGCTTCTGGTTGAAGGCTTGCAGCACTTTGGATGGCAGGGTCTGGGGAACAGCCACATTCAGGGCCTGAATCAACCCATGGAGATACGTTTGCAGTGAGAGACGCGGCTGGCTGGGAATGCGTATGGTGGACTGGACGCTCTGTTCCTGCTCCTCGTCACGCTGCTCCAGCGTCAGCGTTTGCCAGAGCTGTAATGGAACAGATTTCAGTTTATTTTTACGCAACATTTAAGCGGAAATTCTTACCGCAAAATCCCGCAAAACCGCTTCATGACTGATGATCTTTGTGAGCTTCTCCTCGCAGCTGTGCGCCGTCAGAACATCCTCCACAATCAGCAGCCAGAGACTCAGCATCTCCTCCTCAATCAGACCGCAAATGCGCTGCCAATGCTCAATGCCCACACCCGACTGGTTGCCACTCCACTGACGCCAGCTGGGTGGTTGACAGAAGCACAGCTTCAGATTGGGGCACAGCTCCACCAGTGCCAAACTGTTGCGCAGCGCCTGCAGCAGGGCGGGACGCTCACGCAGCTGCAGCGACTTCAGTTTGGACAGATACTCTGTGACCTGTTCCTCGGCCGTTTCCCGTAGGAATTTGATCAACGACATCTTATCCTCCGTTCGCGTTGTCTGCTCTTGCAGCAGGACATTCAGCTCCTGGACGATGTCGGCCAGCTGGGAGTCAAACTGCTTGCACAGGGCGATGGTAGAGGAATCGTAGCCCTTGGTGCGGTTGGCCAGACGCTTGGGCTGATCGCTGAGCGCAGCTGCCAGGCTCAGGGGCAAGTCGTCGCTTTGCTCCTTCCAGATCTGAAGCGGTGGCGTCGTGACGCCAGCCTCAATCAACGCGAGCACCTTCTCGTAGGTCTGGCTCATGGCCTGAGCCCAACTGCTGCGTATGATCTCCCTCACACGGGCATTGATCAGGGGCACATACTTTGTGGCATAAAAGTCCAGCTGGGAATGCTCCAAGCTAAGCTGCTGCTCCAAATGGACAAAGGTGGGCCTGCCCGTGGCCCTGGCCGACGTTTTGATGTCTTGAATGGTCTGCATGTTGCTGACCAAGGCGAATATCTGCTGCAGCTGGGCGGCGGCCAAGGCATTCATCTTGTCCAGCCATTGTTGGAGGGCCTTGCCCAACTGCTCGGCCGACAGTTTGGGGACATCAAACTGCGGCTTGAAGCCAGCTATAATTTCGGGCAACAGATGGGCCAACTGCCGCTCGCTGCTCTCCATTCGGCTGATGCTGGGCGGACAGCTGGACGCTGAACATTCCGCCAGGCGTGTGAACAGAAGGCCGTGCTCTAAAAGGGTACAAACAGAACATCAGTCAGAGGCAGAGAAACAAATCGAAATAGAAAATGTCAGCTTCGAGTCTAAAGCTAGCACGTCGCTGCGGCATTGAGCTCAAGGGAGCGCTGCAGCAGCTCTGCGTGGGTCGCTACACGGAGGTTCTGAAGCTCAATTACGGCGACTCGTTTATGGGGCTGGGCGACTCCTATGGCGTTTACTTTCTGGACCTAAAGCCGAGCGTGTGCTTTGTGCTGTTCCACAATGCGGAGACGCAACACTGCCAGATACTGATACCCACCAATGGCACTCTGTTCGAGTGCTACAATGGCATTGACAAGAACTCCACGCTGGTGGGCCTGGGCCAGTTCAGCTATGTGACCTGTGCCAACCACCATGTGGCCTACACCGATGCTCTGCTGAAAGCCTGCGGCGCCAACGTAAACTATAGCCCCGCAACGGGTGTGCTCTACTACAGCAAGCAGGAGCAAGTCAGCGATGCCATAACCTCTATGGCCAGTCGCCTTGTGTGCTGGGAGGGCGGCTTCTGGCTCGTTGTGCTGCTTCTTTTCATTTGCGTTTTATTCCGACGGCATTGCTAATAAAGCGAAACTCACCCAGCAGACACTTGTCCAGCAGCTCTATGGTGCTGTTTAGAATGCCCAGACTCGCCAGGATGCGCTCCTTGACGCGACGCGGCTCCGTGAGACGGCTCTGGAGGCAATTCAGAAAGGCAGATGCCCGCAGATTGAGAAACGTTTGTAGGACAGCGCCCAGATCGCACTTATCCAGCAGCAGCAGACTCTGCATGCAGTCCACAGCGATCTCTGGGCTTAGTTCCTCACGCTCCAGCACGGCCAGCACTGCCTGCTTGATGGTGAGGTGGAAGGGCCGCAGGATCTCCCATTGCTTGCGGGCCACGGGCAGCTTTTGCATGAGCGCACTCTTGCCATCCAGCTGCAGTCCCGTGCTGATGTGGCGACTGAAGATGAACAGCTCCGTGGCTGCAAAGAACTGTTCGTTGTCAATGTGCGTCCAAATGAGTTCGGGCAGCGATGTCAGCAGCTTGATTTGCACCATGGTTCCATAGTAGCTCTGCAGCTTCTTGTTGGCGTTCCGCTGCTGCAGAGCCGCCTCCGATGCGGGCGCCGCTGTGGTCTTGAAGCCCAGCAGCTGCTGCTCGTTGAGACTCCGACAATTCGCTTGGACGCAGTGCACCTGCTCGATGAGGGTTCCCGCCGACGTTTGCATGGCCGCAATGGTGTCGGCTGCTTTAAGCAGATCCCTATACCGCTCGCTATACCGCATTCAAAGAAGAGTTTGTTTAATTTTTGTGCCCGTTTTAATGTGCCACATCATTCGGCCGCACACTTACCCCACATGAGTTCGCAGCTCCTCGCGCTTGTTCTCCACCACAGTCTGTATCTTTTTGTGCACCACGTCGATCTCGGATACGCCGTGCTGCTCAAACAGCGTATCCACGTTTAAATTCAGTAGATTTGCCGTCATTTATTACCAAAAAAAATCAAAACAATAATTAAGTATACAGTGTGACCGCAGATTTATCGACAAAATATACCGCCTGACCCGCCTGACTGAAATATACCGAAATATACTTTGTCTTTATCAAGATATACCGTAATATACTGACACGACAAGATGCGTTGATATTCCGCGATTTTGATGTTCGATCTGATATTACTGGCTAGTTAGGACTTTAACAACTGAAAATATAATTTTATCCAATAGATGAATCAATTTTCTACAATCTGGGTTTATTTTGGGGACTCCCATTTATTGGATTACTTATAAAATAAGCTTTTAACAAAAAAGATCAGCAAAAATGTATTATTTTTTTTACATGATAACTACACACTTGCTACATATCAACGACTTAGTTGTGGAAAGTTGAAAAACTATCACAAAATAACTAAAATTAAACCCCCCATAGACTATGGGCAGTGTATTAAGGTAGAATATAAATGCAAATAAAATCATCCCAGTTCTTTGAGCACCGCATTGGCAATCACAATTCGCTGAATTTCTGAGGTTCCCTCGTAGATCTCCGTGACGCGAGCGTTGCGGTAGTACATCTCGGCGGGCAAATCGGTTGTATAGCCCATTCCACCCAGGATCTGGATGCACTGGTGGGCGCAAAATGTGGCCGCCTCGGAGGCATGCAGCTTGGCCATCGCCGCCTCCTTGGTAATGGGCAAACCATTGTCCTTGAGCCAAGCGGCTCGCCAGGTTAGCAGCCGCGACACCTCCACCTTTGTCGCCATGTCTGCTAGCTTCTGCTGGATGAGCTGCATTCGCGAGATCTGCTTGCCGAAGGCAACACGCTTCTGGGCGTAGTCCACAGCCAGTTCCAGTGCGGCCTGAGCAATGCCCGTGGCCTGGGCGGCGATGCCAATGCGACCGCAGTCCAGCGACTGCATGGCAATCTTGAAGCCCTCGCCGGGGCCACCCAGCACCTGAGACTGCGGCACTTGGACATCCTCCAGCACCAGCTGGCACGTGGACGAGGCTCGCATGCCCATCTTGCTCTCCTTCTTGGCAATGGACAGACCGGGCACCTCTTTGGCCGTGAGGAAGGCCGTTATGCCCTTGTGCTTGAGCGTCTTGTCGATGGTGGCAAAGACGAGGCCGCCACTGGACTCCTTGGAGTTGGATATCCATGCCTTGGTGCCATTCAGCAGGTAGTTGTAGCTGTCCCCATCCAACTTGGCTGTGGTGCTGGCGGCGCTGGCATCGGAACCGTTGCCCGGCTCGGACAGCGCGTAGAAGGCAATCTTCTCGCCCTGGGTGTAGGGCACCAGGAAGTCCTGCTTCTGCTGCTCGCTTCCGTGCAGCTGCACGGCGCCCAAGTACAGATTGTTGACGCCCATTGCAATGGAGACGGCCGCATCGCCACGAGCAACCTCCTCCATGCCAATGGCATAGGCTAAGTAGTCGAGTCCGGAGCCACCTGCAGGTGGGGGGTATCAACATTTAGAGAACATTTAGAGATCCCACAGCTACCTTACCATACTCCTCCCGCACTGTCACCGCCATCAGGCCGAGTTCTCCCAGCCGACGTATCTGCTCCGCCGGGTGCAGCTGCTCGCGATCGTGATGGCGTGCCCGTGGCGCCAGTTCTGCATTGGCGAAATCCCGGCAGGTCTTCTGCAGCATTTGGTGCGTCTCGGGGAGCGCTCCCAGAGTGGCGATCCCTCTGCAGCGGCTCGTATTCCACACGCTGTCCGAGCGTTGACCTGCAGAAAAGTGGACTCAAAGTGGATTAAAATTGAGTCATCATCGTGGCGTGGCGTGTATGTGGCTGGCGCCCACCTAGCGTCCAAGCGACCCTCAAGAGCTTCTGCATTCCGGACAAACTTTTCCCCAACTGGCGACAGCCCCGCACAATTCCAGCTGTTATGTCTCTTTTGCTTTCGCTTTCGTCTGCTGCTTCGCGAACGCGGACGCGATCGTTCGTGTGCCAAATGGCAACAACAACGATGGTCAATGGTCTCCGGAGGCGACAGCTTTTATAGGCAGCTTAGGCAGAGGCGTCGCTTAGCAAGGGGGACACGTGCGATATTACGCAGCTGCAAATGTGGCTGATAAATTATTTTTATAGATTAACTATCGGGCTGTGGTAAAGTGTACCCCCTTTCAGCTGGATACCCGACCATGTCGAACTCGTTATTCAACCAAAGCTCTCCAGTTTTGCATTTCAAAAGTTCTTTGTGTGCGAAGCTTTCTGCCCATACAGCCACGCGCTGTATAGGCCCGGAGCGGGGTCAGTTGGAGGGAAATGGAAATCGGTTCAACGATTTTAAGAAATTTGTATACACAAAACGGTTTTTTTATTACCGTGTGCAATTTGCAATTCAAATTCTCGGCACACACCCACTTTTGTTGGTGGAAACCTTTGCACTGTAGAGCAGAGCAATACGTGTCTATAATTTCTTTACTTCTGACTTATTCCCGGCCTCACACGGCGCCAAGCTGAAATGGTGGCCCAGAGTCGAGCGGAACTTCTGCTGATGCTCCGGTGGCATAAATATTTTGATGGAATCTGTGGCAAGTATGATTTTTGAGCACGCTAAAGCTGAAAATTTATTTTTTAAGTTTTATAACACTTAGGCATGAAGGTATCTTGTTTTTTAAAAAATGAATTCAATTTAGAAACTAGAAATTTATTATATTTTTTATTAAATTTAATAATTTATAATTTTAATATTTTATGGGATAAGCTATAAAATACATGTTTAAAAATAATAAATAAATTTAATAAATAAATGCTTAGAATTAGCAATGTGTACACACGAAGCGCACAAATTACTGGTTCCAATACTTTTTAAGCATAAAAAATTAAGAAAATTTTAATTTTACTTTTAAAGCTAAAGCAAACAGAATTTGATTTTCTAAATATGCTAAACAGCTTAGATTTTGCCTGAAATAGGATAAGCTGTCAGCACTGTTCCGGAGTGGTTGGCTACTAGTGTTATGTAGAAATGGTTTTGCAAATAGCTCTTTTGATAACGAATAAAACAGAACCAATCAATCACACACAGATTGCTCTAAATTCAGTGAAAATAGCAATCGAAATTAAACGGCATTTTCGTAACATAGTTCTGTTGATGTTAACTAACATTGCTGTGCATACAAGTATTTTTAACACTGTGTAATACTGTTAAGCACTGTTAAGTGCTACCAAGCTATTAAGTTTGAGTTCGCAAAACTGCCGCTGAACAGTGCGGGCGCCACAATGTGGGCGCGATATTCAAATGTGCGGAATTTGATTTAGTTTTGCTGCGATTACTTCCCCGATCTGTACCCAAAACAAAGTTGGCCGTGAAAATTCACTTCAAAGTGAATTTTTGTGAACGTTACCCTCACTCAGATATTCCCCATTGCCAAGTTAAAGGAGAACAGTTCCAAATTTATTCTGAATTCTGAACACATAATATTTATTTGAATTTCACATAGGCCGTTGTTAAGTATAGGCTAGAAATGAATTACTTGATACAGCGCGGAAAAGTTCGCCAGCAGGCGATTAATTGTCCGGAAGGCCTTCCCGAGATACTTGCGGACATCACACGCGAGGTGCTGCGCTGTCAGCCAACAAAGGAATGCCTCTGCCAGTTCATTATCGACTATCTGCACTCGGTGATTGTGACACGAGAGAAGGCCTTGGGTGAGTTTGAACCACTAGTTTCACAAGTGCCCAAAGTCTAGAGCCTCCTCCCCCCCACGCTCTGCAGTGGCCAGAAGCATTTTGGATCGCGCTTTGCGCCAGGTTGAGCACATCATCTCGGACCTGTGCGTCTGCGATCTGACCAAAGAAAAGTCCGACATGATGGCACAGGTAATGGAGGACTGTTTCCGCAACTTTCTGGAGCGGCGTCGCTGTGAGATGCGCCGCGGCAAGGAGACCATCAGCCTGGAGAACATCGACATATTCGAGGAGCTGCTGTCGAAGTGCAAGTTCTCCGAGGAGGAGCTGGCCATCTCGCGTCCGGCCGTGGAGAGTGCCTACAAGCGTTTCGTGGACGCCTACATGGCGGCGGCACGCGGCGCCGATGGCACAGAGCTGCTGTACCAGTACTTCCGCGATCGGGAGCTCAAGCGCATTCGCGAGGCCATGCGGGAGCAGTCGGCCACCATTATACAGGCCGCCTGGCGCGGCTATCTGGTGCGCGCCAACTTTCCGCAGCACATATGCACCTGCACCTGCATGGAGGTAGGCCTGCCACCCACACACCCACCCTTCTTTCGGTTTCCCTAATGCCCCAAACTGTTTGCAGGTGGATGAGGCGGCCAATGAGGAGGACTTGCGCAGGGATCACGCTGCACGTGTCATTCAGCGCTTCTTCCGCAGCTGCCTAACGGTTCGACAGATCCTTCGTTTACTCTTCCCCTGAGACTGATTTCCCCCTCATTTTGCAGCGCGTGGCCCTCAAGCCCATTGTGGATCCCTGTGGGGAGGTGACGGAAGCCTCCGACAAGGAGAGCAGCACACCGCCCGAAGAGTCAACGAAGGCCGAGCCCGAAACAGCGGCACCAACTCCGCCTCCAACCGCTGCCGATACTGCCGCAGTCACTGCCGAAGCTTCGGATAACGCGGTGCCCGCGGATGTGCCACCAGCACCAGAAGAGGAAGCACCCGCTGCAGCATCTGAGCCGGAAGCAGGTGCAGAGCCAGTGGCTGATGTTGCGGCCCCTGAGGAACCGACAGATGCCGCCGTCGAAGAGGCCCCAGCTGCAGCAGAAGAAGCCCCGCCACCGGCAGAGGAGGCGCCGCCAGCAGCAGCAGCCGAGGAACCAGCAGCCGAAGAGGCACCAGCAGCTCCCGAGGAGCCACCGCCACCAGAAGAGGAGGCCCCAGCCGCAGCAGCTCCAGAGGAGGCAGAGGAGGCTCCTCCTGCGCCTGAAGAAGCCCCCGCCGAGGCTGCAGCCGAAGCAGCAGCCGAGGAATAGATTCCAAGACACGAATTTAGTTCTGATTTATAAATTTATGTTTTCTGCATGTTAAGTAAAAAAGAGGCAGTCCCTCTACGACTCCATGTGGCTCTGTATCCAACCACTGAAGGTGGACACTCGCGTGTAGACATCCGGGGAGATGTAGAGGCCGCAGACCATCAGCCCATAGGACACGATGCCCACCTGCCTGAGTCCATTCTCCGTTTGCATGACCAGCGGTCCGCCAGAGTCACCCTAAACAAAAAAAGGAAGGCAGAACTTTGGATTCAAACTCTTTGAGGAAGATTCGCAGGGCGCTCACCGAACAGGCGCCTCGGAATGGGCCCCGGGCGCAGATCTCCGTCTCCGTGACACTCTCCATGCCCGCCTCTCGGCACTGCCTATTACCTATTGTGTGATAGCTCATGCGCTGCAGTATGTTCGGATAGTTGACGTTGTCCAGGAAGGGCAGGGCAACGGGCAGACGCAGACCCCAGCCCGTGAGGGTTACGGGCACGCCACCAGCGACAAACTCCTTGCGCTTTGCCGCAAACTCTATGGCCCTGATGCTGGCATTGTTCAGCTCCAGCGGTGGCTCAATGTACAGCACGGCCACGTCGCTGGTGACCAGCTCTTGGTACTTGGGATGTATGCTGTAGGACACCACCTGGGAGCGTGAGCCACGCTCCTGCAGGCTGCGTATGCCGGCCACAACTGACATGCGGGACACGTTCAGGCCGCGACAGCAGTGGGCAGCCGTTAGGATGCGATTGGGCGATATAATGGAGCCGCCGCAAAAGTGCATCTGCCCACCGCTGGTGCTGTACTGCATGGACACCTGATAGGGCACATACTCGCCCGGTGGCACATCCGCACCACCCACAATGCGAGTGGGTGAATCAGCACTACCACTGAGCTGCTGACGCGCTAGGGAGAGCAGAGGAAAATGTACCTAAAGCCCTTGAATTTACTTGGATTTACTTACAATTAAGACGCGCTGTGGCACCACCCGCAGAGATCAGCACAGCCATCAGTAGAAGCTCCGGCAGACGTAGACCCATCGTTGGTTGTTTGGCTAATGTCAATGGATCTGCCAACGCAACTTATATGAACCCCATTGGAGCTGTGCACCCCCATTAGAGGGGGGAATTAGCATAGATATCGCCGCAGATATCTGGGCCAACTGGCAAACTTGGTTATGCCATTAAATTTGATCTTGAAATTCAAAATATAATGGCAGGCAATGCTGCTGGTAACCCAGTTAAAATAATTACAGCGGCACGCAGCCTTCTAAGCAGAAAAAGAGTGACAGTTGGGAGGGAAATTTCCATATTGAAAATCATCTTTATTCATCTCTCGCCAATTAGTTCATTCGCTCTGTAATCCAGCTGTCAAACATGGACACCCTGGTGTAGACATCGGGACTGTTGGAGGCACAAAAGGCCGTGCCATACGAGACGACGCCCACTTGCTTGAGCGACTCGCCTTTCTGCATGACCAACGGACCGCCAGAGTCGCCCTGAAATAGAGTTAAAAGTGAAATGATGAGCTTAAGGGATTGCACAGGAACTCACATTGCAGGCACCCTTGCCAAATCTTTCGAGCGCACAAATCTCAGTGTCCGTCAGCTGGGTCATCGTCTCCTTGCATTTGGCATTGCTGAGCGTCTTGTAGGAGAGCTTCTGCAGCACCGTGGGATACTTGGCAAAGGGGCCAGTGCCAAAGTGAAAGACAGAGCCCCAGCCAGTGAGCAGAACCTCCTGATCGGCGCCCACCTCATCCGTGCCTCTCACACCGATGGTCGACACACGCTTCTGATCCACCACAAAGGGCGGATCGATCTTCAGTATGGCAATGTCGCTGGTCACCAGCTCCTCGTAGTGCTCGTTCATCTCGTACGACTGCACCTGCGAGCGATAGCCCGTGCTGTCGTTCAGATCCCTAATGCCAGCCACCACGGTAATTCTGCTGGCATTCTGTCCGTTGACGCAATGAGCGGCGGTCAGCACGCGATTGGGGGCAATCAGAGAGCCACCGCAGAAATGCCGCTGCTGGCCGCTGCGTGTGAGAAACTGCATGGACACCTGGTAGGGCACATACTCATCCGCGGGCACATCGTAGCCGCCGACAACGCGTTCCTGCGAATTGGCGTCCCACACCTCGAAGTACGCATCCACTAAGGATAGACGGGGTTTAGTTTTGGTTGCCTTTTATTCACTCCCCCCAAGTTCTACTCACAATCAATGATGCTGCCCGTGGGTTTGCCTTGGATTAGCTCCACTCCCGTCAGCGCTGCAAGGAGCAAAATCAAAGTAGTGGCTTCCTTCATGTTGACTCGAGCTTTGTCTGCCACTGGAGCTGCAGCTGGGCCTTATATACACCCAGCTGGAAGACCTACATAATGCAGCTAGCTAAATGGGTTTTTCATTCATTTGAATTTTATCGAGTGCAGCTGTGGGTGGTCTCCGTCTACCGCCCCATGTAATGGGTAACAAGGTCGCCCGCCCTGGCAGTGCCAGTGATAGCGAAAGAATAGTCTAGAGTCTAGAGTCTAGACGCTAGACTGGCTAAAAACTGTCAGTTGGAACACAGAAATCAAGGCATGGAGAGGCATGGTAGGTGGAGGCGACTGCTTCCGCAATTCCTGGTAATAACACCTACGCAAGGAGCCCACGAAGAGGGCAGCAGTCAGAGCAGCAACGAACCTCCTTTCAGTGAGATCTGTCTCGCAGTTTTAATCAGCGTATAATTTAAATATTCCGATTAAACAAGCAGCGCCCTGGGGCCTCGGACAGCGGACAGCGGACAGCGGACATTTCTTTTAATTCATTGTCGAGTGGCGGCGGACAAGGAAAGGAGAGGAGAGGAGAGAGACCTGCCTGCCGCTGGCAATCAACACCTCGGACACCTCGGATGCTGCCTGTGCTGCTGTCTCCACTGGCCAGACTATCTCACATGTTCGATGCAAATCAGTTTCAGCTTCAGTTGCAGTTTCAGCTCCTGACTTCTTTCTCAGTGTGGCCGATGTCTGGGCGGGCTGCCTCTGTGAGTGCTATCTGGTCTACATTCTGCATTCAGAGACCAGAGACAGAGCCATAGCCATGGCAGCCATGTGTCAGTTCCGGGGCTGATTGCAGCCAGCTAATGAATCATTTTGCTGCTTCTTTTTGGGTGGACCTGCGCTGTGGTCTCCAGTCTCCAGTCTCTCTGGTCTCTGCTCTCTCTGTGTGTGTGTGTGTGGCGCACTGTCGCAAATTAATTATGCACACCTCTCGGTTTCGTTTCGATTCGATTCTGTTTCTGTTTGGGGCTGTGGCTATGGCTGGGATCTTGGGCTTGGGCTTGGTCTTGCCCGTTGTTGAGGTCTTGATCTTTGGACTTCTGTGTTAATTGTCCTGAGCTGCGTTGCAGCGCCGAACCGATTTGAACCTGAAATGGCTTTATTATATCTGCCTATACGTGTATCAAGCCCCCAACCCCACCCCACCCCACCCACAGGATGTGGCTGTGGCTCTGGCGCCTGTCGTGTTACCTTATGGCTGGCTTTTGTTAATTGGACCACCCTGTCAAGGCATGACTTATCTGCTGACTTTTTATTCTTAATTCCCGCATCTAATTTGCATGTGAGCTGCTGCGCCTTGAGTCGTCGCCCTGACAGGTTAATCCCTGTGTAAAACTCATTAGGCTTTGTTCTAGCCACAGAAAATGTTGATTAAGCGCAGGCTAGCGAGAGGCACTGGCTGGCCCTGTTCCAGCGCTGATTAAAATTCACAGCGAACTTTTAATGCTCATAACTCCAGCAATTCCACAGTTGATGCTCAAAATTCTGGCTAATAAAATGCATTTTAATCATTTCATCAGCCATGTTTCAGACCTGCAGATCCCATCCGATCCCTTCCCTGCCTTTGAGCAGGGTTTATTGGATCGTTCGGTGTTAACAAGATAGGCATCCTGGCCCCTCGTCCGCTGCGGACGGGACGCCATCATTATTATGACATTTTGCTTGATTGCCTGCCGCTCGGATCTCGGATCTCGCAGCTCGCATCTCTCATTCAGGGCCATGTTCGTCGTGCCAACTTCTGTAGAATTGTGCGTGTGGCCAAGAACGGAGCCCCGAGACATTCTCACTGCAATTTTTATGGGTTTTTTTTTGTTTTGGTTTTCGGGTTTTCTGGTTTTCTGGCTGTGTCTTTGCCTTCTTGTTTGTTTTTTTGCCGCCACTGTCTTCAATGTGATTTATTTGTGCAGTTCTGAAAGCAGAGCCGCTGGTTTTATGATGTGAAAGGAGGAGGAGGAGTGGCCCAGGGTCGAAGCCCAGTAGCCCCCGTCAAGGTGGAATTAACTCGTGGTGATTGTCTCGATGCGGTATTAGGGATTGTGCCTATCCCATCCTATGGTAGTTGTCCGGTATGCAAATGCTTATGACTGACAGCATAAATTAACAGGATCAGGACTGGACACGCACCAGAATATTCCCGAATGAGTTTTCCACTCGCTCAGGCAATTAATTTTGATCTGGAAAAAAAGCTAGCGGAAAATTAATTGCGTGTTTTGCATAATCAGTAAATTGGTCGTTTATTTTAGTACTTAATTTGCTTGGCATCGCCTCGCTACGCCTCGCCTCGCAAGGTGCACACCTCCAGCTCACGTTCACCCTCCCCACCCCCTCCCACTGGTCTTATATAAATTATGACTCGCAGCTACGTAGCATGCAGCGATCTGGCATTGGCTTCGCTTCGACTCCAAGGCATTGGGCAAATTAAACAGATTTTTATTTGCAAATCAGATAAGAGATCATGCCACGGAGCACAGTATGCCACAGATGCACACATCCAGATACACAGCCCAGTTGTGTGTGTGTGTGTGTGTGTGTGTGTAGATACAGATACAGCTAGAGCCGCGTTGGCTTTATATTTATCGGTCGCGTGAGCTTGTTACCTAATTGATGACAACAGGTAGGCGCTTCTGTCAAGCGATGTCTCTGGTGTCCAGATATGGCATATAGGCGAACCTCTCGCTGATCTCCGGCAGCTTATGATAACCAGGCACGCAAGGGGACAAACAGCGGATGAGCTGTGCCAATTGGACTACTGTTTGGATGTACTGGGAGAGCAACTTTGAGCACTTGTCTGTGGTTTTCCCATCTACAGCAAACACAACCCCAATTTTGGTTGATTTCAAGTTCACAAAACATTTACAACGCCTATAGCCGTGCTCTCTCGTTTAACCTTAGCCCAAATAAATTGATAAGCTCAAGCCCCCCCCCCCCCCCCCACTGGGAGCTATAAAAGCCTCGGGAGCTTATCATTGCCAACTCATTCGCTGGGGAGTAAAAGTGCCAACAACACTCGCAATGTTCGCTTTAAAGTTATTCTGTCTCACATATCTAAGTGTGACCACCGCCTGGATAACCAACCCCACAGAAACCACAACAGATACCATTCGGCTGAAGCAAACTGCAGCCGATGCCCACAGGATTAATGGCGGACAGCTGATGAACGAGACAGTGCCCTTTCAGATCTCGCTGCAGGTGCAGCGACGTGGCCGCTGGAGTCACTTCTGCGGCGGCTCCGTAGTCAGTGCCCAGCATGTGCTCACGGCGGCCCACTGCGTGGAGAAGATGAAGGTGGAGAACATCAGTGTGGTGGTTGGGACACTCAACTGGAAGACGGGGGCCTGCGACACCGGGTGGTGGCCAAGCATGTGCATCCCCAGTACGCGATGAGTCCGCGCATTATCAACGACATTGCCCTGGTCAAGGTGACGCCTCCATTCCGCTTGAATCGCGCTGACATCGGGCCCATCCATCTGGGTGGAACGGAACGCATTGGCGAGAAGGTGGCGGTGCGTCTCACGGGCTGGGGTTCGACCACGCCTGCCACCGCCTCGGCCAGCCTGCCGGATCAGCTGCAGGCGCTGCACTACAGCACCATTTCGAATGAGGAGTGCAACCAGAAGGGTTTCCGTGTGACCCGCAATGAGATCTGTGCCCTGGCCACCCACGGACAAGGGGCATGTGTGGTAAGTCTCTGGATATATCCCTTTATATGACACACGGATACAGCCTGTGTACCTCCCCCACGCAGGGCGACTCTGGTGGACCGCTCATCCTTGCTGGTTCTCGTTCCCAACTGGTGGGCATTGTCTCGTATGGCTCATCCACCTGTGCCCAGGGCAGGCCCGATGTCTACACACGCGTCTCCAGCTTTCTGCCCTACATCAGCAAGGTGATCAACCAGGATCTGTCCTAATAAATACATTCGGACAACGTATAAATAAAGCAATCTCATTCCTTGGAGTCTTCGTATTTAGTTTCTCTCTCTCTCTCTCTCTGCCCTCTCTCCACCCCTCTCTCTGCATTCGTTTTGGCGACTAATTAAAAATCTTGTTCAATATTCGCCACACAGACACACAGTAGGGAGGGGAGTCAATGGAATCTAGGGTGTGAGAGGAGCAGGCACTGCGGACTCCTCTCTTCATGGTCTAGGCTTGGCTTGGCTCCAGCAAGCAACTCGGCCTGCCGCCTGCCGCCTGCCAGGGCGACCATGATAAATGCAAAAAGCAATTTATCGCACATTTAACTCAATTCAGTTTCTTTATGGACAGTCCCCCCGAAAGGAGGCCGTGCTGGTGCCGGTGCCGGTGCGTGCCAGTGCCAGTGCCGCTGGAGGAGGAGGCAAGAAGGAGCCTCAGTAGGAGAGACTGCCACAAAGTTTCGCTGACACGCACACTCCACTCCCAGAGGCTGGAACAAACGATAGACTGTGGTTTTGGCTATGGAACTGGAACTGAAACCGAGGACTGCATCGCAGAGGCCTCTGCCTGTGCCTCTGCCTGTGCGCCTTGTAATTCGATATTAGATTTTATGTGCGACAAATACGAAGTGCAAACATTTTTATGTTTCTGCAATTTCTATGCTGCATTTTGTATTTGTAGTGGAAACGATTTGCCGGGGCGCCGACTTTGACTCCAACTTTAACTTCGACTCCGCTTCGCTTTGGCTGTGGCTGTGTCTCAGGCTGCGTCTCTGGCTGCGTTTCTGGCTGCGGCTGGGACTCATGGATTACTTCTACGGCTGTGTAATTAAGTTCAAATAATGTGGAGCTCATGGTTTTGAGTTTTGGGTTCTGTAAAGCAACACTAGCCAACAAAGTTGTGTGTTCGATGCGTGGGTTAAAGGTTTCTATAGGTAGGGCTCCATAAAGAACCATCCCAATGGGGGTTTTCCATGCCTTAAGTATAACAAAGGCACCAACGCCCAATGGTGTGGGGCAGTGCCTTTCTGTCTTGATCTGTAAATAATCTCCAACATCTTTTACAGCTTTTGTAGGATAGTGTCAGTTTGGTTGCTCGTTTCACGCTCTCATTTTACTGGCTAAAACCTCGGCTACGGTCCACGAGAGCATAACATGGAAAATCTGGCACTCACTTCCCCCATACATACTCGTAGATAGCTAACAGCGGGTCAAAGCAGTGCACGAGTAAGCCGAACCCATAAGCATCTCCAACTCACCCCCCCCCCCCCCCCCCCATTTCCATTGCATCCCTGGTTCCATCTGTGAGTCGCGAGACTCTCTGTGCTGAACATATAAATTCATTTAGATCAATCAATTCAATTTGTTTGTCAATAAGAACTAAATGAGTATTTCATTTAAACAAATTAAAATTCGAGCCATTTGAAATTCCAGAGAGGCAGCAGCCCAAAGAAGAAGAAGAAGCCACCAGACTCAGCCCAGTCGCAGACCCAACCACAGAGCCAGACTCATCCAAAAAGCGAACCCAGGGACAGGGACAGCAATTAAAATTGACGCGACACAACTTGATTCCCTGATTCCCTGATTTCTTAAACGAACGCAATGGAAATATGTGCGAGCATATATGAAATATGAATATGCCTGGACTTTAGCTCGGTTCAGAGCCAGTTCGAGACCGAGACCCAGAGAGTCAGACCAAAACAAAGAGCGCGACCGCGACCGCGACCGCGACCAAGAGACCATTGCCCATCTCTGTTGACTTTTCATTGTCAATTAAAATCAAATAAATTTATTTGCTGCTTGACTTTCGCTCGTTTCTTGCTCAGAGATTCCGATTCCCAGCTCCCTGTGCCCAGTTCCGTGTGGAATTGCTTTTTGTTTGGCATGCAAGTGGATTGAACATTGATTAATTTGACCTTCCCCCCCGACAAAGAGTTGTCCACCTTTGGCGGGTATCACAAAAGCGGAGACTACTTGGCCTTGCCCTGGTTGGCCACCGCCTCCATGGCCTTCTTTACAGTCTCAGGATCACCGAGAAACTGCAAAGTGCCCAGCGGCTTCAAGCACTCATCCAGCTCGTAGACAAAGGGTATTCCCGTTGGCAGATTGAGGCCCATGATGGCTTCATCGGACATGTCCTCCAGGTGCTTGACCACACCACGCAGACTGTTGCCATGGGCGGCCACCAGCACCCGCTTACCCTCCTTGATTTGGGGCACGATCACGTCGTTCCAGTACGGCAGACAGCGCTCGATTGTCAGCTTGAGGGACTCTGACTTGGGGAAATCCTCGGGATCCAGTTGACCGCAGTAGCGCGGATCGTTCACAATTAAGTCGTAGTACTTGTGATCCTTCTCCATGGGCGGCGGCGGGGTGTCGAAGCTGCGCCGCCAGATCTTCACCTTCTCCTCGCCAAACTTCTTGGCTGTCTCTGCCTTGTTGAGGCCCGTCAGGCCGCCATAGTGTCGCTCGTTCAGGCGCCAGGTCTTGCAAATGGGGATCTCCTTGTGACCACTGGCCGACATTGCAGCCGTCAGGGTGTCCTGTGCGCGCGACAACAGCGAGGTGTAGGCCAAATCGAAGTTCATTTTGGCCTCCTTGAGTGCTACACCCGCCGAGCAGGCCTCCTGCAGACCCTTCTCGCTCAGCTTGGCATCGAACCAGCCGCAAAAGAGATTCTTCTGGTTCCACTCGGACTCGCCATGCCGCACCATCACGATCCTGTAGCGGCCCTTCTTCTTCTCCTTCTCACTGCACGAATCCTTCGAGTAGGCGCAGCTAAATATCGGACGCAGCTTCATCAGTCCACTGAACAGCTGACTGCCCCATGGCGTTCTAGCAAGAGTCAACATTTTTTGAAACTTAATTTTGTCAACAAATTCAATTTCACATTTTCAAATAATTTTTGACTATATTTTTGGAATGATCGACAGATGTGTTGAGAGCCCATTTGAAATATTTGCAAAATTGGAGGGCAAACGGCAAAGTGAACTCCATCTTGCAGTGCTCAGCCTGAGATACTTTTTCTCGAAGCTCCAGCGTTGCATTCGAAACCCCTTTAAAATTGTTTCTATAAACTTATCAAAAATGGGGTCAATACTAATGATTATATATATATTATTCATTAGATATCCATTATATCGGCAAATAGTTATCATATACAAATGTTAAATTTATTAGATATTCCATTTAATGTGGAATAAGTTTTTTAACAATTTGTATATACAAACATTAATAAAAAAAAATACTATTTAATTTTTGCACCGCAAACAGTCTATATACGGCTATGTACTGCACTCATGAAAAATACATTTTGAAAGATTTTTCTTACATGAAAATATATGTATTGATTCGTTCAGAAGTTATTAATTTATCAAACTGAAATGAGCAAAGGCCCCACTGTGCGACGAGCGAAAGTGTAGAGACCGCCACATATCTATAGATAAAATATTTAGTTTTTTGTCTATTTAGTCTAGAGATTTGCATAACTGTTGCAGTGATGTACAATAATTAAAACGCAAATTGATGGTTGCCTAGGTCCCCGTTAATGGTTACTCCTGCCCTGCATACAATTCCTTCTGTACATATATTTTTTTATTATCTACCTATTACAAATACCTTTATGTTTATACCCTTGGCTGCAGTGCCAGCAGAGGTTTCCTGCCAAACTCCATGCCAATACTGTCAATGAATACAAAATCCTCAGGGCGAAAACTGGTACTCAGCTTGAAGTTTCTTAGAACCTTTGCGAGGGCAATCTTTGCAGATATTTCGGCGTACTTCCAGCCTGTAAACAGAAAACCATCTAATGTAATATTTGCTCGCCCATAAATCAATCAATCAACCAACCAATGCAATATCTCCTTCCCTTGTTGAACGGAATGTAAGCATATTGATGCACTTTCGCAATATTTTCGGGAAGAAAGTTGTCGGGATTAAACTTGTCTGCCTCTGGGCCCCAGGCATCCTTGTTGCGGTGCGTATGGAATATGTCGACGCCCACTGTCAGGCCTTTGGGTAACAGAATGCCATTGGACAGCCGAACGTCTTCCGAGGTCACCCGTGGTATCAATGGAATCGCTGGGATCAACCGCATCGACTCGTTCAACACACGATCCAAGTACACCAGTTTCTGTAGGTCTTCGTAGGTGACCTCGAAGTCTCCTCCATTCGGGAATACATCTTTCAGCTCCTCAAAGGCGGCATTCTGATACTCCGGGGACATGGCCAACATGGTGAGAGTGCCAAAGACAGTTATGGCCGATGTCTCGAAGCCAGCGGCAACCATAATACTGCACTCGGCCGTGGCATCTGCGAAGGAAAATTCTCCGCTTCTTAGAAATTGCACAGCCCGATTGATCACTGTATATCTGCTCGTCAAGGATTTTTCGCCTTCGTCTTCATCTGGTTTATTGGTCATCTTTTCGTTAATTATCTGAAACGAGCAGCATTGAAAATGTATTCCCTGTATTTAATTTCCTACTCACGCATTTAATCGGTTCACTCATCGCAGCCACAGCTTCTGTTCTTTTTTTCATATCCCAACATCTTTGATATTGTTTTGTTCTGTATCCACGGCATTACCATTGCCATTGTTGTGACATCGAGGAGACTGAAGAGTTTTAACATAATTATTACAATCATTTATTGATAAGGGCAAGTAATTGCAACTTACTCGTGGAAGTGGGTTATGAGTGTCTCATTCTTCACACTTGGATTCTCCTTCACATCGCTGCCCAATGTTGTTTCTACAGATAGATATTCATAGATGGCTAAGGCATACACCTAAAGACTTAGACAGACAGATTTCTTACGAACGGCTGCTCTAAAGAAACAGTTTAGGAAGGCCTGAAATATTTCGCTTTCCCCCTGACCCACAAAAGTGTCGAGCACGGACAATAAGCTTTTTGTCTCCGCATTGAAGATCGGTAGGAAGCTCATGAGGACATTGTGCCTGAATGAGGGATTCATCTGTTTGCGACGCTCCACCCAATGGGAACCTAATGCAGAATAATTGTTTTTTATATGTGCATAAAATGGATAATATATTTTTTTTTACCTCCCAATGCTAGAATTCCCGGACCACCATTCATTATTATTGCATTGCACATAATGTCGCTCTTGTCCATGCAATGGGGAGACGTTAAGATATCCTGGACAACACTTGGCTCACTTGTCGTTAGGACTGGCAATGGGCCCAGCCAGGAGAGGTAGGTCGGTCCATATTTCTTGAAATGTTTGCTGCGCATGCGCATATTACCTGTTGAGCTATCGCATTAGTAGGGAATAACTTTAATGGTGACTTTGTGGGGGGTTTCATTCACGTTTATTTCGAAGATACTCAAAGGCCAAGCCTATGAGGGGATATCCTATGGGACCCTTCACCCTCAGCATCAATAAGTAAAATCTCCGTCGGCTCCATAGAAAATACATCCAGGCAAGTATGCCCACAGCTAACCACAGTTGCCAAGAGTACATTATTCGAGTGAACCTCCGATCTCAACGATTGAAATATCTTTGAGGCTCTGTGTGAGCTTTTATATAAAAAGGTTTTTAATGTGCGAATGAAACAATCAGCACAAAGTGTAATTTTTATATAATTAAAAGTAATAAAGTTATCTTAAGTGTCTAAAGTAAACTGACATTGCAGCACCTCACTCCAAGCTGTTGCAAATACTTATATTTATGGGCTACAAAATTGGCACAGCTTTTAGTCTAAAGTTTGCAGGCACAGGGCTGGGAGTACAATGTTCAGATGCTTCACAGAGCAGAGCAAAGTTCCATAATTTTGAGCTAAGCCGAGCCACCATCAAAGGTAGTTCCAAATAAATAGGAATGCAATTAATAAACGTTCTGAATTTATCAGCTAACGATTTCTGATTTTATTAGAATGATTTAAATTTGATTTAATATCTGTTGGATTTATTCTATGTTAATCACCTCCTTTGCACCTCAAACAGAGGTTGTACCTTATACTCCATAACCATATTATCTATGAAGGCGAGATCCTCATAGCGAAAGCTTGTGCTCAGGCGATAGTTTCTCAGTATCTTGGCTAGGGCAATCTTTGTGGATATCTCCGCGTATTTCCAGCCTGTAAATGGAAAATACTTTAAATACATATTCAAAGCTATATGTAAGAACAAAAGGATCCACCTATACAATTTCTCTTTCCCTTGTTGAACGGAATGAAAGCGTAGGGATGCTTTTTTTGAATGTTTTCGGGTAGGAAATGGTCGGGATTGAAGGTATCCGCCTCTGCGCCCCAGAAGCTCTTGTTGCGATGAATGTTGAATATATCGATGATCATGGTAACACCTTTGGGGATCAGAATCCCATTTGACAGCTTCAAGTCCTCTGCGGTTTCGCGCGGGAATAAAGGAATGGCGGGAAGCACCCGCATTGACTCCTTCAGCACACGGTCCAAGTACACCAGTTTCTGTAGATCTTCGTAAGAGACCTCAAAGTCTCCTCCATTCGGGAATACTTCGGTCAGCTCCTCAAAGACGATATCTTGGTACTCGGGGAACATGGCCAAGAGGGTTAGAGTGCCAAAGACAGTTATGGCCGATGTCTCGAAGCCAGCGAGAACCATAATACTGCACTCGGCCGTGGCATCTGCGAAGGAAAATTCTCCGCTTTTTAGAAACTGCACAGCCCGATTGATCACCGTATTTCTGCTCGCCAAGGATTGCTGGCCTTCGCCTTCATCTGGTTTATTTGTCATCTTTTCGTCAATTATCTGAAACGAGCAGTACTGGAAATGTATTCCCCGTATGTCATTTCCTACTCACGCATCTAATCTGTTCACTCATCGCGGACACAGCTTTTGTTCTTCGTTTTTCAAATCCCAGTAACTTTGCGATTGTTTTGTTCTGTAACCACGGCATTACCGTCGCTATTGTCATAATATCAATGAGTCTAAAGGGTTTTTAAATAATAAATACACTCGATGTTCGATTAGTTCAAGTAATTTCATCTTACTCGTGGAAGTGTTTGATTAGTGTCCCATTCCTGACGCTTGGTTTCTCCTTTACATCGCTGCCCATTGTTGTTTCTACAGAAAGATATTCATTGAAGGCTAAGGCATACACCCAAAGCACTAAGCAGAGAGATTACTCACGAATGGCTGCTCTAAAGAAACAGTTTAGCAGGTCCGCATATATTTCCCTTTCACCCTGACCCACAAAAGTGTCGAGCACGGACAATAATCTTTTTGTCTCTGCATTGAAGATCGGTAGGAAGCTCATGAGGACATTGTGCCTGAATGAGGGATTCATCTGCTTGCGACGCTCAACCCAATGGGAACCTAATGCAGGAGAATTATTGTTTAAATGTGTATATGGTGGAGGATATATTTTTTTACCGCCTAAAGCTAGAACTGCTGGACCAGCATTCATCATTATTGCATTGGACACAATCGGACCTTTGTCCTGGCAATGGGGAGACGCTATAATATCCTTGACAACATCTGGGTCACATGTGATCAGGAATGGCACCATGCACTGCCATCTGAGGTGGGTTTGTCCATACGCCTGGAAATATTTACCGCGTTGGGCCATGTTACCTGGTGATGTGGATGGGTTAATTAAGAATAACTTTGATTGTATTCATTGTTCTCATTCACGTTTATTCCGTAGGTAATCCAGCGTATTGCCAATGAGCGGATATCCTGTGGGACTATTCAGCCTCAGCATCATTAGGTAGAACCTCCTTCGGCTCCACAAAACATATATCCAGGCAAGTATGCACACAGCTATCCACAGATGCAAGGAGAACATTTTGTTTGAATTTATTTAATCTTTTGGCGGTGACTTTCGCTACTGATTTGGTTGGGTGTGTCTGAAGTGTGCTTTATATACGACTGGTGGGAATTTGACTAATTATTTATTAGTATTTGGCTTAGATATAAATAATACATATACAAAACACCTTTCACTGCAGCTAATTGAGGCTAATGGCACCGTGAACTGCCTTGAAAGGTTCCCAATTTGTCATAATTGCATGGAGTACAAATTTTTCTATTGTTGCAACTCCATTCAGAAGCTGATTGGCAGTGGATTGAAGCAGGTGTAAGCAAGGAAATTACACTTGTTAGGCTCATTTCCTCTACACACGCCAGAGTGTTTATTCTTGTTGCGTACCTACGCTCTGTTCTCCCCTATCGAAGCATCATCCATCATTCATATTGGCTGGAAAAAAGCAATTAAGCCGCGAATCGTGTCAACTGCTTACCAGTCTAAGAAGCCGCTTACCCGGCTAAGCCCCAAAAGCTGTTGCTCAGAAGAGTAGACAAGAAGCTGGACCATAAGCCACCAGCCGTGTGCTGGTGTGCTGTGTGTGTGGGGCAATTAAAGTCTCGAAAAATGTCAGCGGCGATAAATTGTTTTTAAGTGCGTTCCACCGAAAGTTGTCAAAAAGTGTTAGAAAGAAATTTTCACCCGCCAGCAGCCGCATCGAATACTCGTAATATATAAAAGTCACATCCGATGCGTGGCTCGGGGCACCAAGTGCTGCTGCTTCTCAAGGTGTGGCAGTGCGGGGCAGGCTGTCCACGAAAAATCGACATGGCACGGCACGGCACCGCACGGCACGGCACGGCACACGCAAGTCCCAGAGACACCCAACGACGACGTCTATGATAGCACCGCGATAAGCAACATTACCGTACAATTTTCAATTAACACGAAGAGGAAAATGTGAGTGCCAGAGGAGCGAGAAGAGTGTCAGGAGAGTGCCTGAAGAGTGGGATCGGGGGCCTGATAAATTCCATAAAGCCTCGACCCTGGCGCTTGCTTGCTTGCAGGCACAAACTGTTCGCCAGAGCACAGCTGAGCCCCTTCTACAAATTGTCTAATCTAATGTTCAGTGGAGTCTGTGGATTGGGAGACTCGAGTGGAGAGGACTCCCAGCACGGCACTGATCTATGGTAGCCGTTAGTGTCGTCGGCAGTGAAAAGTTGTCGACCTGCCTAAGCAAAAATAAAAACCAACTAGGGAAATAATCGACAAACGTCCAGCCAGCCAACAACTGGCCATGGTAGACAATTTATCATCTCGACTCGGGGCATCGGTTTCGGCTGGCCTGGAGTCCAGTGGCCATAAAAGCTTCTTTATGACTGCTTCTGTGCCCTAGCTCTGACTCTGACTCCGACTCGGGTGCGGGTCGGAGATCCTCCTCAAATGGAAGCCACTCGCTCTTCGGGCACAAATCTTTCATTTTATGCTAAGCTCCATTTTACCTACTCACATTGACATGTTTTCATTTTCATTTTGCCTTTTACCCCATCAGTTTTATGGCTTCCAAAGTGATTTACCATCTGCCAGGTGGTTACTGTGCCGCCGCGACTATGCCAGATAGATTGCATTAGATGCAAATAGATGACTGACAATGGACAGATTTTTAATAATTTATATGAGTGTGTGTGTGTGTACATACAATAAGCATAATTTGATCAACGATGTGTCGGAGAGGCTTTGCGTTGGGAAACATCAACCAGAAATATTTAATATAATTATAATAAATATTACACTGATAGAAAAAAACCAAAGTAAAATTAACTACAATAAGATTTGAATTTAAAATGCGATTTTTAAATACACACATAGTAAAATTAATTAGAATTCACTTTAATTCAAATATAAATGTATTAAAATGGCTTTTTAATACGTTCATATTTAATCTTAATACAAAACACTTTAAAATAAATATAATATATTTAATTTAAATATGAAATATATTTAAATTAAATATAAAATATATTATGTATATTTAAATATTTTCATATTTAAATTTAACATATTATATTTATTTTAAAGTGTTTGATATTTATATTTAATATGTTATATTTATTTTAAAGTGTTTTGTATTAAGATTAAATATAAAAATATGAAAAAATAAATATGAAATATATTTAAATTAAATACATATAAAATATATTATATTTTCATATTTATATCAAAATGTAAGTGAAAAATATTCAATATTAATACAACCACTCTTGGATAAAAATCAATGGCATAAATGAGTGAAAATATTAAAATTTCAGGGCTTTTTTCTATCGGTGTAATGCATTCATTTCCCATCACAATAAGTTCCAACCAATCAATAGCTTTTATCTCAAATTCAAGGCAACAAAGTATCAAAGAAGGTATGGTACATATCTCGACCACACCTCCCCATCTTATAGTCTACACAACATTGTATCTTGTATACCCCAATCTACAGCCAACTTTCAATATACTTTTCCATTTTCCCAATTTCAGGCTCTGGCTTTGCAGCCAAAGCATCCCATAACCAATGATTACATTTCACCTGCAGCTTAATCAACTTTTCAATTTTCTTTGAACAAACAACACAAAACAACAAAAAAAAACGTGAAAATAAGTTATAAGAAAACAAAAAAAAAAGTAATAAAAAGAAAAATCGCTTACCACTTTCCGTGTTAGATGCGGCGCTTTCATGATTTGCAGGAGGCGCGTGAGGAGTTCAAAGGTGCCACAAATGACATCCGTAGATCCACCAAACGAACCAGTGGCTGACCAAAATAATGCAAGTGGTCAGTAGAGGCTACCGCACAGCTGCGTAGCGGCCTGCAATCGAGATGGAGATGAAGATGCATCTGAACGAACACCACACGTCCACTGGCCATGAACTTTGCTCGGCTAACCCCTTCCTGGGGCTGTTGTTTGAATTTCGGCCCCTGGTGGTTAATACCTGTGGCAATTTGAGCACCTGGCGAGTGCCTCACATGTGTGTGTGCGCCACATCGGAAGATCATTTTCCGACGCGAATTGGATTCCATTTGCGTAAATTGAAAATGAAGCGGCAAAAGGATTCAAACACCTGCAAAAGATTACGAGCATACAGAGAGAGATGGAAACAGAGAGATGGAAATATTATTAATAATATATGTACTCGCATGAAGGCTCTCCCCACTGGAGGCTGTCTCGTGTGGAGGCTGTGCTCACATGACTCCCCATCCCATTCGCGTGGGTGTGTGAAATAGGGCTAAGCTCTGGTTCCATCCTGGATGCATCTGCAGATGCGTGCGAGTTCAAGTTCCCAGTCGCCAGTCGCCAGTCTCCAGTACCCACCCATAGAGCGACGTGGACATGGACATGCATGCGATTCCATTTTGATAATAATGCCAAAGTCAAATAATTATAATGATCGTGATTACAATCATCGTCTGCACCTTCTTCCTCATCATCATCATCGTCAGCGTGGTGGTGCCTGGGAGTTGGCCAATGACTAAGCCATTTACCGTTTTCTTTTGAGTTCTGAGGTTCTGTGCATTGTACGGGCGGGCACTGGAGGCTAGACCCCGGGCACATCTTCAATGAAAATTTCAGGTCAATTGTCTTGCGGCGGCTGCGTTTGCGGTCTGAGACCCGAACCTGAAGTTGCTGTTGCTGTAGCTGTAGCTGTGGAGCCCGACCCAAAGCCAGACCACAGCCAGTTTTTGTTGTTTCCCGAAGTTCAATTGCAATTTCTATTTTCGTGCAGAAGAATTCTCAGTCCAGACATCGATTGCCTGACTCTGACTCTGACTCTGCCTGCCTCCGCCTTCGCCTGGTCGTATGGCCGCCTGCCTGCCAGCCTTCCTGCGTAGGCGCTTTCACAGATTAATTGAAGTCATAAGCAATTGTAAACTTATCGCTTTTCGGTCTGCCCGATCCATCCCCACCAACTGGATAATTCTATAATATTTTCTCTGTGGTTTTTTTCATCTACGAGTGGCTGCCCTCTCCCAGCTCTCCCCTCTCTCTCTCTCTTTGGGGTTTTATCGATTTGCAGTAGGAGAATGTTTGGTGGTGTTGGCGTTTGGTTAATTTGTTGCTATATTTGATTGTGGCACACTTTGCGCAATTATTTGATTGCGTTTCTATCAAGTCCCGATACAGTTCAAGAGTTCAACAATCAGTAGCTTCATTGCGCTGCGTTTATTTCATTCGGTTTCGAGGTTAACTTCTCTACAATGAATCAACAACAAATTAGTCGCTGCTGCTGGCTTCGGTTTGGTGTTTTACGAATGGCAAAAATGGCATTTGGATTGTCGTATGTGCATCAGAGGGGGGACTATATTTACGATATTCATATACTACTCAATTAATTCATTACACAAATAATAAAATATGAAAATTATTAGAGACTCATCCAATACGATATTTAAGGACAGCCAATACGATATTCATATAAATACGATATTCAAATTATAATCTTTCCCTACTCCAATAACGTATTAAATGATTCGTTGTATATCGTATGAGCACTCTTTGAATATCGTATTAGCTGTTCTTGAATATCGTATGTTTACTCTCTTGAATATCGTATATTTGTCACTTGCCAGCCATTACCCATTATTTAATGATTCCATGAGTATCGTATGAGCACTCTTTGAATATCGTATTGACTGTTATTGAATATCGTATTTGCAATCTATTTGAATATCGTATATTTGTCACTTGCCAGTCATTACCCATTATTTAATGATTCCATGAATATCGTATGAGCACTCTTTGAATATCGTATTGACTGTTATTGAATATCGTATTTGCACTCTATTTGAATATCGTATATTTGTCACTTTGCCAGCCATTACCCATACGCCATGACAGCCCCGTCAACACCGTCGAACAATGGAAATAATAAAGTTTTCGCCATCCATGACAATGGAGGCGAGGCGAGGCGCTAAAGGCAGCAAGCAATTATGGTGCGCGTCAGGATGCGTGGAGTGAAAGGATAAAAGCCGGATGCTCAAATATGGGTAATAAATGCGCCAAGCCGAGATGATACACTTAGCCGCCCTCCCAGAGATACAGAGACAGAGACACACACACACACACATGATGAGTTAAATGGCAAATGCTAATGGAAATATGACAAGGAAGCCGCACGCCATCCTTCAGCTACAGCCACAGCAACAGCTACAGCGCCAGCTCCTTTATCCCTCAGGCATATGTAAATAGGATGCTAAATGCATGGGAAGGATGTGCGCCATGTGAATTTAGTGGTTACGGAAGTTCTGCGGCAGTTAAACATGGCGTCTTGCGATTTTATTGCCGTCTTGAAAGTTTGCTTACGCTTTGTGGCATAAATGAGCGGAGTGCGGCAGCAGCGCGAATTGAAATTCATGGAGCAGGCGGCCCCACCCCCCTCCCAACTCTGAGGAAAAAGATGCCTGGAGCGTGCCTGAAGCGTTAATCTGAATCCGAGTACATATGTATGTGGCATACTCGTATACATATGGTTATGGTTAAAAGGAGCTCGAAAAGAGTTCCCACTCCCTTACTTACGTGGCACGGAACATGTGTGTGTTGCTTGTTCATTCGTGTTGTGGCAGCTAAATTGCCACAGACAAACAATTAAAATGTTTATGCGACACAAATTGAAAATTAATTGTTACTCTGGTGATTTTAATTAATTATTTTTTTTTGGTTGTTTAGAGAAATCTTCTAGAAAGTACGACTGCTCGTTGCATATGCAAATTATGCAAATGCTGTAATTTCTCGTCAAGTTTTGCTCTCTTTGAGTACAGCGGAGCCAACTAGTCTGCACTTATGAGTACAGTTGTGCCAGCGAGCACTATACCTCTTCCGATTTAAGACATTCAACATCTCTCCTCTACGCCGCACAATCAGAGAAAATCATTAGGAAATTGATAAATGGATTTTTGCCACAAATTTGACAAATTTGCTAATCAAACAGAATGCTGTCGAACATCTTTCACTCTTGCAGTTCTCTACTCAGTCGGTCGAGTCGACAGTTGAAAGGTGTTTTTAATTACTCCGAGTAGTTGACAAAGGAACAATTAAGGTTCAACTGGGAATGGAACTGAGAATGGGACTGAGAATGGGATGGCTATGGGAGCTCAGGGCAGCATTTAACCAAATGGAAAAGTGCAAATATTGTCAGAGTGAATCGCAAGGGAGAGGGTGAGAGAGTGAGAGAGTGAGAGAGTGAATGTAACCCACACAGAACAGGAACATCATTAGTGCCCCCATAGACAGAGGCAGAGGCAAAAAGGAGGGGATGCTGCTCGACTTTTCATCCTTCAAAGACAAAGTCAAAGAAGAAGACGACGACAAAACCCGAGTCGAAGACCGAGTCGAGTCGCAGTTGGGCGTTGTATTTAAGAAAATTGACAATTCTGGCAAACGGCTGTCGCAATGTAAACACCAAAGAACTGAAACGCAGAGACGCAGAGACGACACCCGTTTGTGGGTCGGGGAGATTGACGGGCAGAGATTTTCTAAAACTAAAATAATTTGCTAATATTTGCACAGCAACAGCGCTAAAGTTGAGTTGCCGCCTCGGCTCGCCTCGGCTCTGCTCTGCCGCCACATCATTAATTATTTTGGGCACAAGCTGCGATCATGCCTTGGGAGGGGTGGATGGGGATGTGGATGGGCATCGTCGTAGTGGACTCCCAGCACGAAGTCAGTCAGAGTCGACTGCCTTGAAAAGGTTGTTAATTAATAGAGAATTTTCGCAATGGAATTTCACAATTTTACATTTTTGCCTGTTGGCGCTGCCACATATGTAAATTCTTTTTCTTTCTCCTTTCCGACTCCCAGTCGATTTCTATATTAGTGTAACGGGAATGCTCCAGGAATACCAGTTCCCATTGATTGATGGTAGATGCAGCAAGCCAAAAAGAGTGCTGGAATGCAATTGGGGGAAAAAAGTGTTGAATGGATATCCCCATTCCATTGGAGGGAATCAGTGGGGGGATAAAGTAATGTTTATTCCATGAAGTTTGACTGATTTATATTTAAGAGTAGATGGTTTACATTTTATTGCATTTCAATGAATTTTAACCAATTTTTTGTTTTCTTTTTAGATGAAACTTTGGGAAATTGTCGTAAGATTTCGGTAAGTGAGTTATGAAAAGTGTATCTACGAATTATCCTGCTATGATGTTGTAAAATATTTAATTTACCATCTTTAAACTGCAACAAAATATATTAAAACATTTTCATTTGATACCTTCCCGCCAATTCCCTCCAGTTTACCCGTTTGTATACTCCCTACGACACTCAAAATTATACATAGAAAAATCTGAAAACTTCCAATATCAATTCCGAACCATAAATCCAACTGTTTTCCGCCATAAATTGCCCTAACATTCTGTTAGACAACAGTCTGTTCAGCAGCTCTCCAACTGGGAAAACTACCCATCAGAAATATTCTTAACGAAACTCAATTCCACTCACAGCGGGAATCACTCAACGCGTAGTCACGCCTCTTTTTGAGTGGTTCGACTATCTGTGTGTGTGTGTTGTGTGTGTGTTCTGTTGTATCTGTGTGGCTGAGAGCAGAGCAGAGCTCTTTTTTATTTGTTAATCAAATACGCAGCTCCTCTGGCCTCCCCCCCCTAAAGATGCATATATCCACGCAAGAGCGAGCGAGATGGGAACTGCCTAGCATGATGGGGCTGTGGGCTGAGGGGGGGGGGGGGGGGTGCATGAGGAAAAACATAAATTTGTAAAGGAAACCCGGGAAACCAGAAGCAAGACAATTTCCCAGTTGGAGACCACAAAGGCAGCCGTAAAGTGGAGCGCACGCGGCATCGAAAACAAAACAAAAAACAAAAATCAACGAGGCCATTCGATGGATATTATTTTCTGATTTCTAATCAAATTGCTGCCTTTTAGAAATTTCTGATCGAACATTATTGGTACAGTGCTGCTTAAAAGTCCGTTCACTGCTAGCCAAGTTGTAATGGCAATAATTTCACGGATTTAAATGCAATAATTCTCTTGCAGCCAGCGAGTATTTACGAGTGCGGCTTATCAGTTTGAGATTTTCCTCAGTTGTTCACAAATAATTTTCGATTTGTAACACTATAATTCTCTCCTCAACTACATATACTATACTAGTATAGTGTTGCTTATCAATTTTAATTCCTTCTCCGCTTATCAAATCTTTCATGCGAGCTGAGTGCGCTGTGAGGTTTGAATTTTGAATTAGTTTTTTCGGGGGGAACCTATAAAAATGTGATGATTCCGGGGAATTTCGAAATCCTTATCAGCAGATGAGCGCACACAAAAACTGTCTTTCGTTTCATAATGAATACAAATACAAAAAAAAACATATAAAAGTCGATTATTTGACAAGAGAAAAACATTGAGTTCGTGCATGACATAAGCGGTTAGCAGATAATTCACTGCTGAGGAATCATTTCTAATTCGAATTAAATCTATGCGCTATTTTTAGAACCTTCCAATGTAATTAATAAATTGCTGTTGTGCCAATAAAGTCAGGAACCCTCAAGGTACCCCTTGAACCTAACCAACCAACACATCATCTTTCCTCATTCAAAGATGCTTCGTTTCCCTCTTTTTTTTTGATCTCAATCATTTTTGGGCGCAAAAAACCCGAAAAAAAATTAATTTCTGTTAAAGAGTTCATCGAAAGGCAAACAACAGGGAAAGGAGAGAAAAAGGGATGATGCTGGGGTGGGGTTCACGGTGGTAAAGATCTCTGAAAGATCAAAGATGCTCGACCATTTGGCAGGAAATCCCCTAAGAAGTTTATGTTTCCATCTACATCCTTTTTTTTAGGGTAAATCTTTGAACTTTCTTTTATTAATTGTCGCTGACATGGGGCGGAGGTTCAAAAGGTGACAAGCTGTTTTTGGTCCAGTTAAATTACTGGACTTGCTGCCCATTTTGATGGACATTTGACCGTTGGAACTGGAGATTTCCATGGGAAGCAGCTTTCGGAGGAAAAAGTTTCCCAGGCAAAAAACTGGAAACTGGTCGGAAAATTACTTTAATTTCTAAAATAAAAGTTTTTAATTCCAATTTCTAAAAATTGTGTGCGTTTTTTTCTATCATTTTATCAGAACCAACCCATAGATGCAGCCAATCTGTGTTCCATCCATTGTTACAGCAACATAAAAATCTGCGAACATAAAAATCAAATTAGTCACGGCAACAGATCATAATGAAAATGATAATTAATGATGCCTACCATCCACGGAATGACCAGGGACATTTTTCGCAACATTTTCACCAATTTTTCCACTCCCCCAGACACGCACAAAATGAAAAAAAATAAAAACGGTTGCAAAACGTTTCGTATAAAATTCAAAAATCAAACGAAAATCAACGGAAAATCTATTGAAAATGGCACCAAAATAATTGTCAAGCGGAACGTGGTGACAGCGAGGGGAGGCACTGAGGTTTTTGCATATCCATTGGCATAGAAAATTGTTGCAGCAGAAAACTGCTGGAAAAACTGCGTATAGTGTGGTGGTGCCCCACCCTAGTGGCAGCATTGGGTGTGTATGTGTGCCGTAACCTTTGACCCAGTCCCTTAGGTTCTGCAAATATTTTCGCGCAGGCCTCTCTACCTTTTGCATATATGCATATACGGCAGCCGCCGTCTTGATCCTTTTGAATATTTCCATGCGTTGAAAGCAAACAAATTCAATTTTCATGCGCGTAGGGGAAACCAAGAAGAAAGGAAATCCAAAAGAAAAGCCGCGTGGCATCTGAAGTTGACTTTATTATTTTCATAAATATTTATTGACAGCTCGAGAGGGAAATATTCGGCGTAGCACAATGCATATTGTTGTGTATAAAAAGACATTTTCACGAATTTTCATTAAGATTTTACGTTATTTTTGGCACTTTCTTGAATAAAGAAAGAAAATTGGATTTGCAATGGGAGAACTCATTTCAAACTTGGGTTCCCGTGCGTCGAAAATCCCGCCAAAAACTCTCCTCACACATAAATAACAAATTAACTTCACTTGAAGCCTTTTTGCTCCGCATAAAATCCAACAATAATCCAAGTTATCGCACATCCATAAAGCCGCAGTTTTATGCCTCAGTTTCGTCTCCGAAATATCAAACTAATTGAAGGGCTGCCCAATCGAAGGATACCTTTGTGCAGGACCCATTTGATATGCACAATAAAAACGGAGGAAACCAAAGGCATCTCACCCTCTATCACTATCACTTCAGTGCCTGATTGAATCCAGCCAAGTAGCACATCTGTCCCCCCAAAAAGAGAAAAGAAGAGTAGTCCCTTAAGATATCCCAATGACGATACGATTGTCGGTCGGTCGCTTGGTCTGTCTGTCTGTCACGCATAATAAGCTGTCCGGCAGCGCAATTTGCGATTTCATTTTTATGGGTTTCTAATGAAAAATCACATCAGCGAAAGATCTTCTCGAGCGGTTCTTGGACACACACCTGGACAAACACTCGAGCAACCCTTCGGCCGTGTACGGGCTTGGCTTGACCCCGGTCTGACCTCTGCATTTGCATACATCATGTATTTTGAGGAGTTTTGTTCCGTTTTTTTTTTGGGTGCATGATTTGTATTATTTTGCTTAAAAGAAAAACTTGAATTTTGGGATAGAATCTAGGGATTTTTTAATGAATTTTCACTCGTTTCTCAAGGGGATCTCAAGGGTAGGGCAGAAAAGCGAATGCTTAGTGAACCGTTTGATGGTATGTTTCCTCCATCTTTCTCTCTTTTATAAGTAGTATACGAGCATCACCTAATTAATATTACAATGGCTATGTGCGAATTCTGATCCCTGAAAATGTATTCCCTAATTCTTTGATTGACATTTCGCTGGCATTTCAATCAAAATTGTATTATATTTTTGTGTAGATCTTATAATTGTGTTTGACAAAGTTGCACAACAAGATGTTAACCCCGAGGGTTGACATTTGTACACTGCAGAGAGAGTGGTGGAGTGGGGATGCAACAGCATCTTGAGAAAAGATCTCAGAGATCTCTGACAGCAGCTGCCCTCCGAACGAGAGACATTTGACCATTGGTCAAAGGGTTGACCAGGGAAACACAGCTCAAAGTTCACTGTCAGATGCTGGGCAAAAGGGTTGACCAGGGGAACACAGCTCAAAGTTCACTGCCAGATGCTGGGCATAAGGCAAATGGTTCAAACCTAATGGGATCATAGAAATCTAACGGAAATTCCGCTAGCTGAAACTAAATTGAAGCCTAATCAAAGCATCTAGCGGAAAGTATCAAATATCATCGAGACTCTGGGCAGCAATTTCAATTGAGTTGCAGGCAATCGCATCGTTTCATTTTAATTGCCTTTGGCGGAATTAAATCTGCACAAATTGGGTTATAAAATTACAATTGCGGCCAGAGAACAGAACGCGAGCAGAGAGATGGCAAAAAAAATGGGTTTACTTATGTTTTGCGGTTTTGATTTCAAAGGATGCTCGCTGAGGGGATGCCCCGAAGTCACCGAAATTGATACAGATCCTTCCTTCCAAAAGGGGTGGCTGTATGCGACAATTGTAGAGTTTTGTTTTTTTTATTGCTGACGAGTATCGCATTACCCCCAGCTGATTGCGATCTGTTAACCCGTATTTGTCTGCCTCTACCTCAAAAATAAACAAAAAGAAAAAGGCATCAGCTCAATCAATGCGTTGTGCCGCGTGCCTACATCGGCTCTCAGTCTGTCAGTCTGTCAGGCCTCTGGGCGCATTATCTAATTACCACATTAGCCGCATTACCGCCTCATCTGTGACTTGGCCAGACATCTGCAGTGGGTGTGGACCACATACGAAATAGTTTTAGCCCTTGGTCCATTCTCTCGCCCTCTCTCTGATGTCTTTGTCTTGACCAGAAGGTGCTGTCCGGTGCCGGTTGCCATTGTTGGGCAAGGTGTGACACACCTTCTGAAACTGCCATTGTCTGCTGTTCTTGCCTCTGGTTTGCCCTGTCTTTTGACTGTTCTGTTCTTGATTTACGTGCTGACGAAAGGAACCGAACCGAACCTCCGCCTACGCAGCGAACCCATTTCCCATTTTTGGGTCGTCTGCTGTTTGTCCTGCTACCAAAATAATTGACCATATTTATGGACATTTTAGCCTTTTATGTCGTCTTGTCGTCGGCATATATTCCTTTCCTTTTGGTCATTCACACACACACACACACAGCATTCATTGATTTCTCATTCTCCTCTCTGACAACTATTTTAGTTTTACCTCCCCTCCCCCTCCCCTCACCCATCCGTGCCGCGTGCTAAATGTCGCAAGCAATTGTTTTAGGCCATGTTTTTGTGGCACATGAACTTCCTTCCGTAAGCAATTTCATGGTCATTTTGTGGGCGTTCAAACTAGACCCCCATTGTCTTGCCTCTCTGTCCGAACAGATGCTCTAATGGCCTGCGTGGATGGCTGGCTGGAGTGTGGGAAATGAGCCCAAAAAGGTGTTGATATGGGTGGACTCCAAGATTTATGATGGCTCGGACAAATTTGCACCAGAAAAACAACAAAAACATTTCTATATAATCTAGAAACAACTCTAACACAACCTTTGCCCGAAGTCCAAGTTGCCAAGTCTCCGAGTCTCCCCTCAGATGCTGCGAAGATCAACAAACTGCTTAACCCCTTTCAATTCCAGCTCAGCTCCAAGCTTTGGTGGGGTGGGTTGTCTATATACTTTTATGAAATCGTTTGACAAAAAATTAACAAGAGAAGAAATGTTCGTTTCGCAAGCAAAACATATTAAAATGTCAGACGGACAGCTCCAGTGCCAAATGTCGCGACCAGGAGCTACCCCGAGCGCCTCCCAGAGCTCTCCCCAAGCTGCTTCCTCCAGTTGTCAATTATATCATTATGATTCTCCCCACTTCTGCTCTGCAGCTCTGCGCAGTGTATAAATTTGTTTGTCATTTGCCGACTTCGAACTGGCTGCTAATTGTGGCTCTGTTTTTTCTGTTTTTTTTTTTTTCGTTGTTCCCACTGCTGTTAATGCATTTTGATTTTGCAACTTGCAAACGGGAGGCAGAAGTTCGTGATCTGTGGCAATCGCTTGACATTTACAAGGCGGCGGACTTTTGTTTTTAATTAGATGAGGCTCCCAAGTACGGCTCTGACTGAGGCCTGGAGTCGGGGGGCCAAGATCGAACGACTGGGTGGTCTGGCTTGGCTGATTATCGACGCGAGGGCTTAGATCTTTGCCGTCGATTGAGCTGCTTAATGCCATTAACATTATTAAGTGGCTGCTGCCCAGGCCCCCCCCCCCCCCCTTCTGAAGCTCTCTCCACATGTTGTCTTTTGCATTGTAATTGCGTGGAAAATTCATTCATTAATCCATTGATAATCCATTCATAAGTTGAGTGCCGCACAGGAGTTCCGCGATCGACTGCTCGTAATTGAACAATTGAACTCTGAACGCAGTCGCTTAATGAAGACTCGAATGGGGCATAATTCTACCCAAAGTTGAAGTTTACTTTTAGCCAAGAAAACTGGAAGTGCTGTTTTTTTTCGCGATTTCTATATCCCGTTTGACGGGATCTCCTTTCGGGGTGGCTTGAACTCCGTAACGGGTCGGCCAGTGTCAAAGGTCAAATTGGTCGAAAACTTCTCATGGGTCAGTCCGAAATAAATCAGGAACCAACCAGACTTCGGACACTCACACTCAAAATAAAACTAGTTTCACTACCAATTTTAATTCAATTTTTTTTTTGGTTGGTACGATTGACCTTTGATCTTAAAACCAACCAAACCCTAGAATGGGCCAAAAATATATACATACATATGTACATATATCTAGTGCATAGTCCGCTCGCTGGGAACCATTCTTGAATTTAGCCAGCTGCTTGCCGCATTTCAACTACAGAAAAACTTTTATCAGCGTAGATAACGCGAGACAAACACACACACACACAATTTGCCCCGAAACCTATTTACATTTAGCGGCAAATATCTCAGAGATATCTTCCGAAAGAACTGTACAGCGATCCGTTGCGATGCGATGCGATGCGATGTAAGCTCTAATTTTATGAATGAACTCAGTTGAGGAGTGCTGGAGTAGGGCCGGGCCGAAGGAAGTGCGAGGTATGCGTAATGCAGTAATAAGTCAACAACTAATTTTAGAATCATGAATAGAAGCCCCTCCGCTTGTCTCGGGGCGTCTCAGGAATGTAAACCAAGTTTATCTGCATTCAAATATTTGCACATGATAATAGTTGTGGGTTGTATCTGGGTAGTTGTGATGCATCTGGGTCGAGTCTCTCTGTGCAGGTGGGAACCTAAAGATACTCTGGTAAGTAGTTAATGTAAAAGTGGTTCCGTTGTGGGGACATCTGTATGCATTCCACTCCACACTCTCTTATGCAAATGTCATTGCGGCACATCCGGCATACACCAGTGCCAGAAGATATGTGTACGATTTCTTTAATTACTTCCCCAAGTGAAACGAATCTTAATCGAATGCAAATCGGAGACTCTGAACACTTGGGTCGCCACAGCACAGCACAGCACAGAAGCCTCTAGTCGACCGGAACCTGGTTACTTAACACTTGGGCTCATAATCACCCTCGTTTAATTGCTGAAACCCAATAATTCTCAGGCCTTTGCTTTGATTGCCTTTTGCGGTTTCCAATTTCGAAAGAGAGAGAGAGAGAGAGAGGGCGAAAAGGGTTCCCGCGTCAAAGTTTTAGGGTTGTTTGCTGTCCCACCGATAATATTTAATAACAATTGTTATAAATATTGAAAGTATTATTGAGTCATAATTTGACCGAAAGAAGGGTGCCGTGCTGTCCCTTCGCCTCTTACTTTATGTGAAATTTGAGTTGGTCTTGGCTATGGCCACTCGCACATAATCTCCATAGGCTTATCTTGTTGGACCCTGGGACCCATAAATAACATCTTTGAACTGCTCAATTTTCAAATGGCGATAAACGGGGCTGGGCTTATCGATGCAACACGAATTAGAATTGGAGCAGGCCACGAAGATAGTCGCTGGCTGCTGAGGATTCGAATTTCAGATCGTAAATAAATCAGCACAAAGAACCAGCAGCGATAGCAAAAGGATTCTCTTTGGTTTGCTGGAGATATCCCCAAAATGTAATATTAACATTATTGTGCTCCCCTTTACATTCCCTTTACCATATCCCCACATCCTGTCTCATTTCTCACGGAAATATCAGCATTCTCTTTTCCATTTTTTAGTCGCTGTAACAAATTCCATTGGGTTTGCTTAAGACACGTCTTTCTCCTCCCTCCCCGCCTGCTGCCAGCGGGGCCAGCGCGCTGGCTAAATATTTGTAGAATCAGCCATAAATTTTGAGTATTCCATGCTTGAGTCGACGAGATCCTGGCGCAGTCGATGTCACATTTTGGTTAGGGCGACGTTTTTCTTATTGTTTTTTTTTAATACTTGTCCAGATGTTGCAGCAAGGTTGAGTGCCCCGAGGACGAGGACTGCTCCATGTGTCGCTGGTGTCGCTGGTGTCGCTGATGTGTCGCTCTTTGGTATTTAAATATTGTCGCTGTCGCTGTCGTTGTCGGGGGTTTTGTTCTCACACTCGTTGTCGTGTAGCTAATTTGTGATTTCTGGTGTTTTCGGTGTTGGATTTGGGAAAACCATTTTCCGGCTATTGATTTCCATCGAGCAGAGCGGAGGCTCGAGGAGTTTCGTGGCATGGATGACATGCAAGTGCCGGCCGATGGGATGATTTATTGACATTTTGTTTACTGTTTCGAAAGGTTAAGGGGGGGGCCATGGATTACCTTATTCTATCCCCTTTTTGCATCATGGGAAATTTCTGCCTGTACACCTGTTTATGCCAGTGTATATCCTGCCTAACCTGTATCCTGCATCCGTATTTGCCCGCGGATATGCACCAGGAAATTGGACTGCTCCAAAGATCACGTAAATATTATTTACCCACCGCACACAAGGATATTTCCCAAGGATATTCAACTACACGAAGAACAAAGCCAAAAGGAAAACTGCATTTTCCACAGTACTCGAACTGGGTACTCGTGGTCCCCCCCCCCCCCCGTCTTTTCTGCGCCTGTGCACAGCCCTCAGTGCGGCAGTGAGCGACGGTAATTTGAAGACCGCGAGAGAAAAGCGAATGGATAATCCACCGGGGAGCCCATACGAGTTTTAACAAATTTCCAATTTGATTTTTCCCACACATTGGTTGGGGGGTTGGGGGGTTGTGAGACTGCGGGAAAATTAGTCTCTTTATGCTTAATTAGGATTTTGTATTCCTCTGTTGTTTCCTCTGCCCAGGAAGTGCACCAAGCAATTGCTGCTGCTGCTGCAGCGGACAGACAGACAGTTGACAGTTGATCTCTGCCTCTACCTGAGGCACATGCTGCGGTTTGGCTTTGCTTTGGTTGCTCTGGCAACCTTGCCACACCCACGGAAATCTCGACCACAGTCCAAACAAACACACAAAACCAAGTCAAGTGCAGAAAACCCAAAAAAAACGGAAGGAACCGAGGGCACCACTCACTACCTGCTGTCTGTCAGGAAGGATATGCTGCCCTGTGCTGCGCAGACGCAACGGTTTCGGTTTCCATTCCAGCTGCCTGACTTTTTTTGTGGACATAGGACATCGACATGGACATGGTCGTGGGCATGGGCATGGGGACATGGACATGGACATGGCTGGTGGACAGCACTTTTGGCACTCGTTCTGCGGTTTGGGCAGACATGTGTCTACAATTTTTATGCTGTGTCAGAGGAGCTGCGGCCAAGCGAAGTCAAGAGTCCGCTTGCGACAGGCGTGTGGTAAAAAAAGGGTTGGAGGAGGTTAAACCAAATATTAGTTAAGACTTTCGCATGGTTGATGGTTCATAAAAGAGTGGCTGTGATTATGGCTGTGTAGTTTTCATTTTCTTTTCCCAGTAAATTAATAAACAGCAGCAACTGCAGCTCGGCTGTCATTGATTGCTCTGGCATGTGTCTCAGTTGTGTCAGTTTTTGGGGTTTGTTTTGCATCTCTTTGCTGCCTAATCGCTGTTGACGCGCATAAATTTGGTGGATCCCTACGCAGAGGCATCAATACAGTTCCATACTCACCCCTTTTCGTGCTTATTTGTTTAGTCAACAAGCGGATTACCCAGCGGGTAACTTGAGATCGCCCCAAAAGTCTCAATGAAGCCACGAAAGTGTAGCTGAGATTGCAGCAAGCTCTCACCTACCCCCGAAAGGATGGGGAAGTGTTCGAAATGGTTTCACTGACAACTGTCACTGCAGCCGAAAAAAGGGAGACATTTAAATAAAATTTCTATATTTAGAATCGTGGAAATTCGTTTTAAAATTTCTCACAGTTTTTCCCCATACGAGAGTTTTTTTGTGCGCGGCTACAATTATAATTTAATTTTCAAGTAAACACTAATTATGTTTTTTCCCCCGACACAAACTATGCCTAATTTCGCCCCTAGTCCATGGAGAAGGTTCACCCTTAGTCGATGTAGGAGGGAGGTTCACCCCTGTGTTTTTAAGTTGCTGGCATGTCGCTTGATCCTGTCGCAGCGCAGGTGGCTCGTTTCAGTGTTTCAGGGCTTGCGTGCCATTTGCCTGACACAGAGATTTCTACGGCTTGTGTGCAGCGCAGTTTATAGTTTCCGGATCAAAAGATCACTTCCTGCAGGGAAATGGTATGACAGGATGCTCAGCGATTTGGTGGGAAAAGTTTTGTGTCCTTCTATTTGGAGTACATTTAATGATGTGCTTTGACAGCAACAGAGAATCAGTAAACATAGTTGGGGGGGGGGGGCGTTTTTCTACTCGAAAAATTACATGTTTAAATTTTTGATTCCATTGAGAATATCCTTTGAAATACATCGAAATTTCTGTTGCAAGAGTTCTGCTCAAGAGAGTTCAATACTCGCATATGTTCAAGGACCATGCATCGCTGGTTCTTTGCCAATGAGCGGGAGGAGTGCGACGAGGAGGCCAAGGCCCGGGAGGAGGCCAAACAGGCGCTAGAAGAAGAGGCCAAGGAGAAGGAGCTGGTGACGCGGCCCGAACGCACCACAGAGTGGCCCTTCTGCGTGCTGTATCCGCGGCCGCTGCGGGGCAGCGAGTATATGGCCATCAGCGGCAATTGTGAATCCCTGGGCGAGTGGGACCCGCAGAAGGTGTTCGTGATGGACCGGAATGACTGCGAGCACAGCCTCGTGGCGAAGAGCTGCCACTGCCAGCGGAGGTACGAGGCGAGTGTGCTCATTCCGCGGAACATCGACATCCACTATCGCTACTGTGTGGTCGTGCCCGATGCGGAGACGGGCCAGATCTTCGTGCGCTTCTGGGAGTCGCGCCTGGAGTCGCGCGTCATCCGCACCTGCCAGAACATGCTGAAGGCCTGCGATCGCTTTGGCTATGGCAGCGAGCCGGCGGACACCGAGCGGATGGTGGATCGGGGCTGGGCCACCAGCGAGACCTACATCCACTTCAAGATCTTCAATGCGCCGTTCCTCTGGCAGCAGCAGGCCCCCCGCCTGCTCTACGTCCACATCCAGCCGATGTTCGAGAAGGAACAGATCTGCCCGGATGCCGATAAGGTGCCTGCCCGCACGCTCAAACGTTTCACAGCCTTCAGCTCTCCAACCGAGCAGCCGATCGACCAGAGTCTCCGCCTGGCCTACACGGAGGTGGCCAATCTGCGCCACCCCGAGAAGCTGCGCTTCCAGCCGCAGCACGGCGTCTGCTGCGGCCCGGAGGACATGCAGCTCTACCACTGCTCCATTGGCAATCCACTGGAGACGCACTACCGCCTCGATCTGTACACCTACGCCCACAAGGCGGGGACCGATGAGCCGCCCTACCACTACGGCTATGGGTTCGTGGACGCGGATCAGCTGGCGGCCAGCGAGGGGCATGTGCTGGTCTCCATCCTCTGTGCCTCCACCCACCGACCGCTGATCGAGATGTGCCTGCGCTACCTGGTCATCCGCCCGCTGGAGAACTTCAAGTGTGACATGCGGCGGACGTACGAGCGCTACTGGCGCCGCAATCGCCTGGCGATGGACATTGGCCATCGGGGATCGGGCGCCACCTACTGCCTCGGGGAGAACCTCGTGCGGGAGAACACGCTGTATGGCTTCAGGCAGGCGGCTGTGGCCAATGCCGACATGGTGGAGTTCGATGTGCAGCTCACACAGGACGCCCAGGTGGTGGTCTACCACGACTTTGTGATGAAGTTTCTGCTGCAGCGCTGTGCCAGCTACGAGGAGCTGCTCAACAGCTGCGATCTGCTGATCTTTCCCTTCGAGAAGCTCAATCGGTTGAAGCTCTTGGCGATGGGCGGCTGCAAGCGGACGAATCACATTGCCGTGCCCTTCGAGGCGTTCACCTACGAGCAGCTGACGCTGGTGCGGGTGCTGCGCTTTGCGGCCAACAAGGGGTACGAGGTGCCCTGCGATCGCATGCTGCACCAGCAGCGGCCCTTCCCCCTGCTGCTGGACCTGTTCGAGAAGGAGGAGGAGCTGCTGCCGCAGTCGCTGGGCTTCAACATCGAGATCAAGTACCCGCAGCTGGACAGCACCCGGCGCTGGGAGGAGGAGTGCTTCAAGCCCACCTTTGACCGCAACTTTTACGTGGACACCATTCTGGAGATAGTCCTGCAGCATGCCGGCAGCCGACGCATCCTGTTCTCCTGCTTCGATGCGGACATCTGCACGATGGTGCGCCTCAAGCAGAACCTCTACCCGGTGGTGCTGCTCACCGCGAATCCCGAGTGCCCCGTCCAGTACCTGGACAAGCGTGTCAGTGTCCTGGACAATGCCGCCCATCTGGCCCACAGCCTGGAGTTCTTCGGCCTGGCCATGCACACCAATACGGTGCTGCAGCAGCCGCACATTGGGCAGCGGCTCAACCAGCTGCACCTCCACGCCATCGTCTGGGGCAGCGTCAATGCGGACTTTCGGGTGCGCGACATAATGAAGAAGCACGGCGTGGTGGGCATCATCTACGATCGGCTGGCTCAGCTGGATCAGGTGGGGGAGGAGTTGCCGTGCGGCAATCTGTGCATGATAGATGCAGCACCCAGCCGAAAGATGCTGAAGGAAATTGAGGAGCAGGAGTGGCGCACCAAGTGCGGTTACAATCCCGAAACATTGTACTGAATGTTGTGTCACCCATATGCTCGTACTCGTATTCGTATTATTCGCCTTTTTCTATTGAATGTATTCGCCTGCTTTAATGGCCTTCAACGTGTGTGTGTGTGTGTCCAATATCTTGGCTTAGTAATTTACGCGCTCCACGCTCCATAAAGACGGAGGACATTACACGACTAAGCCGTGAATATCCCAGCAGTTTAAGCCACAGCCAAAGTTACGACAATTGTCAATACAGAGAGCGAGTGTCCGTGTCCGTGTCCGTGTCCTTACCCCTTTGAGGGACTCACCCCGGGCAATTGGCAAACTTTTTTCGCAAACATTCCAGGCACAGCCACAGGATGTGCGTCAAAGGAGATAAGCTCATGTGAACTATTGCCGGGAAGATAAACACAAAGGCAGGGCGGAGGATGCTCACCGAAAGGGGTTAGAGTTAGAGTTAGGGTCCAGGAGTCCTTTAGTCCTTTTAGTCCTTTTAGTCCGGTCAAACGACACACAGCCTCGTAAATGATATCCCATGGCGAATGGGTCTTGTCTTGTCTTGCCTTTATGGCCCGCTGCACACTTTAGCAACACTCGACGCGACGCGTTGCGACGCGTTGCTGGTCGCTGGATTGTCTTTGGGCTCAACCTCAACCCCAAACCCGTACCCTGCACGGGTATTAATATCCTTTTGCATATCCCAAGACTCAACTCTCTCTATGTGTCTCTCTGTGGGATGTTTGCTTGGTTGTTGTGCAACTTCCATCCATCCCATTATGCTATTTATCATAATTTTTCAATTTAACACTGCTGCGTACACATGGGACACAGCTACACCGATACACCTCAGCCTGGACATCCTTCTGTATTCTGGCTCTAGCCTGAAACTATATACTTTCAATGTTTACTTGCGCAAACATCCTTTGACGAACTTTGCCCATTGTCCAGGGAGTCCACTTTGACGGCTTAGCCGTACTTTCGTTTTTGCATTCTCATCGATTTCCTCCTTCTTCTGTGTGTGTGTTTGCTTTTTGCCCATCCCCATGGATATCCTGGCGCGTATCCCTATCTACGGAGACACACTCACTCACGTGGCCGTTAAGGATGACGTTATTAATGAGCATTTTGACACTTACGTCTTGACATTTGCACAGCTGGTCGTTTGTCTTAAGAAAGACTTTTGGCCATTGCAGCACCGATTGCAAAAAAGGTCAGCTACTGTCCCCACAGTTATCGTAGATTGTTTTTATTCTTTCTGTAAGCCATAGCTGCTGATGTCTGATATTTGAATAAAAGTATAATTGTGTTTGCATTGGGCAAAAGGTGAGTGAAATTTGGCTACCAATTGATTGGGTGGAATGCGTGAAAGGAAGTTAACCTTCGGTTCAACCTATGGGAAATGTGCAATATTAGTTTAGTCTTACCCTTTGTATTCTTATCAATTATATGCTGACCATTTGCATAAGTCAAGATTTACTTTGGAATATAAATACAGAGATTGATTGAGAGCTGTTATTTTGGGGGTAGATTAAAAGGTTACTCTCTAGTAGGATATACATAGATTTCAACCTAAGCCAATATGTGTAGAATTCATGGGCTGATTGTTGCCTTACTTTGGAGAAATGTTTAATTTTTGGTTCTAGAAAGCATTTAATTGGTAAGTAGGTTTTCTATGGAGTCAATCTTTGCTTAAACTAATAGTCAGTTGTAGTCAGCTCTAACCTTCGACTATTATACATTCAAAAATATAGCCAAATCCTTGCCCTCTATGCGCTTCCAAGTAAATCTCTCTCCAGCCTCCAATCAAATTAAAACATAAATTCATAGAGAGACAAAACAAACTTTCCTTAGAGGCACCGAACCATAACGAAACGAAATCCTTGCTGAGGCCCATCTACGACACTGACCAACGTCCAGTTTCAGCATTAGCACAGAGCCAGCTGTCTTCAGGGTTATCAAATGACCAACCCCACTCCACCATCCCACAGCCCACTCCACTCTCAACACCCTTTCCAGCCCATTGCATTCCCTTGGTGCAGACAGGGGCTGCTTGGCTGCGGGGATTTTGTTTGCCTTCAATTTGACTACAAACCATAATTTATCTTTTCAGACGTGTTGGTTCCTTCGGTCAGCGCGACAATGGTCGCTGGTCGTCAGCGTCAAGGATTATTGATTATGCAAAGTGCCTTTGCAGGACACAAGGCACAATGCCGAGAGAAAAACAAAGGGCTTAAGCAAAGAGAAGAAAGAAATCTCAAGCTGAGCGAGAAGGGGTTGCTACACAAAAACTGGACATTGGTCAGTGGAAATTATGAAATATTCTGACGAGCCACGAAAAAGTATCCCCTTACAGGATACTCGCAGAACGCGTGTGTTTTCGCTTATTAGAGAGATAATGGACAGTTCGTAGGGACTGAGTCTCAGTCTCAGTGTTAATGGTCAGTTTGGCTATTTTGGCATGGTTAATTAATATCCCGATCCCGATTCAGGCTCCTGCCGAGTGTGAGAAAGTTGCCACCTCCTCCGTATAGGGAGGCAAAGGTGAGACACCGAAAGGCTTTGGCTGCTGCTGACGGATGCTGATGGATTAGGGCGATAATTAATGATGCTTTGGACATACTGTCCATCGGTAAATGGAGCTGTGGCTCTCTATCTGGTTTTGGTATTATCACAAATTGACCAAGTAAATGCGAATGACCTTCGGTTCTCACCCAAAGGATCTTTGTGATCCGTGGAACTGTTGTAACTAATTTGAAACCCGATCGCCTCTAAGGTCTGCTTTTGAATCTTTAAACATATTTCCCCATCGATCTTTGGATCTATTTTTAGACTATTCAGTACGGAATTCTGCACTTTTAGTGATGCCAGAAGTGATGCAGAACTTCGATCTCTCTTCACTGTAATCTTCTTCAATAATTCCTCCATTTTATTCTCCACAAAATCATTTCATTATCAACTTGAAAGAACAAATTTCGTTCGAAAATTCATTCTCTTTTGTGTAAGCTGAAAATTAAAAAAAAAAAATCATCATTCACTGGCAAGAAAAACAAAATATTTTTCAGTTCATTTTTAGCATTATTAATTCCTACAAAAAAGCGGGGAGAAATGGTATCATCTTCAATCTGTTTCGTTTCAGAAGCTTTTTTTTCATCTTTTGCCTCTCCATACATATATAATATATACATACATACACACATACATACGTATACTATATAGACACAGTGTTGTTGCAGACAGTCGAGTTGATAAGAAGCATTTTGTTTCTTTTGAATGAGGCTGATAAGCGCCATTTAAAACAGAGCCACAGCGAGAGTCCAGAGACGAGGTCAATTGACCTGCTTTTAGGCAGAGACTTGCGCACATATGTACATATGTATGTATATATGTACATATGTATGTATGTAAATCCGTTCATCAGAACATCAGAGTCAGAGAGTTGATTTCCCTCTCAACGCTAACTAATCTGTCAGTCGAGTGTCTGTTTGTTTGCTGTCAATTTTCAAGCCAAAAAATGTAAACAAAAACGCGAATAGAAAAACATACTAAAAAGAAATATTCCACACGCTTCTAATTAATGAATAAATAGCACTTATTCGAGTACATACATATATATATACATATATCAGATTTTATTGTATATAATATATGTGGACAATCAACAGACGTCTGTCGCTTGCTGTTCTTCTTATCAACCACAAAGAGCATGCAAAATTGTTGTTTAAATAATGTCTTATGTGGAAAAAGCAGAGAGAGGCAGCAAGAGAGAGAGAGAGCGCGCGCTTTGAGATTATAATTTGTTAAAACTGAACTTTTGTCCTGTAACAGAGGAAAGAAGAGCATCAGACAGAGCATTCCCTGATCTCTGGCGACATCAATTTTTAGGGTGAACAATTTCAATTAGGTTCACGTTGAACCGCGATTGAGATTAACACACTCCAACACTTCCATATTTCCATTTCCAGAGACCTCTAGATCGATGCGATTCCCAAGCACAAAGTAATAGTTTCTTTCTGATAATGCAATTGTTGTGCAATCTGTGGGCATACTCGTATACACATATATATTTTACATACTGTAGTTAATCAGCGCTAAAGAACGGGCTACCACTGCGCACTACGCACCACTCACTATCCCACGCTACTAGCCAGCAAGACGACAATGCTGTTCATTGGAGGAACAATAGATGGATATTCATGCGGTTGTGTCTACCAACATTAGAAGCACATTAGGTTGCACCCCCCCCCCCCACCCGCCACCACTCACAGGAGCAGCGGAGGCGACACACATGCAAGCTGCAAGCAAGAGGCATTCAAGATACGGCGATGCTCGCTCGTACTTCAACCGATGATGACGATGACGACAACGGCTGCTGTTGAGGATCCAAACAAAGGCGCCTTTTGTTGGTATGGATGGATGGTTGGCTGGCTGGCTGGCTAGCTGGCTGCTTGGATGGATGGGTTCATGTCGTATCTGTTTCTTTCTCCTGGCCCTCTGGTCGCAACCGCAAATGACGCAAAATTGTCGCCAGCACACCACACCACACACACCCTCTCACACTCACACACACAGAGCATAGAGCAGAGAGAAATCTCTTGACAAGATAACAAGATGCATCTTTCAGATACGATGGGCCACAAAAATACCGTTTAATGAGGCTGCCCCGACACGACACGACACGACACGCAGCTTGACTATTTCTTAGATCTTGTCTCTAGAGAGGGAGTCGCTCACTCAAAGGATATTAGCCGGCTGCCTATGCTCATTGAAATCCATTTCATTCCCTTTCATTCTTCTTCCTTTTCGGGTTTCTCTGGCCATAACTCCTGGCACTTTATGTGCGTTCTTCCGCTCATTGTTTGACCACAAAACTGTCCAAGAACCCAGTCAATTTCGGGCATTGTAAGTGGTTCCTTCCGCCTGTTCGGTGGGTACATAAAATTCAAATCTTTAGGGTCTGCAATGTGCAGCGTAAGCAGAAAGGATTGATGGGTTAAGTAGGTTCCAGTAAGCACTGATAGGGGAGGGGTAGGGTACAAATTGATGTCGCTGCACTCCCCCACAAGATAATCGCTGAAAGGATAATGCAAATGAGGCACTCGAGACCCATCAGCAATAAAAAAAACAGCCTCACTTCATATGAATATGTAATTTGTGCCCAGCCATGAATAGAATCCTGCAACAAAGACACTCAGCACTCAAGTGGCCAGTTGAGGAGAGGCTTTTCTGGAGTATGGGAAAATGTGTGCAAGTCTATGAAAAGAATCAAAATTAAGTGGAAAGTTTTCAGCTCTACAGTTGAAAAAAAAACCTAATTCAAATGCGTTATAAACCATTTTTTTGTGCCATGACAACATATTAAATGAGTCTTAAGCCCTAAACAATGTGGTTTACACGCAGATTTACCTCCCCCATTTTGTTGTACGTTGAAAAGTTGAAGCGATTAGTGCAATTTAGCGAATATAATATGCGAAATTGCATGCTTCGACGCGTTCTCAATGGCACTCAATGCACTGCACACACAGCGACACCATGCCACATAGATAGTGCGAAAAGGGGCATTCCATTCCCGCTGAGCCACTTAATGTGGGAAAATTCTCGTCACTCGTCACTTGTCAGCACACGCCCACACGGCTGTAACTACCCTTCTCCGCAGGGTTCTCTGCTCATTGGATAAAAGTGTTAAAGTACAATGGACAATGGAACGGACACTTGGCAATTGTTGCAGATCGAGAGCGAGAACGAGAGAGAGATCCTTTCGAATGCGTAAAACTCAATGAACATTCAAGTGGCAGAGACACAGACAATGGGAAGGTGGCATATAAACAGGAGCAAAAAGAAGCGGCTGACAAAAAGGAGATACAGATACAGAGATCGTAGAGCTCATAATCCTTTCAATGCGCCACTTAAGCCGATCAGGCGTGGCAAACAAAAAACGAAGGAAGCAAAGAGGAAACAGAAACCCTTGCCCCCGAGTACAAGGACCCTACGCGTGCAGCCTCCGCTGGCATTCCCATTGTGGACCATTTAGTGTGTGCGGTTCGTCGGATGTTTAACCCATTTGTGTGTTAGGGTTTGCTCTGGTTCTCGACACACACAAATGAAACTGAAACTCCGACAAATTAGGGCACTGGCCTTTGTTCGTAGATGCCTTAGGTCGGTGCGGATGCTTTGTTTGCCCTTTATCCTCCTCTCTCTCTTGATCTCTCTCTCTCTCTCTCTGTTCCCTTTCTTAATGCGGCAGATCATAATGTTTGCATCGAAGGGTTGATCTTGTTGATCTTGTTTTTTAAGATCCCCTTCTCGCTGTGGCTGTGATTTATTTATTTGTATAGGCAGTGGCTATCTTGATTTGGGATATCCCCGAATCCGAATGCTGCTCCTTATTAAGGTTTGACTTTTGCACTCTCATCTTAGGTCTTTGCTGCACGTGCCGCAGAGAGAGAGAGAGTGAAATGTGAATTGGGAGCTTTCTACGTAGCGTAAAAGTGCTCCAAGAACAGCTTCTCCTTCTATTAAATGCAGGTATAAATGTAATCATAATTCCAACTTTCGCTGCTACGCAAATTCTCCATTAGGCTAATTACGCAAACATCTATGATACGTTTACTTTTAGCTGAAAGATTGAAATGCAAAACCTTTTGTCGAACACCAAAAATCTGTTGATTGATGGGCCCATTGTGCGGGTTTGTCAGTTGCGCTTGGAGTTATGCAAAAACCAATTGTCTGGGGCGCACATCACCTCACCTCACATCACATCGGATTCGGATTACACCTGGTCTCTGGACCCAGGGTCCAACGACTGACAGAGCAAACAGATTATTTTCATAAATTAGATTTTATTAATCATTAAGACGACAGCAGCAGCAGCAGCAGCAGCAGCAGCAGCAGCGGGCGCTTGAGGTAATTTTCAAGACGGCATTCGAAAACTCTTTGCTGAAGGACAACGGGTGCTGGCGAAAGGGGTGCTGGCTGGCAAAGGATGTGTGTCTAGGGCTTACAAACTGGACATTGGTCAGCGCATTGGTCAGTCACGCACGTAATTCCGGCATAACTCGCATCGGGACAGCGACGTTGAGCAGCGGCCAACGGGATAGGCAGAGTTCAGAGGTCACCACCGTACATTTTCTTGTTTCTTCTCACAGTCGGGCAGATAGACTGGACAGCAGGAAACTTAAGACGTTTTCACGATGAATTTTAATGATTTTTATATTCAAATGAGTTTTGCGCGTTGCTGCAACCCGTTTGCCCGGTTTCCCTTTTGCACCCAGGGGAGTGTCTCAGTATCGCAGGACAGTGTCCCGCAGTCGTATCCTGCTGACGGCTGGATTGGCTCACGGTCAAGCTCTGCTCTGTGCGAATCTCTTCCAAAATGGCCAACGTAACTGTGACCCCTTCCCTTCGCTGCCTCCTGTCCAACTCTTTGTTGTGTGGCCTCGAACAAAGGGTCAACTCGAAAGGGCAACAGTTGATGTTTAGAGCGCATGTGTTAAGGCGCTGGCATGGGTGGCCATTTTGTGCCAAGGAGCTCTGCACATCAACCAACCGAATGGTAAGAATCAACATTTTGTGGCAGAAGCACACAACATAAAAAAGAGGAAATAATTTACCACATAATAGGAGTAGCCACGAGTATTCGTCAGTCTTTGTTTATATATTTGTGAGTCCCTCTGCCAAAGCCTTTTAGGAATCAAACCTCAGATTAATTATTGTATTAGTGGGGGGTGCTGGAGATTCTGAAGCGGAAGTTCCCCAAAAGAAATTATTATATCCGGTGGAGAAATACACACGAATATTTCCTCATCCATAAAGTGTTCGGTCTGAACTTTGTCGCCGCCTCGTGTGCCCCATTAAAAGTGTAATTCATAACTTAATTTAAACGGTATTTGGTTGGGCTTACAAATGAAATTTTCTTTGGTTTGTTTAACTGCTTTTTAACGGCCGACCCAACGCTCTTTTTATGGCCACCACTTGACCAGCAGCGGGCAGCTCGCCTAGGTGGCTTTTTGTGACACCTGCAGCTCTATTTTTGGGTGTCCAGATTTTAAGATCTCGCTGAAGTTGTCACTGCCTGCTGCAGTTATACACTTTTGATCTCAGCCGACTTCTTATCGGGGGATTCTACGCTCTTGCTATCTGCCATTTGCAGGTAGTGGTGCACTTCCGGAAGAAGTGTTGCCTCGTTAAAAGAAAAACCCCACTTTTAATGAAGATAAATCGTAGTAAAGTCAAGCAACAGTCCCACAGATTGAGCAACTGTTTGGGTTTGAAATTTCACCTTTTGACATCAGCGCTGCATAAGCTACAGGGTCCACATACAGCCGAAGCATCCTGAACGGTGACATTTAAATTAATAAACTCCAGGCGCGTAACTGCAGTCAATTATTCGGCCGAAAATATCCTGTTTCCAGCATCCAGCAGCATCCAGTTTCGGCATCATCATCAGCATCTATTAACACTTTCCACGGATACTTGAACTACGTTTGGCAGTTGCTCGCTTCGGGGCAGGCACAGCATTCTGGGCACTGGGCTATGGGTACTGCGTCCTCTTGTTGTGTTTTTGTAATGCTTTATAATTACACCATCAAGTTGACTGATGACACGGAATGAATCTTTGTCGCTGCTTCCCTTACACAACACGCACACGAATCTGCATAAATTCATAATTTTTCTTCGGCACCCCGAGTACGGGATACAACCCTTGCCCGGTTTAGGGATACTTCGACTTTCCCCTTGGATTGGAGAGCTCTTGTTGTTCCTTTGTAGGAAAATGAGCTCACAAGGCAAAGTCCTAAAGGCATTCAATCAATATATAATATATAGATTTCTTTATTTAATTTTCTTCTTTAAAGAACTTTGATTTCTCTTGAGGAAATATACATTTTTATCTCCAATGATTTTATTATTAGCAGTTGCCTGCTTCTGGCTGCCAAAAACCCAATTGAACTGTGAGTGGTGACCATTGACTGGTCTCTGATCGGATCCATCCGGCCCGGCCCGGCCATATGCTCTCTGCTAATGCGCTTTCAGCCTCGATCTGTCATGCGGGGACAATCGGAGGTGTCAAAATTTTTGACACTTCAATTTCTTCGTCGCAGAAACACGGAGACAAATGAGCAGCGCGTGTGTTTCCTTATTGCATTACGAATACATGCGAATATGTATGTCCTGCCAGGATGAGGCTCTCACTCCACTCCACGGTGTGTAGGTGCAGCCGTCGTCTGTCAGACGCGTCTTGTCATGCATCAAACAAAAAATAAGAAGAAAAAAATATATATGAAGAAAGGAAAATGGAAAAATGGAAATGGGAATGAATGAAAGTCAGAAAGGGAAGCAAGTCAAAGCAAACAGAATGAAATGGCAGCGGAGAAAATTAAATTGAAAATTTCAACACTGAAGGAGCAACAGCAGGAGAAAGCCAAGGGGGCAGGGGCAGGGGCAGCAGCAAGAGGATGCCAGCCACCAGGTTGCCACAGTTGACTCTTTTGATAAACAAACAGACAGAGGACAGATGGACAGACGGATTGCAAAAATGTTGATTACAGCCAAACGAAGGCAAAAAGCAGCCAAAGGAAAGAGCCAGCAACAGCCACCAAACAGTGGAACCAACGGCACACGGCGACACATGAGACCGCTGCTTCCTTCCGCCTTTGAGTCGCAGCCGCAAAAGAACATGCGCCAAAAAAAATATACAACGAGCTAAAGGGAAGTTTTTGGCTTTGCGATGAACGAAGCTGGGAATACCCTAACAGAATGGAGTACTTATGGAGAGCTTGAGGCAAAGTCTGAGACAACTGAGTAGAAAATGATTGGCATGGAAGCAGACACGCAAAGGGCTATAGCTATAGCCTACGAATCCTGATAAGATCGCTTAAGGTTCTTCTTTCACTGGCTGGCAAACACCTGCTCAAAGCCATAATCCCCACCACATAGAGTATAGCTAGCTAAAAAGCAGCACAGGAAATGAGAGAGGAGCAGAAATATGGAAAAAAAATGAAATATAAAATCCATTCGCGAGTCGCAACTTTTATGTGTACCAGCGGATCCATGTCAGTGCTTGGCTTTTGTGATATCTGGAACGAGTTGTCAAATAAAAGGAGGCAGGCAAAAAACAAAAAAAATAGCAAACCACCAGGAGCTGCTGGATCATTGACTTGGCTGGCTGCCATCAAAATGGCGTCTCGCCGGGGCAGGACTTTTACAGAAAAGCTGCACGAAAATCGATGTGGAAAAGTCAGCTGCGGGTGCTGCTGGTGTTCATGCCTCACCTGTCGCCAGGACATTTTCCAGCTAAAACAAACACACAACAAATTTTAATCAGAAAAAAGAGAGCAGCAGAGAGAAAAACTACAAATCACATTTCCTGTGGTAACGTCAACTTCCTGTTTGGCATGGAAATCTCCTAGTCACTGTTTCACACGGTGCCACAGCCGCAGCCGCAGCCGCAGCCAGACAACCGCTTTGATGTTGCATGCAACGAACGCTGCGCTGCGGTGCGTCTATTTTCCGCTGTGTGTCATTTAATTGTCAGTCAGTCAAGGCAGGCAGTCAGTCAGTGCTGCAGTCCTGCAGTCAAGTCAGTCAACAAGGTAGCCCCGAGTCCGTCAACTTGGTCAGTCATGCACTCAATCAGTGGCAGGACACTCCACGGTGGCAAGGATAACAAACCCTTCACCCTATCGGCCGCTGCACACCCCCCCCCCCCCACCCGGTCAATGAAGTGCAGTTCTCAATTGTGGGCGTCGCGCACCCTCCACGGAAGTCGAACTTCCTAAGCGGAACTCCCCGCATTATCCTTCTATGGGAATGCTCTCCCCATCGCCACTGCAGCAGCAAACTTTGTATTCAGCTGTGGCTGCAGTTCCTTGTGGTTTATGGTCGCTGCTCCTAATTGTTGCAGTTAGTTGCGTGCTGTGACTGCATCTATTTAATAATTATTTCGCAGCGAAAACATTTTGGAAACAGATTGCTGCGAGCGTGATAAGAACTTTCTACAGGGGCACAACAACATTGTCGTGCTACAGAAAGTGAAGCTGTGGACAAAACTAAAGGGTTCTGTTAAGAAAATTATTTGCAGGTTTGTTTATGTTTTGCTGTGAAAATTAGTGCCTCATGATCGTAAGTACTAAGATAAGTTACAGGTTTCTGGATAAAGATTATTCTGTTACATTGTTGCTTGACTTACAGGGCGCTTTGGGATGAATATTAGGATAGTTTGGGGCGTTCTCTACCAAACAATTACTTCTCTTACTCCTCCTCTATTATTAATTCTCACTCTTCAAGCAGAAAGATGGAACTGCCAGAACTATGGGTCATTCTTATTTATATTTATATACTTTCTTCCATTTTAATATTGAAAATATTCTATTAAAGTTATGTAAGGGGCACCTATAATCTTTTCCTATAAGTTGAACACCTCATCATTAGTTAATCCCACTTAACACCAAAAACCACACTGCACCTGCTCCCACACAACACTCGCCATCCCACCCACACCACACACGTTTCGTATCGCCTGCGGTACCACCAACTAAGAAGCTGCTTAGCAGAAATAAATCTACCATAAAGATGCCTGACATTATTCAAAATATACAGAATACCGAAACTACAGAATTCCTCAAATGCCTGCAAAGAAGATGGACTGGAGTTGGGTGGATGGGGCAGGAGCTGGGGCAGGGGCTGTGGCTGGAATTTGAGAATGGAGAACTGGAGTTGGACAGTGGGATAATACCAAGGATGAGGATGGGCAAAAAAGGCCATAAAATTGAATGTCAGACGTGGCAGCAACAGTCGAAGAGGCAGCCACGACGAGTGGATCGAGTGGAGCGTGGAGGCATAAACGACTTCATTTTATCTTAATGTGCTAATAAATTTCCCAAAGACGAAATCTCTGCCAAAAACCAAATAAATTTACTAATACCAAAATTAACACACGCACAGAGGGAGCACACAGACATGAGGGGGACGACATGAGAGGCATGCCACCAAAAACGGGAAAATGAAATGGAGCGCCAAGCAGTTGACTGAGTGGCATGTGTGGAATCGAAGAAATGCAATTAAGGCAGCCAAATCATCTGGAGAAGCAGTCCGGGAGGGAGTTCTTCGACTGGAGAGGGAGACGAGACGAGACGGACCGACCCGCATGATGTCTTAAGTGTTTAAGTAGCTAAACGCCTGACAACCGAAGAAGTTATGGCCCGGCCTGCAGCTTCAAGTTGGCGCGTGCTCCACTGGGTGCTCTCTCCCACAATCCGCATCTAAAGTATTCTGTCAACACAGGGGAACGGTAACGGGAACGGGAACGGGAACGGAAGAAAAAGGATGGATACCGAAAAGATCTGCGTTTGGTTTCGTCTGTTGTGATCGACACTTGAGACTTGTGCTGACAATGTGCCACCCCACCCTCTCTACTCTCGCTAGGAACAAAAGAGAAATTCCCTTAAATTGAATGGATGATTCCTAAAAGGGTTCATGTGGCCTTGTGCTCATAAATTTGATAATGCTCAAGTGCGTGGCATGGCACCTGAGTTCGAATCGATCGATGGGGGGAAAAGCAATTCATTCGAATGGTTTTTCAAATTACATAAAGTTGATATCTCAAGTTTAATGATCATTCGATGGAGAAATGCAATTTATATGACATTTATGACTGCAACAGCTGAGGATATAAAAAAGATGCCAGAACTTTTCACAGATACTCGTAATATATGTAGAATTTTTCTCCGTTTCATTCTCTGCTCAAAGATTAACGGTCAGTTTTATGCAATTTTTCTTATGCCCTTTTCTTTGGGCAGCCAGCCACCCGGCTGGACGCGCCTTTCAAGCAGTTGCCACCCCTAAAAAGGGTCTCGCCCCAGAGTGCCGTATAGCATAGCAGTATATATGCAATCTCATATGCATTATTTTGCATGTCTAGCAATTTAAGCAATTCATGCGTAAAGGTCAAAAGATCAACGTTGACAGAGTTGTGAGGCTCTGAGGGGTACTGTGGTGCTGCTTGGCTGCTAGGGGGGCAGGGGAACTGAGGGAAGTTTTTCAATAGAATTTCTCGAGTTTTTCTTACGTTAATGCTCTGATTTCCTTTTGCTGCATTTGCATTTTGTCCATTGTCCAGTCCGCTGATTAGGCGTGAAGTTCGCATTTGAATAAGAAATTTCCACATCGGGTGGGGAGTGCAGTATTTTTTGGGTTGACAGAATGCATTTGTGCACATTTCTGGCGGGAAAATGGAAAGACAGTGTTTGCCTAGAGGAAGGAGTAGGTAATGGCATTTATTTTGTTGCTAAGAAAATAAGGAGAATGGAATGTTAGACCCATTTTTCACTGTCCTAGAACTTAGATATTAATAAGAGCTTCCAAGCTAATTTTAAGGTATTTATTAATAGTATTAGTGAGCTATTTATGCTTTAAAATTATCTTATTTGTATAATTCTTAGAAAATGAAGTAGCACTTCAGTCTGTGCTGCATTTCTGCCTGTGATCATTATTGCATATCTTTTTCATGATTCTTTAATATTTGCTCACACTCAAACATTAATTCCATTACAAATTTCCCTCCTCTATACTCATCTTATGTGCCAGAAGTTTTCCCCTTAAAAAAAAACAACACCCAAAGAGGAGGTCAACATCCACTAATTAAGGTCACTTTCCTACCAGCTTGCGAGACCATCAATTTTCGCTTGAAAAAACAGTCTTGCAACACGTTCCGCCTTATTATGACCATGCGAACAAAGAACAATAAAAAAATAGAGCAAAAACCCCTGGGGAGGGTAGAAAAAAGAAGTAACACTTAAAAAATTTGCAAACATGTTTTGCATACAGCAAAACCGATCATCAAATATTCACACAACGGGGGAAAAAGAGCGAAAATCTTTTGGGTGAATTTTCACCCAGATTCAGCAGCACCCAAAGAAAAGAATCTTTTGAATGCAACCACCAAAGGCACACGGCGCACACACGAAGAGAAGAGATCTCCAGCTGCTTGTGAGACGAGACGAGACCCACGTCACGATCTCGATGCGATCACGGGACGGAGCTATCTTTTGTGCACACAACTGGAGCGAACAAATGCGAGTGCGAGTGCGAAAATCTACCCCATAATCCGGCAAGAAAAATTCCAAATTAAACTTACCCAAACAAAGGAAAAACGAATAGGAAAGAGGGTAGCAGGAAAAAAATTCAAATGTTTATTTGCGTATCGAAATGTGCAAATTTTTCAATGTTTTTCCTTGCATGAATATTCATAAATCTTTTCCTTATTTTTGGGTAAAAGTGAATTTAAATTTCAATGGATGGGGGGATGCATATGTACATATATCTAGTGAAAGTCTCAGCTATGTATGATAAATACTTCCGTTGGAGGCCTTAACAATATCCCCCACACACACAACTTGATTTATTTTATTTGCTTTGACATCACCTGTCCGAAAGTCGCAGCAGCAATAATTGGTGTCATAAAAGTTAGTTAAATCATATTTTGGATGTCAGTCAGAATCGGTGACATTCCCCAAATTAGAAGGCAACTCCATTGCGTGCTGATTGCCTTGGCCATTGTTCCGATGACACGCCAAATGGTCTCTGTTTCCATAGTCCATAGTCCATAGTCCCACCTGTCAACCTAATGGATAATGGCTCTTTGCTGCTTTGCTTCTCTGTTGTGTCTCGTGGCCCTGTTCATGGCCCTGTCCTGTCCTGTCCCCTGATGTGTGCAAACACACAATTACGTACCGTATGACGAGGGCGTGTCAGGTGGCGCTTGTGGTCTATATAGGGATTGGGCATGCCGCCCCATCGGAGCAAACAATAATCACCAATTTACAGCTCGTCATCGAGTCGGGTAAATGGCGACAACGTAATGTCATTTGATGTTGATTTGTGATTGCTGCTGCAATTATATGTAAATTAATTATGGGGTCTCAGCGGTTTAGGGCATGCTTTCGGTTTAGCTCTAACCAAATGTAAAAGATACTTCCTGTGGAGATGGGAACAACAAGAAGTTTGGCATGCAAATTGACAAGACTTTGACTGCGCCCAGACAACTCTCGAAAGCCTCTCTGCTGTAAGTGGCAGAGACAACTCAATGAGGTCTGTAAATGTGTTACGCTCCAACGGGGATTGAGGACTGTGGACTGCCCCAGTGGGGCAGACACATCCCAGATACAGATACAGCAGGAGATGAAGATGCAGATGCAGATCTGCAGTTGCAGATACAGTTGCAGCTGCCAGAGCGATCGAAGTGGCGCGATCATGTGCAGATTCTGTCTTCTCTCTGTGTCGTTTTTCTGTTGTTTTTGTTTTGGAAGCTTTGTGGCTGGGGGGGATCTGGAAGCACTTGACATGAAGAAATAATTCCATTGAGTTGGCAACTATGTCAGGAATCTCAAGCGAGACAAAATTAGACAAGAAGCGTGATTTACGGAACCCTTAAAGAGCAAATGCGATGACAATGTCTGGATGTGGATGTGGATCTGGGTCTGTGAAGCACATGTGCAAATGGAGCCAAGAGGCGGGACCTGATCAACGCTTCCCTTTTGCCACAGAGAACATTGTGATTTATGGGTTTGGAATCGATTGGCCTGAAAACTCCAAGACATACGTACGTATAGTCAGAGCAGAGCAGAACAGATCAAAGCAAATCAAAGGGACAGACAGACAGACAGATAAACTTTATGCTTTGGTAATTTTATATGCTTGATTTTGAGCAACGCTCATCGATCATTGATCTTGTGACGGTGACTGTGACTGTGACTGTGCCTGTGATCATCGTCTTGGGGTATTTCCAGACAATAAAAAAACAACACACACAAATTTGTTTTTATGTTACCTATTTAACAGAGAGAGATCAGACCCTCTGCGACTACACACACGCCTCTTTTTCAGCTTCCGCGTCGCGTTAATGTTTTGTGGTTTTGCCCAATAAACAAAATTTTGTTTACAAAAAGTAAAGTGCTGAATGGGCATGACAAAGCCACTCATTTCTATTCACACCTGGTCCCCAAACAAGAACTACTACAATCTGGAGTATAACGAAAGAGTTGTGCCAATAATTTACCATTAAAATAGAGACACAGTGGGGAATGGGATGTGATGGGATGCCTTTCCCCCACAAATGCAAATTAGTACAGCTATATAAATTGATCTCCTAATGAATAAGAAACCGAAATCACATTTCGTAAATCCCCCCCAAGCAATGCGTAATTTATTCTAAGCAAATATCTTCCCCCAAAAATACAAAAAAATAATCAAATTTGCATTAACTAAGAGACTTTAGATCGCACGAGATCGCTGGAACCTGTTTTGTGGGGTTCATTGTTTGTTTGTTTCGTCATTGAATGTTTGTTTTTTTGGGCGATTTGGGAGAGTTTTGGAGCCGAGCACAATAGCCGGGCCGTGCCGGTGTGGGGATTCTTTGCGGTTTGCTTGATCATATTTAGTCATCATTCTACGAGCAGAACTGGTTTCCCTTTGGACGTCGCATTTTGTGGCGATTGTGTTCTTGAATTCCATTAATATCGAGACGATAAGTGCTAGAACGAATGTTCGACTCTGGTCCCAGTAGCGTTCAATGTGGAGGAGCCTATAAAAGCCGCTCTCAAGTGCCGGCTAAATATCAGTTAGAACGGAATCTTCATCGTTGGAGGAAGTTACCAAAATTCAAAGTGCGAAAATGCGTTGCGTGTTATTGTTTGGCTTGATCGCCTGTCTGGCGTGCCTGTCTATGGCCTGGGGCCAGGAGGAGTCGGCCATCGATCAGGATCTGTCGCTGTCGCCTGTGGAGCAGGGCATCGAGCAGCCCGTCGAGGGACAAGTACGTGCCAAGCGTCAGTTTGGCTTTGGAAGTCCCTTCTATGGCGGTGGATACGGTCGCGGTGGCTATGGTGGATACGGTGGATACGGTCGCGGTGGCTATGGTGGCGGCTATGGTGGCGGCTATGGCGGAGGCTTTGGTCGGCCCTATGGAGGTGGATTTGGACGTCCCTATGGCGGCTATGGTGGTGGCTTTGGAAGCCCCTATGGCGGTGGATTCTATGGCTAAATTACTTTGACTACCAATAAACAAAAAGCGGAATGTGTGACAAAATCCATGTGTGTTTTGTTTCTAGAGGCGGGAGATCTGTGGAGCAGCCCCCGAAAATTATCTCCAAACTTGACCTCGTCTATGGGAATGTGTGTGACCCAAGACAGCGGACGTGAGAGGGCGAGAGCGAGGGCGAGGAGAATGCTGCTGGGGAATATTTTAAAAATAAATAACACAAAATCTCCATTTATTTATTAATGTATGCTCCAGGTCGCAGCTTCCTTAGATATGCATACGTACTTATTTTGGGTTCTCCAGCGAATGGTGGGGGTGGTGGTGGGGATGAGGTGCTGTTGGCTTATGTTCCCCGAGCTGTCACGATCTTTGTTTGTTTCCCTCCCCTGGATGTGTGTGTGTGTGTGTGTGTGGGAGTGCTTTTGGCTTATGGCTTTACAGTTTTGCAGCAATCATCACGTACGATTGTCATAATTATCATTTAAATTTTTTATTAGCTGAACTAAAGCCATGGGCCAGGCCAATCTCTGCGCTGTCTGTCGCTCTGCTGCAACTTGGCTTGGCTGTCTGTGTTAAGGAAAATAAATATTTAAATCTTGTCACTCGCACGGCAGATACAAAGCTGCAGAAAGATGGATATTTTTTTGGTGGTTTGTTTCTTCCTCTTGGAGTCGTCTAATCAAGTTAACAATTATCCTTGGTCGCTGCCACTGCCACATCCTTGCTAATCAAATTTTGTGGCATCTGTGTTTAAGTTGCCATCGAATTTTATTAGATCACCTCAATGATGTATTAATCCCCGCTAATCAGCATGAAAGGCCCAGCAAATTAGCCGCCAATGCCCGTAGATGTTTATCGGTAGATGGGCTTATGTGTTTATGGTTTCGGGGTTCTGTTTTCTGGTTCGGAGCAAACAAAACGCCCAAACTAAGTAACCCTCAGACGCCCTCGCTTAAGGTCTGTGACTGGTGCTCTATGGCGGGGTGGTGGGGTGGTGGGGTGGTGTGCCAGTCATTGTTTAATTGTCAATAGACATCGGCTTCTATCAATATCATAAAAGCTAATAATTCTCGGTTGGCTGAACCATCCATCCTCCCCCTTGGCTATGGCTATGGCAATGGCTATGAATGTATAATCCCTCCCCTCCCGCTCCCCCTCCCACCCACCGGATATGCTCAATCAAAGCTCAAAGTGTGCGTGCGAGGGGGGAAGTCGGAGCACGAGTGGGCCTGTCTGTAGGTGTGAGAAGGCCTCAACCTCAACCTGTCGTGTCTGTCGTTTTTGGGGGTGGCTCATCGCATCGCATTTCATTCATCATTTTTCGCCTTTTCAACGCTTCAGCTTGCTTGCAACCCTCCTTCGGGGCACAGGAGACCGAGCAGGAGCAGGACTCTTGGACATGCTTCCTCTCTAACCTCTGGCATGGCATATCCTCTCACAGCACACTCCTCACTCTACCCACTGCCCTTACTGTGGGTAGCATGTTTTGATATTAAAATTGCGTAATTATAATTAACCACATGTGTGGGGAGAAGAGGACAGCGGATGGCGGATAGCGGGGATGCGGTTTAGCATGTCCTTTGACTGCTTCCGTTCCACATGCCACACAAAAGCCAAGCCGTTTAAAGTTACTTCCAACGGCCTCCTGTGTGTGCCACGTGTGGTGTAAGCGAGCTGTGTGCTGTGCCCCCCATGCCTCTGGGGCATAATCCATAACTTGGCGAACTGTCAGCCAATTGATAAAACTTTCAGTTCACTCACAAGATAATTAAAAAATGGAAATTTTTATTAATTTTAATTGGCATGGGGAAGGAGATTGGGAAAGGGTTCTGTTGGGCGAAGGATTGCGTCGCTTTGGGCCATCAAGAAAGAGTGAAAGAGAGTAAATGGTTATGGGAAAAATACATAATATTTAGCTGCAGAATCTGGTCAGCTCTTCTGTTAAGGAAAAGAATTTGAAGAGTTTGAAGAGCATGAAATTCCACTACCAAACTTTGTGCCCCCTCTTAGCCTTCAACTTTTACTTTTTCCTATCGATAAAGCTACAGCCTACCCACCCATCCCATACATACATATATCATCTAATGCTTGTGGCCCACAAAAATCTCTAATTGTAATTAAGCATGGGAACAGTGGAAGAAACAGGGGAAACAACGAATAACCAAAATATGTACATAATGTGGCCAATAAAATTACTGTGAGTCCCGAAAGCATTCACTGAGGGAGCAGCAGCAGCAGCAGCAGCAGGAATACGAGTAGGAGTTGCACTCCAGAGACACAGCCACAGAGATCCAACAGATGAGAATGGGAATGAGAATGGGTATGGGAATGGGTATGGGTACGGGAATGGGAATGGGTTTTGGGGCGATTACAAACGTGTTGCCATTAGTTAACTTCAGCTTTGATTGATTTCAATTAATCTTGGACGCGTGTAATTAATCATTGAACACTTTAATATGGTTAACAACTCTTGACCAAGCAACGGTTAAAAAGGTTCAACGAGAGCCACAGCGAACAGGCCAAGCCGAAGACAGACAGACACAGCCACAGACACAAGTCTTTTGGCTTTGGCAACACTGACAAAGTGACTGACCACAAAAGTTGGGGAGGAGAGAGAGGCTGGGAGAGATGTCTGTGCGGTTGCCAGGGAAGCCGCCGTCTCTAAGAAAAATGGCCAAGTTTGGAAAATGCGTTGGAGTAATAGTCGGTAACGAACCGAGACACAGACACATAGATTTCCATAGCCACACAGCGGTCTTGAGATTCAGTCGCTGTCGAAGGTTTAGACTCTGTGCCACATCGCCAGTCTGTGCCTCAGCCTCTGCCACAACCTCAGATCCAGCTACAGCTACAGCTACATCTACCATTCCATCTCCTGCCGCTCCACCATAACTACATACAGCTCCAGCTTCAGCTTCAGCCCCCGACTAATTGTACTTAGATTTCGCGCCACTTTGGGCAGCTTTTGTGGTCATGCCAACAACGTTCATGGGTCCGTGGAAAGCGGTTCGCGGTTCGCGGTTCGCGATTGATCGCTATCAATGCCGATAACTTATGGTCGCAGCTCGCAGACTGAGGCACACATGAACCAATGGACCAAGCGAATCCATCCATCTATGTGGCACATTTGACTGCAACTCACTTTGATTATCTATCCTGAGCCGCTGCTGGGGCACTCGTTCTCGTTGCGCATTGATTTTCCCAGGCTGAACAAATAGCTGGGAGCTGATTTTGGTTTTTGTGGTAAGCGATACATGGAAGGTGTCATTACTGCGGATCGTCGCGGGGCCTCGACTTTGCTCTGCATTAAATGCAGGGATCAGAATAGGGGCTCGACTTCGCTGGTATGACTGGGGAAGCTGTGAAATGCTTAGGGAATACAAGACCCCATTCTTGGGGGCACAAAGGAAACCATCCATCGGGAAACCAATTGAACGAATTTCACACATGGGCGCTAATGAATTTAATGAAGTCATTTTTCTTTAACCGATTTACAAAACTACTTACAACCGAGTGTCAGTCCGCCTCTGGGCTCTGCCCCTGCCTCTGGGGCACTGAGAACAAGCGAGTTCATAATTTTGCATCATTAATCATGGGCCTTAACAAAGAGATCTCGGCCATCTACCGATCCAATACCATCCGATACGATTGACAGCTACCAAAAAAAGGGGGAAAGTAATTTAGGCAGCCCCATGTCCGATGTCCGCTGTCCGCTTCGATCTGCTGGAGATTTGCCGCTGAGAAATTAAAAAACAATTGTTAATTATTAAATTTTAAATTTTACACTTTGCCACAGACATCATTTGATGTTCATTTCGTCGGTGGTTACTGTGGGAGCTGCTGCTACGTGTATCGGGTTCGCTGTGGAGTGGGCCTGGGGAGCAATCTTTGTGGCTCTGCCCGACACCTCGCTGATGAGATCATTCATCAAAACCTTAACCTGGCCTCAACGACTGAAATGAGTTGCCATTGTTTGTGAGGGCTTTCATGGCGCAGAGGAGCGGAGAGTCTCCTGCTTGTTTTGGCATGGGCTTGGGGTTTGATTTTGACTGCTCAATTATCACATTGATGGGGTCTGCATGAGCAGAAGACCCGCACTGTGGCTTAGGGAGGTTATTAACTGGAGTTTGGAATGACTGGGAGATGCAGAGATATTCAGAGGACTGAGTGAGCGTTGAAATGCATGGCTAAGAATTATTTGCAGTGTAATTTGGAAAGTTGTGAGCCTGTTTCCTGTCTCTTATATTCAGCAACATTTTCAGCTTTCTTTCTTTAATTTTCCTTCATTTAAAATACTTTTTTCTCCTTTACTTACATTCAATTTCCACTCTAAATCCCAACCATTTTCAGCTTATGGAAAACTCAATATTTCTGTATTGTTCTACTCGAAACTAAGCCTAAATTGCGTTTTTCTTTTTCTGATGACCAACACACGGGACATCGGGGGGGGGGAAATGCGATCAAGACCGCAAAGCGTTGCGCTTCATTAAAATCGGATTAAAGAGCGGCCCGAAGAAGTCCTGCCAAAGGACAGCCGCTGACCAATGTCCGAGTGTTTCCCACGCTGCAACCAGAACTGACTGTAAATCTTCGAGCGTCTTCTTCGGGTCTTTCCGTATGCAAAAGTACGCAAATCGCTCGCGATGGAAATGGTAATGGAAATGCGTACAAAATCGACCCAAAATCCACCCCAAAACGGCGTCCCCGGTGTCCAGGTAATCGGGGTGGACAAGCGGAACCCTTTTTGGCGCTGGCCATAAAATTGTGTAAAATTTCATGAAAATCAAGCAGAAAATTTCATACGGACTGGACAATGTCCATAGGACCAAAAAGGAATATCTCTTCCAACGGGGGTTGCTGCTGCGATCCGAACTTTGTCAGTGGCGAAAGAAGAAACCCTAGAAGAAGGAACTGCAAACACACAAAGGTTACGACGGAGAGGGTCAATGTCTGCTGGACACTCGAACTCGAGTTCAAACTGCTACCTGGGCACACGCAGCCAACGCACAGCACAGCATCAGCATCAGCATCTCCGCATCTCATCCAGATGCAGTCGCCCAGTGATCTTTCTTATTGTTAACGCTGCCGCCTCTGACCTTTCGCTGTCTCACGCAATTAGGCAAAGTTTTTGAGGTCAAAAATATATATTCCATTTGAATATTTTGCATTAATCTTTTTGCATTCCCTTCCCCTCCCCCCTTGCATTCCCTACGATGTGGCAGACCTCCAGCGCTTGATTTGAATATGTGCTAATGATTTGTGACATGTTTCGGTTCAGTTCGGTTTTGTTCTGTTTCAATCCCCAAAGTAAAGGCTCTTCGGCCCAGCTTTTATGGCGAATGTTTAATTCATGGAACCCATCGGAGAGCCCACCAGACACATAAATAAAGTTGGGCATATTGGCTGGGGGAGGGGGTTCGTTCGTAGTCGCTTATACTAAAAAATTAAAAGGGGGAGGCTCGCATGTAATTACACACACACAGCCATACATACACAGGGGCAGAGACACATGTGTGAGGAGCAGTGGGTGACCTTTTGACATGCGCTCTCGAAATACATTTCGAGTGGAGCACACACATGGCCACTTTTGCGCTCCCCTACAACATCCAACTCTCCATACATATGTACATACATACATACATATATATTCACTGACATATAGACTCTGACTCTGTGCATTATATGGCCAAAACGAACCCTTAACTGTTCTTTTTTTGGGGGGTGGGGGAGCGCTTGCATGTCAAGGAGCATATTCCCTGGAAATCGTTTGGCTTCAATGCAATTCCAAAATGGACAAACACAAGACACAATAATTGCCAGCACATATAATTGATTCGGGGGAAAGGACTGTATACATATGAATCTATATTGTAAGATATATTTGGATGCATATAGAAATTAAAGCGTTAAAGTTAAAGCCAGTCAGATAGCTATAAAGGAACAAGGACAACTCTTGGCGCTAGAAGCACAGAAACACGCGACTTCTTTCCTCCTTTTAGATCCCAAAAAACTCTTTAAAATTCTCTTTTCCTTTACAATGCACCATGGAATATGTGAAACTACAAAAAATGCAAACTTTAAGCCCTGCGAAACACCACCAAATGAATCACCTTTTTTGTGTTCTTCTTCCCAATGAATCCATCAAACAGGCAAGAGCCCTGCGTCTCATCAAGCATATTGGGTTGACAAAGTTGTTAACTACGAGAAATTTTTGTGGCTGCTGTGCGAGTATCTCATGCGCTGGTATACATTTTCCAGCAGCAGCAGCCACGGCCAGAGCTCCCAGCTCCATTTTCACAATGAATCATCGGGCTAAAAACAACAGCACAGAAGAGCCAACTTTTTCCGTGCAACCAGAGAGAGTGGGAGAGTGGGAGGAAGAGTGGAGAGCTTGGCGGACCTCCAAGGAAGACCAAGAGGGAGAAAAAGAGGTTGGAGGAGCAGCCGGTCGCGTGTTCGTCAGTTTAACCAGCATGACATGGCCCGGTCCATTGCGGTCCTGGTCTCTGGCATTTTAGCACTTATTCATAAAGTCCTTGCCAGCCGCCTGGCCACGGGAAAACAAAAGGCGACAAAAAAAACCCCCACCCACCCAAGAAGAAGAATTACTAAAAATTTATCAATGTAAAAGTTTTGTTGGCGCGAGAGCAGGAAACAAGCAACAATGTAAATTATATGCCAGTTGGTTTTGCCCATTTTAGAGGGGGGATCGGCTGCAATGGTGGAAAGAATGGGAGAGTGGCTTTGCCTTTGTCTGTGAATAGGAGCAGATACAATTCGTTATGTATACTCATATCTGCATTTGTATGTACATATGTATGTATGTATGTATGTGCATATGCTTTGGTGCATAAAAAGTCCTTGGAATCTACTAGTTTATTATGCATTTGTATGCATCCACAGGCGGCATGCTGCAAGTTTAAATATTTCAAAAACTGTTTAATGTATGGATTATTCGAGAATAAATTTAAAATGAGAGAATGGAAAACCACAGAGAGCATTCCAAGTGGAGAAAAAGTATGTGGAGTTAATTCCTAACAAAGCTTGATTTTTATTCAATTTATTTATGAATAATAAATGTAATAAATAGAACTTAAAATTTAGACTAGAAATTATAAAATTAATCAAAATTATAAATTCCGAATTTTTAATGAAATATTCATAAGACCCAACAAGACCCCAAGACCACAGTTCCATCTAAAACTTTTACAGATTCGCAATATACATACATATCTCCCCCCCAAGTCCATGTTCCCCTTTGGACCACCTACTTTCAATGAACTGTCCAAAGCAGAGGCAGCAGCCGAACAGGGGACAAAAAAAAAATGGCCATAATTTTGTGGAGAGCAAAGAGGAGCAGCAGAACAGAAGAAGAGGAGCCGGCGAAGGCGGTGGAGAATGGTGTGTAAAGGAGGTGAGGCCGTGTGGCAGAGGCTGTGGCAGTGGCAGCGAGTGCAAAAAGGCGCTCAAATGGGGTTGTCAGTATTTAACCCACAGGGGTTGGAGGTGCCGCCCGACTGCGCGAACTCCGAGCAGTCTCTGGCCGCCGTACACAACAATGTAATGGGTGGCACTGCTGCTGCTGTCGGTTGCTGTTGGGGCGAGAGAGAGAGAGAGAGAGTGAGAGGATCTGAGTAACATACGAGACACTAACAAGAGGTGCCGAGAACCACGAGATTAGGTTCACAGGCAGCGGAGGAGCAGACGCTCGCAGGATGTGGCACAGAGAGGAGCAGAGACGTATAACTCATGGAAATTGCGCGCACGGGAGCGGGACATCCCATCCAATTGAATTAGACTCCGAATGGGTGCCAGAGGGAGACATCTAGCGGTGTTAATAAAAAGCAAATGCAATTTTTTTCTAACAATTTTTTTTGTTTATTTTCATAAGAAAACAGCACCAAATTCCGATACAGTTAATGATAAGAGGTAGGAAAAACAGCCACGCGATAGCGACAGGAAGAGCGACTGAATGTTAGAGGGAGATGCAGGCTACAAAAGACAGAGCGAGAGGGCAAGACAGAGCAGAGCAGAGGCGTTGCCAGATTCCACTTGGAGTGAAAGTGGTGCGCGCCTGTATGAGTGAGTGTGAGAGAGAAAGAGAGTGCAAAACTGAACGAAACTCTGAGACTTTTGAGTGGAATCCAATTGGAAATGAGTCTCTCTCTCTCTCTCTCTCTGTCTCTCTGTCTCTCTTCGGGGAGCAGAGAAGTCGCCACCCCAACCAGGGAGGCTCGTACTCGCACCGGGTACTCTGGGACCGGGACCACGACCACCGCATATCGTTCATCATCCAATTGAACGTTTGCACTGTGCTCTGGCCTTCCTACCCTCCAGACACCAGAGGGCGCCAGCGGTCGCTCGTTACGCCCTTTCCCTGGATGGGATGGGATGGGGGTGTAGCTCTGTGGAGTGGGGTTGCTATGGATGGGGCTCTGCTCTGTGGATGGGTTCTCTGTAGATGGTTTTTGCTGAGGTTCCGGAGGAGTGCAAAGTGCTCTGGCCACAATTTGGCCCTTTGGACTGCCCCACTGCAACTTTTTTTGCAAAAACTTTTGCCGCCTGCGACACTTTTCCAATAGCAACCCCACCCGCAATTTCCCGGACTCGACTCGACGCGACTCGTATCTCTGTGCATCTCTTTCTTGTGAAAAATGAAGTGTCGACACCGTTGCGTGGCTGACGGCGATTTCTACGTAACTGCACTGCGCTTTTCCCTTGGCAATTTTCACTCTTTCTTGGCATTCATTGCGTGCAAATAGCTGCCCATAAAATGCTAATTTCAATTGAATGCTGAATGCTGAATCCGACGGGGTCCGAGGTGTTCCTCCTTCTTCTTCTACTTCTTCTGCTGCTGCTAACGAAACGATGACGTGTGGGCAGGAAATAATATTCAACAAATGGACATATTAGGTTGCCTCGAGAGGTGTCCTCGTTAAAATAGAATTCAATTAGAGCCACCACACAAAGTTATGATTTCATGTTTTGGCACTTCCCTCAGACACGTAAACACCCCACCAAAGGATGGAGCGGTGGGGGGAGGGGCCTGATCCAATTAGCTAAGAAATATTATAATTATATTACGACAGTCAATGGGCTTCAGTCGTAAAGTTCTATTCGGGGTCACTCCGCAGGTACATTGAGCATTAATAATACGATTTCTGTTCTGTTCTGTTCTGTTCTGTTCTGTTGTTGGTTCGAAGTAGTTAAAGGTGGATTGAGGGCACCGCGGAATCGTTGCTGTCTATAAACACAATTTATATCTCTTTTTTAATACACATTTAATTGAAATCTAAGTAAATTGAACTTCTATGCATATTCTGTTTGCATTTTAAATATGTCATAAAGAGCTCGGGGATTTATTTTAAAAGTATTCCACGGAAGCAGATGAACATTGAGAATTTTTCTAATAATTAATTGAGCAGAAACAGAAACTGGTATTCCAATAAAAAGTTAATTTGCGACTAATTTGTATATCATTAAATTTAATAAGATTTATCTTTCAATGGAAGCTTAAATTATGCATTGACATATTCAAAGATCACACACAATAAATGCATTGACAGGCTATGCAATACAAGAAAGCCATAAAATAGTGCCATAAAAAGCTGCAATAATTCCAATTGGAGAACACGTGCAAGAAATTGTAGCCGCTGTTCAGTGGGGAGACCTTCCACGGTAAGATCACCTCCAGTTGAAAGCCTAAGCCATCCACATCCTATCATACATCTTCCATAATTCATAATCCCTACTATCTCTGTTCGCGAAACTTATCGCAGTTTCCTTTCGCTTGGCAACCAATTGAAATGTAGCTTTAAAGCAAACATATCGGCCATTATTCCCATGCAAAACTCTTCTAAACAGATAAGAAAAAACCCCACTTAAAGCACCTACCAAAATTTGTGAGAAATGTAGAACGCACTTAAAGCCAACCAACCAGAGAGAAAAGAACTGCTCGGAAGATTGCAAAAGCAAATTTCGGGGAGGAGACTGCGTTTCATTTTAAAGTTAACAAAAAGTTTGAGAAACAGAACAAAAACACAGAGGAGCAGCAGCAGCAGATAAAGAACCTTAACTTAACGGTAAAGTACGAGAAACAGATGCGTCCAACAGCAACAGCAACAACAACAGCATCAGCAGCAGACTAATAAGCAGAGAGCAAGCAGCCGCAGCAGCAGAAGCAGAAGCAGAATACAGCAGAGAAGACAGAAACAGAACCAGAACCAGAGGCAAACGAGTTCTTTCTTGTTGGATCCAAAACCTAAGTGTGTGCTCCGCTGTGTGCTCTGAGCGTTTTGCACTCAACGAAAGACGAAAGAGAGAGCCACAGTCCCAGTCCCATACCATACTCTGTGTCACATGGTGGTGGTGCCGTCGCAGTGGTGGTGTGGTGGTGGTAGTGTGGAGAGCATTTGGCATGCTGGTGGTAGTGGTGGTGGCAAATCAGCCAAACGCGTTGAAGGTCTTGCCCCGCCACCAGAGAGCAGGCCGGAGCACACACACTGCGAGTGCGAGGGAGAGCGAAGATTTCCACTCAACTGGCGCCGAGCCATTGGCAAAGCGGGAGTGCGACAAGAGCGGCAAGAGTGCGCGCGCGGTATCTGTGGTATGGTGGTGTGTGGAATGAGAGAGATTTGTGTGATGTGTCGTTAGGTCGAAACGGTCGAGTCGAGTCGGGTCGGGTCGTGTACCTTTTGCCACAAATGTTTTGCCAGTCAGGCTAGGCTGACTGAGATTTAGCTGCTCCGCATGACGCGCATTTCTATCGAAGATATACTGTAATACAAAACTAGTGGAAAAAAGTACTTACTACAGAGAGATCTGAATCTTTAAAGTTCAGCACTTTTCGAAATTCGTATTGCTTCGTGTGTGTGTGCCACAGCGAGAGAAAAAAATCTAAAAAAAAAAATCCCAAACGAGAATCACAATAAATAATAATAATTATAGGAAAAACCAACCAAGTGTCAAATGAGTGAACCGTGAAAAATGTTCCACAGAAATTTGAAATAAAAATTTACAACAAATAAAAAAAATATTTGTATTTGAAACGAGTCCGTCGCTGATCAAGGAAATTCAACGAAAATCCAAATAAATAAAAGATCAATCAATCAATCAATCGAGAGAGAGAGAGAGAGAGAGATTTCAATCCGAATCGATCGTCGGGCGAGAGAGAGAGAGAGAGAGAGGAGAGTGCAAAGTGCAAAGTGTATTCCAGCAATTATCCCACGTGTTCCGATCCGGCCGCCAAAATTATTACGCACAATTCCCTGAGCGTGTACGGTGGCGGCGTCATGTGCGCCTCCCCGTCCACGGCTCCCGGTTTCTTCAATCCGCGACCACAGTCCGGCGCCGAGCTATCGGCCTTCGATCTGGGTCTGTCCCGATCGATGGGGCTGGGCGTGCCGCCACATACGCCCTGGCATGACCCCAATCTGGGTAGCCATCTGCATGCCACATCGGCGGGTCCGGGCGGTTCGCTGGCTGGCACCACCGGCACCAGCACCGGCGGCGGTGGCACCACACCCAGCAGCGTGGCCAGCCAACAGTCGGCGGTGATCAAGCAGGATCTGTCCGGCCTGTCCGCATCCACGGCGAACCACAACCAAAGCTCCCATCACGGCATCAAGGAGGATCTCTCCAGCCTGCCCAGCGCCAACGGTGGCTCCTCGTCGGGCCATCATTCCAGTGGCGTGCAGTCGGGCCATGGCACCGATATGCTGCCCATCATCAAGGGCCAGCCGGTCAGTTGTGGTGGTGGTGGTGGAAATGGCGGCAGTGGCGGCGGCGGCGGTGGCAGCACCACACCCAGCTCCCAGGCCAACAGCTCACACTCGCAGAGCAGCAACAGTGGCTCCCAGATCGACTCCAAGCAGAACATCGAGTGCGTTGTCTGCGGCGACAAGAGCTCCGGCAAGCACTACGGACAATTTACCTGTGAAGGTGAGTACACTCAACAATATCATTATTATCATCAATGATCATCCTCATCTGCGGATGTATCTTAATCCATTGTGTGGGGGTCAATTGATTTCGACTTGTACGCGGTGCATGGAGTACGGAGTACCAAGGAGTATCTTTTGCTTGATGATGACCAAACAGAAATTGGCATCGCATCGGCAGTTTTTTTCTTTCGTAATAGAAAGGTAACACAAAAGCGTGCCTGCCAGCCGCTGATTTTTGACAGTTTTCGGTGAATTATGGCAGTTTGATGAGTTGGCAGTTAAGAAAAATATCCACTAGGGGGGGAGGCAGATCTTCTCTGCAGTCCGATGGATGTGGGTGTGTGTGTGTGTGGTGGCATGCAAATCTTTTGGCGGGAGCACAGCTGGAATGTTTTGGCCTGGGAAGCGGCCAAACGAGCCAAAGTGCAGCCAGCAGCGAGGCCTTGCTTGGAGCTCGAACTCATGTTGAGATACATTTACGAGCCAAAAGATACGTTTATGGCAGGAGAGATATCTTTGGCTTGAAACTATCAGCTAGGATTTTTCAGCATTTAAGATACGTCAGAATATTGCAACCATCCGGAGATATATTGGAATATTTCCCAGCTCTCAAGCAAGTCACTTTCCCAGATACTTTTGCAGCTCTGGTCAGTCGTTGCCGTTACACTTAGATATAAAGACAGAGAGGGAGAGAGATTGAGGAGGGGCACTTGGGGCCCCCCTTGGGCGACCCGCTGCACGCACTCAACCGCCAGAGTCTCAACGTTTCCAGCTTATCGTCAGATAAAAAATTATTATCTAAATAAAATACGGTCCATGCTTTGTCCTAAGCCAAACACAATTGTTGTGCAAACATGCAAATTGTGCGGCGGTGGTGGCGGTGGTGGCGGCGGCTGCTAAATGAAGCGCCCACCTTTTTATTGTCTCTTTCGCTCAGAGATAGAGATACTCGCAGTTGGAGGGAACTGCATTCAGAGAGAGAGAGCTGCAGAGGCAAAGGCAGAGGGAAAAGATACTCGTACTGCGGCTCTGCGACTGTGGCTGTGGCATTTAGTGCAACTTCACGTTGAACTTGTCATAATCGTATCTCTTCAAATGTTCTGGCAGCAGAGCAGAAGAATTGCCTCGAGAGAGAGAGAGAGATACAGTGGGCAGAGACACACTTAAGATACAATTCCGCTTGCCACGGTTAGCGGCAGCAGTAGTACTCCACTCTGATTGCACCCACTGTGGCTTTTGTAGGCGCTGCTATTATTATTAATCACCGAGCATTTTGTACGCATGCGCAACCCACAAGAACAAGAACAATCTGTGACCGCCTCGTTGCATTCTGAAGGTGTTTTCTCTCCCCCCCCTTCCTAACTCCACTGCACTACACTCCACTGTCCTCCCGTCTCGCTGCGGTATGTAGTGCATGGGTATCTGCCGCATCTCTTGCGCTCTCTGCCTGCCTGTTGGCTCTGATGATGTTGCCACGATAGCAATCTATTTTGTTCTATGCAATCGCCAGACAAGCTCAGCCTTAGCTTCAGCTTCACTCAAAGGCAGGGCCTCTAGTATTCCAACAGTATGAAAATAACACTAAGCAAACCAAAAAAAAAGTATCATAATAAAGCGCATAGAAAAGCGCATACACGTCTCAGGGCTCGGGCTCGGGCTCGGGCTCGGGCTGGGGCTGGGGCTCATATCATTGCTGGGCTTCTAAGAGGTTTCTCCGGAGGTGAACTCAAACCCATAATGTGCCTGGGTCTCTCTCGCGTCGCGTCGCGTCGCGTCTCGTCCTTCAAGGTGCAGATACATTTAGTTGCTCCGCACCAACCCGTTTCCCGACTGTCTGTGTCCGTGTATCCGTGTGCTCACTTGTCCGTCTGTCGCGCCGTCCATCTGTCTCGCCTGCTGTCCAGTTTCCAGGTTTCAGGGCACGGGCACACGAGAGAGCTTGTCTCAGGCGCAGTATGTGAAATTTATGCCAAGACACCCTCCCTCCATCCACACAGAGAGCGCACTCCGTACTCCCAAGATTAATTGTAGCTTATGCGTGTTGTCTGTTCCTGTTCCTGTTCGCTTGCCCTGCCCTGCCCAGCGCTGCCTTTCTGCCTGCTCCTTGCCTCTGCCTCTCCGTCTTTCTCAACTTCAACCCATTGTGGTGGCAACTTGTTTGATTCCACACACAGCTGTTGCAGCCTCCTATTGCTTGGGTGAAATTAGGCAGAAGATGCGCCAACGTTTGGCACTCATCAGCCACAGCGCTCCAAAGTGCCTTCTAACCTTTTGCCAGCTCCCAAAAGTCACGGATCGCTTCGGTTGGGGTCCCACAAAAAATGTGCGCTGATAAAAATGCCTTGATAATATTAATGATGAGCAGTGCATGGCTCTAATGTGGCCAGCCAGCAGAATCCGCTATGGACAAACAGACAACAGACACTTGCTTACCTCCTATTAATTTAGCCATTTGTCAGGGCTATTAGTGGTCGGTCCCTCGTGGATCCTGCATCATCCATCAGCAGTGGGAAGTGGGAAACTAACTTGGAAAATATTAAAAATACATATAATTCTTAGCCGCAGAATTTCCCTCGAATTCATTGAATTTCAAATCAGCAACGCGAAAAACTATCTCAGCACCCATGTCAAGAGGTGGAATTAACATAATTTATCTGCCGCTCATGACAATGACAAATAAATTTTGCGAATTATAACAGCAACTCCACAAAGTATCTTGGTAGCTTGGTAGCTTGGCATGTGTGCAATTAATTAAAACAAACATCAACTAAAGCTGTAGCTCGAGCTGAAGCTGAAGCTGAGGCTGAAGCTGAAATTAAGTGTAACTCTGATATAGAGAACATAAAGAGTAGCAAGAAATTGCCATCACAACTAATTGTTAAGCGCCAGCCGAGGCCCATTAACTGCCACAAATAATGTGTGTGTGTGTGTGTGTGTGAAGTGCATCCGCCAGATACAGTTTGTCAACTCCGGGGGCTGCTGCTGCTGCTCCATTTGCCACATTCAACTCATTTAAATAGATTCCCACGTTCGACAATTAAAGAGCAGCTTCCAAAAACCCAAATCCGTCGTTAACCCAGTCCAAGCTTCCTTCAGTTATCCCAAAAAAAAATATTCTGAATGTCGCAGATCGCTTGGTCAGTCTGTCGTGTATCTTTCGCTTTCGATTGGGGGCAATCTTTTCCTTATTCTTTGCTTCCTTTTGTGCGGAATTGCATTCAACATGTGTGGCTTTTTAATTAACTTCATTATGATGTGGGTAAATAAATTACTTGAGGAGAAGTTTTGTATGGAAAATTTCCTTTTTAGTCAGACCGATTTTAATCCACTTGCAGCTGGAAATTTTCGTAAATTTCTAAGACGTGGATTTAGTTAATAATTTTGACTTTTGGGCCTACCGTTTGTTTCTGTGCATTGACTCATCAAATGACAAGATAAATCACTTGAGAAAACTTTCCAAATTATATCTGATTAAAGCATAATCTTCTTCCAAATTTTTGTATATGCGATTTCTTTGTTTTAAATCACATTTCAAATTGGTTTCTTTACTTTCCACCTCTTGACAATCTGTTAAATGGCGCTCTACTCCCTGTGAAAATTCATTCGACTTTCAGCATTTAACAAAAGCGAAAAAACATAAATCAATTTGCTGTCCGTGATGGCGACCTCCTCCTCTCATTCGCTCCCTCTCCCTCCCTCTGTCTCTGTCTCTCTGCCGAATATTAAAAGATACAAAGTAAATACGAATTCAGAAAATTAACAACGCCCACTGGAGGATTGCAATTTATGACGTTGGCTCGTTTCTTTTTCTGTGTGTTTTTTTTTGGGAGGCAAGTAACGCCCGCAGCCAGCGGATTTCTTATTTATTAATTAGCAAGAAATGAAAAATAAATTCGAGGCTTGTATTTAAAAATTTGCATTTAGTTTGGGACTCAAAAGCGCAAAAGCGCTGCCAAGAAGGCTGCACCGCGAATCGAGTCAATTTCTTGGCCATAACATTTATCAAATAAATCGCATTTTGATAAACATTTATAACTTCCGTGCGATTTGCAGTCTGGTCTGGTCTGGCTCTTGATTTACAACTCGGTAGCACAGCGCCCCTCATGTGTGTGTGAGTGTGTGTGTGTGAGTGTGTGGCATGGGGTAACTTATGGCCTCAATATTTACGTTGACAAATTTTTATGTTCCGCAAGGAAATAAATGTTACATATGGAAGGGGTTAACGCAACGCTGGAGGGTTAACGATTATGTCATAATAATCATATTTATAGAGAGAGAGAAAGAAACAGAAGGATGGGAAAGAGCTGTAAATATTTATACTCGTATGTGTCTATAGATTAACAATTTCTCCAATTTCGCAACACTCTCAAAACAAGCGGAGAGCAAGAGAATCTTTCACCATACAGTTGGTAATGGGCTGGGGAGGGTATGGGCAGGGATTACTCAACGTTGTGTCAACATTAATGAGCACAGAGCTGAACCCTTCATTAAAAATAAACCAAGCAAGCAACAAAGCCAAAGGAAAATCACCAAAAAACAAAACTTAATTGTACAGATATTGTTAAAACAAAGAAACAACAACAAAAGCAGTAACATTCAGCAAGAGGCAGCAAGGAGCAGCAGCACCAGACATTGTAATCATTAAAACTTGGCTTGTAGTACAAATCGTTGTACTTAGAAGAAATGTTCAAGCCAATAAAGCAGCAGCAGCAGCAGCCGACCCTAGACTGAGACTGAGACTGAGACAGAGACTCAGACTGAAACGGAGACTGAAACGGAGACCCAGATCCAGTGGAAGGTCTCTCAACCCCCCCCACCCCACACTCTCCAGTGGAAATGAGGCGCAAAAAATTCATCCTGACACGATGCGATTTCTAACAAAAAGGGGCGCCCGAAAAAGACTGAAAGACTGCAGTAGGGAAATCGTGAACTACCGACTTGATCCGCTTTATAATGTAACGGTTTAATTAATTATGTTAAGCTTTTGGGCTCTCCAGAGATCTGCTGCTGCTGCTGCTGCTTCGGCTGCTGCTTCGGCTGCTGTAGCTCTGGGGGCAGAGAGTCGTCTCGGTTGTGGCTGCCACTTCATGCGCAATTTTCGTTTTCAACTAACTTGGTCTAATCGATCAGGGCCCAGCGAAATGTTTGGCTGCAACTTTTGCTTTGGCACGTTTTCTATTTTGTGTGCATCTCCGTAGTGGCTGTGTGGCACTTGCAACATTTGCCAGAACCGAACCAACCGCGCAGTGAGACCTAGACTGGGGGACTAGGTCTGAGCTAGGGACTGGCCAAGACTCTTTAATGGTGCAGCAAGCCAAGCAACACACGGCGGTGCTGCTGCTGCTGCTGCTGCAGCAATAACCTCCTCTCTTATCGCCATGTGTCGCTCTGTGGTCCGAACAGCACAGCTCTTGTACGTAGTACATGACCAGGGCCAGACCCTGCTCCGACACCGACACCGACACCGACTGCACATCTGCAGCTTGTGGCTGTGCCGCATAACTTCACATAGCATCAGTTAAATCAAAGCTAAATCGCTTATCTCGCTCAGCTCGTCGGCGTTTTCCTTTTTGTGTTGGCTTTTTTTTTGTATCTTTTTGCAACGTGTAGATTGTTGTGACATATGAACACACTCTCTCGGCTCTCGGCTGTACTCTGTTGTTGTTCCCACAATTGCGGAAAGTTCTAGGCAGCAAGAGGACAGTTTCGGGCAGAGCTTCACAGTTTGGCCAATTTGATTTACAGTTGACCCATATTGGGGTAATAAACCAGGGCTCAGCCAGCGCCTGGGTATCAATCCCAGAGGGGGGCCGGCCAGCCACCTGTTCCGGCTCTTTTGTGTTCTTTTGCCGTCAGTTGTGTTTGCCACCCCCCCACCACCGTTCATAATCAGTGCATTTTGTAGATACTTCGTACTGGTAGCACAGCAGCGTGGCATGATGATGGTGGGGATTCGTGTCTCTCTCGCTGTCTTTCTGTCTGTCTGTCTCTCTATCTGTGTGTCTGGATGGTGGGGGGGCTCTGGCTGTGTAATTATGTTTCGGTTGTACTCCAGATATTTTGTCTAGCCGCCTCTGGACTCCCTCCAGCTGCAGCTTTCAGCTATATAGTTGGAAGTCTTCGCGGCGGCGTCTTGCTGTCTTTTGAGTGGCGGTGTGTGCTAATTACTTGGACTAGCTGCTTGCACCATGTAAGCTTCAACATTTAATTATTGCACCTTAATGATGGCTCTCTCTCTCGCTAGCTCTCTCTCTCTCTCCCTCTCTCTGTCTCTGTCTCTTGTATGTGTTTTAATAATTAGAAAATGAGCCAAAGTCAAGGCTCTGGGCTCTGACTCTGACTTTGGCTTTGACTTTGCATTGCAGTTCTTTGAGCTCAGCGATCATTGACCGCAAATGCTGAGAAAATTGAATTGATTGCAGCTATATGTATGCCAAAAGATCTATAGATATATGTGTATACTCTCACCCAACATACAGGCACTCTCTCCAACGAAATATAGACAGAGCCAGCTAATTTAACGCTTTAAATTGCTCAGCCAAGCGGCTAGCAGACCGACCATCATCTCGTGTCTACATATCTAAAGATAGTATTTTTTGTTGCTGCTGCTGCTGCTGCTGCTGCTGCTGGTGCTGGTGCTGCAGTTTCAGGAAGTTCAATTAATAAAACGCTTAGCTTAGCTTAGCTTAGTTCTTGGAAAACCCCCTCGTAACTGTATTGAACGCTTTATGGCGCGTAGCGCACGCGATACTCTTCTGCCACCCTCGAGGCAATTAGGTGAAGCGGTAATTGAAACTACCGCAAACTAAGCCAACGACTAAGCCTAAGTTACTCCAAGTCCAAGCAGCAGCAGCAGTCTTAAGCCTAAGCTGCAGTCGAAGCCATAGTGGAGGCAGTGGAAGGGCTTCCTGCCATCAGGGCAGAATACTTCCCACAGGTTGTCGTCTCTCTCTCTCTCTCTCTTTCACTCTCTCTTTGTCCATGGTGCGATCCACCCTTTTTCGGTTATTGATATAACACGATACGATATCGTAGCCCTGCCCCGCCTTGGATTTTGGTTTACGGTATCTCTAAGCTGCGTTGTTCACCATACACCAACCATACTCATCCTCGTATCTTCATCAATAACGACGACGACGCGCGCATCTTTCGCATCGCATCGCAACGTTCACTGGGGGGTTGGGGCTGCAGCTCTAGATAGAGTCGCGATAGGCGCATATGGGCAGTGTGTGCCTCTGTTGCACAGTTCTTCTTACAGCCACAGAGCGACCTGGCTGCCACAGCGTCTGTCTGTGTGTCCGTCTCTATCCTCGCTGCAACAACAGCGCAAAAGCGCAGTCAAAGTTTAGTGGCAGAGGCAAAAGATAGTATTGGTTAAGAAGGGGTTAAGCAGTGGACAGAAGGGGCAGTGGGAGGGGGCGCAGAGGAAGACGACGGAGCAGAAGAAGAAAAAAAAAAGGCAACGGTACGTTTTGGCAGAAATCGTGACTTGGTACAATATCGTTATTCGTAGATCATATGGTGTAAAAGCCGCCAGTGTGTGAGTGTATACCCAGGTGTATCTATGTGTGTATCCACTAGATGTGTCTGTGCCCGACTCTTGGGTTGGTCTCTGGAGCAAAGCTTTTGGGCAGGTACTGAGCGTGCAGAATAGTGAATGCTCTCTGCCAGTCAGAGCTGCGACTATGATATGTTCTAGACTATGGATGGATCCACTGATCAATGCCGAGTGGAGTGTGGCATACTAAACACAATCATCAAGTGCTCTTCTTTAACCCTTTGAACCTCTGCCGTACTTCCTCTTTTTTGGTCACTTCCTATAGCGCATTTACCGATCGACTTTAACTTTCCATCGGTTTCAATTTTCTGGCCACGTTTTGTTTTCGGTGGGAGGCTGGAAAGCCACACGATCGCAATGCCAACGAAAGGAACAAAAAAAACAGCATTGAAAAATCTTTTATAGCCTGTGATCGTATGCTATATAGTTGGAGAGAGATGCGGGGGGGGCAGGGGCGGCATAGCATCGAGTCTCTGCATAAACGCTCAGCGCTTACATATTTTGTTTGATGATGATTTTACAGCTTAAAACGAATTTTATGAGCATATGCCATTGTTTTGAGTTATTGTGAGAAATTTTTTGGTGTATGGCCCAAAGCCAAAAAGGCCCAGACAATGCTAGGTACCCCCGTCATCCTCTTTGGGCCGTAGCCCCTCTTTATGCAGAAAACTCAGATGCAGATGCAGATGCAGATGCTGCTGCCTAGGAGAGCGAGAGAGCAGCCCCCCAGTGATACACATGTTTAGATACGCGTCGGCGACATTAACTGGCAACAACACCCCAGCATCACAGGCAGCCAGGTTCAGGTCCAGGGTTTGAGCTTGGGTTTGGGCCTCTGTCCTGAAGCACTTAGCCGAAACGAGCCGTGGCCAATCTGTCCGTCTGGGGCCCCCTTAACAGTAAATTCGTGGCATCCGCGGCTGCCAGTTTTCTCCTTCTTTCGGTGCAGAGGCCAACGAAGTACGAAGTATCTTCGTGGCTGGCCAAGATACACTTTGTTAATTGAAAGCCATTAAAGGTAATTTTATGGGAGGCGTTAAGCCATGAAACGTGTAACATGACCATTGACATGGGCATCACCGAAAGAGGTAAGCAACGAAAGGCAAAGGCTACGTACTGCGCGATTGTTGTCATGAAGTGAGGCTGGAACTCACTTTGCTTTACAAGTGGTAACAATTCTTTGTACTCCTGAGGGTGCCATGGAATTTGTACAACTTGCTAGAAAAAACAAAGACAAGGCTTGGGCGGGATGGGGTGTCGTTCTTACCGAAATAAGTCTACGGAAAATTAAGTATCTTTATCTGCATATATTTTATTAATTTTACCATATTCTCTTCCGTTTTTTGCAGGCTGCAAATCATTCTTCAAACGCTCTGTGCGACGCAATCTCACCTACTCGTGTCGCGGCAGTCGAAACTGTCCCATAGATCAGCATCATCGCAATCAATGTCAATATTGTCGATTGAAAAAGTGTCTCAAAATGGGCATGAGACGCGAAGGTAAGACTCCCTACCCCCCACCACCTCTCTATCATATATATTCGCTGTATAATAAGTACTATTCCTCGGAACATCTAGAACAAAGAGATTCCTGGTTGTGGGTCAATTAAAAGTCAAACCCAGAGGCAAACAAAATAAATTAAATGATCGACAGAGGCAGAGGCAGCAGCCCACAGAAGAGACAGAACGGAAGTAGAACAGCTTTCAGATGGCGTACCCGATGACTAAATGTCACATGGGGGGGTGGGTTCAGTTTGAGTTATTTGGGTGCCAAGAACTATGCCAAAGAATGTGGATCACATCGGTTCAGGCCAAATATCAGGCAGTTCTCTAGCAATGGCTCTCCGCCACCGCCTCGTTCTCGTGTGGCAATCATCCACGCACCACAAATGGCCGTAATAGAAAATAACAATTAGGCTGGCAGGCAGGCGGGCAGTCAGACAGAGGCGAGTGCAACATTTTGACCCCAGAGATCAAATGCAAACTCGTTCGCTCGTTTGTTCATAATTAAGCAAGAGAGGAAGGCAAAGGCGCCTGCTTTTTGGGGCCAAGCTACAAGCCAAGCTACATCGATGTTTGATAGAAGTTTTCTAGATTCAGATGCTGTGCAGAGTTTCAAGCTACAAAAGTACATAGAAACTCAAAGTGACTTGCACTAGCCATCAAATCTATCGGTTAATCAATGCCGACTTGCTGGCCAATATGTAACTAATTTGTAAGCAAAGCCATGCCAAATATTTGGCATACTTGGGTGAGACTTGTTTTCCTGGCAAACGCGCTCACAGATTGCCAAAGGCAGCGGCGGCTCCACTGATTGACTGATTGACTGATTGACTGACTAACTGACTGACTGACTGACTAGCAGACTGGCTAGCAGACTGACCAGACTGACAATGGCCAGTTACACTTGTCAGCATTAACAATTAACGTCTGTCAGGGAGGAGAGAGATAGAGCCCAAGACTGCAGTTAGTGGACGCTAAGCTGTTATTATTTGCACTAATATTGACAGGTTTTTCGCAAAATGCTAATAACCAACGGCAGCCGACAGAGTCTACAGTACAGACAGTACAGACTGTACAGACTGTACAGACTGTACAGATCTCTGTCTGTCATACATCGATTTGGGTTAAGAACGAAAACGTTAATTTATGGCGACTATGGGCAATTAAAATGCAGCTACAGCCATAGCCACACAGCATCGCTGGCTGCTGGCTGCTGGCCTGTCCTCTCAATGCACTTGTAATTAAATGAATATAAACATTTACTTAGTACCCGACTAAGGGGGGCTTTGGCTCTATAGCATTTTTAAATTTACCTAACCCAATGTTTGTTCGAGCCGCGAGACAAGTTTTTGGCTAATGACACAGTCTGAACCCCCCCAGGTCTGAGCTACGGAGCTACGCTACCTGTTGTTGAAGCCCCCATTAATTCCGATTATTTCCTCACTTCTCGCCGAGTCCCAGTCCGAGTCTGCTCACCACAGATATCCTACTTGTCCCACTGCTAATAAAACTCAAAAGAGTTCAACACCTTTTTCTTTTTGCCGTTCCCTTGCAGAGGGATTCGCCTTGAGTCACACATTTCCTCAATGTAATGACAAGTTCTGCGTAAAACTAGTCCCCACCCCACCCCACCCCACCCCGCTCCGCTCCTCTTCTTTCGCCATACACAATCAGAGCTGAAAAATCGTGGGAAAATCTCATTTCTGCATAGAATATTTCCTTCGCTTTTTACCCTCTTTATGCGAGGTGGAGTGCTCAGAGGGGGGGGGGGGGTCAGTACTTTAGACGTAAAGCGGGACAAAGGTGGTGCCTGGAATGACCCTGGGTCAAGAAATTGTACGAGTTTTGGCATACAAAAAGCCAAAACCTGAACATGAAATCTGTGTTCCGGGTCGCTCTAATTAAATTCCAGTGTCAATTGGTCAAGGGAAGAGCGGACGAGGGGCGGCGAAGTAGCAAGAACTGGTCACAGATATTTTTACTACAATTTTGTCAATCGAAACAAACGAGTTTCGGTTAAGGGGAAGCAAATTTAAGGGAATTTATTATAATTTTTTAAAGGGATTTTTATGGGTAAAGCATAGGAATGCAGATGGGATAGGGAGGGTTTTTTTTCGCTGCATGCATGCAGCATTCCCAAAAGCATTGAACTCTGCTGTACACTTTGAACCCGCAAGATATTCAAAATGCAACACCTGCATTCGGGGGCTTGGTTCGAACGCATTTCTTGGCCACAGACAATGGCCAGAGATCGCGGGGGCTTAGTGCGCTGGTTAGGAAAGTGGGTCAAACAAAGGTTTGTTTACACCTCAGCAGAAAAAACAGCAACAGCTCCACACCTTTATGCGATAGACAACAAAACAGACACACACATCCTAGGCACACCTAGAGCTCCCCCCAGTGAGAGAGAGAGAGAGAGCACAATCTGTCCAACGAAATCAAAGCCTTGGGGCCTTAAAACAAAGGCAAAGGCAATGGCAAAAGCAAAAGCAATGGCAAAAACATTATTACTGATCGAAGCTCTCTCATTGTACATTGTACAGCTGGAAAAGGAACCTGAAACCTCAGAGGCCTCAGCACAAATCTCTACCTGGATAGCCATAACGTAACGTAACGTCTTTTGTCGAGTGATTTCCTTAAACTGAAAAGCGAAAGCACTGCCACGGCAGCACACATGATCTGGACATCCCTTTTGGGTCATCGTGGTCCCCTGGAAAGGTGTTTGTTTATTGCTTTGCCGAAGCAATTAAGCTAAGGGTTGCTCAGGCACTGGCCAGCAGCCACCGAACCAGTTCCTTGACCACTGTCCGGCCAGGGGAGAGTGCCAGCAGAGACAGTTATTTACAGAATACATTTGCGTAATTGTGCAGAGAGCGAGAGGATTCCATAAGACTATTTCCTACGTCCATTCACTGGGTGATCTATGGGCAGAAAGCGAACCCAAAAACCGGTTCGAGTGTCCAGTGTCCCAGTCTTATTTATGCGCCTGGGAAAATATTGTCTGACCGCAAGTATAATGCAAGAAGCTAAAAGGCTGCAAGCAAAAAGAGAGATGCAGACCAGACCAATGGCTAAGCCTGTGGTTTTTGGGTTTTTGGTCCGCAGATCAGGCCACAGATTACAGCAGCCAAGAAAGCAACATCACACGAAGCAAAGGGATTGTGGTCCTTGGCCCCGACTTGCCCTTTTTTTGATATTTTCGTTGTTGCTGATTACTTAATGAATGAATCCTGCAGTACGACAGCACGTGCTCAAGTTTCCGCTTACATGTCAGACTCGAGAGAGCGTGTCCAAGTGGCTTAACTTAACTTTTGCACATACCATGGTCGTCATGCTGTACATATATCCCATATCCACAGTCCACAGCCAGGCAACAGCAGGCCCATCCCCAATCCCCCAAGTCCAAGTCCATGTACATGTCAATGTCTCCGTCTCTGCGGGGAAATTCCGTTTCCGGCCTCGAGTTCAAAAGGCCTTTCACTTTCCATTTAGCTGCTTTGTTGTTAAGCATTTACATAGTTAATTATAATGTTTAAATATCGCTATCTACATACACTCGCATGTACATTGCAACAAAAACGGAGTGAAAAGAAAACCTGTGCACATTTCAACTTTTGCGATTTCCCCTACATCTGCTTCAACGATCTACTGCCCCGGAACATACTCTTCTGTATGTACCTTAAAGATGCGTTGAAAGTATTTAGTTCAATTTGCATATCTAAGCAGTTGCGACAACCAAACACCAAGCCAGCCAGCAAATGGGGTTGAAAGCGACTGAGGAGGGTTGGGGTTTCGTTTTCGATTGTGCTGGGTGGTAGGTACGCGGCGAAAAGTATCTTATGACGTTGTCTTGGACTTGTGGGACAAAAGGCCAGACAACACAACGACGACGCAGATATCTGTGTGTGCGCGAGAGATGCGTCAGTGGAGATTGAGAGATTGAGGTGGCCTGATATTGGCCATTGTGCGCTGTGGCAGCTTTGCCAACAGATCTGAATGCGTCTCATTGTGCGGCGTGTGATGTGGCGGTCAAAATAAGCCCAACAAAAGGGATCTAGAGACCCTACAATTCTACCCATAGAGCGAGCCCCTAAGGCAGTGCTTAAACTTAGTTTAGGAATCCTCTCTGAAATATCAACTAATTTCCCTTCTTCTTCTTCTTTCTCTTCTCTCTCTTTGCAGCTGTTCAACGGGGACGCGTACCACCCACACAGCCTGGTCTGGCGGGCATGCATGGCCAGTACCAGATCGCCAATGGGGATCCCATGGGCATTGCCGGCTTCAATGGTCACTCGTACCTCAGTTCCTACATCTCGCTGCTGCTGCGAGCGGAGCCATATCCCACGTCCCGATACGGCCAGTGCATGCAGCCGAACAACATTATGGGCATCGACAACATATGCGAGCTGGCCGCGCGGCTGCTCTTCTCGGCCGTCGAGTGGGCCAAGAATATACCCTTCTTCCCCGAGCTGCAGGTCACCGACCAGGTGGCCCTGCTCCGACTCGTCTGGTCGGAGCTGTTCGTGCTGAATGCCAGCCAGTGCTCGATGCCGCTGCATGTGGCACCACTGCTGGCGGCGGCGGGTCTGCACGCCTCTCCCATGGCCGCGGATCGGGTGGTGGCCTTCATGGACCACATACGCATCTTCCAGGAGCAGGTGGAGAAGCTGAAGGCGCTGCATGTGGACTCCGCCGAGTACTCCTGCCTCAAGGCGATCGTTCTCTTCACCACCGGTAAGTTGCTGGACATCCTCTACAAGGATGTGCCCGCACTGCTAACGAAAGTTTCAGCACTGCTCGGCAAGCCGTCCAGCACCACCAACGACGACATTCTCAATGTGGTGCGCGACCATCTCGATGAGCTGAATCGCCAGGAGATGGAATCGCAGGCTCCCACCCAGGCGCCCATCCATTTGGCGGCATTCATGAAGAGTGTGGCCGGCGTTGAGGCTGCAGTGCAGCAGGCGGAGCAGCACCAACAGCAGCAGCAGCAGCAACAGCAGCAGCAGCAGCAGCAGCATCAGTTGCAGGCTGAGATCAAATCCTCGCCCATCTGCTCTTCTGCGGCTGTGGTGCCCTCCGCCGGCAGTGCCTTCAGCAGCTGCGCCAAGTCCACTGCTAGCAACTCCGAAATGGATCTGCTGGCCAGTCTCTATGCCCAGGCGCAGGGTGCGACCTCCAGTGGGGACTCTTCCGGCCACAATAACAGCAGCGGTCTGGGCGCCTCGCTTCCTACTCAATCGCAAAGCGGTTCGTCCTCCCTCAACCTAACCGCCTCGCCGCTGAGTACTTCGCTGGCCCCCGTCCCTGCCCCAGTTGCAGCCCCCATTTCCGTCTCCGCATCCGCATCCTCCTCGCTTTCAATCCCCACTTCGGTAGCCACCACGGCAGCCTCTTCGCTGGGTGGAGCCTATCAGACGTCGTCCGCTGCGGCGGCGGCTGCTGCCATGTTCCACTATCAGACGCCGCCGCGTGCCCCCTTCGGCTCGGCCTTCGATATGTTCCATCACAGCACGCCCTTCGGGGTGGGGGTGGGGGGTATGCCACATGGCCATGGCCATGGCAGCGGATCCTTTGGCAGTCCCACCTATAGATATTCCCCCTATAGCCTGGCGGGCAGTAGATGGCAGTTGTAGGCCGTTCTAGAATCTCATCCCGCCCCCCCCCCCAGTCGTATAGCCTGTAATAGCTCAACCTGTAAATGTATCTCTGTATCTATGTCTATAGCTAGTATAGCACATACATACATGTATGTACGTGTATCTAAAGTTACTTTAGTCGCTGTCTAAGTATTTATTGCCTTACACTAAGTCTAAATTATTATTATAGCCGTAATCCTTAGCCTAGAATCGTTATTGCCAAAAAACAAACATAAATTGCATACAAAGAATCGATGAAAGTTTGGAGTACAAATTGAAGAAAGAAAGAGAAAAATCCTCAGAATATATATAAAGCTGTTGCTGTTAAACCAAAAAAATCTAATCCTGGCTTGTGTTTTTACTCGTTTATTACTCGTTACTAATTATTTAAATTGCTTGTTGACTAATTCTTAAAAAAGTATATACTAACAAACATTACACGCTGACTAACATTCGACTAACATTCGACTAACATTACCATTGAAATCTGGAACATCTTCTAAGCTTCAAAGTAAAAATACTTTTAACTATATCCCACATGAGATCTTTATAGATTTTGAAGTAAACAAAATATTTCTATAATATTTTTGTACAAAAAATTCATAGAAAACAAAGCTAGAAAAATCTAAAATTAATTTTGGTATTAAAGTTCATGCAATTATTTCATATCTTCAACCTTTTTTGGTGGTATAAAATATTCCTCATACAATATTGAAATTTGACATAATTAAAACTAGAGAAAGTTCAAATAATATAACTATGTAAATTTGCAGTAAAATTCGTTTATTAATTACCATGATTAACTAGTTTTGGTTTCAATAACTAATATCAGATTATTGCTAACTTTTATTAGAATTTGAAATTGAAATTAATAGATCATGGTCAAAAGTATTTATACAAAACTTCAAAACTTCAATTTTCATAAAAGAATTACAATAAACAACATTTTCAAGTACATATTCAAAGATAATTAAAACTTTCTGACATTTTTCGGCAAGTAAAACAAAGAATTAATTCAATATCTTCGATATAAATCAATCTAAGCAATAGGACTATTGTTTAGATCATTAATTTTGTGGATGAATTTAGCAAATTTGATAATGAAGTCATTGCCAAACATTTTGAACATAATAACTTCAAAGCAAAAACGATTCTTTTCCACAACGGACATTTTTGCCCATATTTCATTGCTTCAACAATATTTTCCTTGACTTCCAATTCGTGAAATGCCTCACATTTTTTATGCAAATATCCTAAGAATGAATACATATTTTTTTTTATATAAAACAAAAATTAACCAAAATAATAACCAATCCATTGCCTCGAAAACCTAAAGTGATGAGCCCACTCTGATTAAGTTTTCGAGACATACAAATATCCCAAGGTAAAGGCTTTAATTTTTGTTTTTCATTTATTCACCTTTTCTTTCAGCACTTTGGAAATTTAAATTTTCTTTAAATTTGGTTGATTTTTATAACGTTAAAAAAAACGCCATAATTTGAACAAAATTTACAGTTTTCCTTTCTTCACACATTCATTTATTTATTACTAATTTTTACACATTTTTATTTCGTTTTTTTTAACAAAAAGCTTGACACAAAAATTTAATCCCTCCGCACGTGGCTACAGAACTCTGGACTTTGGGATTGCACACACAAATGCACATCTAACACACACTCAAACACACACACACACACATAAACACATACAAACATAAATCACAGCCACTAATATGTGAACATTTAAACAATATATTTGCTAAGTCTATAAGTATATATATTTAGGTACCACGTGATAAATAAATCATTGATGTTTCATATGCAAATAGAAAGAACAGACACTTATTTTTTCAAGACTACTTAAGTTAAGTTTAAGTTAAGTTTACATCTAAGTTAAGGTTTATCGATTAGGGCAACGTTCCTATTTCTAATTTACGGCAAAATGGCAAAAAGTTTTCGGAATTTTCCTTAGCAAAAGATGAGAAAACAAAGCAATATTCAAGTATTAATTTAATACAACTTAATTCAAAGCTAGCTGAAATAGTTTTCAAAGTCTTCGAGTCTTTAAGAGTAAACTGAAATTTAGCTGAAGATTCGCCCTCTCCCATGTGTACGTACCCTCCTTTGTGCCACCACTCCTTTCTCGTGTCATGTCAACCAGCTGTCGAGGGGCACGTCGCAATTGTTTTTTCTTCTTCCTCTAAACTGATCCGAACCGAACCTCCTTCAAGGCCCCGCTGCTCCACTGTTTTCGTGGCGACGTTTATTGACGTTGCGATACCACATTATGAACATTAATACAACACTCGTTTATGTCGCTTACTTACAAGCCAAACTCTAACTCTGCTCCAACTGCAGCTCCAGCTCCAACTATAATCCCAGCCCGATACGACCAGTGGACCATGTCCAGGCCTTGGCCAAAACTTGCAATGAAAATCATTTTTACAATTTCCACAAAACGCTGTGTGTGTCGCTAGGCCAAAGCTCTGCATCTGCACCTCTGCCTCTACCTCTGCCACTGCCACTGCCTCTCCTCCACCCTGCATCTCCTCTCTATGAGGGGGCGTGTGTGGCATGGAGTTTGCTCGTTCGTGGACTCGTGGACCCATGGACCGACCCGACCCGACCAGACCAGCGGTGCCCATGGTCTGGTCTGGGACCGAGTTGCAAGCCGCAATTGCATTTGAATTGGCTGCATGAGTCCATAAACTGCAGCCGATCAATCGCTGCGTCGTCGTCCCCATCGTTTTCGACTCTTTCTTTGCAGATTGTGGGAGACGAGACACGATCGCGGTAGTAAAATACCGGGTATAGACTTACTAGATCTTCTGCTGCTGCTGCTGCTGCAGCACATTGACGACATGTCTTCTGTGGCTCTGATCCTATGGCTATGTGGCTGTGTGGCTGTGTATCAGCGGCATGGTTACCCATGGTGCATCTTCCATGGCCAGGCCTCTGGCCTCCGTCTCCCTCTGCGCACCCCCCTTCTGATTGCTGTCGTTTGTTGCAGTTGTTAAGAGTTGTAGCTTTCATGTCTTGGCCACACTTTTTGACCAACATTTTCTGTGTGCTTGCGCTTTTCGATGTGGCTGTGGCTCTGTGTCTTGGGCTGCTCAAATCGTTTTGTGGCGCTCATTGATCGCTTGCGCTACTTTTTCCCTGAAAATTGCCAGAGACGTGCCTTGCGGCATAGGCTGAGGCTGAGGCTCAGGCTCAGGCTGAGGCTCCCCCTACTTGTAATTAACAGTTTGAGTCGGGGCAGACGGTCTCGTTGATTAGAATCATTAAGGGCGCGTTTCGATATTAGCTTTGTGGTCTGGGAGTCAAAGTTTGCACAAGATTTAGATGCCGTTGATAGAGTGGAGTGCCTTGCCACAGTTGACCCCACATGACCCGCCCGATCCTTATTAAAACTAAATAAAGCTATAACTGTTTTTGTGTCCAGGTTTCAGGCACGAACTGTTGGTCAGAACTGATGCTGCCCGCCATAAAGAACACAAAATCGAATAAAATATAATGCAGCAATTCATAATTTTGTTAAACAGCGTCGTTTGCCCGTCCCCCCCTCCCTCTTGTTGCTGTATGCTTTTCCGATATGTAGCGTCGTCGTCTGTTGGCTTAGTCCAACTACTTTACGGTCATTATGCATTTAAAACACGCGGTCACGATCTCTACCTCTCCCCCCTGCCCGCATATATCTGCGTCTGCGTCTACGCTGCTGAGTTAGTAACTGCGACGAGTCGAAAGCCCGAAAACCCAAAAACCAAATACAAATACAAATCGAAGCCCAAAACTCGTAGGGTACATAACTACAAGGCAGGAAAACGGTTTAACAAGGAGTCAGAGTCGCAGGCAGAGAGCAAAAACCATAGCCAAAGAGTCAAGAGAAACAAGAAAGAAAAGCTCAGCTGCGGGTGGCCGAAGCATCGAATACTCTTGAAGATTAAACGTAACCATGTTAGATATATGTTTAAGTCATTCGTCTCTACATACAGATATAGAATATACTGAACTGATCTGAGTATTAAATACCTGCTCCCTCCTACTACATTACATCCCCCAACTCAAATTCATAATACCCTGTTAAAGAGCAACCAAAAATCAAAGTCAAAGACAAGGCGAAACCCCTCGAGAAAGCTCCGCTCCACTGTGTGTGTGCCTGCATTTCTTTTCGGCCCCAAAAGACCTGGAAGTGGAATGTCTTTCACTTTAAGCATGCAACTCCTCCGCTGTCCCAGTCGCAGCCTTCTTCTCCTGGGACTACTCCAACCTCCAGCCAACATCCAGCCAGCATCATCATCATCATCATCATCTCTGCTGCATTTCAATGAAACTCAAATTTTGTGCGCCTCCGCTGAGACTTCCCTCTTTTGTTGTTGTTTTGGGCTGGGGCTTTATGATTTTCTATTTGGGTGCAGAATCTGGCCGAGACTGCAATCCCGATCCCGTCCCAGGCTAATGGAAAGTCAATTGACAATTATGGCCATGGCCAATGAAGTGATTCGTTCGAGGCTCTATGCTCTGGAAGACTGACCATGTCTAATTTGTATCGCCATCGTATCGTTGAGACTTGAGCTTCACGATTGCGAGTAACTCCTTTTTCCTTCGTTCGTTTGTTCGTTTTGTTGGTTGTTGGTTGGTTTGACTTCATGCTTGCTTGTGGTTTATGAAATGGAATGGTTAATAATGGCTAATTGAATTTCTGTTGTGTTTTGCCTTTGGCGACAAATCATTTAACTTGATTTACGCGCATTGTGTGGGGTGACTCTGCTCCTTTGACTCTTCAAGAGTACGAGGCTGAAGCTGACTCTGTGATTCTGCTAGACCTCAATTTTTGCTGGTTTTAGCATGAAATTTATATGATAGCTTCAATCTATAAAGGTAACCCATTCGTTTATCTGCATAGCTGCATCTGCGCTTGGGATTTGCTGCCCCGTATTGGCTTTCAATTGACACTTGTCTTTTATGGCCAGCTTTTGCGACGCCACAGCCATTAACGACATGCAGTCAAATGCAGAGAGCCGAAACCACAGCCCAAACGACAGCCGGCCCCTGCAATCATCGGATATATGAGCCTGACATCAAATCACGATGATATCGGCTGGCAAATGGCCAAATCATTAGCCGCCTGTTCGGCTGCCTCAGCTGCAAAATGATATATCTCAGTTGGCTTGGGGTCTTTAGCTTGTTTTTTGTCAGTTTCAGTCTTTCTGTTTTTTGCGTTTTTTTTGCGTAATGGAGTCCTCGTGTGTGCAGTGACTAATTAAGCAAACAAAATTTCATATGCAATTTCGAAACGCCATTCTTAACAGCAAAAACAACGACAGCGACAACCATTTAAAATGCTTTAAAGCTATGCAAATTTACAAGTGCTGATGTCTAATTTGAATTTCAAACAGACAAACACTGAATATTGTATATGTGTACATAGATGTACATATACATATAGATAGATTTAACGAAAATAGAAGAAAATGCTAAATTCAATGCTGGTCTGTTTGGTTTTTGTACCCTTTGTTTGGGGTGGGTAAGACGATTTTGAAGAGGGATAGGCAGGCAGCTACGAAGCGCTTACTCTTCGATCAGATCACTTTTGTGGGTTCTACAGTGACAATCAGTCTTAAAAGGTATCCAAAGCTGACTCCAAGCAACCACCTTTCGTACTAGCCATCGCTTTGCTAGAGTATCTCAAGTTTCGGCTCTTGCAACTATTCCCTTCTTGTTTTTGGCTGATGTTTTTCCAACGGCCACTTGATAGGCAAACTTTTTGGTGCCTCGCAATTAACACTCGAGCGACGGCACACGCTGCGTATGCGCAATTCATCTATCGGTTGACTGTAATTAAATGCCATGGGCTAACAGACAAGAGAGGAAAAACCCGCAATGGGTTGGCCCGGGGCGTTGTCTTATGGTTTAATTTTTGTCCGAAAATTTAATTAAACCAACTGTTGTTGACCGTTTTTCAATTCAAACATAAATCTAGTAGACAACAACAACAACAACAAAATGATGTAATCCCCGCTAGTTTCGTCATCGAATTGTTGTTGTTGCTTTCGTAGTTGTTGTGTGGTGTTCTGTGGTGTTTTTTCAAACTGGAGATACTTGATGGGCGTGCCCCCTCGCGGTTTGTGTTTCGGTGAATTGGAAAAACTTTAAGCTATCGAAAGCCACAATTATGTATTGTATTTGCATAGCAAGCCCAAATGGAGTGTACCTTGTATTTATTGGAGCCTTTTCTTTTGTTTGATTCTTTGGTTGCAGATGCCTGCGGCCTGAGCGATGTGACGCACATTGAATCCCTGCAAGAGAAATCACAATGCGCTCTGGAGGAGTACTGTCGAACGCAGTATCCCAATCAGCCAACGAGATTCGGAAAGCTGCTGCTCAGATTACCCTCACTGCGAACTGTTTCCTCACAAGTAAGTAGAAACTACGTAGAATATATTTACCTACAAAAATGCATTGCAATCGAATACAAATTTGCATCCAGAGTCATTTCTTAAATTTCTCATACATTTTTTATTAATGTCTTGTATTATTTATTTTCCTTTTTCTTCGTGTAGGTCATTGAGCAATTGTTTTTTGTGCGTCTAGTCGGAAAAACGCCCATCGAAACGCTGATACGCGACATGCTCTTGAGCGGCAACAGTTTCTCGTGGCCCTATCTGCCTTCGATGTGACACACGATGTGGCGCCAATTGACAACAACTTGATCATCGGCCGCAGCTGTGGCGGCTGCAACGCTCAACATCAATCCAGGCATTGGCGGTGGCAGTGGCAGTGGCGGTGGCGGTGGCGGAGGAGTTGCTGGCTGTGGCAGTCACAATGTTGTTGATCAGCATGGCAATGTTGCTGCTGCTGCTGCTGCGACATACGGCGGGGGCAACAACAACAGCAATTGCAACAACAGCGGCGGCGGCGGCAACAGCAACATTTGCAATCAGCAAATCAACAACTACCACAGCAGCAACAATAGCAATGGCAGCAGTGGCAGCAATCATATGAGTGCCACAAGTTTCTTCAGTGCCACAGGCAGCAGCAACAGCATCCACAGCAACAACAGCCACAACGATTATATGGCCTCGCCGAATGTTGCATATGTGACACCGGCATCTGCAACAGCAACATCTGCAACATCTGCAACAGCCACAGCAACATCGACAACGATGCTGTCTAATTACTGCGATGCCGCTACCATGATGATGGCCGCGGCGGCAGTCAATGCAAATCAATGCCTGCAACAACATCACCAGCGCATGTTGCTGGCAACCAGCGGTGGCAGCAACAGCAACAGCAGCAGCAACAATGATCATCTATCTGCTGCTGGTTCACTGTCATCTGCCTCATCGACGCCAACAGCAATAGCAGCAGCAGCAGCAACCGCAGCAGCCACGACTGCCACATCCACCCCGCAGCAACATTTGCAACATATGCAACGTCAGCCGCAACAGCAGCAGCAACAATCGCCACCAAATTTAATAGATATCAGCGAAGTTCCTCTCATTGTGGATGTCAAGTAGTGTAATTATTTATGCATCTAGAAATGGGGCTATAAAACAATGTTGTAGATACCCAAAAACCCAAAAATCCAAATTCCCAACCCAAAAAAAAAACAAAGAAAAATGTAAAAAAAACACAAAAAAAAGATATGGACGATTCGAGTAGCTTAATTGTTTAATTTTTGTTGTATTTTTGTACATAAATGCCCCCAAAAAATCCCCAAAAGAAATTAAAAGATACTTACCCATATCCGAAGAACTTTTAAAGTTAGGAGCCCCTTCTCAACACAGGGGTTCTATATACAATAAAAATGTGTATAATATTTCAATGGCACTGAGTTCTACTTAAAACAAAAAGTTTAACAAAAGAGAAATCTCTTTATCTCCCCCTCTCAACAACAACAAAAAAAAGACAAAAAACCCTGTATGTTAGTTAAAATATTTATATGCAACTATCAGACACAGATACAGATATATATATATATATATATATATATATATATATATATATATATATATAGAAAGATATAGATGTTCTAATCCCAGTGGTTTGCAGAAATATACCAAAAATTTTCTTAGCTATAAAATTACTTTGATGTGTGGCAATTTTTTATACAGCGTGCTTTAGCAATTTTATTTTTACTTTAAGTAAAATTTAAAATGTACATGTCTCTCCCCACGGCTCTTTAAGGGCAAGGGGGAGTGGCATAATTTCGTTTAAAATTAAATCCAAAATTTAGCAAATTTTGTTTAAAGAAAATTCAGTGCAAGTTTCAGTTTTTTTTAAAAACACAATATTTTTGCATAAGCCTAAGCATTATTTTATTTATGTGTATAAAAAAGTATGAAAAGTTTTCTATATTTTGTAATAAATAAAAAATTTGCGTTTATAATGAATATTTTATGCACATTTCGTTTTTTTATTTATTTTGGAAAAATTCTTTTTATTTGCAGCCAAAGTTTGTATATAGGAAAAAAAATCAAAGTATTGTCATCGATGTTCGAAGCCAATTTGCGTATTTAATAAATGGAAATCAATGGGGGAAATCGAACAACAACAAAAAAAAAGAAAAAAACGTGTGTAAATAATATGAAATAATACAAATTAAGTATTAAATAAATACAATTGCTTATTGAATGCATCACGTAAACGCGTGTAAATACAATTTTAAGTGTGATTCCGAGGTATTTAATGTATGTAAATCTACTGATAAGCCAAATAAGTGGATGCTATGGATGCTATGTAATTGAAATGAAGGTGTCAGCGATAGTCTATGTGTATGTGTATGTGTATGTGTCCCTATCACTAATTGGAAGACACATAGCAGTAGAACAGGAAAAACACACATCCACAACGGAATCTCTCGATATGTTTATTGGGTTCAATCGAATGTACTTGAGTATTTAATTAGCATAAAAACTGTTTGTTTTACGTTTTTTGTATGGATTAATTTCGATATACGAATGATGTGTACGTTAAAAGAAAATAATATTTAATAAAAAAAAAAAAAACAATATAAAATAACAACGAAAGGGGGTTTTCCAATTAACACTTTCTCCTGCAAAACTTTCCATTCAAATGAGAAAAATTCCACCCCTTAGCTATGACCACTCGTTCCCTCACTCTATGGAAAGCCAAAACCCAAAAATGGATCTCTAATCACTGCGAATATAAAAGTGCCCCGACCACCCCAATGACCATTGACCGAAGCAAACTTTCATAAGTTCCAAGACAACTTCCTCAAAAGCTCAAAACATATGTATATCTGAACATTAAGCGGTACGTGATGCAACAAAATATCATGTGTTGTGCTGAAATAAATGCTCAACTCATGATCCAAGGCACGGCACGGCACAGCACAGCACAGCACCCACCTCAATCCGCAGACAGATCCAAAGCACATCCATACCGTACGTACACATATCAAAAGGATGGATGTGGCTGTAATCCACGGTGGGGGCAATTACCCGAACTGCTCCGAAATTGCCAATAATGAGACATGCAACTTGTGCGCTTAGCCTCTGTAATGGATTGCCGTGGATTGGTATCAATTGCAGGTCAATTCCTCGGTTGCTCTGCTCTGCTGCTCTGCGGTGCCCTGATGCTGTGGTGCTGGGGAATTTCACGCGCCGACAAGATAATCGTCGGGATTCCCTAGTTTGCTCTGGGCAACAACCAAATCCGAAACCGAACCGAAACCCCCAACTTAAGGATCGTGCAATGCAGACAGCAAGACTCCACTCCAGCCAGACCCAAGACCCAAGACACGACAGCAGGAAAATTGCTGCTGCTGTTGCCTTTGCCCAGAGTCGAGAGTCGCTGCAAATGACAAATTAGATATCGAAAATAACAATTTGATCGACAACCCGATCGCCACTGCTCCACAGCTACAGCTACAGCTTCAAGTCCAGCTACAGACGAGAGCCAGCTACAGCTACAGCTCCTACTCCAGCTCCAACTTCATCTCCATCTTCAGTGCGAAATTGAGAAACGATCTGCGAGTTGAGAGCAACTACCACAGCCAGAGAGTAAGAGAGAGAGAGAGAGAGAGAGAGAAAAATTACCAAACTTCAAATTGGTTGAGGCTCTGAAATAAGGAAGGCATTTTGCGGTTTCAGCGTGGCCAAAGGAGTTGATGAAGGTGTTGATTTGATTACTTTTATGTAAGCCCCCAGTCCCGAAATGGAGACCTCGTCCAAGATCCAAGTTTTGCCTACCTTCAACCTACCTTCAACCTCCCCCTAGGAATCGTGATCGGGGCAATTTCAGTTGGAGGATGGCTTTCGGATGGATGGCATCAATTGAAGCCGCCGAGTGGGTCTGGTCGAATATCTAAATGTGAAAAATGATTTGACTTTAATGGCGAGCCACTGGAGTGATCAGCGATCTGCGATGCTGTGATCATCATCATCTCATCTTATACGATCCGTTCCGATATGATCATCCCCCTGCTCAGCTTCAGCATCAGCATCACCATCAGCTTTAGCATCTCAGCCTCATCCGCAGCCTTGGCGAAGGTGTTAAGATTTTGTGACCAATCGAGCAACAAGGTAACGGTTGCAACTATTTCTTGGCTCTAGGCCCATGATTGATTCGCTGCATTTGCATTCGCATTCGCACTCGGATCGTTGGCATGGATTAAAGTCTCTCTCTCTCTCTCTCTCCCTCTCTCTCTCTCTCTGGTCTTGCGGTGGGAGAACGTGGGAATTTGGCTTGAAAAATCGCTGGGCAATTGCCTGGCAGGAGGTGTGTCCGTGAACTATATTTCGTACCGCAAATTGTTGTCTTTATGTTGCTGTAAATAAGCTATGGAAAATTGTGCGGAAAATTGTTGCAAAAAAAAATGCTATTAAATTATTTACACTACACTGGCACATGGAGGGGGAAGTGGAACTAATTTAATAGATTTTCCAAGTGCTAGGAGTTGTGTAATGGGGAATTATGGGAATTATAGAAATAGTTTTGAAGGCAGTTCAGAACTTTGAGACACTACCAATAGGAAAGCTGCTAAGATTGTGGCATCTTTAAGCATCTTTTAGGCTTAAAAGCTTTTGTAAGTATTTATTTTAAATTCCTTTCCTCCCTCCGAAACTCCTTTCACAACCAAAAACACAACACAAGATAAGAAAAGAAAGAATAATTATATAAGCTTCCAGTGGAGGACTCTTTATGTGTCCGAGTCTTACATGTGGCATAATCCGGGTCTTGGGTCTTGCGCTGCTCTGCACACACACACAAAAAGTCGCAGCCGTCACAAAGACCCTAAGATATTAGGGGGCATTTTTCAATCCTTTGATGATGGTCAAAATAAAAAATTATTTCGCGCGTTAATACGCAAAAATAAGCAACCAGTTGGGTGGCACAGTGGAAATGCCATGGCCCCATGGTCGATGGTCCACGGTCCACGGTCCAGGCGGGTGGCAATACCCCGCACCCGCATTCGCATTCCCCCTCCTCCAGATTGTAGCAAAAAAAACCGGAATCTGTGCGGACCAGGAAGGTGTTGTTGGCTGAGAAATTATGATGGGAGACTGCGCCGGCGCAGAGTCCCCCATCTTCCAACATCACCCTCTCCCCCGTCTCCCGTTTGCAGTCTACACTTCCCGTCTTGCACTTCCCCTCTCCAGCTCCCCATCTTTGGTCAATTGCAATGCGAATTTGTGACTCGTTATGAACGCGTGGCACTGTCTGGGGGTCAGGAGATTGGCCAGAGGAGGAGTGTCTGCTGGTCGAGAGAGAGATTGGCCAGTGGAGGAGTGTGGTGGTGCACGCTGGGTGGTCCATTGGTTTCCTCTCAAGATGCAAAATACTTTTGACAATTTGTACTTGTTGCCCCGTGCTGCCGTGCGTTATAAATTATCCAAATAGAAATAGCCTTCGATTCTGCACAACGTTTACTTCAAGCGTAGCTTTACCCTTAAAGAGAGAGGGTATTACGATATAGAGCAAATGGCTGATACTGTAGAGTTGCTATACCAGTTAATCCCCATAGCAGATCCCAGAGGGAACTGCTTAAAATTTAAGCCAAAACTGCTGATAATATTACCCATTTTAGATGGTAAGTTGTAAGACTCGTTGGCTCCTCAAGTGTATCTCCATCTTCGGCAACTAAAAGACATCCTTGCTTGCTAGTTTTCGAGTGTGGCTGACAGTGAGGCTAAATTATTTGGCATGCGGTGTGAAATATGTGTAATTGGAAAACAAATTCCAATTGCCTAATTTATGACTTGTGCGAAATTGCTGGATATTTATTATGTCCCTAGACAAGCGGCGGGTCAAACATTGTCCTGGGTGGTAGGGGGCATTCATTTGTTACCTTTTGCTAATTAAATTATGACAAAAGGAGACAAAAACCGCCCGAGGAAACCGTGGAACGGGGCACGAGAAGAAAGGGGTGAAGACACATGTCCAAAAATGTTCATCCGTATTCAATTTCATTTTATGTAAATGGTCTCGTAATGTGACAAAAGGATACGATACGATACGATACACACATTTCCCTGACAGATATGCTGAAAGTTCCATTTCAAAACATGGCCAGGCCCGGCCAGGCCAGGCGAATTGAAAGGTTGCTTTGGTTGTTGGGGACGTACGTTGCTAATGAAATTGGACACCCAACATCGCCAGGATTCAGTGGATTCAGCGGAGAGATATGCGCCAGATACTGGCCCGAAATTATGCAAATCAGAGATGGAGATGGAGATGGAGAAGGAGAAGGAGGAGGTGAATGCATATGCAAAATGTTTAACCCTTAATTGGCCCATAAGGCGGGCGACATTTTGTGGTTGCTGCCGCTGCCGCAGCCTCACTCACCTATCGCCTGACATCGATAGCCATCGCCACAGATATATATCCCAGATACACCAGACTCTGACTCTGACTCTGAGAGACAGACAGCCCACGGGCAGGCAGCACAAGTCGAGGTAACTTTTTCAATTACCCCAAACAACAAAAAAGAAAGAGAAAAAAACCGAAACAAACTGGAACTGTGGTCTCGCTCTCTGATCTGGATTCGAGTCACCCTCTCTCTCTGGGAGTCGGGGATCTGAGCTCTGAAATCTGTTTCAGCGTTGGCGTGAATTATCTGTGCAAACAGCCAGTGACAGGCGTTGAATTGCCACAGTTCTGTGTCCACACACACACACCACATCCATTGCTGTGTCCAGTGGCACTTTGTCGCATAATATGTTAATCAGCATCGGTGGCAGCCACATGTCAGCCTTGTTGCTATTTTGTGGGAGGGTCTTGTGGCCAGCGATCTGGGTGGGATTTCGAAAAACAGACAGACAGACAGACAGTGGGTGGGCGGACTCTTACCTCTGGCTTAATTAAGGACAGAGGGTGGCTGGAGTTGGGAGTTGCTGCAGTGATGAAGGATATTTGGTTACTTTTATCAGTTCTAATTAAAATTATGGGGAATAAAAATAATGAACCTTCGGCTGCCTTTTTGATAACTTATCCATAGTTTGATGTACCTTGATAGTAGCTAATTTTATGCACATTCTTAACCACTTCTCAAGAGATTTAGGCCCAAAGTTCTGCCAGCTTTATCCACCTTCAAACATTAATTAATCAAGAGAACAAATTTCATAACAAATTCCTTAAATGAAAAGCAATATTTATGAACAATCTGTCGCTTCCAGTTACAGTTACACAGTCGTCCTGCATCCAAGGGCCCTTGGCTGTGCTCCATTTAACACACGCAATCCTCACGACAGACAAAGAGAGAGAGAGCCCCAGTCCCCTCTAGAGAGATATGTTTTTTGGCAATAAATTGGCATTTAAATTAATACAATTTGAATTATGTTCTTTTGTGCTAAAAGGGAAACACACAGACAGACAGACAGACAGAGAGACAGACGGACGGACAGGCGAAACCCCCCACAGCGTAATTTTCAATCAAAATCGCACGAACATCCGCGAAATTATCATGAACTCAACGGAGTTGAGACCCAGATATCGGTATGCGGGGAGTGGAGATTATCAAATTGATTCCAATTAACACTTGCCACCGCTGCCAGGACCAGGACCCGGTCCAGAGGCCCTCGGCATTCCGTTGCCAATCTTTGTGGTGTGTGTGTATGTGTCTCGGGTATGCAAACGTTATAAATATTTGCCTCTTTGTATGCTGGTTTACGGTTTACGGTTAGCAGCCACAACACTCGAACATGGCCAAAAGGGCGTCCAACTTTATGGCCTCCCCTCCACATCCCGAAAGCGAAACACGCACATAACTTAAGCGCACTTTGTCGTAATTCGTAATTCGAATTGACAAACGTTCCTTTGGCCGTGGTCTGGGCCAGATCTTGGTCAGCTCTTGGCCCCAAAGGCTACTCTCTGATCCCCCACCACAGCCTTGTCTTTCTTGGTGGTCAGGCCTTTGGCTACAGCGAGCGGCTGCGTTCGGCTGGGCCTCGTGTGAAATGATAAATATTCCATAATTTCGCTTGGCATTCAATTTCGATTTGTGTGACACATAAATTACGAATTAACGCTTTAAGCCCAAACAGATGGAGTGGCGTAGAGGGGTTTGGAGTTGGAGTTGGCTCTTTGATCAATTTACTGACTTAAAGTAATGCCCAGGGGGAAAAGTTTCGCTTGAGGGTTTCTATATATATATATATATATGAATTTAGCTATGGGTAAAGCTGTCTTTAAGGCGATTCTGTGTTAACTGTTAGTTATTTAAGCAGATGAATACTCTTTGCAATTGGTGTGCTATTTTTGGAGGTACAAAAACTTGGATTTTACTTACAGAAAATTCCTTGTTTGGCATTTAAACGTCTCTTAATTCTCTCTTAGTGCAGAGTATTTAATTAAATGCTAAAACTACAGTCATATAAATGGCTGTAGCTCACATAGCATCTCTAATACCCCAATGTTTCCATAACAAACAAGATTAAGAGCCGCGATAGTCGACATTTTTAGCACCACAATAAATGTCTTAATTAGCTGCAACATCTCTAAATCAATCTTCTAAATCTACCTGAAAATTTCACAAGATTTTCAGCCTCCCACACACGCACGACTCTCTCTCTCTGTCTCTCTCTCTCTCTCTGTCTCACGTTCTGACAAGCGAGCAACTTAATTAAGTTGCAAATTTATTAAGTTTTTTATCTACAGAAACTCATTAAACAGCATCTCAAATAATAAAGTCTAAGACTACACAAAGTATAGCCTGGAAAATAATTTCCTTAGCAAAGGATTTCCTTAAGCAAAAGGACAAACAAGAGGAAAGGTGAGGGCAGGGCATTTCAGCCAAAAAGTTCAAAAAGTGGGACTGCAATGAGGCATACGAAAAACCAAAAAATATGCGCACAAAAGATGATTAATAATCTCCAAGACAGACGCTGACACAGACCCCCAGCCATATAGCAGCCTCCCCTCCAAAAGAAAAACGTCCTCTAGGCCACAAGACAAATGTCTTCGCTGCGTGGTCGCTTTCACAGTTAATTTAAGTTTCCCAAGCCAAACGGATGCAGGACCTGAGTCGGGAAAAGCAAAATTTTTGCTGATTTTGTCAACTGTTTGTCGCTGATAAAATTATTAGCCCTCCTTTGTTTCATACTCCTCCTACTGTGAAGAAAAACCGAAGAAGAACGAAATCTCCAGAAACAGAATTTAAGGGTGGAGTATTATTTTTTTGTTCGTGCTCGCATTTTTTGTATTTAAATGCAAATTTTTTGTTAATTTTGTTGTTTTTGTTTTAATCAGCAGGAAACCACCAAAAAGCCACACAGCCATCAGCCACTCTGCCTCCTCTGGCGGTTGCACTTGGCTGATGATGAATGTTGAACCCCGGCGTATGGTTCCAGGAAACAGGAAGCAGGACCGTAAGGTCACCCCAAGGCTGAAAGATTGTTTCATTTTAATATTTTTGCTAATTTTCTATTTGCTGGTTTTCTAATTTTTAATTTCCGCTGCTAATGAAGAGACCTGCGAGCTTTTAATTAGAGAATTTTTACATTGAAAACGTAACTTTAGGTGGCCATAAATCATTAAGGAAATTCCTATGACATTCCCAGCATCTATAAATATCAAAAAAAGAAACTAAAAACCTTTGCTCTACTTTGTCTCGAGACTTTAGCCATTAGTTAAGCTCTTGGCTAAGTGCTTGTGAGCCAAATTTGTGTTGTTCTTGGCTGTGTTGCTCTATCTCAAAAGAAGAAAAACCGCCAGTGAACCTTTCGCTCAGACATAAACAATTAAACTCATTTGACGATTAATTACGCGCCGCTTCCAAATCGCGTGCATGCCGCCTGGAGCGTCCCGAGCAAAATTGTTCTATCAAAACACATCCCAGAGACAACATCAGCGAGTTCCTAAGCCACAAAGAAATGCTTCTATGGAGCAACAGCTAAAGTACAAATTCATTTGCTGCTAAAGACACAAGAGGCATGTTGCATGTCGTGTCATAATCTTGATGAATGCATAATTGCATGCCATGCAATGCCGCGCTCTCAATCTTCCCCCGCTACAGAATACTCGTAGCACTTTTTGTACTCCCGCACTGTATTGAAATGGGTTGAAAATGTCAACCAGCATAACACAGATAGAGAGACAGAGAGAGCGGGAGAGAGAGCACCCTAATTTTCCAAATATTTTCATATACTTCAATAGTTTTTCCTTCATTCAACTGAAGCTCGCATGCAATGTATGAATTATGCGGCAATTAATTTAGAATCCAAAAACCATCTACCATTTGGATGAGTAGAACCCATTCCCATTCCCATTCAACCACCATCATCGTCATCGTCATCATCTTGACGCGCGACTCATTCATGTTCGATCCCATTCATTCACAGATCGAGAGACAGAGAGACAGAGAGAGCGACTTTGGGTGACCTAAATTATTCAATTCATTTTTATTTATTTTTAATTTTTTGATTTGTTGCAATATTTCCCCCAGAGAGAGAGAGAGAGAGAGAGCGAGCGAGTGCAAAGGGGTCTGCTTGTTTGTGTAACTATTTATTCTAATTTGACCCGCTTATTGAACGGGGGCCTACCCTCAGCCTACCCTCTCTCCCCTTACCCCGTTTTCCATTAATTGTCGGAGCAATGTCGGCTAAATGATGAATCACTTTTTCATTAAAATTTGACTTTGAGTGTGACCCTCATGTTGGCTGTTGGCTGGCGTTGACTCTCTTCTGTTGTGCGGTTAATAGTTAGCTTTCGTACGTTATCGATGGGGGGATTCTACAGCAGAGTTATTTTTGTTTCCCAACCAGAATCGACAGCAGCTTCTTCAAGCAGCTTTTTCAAACTCGTGCTGAATCCGCACTGTGACCCAACGATACACACAAAACCCCCACATCCCATCCAACCAAAAGCCGATAAGGAAAATCGACAAGAAAGAACATGAAGAGATGGAAAGAATATGAAAAAAAAACTAAAAGATAATGCACCTGCACAGCGGCACGTGAAAGTGGGTGTGCAGTATTTAAGCAGGGGTGAAGGCCACTGGAAGACAGTTGAACTTTTTGTTTTGTTCCATTTTAATAGCAGCTAAAGTCGGAACTTAAATCGGAATGAATATGGCCAGCGTTGGAGTATTATTTTTTATTCTGTTGTGTCTTCTGGCTGGATCGATGGCGCAGGATCAAGCAGGGACCCATCCTCGAACGCCACTGTTTCTACCTTCTCTTCCTCAGACGATGGACTCGATGTGGAAATTTCAGTCACTGATCATCTCCCAGAAGCGCACGGAACTAGATTTGACTGTCTGCAATCGGGACTCATGATGATCCATCAGCAGACGGGGAAGTCTGTGATATACGGCAATATTGTCTCTGATGGGTTCTATGATACTCGAGAACTGGATCCTAAGCTGATATCGAATCACCCTAATTGTCATGGTATAATGTTTAGCCAAACAAAACGAAAATATGTAAATTAAAGTAAATTAATAAAAAAAAAACTGTGCTTGCATTGAATCGAGGCATATACGAGTACTTCATATACATACATACTTCACACTTAATAATATTTTCTAAATATACTTTAGTCACAAAAGTTTAGTGCATTAAAGTATTATAAGCACGAGTGCTTTACATGTAAGATGCTTTAATCAACATTATATGCTGGTATAATGGTTTTCGTATGATTTATCTAGTTATGTATCTATGCACATAATATATGTAAGATAGGGTTAACAGAGTATCAATGTATATATCTGTTGTTTATCCATTTTTTCCCATTAAATCTCGTACATGTATTCTGTGAATCTTTGTATCTGCTGGCAGTTTAATCTTCACAATCAAAAGGATCCACCCCTTCATGGGGTTCACTGCTAATTAAAGACTTTCTCTTCCCCACTCCCCTGTGGCAGAACATCTACACTTTAGAGTCAAATACTTTGGCAATGCATTTGCAGTTTCAGTTTTCCAGTTGTCGGCCAGAAATTGTTCATGGCAAATACGAGAATGCCAACTATTTTGGCTGGCTATCAATTTACAGAGAAGAGAGGACACCGTGAAGCTGCTAAATGAAACTGATACCAGAACAAACCCCAGAACGAATCCCAGAACAGACCGTGGAGTACTATGTACAAATGTCTTGAGTGGACATGAGGCAGGAGGTGGAGGAGGAGGAGGAGGAGGAGTAGGAGTAGGAGGCAGACGATGGCGCGAAACAAAAGTCAAAACAAGCGCAACATGAATGAACCTTTTAACATACTTGTAGTTACTAATTCCAGCTGACAGGCGACACAATGAGTCGAAGTGGATTTTTCATTTGTGCACCATAGGGCACCCATAAGAAGGAGGAGGAGCAGTCCATAAACAGAAGATACATCCAAAACAACAACAAGAACAAAAGTGACCAAAATCAAAGGCTACGGCTACCCAAAAGTAGTACCAGATGCTCGATGCGAAGGTGTTGCCGTTGCCGTTGCCGTTGCCCCGCATATCTCTCTCCCTCTCGTTTTGCCAGGGCACACGACTGATCTTCCCTTTTGGATTCCTTCTTCTGCTTCTTCCTCTTTTTTTTTTTGGCACAAGCCGGGCAATAAATTATCAGATACAGCATCGTCTCGAAGTTGAAGTCAAAACAAAGGCATAAACACTCAGAGATGGCAACAAAGCACGCACTCGACCAATTGACGACATAAAAGAGCAGAACAAAAACCAGTATCACAGGCGGGACACGGAACGCGGGAAGAGTGGGAACAGGAATCAGAAGCAAAACAAAACAAAACGAAGGCAAGAATGACCAGAAGTAGAACCAAAAACGAAGCCCAGAAATGACCAGAAGTATGCCCAAAAAGTATTGGGACAAGAGAGAACAAAACGCAGCGGAACATATAAACACTGACAACATGCTGCGACATGGAATCGCTTTGGGTCCCATACCCATTCCCATTCCCATACCCAATCCCAGAGTCCAGGTCCAGTCCCTGGCTATCGGAAGCAGCCGCAGCAGCAGCGGCAGCGGCAGCAGTGACAACTTCGAGGGCAAAGTCAATGAGCGCCTTCCTGCTCCCTGTTATCGTCTGCTACTCCTCTGCTCGTACTGCTGTCTGGCCGTAGGACAAAAAGGAACCCGGCGTGTTGCAAATCAAAACATGGTAACAACGACAGCAAACAAAACTCGCAACATGCGTCGAAATGCTAAGAAATATTTTCACTCACAGAGCGAGAGACCAGCTGAAAATTCTGAAGCACTGAAACACTGAAACATGCAAACGACTGAAAGTTGTCCACCAATAAAGTTCTGCACAGAGAGAGGACCATTGTTTATGGAGTGAGTGTCCCTTTTTTTTTGGGGGAAAGTCAAATGCGAGTTCACATGGAAGGTAGCGAAGGTATTGGCAGTGCTCTCAGGGAAGCTCTCTCAGTGTAGAAAGAATCTTTGGGGGATTATCTATCCATTTTACTATTAAATTTCTCCCCCCTCCATTGCCATTTCTTCCACTTTCTATCCCAAAAACCCAATCCCACAATTCTATAATTTCCCATCGTTACCACTTAATTAAACCCAATTAATCTACAATATAAATTATTAAATTTCATAAGGCAACAAAAGTTAAATAACTTACAGACAGACATCCACACTGACGAGAGGTTTCGACACCCAAAACCAAGCCACAAAACTCCGCCAGAGAGCCAACAAGAGCAACAGAGACGAAGGAGACACTGCCACAAGACCAAGATGAAGACCAAGACGATGCGAATGATTATGAAGAAGAAGAGTCAGAGAGAGAGAGAGAGTGGAGCAGGGTATCAGGTTGGGGGTCCCCTGGATGGGGTACTGGTATCGCAGAGAATCGGGATGGGTATGGGGATGGGATGAAGCTCGCCTCGGTTACGGTTCGGTTCGGTTCGGTTCGCCAGCTTCATGCTGTGCGCGATTCATGTTTGGTGATTAAAGTAAAGTTCGTAAATTTACAGTTTTCATCAAAGAGGCGACTGTGGCAGGGACTGAACTCACCTTTTCAGTTGGGTGCTGCTCTGCTCTCAAACAGAGAGTTCGGCTCAGAGTTCAGGCCCAGGTGACTGGGACTTCGACTCCAGCAGCGACTCCAACATACTCCTCACCCAGACACAAACTCAGACTGCGACTCCCATTCGCGACTCCCGACTCCTTTGGCTTTTCCTAAACTGATTTCCAGCAATAAGCATTAGTTGAAAATTGCAATTGTTTTTGCCAAAAGGGTGAAGGAAGGGGCCACACCGCGGGGGAGTGCGCCGTGCCAGAGTCTCCGCTGCACGATTCCTGCACAGCATTGGAGACGTTGGAGACCCCAAAGGAGGTGGTGGCAGAGGCACATCATCAACGTCCACAGCCACATCGTCACTGGAACCCAAAACGAGAAAAATCCAATTGTATTTAACGAATTTTTTTGGTTTTTCTTGTGCCTTGGACTTCGATGTGCCAGCCATCGGAGTGGAGTGTGCAGTCCAGATGGGAGTCCAGAGTGTGGTGCACCTCTGTGTGCCGTGAATCATATGGACACCATTAAATGGAAAGGTACGACCAATGGCAATCACCAACACGCGTCAATTGTGCGCGCTGTGTGAGACGACCCCGCTCTGCGGCGAAGGGAAATCTCTGAAAACTCTGAAAATTCAATGCTGGAAAACTGAGAAGGAACACCAGAAAATCTGCCCAGCGATCTGCTGCACAGCTAACTTTTTTGATCAGAGTTGAACGCGTGCTCGTGACACGCGACAATCATTTGCAAAGAGGTAGTATCTACGAAGATTGGATTTCAGAGCAAACACGAGGGCATCACAGAGTCTGATTGCAACCACAAATGAAAACTGCTGAGGCTTATGATGCACGGTATGCGTGGCAGGCAGGGGTATATAGTACTTGAGCAAGCGTTTGTGACAAACAGAAGGAAGCTATGTACAGAATGACTGTTTATAAGCAGCAGTAACCAATAGACTATGGAATATACAGAACTATCTAAGAAGAACAAGAAATCATAATACATAACCACTTTTCCCCTTCCTCTTAGTTGGTTTGCTTTTTGTTGATGAATTTCCAAGTGATATCCTAAGTACAGGGCATCCCCACTGCCGCAATGCTCAGCCGCAGACTTCTTTGCTTGTATTTTTAGTTGGAAATGGGATTCTCGGATTGCGCCATGTGAAAATGACCCGGCCAACCATTCTGCGCGTAGATGTGCGGTGTCAATGCTTATCAAAGACCTGCAGTCTGTTGGTGCCCGCGGAAACCGCAACCCATTAATAAAACCTAATAACAACATAAATGCCAATATCTTTTTAACAAATTTGCGTGGTCCACAGCCTCCGGGGTGTGCTGCAGTGGAGAGCAGATTTCGATAAGTGAACTAAATAAGCAGATTAAACCCGATCGCTTGTAATAAATGTAATTTGAATTTCCACGCACTGATGTGAGGCCTCCTAAAGGTATGGTCTGTTACTTAATTGCATGGCCAAGGATATCACCGGGCAATCGATCGTCACGGATTATAGAACGTGTAATAGAACCAGTTCAAATTATGCCTTTGAGTGGCTCTGCAACAAAAAAGGGTTACAGGTGTTGATTGTTGCCTCTCCTCTGTGTTGCAAGTTGCCGATGCATGATGGCGAGATACAGCAGATGATGATGCTATGGAGGGTAACAAGATGTAGATGCTGTACGCAGATGATGATGCTGTAGATGTTTCTGTCGATGTTGTAGTGGTCCGTCGAACGTGTTGCAAATTATTGCATTTCGTACGTGACCCCCAGACCAGGACCAAGACTAGTACTAGAACAGAGATCCCTAGATTGGTGCAGGAATTCGCGAGAGGCCACTGAACTGATCTACAAAAATCTCTTCATTTAGTTGTGGTCCATCGATTCCGGGTTCAATTAATGTCTATTTTGTTTGGCCAACAAATTGAACAAACTCTGCAATTGCTGCCGCCTGATGCCGCAACATGACTCTATTTTATTTGCTCTTGTTGTTGATTATTGCTGGCTGCAGCCTGCAGCCTATAGCCGCCTGCTTCTTGCCACGAAACTCACTCTGGCTCTGCCTCCGAAGACAATCAAACCGAGGCTGCTGCACCACAATTTGAGTTCAGAGTCCCGGGGTCAAGCAACTGCCGGCTACTGAATTTAACCGAAAAATTTTGTAGCCAAAAAAACTTTATTCTGTTTTTGAATACTCTTGAAGACGGGTATTGTGGGTTCTATTGGATTACATACTATTGGAATGTAGCGTATATTTACATATTTTCTTGATATTAATAGTCATGTCGGCTCATGGTCATGTGGCAGCGGCGTTCGTTTGGTTAGCCGGAATATGGGGCTGAAAAAATCTAAAAAAAAATTCCAATAAAAACTCAATAAGCCGCACTACCTTTTGTGTGTGTTTCCATATCTAGTACATCAATTTCCATCCACCATAGAAACATTATTTTTTAAAGTGCATCAAACACTTCGGCTTCCAAACAAACAATCTCCCCACCTCATGATTTAATTCGAGGGCAAACAAAATCTTTTATTTTAGTTTGCGGAATCTACATCTGCACTTCGAACAGCAAACAGAAATTGTTTTGATAAAAATCTCTAGCGGAAAAAATTGGGGTTTTTCCCCCCTGCCCGCGCGCCAGCTCCCAAAAGTCAATAACAATAACGTGCCAAAAGTTTGCTACTGAATTTTAAATATTAATATCTTTTACAGAGTCGGGATACAGCGGGAGATACCTACTGGTACGCCGCCCCGCCTTGTCTCGTGGCTTGGCTTTTGGATTTTTGGGTTGCACGTTTTTGTTGTAGCGGAAAAATTGTTACTTTGAACATGAAAAATATCTTGTTTAGATTTTATTTTCAAGATAGACAACAAGTAGACTTAATTATCATTTTTTTTTTTTGTTGCGAATATATAAATACATTAGCTAGGGTTTCGGCGCGGTGGCTTATTGAGGGCGGCCTGTGGCTGCCTCATTTTGGCCAAACTTTCGCCAATGGGAAAAGTCCAAAAAGAAACGAAACGAACCGCGTACCACAATCATTTCCCAGCAAATCTATGCGCATCTCTATGCAAATGTGTGTTGTATCCGAACCGAATTAAGAATGGCCAGAGAATACTTAGGACGATCCCGTGCCGAGCCGAACCGAGCCGAGCAGAGTCGCGTTTGGTGGGGGCTATGGCCAAACATATTTTCCATGTCGATGCCATCGATTGCGTTATGCAAAATATATGCAAATGCCATAAATACGAGAGAGTCGAGAGTGGCAGTCTCCTTCCATGCCCCATCTGCCTGCCTGCCTGCCTGGCTTGCCTGCCTTTTCTATGCCACTCTATGCGAGCTTTTCCAGGGAAAACTTGTGGCGCGGCTTTGAAGAGTCGCGACTTTCCGACTCTTACGACTTACGACTTGCGACTCTGGCGATTTGAGAGATTTGTGAAATTTATCGGGCCAGTTGAGAGTGGGTAAGTGGGTGGATGGATGGCTGCTCGAATGGTTGCTTTTGCTGGCTGGAAAGGTGTCGAGAGGTGGCTTAGTTGGTGGGTGTTTTGTATCTTTTTGTGCTGCTGTTGTTGCTGCTTCTGCTGATGTTGCATTCTCGGAACGGTAGTTAGGCCGCTGACTGGAATAATCGACAACTTTGACAACGATTTGAATATCGTTTTGTTGCCTAAATTGAGAGTTTGGTCAGGAGAGAGAGAGAGGGAGAGCGAGGGAGAGAGCAGGCTAGATGGATGGGTAGAAATCTGCAATATCACGACGTTGAACCCATCTGTCAGGGGAGTTTGTAATTGAGCCCAACGAATACCAAATCCAAAACGGTGAACATTTCTCTGAGCATAATGAGGTGTTTGCATAGTGTAGGAGCATCCCAGAGGTCATGAGTGGCACGCGGAAAACTCAAGGTGCACTTTTAACAAGATAATTTCATTGGAAAACTAAACACACAAATTTATTCGATTTTTATTATTTCTTAATTATATTTATAGACAAAAAAGTGGCATAGTTCTATTGAGCTTAGGATTCTCCGCTTCTGCTTAAAGATTAAATATTTTTACACACTCAGAAGGCAAGTAACATTTATTTTAATTTATAATAATTTAAACCCGAATTTTCCATTTTTAAATCCAGAAGCAATGAGCTAGGATTCATCGAAATCGTAGTACTTTTATGTACATACTTCTACTATTTTTTCCATTTTACATTTTGTATCATCAAAATGACCAAAAATTATGAGAGTTTGATGGCAGAATTTCGCAGCATTTCGCAGCTAAATCAAAACCATAAATCTTACACAAATAGCACTCAAAAAGCAATAAGACTATTTCAACGCCATTGTGTGCTAAGTAGATTTCAAAAAGGCGATACAAATTCCAGACTCCTGTCCAGACAATGGACAGCGAGGGGGCATGCGTTGCAGCAGCAGCTACTGAGGCAGTTGCAAACGGACTGCTGCTGCTGCTACGCAATTTCCATGACAATGCCAACAGCGACCTGGACCAGGGGCTAATCTATGAGGCAAGATCACAGGCAAAAGATGTTGCAAGATGTTCCGTTTTGACCAGGTTTTTGCTGAATCAATTTGTTAGAGAAACAATGACCCAAACGCAGGACAAAGGCCCAAACGGACTGGACAGGGACGCCTCTGGAGAGGCGTGTGACATTAGCAGACAGTTTTGCGGGCACCATCGTTATGAGGGTGGATTCTCCTTCCCCCCCTTCCCTATGCTCATAAACGCACAGCCAGAGATAATCGGATTGTTCAGGCCCAAAAGGTAATTTGTGGGTTTTTAAGGCCAACATACAGCTGGCCGTACACAGAGATGCAGAAAGTTACGAGTTTATGCAAAAAAAATAAAATAAAAATAAAAATATTCGAAGAGACAACTTCTTCAACATTTTCGAATGCCAGCGGGTGGCTTATCGCATAACGTTTATCGTTTATCGCGATAATTCCCCCCGACACTCAGCAGTCAACACTCTCGAAAGTTCAAGGAATTCCAAGGATGAGGAAGCACTTCTTCTTCTTTTTTCTTTTTTCGGGTAAAAGTGTCACACACATGCAAGCGAAGCGACGCGACGTCATCGTTGTCGCGAGCCATTCAAGATCTGCATCGCACCGCAGCGCAGCAGAAGTTGCAGCTGACCCAACATGCAAAAGAAGCAGCAGATAATCATGTTTTGTGTTGCCACAGCAGCCAGCAGCCAGCAGCCGGCAGCCGGCAACCGACAACTGTGCCACACACTCCTATCTGATCTTCAGCATCAATAAGTCGTACCACCTATAGATGACCAATACGCTGAGCTGTGGCCGGAGAGGCGATGAAAAATGTTGTCAAGAAATGAAAGATCTTCCAGTATTTCCCCACTCTCATTCGGTCGCCAAGTAGTGTAAATATCTTTCTATCTACGTATCCCACAGCAATTCAACTTTGTACATTTGCAAGTGCCAGCATCAATTAAAACTAATAGAACAATTAATGAAGCACAAACCGCAAAATGCAACCACAAAGCGAGAACTTAGAAGGAGACAAGACACATAAAACACGCGTTGAGCGCGAAAGGGGAAGGCGAGGGCGCACATTCCGAGAGTGATCGAAGTGGAAATGCTCTGAAAACTACCACAGAGATATGAATAATATTGTAGAGCTTGCAGTACTTAGAATTCATGGAAAACAAAATAGTTTTACCTACTAGGATTAGTTATTATACCCATCAAATGTAGATGCAAAACTGCACAAATTAAAAGCGTAAATTCAAAATTAAATATTATTCCCTTTGGGACTTAAAAAGCTCTCATTAAACCTAGAATACCCTTTAGTGAAGTGCATTCCAGGTGCATGCGAAACTGTCTTTTGGAAGCCATGAAAGAGTTTCGGTCCACATAAATATAATCATAATTTTCTTTGGCAATTAGGCAATATAAATAATTAAATAAAGTGAATGATATGTAAATGAATGCATTCTCAATTCTAGTTCTTAAAATATTCAATAATATTAACTGAACAAAAAGATATGCAATTACAATGCCTCCTGTGAGAATTGAACTCACGGCCCCTGGTTTACAAGACCAGTGCTCTGCCACTGAGCTAAGGAGGCTTGCTTGAAAAGAACAAAACATCAAGAAATATAAAAGGTAGCCAGCATGGCAGTAGCTTAGACTATCTAAAGATACATCTTCAAAAACTTATCTTGGTGTAGTACGAAAATGTATCTTTCCATTGATATCTTATCAAGTGAAACATGTGTCGGTCGGAACACAAAAACGGAAACAACAAAAATAGTTTTAAACACTACAAAATCGAATTCCTAAACTGGATTAAATTTTGAATATTTAAAAAAAATCTATACAAGTTCCGAGGATGAAAATAAATATTTACTTTATTTAAAGTCGCAAAATGCAACTCCAATCTTCTTCCTTATATGGATCTGCCAAACCTCCCATTAAATCCACAATGCCCTTTGGAGAAGAGCAATCCAGGCGCATGCGGAACTGTCTCTCAAACGCAAAGAAAGAGTTTTGTTCTGCCGTATTCATGATGATCCCCATATAATCATCATTGTCTTTGGCAATTAAGCAATATGAATAAGTAAATGAATGAGTGAGTGAGCGAATGGGTGAATGGATGAGTGAGTAAGTGAATGCATGTCTTAATAATTTCTCAACTCTAATTCACAAGAAATTAGAAATGGGTGCGGGTGCGGCAACGCTGCTCCACTATCTCGAGATCTTGTGGCAAACGCTCCTCTCCAGATCAGATCTTTGTGGCAAGATTGAACTGTAGGGCGTGGCTCCCATCAGTGTCTGTGTGTGTGTGTGTGCAGGCAAAGTGCACAAACAGTTAAATGCTAGATTGCAGTCACAGGAACATGCAATTCCAGGCACGGCACTGGAAAAACAATTGAATCTATGAATTATGAAATATTTTAACTCTAGCAAAATGCTCTTCCCCCCACCCCCACCCCTTCGGTGGCTCTGTGTAGCAGCTCCCTAATTAACTAAGTGCCACGCACCTTGGGAGTCTCAGAGCGGTCACAGCTGGGGAGAGAAACTAAGAGGAAAGCACACCCAGTTTCCAGTTTCAATTTTCCATTTCCCATTTCCAGCTTCATGCATTTTTAATTCCCTTAATAGCTTTTGTCGCTCTAGCTCTAGAGCCAGCAGGACCCACAGCCAGAGCCAGACATTGATGGACCAGCCAGAAGCCAACAAACAACAAAAATTAAAACACCAAAAATGCTGTGTACTCTACCGCAGGTGTCCTGGTGGCCACAGGATGCAGATTAATTCCCCCCAAACCAGGGCGCAGAAACAGGGGCAGTGGCCAGGGCAGCACCAAGGATGGCCTGTAAAAAAACTCACCCAAAAAGTTTTCCTTACCTGGGTCGCATCTGCTGGCTAAAACTAAGCGCAATGTGTCCTCCATCAAAATTAATTACCAAAAGGAGCAAAGCAGCGCTCACCATGGTGCAAGGCCAATTGTCAGTTGCGGTTGCCGGGGCGCAAAAGTTAAAAGGGGGCGACTCTGCCACCCATAGCCCAACGCCACACAGACATCGGCCACCCTGCAGGGCTCATCAGTCAACACTTGCGTAACAGTCGCCAAAATGATAAATTGCCACCCCACCCGCCCTCAGACGGATCGAAGGACGATGAGACTTTGCCACTCAACATGAAATTTGTGGCAGAGTCAGCGGTTATCAAGTCGATGTCGACTTTGTTGCATACTTTGCGGCGCTGACTGTAAACAGCCAAAATTAGATTGAGATGGAAACTGGAATTAAAAAGAACAGAGAATAGAATAGAGAAACAATATTAAGACAGGGAAAATAGATAAACATATGTGAATGCATTCCAGACAGAAGAATTCCCTCAGAAAAATTCCGTGGAAGAGACATAGGGAAAGAAAATGCGCTAGGCAGTAGAGTCAGCCACTGGAAATTGATTTTGATCTTTTGGCCAAAGCAAAATGCACCTTAAATCATTGCAAGTAAAAAAAAACATTATACAAATTGTTAATATTTAAATTTATGTGTTAATTCTATCAATTTAATTAAATTTTATCACTAAGAAATGCATAAGGAAAGAGGGAATTTCTTTTAGTTTCGACATCAGTATAACTTCCACAAAAGGCAACAATATTCTTACATTTTTAAATTCCACAAATATACACACATATGTAGCACATATGAAAATGCCCTGCATCCATTGTCCCATCATTCAATCTGCAATCCAGCGACACAGCAATCTCTCTGCTTGACTTTTGGAATGCGAATTTCTCAACGCATAAATTCTCCGCAGCACCAACAATAAAGCTGAAAGGATAATGCCAATGCAACTGAATGCAGGCCAATAAAAGGATACTGGGGTGGTCTGTCGTGTCGTATCGTGTGGGGGTGTTGTCTGATTTATTGGCTAATGCGCATTTCATGCCCTCGATGCCCTCGCGCTGGCGACACCAAATGTTGAGGCCAAATTAATTAACAACAAGGCGAACGCATTGTATTGTCTGTTTTGTCGCTTCGGTTGCCGCGTTGTTGGTTTTTAATTAAGGAGCTGAATGCAAAATCAAAATTAAAGTGATTTACGCCACAGATAAAAAAGCACACCAAGAAAAAAACGAAAACGAAACGCACCGAAAGTACTGCCTGCTTTAATTATAAACAAATACGAGAGCGATGTAAAGCCAATGATGGAATAAACAAATAATTAAGAGGCGGCAAAGTTTGGAAGTCGCTTGGGGGTCGCACAAAGCATTTTCCCGTCAATATTTGCCCTCCAGACGGGGGATGTCAACTGAAAGTGGAACTTTGATGGTGGTGGGGCAGTGCCTGATGTCCTGTCAAAGATAATGTCACACATGATTGCTTCTGGGTGGGTTTTTCGATATGCCCTCTCTAAGATTTCTGTCTGAGTTTCTAATTAAAAATGTAAAACATATTTGTACAACATATAAATAGAATAAACATTTGTGGGTGACATTTTCATGTTGGCTTTTGCACTCTGTTCATGGGGGTTAAAAAATTAACTCATTCTGCTATCGTTGGAACTCCCTTTGAGAGGGTAAACAAGAATCTACTTTTGCGCTCGTTCGAAATATATTTCAGAGTGTTAATACGGCTCTTTAGATTGATTTACTTATGTTGCTGCACCTTTAATATTTGTAATACAAAAAGAAACAAAAAGATATGCAATTACAATGCCTCCTGTGAGAATTGAACTCACGGCCCCTGGTTTACAAGACCAGTGCTCTGCCACTGAGCTAAGGAGGCTTGCTTGAAAAGAACAAAACATCAAGAAATATAAAAGGCAACTAGACTGGCAGTAGCATCTACGAGTATGCATTGATTTTAGATAAAGTGGCAGTAGCATCTATCGAGAGATACATCTGCCAAAAACCTTATCATGACAAGGAACGAGTACGAGTATGTATCTTATCGAAGAACATAGATGGCAGCAGACCATTAACTATCCGTTGATACCTTATCAAGTGAAACATGAGTCGAAATTCGGAGCACAACTTCTTCATATTGTTAAACTTAAAACTAGTCAGAACTTTCTTCTATTCCTATTTTCCTATTCTTATTAAGAATTAATTCATTAACCATTTTGATTCCGCTGCATTATCCTCGTATACCGTGGGAAATGTCATCAATTTTGGCCAAATTTGGCTCTGTTCCTCAATTCCCTGGAAATTTAAGACCCCAGAACTCCAGTTAAAGTCCAAAACAAAAAGCGGAAACAAAACCTGGGTTAGTTAAACCCCCAAACAGGTTTTGGGACCGCTTAATCCTTCCAGACGAATGCGCTGAAATTATTTATTATGACGCAAAACTTTTTTCCGTTGCTGCAGTGCAAACGCGTACCGTAGCGCGTTATCTGCTGTCCAAAAGAGCCAAAGGGTCTCGCACGGGCATCCGCCGAACTCGAACACGACACTGCCACCATCACCACCACAAACACCAACACTCTCCTTTTCCAGAGAAATCAGAAAACAAAAATTGAAAGTTGCTTCGGAAAAAAAGGCTCACCAAAAACACAGAGCTTTAAAAGGTGTGTGTACGCCGCATAAAATCGTTGGTAAGCTGATTTTTCGAAAGGAGTCACTTCAAAGGCAACAAATCTGTTCATTTGGAATAAATCGAATAAAGTGGGATAACGTTCCCCAAAACGAATGTACTTGGGATACCGATTAACTTTTAAAAGAAAAAAATTTAATCCTAATCGAAAAAAAGGTCACCGCATTAACGTTTAATCGAAAAAAAAAAGGAATTTTCCACATTTTCCGCAACAAAATTGTTTGAATTTACAGATGCTTAAAATAGCTTTGACTCCGTTTTACAACACTAGCCTCGAAGCGTCAAAACTATCGATATGTACGGCAGCGATATGCAGTCGCAGTTTCCAGCACTCGCTGCATTATTTTTTTTTTTGCACAGCACAATAACCAAAATTGAGAATTAAATTGAATTAATTTCGCAACAATGCCGCTGGATCAGGTTGTAGCTTTATTTGTGCCCAATAAAAATTGCCTTAATGTGGTGCTGGTCAAATCGTTGGACTTGCTCAAGCCAGGCACAATCGCGCGAGAGAAAGTGGAAGAAAGCATTGTGATTACTCCCAATATAATATGCTGGAAAGAGAAAAATGCCGAGCATCGCATCATAGTGAGGGAATACTTCGAGTTTGTCACCAGATTTAAAACGGCGGTTCGGGACGCTCGTGCAAGTCAATGCCCCGACTTCATTACCTTCAGCCTGAAGCTGCGCGAAATCAATTTCGAAATCAATTTGGAGCTTCTAATGCGCCGAACGCTCAGAGTGGATATCATGAATCTGCGCATAAACCTGGTCGCCAACGAGCCCTTCTCGCTGCACTGCAGCAACTGTGCCAGGGAGCTCGTCCATATGCGGACATACCGCATCATTGAGCCGCTGCCCGTGTACACAAAGCGAGTGCCACGCGACTTCTGGGACAAGTTAGAGCGGAGAATCATATCGTACTCCGAACAGATCTACTACGGCCTCAATCAGATTGTGATGTCGGCCAGTTACATCGAATTCAACACTGCAATGATCTACTGCCGTAGGAGTCGTCGCGTCTTGTGCCCCGGCTGCCCGAGGGTGTTGGGCACCTTCATTCCGCGGGCTGTGTGCCTCCATGCGGATGCCCTGCGCATGGCTACTCGCGTGTCGCCTGCAGCTCCCCTGGAGTTCAACGAGCTCTTTGGCCACATCACGCCCACACAGCTGATGTTGCGTCTGGTGCAAGATATCGATAAGTCACGCATGTTCCTGGAGTGTATGCGCCCCGATGGTCAGATGCACTATCTGCTCGTGTTGATGGAAATGAAGAAATTGCAGTTTCTGCGCTCCCAGCCATCGCTGTTCGGTAAGAAAGCTACGCGACCCCCGGGTTTTATGGATGGCGACACCAGCAGCGAGAGCGAGGACGGCATGGAGAGCAGCAGCAGCAGCAGCGAGAGCAATACCACCGATGAAGATTCACCGAATACCATAGATAACACCGAATCCACACCCAGACCATCGCCGAAGAAGTTTAAGGAGCACGCTGGTCGCTCATATACCACGCGGAAGACCACTCACCATGTATTTCTGACTCCCTACAACGGCTACCGTGTTAAATATATCTTTGCCGGCACTGATTCCGAGCTATGCAACTTACAAGACACCCTGGACGAGTGGCGCAACAATAATGTGCGCACCCTGCGCATCTCCTACTCGATGATGATCGAGCTGGTGAGCGAACTGAATGCCAACGAGCACATTGCGGCCGCTCTGGAGAATCTTGCGCCGCCCTGCCGCTCGCTAGAGCCACGCTTCAGTCACATCATATTCGAGAGCGACGAGGAGTTCTATGCCAAGCAACAGCAACTGGATGCGGTGCAAGTCTTATAGTTGTATAGCATTTAAATTTGAAAAACTCATTCCAAAATACTGTAAAAAATAATTTCAGACATGAAGAACCAAAAATATCTTGAGACATAAATTGATATGTACATCCTCCTTTTATAATTGAATTGCGTCATGGCTGCTTCCTGTACAGACCCATAAAACTGCTCCTCAAGCAATGATTTAACCCTTTTCGTGTATTTCCTTTTGATATTTTTTTTAATAATTTCTTGGCATATTTTCTTAATTGTCTTGTTGTGGTAATTAGTACAGATTTAATTGCGGGAAAATTCTTATAAATATTCCAAGCAACCGATGCGGTTTATGGCTTATCCAACCCTCTAGTTTCGGGGCAGTGGAAATCAGGGTAAATACTCCCATCCTCCTGCTTTAGGGCAGCACTGACCACATCATTAATCGTTGGCTGGTTAGCGTACAACAATTTGTCCAGATAACAATTAAGGGCCCAATACCAAGCGGGCCCAGCCCCCCAAACAACAAAGCAAACAAGCTAAGCACCCCAAAAGGACATGAACACTCCCACAGCAGGATGAAGGTCTGCAGATCAGGGCATCGTTAACAGCATTTGACAGTTGGCTAATGAAAATCCAAGGGAGTGAAAGTGTTGCAATGTGATTAATGATTTGGCTTGGTTTTTAAATTTCTCCAGCGTTTAAATTTCTCTGTAATTCTGGGCGCTAGAAACCATCCATTATTAATGCACTGCCCCGTTCCATTATGCCACATGCACTTTGGTTCATTGTTCAGCGCGGAATTTTAGGGGATTCCGCGCTGTGCTCTTTCTTTTTTCGGTTGGGACAACAATGACTTTTATTTTGGGTATATGAAAGATTTCGTTGCAGGTGGAAACAAAATGGCTAATGGAGATGGGACTCGGCTCTATTGTTGGTTCAGCCTTTGTGCGGGAGTGGTTCCATCATCACTCTTACATAGATACTTTCTAGAATTACAAAAGTGCATAGGGGTTATCTGTGTGTGTGTGTGTGTGTGTGGAGAAATTCCCCCAGCAATTGCCAATAATTAACATAATGAAACCATAAATTGTGCAAATGGAAGAAAGTCCAATGACATCAAATGGACCCCACCCGACCCATTGGCAGACCCGCTCCCTGGTGTGGATGTGAAGTGGAAATACTTCTAGAGAAAGCATGCGAAATTAATATCAACGCCCCGCTTCGCCTCATAAATTAATTTTCAAGTGCAACAGCTCCGGGTATCGCAGTTAGGGAGAAAGTTTGCCCCCCCATAGAAAGTATATCCATATGGCTGGACCTGGTAGTCCGCTTCTTTGGTTAATTACCAAGATGTATGCGTGTCGCGCGCTCACCACAGACCAATTAACCCCCATTATGGTCAGCTTTCGGAGTCGGAGTCGGAGTGCCAGTGACAATACTCCACACTCATCCAATCATCTCGTCCTGGTCCTGGGTGAGGTCAAGCGTTCGCTGAGCCCAGCTATCGCTCTTGGGTATGGCTCTCTCCCTTCAGTAATTAAGATTTCCAAGAGCAACAAGCACACACACACAGCCCACATAAAAGACGCAAAACAAACTCATTTCCAGGACTGGGTCCAAATTGCTTTATGATGTTGCAGATTATGATAATGAATGACGCCATCTGGACCTGCCCTGCACTCGAACACTGACCAGGGGCTATGCTGCTATGTTGACACTTTAAGTGATTTAATGTTATTGTTTTCGTAGCTTCTACTCCCTCCCGCACACAGCACTTGAATGCCACAGAAGCGTGCATAAATTTAATGAATATTAATGAAATGTGTTGTGTTTTTTTTTTTTGGAGGTTTTATAATTGAAATGCTTTTGTTACAGAAATTTTTGCAGCTAAGTTTGCAGAAGAAGATGGCAAAATAGTCTATGAAGGTTTAAAGTTGTTTGAGGAACTAATTGTCCTCAGAAATACCTCTCTGAAATACCTGAAAAAGGAGCACTTGGCTTGGGATAAATTTACTTGTAAAAGCATTCACCTACCCCTTCATAATATTTATTATCTATAAACCACATAGGAAATATCTTTTATATGGGCAAACAGGCAAACATGGACAAGCTCTCCCCTTTCCTATTTCATGTCTAGTACATTTACATAATAGAAAACTCCACCTTTTTTGTGTGTCATCCTATAGGTAACTTATTTCCAATTGAAAGGTTTTATTTAAAATTTATTTTTGACACAAACTTTTTCGCTTATCATTTTGCGAAACGGAACGTTGAAGTGTATGGAATATATACAGTCGTGTACATATACATATGTATGTATATATTTTTGCCAGTTTATTGACACAATTGTGAACAAATAAATCCCCAACTTCGGGCCACTGTGAATGCTGATTGCATATCTCTTTTTTGCGCACCCACCCACCCGCTCCACTCTTTTTCGACTGCCCCCTTCTCTCCTTTGCGGTGAACTTCCATTGAAATGTTTTTGATTGGAAAAAATTTAATTTCCTATACGCTTCAACACTGCTTATCGCCGATGGATGCATTGTGTGCGCTATGCTATCCATCCAAAAAGTCCGCACAAAAAATTGGCCACCTCCCGACAATTTTAAATTTAATTCAAGTGTTTGGCTCAACTGTTGGATATCTAAACTTTTTGTTCACTTTTTTTTTGGAGTTCTATTTGGCGACGCCACATGTAAGAGGGGTAAAAACCTCAAACCACAATTAATTAAGGCAAACGCTCTTGAGGACAACAGCAGCAGCACCAAAATCGAAACATTCATTGAGCGTTTTTTTTTCTAGTCGCAAAAGCTTCAATTACGATTTTTCGATTTGCTGTGCGGAGAGAGGAAATCGCACTGCCAATTGTCAGAGTTATAACAAAAAGAAAAGAGAAAAAAATGTTCATTAAACGTTAGCTCTGCTTGGTGGTAAAACCAAAACCAAGCTATCCTTGTACCGTGTATAAGGGGGTATATGGATTTTGAAGAGTGAATTTATCTGCATAGATAAACAAGTAGTCGAAGCCACATTTTAGGAGATTTCCAACTCATATTAAGTGGATTAATACAGTTATATATTATCTACCGAAAATCATACAGATCTCATAGAAAACTACAGCAAAAATATTGTCAGAAATCAAGCAGAAATTCTCTTTTAAAGCCTTCCATTTCCTCTAATTTAGACATGCTCTCGATGGAATATTTTGAAGGTCTTTCCTGCGTAGAGGGCATCCAATAGTTGAAACTCTTTAAATTTCTTACTTTTTATATTTTCTTTTGCATTCATACATACTCGTATTCGTTACACTCATTCGCAGTCGCTCTTTTGTCCCAGGGACAATGGCGGAACCGCAGCGTAAGAGCAAGAGGGAGCGAGAACCGCAGCGTAAGAGCAAGAGAGATAGAGACAGTAAAATTCATTTTTTCCATTAAATGGAGCCGTTGATTGTGCATGAAGCATCATCGGGCGGGGGGGCGTACAAATGTCAGGGGGCTCTTCGGTTAGATGGGGGCGCTGCGATAGGTTGCCATTTGGAAGAGCGTCGGAGCGCCACCTTCACCTCATCCTTCTACGTTGAGTGGCAAAACGCATCGATTGTGCGGTTGACTCCCACGGGAGGGCATATGGTAAGGCTTATACAACCGTTGGATGCTCTACGCGGGCAGATGAAGCTTCTTTTTACTCTCTCTCTCTCTCTCCATCTCTGCTATTTTTTAGTTGGGCTGCTAGATTCTTTGGAACATCTATGCAGGTGTTTCCTCTCTGCCTTATTTTTCTACTGCCTAGGAGGGGTACACTTTTTCTTCTCCAACTTAAAGCGGCTTTGAAATTCGTTGAGCTTTAGCATTTTGAACCGCTTGACAAACTTGTTCCTCCTCATGGATATTCGATACACTTGCAAATGGCTTTTTGACAAACAATGACATGGACGGACTCACCTACGATTGCGGCCACAGTTTCTTTGCCTTTTTTTCTGAGTTGGTTCTTGTGGATTCCCCCTTTTGTGATCGCATTTGCAAATGAATTGCTTATTGACAGTTTGATGGAATGATTCCCTCGTTGCCTCGATTGTCGATTTGCCAGACTTTTGTTATTCTTTAATTATGGGCTTGCCACAGAGGGAAAGAAACAAAAAACAAAGGATTCATCAGAGAATGGCAAAGGAGGACTTATGGGAGTTTTTATATTACGTATTTTCGCCATCAAAACTTGTTGTAATTGACAGTTTTTGTGGCACACTTTTAGGAGCGCACTAAAACAAAATGACTGCATTAAAAAGTGCTTGAAAAGTGCTTAAAAACATACATTAAAATGCAATTTTAAAGTGGTTTCATTTCGCCACAAAGTCACTTCCGGTTGATTGCATTCTGCAGGACCCTTAAACCAAAAATGTCATGCGACATTTCCCCTATCATTGCTGCTGCTGCCTTCAATTGAAGTCGCCTCCAGCAATTAACAACTTTCCTGGATCTTCTCATGTATGCAAAGTCCATTAAATCACTCGACAGAAAAAAAAACCAGAGACCAGAGCCAGAAGACCAGAAGAGTAGAAGAGGCGTGGAGAACATTTGAAACCACTTCAAGAGCAAATGACACATAATATGACTACAAAACAGTTGCCTCATTCCACACGGAAAGATGTACAGCAGCTGGGCCCCGCCCCTGCAGAGCCCTGGACCGTTGTCGATGTCGATGATAATGTAACAACACTCAACCTCTTGGCAGCCAAAAACAGCAGTTGGGGGTTTCGCAAAAACACCAAAAGGGTTGGTCACACCAGCCTCAAGAAGGGGTTGACACGAAGGGGGGGTGGGACGCGGGGTGCAAATGAAATTGTCACATTCGCAAATTTAATTACATCAGAGTCGTGACTGCAGCAGAGACCTGAGGAGCGCGACAATGTTTCAGCTCTTAAAGCTGTCCAAAAGTTCAGCTCCCAATCTCTCGCTCACCCACCCACTCACTGGGGTTGGCGATGTGTGTGTGTACCTGTCAAAATTTATTAAATTTCCAAAAAAATGTCACCAATATTTGACATACAGATAATGCCATGCATGATGAATCATGTCAAGCATGAAAAACTGATAACATAGAAATGAGTTTTGTTTGAAAAAATACGTAAATTTGTGTGGCATACTTTTGGGCACTCAAGCAAAAACAACCCTCTCTCGGCTGCCATCTGAAACCATAATAAAAACCTTCATTTACAAATTGCACACCTGTCCACAGTCCATTTTCAATTAGCCTAAAAACCGCCCGACTAAAAGCCAACAACAACAAAAAGGTAGAGGTTCATCCTGTTTAAGGCCTTTTATCCCACTCATAATTCGCATAATGACAGAACATCTATCCAAAAAAACTTCTGCCCATCCTCTAGAGTCAACGGGAACAGCAAACATCTGACCATCTCCCGGATTCACTTCAACTTTCCACCCTGTTGCGTACAATCAATGGACACGGGACACGGTAGGCAGGAGGCAAAGCACAGACCTCCCACCCTGTTGATGTTGTTGCTGCTGCTGCCACACGACCAGCCGACGGCCAACCCATTCGAATTGTTGCAAAAGTGCGAAACCGCAAATGTTAAACGTAACACACAAGTCAATTCCGCACCAACCCATCGAGCACTGGCACTGGAACCCACAAGCAACCCACATCGAGCGGCGAGCGGTGAGCGGTGACAACCGCAACCAGGCCACAAAGCTCTTCAATTTGCTTGCCATCTATTATGGCAGCTCATTGTGGGATTACCGCAAAACCCGAACCCGAACCCAAAACCACCCAACCACCAACGAACCCACAACCAGAGTCAGAGTCAGAGCCAGAGCCAAACCCCGAACGAACCACCAACGCGTATGCGCCGCCGCCTGCCTCGTCGTTCGCTCGGTGAGGAATTGCTAATAAAAAGGGTGGAAAATCCGCTTTGCTATGGCATTTGATTTTGATTTTTTCCCACCCCCCCATGCCTTTGTGACTCTCGTCTGCGCCGCCCCATGGGACAGAAGCTTGTTGATGGCAGCTACGGGGGGAAGACACGTATTGGCAGATAGAAGCTGAAAGGTATAGGGGCTTGATGACTTCTGATGTCAACGGATAAGTAGTGCACTCTAGCTACGAGCTACGAGAGGATATTGAGTTGAAAACTCAAAGCGAACCTTTTGAAGGGAGACTTGAAAGATATGGAAGTTTCTTTTACACAAAATATAATAATAATTGGGAGTATTTATGGATTATGGATTATTTCTTAATATTTAGAATTGTACACTGGATTTCCGATATATATAAAATCTAGGGACGAAACCCTTCCTCTTCAAAAAAAAAACCCCCAATTTAATTACTATAATTATTTGCGCAGACCAAAGTCAAAGTCAATAATAAAGAAAGCTCCTTCAATTGACCAATAAAACCGTCAAAAGCTAATACCATCTGCACAATGCGAAATACACACTCATCGGGATGATTACAATGATGAGAATGGCTGGGGTAGAGCTAAGGTGGAGGCTCAAGGAACAAAGGAATGGCCTCCAGCTGGGTTACTTTTGTGGCAGGTCTTTACAGGATTACACTCGATTACAGGATACATTACAAGTTCGACGGGCGGGCCGCCCACCCGCTGGGAGAGATCAATCAACGACAAAAAATTCCATTCCATTCCAGATGAATGATTCCGGTCAGTTTTGGTTTCGTTGGCCATTATAATCATAGGAATCATAGAGAGATGGCAGTCCAATGTTAATTATGAAATTGCGCTTTGGGTACATGGATTCTGGACGCTGGGTAGCTTAACAAACAAATCATTTTGCAGCTATATCAAAAGAGTGGCATTGCAGCTTAATGAAAACCGGAAATTTCACTTGTTTTCCATCAACATCGTCATCGTCCGCCTTCTCCTTTGCCCAAAAAAAAAACTTATTGCGTGCTATTACATCTGTACGGCACGGAACGGAAACGACGAGTCGTCTGTCTGGAGTTGTGTTTACTTTTGTACTTGTGGGGGGGCTTTTCGTTTCGTTACTCATTTTTTCAGTACTCATTTTTAGGCGATTAATTAATGCAATTAATCTGTGGGCTGGCATGGAGGAGGTTGGTTGCACTTGATGGAGTTGTTTGGGAGCGCATTTGTATTCCCCGTTCGGGGAATGAGTGTAAATAAATGGTTAAGATTAAGTTGAGATTATTACTAATCAAGGAATTCATTAAGCCTATAAACAAACACATGTACCAGCTAGAATACAGACATGTGTTGGGGTATGAGTGCCAAGTAATTACTTAAGCGATATTTAATTGGTATGCACATGGAGCTAGCTGTCAGTCCTATGAAAAACATCCTCTTCAAGTTGCATCCTGAGCACACTTTCAAGTGGACTCAAACATTTCCATGGCAATGAATAATTCCTAATTATTACATACTTCCTGACTCATTCTAGCCCCATTGATAGCTCCCCCATTAACACTGCCCCATCAGAATCAGAGCCAGTACTCATGGCATTCGATTGGAACTCGGAACAAATTACCATATTAATTGCTACTAATTAAAAATTCATTAAAACACTGTGAATGGCCATGACTGTGGTGGGGGGGTTTGCAAAAGCCACAGAGCCACAGAGCAGATCCAGCAATTTATTATGCTTTGTCATCTGCCGGTCGACAGGAGCCAGCCAGTGTGCGCAAATGATAATAATAAACATTTTCATATTCATAATTTCTACTCTTTTATCGTTGCGGAATCAATGAGTTCGAGTTCATAATGGCCAATCCTCTCCCTAAACATATACCTATACCTATACCAACCCCCCACAATGGATGTGTACATATCTGTGTGTACTTTCAATTAGAAGCCAACTTTGGGCCATAACTCAACACTAAACTAGAGGAGAAGTCTAGGTTCGCAGACCGAGGCTTTTGATACTCTTTCAGTTATGCATTCTTCGCTGCCTGGCAAACCCATCTGCAAAGCAAACTCATCATCAATTCCCTCTCGAAGTGCATACGAGATAGGCAAAAACATTGTTCACATGCTGAAAGTTTCAATCGCATCGATTTATAAGGGATGCCTGGTGGCATGCCCCGTGTACTGTGCACTAACTGTAATTATGCGGTATTTCTTTCGCCCCCCCCACCCACCACACACTGTTCTTGCTCACCCCTTGCTGGATCCACCTGTAACATCTGTGGGTGCCCCTTGTGTGCGGCCTGGTTCGGTGTCTCTATTCATGCCATAAATTCCGGCTGTGTGGCACATTAATTAATTTCGTTTTGTGCGCCATTTCAAAAAGGATTATGTAACGCTACTCTCACTGACTCCCACCCACCCACTGCCTGTCTGCTTAGCTAGAAACAAGCGAGTTGTCCACATGTGATCAGGCAATTGTGTGCTCATACACAAAATGAGCAAGGAATCGTTATGTGGCACTCCACTGTGTTTCGTGCAATGCATTGCAAAGGTACTTAAGTTGGAAGACAACACGAAAGATTGCAGCAAAAAGCGGAAAAGAATATACATATGATCACCAGATTAATTAATAAGTAGACAAGTAACTTATTTTAAAAATTTAATATACAAAAATTTTAAAAAATAATATAAGAAAATAATATAAAAAAATATAAAAAGTATACAAATTTTTAAAAATAATATAAAAAATGTAAACAAAATAAAATATTTAAAAATAGCAAGCAAATACATATGTACATGCAAAAGGAAAATAACTTTAAGCAAATCCACTCTTTACTTTAAAATATCAAAAGATTTCACCTTCACTTCCCATTCGATTTCCACCCCGATTAACAAAGCACTCTGCCTCAGCTGCTGAGCCGCAAACTTTGTGACATTATAAAATCTAATGAACAGAAATTAATTTACAATAATAATAACTCAACTAACACGAAAACACCGCCCGAATGCGCGAAATAATCTACGCCTTTTGCTCTGACACCCCCAGGGAGACAGCAGAAGCTGCAGCAGCTCTTGGTTTACGATGGCAACACTCGCGACCAGGCCCAGGCTCTTTGAAAGAGTTTCCGCTTACAATTTGCATAAAATTTGTTAGAAGAAGAGTCCAGACAGCTGGATGGCGCTAATAAGCGAGCGTCCAATTTGAGTCTGTGGGAGAAATGGGGGAGGGGAGGCTGTTACCTGTTGCCAGAGAGAGCAAATGAAGCCGCCTCTGGTGCTCTCTACAGGCTGCTGCTGCTGTTGTAAATGGATCGCCTTGTGGAATCCGTTAATTGTGTGTAATTAAATCCAACGGTAAAACAAATGACAAACACTTTGTCGACAGACAGACAGCTGGAGAGGGGTTGGGGGGTGGGCTGATGTTCTGTGGTTACTTTGAGGTTGGCAGGGGGCCCTCAACCCTTTCTCCACGTCTCCTGTTCCTGGCCGCGTCTTGTCTTAATTATAGAGCGTGAATAATTTCCGCTCTCTGTGTGCGGTTTCCATTCACGAGTCATTGATATTATTTAAATTTTATATATTTTCCTTTGGGGGGGGGGGGGGTTGAGGATTGTCTCTCCCTTAAGCTTTAATTAGTGAGAATCAGGATGCGAGCTGGGGAGAGTCCACTTTCTGTCCTAGTCTTTGAAATTGAGTATCAGCCTGGCTTTGCTATCATTAAACAAGAATTTGAATTTATTTTTATTAATGGTTTGTCTCTTCTTCCAGACAAATATCTTCGCTAACATTTCTAAATCTCTGACTAAAGCCAGAAGCTTAAATCTTCATTGCAGTGGCAACCACCAAAGCACCAAAACACTTTTTACACATTTCAAATTTGAACTCGTTTATTTGGATTTGTGGCAGGAATTGTCTGGCACTATCGTTCAGTCTTTTTGTTTGCTGGATTCTGGGTTTCGCTTGCATCATTTTGCGGTGCCTGCAATTTACACAAAAACCATTCAAAAGTGCTGGCACAGAGAAATACAGACAGAGAGAGCAAGAGAACGGTAGAGAGAGATGTGGAAAAGGCAAGAACTATTTTTGCTATTGGCCTGGCCAACATGCATTCGTTTATTGTTGGAACAATCGAACCGCAGCCATTTTAGCTGCTGTGCCTGCACTTGCAAATGTTTCTGTCTGTTTGTGTATTTTGCCTGCGTGGGTGTTGTGTTGCCATTGATTGCGCACAAAAGTTGAAAGTTTGAAAATTTGCATTTAATTTGATTGAGCCCACTGATTGACTGGCTGACTGACTGGCTGGCTCCGAAAATGTTTACAAGTCAAAGAAGGTGCTAATGAGTGAACAACAATCAAAAGCGATGTGAGTAGGAGAGTTGGCACAGATTTTGTGTGGACTGTTGGTGTAGTTTTCGAGAGTATTTTTTGGTTTAATTTTTGGTGTAGGTTTTGTTATTGTTTCTAGTACTTTTGCTGGTCTAGTAATCCTCTTTATACGTAATACGAGTACTCCTCTTTTAGCCCTTTTTTATTGCTGCATTTTTTCTACTTTTTTTGCATTTTAATTAGTTGCAAACTTTATTCTCTCTCTTATTGCCCACCCCACACCTAATTCCAATTATTGTTGCAGAACCGATTACGTTATCTTTCGGCCACGAGCATCCACAGCGACCTGACAAATGTCGTAATTAACCTTGGCTCTGGCCCTCAGAGTGGATTGGGTTGGGGATGGGTGGAAGTTGCCAGTGGAAATGGCTTGCGACTAATCCTGAATTATTATTTTTGGCAGTAGTAAAGATGCTAAATGGTTTATTTTCAATTTATGGCCAACACAGCTCACCACGAGGAACAATTAAAAGGGTTGCAAAAGCGACACACACACACACACACACACACACACACTGCGACACTCCCACCCACACTGCAGCAACCCTGGACAGGCGGCGGTGACTGCCGGAAATATTTTCCGAATCATTTGCATATGAATTTTCAACCTTTACGCCTCTAGTTGAGCATTCAAATTACTGTTATTATTATTATTTTCACTCATATGCCACAAGTCACCGAGCGCCCCCACAGGGGGTTGAGGGTGGAGGGTTGAGCTGTAACCATTAAAAGGCCAGCCACGACCTTTGCTTGGGAGCACTTCCGTACTCGGATTTTAATTCTATTAAACGCAGAAGGACGTGCCACAAGGCCGCTTATCGCCAGGGCCGCACACACACACACATGGTGTGGCAGCCCCGCCAAAAGGTTAAAATTATAATTTGCGGCTTCTACATCTACTTTATTACCACACGAAATTTCAGATTCAGGCGAAAACTTTGGCATTTGTGGCGGCAGTCAACAAGCCGCGACCACAATGTCGACACGCTTAATTTCTTGGCCACATTCATAACATTTGCTTACATCGTGTACAGCACCCCCCTGTCTCTAGACCCTTTGCCTGACTAAAGACAAAAGGGATTTTTAATGGCTTTTTTGGCGCTTGGCTTATCAGCAAGCGGATATCCTTTTGGAGTTGCTGCCACAAAACAAATAAAGGTTACTTGCCACTAAACAACTCCACTCCTATGGGCCAACGCTCTGTGGCTGCGGCTGTTGCTGTTTACTTTGTTTGCTGTTTGCTTGCCTCATGAAAGTGTAAAGTTTTCCCACTTGTTCGTGGGATAAAGCGTGAGATAAGCCTGGTCTAGCTTTGAATTATTTCGTTGGTTTTCCTGTACAGGAGGGCACTTGAGAGTGTGGGTCTGGGGCCAGCTGAAGATGAGCTGCTGAGGGGGTTACCTGTATGTATGAACTGCTGTTAACTGCTGCAGACATCAGCAGAAGGAGAGAACCTTTTGTTGGGTGAAACATATATCTGAAATCTGAAGCATCCTCTACCCATCTAACTATAAAATATACTCTGATACTCTGATTACAGGTTTGGTTCTGATTTTTAGGCTTAGGTTCATCATTATTCCAGTACTCCGCTTACTCCTAGCACAGACCATTTTGTGAGTAATTTCTGACAAGTTTTCATAGCCTTTTGCCTCAAACAATCCTACAGCAAACCCTCTTAGGAATAACAAATTGTCAGCACATAAGATGGCATTTAATCTTCAACAAATTGCCAAGACACTTGTACAGACAGCTTAAATAAATAGTACGCGCCTTCATCAGACTCACTCCTACCGCTGCCACATGCCTCCTCCCTGCCGCACAGCTACTTCAGTGGGCAATCTGTCAAAGCAAGAAATACTGAAATACGCATCTTGTTATGCTGGAAATTTTTATAAAATCGTTTTTTATATCCCCTCCTCTTGTTGCCTGGCTGCTGTGAAAATTTGCATTTTAACTCAATAAATTCACTTTGCATGCGGCAGAGAGTCGAACGAGCAACGGTGTGTGCTGCTCTATAAATCTGTTAGAGTCTAACGACTACAAGCCTCTGACGTGCGATGGAGAAGTTGGATCTGAGAGCAGGCACTGAAGGGACTTGGTGGCTTTATACAGCCCGCGGCGGCTCAGTCATTTCCCAGCTACTGATTTTACTTTGCCTGCGAATGAATCCATCGCCAGCTTATAAGATTACAACAAGTGTGAGTGGATAAATAGCTCACACTCCGCTCCGAATCAGCCAGTCACACTCCACCATCAGAATCTGCTCGTGGTTCGTGCTTTGCTTTACCTTTTGTCGCTTGGCTTTGGCCAAAATGCTTTGAGGCGATATTTGCGTTATTTACGATTATTTACAATTTTACAATTTACATGTGGCAACGGCAACTCCTTGTCTGTGCTTCTTGCCCCGCCCCAGACTCTGAATCTGATGTCTTACAAGCGGGAACATCCTTCGTGTTGTACTCGTATCTTGATATGTTGATTCTTCTCCGCTGCCTCTGCCTCTGCCTCTCACTTTTTATTTATATCACAATTACTTGGATTTAACTTGGGGATTTGCTGGCTTGTTTAGTGGCAAGTAAACTGTTTATCCAATGGATTGGGGTTTCGTATCCTCAAATATCTGTGGAAAGTTGTTTATGTAATGGATTATGGGATAAATTGGTAAGCGGTTTGCTGCGCATACGATGGGGTTTGTTAGAGATTTATAACTGAAAGACTTGTTTTTCATTAACAGCTGGAGCATAGAGTTTTTAATAGATTGACTAAAATCCAAGTAAATATTAAAGTTAAATGTTTCATTTTAAATTTAACCCTAAAACGAATAACGGATATTTTGTAGTGTGCCCGAAGTCAATCCATTTATGCGTTTTTTATGATTTAAGATGAGTTGGCAGTCAATATGTATATATATGTCTATATAGCTGGGAATTAAAAATTTAAAAAAAATATGGAATTATGGAATTCGGTCATTTGAACCGGACTAGTAAGCCTCTTTAATAGGTACACCAAAGTAAAATTAACTACAAACATATTTGAATTTAAAATGCTATTTTTAAATATAAACATAGTCAAATTAAATAGCATTCACTTTGATTCAAATATAAATGTATTAAAATGGCTTTTTTAATATGTTCATATTTAATCTTAATAAAAAACACTTTAAAGTAAATATAATATATTAAATTTATATATGAAATATATTTAATTTAAAAATAAAATATATTAAATTTAAATATTTTCATATTTATATCAAAATGTAAGTGAAAAATATTCAATACTAATACAACCACTCTTGGATGAAACTCAATGGCATAAATGAGTGAAAATATTAAAATTTCAGGGCTTTTTTCTATCGGTGTAAATTTAAGACATTAACACTTCCATTCGGTTAAGCACTCTTCTCTGATATATATTTCCATTTTATTTATTACACAATACTTTAAAGCATACAGCAATTATTTGAGGCATACATAACACAATGTCCCAAATCAGTAGAGCAGACCCCATGCCAGGCACAACCAGCACACCACCAGCCGCACTTTTGCATCGAACTGGTCCCAAGTACCCAGCCCAAGCCCAAAACACATTCTGCAGCGCCTGGCAAATTTATGCACTGGCGCGATATTTGGCCGCAGGCAATTTGATTATTGAACCGCACCAAAATCCAGAATCCAGAAACCAAAACTCCAACCCGATGCCGCAGCCCGTTGCAAGCTGCACAGCAAACGGAAACTTCTGTGCTGCAACCACCTCACAGTTTGGCATCTTTTTGAGGCAACTAATTGAATTATTAGCGGCCACAGAAAGGGAACGGAGTTAGAGCTGGGATCGGACTGTGTGGCGTGGTGTGGTGTGGTTATGGTTATCGTTATGGGTCTCGGTTCTGGGCATCGTTCTGTGTGTGTGGTGTGTGCACATTGAAATTATTGTTCGGTGGTTGACAAGGATCAGTGCCGACGCCTTATTTGTGTTCTTGCTCATTGCACTGGACCCTGTTACCCTGCTCTTTCATCTCTCCCCATTGACCTGTCTCTATCCCAAGCCGATGCCCTTGGGCAGTGGGTGGCCACGCTCTAACAAGCGGGTGTTGGCCACGTCTGGGCTTGGGCTTGCGATTGGGCTGGGTTCTGGCACGCCCAACCCTGCAGTGTCCTGTCCGCCAGCGGCTGCGACATGTGCACACGTATTGTTCTTGTAAATCATTGATTAATTTTTTACTTTTGCATATGATTAGAGAAAGTTCCACTAGGGCCCCTTTTGTGGCAGAGATTTTTCAATTTGCATTTTGACTTTTGGGTGGTGGAACGGGCGAACGTAAACGATAGTTACGGTCATGACTGGAAATTATTTTAATGGTGGGTGAAGCGACCCTAGAGAGAGATTTGTGGACTGAGGTCAGGGGAGATCAGAGAATAAGAAACTAACAATGGAAGTGGAGCAAAAGATATTTGGAATATCTGAAGGCACTTGCCTTTAGGATCATTTCTTATGGGATATAATTCTGTATGGAATACAACCTCTGATGAAGTCTGCTTGCTTAACCACTGTGCCATCCACCCCCTGTAGAACTCCAAGAGCATAAGAATCCAAACCATGACATGGGACAACCCTTCGCTTATCAAGCATCAACCTAACAAGTTCGTGTTTTGGATCAGAGTCACACTTTCCTGACACTGAGTGACTCTTCCCCGCCCCAGCGCTGGCTGCCCATCACACACAAATGTCACGCATGTCAGACAGAGTCCCAACAATGACCAGATATGTACATCATACTTTGACCATGTTTAATACACCCCACACCCTACTCCCTACTCATATGGTAGAAATATGCGAGTAAAGTTTCGAATGAAAACTTTGTATCTGGGTAAAGTTTGCTTACTTTGTGCAAACTTTTGGCATCGAGAACAATGCGAAATGCATAGAATTTTCATAAACTTTGACACTTTGGCTCTGCAGTTGACTGCGGTCTTGGGGCGATAGCCAGAACAGAACCTCAGCACATCGAACAATGGGAGGCGGGCGAAACTGGAGCAGGACTTGTTCTACCATCTAGAAGAAAATGTCCTGCGCTTCTGCACAATTAGTTTGCACTCCCAGCCACAGAACCAGCCCATTCTTGGAGCTGGCAATTTGCAAGGTGCTAAGCGCAGTCTGAGCAACAACAACAACAACAAATCACTTAGCCCTAATGGCTTATGGGGTAATGGAAGGAACGGCACGGCACGGCACGGACCGTCAGTGCATTTAACCGAAAAACCTCAAGCAGTTAAGCGACGTTTTGGCATGAGATGAGAATGAAGATGAAGAGTCCCCCCCATAGAAGAAGCTGTCAAATGGTTGTCTTTTCTTGTCAGAGAGAAAGTAGAACGTTGCACGATGCTTCCCCTACCCCACACAGCTCTCTCTCTCTCTTTCTCTGTCTGTGGATAATGAGCGACCCAATTAGGCAAAGTGAGTGTCGGTGAGAGAGATGCATATGAACCATAAAACAATTGAACAATGTGCTGCAAGCAATTAACCAAGCAACAGCACAACATAAAAGGCCATAAAAAGATGATGCCAACAAGTGCTTGCTGCAGCAGCGAAGGGAAATTCACTTCCTTATGGGCATGAAACAGAGTGAAAAGCGGGCGGCGCTTAACTGTTTAAGAGAAGTTTGTGGTGGTTTTATTTGCTTAATATACGAGTAAATGGGATATGTATATCAATTGAAGTGGGAAAGCGAGGGCTGAGGGCTGAGGGAGTGTACTAAGCAAAGAAAAGACTAAACTATGATTAAGGCAGATCAGGAATAGAGAAAAAGATGATGGCAGCAGTCTAAGATATATTGTACCTGCTCTTAAGCTTCAATCTTAATCTTTCAGGCCAACTTCTTTTGTAGAATCAATTATTCCTTAGCTCCATGTTCATTAAACTACACCGATAGAAAAAAGCCCTGAAATTTTAATATTTTCACTCATTTATGCCATTGATTTTCATCCAAGCGTGGTTGCATTAATATTGAATATTTTTCACTTACATTTTGATATAAATATGAAAATATTTAAATATAATATATTTTATATTTAATTTATATATATTTAATATTTAAATTTAATATATTTTATATTTAATTTAAATAGATTTCATATTTAAATTTAATATATTATATTTATTTTAAAGTGTTTTGTATTAAGATTAAATATGAACGTATTAAAAAAGCCATTTTAATACATTTATATTTGAATCAAAGTGAATTCTATTTAATTTTACTATGTTTTATATTTAAAAATAGCGTTTTAAATTCAAATATGATTGTAGTTAATTTTACTTTGGTTTTTTTCTATCAGTGTACCCAAAACTATTCACTTTCTATTCTCAGTTTCCGCCACCTAAACTAAATCCGTTTTGCCAGCTTTCTCTCTCTCTCTCGTCATCGCAGCATGTTTATGCAATTCAGTCCACGCCGATCAATTGCACACAGTTGTCTAACTGTCCGACTGTCATTTGTTTATTAGATTTGTCAATGCAACAGTTTTTTTCTTCGTCTTTGCCAACCCCCACATGACCATAAAAATCATTGGAATTGCAAATAGATGGATAGCAAAAAGCGGGGGGAAACTTTTTGGTAGGACGACAAATGCGCCCTCAAACTTGTCGCTGGTGTGGGGGCGGTGGTGTCACATGCAGGCGATGCGTATAAATTAGAACTGCCATCGTGTGGCTGGCGGAGTGGCCATTGTGCGGCATCTTAAATGTCAAAAGTGACACCCTATCCCCCAGTCACGGGACCCTGATCCTGATCCTGCCCCCTGGCCAGTGCACCTGAAGCAGGCGCTGGCGAAAACAATAAATTTCCCTTTTCCGCAGCCAAAGCATCCACACAAAAAAAAAAGAAAGAAGGAGGACTCTAACATGGAAACCACTACCGCTACGAGGGGTAGCAAGGGGCGGAATGAGGAGCAGGGCAAGAAAAATGATGACCACTGAGGACGCACGGTTGAACATGATGGCCCCATTCTATGACATAAAAAAAAGGTAGCGTTACGTCCAAGGAACAACTTGCTGGCTAATAAAAAGCGGAAGGAAAACCAGAGGACAAACCTGTTTCAAATGCATTGGTTGCCCCAGCAGGAGGGGTAGGGGGTTGGGGGGTAACTATTATGACCAAGAGTTGAGGGTGTTTAAGCGGAAAAGGTAAGTGCCGTTGAGGTTGTTCCCCATTGCCATAGCTGTCGTGGGCTTTTAGTCAATATCTCAGGCATTCTGGAATTTTTCTTCATTTTTTACACATACATGTGCAGTGGCCGACATATGTGTAAGTTACCCGGAAGTTAAGCTGTTGTTTATGTGTCACAATAAATCATGTTCAATGCACACCAAACAATTTCATCTAAGTGGGTAATGGAAAATACGTTTTCCTGTAGTGTAGTCCACTTCCTTCTTCTGTTCTTTGTGTGATACAAGTAGTTTTATGTGGCATAGTACTGGGTGTTGATATGCCATGGGGGGAGGCTTTGATAGAGAGGCGGTTTTGTTTAGCGGTAGTGCTTAAGTAACTTCTAGGATAGAAAATTAAGTTTGGGCTGTATTTTGCTCCGAATTATTGTGAAATAAAGTACATATCTCAAGCATACAATTTTCACGCTTTTTGTAAGCACTTGCGAAGCTTTTTGATGCCTTCCATGCATCTATCACTGTGACAACCCCCACAGAACCCGACAGAACCTGGTTAATGTATTCACATAAACGCACCCGCAAATCCCAGTTGACTTTTTTTGTATAAACGCTTCTAAATGCAAATAAAAGAAGTCACTTAAAAAATTATTCAGCCGCCAACAGGGGACCAAAGAGAGAAATAAATGTGTTAATGTTCGCCCCGAAACGCTTTTCGAATTCATGTCAGTTTCAGTTTCATGAAGTAACAAAAAATTCACAAATTCTCGCTGGTTTTGGTGTGGAGGGGCACGCGTGTCACTTACAGAGATTTACTGGGGAACAGGACCCATGGGGGAAAGGTAGTCAGTGGCCCCCGGTCTCGCCACAAATGGCAGCTACGTGGTTGGGGCTTACACTTGCCTAGAAAGCACAAAGCAATGCGTACGAATGAACTCGTATTACTTGTAAGAATTGCATTAAAGGTAAATGCTTGAATAAATTCATTAAAAAAATGTATGCAAATATTTAAACACGAAGCATGGACAGCTGCCATATCGATGTTGATTTAAGCTGTAGTACACTCAAGTTCAAGGTTTACCCAGCAGATATAAATACTTCGAACGCGTAAAGCCATGACAACAGTTCAATTTTAACACTCCCAAAATGTTGTCGCGTCTTCGCTTCGTTATCCTACTGGGATTGTCATTCCTCAGTTTGAGTTGTGCCTATAGGCTCATGGATATGCATGATGATTTTCCCACTTGTGCGGCGAATGATAAGGCAATCCAGGAATATAAACCAATAGAAAAGCAGAGAACTTTGTTTAATCTTAAAGAAATGAATGAGGTTGAGCATAAAACTCAACAAAATGAAAATAAATCAAGCAACTGGCTGATGCAGATCATTAGGATAATAACCATACCCCTGGAAACACATCGAGAAATCGGAAAACACCAGGAAGAACGCAGCAATAGATTTCCCTGGCGACGAAGTTCCATCTCAGAACTACAACCTAAAAGCGAAGATGCCAACCAGCGAACACCAAACGAAAGAGGTCCCAAAATTGTGTTCCTAATCAAAGAAAATCCCCACGAAAAGGAACTACGTACAAGAAAGAGAAATCCATATTTATATCATTTTCCAGCCAATTAAGCATAGACAGGAAAGAAAGCTAAAACCAATGAATTTTTATACATATCTTTATTTCATTTACATATGTATGTAACCACCACATGTGCTGTGACACACCCTCATCATCAAATCTCATATAGTTTTAAAGATCTATTACCCCTAATTAGGGAAACTTTGTAGCAAACACATGTTCCCAGCTCAGAAAGCAATAAATTAAATCATTTTCCTGCTGTTGCGGCAAAGGATTTAAAACTTCGAAACACATTCAAGACATTTTCCAGCCATAAATAATGCCCTACACAGACAAAGACATGCTCGTACATGTAAAAAAGCTCTTCTTTATGCCACTTGATTGCGGTGTGCTGTAGAGCGCCCCCCATAAAAAAATATATTATATGCATGACCCTAAATTAATCTAGCGAAACCTTTTCCATTTTTGTGACAAACTTCAACCCTGTGAAGCTGTGGCGCACATCAAAGCCAGTCGAGTATGACAAACGAAGTTATTTGAATATGGAACGTAAATGTCATATGGAAACAAATTAAATTTGGCTTATGGATGTGGCCAGGCAGGAAGCAAAATACATAAATGCATATACGTACGTACATATTTTTATGGAAGGATTCTTTTTTTTTATTTGGTCATCAAGGAATATTTTTATATTTTTGCAGAAAAGTTCTCTTTCATTTTATGCATTTCAAGAGCATTTAAAAGGGATTTAAGAATGTTTAGGGTAATCTTGATTTTGTGGGGACTTAAATAAAAATATTTAATCATATTGAGCTTTAGCAGAGTATCAGACTTATGGGCTTGAAGCCTTGGGAGGCTTATTACAGAGAGCATGCCATTTGGAGAGGCTTTCTCTTGACTCTCACTAAATTAAACAATTTTTTGTACCTTATTGTCTCATGCAATTGTCGAAATATATTTAAGAATTCATTTCTTCAAGCAACAGACTGCTGCGCCATGCCACCTCAGAACTTCATTCAAATTCAGTTGCGAACATTTTTGCATTCTGCAACTTCTGCCAACTTCTACACAATATGTTGTCGCCAGCACAAAAATTGAAATTATGCAAAAAAAGAAACAAACAAAAAAGAAGATAAAAAAACAGAGACAAAAGTAAGAAATAGAAATAGATTTAATTTGCAAACCAAAATTTTTGCTCAGGCGGTGCCCATAACCATAACCAGATCTTGAACCAGACGCAGACTCCCATTTTTGGGCAGAACCTGGGCTCATTCGCATGCAGTTGGCATCCCGTAAAGTGGATATTGATATTTTGTGCTTAAATTTTGTTATTTATGTGCTACAGAGTGGGTGGAACCCCTCGGAAAACTAAAATAAACGAAACAGAAGTTTACAATTGGCAGTGGAAAAAGGCAGGAAAATTCCTGTCAACTTGTGCAAATTTAACGCGACATTGTCTGAGACGCAGGACAGTTCCTCCCCCAATTTTCTTTTTCGGGGGGCTTGCCCATTGACATGCAAGTCATGTGTCAGACCAGAGGCCGACGCTTAACTCTGACAGACCACAAAGAAAAAAAAACCACCCAAAAACTTTGCCCATAAATTGTCGAGCAAAAAAAAAAGAGAGCGAAATTATGTTTCAACACATTCGAAAGAGGAAACTCTTGTTTGACACAGGCCCTTGAAATTTTTATCAATTGCCTGCGAATTTATTTTAAGAGTGCGTGAAATTTATGATTGACAAATTGAATTTGAAAATTGAGCAATATTGTTGGCACATGGAAGGGAACTGGAATAATGTTTTGGTTGAAGGATTCATTGAATAAAAATTTTGAGATCTTTCCCTTTAAAAACTATGCTTTAGCCTTGAATTAAGTATAGCCATAAAAATGATTAATGACCATTCAATCGTTCTGCCTCATCATATCCCACTCAAGTCGCTGATTCGTTCTGGTATTTGGATGCTGACCAGCAGACATGCCTGCAGGATATAAGGATTATTCACCACAACAAATGGTAGGCCCACTATGTAGGCTTGTTTTGGTATTGTTTCAGAATGGACAAACACTAAACACTCCATAAAGAAAACCATTAAATGTGGCGCCCCACATTAATGCGCGGGGAATATCCCAAAAACCGAAATCAAAACAGAAACATTCAAGTATTTCTTTCTTTATCATTTTTTTTTATGGCTGCCCTGAGTGTGTGGGCGTGTGCCTGACATGGAGTAATCGTATAAATCTTAATGTTTATAAATCAGAGTACTCGATGCTATGCCCCAGGGGCTGCCATGGGACGGAATGAAATAGGGAATGGGGAGGCTACGCATACGATAGAGAAAAATAATGAAATATTAACCAAAAATTAATAATAAAAAAAAAGAAAGAAAGAAAAAAATAAGCCAAGAGCGCAGCTAAAGAAAAAGTAGATTGAAATGTTTCTAGAACCCTCTTTAAGTTTTCAAACACAATGGAAAATTCTTCAAAAAATGATCACAGGAAAAATCTCTTTAAGGAACGTCTGTCCATACCAACCAATGACCTTGAAATTCCACACAATATTGTTCCCAGATAACCGCCACAAAGGAAATCAAATGTTCATTGTTATAAACATTTTTTTTCATATTTTTTGCTGTTGTTGTAATATGCAAATAATTTGCTGGCCAAATGGCAACCAACTGTGACCCAACAGATGACAATGCCAACGCCCTCTAACCGAACCAACAAGGAATACGAATCAGATAGATCCTGTACTCCCTGCCAAGGAGTCAAGTCGAGAACAATGCGACCCGAGGCCTACATGCACTTGTAAGGAAGTTCCGACGCAAACCCCCCCAAGATACTGCTTCGAGTCTGAGTCTGGTCACATTTGTATATGACACACAGTTGACAGCTGTGGTCGCTACTTGGACTGCCAGGAGGTGGTGGCTCCGTGTCCATCTGCCCCCGTTCCTCTTTCCGGCTCAAACTTTGACTCCGTTGATGCGTGGCCATTGTGCGCATTTGACGTTTGGTTTATTAATCAGTTTGGCCTGCGGCCACGGACCCACGACCAACGTCACAATTTTCCACAAATGAATAATTTTTCGTGAATAAAAAAAGCAAAAGCCAAAAAGGCAACCCACACAACCCAGCAAAATGTGACACACAAGGGACTGACTTTTGTTTATTTCTGTATATTTGTATATTTTTGAATACCCTCAAAGAGCGCAATGTGATATTGCTTGATATGGAAAAGGTCAGCGTATACAGATCTAAAATATTTCCATTATAATTCATGGATTGTAACTTATCAGAACTATACGTATAAAAAAAATAATTTATTGTTAAATAGATCAATTTTAATTTTAAAATTGCATTTATTGAAAAATGGATCAATTTTAATTTTAAAATTAAAATTTTTTTGTGTTTTTTAAATTTTAAAATTAAAATTTATCCATTTTCCAATAAATTCAATTTTAAAAATAAAATTAAAATTAAATTTTTTTGTATTCTTATATGTAGTTCTGATATGGTAAAATTTAAGTTTATACCATACGAAAGTTGTAGAAATATTTGAAAGATTCCCTTCACCATTGTCCTTATCAAATTTTAACTTCAAAACTTAATGGAATTACATACATATATGTATGTACATATATCCCCACAGATGTACTCACTTTTCCCATAAGGGCATTTAAAACTTCGGCTCGCCCTCCCCTGTGATTATTTCATATTTTTTTTGCCGTCGCGAGTCCCGAGTTTTAATTTCAACGGAGCGAAGAAAAAGTCAAACAAATGTCAGTCGCGTGTTAATCAAGTGTAAATAAATGGCGCAAAGATTAGAGAGCGCCGCCAAGGCAGAAATGTTCTGGAAACGCCCGCGCACAAAACAAATAAAAAGTACAACAAAAAATAAAAATAGGAATTCCCCAAAAAAAACAAAAAAATGGAGGGTGTGACGCACAGACAATGACGCGACGCAAAAAAAGAACTGTTGAACAAAAAACATTTAATGGTTTTTTAAATGTTTTTTAAATGTGCGTGAAAAATCTGTCACTCGATGGGAAAACAACTTGAAAATGCTTTAAGTTTTCTTGTCAGTTGCCCGCCTCAGAGGACGGTCCATGCAAATTAGCCAAACAAAGTTGTTATCATCGAAGTGAAAATCCCGAAGCCATTGGGCAGAGCCCAAGCAACGCCTACACCAAAGTAAATCCTTAGACCCTGGAACCCAGACAAGTCCTACACCCTTGCGGCTTAGGAGTGATGCTGGGTTCTGGGTAACGTACTGAAGTGGTGTTGATGATACTATTATCTTAAATCGCGAAGGGAACAAACGGCGCTGAGATCCTGGGGAAAGCTGTCACCGGACGCGACCACTTCAATTGTCCTTTTCGGCAAAAGCATTTACAATTCATAGATAGAGGCGAAAAAATCGTTTTATTGGCTTTAAGGTCCTTTTTGTCGCCTCAACGACATGAATAAAGGAGACCCCCCCACAACAACAACAAGGACATAAACCGCAAATAACTTGAACACTCCGCAAGGGCCAGAGGGTTCCCTTTGTTATTGCATTTCCCTGTGATTTGTGGTCTTTCGTGGGAGGGCGGCGGAAGAGTTTGGATTTTACAATTTTTTTTCGCTGCCTCCTTGGCACAGTGGGCTAAACGTGATGAAAGTTGTGAGGGAATTTATAATTTACAAATTTGTATACATAGGAAAGTTTGGCCGAACCAAAGGGGGCAAAGAACATTTCGTTCCACTGTCCCGCACTCAAGCGAAAGGGGTGCAAATGCTGCAATTTGTAGCATTATTTGTTTTTCTTTTCGGCTAACACCCACACCCCGAGCTCTGAGAGCAGCGACCACCCGCAAAGGAGCATTGCTTCAAGACACAATGCTATCTAATCTTATTTCGTATTATTTTTGCGTTAAACCTGCATTTCAGCACTTTACCCGCCATGGCAGTACGCAGAAGTTTCCGACAGCTATTGTTCCGGGAATGGTCTTTAATAACGAGAGAAAACTTTAAACCTCTTTGGAGCAGAGACCCAGACCCTCACCCTCGTAAGGATAATTTTAATGATATTTACAGGAAGTGGCAGAAGAGCATCAATCATTTGTCAGCCATAAAAATTCGTCACACACGAGTATTAAATTATACAACAAAAAATCAGAAATATCTCTCTCTCTTATACGAAAAAAAAAGGAAAAATCCTTAATGGTTGCGTGCACTGAAATGACCTTGTAAGTTATGAGACCTACGGGGGACCCTGAGCCCAACAGTTGAGCGCCAAAAAGAATTCGCAATGAGAGAAGGGGAAAAGTCAACCCAAGGCAAGGTTCAACGATGAACGGTCATTCCATTGAAGCACCAAATAGGCTGGGGATTGAACGTGGTCCTGCCTGATACTCCTGTACTTGTCCACCGTCCTCGATGTGTGCATGGGCTGGCTGGCTGGCGCTTCACTTCACTGGTGGTGCCCACTCATATGTGAACATTTATTGGAAAACATTATTATTTATGACTTTTTGAATGACATCGCTTGAACTTTTCAAGCAATAAAGTAACGCACAATAATATTTCCCTTCAGCGGAAATTGTTCAAAAAATACAAAAAAAAGGCCTGCCAAAAAATTAAAGCGATTTTCGAGTTTTGATTTATGAAGATATTCATTAGTCCAGCCTGATCGGAATAGTGTAAAAATATCCACATGATTTATGGCAAATGGGATTCTTTTTTCATTATGGAAAGATTTTTGTTTTAATTCCTGCGGGAAAGGCAGTAAAATTTAAAATTTGTAAAGAGATCTTAATGCAAGTTATTTATTTATGTCCTTGAGACTTACACGTATAAATTCCCTGGAATTGTTCGAAATTTTAGTCCTTTCTTTCTTAATCTTAAGCCAAAGCTACAAATTACCAAATAAATTTCCATGCAATCTTAAATGAAAATCTTGTGAAACATTAACCCAAACAATCAATGCTTAGCCCCCATCCATTCACACAAACAGTTAAAGGGTTTTTGTGGCATCAGAGAGGGATGCGTTTCGTTTAAGATTTGATCAAATAACCATAGGGAAAAGGATTATTTTAAGTAATTGCTAGACATTGTTTAGCAGCAGACATGTAAGGGATATTTTCTGTGTAAACTGGGTTCGAATTTAATGTGAGATATCTCAAAAGCTGGAGAAGCATTTGTTTTTATTTACTTAACCAATACGATTACATAGTCCAAGCTTATTTACTGCTCTTTATAGAATATACATATATGTGCATATACATCTGTTTATATATACTTTTTATATATGTTAGATGTGGGCTCCAGGCGCATGACCCATTCCTGAACTCGTGCAATGCTTTGGCAGGCAGGCGAAGGCGACACGAACTCTGGGCTCTCGCTCTCTTTCAGTTTCTCTAAGCTCTATGTGGTATAATGCCATCCTTGTCGTCTATCAATGTGTGTGTGTGTCTGTGTGTGGGGGGACTACGTATCTGTATGTGTGTGTGTGTGTGTGTGTGTGTGTGTGTGTGTGTGTGTGTGTGTGTGTGTGTGTGTGTGTAGGGTGCAGTGGAGTCAAAGTGTAGATAGCAAGCTGCCATAGGACGACGACGACAACGATGTTGAATACATATAAAAATGTCTAAGGTGGAGCAGAAGCCATGACTGCGGCCATGACAGCGATAATGTATACGAGTGGGAGGGTTCGCCGAGAGGGTTTGAGGGGGAGAGGGAGACCTGGCGTAGTTGTAGGGTTGCCAGGTTGCTGCTCTGGTTTTAGCCACCTCCCAAGTCCCCCCACAGTCCATGCAGCCAACCGTTTCGCTGTCTCTGCTCCTTTGCCTTTGGTCTGCCTGGGGTCTGGGTGGCCCCCGGTTCACTTTGTGGGTATTAAGTTCGTTTTAATGCTAAAGACAAACGGCTCTCCCTCTTTGGTTGCACTTTTTGTGGGCCTGCCAAATGAAAGAAATCTCTACCTCTTCGTAGAGGTGAGTGCAGAGCAAGAGAGAGAGTCTTTAAAGTTGCACAAAGGGGATTAAGATGGTTTGTGCATAATTAATCAGTTGAGTAACTGACAATTTCTATGTCCCAATTGAAAGTGGGAAGTTTGATTTTATCTAAGACAGAAAGATAGACAATTATCTGACCCGCACTCCTGCTAATAATTCTGATACAGATACTCCACAGAAGGTATTCCGACTATTGATTTGGCTGCATGAAATTCAGTCTTCGCTTAGCTGTTTTTTTGTTCTGTTTAAATTTCCAAAAGTTCCCAAGTTATTCCAAGGAATCACTTTCAAAATCTTAATTCCTTTATTCTGCTTTTAATTTTCAAACATTATATTTACTTTGTGGAATAAAAAAGAGCGAACACAGTGAATTCCAGACCAACCCAAAGAACACATTCAAGACAAACAATTTCTCTTGTAGCATTCATCAACAGAACTCCATGCATATCTATCAATATTTTGTTTACCCAACTTGCTAGCCAAATCAAATCCCTTCAAGTCATTTTTTTATGACGCACTTTAGTTAAACGATGTGACCGAGACCGGGGGTAACTATAGCCCATGGAAAATGGACTCCCGGGGGGGGGGGCGGGCAACGACAACCCCAAGAATATGTGTGTGTATGATGCAGCTGCCCAAGCTGAGACAGCCAGCCCTTCCTTATCCGTCTGTTCTTTGGGGAATTTGTTTGGGTTTTTTTTGTGGCCGTCGTTGATGGGCCAAGCGGGAGACTTTTGTTTTATCGAGAGCAATACATCAGAGGCCATCAATATGATTAACTCACATGGAATGTGCCAAAGTGCCGAAAATCAAATTAAATTGCCCTGATGTACAGTGTTAGTGACACATCCGAGTGGATGGACAGTGGACATTTTCTTGATTTATGCATTACAAATCGATAGCTTGTGTTTGTCCTTAGAGAAAAGGGATAAGCGTCAGGCGGTAAAATATAATATATATTCACTTCTTTAAGATATACGTATAGGAAATATAAAAATGCTGCATGATAGTATGGGGACGTCACCTTCTCACTTGACTTTCGTGCGTTGCTCGTACTTGTCCTCAAAGAATTTGAAGACCGAATCAATGGCCGAGTACGAGGTCCACTCATGCTTGGTGTGACCCGCCGAAACACGTCGTATTTTATCGCTCGACGAGGAAATTGGCGTGTCCAGCGGAGAGTTGCTTGTGACCCAATCACAGGTCACATCGTGTAGGTAATTCTTGCTGTTGGACTGAGGACTGCCCATAACCGCATCGGTGAGAGCGATGGCAAAGACCTTCTCCTTGAAGAAGTCCAAAAAATTATTCACCTGAAGGGAGGAATTGTATTAAAATGTATTTGAAGGTGGTTTCATCTGCAGAGTATTACCAAATCGATTGTCACATAGCCTCCATAGCTATGTGCCACTATGGCCACACTCTCTGGGTCCGAGGGCAACACAATATTCTTCCACACGTACTTGGCATGCTCCGTGGAAGTCTCCACGCCCTTTATCGGGTGCTCTTTGCCATTATAGAACCGTCTAACATCGTTTGTATTGGTGATTAGGATATCATAGCCCAGTTTCTGTGCCTTTCGTATGTAGGGAATCTGAGATCCATGATCCAAGGAGTTGTTGATGATAAGGCTGTGAAATAAATAATTTTCGTTATATTTTATGTTTTTGTATGACCCACTAAGGGGCTGCCCTCCCCAGGGGCTTAAGTATACTTATCGGCATCCCAGATGGAGCTTTGGTTTTTTCCCCCTTAACTTCTTATCAATGCACAGAGCTACCCACCTCCTGGCCCATTGACCCGCTCGGACATCTCCGCTGCCATGAATGAGCACGAGTAACTTCTTGGACTGCGCCAACTTCGCGGGTTGCGAGTACACGAAGGACGAGCGATCTGGAGACTTGCCAAAGGGTATGTAGGTGCGACTCAGGCCACTCTTCTCCAGCAGCGCATAGATAATGTTTGGTATTTGCTAGAGATATCATCAAATTGGAATAAGTTAGCATGGAAGTATCTATTGGGACACGTACCTCTGCGATATTCTGATAATGCTTTTCATTATCGTTGCCATCTTCCTTAACGTCGTAGATGTACGGCTCCTTGCCCGGCTTCCCAGTGGCTGGATCGATCTGACGTAGTACACCACCTGCACAGACATTACCACAGTTAATAGTAGGTACCTTCAATTGACTATACTTATTCCCACTCACCTTCATCGAATCCATAGCCAAACTCCTTCAGCTTGGCAATTGCCTCGGCACAATTTGTTGTTGTTTGCGGTGCGGGCTCCGTCATGTCGCAGTATCTGAGAGGGCGAAACAAATGGAAAACTCTAGTCCACACATGGTTCATGTTTGTTCAATGGTCGCAGTCACTTACAGACTAACAATTTTTGGGTGCTAATGTTTAATTTATATCCAATTGTTGCTCGTTTTGCGCGTTTGTTGTGCTTTTCTTTCGACCCGGCGATAGGCGACTAGTGATGGGTTGAATTTATATCGATATTGCCATACAGCTGAGTCACGGAAAATAATGCGGCTGCACGGTGGTACAAGCGACTCACATATAAACCGAAAACAAAATTATATTCCATAGAATTTAATTTGATATAAAATATATCCGACTGTGCTCTGAAGTTTTTGCAAGCGTTAATTAATACTACTCTGATCAACTGTAAAAATTCGCAATGTTCAAGTTTTTGACCACTGTGCGCTGTGAGCAATTGTATCGATATTTGTGTTGGCTAAATATCGCATTAGTGTTGCATCGTAAGCTTTATTAGCGCGACAAATTAAATTGAACTTCTACCTTGAAATCATTGCATTCATTTCGTCTGTTATCCAATCGCCATACATGCTGATGCGTGTAAATGCATAGGGTTGTCCCTTCTGGCAAGCTTTTCTGCCATACGAAAGCAAGCCGTACAGATACTTTTTGCTAAGATCCACCAAGGGTCCACCGGAATCGCCCTGGAATGAGGTTTATATAAATGGTACCAATTAAATATATGTAAATAAATGTAGTTTTACTCACATCACAGGCACCACGTTTGGTGCCCGTGTGCACGGCACAGATCTCGGATCTTGTGAGGAAGACGAATTTGTGCAATTGCAGGCATTGATCGTCATTGATGGTCTCGAAGGGAACCATGTCCAGATCCTTTTTCTCGCCACGGCTCAAACGCCCCCAGCCCAAAAATGTGGCATTTATGCCGCCGCCTCGTCTAATTACTTTGTAGTTAATGCGGCTAAAGCGAACATTGTCCAGCTGGAATTTCGGCGTGACGCGCAGCAGAACAATGTCATGTCCGCGAAGCACCTGAAAATTCGGATGTATCTTCATCATGCTAACTTTGAAGCGTGTCTCATTCTCGCTGTTTATCGTATTGGAGCCACCCACGACAAACAACTGAGCCGGCTGGCGGGGCACGGGCTTTGTAACGCAATGTGCAGCGGTCAACACGAATTGGACATCGATGATGGCTCCACCGCAGAGATGTTTGTAGTATCCCTTGGTGTTCTCCTGTATGGACACAATGTAGGGAAACCGAGTGGGCACCGTCGCAGTGTCCTCAGCAATCTCATTGCTTATGTCCTGTGCATTTGCAAGAAAGAAAAACGCCAACGCAATGAGGGAATACCAATCGACCATGGTGGAACGTCCGTCGCAGACGGAATGCCATGGTTTTTCCTTGACATGCACGTTCCCTTAATGGATAATGGACAAAGATGAACCGTGCAGCGTGTAATTGACACGTTCAGGTACATCCATACATATACGATTAGGTTTAACATTTATTCTGAATGCAAGTTAAGTTGTTACTTATTTGTAATCTCACAGAGAGCGAGAGATAAAACAAAGAGGCTTCTCCTGGATCTCTTATTTATCAATCATTTAAACATACAAATCTTAATCGGCTGAATTGGCCTGGGCTGCTGCTTCCCTGCTATTCTCATTGCCCACATAGTTGAGACGAGCCAAACGCTTCAGTGTCTCCAGCTCCCTGACAAATGTGGCCACGGCGTCTTTGGTCACCGAAATGTCTGCGTCCTTCAGATCATTGAGGATATCCTCTCTTTCTAGCTCTGTAAATGGATATTATTATTTATGGTCTGCTTCATTGAAACATTGATTTCCACTCACCATCCATTTCGGTCTCGATTTCGTTGAGACGATTGAGGACCAGGGACTGCTGCACCTTCACATGCTCGATTAAGCGAAACTGACACTCCTCGGGATCGATGGCGGCCTCGGGTTGTGGCACATGGGGAAAACCAGGTTGCTCTGGCTTTGAACGCTTCGATGGTGACGCTGTGGCATCGCCCTGCTCCTCATCCCAACGCTTGGCCCACAGATACAGCTTGGGATGACAGCGATTGCGGGAAATGTTCATCTTCACCCGCAGCGAGTGCATCGCGCGCTTGACATCCAGCAGATTGCCAGTGAGCGTATGGGAGCGCTTGAGCAGATCTGATTTCGTGGCTGTAAATGGATTGCTTGTGTGATACGCGGCCGCTGGAAGCTTGCCATCGAACAGCCACTCCTGATCGTGTTTGTAGCGCATCGACTTGCGCACCCGTGGCGGATTGCGGCAGATATAGCAGACATACTTGTCCGGCACCTGCGACTCGTTGACAATGCCATTGCAGCCGCCATGCTGCCAGCTGAGGCACAGCTCGCACTGGATCATCAGGCCATCCTCCTCGCCGTACTCACAGATGCAATTGATGATCTCCTCCTGACGCATGCGGACAATTCGAATCAGCTGTCCATTCTCATTGATGTACTGCGGCGCCTTGCCAGGCGTCTCCGTCAGCGGCGGAGCCACAGCCGCATTGATGTCTGCCTGATCGTTGGACGAGGGTGTCGACCCTGCGGTGTCCGCTGTGGCTGGTGAACTGCTGGGCGTTGCTCCCGCCAGCAATCGACGTTTCTTAGCTTCGGGGCGCCCCTCTGGCGTGGGCGTGTTCAAAGATTTTCGCATCTCCTCGTTGGTGTCCGGATCAGCAGTGGTGGGTCCCCCAGTTGTGGGATTGACCGGGCGACGGCGTGAGCGCTGGCGATTGCTCTTGCGGGATCCAGACAAACGTCTTGAGGACGAATAACGTGGACGCTTGCCGGAGCGACCAAGTGGCGAGTCCGACGGCACTGCTGGAGAGGAGACTGCTGCAGCAGCAGCACTCACTTTGGGACTAGCTAGAGGCTCTGCAGTTACAGTGCTCTCAGGTGCTGGCTGGGGCGTGGCCGGTTTTTCTACAATGGGCGAGGCCTGCGATTTAGTGGGTGAAATACCCGTTGGAGTTCCTGGAGTCTTAGGCGATGGTGTCGCCACCGGTGTGGATCCTGGTGTCGTGCCCTGACGCTTAAAGGATCGCGACTGCTGTATATCCTGCTGATGCATCTTGGCAAAGAACTGCTGATTGGGTATTTGATTCTTGGGCACAGCCTCGCCCTGCTCAATGGAAGAGGCATGGGTCCGCTTAACAGCCAGCTCCTGCATCTTGGGACAGTGGCTGACATATCTGTGGGCGGAGCAGAACTTGAGCAATCTTTCCTGCCCTATGGCGAAGTCACAAAATAAAACTCACTCGGCAAACTCCTTGTGGTAGTGGCGGATGTGTATGAGCAGAACATCCTCCTTGCGGTACGTTTTGCCGCATCCCTCGCCCGGGCAAACGAACAAATTATCCACGATGAAAACCTTCAGGCCGCCAATAAAAGCTAAAGAAAGTGTCATTATAGACAGGGAATCCTGATTGCTCTGTTATACTAACCATAACCATTCTCGACCAGAACCGTGCCCTGTTCGTCGACAGGCACGTTCAATGGTGTGCCACTTCCAGTGGCTTCTGGCATGTCAGCGGTTGGATGGCCATCATCTGATTGAAGGTTACGCGGCGACATCAGCTCTGCTGGTGGCATGAGCGAGGCCACGGGTTCCTCCATATACTGAGCATCCTCGGGATGGTCCTCTGCACCGTCTGCCAAGGGTGTCGCAGGCACATCTGGCAATGTTGTGTTGCTCTGGTCCATGGAGGTGTCCAGCGACGAGACATTCAGTGTCTTGGGCTTGTACGGCGGCTGTGGACTGTAGTTGCCAGTGTACACGTAGGCATTGATGTCCTTTGCGCGACGACGATGAATGCTAAAGTCATACACATCCGGATTGTAGACGTCATCCTGCGACTCAAGAAACAATTTCAGATCTGACTTGGAGCGGAATCGTTTGCCGCTGGGCGAGACCAGAATGACATCCCACTTGCCAAGGACATTCGAGCGTTGGTACATGTGCTTGATCCAGCCGGGGGGCAGACGCCAGTCCTCGACAATCACCGTGGGCTTCTGGTGCTCGCCCACAATTAGAAAACCTTCGGTGCCAATCGGCTGATCGTTCACCCAGTGGCACGTCCATTCCCCATCGCGCGGTATCTCCGCCAATCCCAGAGCATCTGCAAAATATCAAGAAAGGATTATGGTTGTTGTCTAGCTTTTGTGGCTTGATGCACACATACCGATATCCAAGCTAGACATGTCGAGCAGTGGCCAATCCTTGCGCTGCGAGGTCTTGCTCTTCTTGCTGCTCGAGGCACCACTGCCACTGGCAGGGCCAGTGCTGGCCCTCTTCACGGCCGTCGTGATGGCCGGAGCAGTCTCCGCGTCCTCAGCGGCAGCTGGCTTGGCCAGCTTGTTCATGTGCACGGCACGAACGTTCTTGGAGTAGCCATCGTCAAAGAGCACCTCGTAGGTGTCGTGGCCCAGCAGCTTCTTGATGGTGCCCGGAAACTTACGCGGCCCCGACCAGCGAGCCATGCACTTCTCTTCCAATTCGAACACGGGTAGAACTCGGTTGCTGACGCGCTGTCGCACGCGCTCCGATTTGATGGCCATCCACTCCTGATAAGAGCCGCCGGTCGAGGGCATCACCTTTATCTTGTGGTTCCGCTCGAAGCGGATGAGGAGCGTTTGCTCCGTTTCATTGACCTCCACAATGCGGGCGGGCAGCCAAGAGCCATCCACGCTTTTGGCCTCGAGTCGTGCTCCTATTATCAAATTGTGGGGATTGGTGTATTTCGGTTCGTTGCTTGGCTGCGGAGAGTCTGCACTTGGTTCGGCCGTTCCAGCCGCTGCTGGTTCGCCTTCAGTTGGGGGAGTTTTGGCTGAATCCTCTCCCGTCGAACTACTCTTTTTGACCGCGCTCTTAGCCTCTTCGGAGGCAACTACTTTGGTCACTTCCATCTCCTTATCCGCACTGACGACTTCCTCGACAGCTGCCGTGGCATTACGTTCCGCCGACTCGGCCATGATTTGCGAAACAATTTGATCCACAGTTGCCTTGATCACATCTTCATTGCCGGAACTGGTTGCAGCGCCCGGAGCGGCTGTACCATCTACATTCACCTGCTGAAGAGCACGATGGTCGGCTTCAATTTCAGAGGCATCCATTTTGCCCCACGGAAAAACCGTGGGAAAGACGCGCGGCTTCAGCAAATATTTCCCATTGCGTATGGTATTGAAATCGACTCGTCGAAAATGGCGCGAGCACACCAGAACGCTCTTCGTAATCTGCCTGTCCAGGCTGATACGCGAGTTCTTTATCCAAATGGTGCGGATAATCGGGTCGAGCGGAAACGAGTGATATGTGACGCCGTGGTGCTCCAAGAGACGCGACGTCGACGGGCACTTGGCTACGCAGCAACGTCGTCCCATTTTGCTTTTACCTGACGTAAAAACGAAACGTTAACTTACTTTTGCTATTTATTAATGTTTAAATAAACGCTTACTTTGTTTAAAATGAAATTAATTCCGGAAAAATTATTAGAAAAAATTTTAGTTCCTAGTAGGGTTGTCAAAAATATATCAAAATATCAATATATCGATATTTTCACAAAAAAAATATATTTATATCGGGATATTTTTTTTGGCAAAATATCAATATATATTTTTATTTTTGATATATTTCGATATATTTTGATATGTTCGACATGTCTTCTGCAGAGAATTATTTTTCAGATTTTACTGAAAAAACTGGAAAATTCGCAAACTAAATCTGAAATCTGAATTTTGGAGCACATACACCTAAAACACACACACACAGAAATACAATGCTACCTACATTTTCAAAAACAAATACAAAGTTTCGCGTGGTGAAATAAATGTGCAGGCGGTCTGCTGTGATCTGCAAACATTTTGAGCCATTTTGTTATAGTCGTACTCCTCTACAAACTGTAGTGTAGAAAAGCATTACGTCCGAGCGTGAGAGAAATGTGATGTAGCAGGTTTTCATACTTTTAACAAGCCTGTGTTTTTAACCAAAATAACCACAAAAACTTACACAAATGTATCGTTGTGTGTGTGTTTGAGTCTAGGTGTATTTGCCCCGGTCGAAGATTTCGCGCGAAAGCTTAGTTTTTTTTATTGAGTTATATGTATCTGTATGTAGACCAGCTCCTTGGATGCTTCCTTGAATATGTTTTAGTTTATTAGAATTTAATACCTATGTATATGAAAACGAAGAAATATAAATAAGATATGGGATATGAAAAATTGTTGTCTTTTCTGTATGGGAATTAAATTTCAGGATTGCTGTTATGTTAAAAAACAAAAATATATCAAAAATATCGAATATATCGATATGTTTTTGGTGATATATTTCATATCGTTTTGATATTTTTTTAAAAAGAATATATCACTGATATGATATTTTTCAAATATTTGACAACCCTAGTTCCTAGCCGGGGTGCAGTGTGACCGCGAATTTATCGATCAAATATACCGCCTGACCCTCAGAAATATACCAAAATATACAGTTTTATTATACAAAATATACCAAAAATATACTGACTGACACGACAAGATGCGTTGATATTTCTCGATTTTTGTATTCGTCTTTATATTACTAACTAACTAGCCCTATACAAATAATTTTATCCGATTCACCAATAAATTTTGTAAACGATTAGCTAGTTTTCAGAAGTCTTTTTGATTGGATTGTTTACATAATAAGGTGAAAACAAAAACGGCCAAAGCATTAAACGAAAGTGTGAACTCCGGTCACACTTGGTCATTGTTGCTGGTCAACCATGTTTCTGCATCGTATGGACATTTGTACACCCTATTTCCTTCAATTAATGTTAAAATTCTTTTTCCAAGCTGCCATGAAACATTAATATTGAATTTGTATTAGATTGACATGTTATTTACCCATTAATGCATATAATTGGTTGTTTTTATATACTTCTATCCCGGTCCCGATCCCTATTGTTGGTATGCATTAGCTGCAGAATATTATTAATAACTTTAAAGCAGAGATTGAGTAGTTTCTGCATTAATTGGAGCCTGAAATTACACACATTACCTCAATTCTATAATATCCTTTCTCCCAAGGGTAGCATCCCTGTTGCGCATTCCGTGAAAAGTTGCAGAGCAATGCTGCTAACTCATTTCCCCATGTTGCCGAAAATTTTCCCATACGAATCAAATGTATCTAACGGGAATGCGTATGAAATAAAGATTCATTGTTGCTTTATTTCATACGCATTCCCGTTAGATGCATGCTGGTCCCACCACGAAAAAGAGGGGAACTCACCACGAAATTAGCTCTCTTCAACTCGGAAAAGAGAGAACATTTTGAAAACCCACCACGATTTGAGAGCGAAGAAGTTCGGTATTTTTTGTGCGCTAAATGGAGTTTGGCGGTCATTTTGAAAAGTTAATATATTAAAAAATATGTTGATGAAATTGTTTAAATTTACGTTTATATACCGATATAGCGTAAATATACTGACGGACACGATAAGGTGCGTTGATATTCCTCGATTTTGATATTCCGTTTAATATAACTAGCTAGTTAGTCCACTAAGCCCTAAACATATAATTTTATGCGATTCCTCAATAGATTTTGTACAACATTGGCTAGTTTTCAAAACAAAACAAAAACGGCCAAAGCACTTTGTTTCCATTTAATTTTGGTTATGCTGGACTTATTAGAGATGGCCAACCTGAAGGAAAGGACTAAACTGCACCACATCGTGTTTATCGCTATTGTTTCTGTCTATAGTGCAGAAGAATGTCAATTTGGAGTGCACAGTACTCCTACTGAACCGTGGACAACCGAGATTTATTGATGTTAACTCTTGATCTTTGCAATTAAACCGAGTGAGCGTCCTCATAAAGATGTCCAGCGCATAAAATATCACGTGCCACCGCACCAAGGCCAACACTGAATCGCAAAACCTATTTGAAATGCAATTAATGTACGCCTATGGGCTGCTTACACGTCTACACGTCTCCACGTCCGCCTTTGGGCAGACACCTTCGCAAAAAGTTGACCAAAAACAAAAGAGTCATACGAAATCGGCCATTCCAAAATGCTTCTGGAACAATGCGTTACGTTACAACATTTTCTTTGTATTATTTGCCAGAGCATAAGGAGCATTCGGCATATTGCTGAAATATGCGATTTGTAATTAATACATATATCTGCCATGTTCATGTTTAAGCATTCAAGCAACATCCCAAAACGGTGACGGCATGGCGCCGCCTGCCGTGATGGGGTCTGGTCAGGTGCCAAAACCAAAGTTCAAATGATATCAGCAGCCTTGGCCTTCAAATGTCGAATATGTGTGGAATATATTGGCAACGAATGAAACCCAACTTAAACACCCATCAGAGAATGTTTCTAACTCGTAAATGATAGGCTAAATGATATTCCCCCCATACACCTTGTCTCATTTCCTCCTTTGCACAAGGTCTCTGGGTCAGCAGGTTCACCTAGATCTTAGCTGTATTTCCTAGACCCAAAATCAAAATTAGCATTGAGCCAATACCGAATAATTCCAAACTAAACAAGCAGCACAAATATTTGAAAACCATATCACGGCTCAAGCATAAAGCAAACTTTAATTACAAAATTTTATTTAATGGAATATTGCAGCTGACATAAATAGTAAATACATACGCAGTGTGAGCAATTGTTGTTGCTATGCCGGATAATTTAGTTTTAAAGTTTTGGTCAGCCCAAAACTGACATTGAGCCCAAAACGTTTTTAGGGGGAAATCCGCATACGAATAAACAACATTTAAATGGTTTTTTTTTGAACCAACTATTTATGAAAAATGTTTGCATAAATTATCGACACTTGTGGAAATTGGGACAACAGCACCTGAACTCACTCTCTTTTTGTGCAAATAATTAAACAATATGTAACTTGTGCAAAAATATACAACGAACAACAACCCGAAACGACAGCCGCGGCACTTTCTCCTTTAATATTTACCCAACTCATCGACAAATTGGCCAGGCCCAGGTCCCCGGCACATCACACAGACTCGTCTCCATCTCCAGTCCCGTGTGCCCCGTCTGGGAACCCATTGCGTAAATTTGTCTGTTTGCGATGCGGTAATTTTTGAATAGGCTTTGCAGCAGCTCTTGAGATATATTGACAGTTGGATCCAGTTCCCAGTTCCTTATCACACACATAAATATGCCCACAGAAATAATCATTAAATGTTGATGATGTCTAAAAGTGACCCGCGGAAATCATGTAATACATAAAGTTCACAAAAAAATGAAATAAATTATGTTTACCTTCAAGAAAGAAAAGAAAAAAATTATTTGAAGACGTGTTTCAAATTTTAAATGGATTGCCTAATTTTTTATAATTTTCAAAATTTTTATTTTTTTTTGTTTGTTTTATTTGTTTTAGCTGTGAACAAATGCACGTAGAGCAATTTGAATTTGAAATTTAATATTTGGAATTTCTCAATGATAAAATACTGGCGGGAATTCGTAATTGTAAAAATGAAGAAATTTATACCTTGAAATTATTTAGTGGGAAAATATTTGACTTGATTTTGAAATTGAATGAAAAAATGTGAAATATCTTAATGTATGACTTACACAATTTAGAGCATGGAAAATGTTCATTTGAACAATTCACAATGATTTATTTTTAATTGCAGAAACATTGTCTAAAACTATATTTAAGGGTCTCCCTTAAACGCTTCCTTTTAGCTCAAAAAACTCCTATCCAGTTCCTCTACACTTCTTCGAAACGCTTGCCAAAAAAAATAATAAAATAAACCAACACACTCATCAAAAATAAAATTCAACCGAAATTCCTAAAAAAATCATGCGCAAACATGGGCGGGGCTGCGACCTAGCGGAGCATAATCCGCATCAAGAGGTGCCGGTGGCCCCGGAGAAGTGTCAGCTAAGGTAATGAGCGGCACCTGCCTTCGTATAACTTTTGCCGTTTTACCGATTGTCATAAAATAACAACAACAACAACAATTTTACAGCAACAGCAACAGTGAGAGTGAGAGACAAAGACGAAGCAGGAGTCGGAGAGGAGATCTCTTTTAGTTGTTGTTGTTGTTGGTGGAGCTGACATGCTCTGCCGCACGTGAGGTGAAGCTGCAAAGAAGTGGATGGACGGATAGACGTACGGACGGGCCCACTGATCGGGGCAATCATGTTGAAATGCGTGAATTGAGTTTGGGTTCGGTCTTGTGTGTTTGGGTTTACTCTTCACTTTCCACTGGTGAAATTTTCGTACTCCACTCCACGCTTATGACCTTGATCGGGGTCCAAAGCTGAGACTGAGACGGCGGCTGAGGCTGAGCCGCGCAGCTTTCAGGAGAAAAGGCAGGCAATGTAGTTGGGTGCCCCGCATAATTTCTTATGCTTATGCAATGGCATGTGCCTGCAGGTATTATCTTCTGGCTGTTTATGAGTATTTGTGGGTATGTATGTGCATTATGTAATGTCTGGAAACACTTGTAAAGCGGCCACGAACCACACCCTAGAGATTTTCGGGGATAACTAAAAGATTGTCTTTGATTTCTAGAACTCCCTCAGTCGCTTCCAGTAAGCTGTTTCTGCCCTTACTATGGCTCTTAAATGGTCATGGTCATGAGGCAGATTTCCTATAGATTTTCAGGGCTAATCTCCAATCAATCTGATTCCTGAAACTCACACAAAATATAAAGAGATTTGCCATTAACAACTAGAGCTTTATGTCACTTGTTGCTTTCATTCCAAAATCAATTTCTGGTCAACAATTCAAGCTACAGGATTATGCAATCCATCCACCGAAGCGACAAAAGCAATGGTTAAATACATACATATTTCTGAAACAAAACAAATACGAAACAAACAAACACCAAACAATAGCTCGAAATGCATTCAATTATGCAAATTGTCTGAAGACAAACACACACCATAAAAATACGAATTTGCTGTGCCAAAAAAAACACAACAAAAAAAGAAGTCAACTCTGGCGTATTTGTGTGGCTAATTAGATGGGGAGTTAGGCCAATCCATAGCCATTGGAGCCCATTCACAGCTAAGTGGTGCAAAAACGATGCGATCCAGCTCTCCTCCAGTTTCGACCACTTAACATTCAAGATTGCATGCAACGCGCAGAGCCAGACGCAGCGGCCAACAAATTTTCCACACTCAAAAAAAACCAGACCCTCTCCATGGCACATCCATCCACATTGGGCCTGGCACTGACTCTCTTCTGTCTCTCACTCTCTGTGTCTGGTCTGGTCTGTGTCCGAATCGAATCGAATGGAGTGGAGTGGCATGCCAGGTTGCTGTGGCTTTGGCCATATATAAATCGAGCTGCTGACAAAATTTTTGTGTCATTCCCAGTTGATCAGAGCTAGCCGAACGGTCGAACGGTCGCGTGTACCAGCAAAACAGTCGAATCCCAATACTATTGTGCGTGTGCGTGTGCGTGTCTCTTGAGTGTTGAAAGTGTTGAAAAGAAGCAGAGAAAATGAAAGCTTTCATTGTCGCCGGAGTGTGTTTGTTGAGTGTACTGGGTCTGGGCTCTGCTCAGTTCCAGAACGGTCGCCTAGAGCCCCCAAATCCCCAGCTGTGCGCCCAGCGCATCATCCACGAGAAGACGCCCGATGGCAAGGGGTGAGTGACAGACACAGTTCAAAGCGAGGAAATTCGTATAGCTCAATTTTCCCCTACCTTTTGTTCTTTTTGTTTGTGATTTTCTTAGATACTTCTTCTCTTGGCGTGACCCTCAGCTGAAGGGCGTTGAGGAGGACTGGCTGACGGCCAGAAACTTTTGCCGCAGACGCTGCATGGACTCAGTGTCGCTGGAGACGAGCCTGGAGAACGAATGGATCAAGCAGCGTGTTGTTGGCGAGAATGTAAGTAGAGCATAGAATAAAGAGGGGAAAAAGCAAAAACAATTAACTCAAAATGTGTGATGAAAAGCGATTTCCAGTCACGAAATTGGATTTTAACATTTTAATGAGCTTCTCATTGTCTAAGGAAAAACGCTGTGTATTTGAGTAATTAATATACGGATATTCTCAGCATTTCCATACAATACAGATTCTATATATAAAATTGGTTAATAAATAAACCTATTGGAGTGGTATTAAATTTTCGATTTTAAAAGAAAATTTCATGAGAATCTCATAGAGAAATCAAAAGACTCAAGCAGGAAACTTGTTATTTTATTTAAGTCTCGTTCCGAGAGTAGAAAAAATGTGTTTATTAAAGTAAAGAAAAATCGTAAAAATTAAAAATAAAAAAAATTAAAATACTGCAATAGCAAGAGACATTTAATAAAAATATTTTCAGTTTTAATTAGCAACCAATTTAAAAGCACAATAAAAAGCAGTGCAATTTTATTAAAGTCCACTAAAAATTCCACTTAAACAATTCCAAAATATATAGAAATTTTACAATGTGTTACTCACATTTTCTATTTACAAGTATTTAAAATTAACACCTTAAAAAAAGGTGCTAAATGTAAAGCCCAATAATATATTAATTTCTTCAAAGCGAAATTTCCCGAAGAAACCCACTCGAATAAATTTTTTAGTGTCCAATTTCCTTTACCACCACAACAAAAAGTCAACAAATCGTCTATGTCCACCCCAAAACCCATTTGTTATATAAACCCCCCAATCGAGCAGACCAGACACACAGCCCCCCAGTCCAGACGCTAGCCAGACACTGACAATTGGCCCCACATTCACTACACCTGTTTTATCAACTTGTTGGGCTTTGATTGATTCAACAAATAATCGAATTAATGGAAAAATTTCTGCAACTCATTGACTATTTATAAGACGTATAAGACGTACCAGCGAAAGGCAACAAAAATGCACATAAACAAATACTTTTATGGGTATGCTGCCCGTGCGCAGCCCATTAATAAAACTAAACCATATCAATGTGGATTTTTACACCTTCAAACTGAAGTGGAAGTCAAAGAGATTTGCCAATAATTTATGTTGTCTGTCGTTTAAAATTTTTGTTGTTGTGTGTATTTATTTTTGGTTTTTTTTTTGCATGATATTATGTCACTTTTCTCGTTTGTGTTTGACTTTCGTTTAGTCACATGTGAACTCTGGGTACGGTACGTGGGGCTCGGCTCTCATTTCCGAGATCACACAATATGAGATTGACCTTAATTTTGGTCGGATGCAGAGGAAATATACAGAAAAAATTCATTGCAAAATCTGACATTAACATCGCTGCTCTACAAAGTTCAATGTGAAATAAAACATCAAAAAAATCATCAAAAAAAAACAACAACAACTTTCCCAGTTGTTTTTGTCGGGCCAATTTCGCACACGAATGGTTGAAGTCAGTCGTCTGCGCTGATGACTTATGCAACACCCCACATCGAGACGGACAAGTGTCAAGTTTAGAGTTGTGGTCAGGCAGGCGCTCAGGCTCAGGCTCAGACTCATCTTCCAATCATTTCGCATCTCACCATCCAATGGCTCTTTTCATGGCAGAGTTACGTGTGAAAGCGGCAAAAATAGAAAACGAAAGTTCGGATGTGTGTGTGTCTGTGTCTGGTGGGAAAACCTTGGGCGGAAAAGCAACTAAATGAAATTACTTAACAAATTAGCAAAAATTGTGTGCACGCAAACGGATTCATAGCACACCGAATTTGTGTGTCTAATCAAGGAGGAAGTGAAATTTTCATATGAGAAAACTTGAGCGAAAACAAAACAGAAATTTATGAACAATTTTGGCACATTTTAAATATGTTTTTAGGTTCAAGAAATATAAGCAATTAAATAGAGAATATTTTGATTATTTAAAAACAATTCGAGGTGCTTATAAGCTTTGAGGATATTTCAAAATATTTTAATAAATTCATTTCAGTATATATAAAATTAAATAATATTTCTTATTGCATTAAAAATAATTTTCATTAATATTCATTTACTTCGAATGGAACCCTATAAAGATTTTCTTTTAACCACTTAATAATCTAACAAAGATCTACCAAAAAAGTTTATTTCAAATCTGAACCCATTTCAATTGAGAAAGTTTCCCTTATATGTATGCATGTAGTTCTTAACTCTTTCCGTCACCCACTTCAATCAGATTTGGATCTAACTTTCGAATGCTCTTTCCAACAAACCCACTTTCCTAATGGCTTGCTGTGCTGTGCCCTCCACCCATACCGGTCAACCGGTTAAGTTCACTTTTACTTTGCATTACAATCGAATGCAGCCGGACAGGTGGCAGTTGGCAACAAAGGCACAATTCATTTGGTGCTTCCGCCATGGGGGCAAATGCATTCGATTGTCCGACTTGAACAATTACAATAGCGACCCCTCCGCTTTGCCCCTGTCCCTGGCAAACCGACAAAGCACCAAAATCAATGTCCATAAATTTGTTTCAACTTTACGCTCATTGGAGTGGAGTTTTCCCAAAAGGGTAAACGGCAGACGGCAGACGGCAGACCGTACCATCTCTGGCTGCCTGACTCTGGGGTTTTTTTTTTTGGTCGCTGTATACCTTTTTAACAAAACAATTTTTATGGCCCATCAGGTGAAAGTGAGTGATGGGCACAGACCTCAGTGGTTTTGTTCACTTGAAATGTTGACAGCCTCGGGTGCGGCAGGCAGGCAGAAGGGCGCGGACATGACGCTGGGCATGGGCATGGGTTCGCTTTCAGCGCTAAATAATAGTTGGTTTTGGGCGTGACAGGGCCCCAAAAGCAGTTAACAACTTAAATTTCTATTATAATTTGTCGCTGCTTTTTTCCTGTTTTGATTCGATGCCAACGCTGCATTTTCTTGCGTAGGCGAAGCTGTTTTGGAAATTGGTTGTGGGGGGCATTGATTTCTGTTTTAACACCACCAAAAGATCAATGAACTTGAGACAAGTCAACTCAAATTTCTAATAATTTTTTCCTTTACAGGTAAAATACATCTGGACCAGCGGTCGCTTGTGCGACTTCAAGGGCTGTGACCGTCCCGATCTGCAGCCCACGAACATCAACGGCTGGTTCTGGACCGCCACACTGCAGAAGTTGGCACCCAGCACCGAGCGTTCCCAGGGCGATTGGTCGCCCACCGGCGGCATTGGCCTGCCCCAGCCCGATAACCGTGAATTCAAGCAGAACGGTGCGCCCGAGAATTGTCTGGCTCTGCTCAACCAGTTCTACAATGACGGCGTTAACTGGCACGATGTGGCCTGCCACCACAAGAAGTCGTTTGTCTGCGAGGAGAACGATGCCCTGCTGAAGTACGTGCGCTACACCAATCCCAATCTGCGTATTTGAGATGAGTTGAGATGAGGAGAAGTGGGAGGGGTCCATCTAGGAGCAGCGCCACTCTTCGAATAAACCAAAAATGATATTTTTTAAAATGGGAGCTAACCTGTGAACGATGATTTATGATGCGGTGCGGTGCGGTGCCTGCTCCTGATACCTTTTTGTACTAGTTACTTTCCGATTGCGAGTGTCCTTAAAAGAGTTTTTCAGGCTAAACTGCTTTTTTGTAACAATCTTTCAATTCTCTCTGCCTCTATCTCTATCTCTCTCTCTCTATTTCTGTCTGTGTGTGCTTTATTCTGTCTCATCAGTTAGTTTAATTAATTTTGTATTAATTTATGATTTTCTTAAATTATAATAAAAACATTCGAAACGATTTGTAAAAGTACTCACCAGCTTGTGTTTTATATTGATATATTTATGGTAAATGTTTTATCAAAACAAAAGCAGCAAAATCTGATATCGGGAATTTTCAAAATAAATTAATTTAACCGCCGAATTGGTTCCGTCTATCGCACAAAAATACCGATATTTTTGTGCATCTTATCGATATTGGTCTAAAGTATAGACTTCAGTGGAAGAGCGCGGCCCTGCATTAAAAACCTTATGGAAACAGCATGCAGTGAGAGTGAGAGGTATGAAACGCCAATATAGAACTGAAGTCTATACTTTAGACCAATATCGATAAGATGCACAAAAATATCGGTATTTGTGACCCGCGGTCACACTGCTAATAACTCCTTAAATGTGAATTTGTTTTGAAATTGATGGATTTAAATTGAATTTAAAGATGGATATCGGCGAACTGTTGGCCTTCAAGGTAGGTGTACATTTTCTTCTTCTGAATATCAATTCACAATCAAGAAAATATGTTCCTACCAGCCTGAGCAGACCCCCAAGCGGATGCACGAGGACGATGAAGACTTTGAGCCAGAGACAACCGCTGGAAAACGGGGCGGTGGCGGTGGCGTTGGCGATGAGAAGGCCAAACGCATGCGGCGAATTGCCGAGGCCAAGGAGACGGCCAATTATGGCAAACAGGCCAGCAGCAGCTCCGCCAACGCCAGCAACGCCTTCGAACTGGACCCAGAATTGACAGAAGAAGAGCGGCTGAACATCATACGCTATGTGGAAAACGAGGAGACCGATGGCGATGTTTTGGACGAGCAGGGGCTGAAAAAATTGATCTTGGTGTTCGAGAAGCGCAATCTGAAGAACCAGGAGATGCGCATCAAGTTCGCCGACAGCCCGGAAAAGTTCATGGACTCGGAACTGGAGCTTCACACAGTCATTCAGGAGCTGAAAGGCGTGGCCACCGTACCAGATCTCTATCCACTGCTTGTGGAACTGCACGGACTGCACAGTTTGCTCGAGCTGCTGGCACATCAGAACACAGACATTGCTGTGGCGGTTGTCGATCTGCTGCAGGAGGTGACCGATGTCGATATTCTCGGCGAGAGTCAAGAGGGAGCCCAGGCCCTGATCGAGGCCCTGCGGAAGGAACAAATTTGCGCTCTGCTAGTCCAGAACCTGGAACGTCTCAACGAGCAGGTCAAGGAGGAAGCCGACGGTGTACACAACACACTGGCCATCGTGGAGAACCTCACAGAGATCGATGGCGAGTTTGTGCGAGAGGCTGCCGAGCAGGGACTGCTGGCCTGGCTGCTAAAGCGCCTCAAGGGCAAGACGCCCTTCGATCCCAACAAATTGTATTGCAGCGAGATTCTGTCCATCCTGATACAAACCGAGAACGACAACCGCCTTCTGCTGGGCTCGATCGATGGCGTCGATGTGCTGCTCCAACAGCTGGCGGTTTACAAGCGTCACGATCCGGCCAGCAACGAGGAGCAGGAGTACATGCAGAATCTCTTCAATTGCCTTTGCTCCGCTCTGATGGCCAAGGAGAATCGCGATCGTTTCCTCAACGGCGAGGGTCTGCAGCTGATGAATCTGATGTTGCGCGAGAAGAAAATGTCACGCAACGGTTCGCTGAAGGTGCTCGATCATGCCATGGCCGGTCAGGATGGTCGCGACAATTGCAACAAATTCGTGGAGATTCTCGGACTACGCACCATTTTCCCATTGTTCATGAAGACACCCAAACGGAATAAGCTACGTCTGCTGTCGGCCGATGAGCACGAGGAGCATGTCAGCTCCGTCATTGCCTCGATGTTGCGCAACTGCAAGGGCACCCATCGCCAGCGAATGCTCTCCAAATTCAGCGAGAACGATCACGAGAAGGTCGACCGTCTGCTGGAGCTGCATCTCAAGTATTTGGCCAAGGTGGAGGCCATCGACAAGGAGATTGATCAGCAGCCCAGGGTATACACTTTTTACCTTTTAGTTAAGCTCTAATTGGGATGCAAAAACTAATCAATTTTTTACAACAGGATCCCAATATCGATGAGGACGAGGAGGCGGAGAATAACTACATAAAACGTTTGACTGGCGGCCTCTTTACGCTGCAGCGAATCGACTACATACTGCTGGAGGTGAGCGCCACCTCAGAGACGGTCAAGCAGCGTGTGCTACAGATTCTAAACCTACGTGGCGCCTCCATGAAGACCATCAGGAGCATCATGAGGGGTAAATTAACTCGTTGGCTAATCAAAGACTATGATGTCACTGATTATTCTGATTCAATTTACAGAATACGCTGGCAATCTGGGCGATGGAGATACTGACTGGCGGCAACAGGAGCAGACCCACATACTATCTCTAGTCGATCGTTTCTAAGACAACGTAATAAACCACAAAAACTATTGTTGAAACATACAAAAAACAAATTGCCTATCAAAACTTTTACTAGGGCAAATTCCAAAAAGAAAAAGTTCATAAAATGTTGTGTCGAGCATTTGAAAATGGTAAAATTTGAATTTTTAGAAATTGAAAATTGGCTTGTCCGCCCCACACTCTACTCCCAGCAATCCGTTCTATTTTTGGTTATCTTATTCCTGGTAGATCCTCCATTTCTGGATATATTTTTTGGTTTGGTTTCTTTGTTTGGCAAATCGCAGATGTTCTTGGATTACTTCTTGCATTCCTCGCTCTTGGTTTTCTCTTTCTTACATTCCTTCTTGCCTTCATCTTTCTTGGCCTTGCCCCTAAGGGTAACACACAGGCACAGCAAATGGATTTATATATATTAGAAATGAATTATGATCGAAAATTAAACAAAATTAACCAATAAAAATGTGTTAAGCTTTTATGATTGTTTCGAGTTTTAATTTAAGGGCAAACTAAATTGCACAAATAATACACAAAAATTTGGGAGAACTACTGTCGAAGCAGTTTCGCAATTTTTCAAAATAAATAAAAAGTTAAATGAATTTGGCAAAAATCACAATTGAACCGATGGCCTTTCTTTTCTTACTTTTTACTCTAACTGTTCTGTTTCGTGCACTTTAATGGTGATTATTTTATATATAGAAATTGTTTGGGGTGCAAAAAGAGAACACTCAACGGTGCTGGATTATTCGAATTATCTAGGCATATCTATATCTTAGGACTGGACTCTCAACAGTTTGTAGGGGGCTGGCTTTCAACTTTAAACTTGACATTTTTTGCAAAAAATTATAGCATAGCGAATACATAATGTTCTCTAACTACAAAGCGATGGCGTTTCTTCCATTGAGTAGTTTTGTTTTTGTTTTGTTTTGTGTGTTGAGTAAGAGTTCGACTTGTTTGTTGTTTTGTGGTAGTATGTTGGTTGACTTAGCCATTAGTTATCAGGATTTATCTACTTTTGGTCGGCGGGAATCTCAAAGTTCACATCCATTTTCATTTCGCGCGCCAGCTTCACAATCTGGGCCAAATGCACAGCCAGATCGGCGGCCTTGTCGAGATCGTCACGAGCCAAAATCTTGAGGCCAGATGCGCGTATCAGTTCGCGAGCCTCCTTCACTTTGGTGCCCTATTAAGAATATCCAAAATGAATCAATGTTATCCCATAATCAATAGAAGAATGCTTAACCCACCTGCAGACGCACAACAATGGGCAAGTTAAGATTCAGATCCTTGGCAGCAGCAATGATACCCTCAGCAATGACATCGCAACGCATAATGCCGCCAAAGATGTTCACCAACAGGCAGAGCACCTTCCTGTCCGAGGTAATAATCTTGAAGGCAGCCTTAACAGCATCGGCAGTGGCACCGCCTCCCACATCCAGGAAATTGGCCGGCTCACCGCCATACAGCTTGATGATGTCCATGGTGGCCATAGCCAGACCGGCACCGTTCACCATGCAGCCGATGGTGCCATCCAGGGCAATGTAATTCAAATTGTATTTGGCTGCCTCCACTTCCTTGGGATCCTCCTGGGTCCAGTCCCGCATCGAGAACAGCTCCTTCTGACGGAACTCTGCATTGTCATCGAAACGCAGTTTGGCATCCAATGCAAAGACTTGAGAAAGGTTTCAAATTGATTAGATTTAAATATAGAAATACGTAGAATTTAGACAAAGATTTGATTGATTAATTAATGGGAATGAGGGTGTATTAGTTTTATGCATACTCACAGCCTGGACACAACAATATGAAATTTCATGATTTGTGCAGATATAAATGGGTTGTGTGGGATGGGGGGTAGATATTTAAATGGATTAAACAAACGAACACTTGACTCGACTAGAAATAGAAAACTTACAGCCACTCATGGCATCCTCGGCATAGGGATTGATCTCCACCAAGAGAGCATCCTTCTTCACGAACAGCTGGTATAGATTGAGCAACATCTTGACATGCTCATCGGCACCGTCGCCGCCAAGGCCAACTTTCTCGACAATTTTGCATGCCTGCTCTTCGGTCAGACCCTTGGCAATGTCAATGGGCTCGTAGATAATGGCATCGGGATTCTCTTTGGCCACCTCCTCGATATCCACGCCGCCCTCCTTCGAGGCAATCAAAACGGGACCCTGCAAAAGGACTTTTTTTTTAGTAAAATTTTCTTCGTAATTTCACACGATTCAACTCACATTGAAGGCACGCTCCATCATGACGGCAAAGTAGAACTCGCGGCGGGGGAATTTCCTTTCGGCAACCATCACCTTCTTGCAGATGCGACCAGCGGCTCCAGTTTGCTTGGTTATGAGCAGTTGGTCAATCATTTTCGAGGCAAGATCCTCGGCGGACTTGGGGCTAAATAAAGCACATTTATTTTATGATTCTTTAACATTTAAGCATTAACTTACTCGTAGACGACACGCACGCCGCCCTTAAGGCCATTCTTGAAGGTTCCCTTGCCTCGTCCGCCGGCCAGAACCTGCGCCTTCAGCACCAGATTGTCTGTTTTCAGCTTGCTGGCAATATCGCCGGCCTCCTTGCCATTCTTGGCCACAGCGAAGCTGTAAAGGATAACAGAAATAAAGTTAAACGAAAATCAACAGGGGTAACTCTGCTCCAAAAATGCGAAATCATTCCTTATGGGAAACATATTCTGGTAAATGACCCATTGAACTTGAGCAATAATTCGTTGATAAAGAAGTCCCTTATCATCAGCAGACTCATTCCAAGTAAAATTTGTAAACCCTGAAGGTTGGGAATTTGTATATTTCAAGGTGGATCGGTCACCTAGCAGACTGAAATGATTCGCCTAGAGAATAATGATCGTATGATTATGCTATGGGGTCACCCACCAGATAATCTAGAAGTTCCCGTTCATGAACAAATGAATGTTACACTTAATTCCCAAACGTATAACCTATCACGGGCTTATCTGGACTCTCACGTCACTGACCCTTGTCACTTCATGCCAACTATACCACATTATCTCCTCTTATCATCTGCAGTTCTTCGCGGTCTGGGGTTCTGCTGCTCTTTGGTTTGTTTACCCCAGTCCAGGGGCCACTTAATTAATGCAAATTATGACTCGATTCGCACGCCAAACGCTAATCAGAGCAGTGGCTCTCTCTGGCTAAAGTCCAAGCGAATATAAAGCGTCGGCGACAACGCGGCACTTTGTTTGAACTTTGGACCGAAACGTTGCTGATTGGTGTGTGTCCATGCTTACCGCGGTGTTGGGATTCCACTCTCGTTGAGGAGAGTGTACGAGACATGTTCCTGCACGTTCAGGTTTCGCAATTGCTGCAGCGCAATGGGAGCATAGCTGAGGATCTGTAAATGATAAGAAAAATTAATGTCATACATACATATTCATATCTGAAAGCAAGTCTAAAATATGAAAACCGCCTGAGAATCCGGTTCCATGAGTCATAGACCCCCCAAAAAAACATAAACAAAATGGAATCAAAAGTGGGTTAAGAGCAGGTCTTACGGCTAACGGTGGATTTGAGTTGGTAACTACGATTAATTCGCATAGATTAGGATTTTAATTAGTGCGACCACAACCATGACCGCAACAGCTGTCATACGCTCATTGATAAAAAAAATTAAATAAAGAGCAAATTAAGGAATTCAAGGTCTATTCACCGTTACCTACTAACACACTCTCACACATAGGCACACACACACACACACGCGAACAAGCACTGCAGAGTTGCGTCACACTGACACACCGCTAGTCAGGTGGCTGCCAGCTGTCTCCAGGGGCGAACAGAGCGATCGGGGGCCTTTCATTTACTTTACCACTCACAAAAGTTTACTTTCCATGCATAATAAAATTCAACTGCGCAGGAAATTATTGAATATTAACACTTCTAAGCAACCGATGTACACCCCCGCCCAGCCGATCCGTCCCTGTGATCCATTCGTAGCATATGTATGCGTGAGTGAGAGAGCGGCCGCTCTTCACCTTGCCCGCTGTAGCTCTTTTTGCCATTATTATGTAAAGTTAATTATTTTGCATTTGCTTAAATGGCAATTAATCCGTATTGCACGGCACCTACCTTTTGAACGGTCTTGGGTCTGACGGACTCGATTAGTGGACCGCTGGTTCGTGCCAGGAATGAAGCCATTTTGTACTGGAATTAGTCGGAAACAATTGTTAAATAAAATATTTTATATGACGTACAATTGCTTACTCTTTTTCGCTCGCAGTGTGTCGATTAGGGTTGTCAAAAATATATCAAAATATCAATATATCGATATTTTCACAAAAAAAAATATATTTATATCGGGATATTTTTTGGCAAAATATCAATATATATTTTTATTTTTGATATATTTCGATATATTTTGATATGTTCGACATGTCTTCTGCAGGGAATTATTTTTCAGATTTTACTGAAAAAAACTGGAAAGTTCGCAAACTAAATCTGAAATCTGAATTTTGGAGCACATACACTGGAACACAACACACAGAAATACAATGCTACCTACATTTTCAAAAACAAATACAAAGTTTCGCGTGGTGAAATAAATGTGCAGGCGGTCTGCTGTGATCTGCAAACACACTTTTGCTAAAATTTTGAGCCATTTTGTTATAGTCGTACTCCTCTACAAACTGTAGTGTAGAAAAGCATTATGTCCGAGCGTGAGAGAAATGTGATGTAGCAGGTTTTCATACTTTTAACAAGCCTGTGTTTTTAACCAAAATAACCACAAACACTTACACAAATGTATCGTTGTGTGTGTGTTTGAGTCTAGGTGTATGTGCCCCGGTCGAAGAATTCGCGCGAAAGCTTAGTTTTTTTATTGAGTTATATGTATCTGTATGTAGACCAGCTCCTTGGATGCTTCCTTGAATATGTTTTAGTTTATTAGAATTTAATACCTATGTATATGAAAACGAAGAAATATAAATAAGATATGGGATATGAAAAATTGTTGTCTTTTCTGTATGGGAATTCAATTTCAGGATTGCTGTTATGTTAAAAAACAAAATATATCAAAAATATCGATATTTTTTGGTGATATATTTCATATCGTTTTGATATTTTTTAAAAAGAATATATCACTGATATGATATTTTGCAAATATTTGACAACCCTAGTGTCGATAAAATATACCGCCTGGCCCTCAGAAATATACCAAAATATACCTTGCCAATTACGGTATAAATATACCGAAGAAAAAAGAGCTTAGCCACTTAACCCCCTCTATTTACACCTTTACAATTTATCCGTGGAAAATAATAATTAAGGTTTGTAAATGCTCCTTATAGCTCTATCCTCCTTTTTACATACAAAACTAAAATGAAAATGATATCTTTCACCTGAACTACGCTAAAACTATGCAAGTTTCATAAATTTCGTGGGAACATTTAATAGCCCCGTAGTCGACAATGGGCTAACGTTATTTTTAGTTGATTGGAAATCATATTTGTTGATGTTGAAGTTCGGTTTCATATTCCCAGCCATTTAGGACTCTCAGCACTGAACATATAATTTTATTCAATTTATGAAACAATTGTCCACGATTGTCGAATTAAAACAAGTGAATAATAAGGATCTAATAATACTTTCAAATAAATTAATGTATTGTTTTTTTCGATTTTTCCTTAAGGTTTTATTTTTGAATTTTTTTTTGGATTTTACATTGCGACTTGTTATATGGAGGACATACAAAAAAAAAACGTGATCACTTTCAATACATACAATTAACATACATTCAAGACAAGAGGGAATTAGTTTATAAATAGTAAATAGTAAAGAATTCATTTTAGATAATTAAAGAGAAGTTTTCTATGCTACACTGTCCGACACACACGCTTTAGCGCGCGCACTTCTGAGCGCGTGTCTGCCGCAGAGTGTAAACTTTTTATAAACTTTTAAGGGAAACGGAAACGAAAACACGAAAATTGCGCAAATGCTTCACTTGAATATGCTTAAACACATTAATAATAAATCAGCCGCGTTGATTTTGCGAAAGCTTCAGTGAAGCAAATACATTTTCATTCTAGGGCCCAAAATGTCGCATGACTCAAATGTATACATATAACCCCAGGCCCACCCACTCCCGCACATGCATAGAAAGGGGAGGGGAGAGAGTCAGCGGGGAAGTTCGCATACAGGAGAATACAACATTTGTGGCCAACAAAGGATACAGAAACAGAAAACAGTTTATAACATTTGCAATGAATTGCATTTGAATATTCCCATTTCCCTTTGCAGTCCATTCAAATAGATTGCAATGGGAAATGTTTTGGAAATTTTAGGAAAATTTTTAGACAAGTTTTCCGGCGCCTTAAATCGTTTTGCTAATGAACTTTTCTTTAGTTTTTGGGATAGTAGTAAAAACTCGAAGGAAAAATTCAAAATTCAAGACAAAATCAATCAAAGGCAACAGAAAACTTGGGAAAAGGTTAAAATCTAACAAAACAAAAAAACACAAAAAAACGCACACATTATAAACAATTATTTGGACTAGGGACTAACACGAACAGACAAATACAAGGGACAAATACGAATACAAATACAAATAAACATAAATATAGACATGAACATGGAAACATAAAACACATTAAACATTTCGTTTAAAAAAAAAACACAGCTTGTGCGCGCGCCGTCAGCGTAGATTTAAAACATCTTCATCCTGTGCTCCCTTCTCCGCCAGAGGAGACCAGTGCCAGACCGGTCTCCGTACATCAGTTACGATCAATACTCCAGACTCGATTCAATCATTTGCAAAACTCGCTGTCGGCCAATTTTGTTCCAGAACACATAGTGATCCTTGGAGCCCGTTACGTTGCGGGATGAGCTGTAAATTTGGAGAATCTTTTAGCAACTATTAGTAGTGGAGAAATCACTGCACTTACTACTGGTAACAATCGAAACGCACGGCACCATTTTCGTTGACCAGGCAGGAGTGTATATCGACGACCTTCAGGTAACCTCCGCCCTCTTTCGCAATGAATCTGTTGAACTTTGCCACCTTGTCGCACACCGCCATGTCGTGGCAATAGTTGGCCAGCGGCGCCAGAGTGGTCAGGATCGGTGTCAGTCCACGCTTGTGCATGTCCTTGATCAACTGACGAAAGTCATGCTGGATTTGCACAAACGGTCTGCCCCGCAATATGTCCACAGATCCAATGTTGACAATTATTTTCGTATCCCTGGGCACTTGCGCATGATGCAGACGCGACCGGGCGGCACTTATAGTCTGCCCAGAGACGCACAGACCCGACTGCAGGACCCTCACGCACCGCTTGAAACGACACCTCAGCTCCATGCGCGCTAAATACAAGAGGAAATCGTCACCCAATAGGGGAAAGTCCAGCAAGTAGGCATCGTAGTCCGAGCTAATGGTGAACATGGAGGAGTCATGATGCGTCCCACTCGATAAGGTGGTGGGTGTGGGCGTGGGCGAACAATCATTGCGTCGCTTCTTTGAGGGGTTGTTGTACTCCTGCTCCTGCTGCTGTTCGCTCACGAGCAAATTCAGTTGGTTCTTTAGGTTTTCTTGGTGGTTCTGGCAGATGTGATGTTGTTGGATTTCTTGAGGTGGCTTCTCTGGAGGATCCACAAAGATGTTTGCGCGCTTATAGCAGTTGTTGCTGGGAGAATGGAAAGGCAAAGAAGCTTGAAATCCTGTTCGTATTTGACTAGAACATTTTAAAAGTTTTCTCATAAGGAACTGATTGGAAATGGAGCCCCATTGAGCTCGTTGCAAACTCTTCTTGTAATTTATGTACTCTTAATACCCTGCAAAATGATATTTTATGTATTACTTACAGATGATTCCAGTTGTCCTGATAGCACCAATTGGACTCCGCCGCAGCCCTGGCCAGCTGCTGCAGTGGACCCACCTGGGCTGGCATGTTGGCTTCTTTGCTGCCCACAGCCGTTAGCTTCTCCTCGATGTGATTGATATTCTGGTTTAGATTGTTGTTGTTGGTGTCCAGTGAGGACAGAGCCCGACGCTTGTACTGATAGCGCCAGAAGCGTGGTGGTGCTGCGGCCACCGGATGATCGCTGGTCATCAGATCGTTGCTTCGCTTCTGATTGATGACCATGTCGTACAGGTGGCGCGTCTCCGGGCGTGGCTTCATATTGAAAATACGCTTCCCGGACACGCTGCACTCGGCGGTCACGTAGGGGATGGTGAGCAGAAAGTCGGTGACATTTTCGTGCAGTGGAAACGGATTGCCCGTCGCTTTGCGATACTCATCTGATGATCGTCGGGATTAGGGCGGGGATCTACATATATTTTATGTGGGTTCTGTACTCACGTTTGATGCTCGATATCGTAATGCCACTTTGGGCATTGGCCAGCAATATTGCTCTTATCTCGCTGTCTATATCCGGATACTCCTCCCGCACTCCAATGTAATTGCTCTCGATGATGGTCATGCTGCTGCTGCTGCTGTTGGTGGTGTTGTAGCTACAGAAGATCCTCTCCTCCGTGGCTATCAGTGTGGATGAAAAGAGTCTGGCCACAAGCTGTAGCTGTTTCCTCTGAATCTCCTCTGTCACATCTACTGATTGGGGGTGCACTGTCTCTGTCGCTGTCTCGGGCTTTACCACTACCCTCTCTGGTTCACTTTTCCTGGCCAAATCCTTGTTCCCTTTGAAAATCTTCTTAAACTGACGAATATATTTGGTCTTTTCGCCAAATACTTTGTAATCGGCTTGCACAAAGATCTTGTAAAAGTGGTTGGTGCCGCTTTTGCGGAAGGAAGGCGGCTGCTGGAGCTGTTGGCACCACTGCTGGAAACACGTGGTCAGGCGTTTTCTCAATGCCGTCAGGCGACTGCTGCTGCTTTTACTCGTGTACGGCTCGCTGTGGACACTTCTGAATGTGGCCATCGCTTGAACGAAAGTGAGAGAGCGATTCACTCTGATCCGCTACATTTCTATGTTTCCATTATGTTCTGATCATGTGTGTGTGTGTGTGTGTGTGTGTGTGTGGAGATTTGGAGACTTTCGTTGCAGGAGTAACGGTGAGTGAGTCGCTAGCGTGTGCTGCGCTTTGACTTCTCATTTGCTTTGATGGCTTCTGATCTGCGCTAGGGCGGTACACTTTTTAAAGGTAACGAAAACGGATCTCACGACACGGAATTACATGCACCAGGGTGGGACACGGGAACGGGAGCGGGTATCCAGATATGGCTATGCTAAGGACTTTCTGGAGAACTTAAACTGAGCTGAAACTCTACGGAAACTATAGCTTTTATGACATTATCAACACATTTCAAGTAGCTACCATAACGCTATAATCTAATAAACATAATTAAATGCAATTACCACCTGGAAAACCATACGGAAGTCATAACCAGCACTTAGAATCAGCTGTGCAACCCATTTTATGGCCTGTCTTTAAGACCAGTTTAAAGAACAGCTTGACGCTACGCTACCCGATAAGCAATGCATTAGAAGTAATTACAAAATAATAAAAATAACGATACCTCAAACAAGTCCGACGAGACCTGCTGGCCCTCGTGCGCTTGGGCAATCGGTGAATGGAGTTGCAAACAATTCCCAAAGATGATTATCAAGCAAGTGCACCTGGAAGTTAGATGAGTGCGGAATAAGTTGTATGGCAAGGGCAAGGGTCAGCCTTTGATGGATGATAGCAGACAGCCCGTCTATTGAAGGCTGTTTTCTCTTCAGCCCTTACTTGGGCCACAGGAAGAGATACAGACAGTCGGAAAGTGGCGTAAGTCGTGTAAGTTGTATCCCCCCCCCCCCCCCTTCCTGTTTTGACCAAATCTCCTCGCATTTACTACCCCCACAACACTCTCTTAATTGCAGAGGAAACCGGAGAGACGTGACGAGCAATACTAAACGGGAATATTGTGCAAGAACCATGTGGCACAATTGATAACACTCCCCCAAAGCCCTGACTTACACAAAATTATTGCCCTTTTCGTAATGTAATCCCTAAGCTGCACTGTGGATAATGTTTTCAAATAAAGCTTTCAAGATTTGGAAATTATAAGAGGAATATCTAACGCTACAATCGTATTGCAGCTGAAAGAAAAAATCTGAACTGAAACTTAAACGCTTAACCTATATTCTAGGTACTAATTACCTTTTTTTCAGTGCATAGAGCGTCATGCAATCAGCAAATATTTTTGCGTGTTCCTCCACTTTCGTTTTTCCCATTTTTTGTAGTTCTCTTTCAAATATTTTCAATGTACTCGCATCACAAAGCAAATCGTCCGCTTAATAACTGTTATTTGCATGCATTCCATACACACATACTCGCTTCAACGCTCTTTTTCTCTCCCTTCATTCTATCTCTCCACCCACCACAGCACAGTACTGGCTAAACGAGACTGTGGGCTGCATACTGCATCAAAAATGCATGCCACTATGTATTAAAAGAGGTTTGATTGCAGGTGCAGCTTAAGTTACGTTTATTATCATAATTTTTCCATTTATTATTTTCACTGCGCCAGAAACAGCCACCACTAATGACGCTGCCTCGTTTAGCCAGTACTTACTTTATAGCTGCAAAAATTAGTTGAGGAAACTCTCCAACTTCTGCTCTCTCCAATCCCCCTCTCATCAAATCCAATGCTGCTGCTATCGAACTTTTGCAGTCTCCATTCCCCTTCCACTCACTTCCAAAACTCTGCTGCTCTCCAGCTCCCTTGCACTTTTTTCTTTTCTGCTGCCTTCTTCTATTCCGCTTCTTCTCCATCTCCCTTACCCTTTTTTTCCCTCTTGCACACTAACTTCTGCCTTTAATCATCCACTACTCTGATTCCACAGCAACAACAAACCACATTTGTCCCTCTCTGTGATTGACAAGTTCTGTGGGGGTGCGGGGGAGTTAGTGCGCGCGTTTAGAATTGCAAAGAGCAATTTACCGCCTGGAATTATGAGCGACACTTTTCATTGGGCTCTCCGCGACTGCATTTTTGCATAATTTATGGAGACTTAAGCCGCTAAAGCTAAAGCAGCCGCGCCACACAGCAGCGACAGAGGACAGAGGCATATAATCAAATTTATGCAAACAATTATCGTAGCGGGGGAATGGTGGGTGGGTGGTGGTGGTATGCGCAGGGGGCGGACACCTGTTAATCTGTTGATATTTCGAAAATTCATGGAATGAATGCAAGTGCGTGCTATCCAGTGGAATCAGTTTACCGTTTTGGTGCCGCTCTCAGTGCACTAATTTCCCATCATTGGCTATAATTACCTCTATCCGTTTCCAGCGTCTGGGCTTTAACATCTGTTATTATTTCGCATTACCTCGTACTGATTCGAACCAGGCCTAATTAGAGCCCTTTTGTGTGTCTGTGCTACTACTGCCTGTTTGTGTTGCCTGTTTCTCAGTTTCTGCTTGAAACAGATTGACAATAACACTTGAGTTAAGTGATTGAGCATGTGTCGGTTGCCCCTCTGTGTGGCCTGGTGGCAATAGAAATTAATCAAGGCTATGGGTGATTGTACAGGACGGGGGCTTCCGATTCCGGTTTTGAGAAGGTCCTCATTATCACAATGCAATATGTTCCTACGATATTCAGGAAAAGTCAAAGAGATAGGAGAGAGAGCGATCAGTCGAGATAAATCAAATGAAAATTTCATTATTAAGGTTTTAAAGAAGCTTGAAAAATATCATTTTCAGCTTTAATGAAAGGATATAGGGTATGTAAATGTCCATGCTACCGGTTGACAAGCAACAAGTGTGCAAATGACGTAACATTTTATGCAGTCTTACGTTTTCACACAATACGTAGTTGATGTTTTGGTATATTTCTGGGGTATTTTTGGGCTTATACAAAAACGCAAAAATGAGTCGCAAGAGCGTAGTTTGTGGAGTTACCATGTCAAAATGGGAGATTTATTTTTACCTTCATTGTTTAAACCTTATTTAATTAACAGAAGCTTTAAGAAAATTGTTTAATCTATTGGATAAAATTATATGTCAAGTACTTAGAGACCCAACAAGCTCGCAAAATCAAATCGAATACATAAAATGTGGAATATGATTTTCAAGTACTGTGGTTTTTTCGGCAACATGGGGAAATGAATTAGCAGCATTGTTCTGCAACTTTTCACGGAATGCGCAACAGGGATGCTACCCTTGGGAGAAAGGATATTATAGAATTGAGGTAACGTGTGTAATTTCAGGCTCCAATTAATGCAGAAACTACTCAATCTCTGCTTTAAAGTTATTAATAATATTCTGCAGCTAATGCATACCAACAATAGGGATCGGGACCGGGATAGAAGTATATAAAAACAACCAATTATATGCATTAATGGGTAAATAACATGTCAATCTAATACAAATTCAATATTAATGTTTCATGGCAGCTTGGAAAAACAAATGTAACATTCATTGAAGGAAGTAAGGTATACAAATGTCCATACGCATGCAGACCAGAGTTCACACTTTCGTTTAATGCTTTGGCCGTTTTTGTTTGCACCTTATTATGTAAACAATCCAATGAAAAAGACTTCTGAAAACTAGCTAATCGTTTACAAAATTGATTGGTGAATCGGATAAAATTATTTGTATAGGGCTGAGAGGGCTAGTTAGTTAGTAATATAAAGACGAATACAAAAATCGAGAAATATCAACGCATCTTGTCGTGTCAGTCAGTATATTTTTGGTATATTTTGTATAATAAAACTGTATATTTTGGTATATTTCTGAGGGTCAGGCGGTATATTTGATCGATAAATTCGCGGTCACACTGCACCCCGGCTAGGAACGACAATTTTTTAAAATTTTTTCTAACTACGAAGGTGCGCGCGCGGACGAATAAAACGAACTGCGAAATAAATGGCGCGAAGTTACTAATATTTTCGAGATAATATTAAAACAAAGCTAATACGAAAAATGCAACAACTTAGTGCATTCAAAATGTGTTCGCGTGTGCTAAAGTGAAACAGAAGATAAAGCAGCCAAAAAAGGTGCTACAACAACAACTGTGTTTGTGTGCGTGTGTGTTTTGTGTGTGGGCGCAAGTCTCCACTCGAAAGCGAAATCGAAAACAAAGTCCCGTTATGACGCGCGAAGAACAGGAGGAGGTGCGATCCCTGCTGTCCCGGCACCAGGAGCGGATTATGCTGGATCTGGGCAGCACCGATCTCCTTGCCGTGCTCGTCAAGAACTCGGTGCTCAGCCAATCCGAAGAGGATCTGCTGCTGAAGCCCTATGCTGCCGCTGCACTTCCAGTCACCGCCCAGGAGCCCCCAGGCAGTGCTCCCTCGAGCGTGGGCGCCTTGACCAAGCGGAAGCTGAGCGCCGTGGCAAGCAGTGGAAGTTCCGCAAGTGCCAGCGGCAGTGGAAGTGGCAGCGGTACCGGTGGAGAGTACAGTGCCGGTTCGCTGGCCGGTTCGGGGTCCTCCCGCTGTGCCAGCGTCAATGGTGATGCCCAGAGTGACAATCGCTCGCTGACGCCTTCTGTTGGCGGCAGTGGTGGGGCCTGTGTGGGGGGGCTAAACGATGCGGAGATCCTTCGGTTGCAGTGCGCCAATCTCATAGAGATTATTGCCAAGAACGGATTCGAGAAATTCAAGCAGTTTTGCTACGCCATCGAGTGCGAGTGTCCCCAGTTGATAGAGGATCTGATCAATGATCGTCTCAAGAGTGGTAAGTCCTTCAAAAAAGTCCTTCTTTATTGCTAGGCAACTATGTCTCTCCATTAGAAAACTGATGGATGAGATTTGTAAGGAATCAAATCCTCATCCTCATCATCTCTACTGCAATCTCCATGGCATGTACGCCATGGAGTCTGGTCTGGCCAGTTCCCGTTAGGTTCTACCTCTAAGCACGGCACGGCTCTCTCCAACCGGTTCCGATCTACCTGATTCGCGCGACAAAACGCGTTGGCAGCTTTAGTATCCCATATCTTGGCCGTAAATTATTCACGTAATTGTGCTCGATCGGTTCTTAAATTTCTCATCTCGGCTAATTGGTTTTCTTACCTGTTTTTCTTTGCTCTTTTTGCCAATCTCTGGCCGTATGGGGGTGGGAGTCTGTGTGGGCGTTGGAGGTGTGTGTGGGGGAGTGACGTGGCGTTTACAGTGGCGCGTCGATAATAATTGCCATTATAAGAGATTATTCAGCTGATTATGCACACCATAGAATTTATGCAAATTCTGTTAGATTTTTATGATGTGGCAGCTGGCATTTGAAGCACGTTCGCAAGAACATGTGAAATATGATGGAAAAATAAACCTGTATACTGTTTTGGCTGCTCGTATTCCCAAGAAAAACTCTTATCAGAAAGCAAGAATTTTTTGTAGAGCAGTTTGGTATTCAAATAACAGAACGAAAAACCCAAACGAATTTCTTCTTTTATTTGTGTGTTGATAAGGAAAAATCTCTTGATGTGGTTCATCAAAAAAACGAAAGAAACTCTTAAAATGCAGCAGATAAACCACTCCGTAGAAGTTTTAGATGAGCTCTCAGGGTCATAAACCATTCGGTGACAGATTTAGATTGCAAGAAGAAGGAATGATGCGAGTGATGCATTTAGTTATGGGAAGATTATTACAAGAAGGTTTTTGTCTATAGAGATTTAAATGAATTGTAAATTTTTTAAGATTTCTTCCTCTGTTTAGGGCTGAACCCACATGCCACAATTGAAGTTTATTGCTTGGCAAAAACTCTATTGAAACTCTCTGAGATCATACCTTTATCCACACCCTTTTTCCCAACAATTACCGCAAACAATCCATCAAAACTTTTGCACAGCTGTGTAGTGCCATCCACGCGCTGATTCATTGACCCACAACTTGAACGAACAGCTGAAGCCAAGCCCACACCATACCCATACCCATTCCATTCCATTACCATCCCATGCCATCCCATTCCAGAGTCTTCTGCCACACGAAGCAACGAAAAACAACATGTCGTCGGCGGTGTCTGCATGTAAATTTTGCTGCCCAGACTTGTAAATTACCCCAAAGAACACACAGAACAAGGCAGGAAGAGAGCTGTACGAGGAGTAGGAGGAGTACTCTCGTATAGGACCGAAAATTCAGATTACAGCTAAAATAACAAAAACAATGGATAGATAGAAGAACTCCAGAACTTTTGTTGTTCTTTAGATTTTGCTTGTTTTTCTCTCTCTAATGGAAAGGTTGGGGAAAACCAAATGCGAGTACACGATCAGCAAGAGGAAATTAAATGAACAAAATCGCAGAAAAAGCCAAAACATAAAATTTATGTTTAGGGGCGCCACAAACACACTTTTGATATCATTTATATGGAAATTGAATGTGAAATGATATTTAGAATGAATTAATAAAAGAGATAATGATTTGAAAGGGAAGGTTAAACCACTTATGTAGGGTTGATAAAATAAACTTAAAAGGCCTGAAGGAATCTTGGAATCAGAGACATTTTGATGCCTGGGTATGCCTAATACTATGTTTATCCTAGTTATAGGATATTCAATGATAGGAAATGAGAGCTAAAACAATAGAAAGTTTCTTAAGACCATATTAAATCTAAAAACGTCAAGGAACAACAGCGAATCATAGCATTATAGGGTATTAAAAAAATTAACAAAAAAAAAAGAAAATACAAAAAAAAACCAACCATGGCAAAACGTATGGTAGAACATAAAGCCCTCGATCACGTTTTACGATTCCGAACACGATTACAGACAAAAAAGAGAGAACCATTGAGGGACGTAGAGTGGGAGGGAGAGAGAGAAACGTTAGCATTACGCGTGGTCCATGTCCATGGTCATGTCAACGTGTATGTGTGTGTGTGTGTGTGTGTGTGTGTGTGTGCCCCCGCAGGCCACACACTCCCCCACAATTTATCCCCCCGCTCGCTGTCCTACTCTTTGCTATGTGTGTCGTAGACCAATCCCATTCATCATCATCATGATCACGTTGGAAAACATCATAATCCGTTTGCTAGTTTCGCTTCGCTTTTACTTCTTTACGAGTTCTTTATTCCTTACCCATTTTACCTTTACCTCCCCTCACCCTCTCTCAACCTCTTTCACTTTAACTAATGCTGTGTTCTGTCGCTCCTGTAACCTCTTCCCCTCTCTCTGCTGTTTGTTTGCTAATTTCTTGTACGTGCTGTTCTGCCTTTGCCATTGCACTGCCGCCCCCCACCACCTTCTCCAAACGTTTGGCTCTATGCTCTTGCTCATCAACGTTGCGGTTGTTATACCCTTTCGGAGAGAGTATGCTGATTTTGGGCAAGCCATTTGCAACATAGAAGGTAATCTAGGAGAGTCCTTCTGTCTGTCTGTTTCAAGGTTTTTTTCAATTGTAAAGTTATCTCTTTATCTAACGATCGCTCTGCAAGGGTATTAAATGATTCGCCTTTGACTGCAGTCTTGTCATCTCGCTCTCTCTCTCTTTGCCTTTGCCCGTTGCCTGCTCAGGTAGACAAATGCTCTTTCCTCCTGGGCCGTAGAGTCGGTTCCCTTTCGTTTCTTTTACTTCTTGACGTAAATTACAATTATTTACAGCGAACGCTGGCTCCTGCTCGCTGCTCTCTGCCTCTCTTCACCTATGCGTTTTTGCGGCGCTCCCTTTTGGTAGTGTGTTCCTTTTTGCATTTGATAATTTATGCAGCATAATCTGGCCGATGACGTTTATCGTTTGCCATTCCCATTTGTCCCCCCTCCTGTTCCCTGTGCTTATGCTTGTGCCTCCGCCTCCCTCCCGTCCATCCGCACACCCTTCGATTTCCTTTCGTGGTTCTTATCATGTTTCTGTGCTTCATCTTTTGTGTGTGTCTCTGTTTCGTGAAGCGTTTCCTTTTATGTTTTATTTGTTGATTTCTTTGATTTCGCTTTTTTCTTTCTCTCTCCCCTTTTATAGTTGTGTGTTTTTTTCTTTCTCTCTCTTTCTGACATGATGATAATGATGTTCACCTTTAGTTTCGTTCCATTTTCGTGTCGTTTCGTTTCTACTGCGCATGCGCATCCTGTTTTTGTGTCTTTGTTTTCTACTTGCGTCCTACTTCTCTCTCTCTCTCTCTCTCTTGATCTTGACCCTCTCTTCGTGGACTTCTCTCTCTTGTTCCACCTGGCTTAAGTAGGTTTTCATCTGCTGCTGCTGCTTCTACGTCTTGAGGAGTGCAGTTGTTGCTGCCTTTTGTTTTTCCATTGATTCTTCTGATGTTGGAAAGAGAGCTGCAGGATAAAGCATGCTAGAGGGAGACAGAATATGTAAGGAGGAGAGCGAAATGGGTCGTCTAGTTGTCAGTTTTTGTTGCTTGTGATGTTTTTTGTTTCAATACCCTATCAGGGAGAGAGTGTTACATGGGAAAAGTACTTTGAAATGAACAGAAATATGAATGGTAGAAATGTTAAAACAAAACTCGGCTTAACCCAAGATAATCATACTTCAAAATAATAATTATATTCCTGGGCTAAATCTAGCTGAATTGCGCGTCAGGATCGGTACACTAAATCATACATTTATGGGTATTATTGAAGGAAAAATCGATTAGTACTATCGCTCCACAAGGGTATTTAAATCTCCGGCTTGCAGAAACGAGTCTTCCCTTTTTTGTTTGTATATCTCCCGAGCCTTACTTAACTTTACGTTTCTTTTTAGAGTCTAATCTTAACTCTGGTCTTGTTCGTTTGCAACAAAGTTGTTCTTGTTGTCGGTTTATTGTGGGCTTGTGCCTCGTAAAATCTCCAGTAAATGTGTTAATTTTTTTTTGTGTTTGGTGGAAGCGTGCTCCATATAAGCTACGTATGTATGTACATACATATGTACGATTGTAGATGTGCCACAACCAGTTGATTCCGATTCTTTGATATCAGATTGAGGTCTATTCTTATTTCGAAACGAATTAGATCTTCTGGGTGGCATTGTAGATCCCAAATTAATTGCAATAGACCCTAGTAGTGATTGCTATTTAATTTCCATTCCGTCTGCCCTATTTAATCATTATTCATTTCGGTAGCTGATCGCAAGTTATGGTCAGATGTGGCCCATAGTAGTAGGGTTTGCTTTCCGGACAGACTCTGGGACAATCTCGTAAGCCGCTTACCCACACAACTGTCACGCAATCAGCCAACGATCCTCGGCAGCAGCATAAGGCAGCAGGCAGCAGGCAGCAGGCGAAGCAGCAGGTAACTTGTTTACCTCTCTTTCAACCATTTTCTCTGTTTCTACGCTTGTTCTGGGGGCCCAAAGAATAACAGAAACAACAACAGAAACGCAGAAAAACAAGTAAAGGAGGCTATGAATGTTTGTTTGGACTAGGAGATACCGTTTAATGAGAGATGTGGTCTCGATACTTAAATAACATTGAACCTTTCACTCGTAACCCATTCATTCCTGTATACTCCCTTGGATTACAGGGTATTCCATGCTATGACTCATTCGGTTGTAAAGCCATTCTCTCCAGAAACGGCGCAACGGGCTTCGCCGCTCAGACTTCTGGCTGGCTGGCTGCTGCTGGCGTCTGTTCTGCTGCTGATGGAAGTGCATTTTAACTGTTTCTCTGCTTGATGTCTCTGCGCTGCGCTGCGCTTTGCTTGTTCTTTCCCACTGGAAAAAAAAAGAGTACAAAAGCAGATGAGAAAAGGTGTAAGGGGAACAGATAGGCGCACGAGAGAGAGAGCAGAGCCGTTGCATTTACTGCATTTTGACCTTCTGATGATGCCAGGCAGCATCTCTGAGAGATGTCATGCTTCCTCATTTCTGATGATTTCTTCTTTCTGTCTCTTTCTCTTTCTTTCTATATATTTTCTGTTATTTTTTGTACAAGTCATTAGCTTTAATTTACAAAAAAAAAAATACCAATACAAACAGACGCCTGGTTGTAGTTTCATTCATAAAGAAGTACCTCCTAATAGATCATGGTCTCATGCTCCCTTGAGATTTTCTACATTTAGAGCCTCTGTCTCTCTCTCCCATCGTGGCTATAGGAAATGATTCTCTTTTTGTACACCTCCCGCTCTTTCTACCATTCCCAGCCATGCCTATAGGAAATGCATCAACAAGATTGATCTGTTTAACCGCTCCATTGCGCTCAATGGAGCCCAACCCTTTATTTTTGGGTATCTGGGAACCTTCTTGGTGGGCCATTGATCCCCCCCCCCCCCCCCCCCCCCCTCAGCGGAACTCTACAGCTTTTTCGAACTTCATTTGCGATCTTCATTTGTTTGTTTTGCTTTTTTTTCTCTGGGTTGTTGAAAATTATGATTGATTAGGTTTGATCGAATCGAACCTTTTGGGGACTCGAGTCAACGGCCAATGTTTGACTTAACGCTTCGTTGATCTCTTAAATGGTGAGCGACTAATGGAGTTAGCTTGACTTAATAGAGGCTGGGTTATTGAATCATCTCAACGAAATGATTGTTTATTACGTACATCGTTTTTTTTTTGGTATAATAATGATCTTTTTTGGGAAAATCAATTAAGCTTTCAAGGGACCTTTTAAAGAAAAATAACATTAGAAACAGTTTGTTTCTTGGGAATATTTCAGTACGTAATATTCGCTATATAAATAAAAAATTTTGAAACATTTCCAGGGGTCAAATCTTTTTCTATGCCCCTCTTTATGTGCCCCATTTTCGTTTATATTGCAATGTCTCTCAATTATTTTCAAATTACCCGTACTTTCACCCCTCCACTAGATCATTATTTTCTACCTTTTTGCCCAGCGGGGAGGGAGGGGAGAATCGTTTAAAAATGGCACTCGGACCCCAGACAATGACCGCAACTGTATAGCAATTCGCTATTTGGTACTGTGTGTGTTTTTGCTTCGTTGATGGAGCAATTTTCTGGAGCCCAAAACAAAGTATAATTTTTGCAACAAAAAAAACTTTCTTTTTTTTCCTATTACACACAAAAGCTACGGTTGTTGTTCCTGTTTTTGTTTTGTTTGGATCTGTTTTTGTAAGGCATTCCCCCTCGCATGTGATTGCTGACTGTTGGTGACTGACTGTGGGGGGAAAATGAGAGCTATGGGTGGGGGAGGGGGCTGATTCGTAGAGGCAATGTCAACAAGTACGAATAAAATTTGCCACGCTTCGTAGCTACTGTAAAAACCAGTACTCGTACGGCGTATTTATTCAATTAATTTGAATAAATCATTAAATTCCAAGGCTGATAAAAAAAAGAAACGCCCAAACGTAGCTTACTTTTTGAATGTCAATTATTAAATCAATTAAATCAAAGCACAAAATAGTACATTTAACATTGAAAGTCTGCGCAGAAATATGATAAAGAGTTGAATGGCCTTAGAGACTGACTTCAACACGGGTATGCCATCATTCGAAGGAAAGGGAGAATCCACAATCCCTGAGAGTGATTATGAGTACAAAAAAATACATCCTAAAATGACACCATCTTTAAAGGCCGCTGAATTGGCAGGCATTCTGATTTTTAGCTGAGAATAAATGGAAAATATTATCCTTATTCGATGCCATTCAATATTCTTATAGAAACTTTTACTCCCTAGCTGCACGAAATCGAAAACTTTCAACGTCATTCCCCAGTATGAGGATCAGAATCCCACGTTTTATGTTTTTGCTTTTATTAAGAAACCTGATCTGCAAATATTCTAAAAATGCAGTAAACATTCAGCTCCACCCCTTGAAACAAAAATCACTTAAACAATAAGCAAAACAAAATGCGTTTAACAAGCAATAAACAATTAAACACTCCATTAGCCGAGATCAACCATTAAAGGGGACCCCACCTCCTTTCGAACAGAAATGTGATATCGTTATCAATAATTTATTTACTTTTAATCGAATGACAGAAAAAAAGCAAAAAATGAACACGATTTTCATTGATTTTATTCTTCGTTTTATGCGCTCTCCTAAGGGGTCATATGGGGTTGAATCTGTGGGCAAAGAGAGAACTGTGCCATTGTCCAGATGTCACTCTTACCCGTTTCTCTCAGTCTCAGTCGAGAGATCGCACTCTGTGTGGTCAACTCTTGTGGTTTTTAAAGTCAGAAGAGTGCGGTATATGACAGCTTTTTATGCCGCCTCGAGGCGGAAATGGTAATCCAAACTTTATGGCTGCCCCACAGTGGGGCACACAGATTCACAAAGAAACCCAAGAACTTTCCAAGAAGTCAGAGAAAGAGACAGATGGGCAGAGGGCAAACTCTTGTGTATACAAATATTTTTGCTGACTTTTGTTTATGGCTTTAAAAATGTTGAAATTCGCCAAAAGAAAATAAAACAAAACTAGATTTTTGAAGTTTAGATTTAATTTAGAGGAACAACAAATTCGAAATTGGTTCCTACTTATGAATAGTCGATTAATTAATCAATTTATATACAAATGAGTGCAATTTTTCATCGGTTTCTTATAAGAAATAAGTTATTTGTTTCTAATGAAGCTAATCAAATGATTTATTTTGTATTTTGATGTCGATATATCAATAGAACTTCCGCTTAGATAAACCATTAATTCAGAGATTTTATTGATATAATTATCAGCATATTTTCCGCATAATAATAATATGTTAAGTAAATCTCTTGGAAAATCAATCAAACAGCAACACTCCCATCGAGCCATTAAACGAGATATCTATTTTTAATTTTCAAGTGTTCTATAAATTGCAACCGACAACAAATCATAAAACGTTCATCAACATGCACTCGTGGATCTGCAAAGATCGTCATGTTTACTACCTGGTTCCAGAGGAGTACGATGGAGCAGACATCAAAGATTGTTCAATTTTCAGTTGCAACTATTTCTGCACTGGGGAGCATAAATCAGTTTAAAATGGTTTTTTCTCTTTATATATGATTATCAATCACCATTAAGTGAGTGGAAAATACTTACTCCACTCGTGGCATCCAATGGACCCACTAACTAGTTAGTGAGATGTTAATCGGAGGAGAGCCTAGTGATCCGCGGACATTTATCATTATTCCTAGAGGAGGCGTCGACTCAACAGCTTGGGCCATAAATTCGCTTCAAAAAACTAATATGCTCAGCCCTATAAAAAGCTATAAAAATGAAGAAAGAAAATGTAGCAAGGGAATACCCTGTATGGCATGGATCGAAGATGGGGATCCAAAGGGGGCGCCACAGCTTCCGGCAAAAGTCTCTCAATCATCCATGGGTACCAACCCCGCCCGGACCTCTCTGTGCATTCTACACTCTCTCCTGTCTCTCTCTCTTTAATAAAATTTCTTAATTGAAGCAGCAGAAGCAGAAGCAGCAGCTGCCACTGAGACGCCAGACGCCACTGTAGACGGGTTCCTTCCTCTGATTTTCTGATTTTGATCTATATTAATCAAGAGAGAGAGATCCCCAAGATGATGTGCATGTGTATGTGTGTGTGTGTGTGTGTTTTGTGTAGTTTCTGTCTGTAGAAAGCGAATGTTTTTGATTAAATTATCTCAGATTTTTTAGTGGTTATTTATTTTGCTTTTTTCTTTCTGTTTTTTTTTTTTGGTTGTTTGTGATCGCAGCTTATGCAAATTTATTGCCTTTTTATTGATTTCAACACATATACATATTTATTTTGTTTAAAGGTTGCCTTCGCCCACGCCCACGCCACAGAAATCACTCGAAAAATCACTCAGTGATCTCTTACACTTCCTATTAAACGATTTCTTTGGCTATTACCAGTTCCGGTTCCACTTGTTTCAGCGTTTCAGAGACTTAAATTTTAGTTTTTTCGAAGTTGTAAACAAAATTCAATTGCCTAGAGATGATTTTTTCACAAAATTTTTGGAAATCTAGAATTCATGAAATTAAATTAAAAATGATTTTTTTAAAAATTAAATTAATTGGGAAGTTCTTTTTTGTATTAATTTTAATTAAATTTAGTTTGAAATGATTTAATTCCCCTTGATTTCCATTTGTTTTTCTTTGAATTGAATTTCGTTTATTTTTTATTTGGTATTTTATTTTTAATTGAATTAAATTTTCAATTGAATTTCTGTTTGAATGCAAATTTCTTGCCATTGCAAACCAAAAAAAACATCTAAATAATTGTCATTGATCTGCCAGTGGGCGTAATGAATGCTTAACCGTCAGTTAATTTATCTACTATACTTAACCAACAGTTTGGTCAGCACTCCAGGCCCCCGCTTTTACTGCACCTGTCGCCCCCTTTGCCGTCACCGCAAAACATTGAACAAACATTCGCTGATTGGAAGCCATTTGTTTATGGGCCTTATGAACGAACACACATACACACAGCTGCAGTTACAGTCGCGGTCAAGTTGATAGGAATTCTATGGGACTGTTAGAAATAAAAGCTGGAATTATTAGCTCGCCTTGCATTTGGCTTGTTTTCGTATTTCGCTTGCCTCGAGTGTAGTGATTTATCAAACTTCATTTCATCCGCTCTCTTTCGTAGTCTCTTTATTCAATTGCACTCTCTTAGCAGCAATAACAATATGAGTGCAGGGGAGTTGCTGTAGCTGTGTTGCTGTTTTTTGTCCCCCGATCGTTTCGGCGAACGGGACTCTACTCTTCTTCATTTAATTTACACGAGCATTACACCGTTTTTAATAAAATTAATGGAGCTTCTATTATCTTAACCTCCACTGTAGCCTCGCCTCCAACAATTTCATACAAAATGCCATACAATGGTAAATTAGAGCAACTTTTGTGGCCATAGGCGTGGCTCGACGTTGGCATCATCCCACAAATTGTTCCGATGGTGTGTCGTCCGGTGTGTGTTGGTGTTAACGCATTGACGTCATAACGGTACATTTGCAGGCGGAACTAGCTGGCAGGGCGTGAATATTCATGCTGTTTGCTGAATGTTTGAATGCTGAATGATATATGGGGCCCAGACATCCTGCTGAAAGTAGGGAGAAGGAAGTCCAATGCATGTGCAAATATTTTCTTTGCATGTGGCCGTCTGCTCTAAGCTGCAAACGGAAATGCGAAAACCACCACAGAAACCACTCGCCGCTGCTCGTGCAATTATTGCATCTGCAATTTTCCACCCTCACATTCTCTGCTGGCTGACCTTCCGCCCTTCGTCGGTCCTGTGGGAAAATGCAATTTCCCTTTTGAGTTCTCGTCTGTTCACACGCATCATTTATTTATTTATTGCTTCTGTCTGCAATTGATAATTTAATTTCACACAATTATTACAATTTATTATCCCTCTGTTGATCCGCGGCGCACTGTTGGGATCTCGCATATTATTATTGCACTTTGGGGCGGCGTGAATTTTATCAATTGGGGAATTTATTCATAATGATTAAATGACAAATGCCCGACGTACTGAGCAACAATGTGGGTATTCATCTCTGCGATTTGTTGATTAATGAAAAGAGCTTTCAATTGCAATGTGCATTCATCACAGATTAACGCGAATCACACGCCCTGAGAGATGATAAGAAGTTCAGGGTTGTCACCCCCCACCCCACACATCATTTATGAGGGCCCCTGATAATGGTACAAAAAATGAGAAAAGATTTCAGTGCAGCAGAAATATTGAGGAATTTCTAGAAGCTCTTCAGATGATGATTCAATTTATGGAGAGACGATGATTCAATGAGAACTCATTGACGCAATTGTTGCATACGTCGATCATCTGACGACTCTATTGTTCATACCCATATAATATCCAATATCTATGGATAAATTCGATAGTTGTCGATATATTATCATTTTAATCGACTGAAGCCAGCTATGAAAATAACAAATCGCTCTTATTTCAGTCGATGAATGCATTTAAAGCGTTTTAGTTTCTATTAAACAATAAATCTCTTGTTATTCTTCTTTCTTGTTAAAAACCCCTCATGAAAACGATATCGTTATCGGCGTTATCGCTTTCATCTGTAAGCCTTTTCTCTAGATAAACTCTAAGCGTTTCCTCAATAAACCATTTACCCACGCGGCTGCCCCCTGATCCATACCCCGTTGCCCATTCCCTACTCTAAGTCCCAGTGTCAATGACCAATTTGAATGAATGATGATGAAGAGGCAGGTAGGTGGAGGATTACTACGTTAAAGAGGAGAGCATAAAAGCGTAAAGAAAAAAACATAGGCTTCACGCCTCCTACATGTGGAATACACTTGACTGCAATATCAGATCCAAAACGATTATCATATGTACATATTTACGTGTGTGTGTATGTATGAACACCACCTGACTGACCAAGCTGCGGTTCAGTTTGTGCCTCAGTCTCTTAGCCTCAGAGTCTCGCAGCTTCATTTTGGCTTCCCACTTCCCATATTTGTGTGTTAACTAGCCGCAATAAATACAAATGTATTTTTTCCACTCTGCTCTTGGGCCTCCTCCTCCTCCTCTTGCTCTTCTATCCTCTTAGCCACCTTCGATGATTGGCAGCTGTAAAGAGGTTCATTAGAGCGCTAATAACCAGATATGTAACAGTCTCTGTCTCTCACTCTCTCACTCTAACAACAACAACAACAAAAACAGAAATAATGAAAATTACTTGACGCCCAACATGGAAATTTATGCATTTGTGTGTCTGAGATCTGAGTAGAGTTGCGTGCAGCAGGAAACGCCTACAAAAACACACACATACATGGGGGGGCATAGTGGGAGCAGGAGGTGTGGCATCAAGTGCATGCCACTAAACAAGAGCAAATTCCAACAGTCAAGAAAACAATAAACAAGAATTCTAAGGGCCATGGCAATGCACGGCTAGAAGGAAATAATTGTGTAAAATGAAAGAAAATATAGGAGAAAAATTCCGACTAATATAACCTCTATAATTATACGATTGAAATTATTTTTTTTAAGTGGTTCGACAAAGGCAAAAAAGTATAATTCTACCAAAAATTAACACTATGTCTTGAGATCTCGGGAAGCTATAGCTTTTTCTACATTTTCTGGAAAGTAAAAGAGCTTCACCGATTTGCTCACGTTTGCGAATAGTTCCCAAGATCCGATAGACTACATCTGTCAAAGAGTAGATGCTGCGAAGGAATAGATAGATAACAAATATTCTAAGAACTAACTGTTCATTCCACAAAAACTTAAATATATTTCGTGCATAATTTCTCTTAAAATCTCCGAGAATACATAGACAGATGAATCCGATTAGATTTTCCAGAGCTGTTGCAGAAACGATTTTTTCTTTTAATTTACCCTTTAACCTCTACAATTGTGGGGGTATAGCCCCCAATTAAACGACATATAAAGTATATAATGAAACGGTCAGAGGCAGAGGCTCTGTTTCCCATTCCTCATTATACGAAACGAACAACCAAAAACGCAACCTCAGCGCAAAACTCAAACCACATCGGAAAACCCCAAAGACCTTAAGACTTAATAAATTGTTCCGCCCTGGACCCCACCACTCAAATGTAGCGTAAAATCATACCAAAACATTGTATAAACTGAAGTGTTGCATAAATTAATAAATTTACCCAGTGCCCGTTGCCCGTTGCCTCTTCGGTTGAGTTGCTGGATGGGATCGGATGGGGATGGGATGGTGGGCTGGTGATTTCCATACCAAAGACCTAAACATGAAAACTGCAGTCACAGCAAGAAGGAAATTGCTATAAATTACAATGCACATCGTCATGCATTTTCATGCCTCAGTTGATTTCCACTGAAAAGAAGAAAAAATAATAATACAAATACTTTTCAGATGCAGTCGAATGGGAAAAGAAGGTTTGGGTTGCGAGCAATCGATTGCGTACTGGCTGGGAGTGTGTGTGGGTGTGGGAGATGATTGCAGGGAATTTCTATATGATTTTGCTCAGGAATGTATAAGGAATGCAGGGGATAGAGATTTGCAGAGGTGTATTTATTAAGGGCTGAGTATTTTCAGCAAGAATGCACTTAATATGAAGATTGAAAATAATGAAAAGAGGGAATACTTTCGTGTGGAATTTGTGACTTATGTGATGGAATTGAGGGGTCGTTGAAGGGTATACGTATAGATAAACGTAGTCTTCTTAAGTCTTATTTAATTATCTTAGTAATCAGATTGACTTAAAACACGCTAAAAATTTGCTTAAATTTCAATCGATATATTTCTATAATATAATTTCAAAAATTATTATTTCTAGAATTAAATCGAAGTATAATCAGATACAAATTATATTGTTTCTCTTTTCTGAATATTTAGATAGCTTATCGATAAATTATCGATATTTTTATATGTATCGACTAGTTGAAAAGTGCATAGGTATTTTTAAAATGAATTTCTGGAGTTAATTTCTTGCATCTTAGTAAATTATTTACCCGAATAAAGAACAACTGGGACTACCAACAACTGTTATATTCCAATGTTCTTTTTGTGTTTGCATGTTCTATCTTTAATCTATAGCTTCAAAAATCCATTAGGAACCTCCTCCTTCTTTTTTTTCACCTGCATTCCACGTGCCGTTCTCTGCTCCCCCGTCCTGTCCATGCAAATTATAAGGGCAACAGAGAAATGCCGCCGCTTTCGACCGCCTTCATGTCACTTCTGTCACGTTTGCCACAAGCAACGCAACAGAAGTTCGGGCTGTTTGGGGCTGATTGAGCGACTGACTGGTGCCGTCGTCCCCATCATCATCATCATCGTCATTATCAGACGGAGAGCAACATCATCAGTGGATCTCCGGGAATTGTGGTGGCTGTGGTTGGGGGTCGGTCGGTCGGTCTGGTCTGGTCTTTTGTGGTGTCTTGTGCTGGCTGCTGCGGGGCACGCCTTGTCGGCTCATCGCTCAGGCACACGTTGGAGCGAAGGGGGAGGGGGAACTGCAGTTCCCAGTGCTACTTGACTTGGTCCCAGAGATCCATTTGCTACTCTCCTGCTCCTGCGGCACCTTTAGCTATGAGCATTAATTTTTGCTCGCTTGTCCGACATTTTACGACTCCCACTGTACAAAATGGCAACCACTAGACTTTGATTTTGCTTTGTAATACCCTTCAATGGGGGGGTATTCTGATGATGGTGAGAGCTTTGCAATGCAGTGTATTTTCAGCTCTGTAGAGTATATGTGGGCGTGGGATAGACTGGCTCCTCTTTCTGTATTTTTTGGCTTTCGTTTTTATCTTAGTTTTCGATCTTCATTTCATCTACGAAAGAGAGGGAGAGGGATTTGCTTCTCACATAAATATACTCCCGCAATTGCTCTCTCGGCAAGCAATTCCTTCAATCCTTAGAGTATTGAAAGCATCGGCGCACCACAGTGGGCGCTGCTCTTCAGGAGCTCTCTGATCGTCGTCCTACTCCTCGTCCTCCTCCTGCTTTGTCTCTCCAATCAAACACATGTCAAATGTTGCTGATGTTGCCTGTCGCCGCATGTCGGTGCCTGTCTTTTCCCCGCTGCCTGGCCGCTCGCTTTCCTGCCTTCCTGTCCGCTATTGGGGAGCAGGAACCTGCATCTAATCATAGCCCCCAGGCATCGTTTCACTTTCGCTGTGTCATGTAAATGCTCTCACCTATCCCCCAAGCCCCCACTCCGAGAGCTACAACCTGACAACGACCACGCTCTCCCCATAGTTAGTACGTCAGGCGTTTTGGTCAACTCAACCAATGGGTTTGTCCCCACATATGGGCCTGGGATCCGATGGGGAGACTCTTTTCTGCTTTCTGCTCCGGGCACTGGGAGCGCTCTGGAGCTGGAGCTTGTTTTTCTATCCATTTCATTTCGCTGGATAGTCAGCCAGTTGGCGAGAGCCGAGTGGGCGCCAAACTAAACGACAAGCAAAGATGACGACGACGGCAATGGCAACACGGCAACGACAACATCGATGTCGAGGTGGTTTCACCTTGTTGTTGCAGTTGTTGTGGGGTATACACATGTAGTGTGGCACCCACACTTGCTGTACGCTTTTCCCTCTCTCTCTCTGTGCCCCTGTCTTTGTCTTTTTTTTTGCATATTGGCAGCAGCACCAGCAGCAGCAACAGAGGCAGCGGCAAGAGGCACTCGACATCCACGTTGGTCAGTGCCTTTGGTCGGTGCCAGGCGTCAGGGACAGGGCACAGTGGGCTGCACGTAGGCGAAAAAGTAGGTCGTAAAATTATAGTCAGTAGGGGTTAATGGTTGAAGGTTAAGGATTATTGGTAAATGGCAAAAAAAGTGAAACATTTACTTAGAGAAATTTCTTCGACTGAAACCTTGAGTAAAAATTGGGTCATAATTAATTCTTTTTTTTACTAAAGTACTTTATAATTTTATTTGTAAAGATCTATAAATTCAGTTCTTCTTCCTCCCTTCATGAATGCCCATTATCTTGCTTAACCATTCCAAAAAACGTAACTCTGCTAATTGGAAACTCCCCTTAATATTCCAAACCAGATTTCATTATTGTCAATTAGCTTTTTATCCCTTCTTTCCACCTTCTACCTATTTTTTTTTAATAAATATAATTAAATTTAAGTCAAATGTTCACAAGTCAGCGCCCCACAGTGGGGTTCACACACAAAGTAACAGAGAAAACTGCCGGCGGCAGCAATGTTATTAAAAGTCAATATTTTTCATTTGCAATGAAGTTAAATGACGGAAATTCAGTTATTAAAAAGTTGAGAGCAGCCAGGCAGGCAGCCCCCAAATGATGGATGAGATTTTAAGCATGTGGGGAAAACTTTAGCGATAGGAAATGATTTTGGGAAAGGGTATAAAATGTATGGGAAAATAAAGCTGAAAAGGCAGAAAATTAAAGACTGGCAAGTGGTGGGATTGTGGCTGAAAGTATCGTTTTTTTCCCACAGAGGAAACGGAAATGTGCTGACGTCCGTGCCATTCTCGAGTTATTTTAGCCCATCCACAGACTTTGCATTACATTTTTGCTTAGTTATCTTTTACGTGTGTATCCTTTAGCCTTGTGCCTCGTGCCTCTCGATCCTGCCGCTTACGTGTGAGAGATACGAATCCGCTTCAGGACTCCCACTGAAACGTTGACTAGAAAATGAATTAACATTTTGCATGTTGGCATAAAATACAGGAAGATGGAGAGAAAAAATGCAGGATACAAAACTTGGAAACTATTCGAAGTTTCTATATCCTTTAATGTATTTTTGGGACAATATTGCTACAAAAATAAACAAAATATCAGAGATACTTAATTCAAATTAAAGATTTTAAAAAGATAAATTTGTAGGTGAGAAAGACTAGAAGATACTAAGAAATACTAGAGAAAATATTAACAAAACGAATAAAATAAATAATAAAAATAAATAAAAAAAATTAATAATAAAAATAAATAATACAAATAAATAATAAAAATAAATAATACAAACAAAAAATAAAAATAAATAATACAAATAAATAATAAAAATAAATAAAATAAAGTTAATTTTTGGGAAAAGTTTTGTTCCTCCTTGATACCTCCGTGATACCCTCTCAAAAGGGTATGAAAAAAACCGCTAACTGAAATAACGTTTTTGCGCCAGGACACCGGCACAACCTCTGCCACACACATATCCGTACATTTATCTTCCACTCCCATCCCTTACCCCCTCATTGTGCGAGTAGTATTTTGGCCAAAACGTTTTAACTTTTCCATCTTTTTTTTTACCCCTGCTGTTATTTTGCGGCTGCGTTTGCGGTTGTGTGGCCGAGTGGAGAGAACCCCGAAACAGAAGCCCATAAAACATTTGCAGCAGCCTCGTTTGCATTTTATCCGTGGAGTGGAGTATGGATGGATCAGGGAGGGAGTATGCTGCGGAGTCAGGTTAACGCCTTTTTGGCTTTAATGGTGCAACTTTTAGTGCTTAAGTGGTATAAATTGCAGTTGCAGTTGCAGTCGCCAGAACCACCGCCAGTTCGTTATGGACAGAGTTGTTGGGCTGAACTCAAACTCCGTTCAATTCTATTCCAAAGATGCATATCAATACAGTCAGTGGCCCAGAGCCCCCAATGGAAGTACTTTGGCTTCTAAATGCATTCAGGGGATTTCCATTCTCTCTCTCTCCGTTCTATTGAAATTGCGTTTTGCGGTAATTTATAACTTTGTGGAATAGAAACTTCAATTTGGTGGGCGGGAAGAGAAGGGGTTAGGATGCGGTCAAAGGATAAGAAAATATGCAAATTTTGTTAGTACTTACATAGTTTTTTTCTCTCTGTAAGTGGATCTAAAAGAAGAAGAACAAACTTTCAGTCTGAGTTAAGTATTAAATTTGAGAGAATAAAGTTTAAGAGAAAACTTATTTTGAATTTATTTTTAAATTTATTTTTATTCCCAGAAAGTTTACGAAACTAAATTTATAACGTAAATTTATTGTACAGGGAAAAATAATAATAAATACAAAAAAATGCTTGAATTAAAAAGATAACGAAAAATATCATGACAGTAAAGTTCCTTGGTACAGAAAAGTATTAAAAACATTGATTTCTCTTGTTTTAACCCTTGAGTTTAAAAGTTGAGTAATATATCTGGGAAACCCATGAAAATATACATACATTCGTGTCTGTTCCTCAAATTAATGCGACTTAGATGTGTAACAAATGATGATCCATGAGTTATAGCAACCACGATATAGGACATAATCTTCCAACTACCATTCTACTACTATTAACATTCTTTTCCCACATCATACGATCATTAAAGACTTGAAATACTCAAAAAATCCCGAAAAATCTACTCAAATCAATCAAAATTAACCCACAAATGTGTTAAAAAAATTGTAAAAATGTTTTAGTGTGAGAAAAACCTTTTTTGAGAAAAGATACAAATTTACAAAAATCTAACAAATAGAAAATTGCTCACTAAATATAAAATATACGCATATAAAATGGAAAGCGTAATTATTACTAATTTGTCAAGTATGTAAAACAGATGCCCAAAAATGGGAACCGAAAAATGGGAACCAACAAATAAAGGAAATATATGCCATATAAGGGAAGGCATTTTGTAGGAGAGGAGGGGTAACAGATGCAGATGCGGGCCTCTTGTGTGTGTGTGTGTGCCACGTGCCACATGCCACATTGCCAGCGTGAAGGGCCACCGACCGTATCGGAGCGAAGAGAGAACTTTGTGTTGTATGCAAATCGAAATGAAAAATCCGTTTGGAAAATTGAAATTAAAGCAAGTGCCCCAGACTTTTGTATATAAATATCCGCTTTGGGGCACTACTCCTACCACCCCCCTCGGTAGCTCTCCCCGATTCCCCAACTCTATTTTTACATGCAGCATCCATACATCCATGCATCCATTAAATGCAGTTTGTTGCACATTTCGAAATCGTGCCACATTTACATTTTTTTCGTTGGTTTCCTTGGTTCGTTTTGTTTTCTCTCGTGTTTTTCAGCATTTTCCACTCGCTGTCTGGCTGTTTTCCTTATATCCAATTGTTGTTCGTTTTGTTCGATTTTCCCCGTCATGAGTAGACAATATTTTTCCTTTTTGACTCTTTTTTCCGTGCTCTATGGAAAACGGAATATCCAAAAGTCAATTGTGGAGCAAATGCAGAGAGTTGATTCCCGTTTTTCTTTTGGCAATGGCTGCATTTTTCTTTTGATTCTTGTCTGATTTGATTTTTGGGAATCAATTTATGCACAGATTTCGTTTGAAGTTTATTTTGTGTGTTCGAATTTCGGAGTAAAGATCAGATATTGTTGTATGTTTACTCGATAATCGGTTATAATGAACTGTGATCTTGGACAGTGGGTAGCAATTGGATTGATTTTTTGGAATTGATTGCATTGGAATAGAATAACAGCATTGGGGTTGATGGAAGGGATTGAATAATGAGAGCCATAATGAGAGGAAATTCGCCTAAAAGTGCAATAGCAATAGAAATAGAAATAAGCGATTTGTTCTGAAAATAAAATTCAAACTAATTTTGAAGTTAAATTAGATTTTATAATATCTTATAAAAACTTTTGGATACAGAAAATTCTTCCGGCTTCCTTAATTCGTGTCTCGCGTCATGCAGCAGCGCTCCTCGGTTGCTAAAGCGATTTTTTGTGTCAAAGATCATTTCATCGTTTCATTTTTAGAGTCTTTGCCCCTCGGTCGCTTGGGCTGCGTTTCTGTCTGTGATCCACGCGTAATAAGCTTTGACTTTGACTGATCGAAACATTTAAGATTCTTTAAAAATGTTTCCATAATTTTCCCGTTTTAATTTCCTTATAGATAAATATCAATATAACAAACCTTTATCCAATTAAATCGTATATTATCCCCACTTTTCCATTACCCATTTTGCCATTACCTTAACTTAACCTCAACGTTAAAGTGCAGCCCAAGTGGAGGCACCTTTGCCTACTACAATTGGTGTCATTGTCCTTGTGCATTGTGGCGTGTTGTAGGCACAGCGCCCCCACCGTTCAACCCCCGTCATGCCATCCTTTGTTTTGGCCCGTAGCCTCCCCCCTTCTTTTGGCATGGTAAAAAGTATATTTTTAGCACAAAATGTAAATAAATTTGCATGCACATGAGGGCCAGCAGCAGGAGAACAGGCAAAACAATTGCCAAAGGAGACTGCTTCAGAACGCCTAAAGGGTTAAGGGCCCCGATCTGGTGCTGCGGCATTAAAGGATTACAAAAGCCAGGCCAAGCCAGGCTGTTTTGCCGCAATAATCCTGTTAGTTTATTTTGCACCACAGAGCACACAATGTCAAGTGCAGGAACGAGGCAGAAAACAGAGACAGAATAGACAGACAGGCAGAGAGTCAGAGCCATCCTAGACAATGGAACTGCTGCAGTGGTGAGGTGTCACTGTGGAAGCCCTAATGAAGTCGTAAAAGTCCCATACCATATATTATGTGTCCTGTCTGTCTGATGGCTGATTGTCTGTGGAGTATTCCCTGCCTTATTAGAACCCAAACTCAAATATTCAAGTCATTTTAAATGGGAAAAGGTACATTTTTTGGCACACCAATTTCCATGGATTTTCCAACGTGTCATCCTTCCAAACCGTATGGCCATATCCTGTCCTGCTACTCACTTGATGTGGTGTGTGTGTGTGTGACCATTAATCTTCTAGGCATTGTTCTTCCGATGCAGCAGCTCCCACCGAAGGTAGTGTCATGCAGTTCCCTCTGAATGTAGTGTCATAGTTATAAATTATGCAGAAGTTGAGGCAGGAGTTGAGATCGAGGGCTAGGGATAAGAGAATAGGCAGAGGGATAGGGTCTAGAGTGCACTTGAAAATCGATGAACAAGGGCCGGGGCCCATGCATATCGAGTGTCCATTGCCATTTCATATGTACATACATATATGTATGTATTTATGTATGTGTGTACCTTCCGCTCTTTCCATGCCCTCTCTTCCGAATCCACAGTTCCCATTCCAAGAGTGCAAAAAAATGCAACGAAGCGTAAAATCAAATAAAACGTCAAACCCAAAATGGAAAACGACAGTGGGAGTGAAGGAGAGAGAGAGAGGGAAGGGAGAGGGAAGGGAGAGGAAACACCATTACGATTACCGCCATGGTAGAACAGAACCCACCACGTTGATGCCTCAGACCCGCCGCCGGCTACTGGGCGATGTTCAAGTGTCAATTGGGTTTACTTACAGGCCACTTTGTCCACGTCCACATCCACATCCCGTAGTGTATACACTCTGGACTGGACTCGTGTGTGTACTCTGTGTGTGTATGCTGCTGCTGATGGTGGTCGAGTGGTACGCCCTTAGCGGACATACCGTACCGGACCCATCACATCGTTTCGATCGCTTCCATAATGCATGCTGCTCCCTATACACATACATACATACACACACATATACATATATGTACATTGAATATATGGTACCCGAGTATATGCTTACACATCAATGTAAATGCCGCCGCCTTTTGAGTGGCTTTGTTTTTGTTGAGCTGGTCACAGGACTTTTGCCTTTGCCTTTGCCTCCGCTTCCCGCCTTCTTGGTTTTTGTAATTGGATAAGCAGCTGTGGGGGGAATCGCCATAAATGATGAATTGTGATTTTGTGGAAGATTGCGCTGGAAGTTATTGTAACTGAATACGGAATAGAAATAGTGGCGATAATGCAGGAGAATAGAATTTACGGGGGGGCATGGCATCGAGTAAGTTATAGATACTGCAAATGGCATAAAATCTGTATGCAAGGGCGATAAGTTAAATGAAAATATGCATATAAAGAATGGAATAAAATGGGGAGATAGGTTGTGGTAAGTGCAACTGAGATATGAGAGCAGGGAAAGCCAAACGACTTTATTATGTAAATATTAGCCGTACAGAAATGGTCGTTAAAACGTATAAATTCTTATCAAAGAGAAGGTTTTCTTTCCTTACCAAAAATCATATTATTGAAGCTGAGAAAATATAATCTCTGATAAAGACCAAAGTTATTTACAGAGAAATTCAAAATGTTTCCAAGATTAGATGCAAATATGGCATAGAAACTGTAGCGTAGAGATATTCCTAAATATAAAACAAATCCATTTAAAAGCCATTTAAAATAATTTCCCCAAAACAAAATGTACACTGCCCCTTCCACTTTGAATGGCTCTCATTAGACCAATTGGAAGGGTAATAAGATCTTTCATAAAATCAGTTTTCCCTCGACGGCGTAAGAAAAACATTTTCAAAGCACTTAAAAAATATTTCGTTGTAGAGCAAAACGTTTTTGTGTTTATACCACAAAAAGTCGAGTGTTTCTGAAGTGTAAACTGCATTTCCATCGCTCCCGCTGACTCTCGAAACTCGCATCTCTTGTGGTCTCCAAACTGCGCGACTGCTCTGAAAGAGAGCAAAGTGCAGGGCCACTTAATCGACTGTGGAAATGGTTGTATATTTGAAGTCTATAAACGATTAAGGAACTGGGTCAATTGCACTGTGCAAGGGAAGCCCAAAAAAATTATGTTTATGTTTTTTCAAAGAACCAAAGAGACCCCGAAGCAGCAAGCACCACAAAAATCAAAGCAATTTCTCAGGTATACCCAGTATAGCCAGCACTCAACACTCGAGAATTGTTTACCCACAGCCAAAGAATGCGTTAACCCAATTTTTCAAGCCACCAACAAAAATAACAAAAAGGAAAAAAATAAACAAAAATAACCAAAAAGTACGCTGGTATCTATAACATTCTAATGCATTTTTTTTCTCTTTTTGTTTTGCAGGTATGTATCTGCATCTGTGTGTACTCGTATCTGTATCCATTATGTGGTGGGTGTGTGCTGTGCCCCACCGTTAAATTTGCATAAACTTTGGGGCTGCAACAGCCGCAGCCAAAGCCAAAGCCAAAATGTCAAACAACTCTATCACAGAGAGGCCTGACAGAGGTAGCAACATCAACTTGAACGTAAATTGGCAACACAAATCTGTCAACGGCCTGGGCCCCAGAGATACTACCAGCGAGTAGAGAAGAGAAGAGACCAACAAAGCCCAATAAACCATTCAGAGGCAGGTTCACCTGTTGTCAGAGTCGCAAAGACTCGGAGACTGGCACTTAACAAGTTTTCAATTTGTAAACGCGCGTGCTTTGAATACTCCCAAAGATGTGCTGGCTAGCAGCAGCAGCAGCAGCAGCAGGAGGAGAAGTCCGCAGACAATTGAGCCAAGATTGAAAAAAAAAAGAGTAGTGGAACCAGGAGGCAGGCACCAAGAGGAGGCTGGCACCAAACCGAAGCGGCACGCGTGCCTCATCTCAAGAGAAGAAAACCGCGTGACCGAATCGAAACCAAAACCAATTTCCTTTCATACAAAAAAAACAAGTATTTTTTTTCCCATTAACCGTATGCTTCTTTTGTGATACTGAAAATGCATTTAATTGAACACATTTAAATCAATTAACATTTTTCTCTCTAAACTATTATCGCTCTGTAGGTTTCACTTGGCGTAACGAACTGCGGGTATCTATCGTTGGGCTTTTTCGTTGCCATTTGAAGGTTTTTTTTCGTTTTGCATTTTTATGATGGTTACACGGGTCTTCGCGGTCAGGTGATGAAGTCGTTAAATACAGAATTGATGATTTCTATGGGGTACGAGTATTATTGATGGGGGTATTACAATACGGATCTTTTGTCTGCGATCTGTCTGTGCTTAGAATGTGTAATATGCGACTTTAAACCGTCTCAGTCACTTGGAGATTGTTTATGGTTGGTTTTATGGGTTCAGTTATCTGTTTTGTAATTCTGGGCGTAAATGTGATAGAAATACTATTGATATTTGACTGAATTTTGAGGTGACGAGCCCATGGCACACCTTAAACATTAATTGCGATTTTCACTATTCACATACATATTTATTTCAGAGAGAAACAGCTTGGCCTGTATTATCCCTTGATTAATTTGCATTTATCTTGTCGCTTTATCTTCCTTTCCTCTACGAGAGATCTATACGGTAGCCTCTTGTATGAAGAAAAAAAGGACTCTACTTAGCTACGTATTTTCTAATTTTTTATTTTGATTATTTTCCTTATTTCAATACATTTTTATAAACATAAAGCTAATCAGCTTAACGACACTATTAAACGCCCATTAATTTGCAAGCTTCATCACCTCCTAGTGTACATGATTTTCCCCATCAACACTGTCATTGCTTTAACATGTAATTATCGCTACAAAGAAACCATCAAAATGCCATGCAATCCATAGAATCTTTAATTGTTCTCACTATTTTGCAAACACTTGAATTTACACCATTGAATATTTCGAATGAATGAGCCATAGCCAACAATTAAAGAATTAGAGAAGCCTGTGCCGCCGACATCCTCCAACTCCAGTCCATAAATTAATTTACAAATCATTTCGGCAAATTTGCATCTTTATGTAGGAGTTTCTTTTATCTTTTTTCTATCGTGGCTCCGCAAAAGGCAGGCCTTTGTACGTTAGCCGAATACAGAAGTCATTCCCCCAAATGCTTTCAAAATGGTTTCATTATAATCGTTAAGATCTCCCAATCGTTGAGTTCTGGCCAAGCTCTCTAAGCCCAAAGGAAAATCCAATGTCAAAAACCTTGCAAACAATCATTTCTGCTCTGTTCGGTTCAGTTGTGTTCTGCCATTGTTTGTTGTTCTGTTCTGTTTTGTTGATTGCCATGGCTTTTATTTTGTTCTTTATTTGAACATTTATTTGTGAGATTTTTTCGTTGCTAGTATCTCCCTTCTCTCATTTTCCCTCTTTCATTATATAATGATTGTTATTGTTGTTTAGGCCTTTGGCTTTGTGGTTTTTTTCAGCTTCGTTTTTGTGTTATTTTCTGCACGTGTCTGACTTTGGTGAGGAAAAACTTTAAATACATATGTATGTACATATGTATGTAAGTATGTATTTGTGTGGAACAAGCAAGGGGTTATGTGGAAGAAGGATAGCGGCAATTGGGCTATTTTAGGCATCTATTTTGGGGGTCTTTGAAGTTTAAATTATGATGATTTTTGTGGCCAAGAAAATGATTGTTAATTTTTGTGTGGTTTTTTCTGAGCTCAATTATTAAGGAATGATTTTTAAGATACGTTTTGGTATAGTAAAATAATGATTGCTACTTGAAGAACTACAAAATGAAAAGGAATATATTAGGATTAAAGATAACAATGGAGAAAAGTCTGTATGTATGACTGCCTAGAACTCTATTTATGTAAATAGAAAATAGCTTAGTGGTACCACAAAAAAACCCCACAGCAATGGAAAAAATTCCTATGAGAAAATAATCCAACAGGAGATTAAGAAATCCTCGAAAAGATTTCTTCTTCAAATGAGAAGTAAGTAAGAAACCCCTTCCTAAATGCTTCTCCTAAAATGCTCTCCTAAAAGCCTCCCTTTCCTGCCTTTTACAATTTGTCAGACCGCCCAAAGCAATTAAATCATCAGCCAGCAGCCAGCAGTGTCCCCATCAATCAGAGAGAGCCATAGAGCCACCTTTGTCGGGCGTAACCATAACTAATAACTATATCAAAATGTTTGGGCTGTTTCGTCTTGTAAGAAATCGGAATTACAAATTACAAATTGAATGCGTAAATTGTCCAATTGTCAAATTGGCTTCTAACATTTACACGCACCGCATTGCAATTTGGAATTGCAATTGGAATTGGAATTGGATATCGCATTGCAATTGCATTGGAAAATGGTAAAAATTGTTAAATAACAAATTTGTGTTTGACCATAAATGATGGGGGCTAAGTCGACATAAACAACTAGCCACGTTAATAAATCATTTCTGACCAATTTGAGACACCCTTTCGGCTTTCAGCGCTCCACTGCGCTATACTGCATTTGGTCAAAACCAATTCATCAATTGGCCAAAAACTTGCCTCCACAGAGGCACACAGGCGAACAGAGCCAAAAAACCACACACCGAACACAGCCACCAAATATGCCAAAATGCAGGTGGCAAAATTAGACAGAAATACATACACAACAAACACCAAAAAATTTATAAATATTTTGCCATTGCGCAAAACTACACCAAAAAGAGAACAGGAAAGGTGTGGCAGATCAGGCAGTCGCAGCTATTGATACTCTTAAAGATTGATTGTTTTATGTGGTAGGTATGGGATATAGGATCATCATTTGTATAGAGATAGGGTTAAGCTCTGAATATTCTTGAGTTTCAGATCGAATACCTTAGAAAAGAACAACATTTTTCTCACAAAAACTTGTTTTTCTATACATTTTTCCAGCTAGAGGAAAAAGTATAAAAATCTTAAATATTTAATACTGAGCCTTGACATCAATTTTTTTTGCTGATTTTTAAAAGAAAGAATGAAGAATATGCCAACTTCCCTGCCTCGCACTCTCTCTCTTTTACAGAGTAGCACAATTTGCCTTAATTTTTTTAATCCCTCAAAACTTTGACTTCCAACAGCAGTTCCTATAGAACTTTATGAATAATGGGATATATTTATGATCCAATCTCATTTATTTTTTATGATTTTGCTTATTCTATCTTCCTCTTCCTTTCGTATTACAAATTCGTATTACCCATTTTCAAGTGTATAAAAATAATGGAAATATATTGACAACATGGCAGATTTTGATTTTTCGCTTATGCGGAGCAATTTATTTCATTTTTTATTTGGTTTCATCGTATATGAAATATTTACACTGTTCCAATTTAATGTTTATATTGTTGATCTCCGCAAAATAATGGAAAAAATAAAAATAAAACCGATCACCAAAAAACGAAAACGAAACCGGCGCCATTGAGTCTTGCCAAAAAGTATGTTGAACAAATAATGGAAAAATAATGAGAAATACATAAAAAGAGGAGAGCTCACAACTCAACTGAAAGATACCTATTATTATGTGGAGATCTAATTTGAATTGCTAAATAAGAGAAACAAACAAAATTTGTTAGTAAAATAAGAGGTTTTGGGGGGATAATAATATGGGGAAAAGTTAATTACATTTGTTAAATTTGATTAGAATACAATATGAATACAATATATCTTGTGAATTGTGGGTGGCGATTCGATGGGAGATTCTCGCCAGCGTAGCGCAAACTGTGCGGGGGTTTATGTAATTTCGTTCAAAAGTGTACTAGAATTCCCTTCAGTATGCCGGTATTACAACAGAAATATGGCCAATGGCCATTAAAGCTCCGGCAGTCACTGGGACAGGCTAAAACAAAGGCCAACAATCCTATAAAATTTGATTATTATTAAGCATATGTATCCGTACCATGTATACGCCTCGATAGAGCCAAAGTTGTGGCAAAAAACAAAACAAAACAAAAAAAGATAATCAAATTTATCTTCATTATGGGGTCTAATGACCAGCGCCAAATGATATCATCTCATCATCACCTTTTGTTAGCCCCATCGAGGGGGGAGTGTAAATGATTCCGAGGGTGGCTGAAAGTGTAAATATTTCTGACGCCTTTTCAGGTGCAACGATGCAAAACATTTTTCGCTTGCCACCTCCGCTTTCATGTAGCGTAGCTCCATTCCACTTGCCGCGTATTCAAACGTGTGATTCGAATAATTGCTTTGCCAATTGCCGCCGCCTCCGGTTATGGAAAAATCATACGAAAAAACTTAAATAATATTATTAATACGCCATGCTCTTGGCATACAAAATGTGTGTTTTTATCTTACGTCGCGTATTATATTACACAGGCAAAGAAAACGAAACATTTGTGTTTAGATACATTTGTAAGGTGTCAGGTGTGGCTGTAGAACTGTTTCTCTCTGATATATCAATTCGTATTCTGACTGAAAGAGATCTACGTGTGTGTTGGCTTCTGTTTTGGTATTGTTTATGAAACTTTGGAATTTATGAATACAATTTTTGGGAATTTAAAGGTCGAAATGCCGGCATTATGCGATTTCCAATCACGTAGCAATCACAGGACAGGTACTGGTACGATTTATGGGGGTTTTGTGTATCGCAAGTGTCTGAAATTTAATTGTATAATTTGAAGATTGCTGATATGAAGGGTTAAATTATATGAAACAGCTCTTTAAAAGTATGAAAGATAAACTATAGAGGGTTTTCCCTTAAATTAGTCTGAAAATTACAGAATAATTTGGGGATAAATTACAGGATTTCTCTATATATTGTTCGATCTTTCGTACATAATATGTATTCTACATCTCTACCCTTCTTTAAGTATTTTGTGTGCATTTTAATATCATTCATTTTAAATTCTTTTCATCCACTTTTCCTTTCATTTTCAATTTTAAATATCCCATAAATACTCGTAACTTTTGCTCAAAAATATGTTTAAAAATTACGAAATTCACTTAGTCTCCCCATAAAACCCCTCAAAATATGATGGGGGCTCGTCAGCTTCTCGCCTAAATGGCAAATAAGTTATGGGTGACCCACAAGATGCGAACAAGCCTCAAATTCCCAACGAAATATTATTATAACATGTGAAGGGCATAGCATGTTTACAATAAACACAAAATATTTGACACTTTTGCATCACAAAATAAAAAGAGAAGTGAAAGAAGATGAGGCTTTTGGAAACTTGTCATTCCTGTTCGGCTGCTCGGCCGTTTTGATGTGATTATTTAATGGGCGGTGGATTATGTGATTTCCAGGAAACCCAAAGCTAAAACTCTCCCCTCTTCACACATCGATCATATAATTTGCTTAAGCTGCCAAGCCAATGAATCGTCGTTCAGTTCAGTCTTAAGTATATGGGGCTACAGCCTCTTGAGCACGCTTTCTGGGTTCTGTTACGAGCAGAATATAACTTTAACACATAACAAAACACCTCATAAATTTTACGAGAGAGCCACGGACACGGACACGGACGAGAAACGAGAAACCAAACTAAAAACTCCACTCATTAGCAGAAAAAGAACAGCGAACGAAATCCAAATCAAGAACCAAAACCAAACCCCGAAAGTCAAAACTTTTACAACTCTGTGTGGGGCTTTTGAGTGGTTTTTTTTTGTTATATCATTTGCATTGGAGATTGCTTCTGCCCGCTCTCACAGAGTAGCTTAGCAGAAGCTCTTTCTCTCTCTCCACACCGCTACACTGAGACTTGTTTTTGTTTTATTGTTTATTTCGTGACGTTTTGATGGCAAAACGTGCCCGTTCTGTATTCCTGTTCTTTTATTCCGCTTCTTTTGGATTTGATTTTCAATTTTTAAATCACTTTTTGGCCATTGCCTGTCGTCTGACAACGCCAGTGGCCCGGGCGGCCTGTCATAGAACTTCACCCACATAAATTATGTATTCCGGACTGCGATTTCGACTTCGACTTCGACTCTGGTTGTTATTTTATGACTTATATGTATGTGGAGGAAAGATCGAAGGTTGCTTAGCTGAGTTGTGAAGCTTGTTACACTGATGGATATCATTTGTCTTTTGTGTTGTTTATGGTTTGTATCTAAAAGAGGTTTTTCCTTAAACGACTTTGCTGGTGGCGCGGGGACTAAGATTTATGCTAGAAGTGTGATAGGGGTAAGAGCGATACTGAAACATGACGTTTATGGGAGGGAACAAAATTTGAAAGTGTTTGAAGTGTTATGTATTAGAATTTTGAATATTATTAATCCACTTTTTAGACCTATAGAATCCAAACTTAACCCTAGGCGCATTTTCTTCAATTAAATCTACCATTATTGGTGCATCAAAACGAAAATTGATTTTCTGGCTGGACATTGTGATAAAGATTTTAATTTGTGGGCTTGATTTTCAACTAGAAAAATTCTGAAAATGCTTAAAAATTAAAAATTAAAATTTTCTGTTAGTTGCAAAATGATTTAGAATATATTAAGCCATTTTTATATAGATGTCTTTAAAATTAGCAAAATATGCCTAAACTGTGATATTCTCTATAGAGGTGTGCTCTTCCATCCAAAACTCATGCAAATGATCTCTGATTTTATATTTAAAGAACTTATTTAACATCTATAGAGTTTGCTTACCCTCTTATTTACCTTTACTTTGAGTCACATATGCGAGTATCTTTCGGATACATGTTTGCTAAAGCGCACCTACAATGGTTAGCCATCTATTAGACACAAATAGAGTGTAGGAGAATTGTACGAGTAAATACGAGGCAAACAATCAATGGGAGGGGGGCCGAGCAGAGCCTGTAGCACAGTAGCTCACGTATTTGCGTGTGTGCAAAGATCAGCGTCGAGACTCTGAGTATCTGTATCTCAGCCGCTGTCCGCCACTCTATTGAGATTATAAAAGTTTAAATATTTATTAAATGTGGGAGCGTGCAACAAAAGACAAGTTTGTGAGTCAGAGATCTCTCTCTCTCTCTCTCTGTGTCGTGTGTGTGTGTGTGTTTTTAGTGCTAAACGAATGTTAAATATTTTGAATGCTGATTTATTTGGTGCATTAGAGTTTCGAGTCACTAAATACCTTTCGGAACAAGTCTTGCCTGTGCATATATATTATTTATGGTTTTTTTTTCTTTGCCAAAAGCAGTAGCTATGGAATTATCAGATGTGTATCTCTGTGCCCATTAATTTATAGGAGATATGTGCATATTTCTTGTATGTATGATTACCGCAATGACCGCAAATGCCACACACCGGAAATGCGATATCCTCAGTTGGAGAGTCTCTCTCTCTCTGTATTTGAGGTTAACTTTCTTCAATTGTAAGTTGAGAGATCTGTTGACTCTTTGAAGTATGTACAGGGGATGTCATATTGACAGGCGTGGATCGCCGCATCTGTACAGCTACCAACCAACCAACCAACCATCCATCTATCCATCTATCTCCCATGTGTAATTGCAGCCAGCCATAGCAATGGGAGCAAAACACAGATACATTTGTATCTTTCTTTGCAAGTCTTGCTGTCTCCTGCTGAAAAGGCTTTCAACGTTGCAACGGACCAGGATGCTGCCGGCCAACAAACAAGACATTGACGTGACGTCTGGTGTACAGTCTACCGTCTGCCGTCTACCGTCTACAGACGTATCTGTTGCTCTGCTTGATTTTTTAATTATTTATGCCTAAGACACGTTAATGATTTTCCAAGGAATTGGCCACAGTGAGAATGCCAACAGAGCAACTGGTTTTTCCTGCGGAAGATGCCTCTTTAGTTTCTTTGCTGCGGATGCAACTGCGAGCTGCGAGCTGCGGCTGCGACTTCTTTCTGTGGCTTTGACCCGCAAACCGAGTGACAACTGCAGCAGCAGCAGCAACAGCAGCCACCGATTGAAATAAGTAAAGAAAACTAGTTACCTTTTCGCTTTTTGCTGTCAATTGTTTTGACAAGTGTTTGATCTCTGATTGAATTGCAGGCATTTTTGTAGTGAAAAATACACACACACAAAAAAGCAATGAAGATGGTAGAAAAATGATATGAAAGTTGGTGTTTGACAGAAAGATGATTGCTTGTTGGGATACTTTTTTAGAGAGAGATTTTTGCAACTTCAGCAGAGAAATGAAAGTTAGTTGATGATTAAATGATGGTTTGTAGGGACTTACTAAAGGATTTTTAGTAAGATTTTTATTTAGTTATGATTATATTTTGAATGGATATTAAATTTATATAATTTATTTTTCTGATTTGTTTACATTGTTAAGAATCAGCCGCCACAGTACAGTACTACAGTAATACCGAGTACGTAGTTTTTATGAATCCAAAAATAGTACTGTAATAGTATTTCAAAGCCAGGTGTTCGAAAGACAAGTGAGCAATGAATTACTGGAATCTAATGGGTATGATCATTCTTTATAATATACGTTTTTTAGTTTATAGTATTGCAAGCTTTTCAATAGGTTTTTTGTTTGTTTTTTCTATGAATCTATAAATCCTATGAATCTATGAGCAACTATTTTGAGAATTTGCGATTGTTACAAATTTAATAGTTTTTCTGTATTTAGAGAGTTAGAAACCTGAGAATATATCACTTTTAAATTTAAAGAATAATTAATTCTGATCTTGACATTGAAAAGTAACACATAGGGGAATAGCGTTAAAAATCTCAAACAAACCTGCAATTAGTTATACTTCTAAGCATTTCAGGGAAATTCTATAGCTCTAAAACCCCTACCCTGATATCAGATTTCATTAGATCAGTCATCACATAAATCTATTGACCATTCCCCATATACAATATTTTATTCTATTAGCTATTGCTAATTGAACAATGGAATTCTAAAGAAAATTTGTCAGGTGATTGAAAAATCAATAAAACTAAAGCTCAGAGAGAGAGAGAAACATCGCTTGTATATACCAAGCATGTACATGCAGTTATATATTGTATGTATGTATATATGAATAAATCAAGCTCCTCACATCTTGTAACCTGCACTTGTGGTGTGCACTGCACTCAATATTCAATGAAAAACGATGCATCAAAGTCACATTCATTGACAGACACTCATCATGGGATGTCGGCTGTCGGTTGTCGGTTGTCGTTTGTCGTGTGTCGGTTTTGTTGTAACCTTCAAATGGGTGGCATCGAAGCGGCATCTTACAACACACTCAACACACGACTCAAGCCACGACACACATGGAGGCATGGAAGCACAGGCAGCCAGCACTCACTGGCTATGGCGGCGGCGGTGGTGGCATGACAATTGAATTGCAATTAAGCGATGCCAAGTGCAATTAACTCAAACAATTACCAAAGTCACCCAAAAGTCAGGCCCAAAAGTCAGTCATCGCCATTGCCGCCATCATAATTGCTGGCTCTCGCTCTGGCTACGGGCTCTCTAAATGTTGTTTCTCTTTGAATTTGGTTTCGTTTTGCAAATAAAATGTTTACCCTTTGAAAGGATATATTTGTGTTGATATACTTTTAGTTATAAGTATATACATATATGTAAGTGTAAATACAACGAGTATTTGTACATACTTCTTGGCTAAAAACTTGAGAGTATCTATAAGATAATGTTCTTAGAAGATTTTTGTATATTTATGAATGTAAATCTATTGATTTTCTGTCTATGTGCCTTATTTTTTTCTTTAAAAATCATTTTTGTATGCGTATAATTTCAGTCCTTTTTTTTATACAAATTTTACTGGTTATTTTTTTTTTTTTTGCAACCTTACAAGTCGTTTCCAAATCCTAAGATTTGTTGTAAAATTTCCATTTTTCCACATTAAGAATTAGCTTTTAGTGCTTCATCTGAAAGAGGAACAAAAGCTATCTAGGCGACTATTTCCATAATTTTATACATCATTCAGATCAGTTTTTTATATTGAATTTGTAATAGGGGACTCCAAATTGGGCCAAACTTTTCTAATCCCCTTTTTGAGAGTATCCCAATCTGCGTTGTGCACTTATTTTAACCCACTTCTCCTTATTTTTTGCTTTGTTTCGCTCTTTTTTGGTCAGATCACGAATCGTGTGCAACTTTTGGCGGCACTTTGCAGTTGATTTAATTACAATCGGTGGCACATACCACAACCAACACTCATACTCGCATGAGGGAAACTTGAACCCAAGATCAATGGAGTGCCCCCGTCTCTTATACTAAACAACAACAACAAAACTTAGTCGCATATCCGGCGGCGGCTAATGACGAATGACGAATGTATCTAGAAGTCCCCTTCTCTCTCTCTCTCTCTCTTGTCGCACGTTCCAGTTTATTGTTCAGCTGAACTGCAACTGGGAAAAACTTAAAATTAGCCTACAACAGAATGCAATTAGTGGGGAAATTTCCTTTTAATGACATGATGGCGAACCGCAGCTTCCATGGAGTGGGGAGAATTTGCTGCTGTCTTTTTAGGTTATTGCGTAGAAATCGTTGAACAGAAATGAATGGCTTGAAATGTAACGCAATGCCACTGAAAGTGGGTTAAGAATTGTCATAATTGTTTTGCACATTCGCCTTTGCTATTTATTCTCTTTTTTTTCTTCATTTCCCCCATTCGTTGTAATGGAGAGATATTGCAGTTCTTAAGCGAAGACTTAGGGAATGCATTTGATGCGAGAGAAAGGTGGAACTCCAGGGCAGTGGAGCGAGATAATTGCGTGAGAAGAAAAGTTAAGTGAGTGTCGACATGTATTCTTTATAAGAATGAAAGATTACCTCTAGGGAAAAATGAGGCAATGAAGATATCATTCTTGATATGACGATCTTTTCTAGTAAGGTGTTAGCAAGAGTTAAATCAAACCCGAAAAAAAATGAATATATATTTTTTTTAGCAATTATTTATCCCCAATAAGCGCTTCCAAATCTTCGCTCTTCCTAAAAGTCCCATCTTTAATCCTTCAGAATGATTCCATTTCAGTCAATTCTCTCCCTTAATGAAACCTTGTTCTTTCCTCATGCATTCTCATTAGATTTAATCATTCATTTGCCTTGGGCCATATACACAAATCTCCCCAATTATCAAGTCTAAAAGAGACCCCCAACTGATTTTAATTCTGGTTTCAAGGGGGGACAGGAAGCCGAATTCGACTCGACGCGTGCTATTGACAGCTGACATTACAACAAGTGTTTTGTGTGTGTGTGTGTTCCGAGAGTGAGAGTGCTCCGTGTGCCGTGTGTCGTGTATCGTGTGTCTGTTTGTACTTGTAATTGCTTTGCTGCAACCCTTTTGGCCCTCCACATACGGCCATATGGCAGGTGCCCCTCTCCATCCCTTCGTCTTTGCTACTCTGCAAATAACGTTTTTCATTATGATTTTGAAGGAAATTTGATACCCAAGCGACGCACTCGACTAAGCATCACCCCCACGAAACGTGACAGGCAGGCAGACATCAACCCTTGGATGATATTTTCGCAAACCATTTTTGCACATTCTGCGACCTGCGACCTGCGACCTGCACTTGCCATCCCCTGTTCCCCCTAATATTAAAGTTTGAGCAATTTTTGTTGCATTTTCTAGCCAAAATTTACGCCAAAAATTGTGTCGTCTGCAGCTGTCGTCCGACGCTTTCAGTGAATCTTTGTCGTCTCTCCTGTCATATTTCATTCCGTTTAAAGCCCCTCCAGAAGGATGTTGGCTGAACAAAATATGAAAGAGAAAAGTGCTTAAGTCAGCAAAGTGAATTTCTTTATAAATTGAATTCTGTTTAACAGAATTCTGCTCTTTTTCTGTGGCCCATTTTTTGAACTTAAACTTAAATTGAAAGGAAAAAACATAAAATAAATGCAGTAAAATAATACAGAAAGCTCATTCGACAAACACGTGACGGATGTGATTGAACATTCTTATAACTACATTTGCTTGGAGTCAGCAATATTATAATAAGTTTTTTTTTTGCTTGGTGCCTGTTTTGTGTTGATTAGGCAATATTTTGTGGTTAAACTAAAAAAACTGTTGTTAAATTAAGTATTTTTAGTAATTTTTAGAAAAGAAGTTTCTGGAATTGTGAGTACAGGGAAGTTCTCTTTGGCAATAGTTTTTTTTGAGAGCAGTTTTCTTTTATTTTTGTGGCTAAGCTTTCCGATTACATATAATTCTAGATATATCTAGTGAATAAAACAAAATAGTCTTCGTTCAGTTATTCACCTACTTCAAATGATGGCTTCTCTCTTATGAAAATCGAATGCAAAGATGACTCAAAAATGAATTAAAAATAATTCAGAAATGGTTCTGTGGAACCCATCCAAAATAATAGGAGCCCCATCTAAAAATAGCTCTGAAAATTGTTGTTTCCTTCAGTAAAAATGTTACACTCATCCACGTTCGTTTTGGCTAAAATCCCACACACACAGATCAAAGCTCAAGCTTCGAATTTGTTTCTAATTTATTATGCGTATATTTATTTTTAATTTCTGTGTTTTTTTTTTGCTGTTTTTTTGTTGTTGTTGCCTCTTCGTGAAGTCTCTCTTCAATAATTATATGCCTACAAATATGGAAGTGCCATCGAATTAATCGCCACTTTGTGTTTTTGTTTTCATTTTCAATATTTCTGGTAGAGTAGAGATCCCATAATGGGTTTCCTCTAGGCCTATTACCGACAGAGAGCCAGAGCCAGAGCGACCTTCGAGCAACAATCATGAAATCGGCATTGTCATTCATCCAAGATCTAGAAGAGAGATCCCACAAGACACAAAACGCTCATGACCAGACGGCTCATTCATAATTTCAAAACCGAAAATTTAAAGTTTTTTTCTGTGTTCCATTCGTTACTTTGATGAGTTGCCGCACTTGAGGCGCACTTCAGCATTGACTTTGATGTACTTTTTGTGTGCTTGAACAACCAAAAAGTGCTACAGCACTCGAACACTTCCAGACTGGAAGTTCCAGTCGATAGAAAAAAAAAGAGACGGAACAGAATCTCGACACACACACGATATTTTGTATCTAATGCTAATAAAATTGATTAACATGACGCAGATTGATGAATGTCAGGGCCAAGCTGGCAATGAATATATCAATATGAGGCAGGAAGAAATATTTCAGTTGATGTTTCGACTAGAGTCTACCTGTGGTTTTGTTTTGATTTTTAAAAGTGATAAATATTCTTGGATATAGTATAAAACTACGTACATATGTATGTATTTATTGAATATACCTTGAACTTCCGATGAAATAATAAAATAAAATAAAATAACATCATGAAAAAAGGCGTAGCTAAGGTTTACCCTCTAGCTTTCGCAGTCCTGAAGATTTAGATTTTTCATAAAATAAATGGGTATTTTTCCCCCACCTTCTGCATAACACATCTACAAATATACATAATACTCCCTACTGTTCACCAATTACAGGGTACACATTTATACAGATTTTATGTATTTAAATCTGCTTTCAATTGTCAGTCAACGCAACACCCAAACCCCAAACCCAAACGAAACACAGATCGATTTGTGTTTCTTGTGTCTAATCTTTCCCTTTTTTGGGCACACATTTCACAATTCGGGGGCACAAAAATTATTGACATTGCAACACTTTTTGGTGGCTTTAATCTCTTTGAATTTTCATGTTCCGCTTTTGGATTGAATTAATTTTCTGACAGACATTATATTTCATTGATAAATTGTTGGAGGCAATGCTTTGAGGCTTTAATTGTTGAAATATTTGTGAGATGCGTGTGTGTGGGGGAAAACGATTTTCCAATGGCCTCCAGAGACATTCCATTCCGTAGATATTTTGTGTGTGGCATATTAATAAGATACATATTTGAAACTATAATTGGATTGGTATTTAATTGCGGGGTTTTTAAGTTGTTTACACAAATTTGAATATAGTTATATAAATCTCTAGGAAATGATAGCTGTCTTTTTCTTTGAAGTTTTAAGATCTTTTTAGTATCCATTTATCATTAATAATCCTCTTATAATCTTTTCATATTCACACCTCTATCATATACCCATTTAATGTTGCATTTTTAACCCCCTTGCAACACCCTCTCCCAATCCCCGCATTTTCCTCTTTTTCTTTGCCAAAAAAAGAGTTCCCATCCTCCAAATTCAACTCGTATAACACCATGCCACATATCATATATCACAGCAGACAATCCCCCATTTAATCCCTCAACTTTCGTTTTCTCTTACACAATTTGCTTTAATTGAAAATCAGGCAAATAAAAACCCCGCTGCAACTCCAACCAAAAATTATGTCACTTGCGGCTTTGGCTGCCTGCCTCTCTGTGTGAGCCCTAAACAGCGTAATTGTTAACAACAATTGTTGTCAGTACTTATAAATATATCTCCTTCATTGTAAATGCTGTCTCGAGGGGGTAACCTGATACGCGGCGTAGAAATTGTGGCGACAAATGTTTGTCTGTCTGGCGATGGGACCCCCAAAAGAGGGGTGGCACAAAAAGTGGTAGAAGAAAGATATAGGGCCTTGGGGGCGAAGTGCTTATATATTTGACTTTTTGCCGTTTCATATTTCCACTTTTTAGTGGGGTATTTTACAGACTTTTTTGTGGGGCACTCCCGTGTCTTTTGTGGGGCATTTTTTGTTGCTTCTTACTTATAATGTTTTCCAGTCTTTGTATACCCTGTACTGAAAGTTTTGCGACGCCACAATTTAGGAGATACAGAAAATATATTCAAAATATTTATAGAATGCAGAAACAACTTGTAATCGGATTGAGTGAATAATTATCGATATATAGAAACTAAGTACAGGGTATTAAAGAGCCGCAACACGTGGGCCGCGTCTCCAAGCGTTTCGAGTGCTTTTTTTTTGGTGTCTTCCTTTGCGCTTTTTGTGTGGTATTTCTTTATTATTGCCTGTATTTAATTTGTTCAATAAAATTTATGATAATTGTTTGCGGCTCTCTTCCTCTTCCTCCTCTCCTTTCCCTATCTTTATTTTCCTTGTGTATTTTTTTGTTTGCTTACATAAATTGTTTCCCACGCTGATTTATTTAGTCATTGGAAACATTTTTTTCAGTATTATGTTGTTGCTTTTTTTATGCAGTAATTGTAAACTTCTTTGCTTCTTGTTTTTTTATCGCGCGATTCCTGTGCAGCCACCGCAACCATTCCTTTGGCCATTCTCCATTTATTTCTGTGTTTTTTTGTTCCTGTCATTCTAGCTCTTTCTAGCTCTATTTGTCTCTGTCTTTCTAGCCACATTTGTCTCTCTCTCTTGTCTCTGTTTTACTCGTATATCTTCCTGCATTTGTCTCTTTCTGGTTTGGTAGAAATATTTTGCATATTTCATCGGACATCATTCGTCACGTTGCAGGCGGCGGCGGCGATCTTCTCCTGCCTCTTTCTACCACAAAGTGTTGTACGATTAAATGAAGACACACGAGAGCTGTACACTCCACACCCGTGGCCGTGCTCCTCCCTGGCATTTGTCTCCCTGCATGGGGTGTCTGTACGTCTGTCTGTCTTTCTGTCTCTCCAATGTGTCTAGTCTCATGTTCAGTGCTCTCAATTACAGCGCCCATAAAACCGTTCGTTGGCAGCAGCGTTGGGTAACGGGGTAATGGGACCAGATCCCCAAGTCCCACTCGAAGTCGTCTCTCCGATGGAGACTATTAAAAGCCACAAATTGCCGTAACTTGGCTAAGATATTTCCGCTTCCGCTTTTGGACGCATCATTTATCTTTTTCTACTGCTACTTTTTCCTACTATTTTTTCCGTTTCATTTTCCTGGTTAATTCTTGGATTCTTTTTTGTGGTTTGATTTGCAGTCATTTTGGTGGCCAAGGGATTGTGGCTTTCAGAACTCAAGAATTTTATTGCTTAAGTCATGTTTTAACACCTTGCAACAGGCCCACCGCAGAAATAGTTCTTTATTTGTTGTTGTTTGCTTGTTGCGTGTGGGCCACTTAAAAGTTAGTCCATTTATGGGCTGGTTCAGCTATTACAGTTAACCCTCTGGAATAGAAAAGCGGCCAGCGAAAAGGTTTACAACCTTTTGCAAAATGTAATTAAGATTCACTCATGCAAACATCATGAAAAAACTTATGGAAATGTCTATGACAAGCTAGCCTTAGTACACCGATAGAAAAAATCCCTGAAATTGTAATATTTTCACTCATTTATGCCATTGACTTTCATCCAAGAGTGGTTGTATGAACATTGAATATTTTTCACTCACATTTTGATATAAATATGAAAATATTTCAATTTTATATATTTTATATTTAATTTAAATATATTTCATATTTAAATTTAATATATTTATTTATTTATTTTAAAGTGTTTTGTACTTAAATTCAAATATGACTGTTGTTAATTTTACTTTGTTTTTTTTTTCTATCAGTGTATAATTAAGATATCTTTTTGTCTAAGAAGTAGAATCGTTCAATACATTCAGTAGAATCTTTCACCAAATGCCTTAGAATATTCTAAAAAATACATAAAATCTTCAATTAAATAGCATAGAATTTTCGATTAAATTCCGTAATATCTTTCACATTTCTATATGGGTAGGAAAAATGTAGTTTTAAGCTTTACTTTTTGTGGAACTATTATTTTTATATTTTTGCACAAATAAGCAGATTTTTTCTCGTTAAACTTCCACCCATCAAATCGCTCCGCCATCACACACCTTTTCCATCTTTCCACCTTACAAATATCTACCCACAACATCGTTTTCTACAAAATAAAGGTGACCCCGGACCATCTCTAGCGCTCGTTTACGATCATAATAAAAAGCATAGCACCTACTCGCCATAAAAGTTATGTTGCTTCTGGCACAACTCCAACACTTTTTCTTTGCTATCATAATTTTGTGCAAAAAACATAATTTCAGAGAGCGAAGGAAACAACCTTAAAATGTGCCAAGCTCCGCCTTTGGCCAGAGATGCAAAAACATTTTCTCTGCCACACATTCGCCCCATGCCCCATTCCCCAGACACCAGAAGACCCCAAAGGGGTAAGAGAAACCCAACCAACAATGGCAGAGAGCATCTTCATTGCCAAGTGCAGTACAGTGGGTAATTTACAAGTATAAAATCAGGCATTGGCCATCAGGAGATGCAGTCTAGACCCCTTTCTGGTACGGCTTCTGGCGGTGCATAAATTTTCTAGGTGCCGCTGCCACCGCCAACCGCCGCTCGATGCCGTGAGAAGTTCTGCGATGATTTTCTCACGCATGTCTCTAGGATATGCACGAATGAGCCTCTGTTTTTGCATCAGCTTCTACTTCTACTTCTACTTTGAGCACTTTGCTAAAGTTTTATTATAATTTTGTGAACTATTTTTCATGAGTCGCTCCAATTAGCATTCTCCTTGGGAACACTTTCCGCGCTTATTAGGGAGGGGTTCTTGTTGTTCGGTTTTCTCTCTCTTTCGCTCTCTTTGTGGGGTTCATATAAAAAATTGCAACAGGTTGAAAAACTAATTTGCATGCATGAAATTGCATTGACTTCGACTTGTCTTGGGGTCTCCGTCTCCGACGCCTGAGACACGATCAGAGCGACTCAGAGTCCATGGCCCCGACGACAGACAGTTACTCCAAGTCATATCTGCTATGTACAACCAAACTTGTCTGAAAACTATTGCCACAGCTGGGCGCTACAACTTCAACTCCAATGCCTAGCCCCAATCTCTGTACTCGTATATTCATTCATATGTACCCATTGTCTGGCAATGCGGTTGGTCTTTATACTCGCGATATATTCGCAATCTCTTTGCCGCATTTTTCAATTGAACTTGAGGTGTCTGTCTCACTATCTTAGCCACCAGCCACTAGACATACTCTGTGCGCGGACTCCTCCTCGCCTCCTTCTGCCAAAAGACTCCAAAAAAGACTTGCCTAGATTTGGACAAGTTTCTGTTTAAGTACAATACGTTTCGTAAGTTTAAGACAGGTGTGATATGTCAGAGTATTTATTATTGTCTGATTCCCATACTGATTGTAAATATTTTTTGCCTTAAATCTTTACCTAGTAGCTGAATAAACCCTTAGATCTGTGTAGTTATATAAAGTTAAGGCGCATTATCATTACGAAACGCACTGTATACCAAGCTGCCAGTTTGTCTGTTTCTGTTTGAGGCTGTCAGTTCTGCTTTACACTAAATCCAAACAGATATATCTGCAGAAAACAATGAATTGAAGGAACCTATGATCTCTCTTTATCAAATCTTTGCATGCGAGGGTATCTATTGTTCGTTTTACTTATCTTTAACGCCTTTAGTATCCAACACATTTTGATCTCACCTTACTCTTGCTGAACACCCGTTTTGAAGTGTCTGTCAGACAGACAGACAGATCAGACCGTCTTTAAAGCATATTCTGTGTTCGTTGGATTGACATTTGTTCGGCATTTTGAAGTGATCTATATGCATCGCTCAGCTGTGGCTGCTGTCGCGTAAATCATGCCACAAGCCACGATTTATATGTCTGTAAAGGTGTCTGTTTATATAACATATGATTCTAAGGTTAAATGGGGATTTGACTACCTTTTCCTTTTGGCCGCTTTGTGCGTAAGTTTGTTGTATGTTACAAATTCTTGTTTTGACTTTGTGGCTAATTATAATTTATGTTGGCCAAGTTAGATGTGACATGTGTTTACCATTTTCCAGCGAATGGAACTCATAAATTTTGTCTACCACATTTTAATTTATGCAGCAACAATGTTCTATATCGATTGGTTACTAATTTTGAACTCCCTTTCTTGTCTTACAGATGCTGCCAATGCGGAAGCAGCGGAGAACAGTACCGGCGAGGAAAAACTACAAAAGGAAATCGAATCGATCGATTACATTGACAAGTAAGTGTGTGTGTGTGTGTGTGTGGGTAAACCTCAGAGGAAAAACAGATCCATTAGCATGTCTGTGAAGTGGAAAATTACTATATAGAGCCGCAGCCGCCTTACTTTTGTGCGCCGCCCTACGAATTGATTTATTCGGCCATCGCCCAGTCTCTCTGGCCAATTACCAAGTGGAATTAACTTGTTGCAATTTTCGTGAAAAACAACAAAAAAAGAAACCATAATTGTTTTGCTAATCTCAGTGTGCCGTAGTCGTAGTTGCAGTTTAAGTTTCTGTTACAGTTTGCTGCTGCTGCTGCTGCTGTTGCAGTTTCTGTGGCAGTTGCCGTTTTCCGTTGCCTAGTACTCGTATGCTCTGTGTCTCGCGGATTGTGTAAATTGTCTTCTATACGACAAACTGTTGACCAATCCCTGGAAACGAACAAAATTGACAAAACACTTTGATGACAGTTGGGTGTTATTATCGTCGTATCTCTTGGAGATGTTGTTCGGGGTTTCTTGTTGATTGCTGCTCTACAATTTGTTGATTATTTGATGAAACTTTAATGATTTCGGTGTTTGCCAATCGAATGTGGAAATCTTCAAGTGGGTGTGGGGCGATAATTTAAAGTTAGTTTTTTTGCTGGAAAAGCAATCAAAGATTGCCTTCGGAAACGATAGATGAAATGTAACTCCGACGGGCATCTTATTCCACAAATGATGAATTTATCGAGAAATCGATCAGATTGCTTTGAGAAGTAATTTTCGTTTTTGTGAGGAATATTTCTCCCTCCTGTCCTTTCTTTCTCCATTTAAATAAGTTGATAACATACTAACAAAATTAACACATACTCTTGTTAAAAGATCTAAATCAAGAGTTTATCGATAAGAAATCGATAACATATTCTGGAACAATTTTAACTCTGTCTAAATTTTTTCTCTGTTTAAAGATTCGATAAAGTTATCCTTAGTTTAATGATACATTGATAAATTATCGATTTGATATCAATCAAATTATCTGCAATAATATTCACTTTTGCGAAAGATTTTATTTCCCACATTTCTGCTACCCCGTAATGATGCCATTAATTCGGGCAAGACTCGATACCAGTCCATATTCAATAATTGAAGTCAATTCAACTGCACCCTAAATCCACGCCTCATTATGGGATCACTGAAAACACTGGAAAACACGCTCCAAGTGTGAATTATACTGCAGTTTTTTTTTTCATGTTTTCTGTTACCTGTTTTTATTTTCATCTTAATTATTTTATTGCTTGCGGTCATGAGCGCGCATTTAAGCCATTTGTGGACTGCAATTGACTGACAGCTAAAACAGAAACAGTAACAGCAACAGCAACACTAGCAACAAACATCGAAGAGTAACGAAGCCGCACAACATCAGGGAGATCCAGATCGTCGTCGGCCAAGTTGTTACCGTTTATATGGCCAATGAACATGGTCCGCGTTTTCTGGCCAGAGTGCCAGAGAGTTGAGTTTTTTCCTTTGCTTCACTGCGATATTGTGCAATATTTAATTCACTTAAGAGACAGCCGCCAAAATCAGTTGTGGTGTGTGGCGCGGGATTTTCTTGAAGTTTTATTTTATTCAATTTTTTTTTTTTTATGCTCTTTAAAGAGGTATTGTAGGTGTTACGAAAAGTTTGATACACAGAAAAGGAGTCCTTCCGTTTTATTTACAAGTGAAAAATTTGTATTTGACTGAAGTGAATGGCTATGTTCTGAAAACGAAAATAACATCTTATTCGACTTTCTGACGTTTGTATGGCTGTAATGTGCCGAAGCCCCTTCTTAGAACAGAATATTTCTAGGAGTCTTAGGTCGAAACGATTCAGGAATGATCCAAAAATTTGTTAGCTATAACTGATTTATTTTTAAAAATAAAACAACCCAAATTCTTACCATATTTGAACTTAATCTTAAAGGGTGTCCCCCACTTCGGCTCTCGCAGCTCTTATTTCTTAACCGTTTTATCTGTTGCTGTAGCAACTTGTTAACTCTATTTTTTTCCCCTATTTTTTTTACTCCAACTGTCCTGGGGATCATGTTGTTGTTGCGACGGACGGGCGGTGGCGGCCTGTCCAATCGTCAATGTGTTTAATACATAATTTCCTTATCGATGGCGAGGTTTTCTGGTTTCGTTTTTTTTTTCTTACTGATTTTTCCTTACATTTTTTGTACCCCTCTCTGATCTCTGCTTTCAGTTGGTTAACTTTTGATATGTAGTCGAGATTTGATTTCTTGAAGTTTAATGACTTTAAATAATTATGATATTCGGCTGGGAAGGAAGGGGAGGAGGGGAGGGAGTGGTTGCTCTGCAACACTTTTTTGGTTTCTGGTTTCCAATTGATGCAATATCCAAAAGCAGGTTCCCACATGTCTGCTTCTGCTTCTTCGACCGCTTCTTTGATTTCTTCTTAATTAACTTCCCATACGATATCAATTTCCCCACTGAGATTAAAGACCGACCCAAGTGCCTGGAAGGGAGAAGAAAACAAATACAAAACATAGGGGAGAAGACAATGTAAAAAGAAGTGTGGAAGAAACAAAAACTGAATGGGAGATGTGTAACAGGTAGTTCATTCATGCCTTCTACTTGCGTAAGTTCTCTCTTTTCTCTTTCACTTGCTGAGCTGTATGTGAGGAAAAGGGAGAGAAATTATAAAAGAGATAAGCTTTAGGAATAGGCAGAGAATGAAGAATGTGAAGAGTGTGCTGGGCAGGCAGAGAATGGTGAGTCAGAAAGATAAGAAAAGCTTCGGAAAGCTACGAAGCCAGCCGTCCTGAAGTTGAAATGAAAGGGAAAACAACAACACTTTACTCATACGAAAATAAACAAACAAATCACAGAATAGGCAGCAGCTGAGGTGACGCTTTAGCGAAAAATTAGAATTACACGATCTTCAGATCGCATCAAAACGCAATTAAAATAAATTGTGTGATTACAGTGAGAGTGCATGTCCCACCCTTTTTACGACGAGTGTGAGAAATGCTTGAAAATTAAAAGTTTAAATATGAGAGACTCCTATGAGAGACGTTTTATTGAAAGGTAAACTCTGCTCAGTGGTGGTCTCTCCAAGACGAGAGAGCGTGACACCAAATTGAGCGCACCTTTCACAGTGCACAGATTATCACTCAGATCTCCCCCCCTGAACCTGTGACGTCACACAGCCCAAGGTATTTGCATTTCAGCGCCACCTCTTTCTTGTATTGCAGCGGCCAAATCAAAGCAAAACGTTAATATAAAAAGCTTTTTCAAACGGCTCCGGCACTCGCTGTCAAAATCCAAATTTTTTCTGTGAAATAACAAAAACATATACAAATCTGCGTGTTTCTCATTATTAAATTGAAAGCCATAAGCTTTAGTTGCACCTTATTTTTGAACCGCGTAGGCGTTAAAATTGTTTTTTTGGCAATAAAAAAAACACAAAATCCCAAAATATGCTATTCCATGTGCAAGCATCATCCCATTATCCCATTGGCTGTTCACATTAAAGAGATTTGCCTTTTGGTGTAGGTTAAATGTCAGCTAACAACCACTTGGCCATAAATTAAAACATCATCATTAGCCATTAGCTTGGCTGGCTTTGGCCTCTCATTAGAATATTATCTATGAGCACTAATCAAATGCATTTGAATTTAGATAAAAGAAACAAATTGAACGAACTTATGGCGAGTCATTTCAAAACTCCTACAACTTAATGAGGTTCAGTCGATGCGATCTCCATGCAAAACAGAAGGAAGAAACACTTTCTTTTGTGTATGGATTTCACTTTTCATTCGAACACGAAGACGTAGACCTTTTATTTGGTATACAAATTGTTAAAGAAAAATACATATATATATATATTTATACAGCAAACTGGTTCGATTCGACTCTTCGTCTGTTCGTTGTATGCAAATGAAGTTCAACAAACGCACGATTACCCCCCTAGCCCAGCGATTCCGACTTCCAATTTGTCGCCTCAACGAAACGCATTTAAATTAGCATACGAGTTTTTTTTTTGCTACTATATAAACGTGCGAATATTGAAGCAAGTTTTTAATCGAAATTTGATTACGCGATATCCTATGCGAAAATCGGCATAAAAAACTTTCACTAAACATTTTTAATTGCCGCGAGACAGGGAGAGTCTCTCTGTGAGCAGCAGAGGAGGAGGAGCAGAAGGAGTGTTTATGGGATGGCTTTTCCTCAAATTAAATGTTATTGAGTTTTCCTTAGTTTTTCCTTTTTTTTCCCATTGATTTTCGGTTAGGCAAAGCAATTGCCGCTTTTTGTCTGGCATGCCAATGCGTTTGATGAACTTTTCATAAGAGAGAGAGAGAGGGGTGGCAGAGCAACAGAGTGAGAGAAAGAGATGCCAGATGCCTGGAGTGGTGGCAGTTCAAAGCATGCAACTGTAAAGACCCTGATGGTGGCATATCATTACACGATTTTCAAACAAAAAGAGCCCCTCCAAAAAGACAGTGAAGAAACAGGTGTAACCAGTGACCGAACGACCAACCGACCGATCGTCTATTACGTGATGTCTTGATGGGTGAGGGACCCCAAATAGACATACAGACAGACAGACAGACCGACACTCCACACGGATTATCATAGCCACAAATAAAAAAAAAAGCAAAGCACTCAATTCCTATAAAGAGAGAAGTTTGTTTTCAAGTCAAGTTTAAATACCAAAAGGTTGCCACCAATTTTATGGTTGATTTTAGCATAACAAAAACAAAAGCCAAGCCAACAAAATAACAGAAATAACAACAACAAAAAAATGAAATAATAATTTGGGTGTTCCAAAGTGTTTTTGGGGCTAAAGATTCGAGTTTAGGAAGGCAAAAATAAATTCGATAGGGGAGTTCAGGCAGGCAGGTTATCTCGGATATATCTTAGAGAAATTGCAGAAATATGATTTTGGGTGGGAATAGAAAATCCAGAGAGTGGGAAGAAAATATAAAACATAAGTTAAGGGAATTTAAGATCAAACGGTGTGCCCAATAAATATAAATCTAAATAATAAAAAATAAAATATAGAAAAATAATCATAAATAAATATAAATCTAAAAAATAACAAAATAAAATACAGAAAAATAATTATAAATAAATATATATGAAACTTATAAAAAAATAGAGTTTTAAGAGCATAGAACACCCTTAACTAGAACCTCTAAAAGATAATAGAACATTTTCTGTGTAAATTTTTCTTTTGTGCAACACTCCATCAATTATTTTCCAACTTTTCTCTAACCATATATTGCTAAAGCAATTAAAACCTTCCCCCCCCCAAGATGATCCATCAAAAGTTTAGGCCCCAATCAAGGCTATCATGCAATCTATGCAAATCTGTAAAAACTCATGACAAAAAACAAAAGATTTTCCTTAAACCGAAAGACAAAAGACTGAGGCGACAAACTCGTTTCTTTGTTTTGTCATGCAACCCCAAAATGAGAGAGACACAACAGACCCCCATAAGACAATAAATCCATTTATAATGATAAATTAATATGTGAAGAAAAGACAATCGCATTATTGTCTACCTGTAGAGTTGGAGAGTGCCTGACCGAGGGGAGGGGTTGGGGGCTGCACTGCATTTAGCGGTCTAATTAAACATTTAACGCTTATCAGATCTCTGACATTGCGCAAAACCACCGCATCGGCAACGCCTGAATGCAATCAAAAGAGCTCGCAAGCTCGAAGTATTTTTATATTTTATGGCTTTTTAATGCGTTCCAAATACAGAAATTGGACGGAAAAAAATGATTTGCTTTGCACAATATTTTTGTGGGCGTTTTTGCCAGTGCTGGCGCTACTTGTGTGCCGTTTCTTGCAAAGAGGGTATTATGATTGTGCATACAAAATGATGCTGATAGATGGAAGGAAGCATTTATGATGCCATGATATGCATACATACATATGTACATACCTACGTATCATCAAAGATATACATATATAGTTTATATCATATGAAAACTAACCCAAAACTTGAATCAAAAACAGTAAAAAATTGTACAACAAAATTTTCTTATTGCCAAAATCGGCTTAAAAGTATAGTTGCAACGCTGAAAGAGAAACATAACTTTTCTTCTGTTTTTTTCTCTTAAAATTAAACAGTTCTAGGGTATCAAAGGCCTGCTCACTCGTAGATTGGCTTACTTTCTTGACATCGGTTTCAGACCACCTACAATCATTATGAGCCATTAATAAATGTTGCATTTTTTTTATTGGAACACAGACAAACATCAGGCGCACAAGTTGCAAAATTTTTACTTCTTTTTTTCTTTTGTATTTATTTTATTTTTTTTATGTTTGTTTGTATTCTATGCGCACACCTTGGCACAAAATGCTTTCACAACAATAAAAGAAAAATCATAAAAATATGTAAAATAAAAATCTTTTTATGGCCTGCGGGGGCATGTGGCACGAGCCTTGGCCAAATGCAAAAATCCCAAACGAGAGACAAGTAAATTAAGAGGTGGATACCAAAATCGACTTCGACTTCGACTTGGAGTTGCAGTTTGGGTTATGGGTAGTTATGTTTCCCTCACTCAGCAACAAAAAAGAAACATTGTTAGTGGAAATTGAAATGCATTGCATAAGAAAGGAATACTTTGTTCCTCCTGCCTCTCTGAAATATGCATATTTTTATGGAATTTTAATTGCAATCAATATTTAGGTGATTTAAAATTTACATATATTTACATACGGTATTATACATACATATGTAGGGTTGGTAATTCATTATTTATTATTTATATCGTATGTATTTAAGCGTTAAAGCTGCTTAAATCCTCAATAGATGAAAGGCATGTTTAGTTATGACAAGAGACTGCCACAACCTTATGATAGATGGAGCAAAACTGAGTGGCAGCATCTGCCAAAGGGGTTTTTTCATATAAATATCTATTGCAATATGACTTAGGCACTGTTGGGCAACCTCTAAATGTTCACATTCTCGCTCCCAAATCCCATACAACCTTTTGCACATTTTTTAAAGAATATTCTTTATTAATTTCTTCATTTTTGTTGAGAGATTTGCTGTGAAAAACTGTTTGTGACACATAAATTGCTGGCTGGCTGCAGTTTCAATCACTGTTAGCTATGCAGATTATAGTACGATTATGTACCTCTTTCCAAATCCAGAGTGAAGTTCCGCTGGGTTGCCAGCACTACCGTTAGGGCCATGACAGGCGCCAAGTGGCTTAATTCTTTCCACCCCACTCTCGAATGGCTGAGAATAATGAAAAGTTAATATTCAGAAAACGTTTGCCATATGAGAAAATTAGCATAGAAAAAGCCATAGGCTGAAGAAGAACGTTAGGAAAATGCACGTGAGAAGCCCTATAGAGAGAGAGAGAGAGAGAGGGAAAGAGGGCAAGAGAGAGGGGAGGGGAACAAGATAAGAGGAATATGGAGAAGAGAAAGGTAAGGGAAGGGACCGTACAAGACAACAATAAAACATAACTATAAACTGTTTGGCCATATAACATGGGGCTTAGCATGCAACCAGCCAGCGATCATCATCATCATCATCCAACATCAACGTTGCAACGCTTGGAGACTTGGACTTCGAGCTCTCCATGTGCCTGCCCCATAGTTTTTCCCCCTCTTTGCACCGTCTTTTCGGGGGTTTCGCTTGCACGACAGCTGTTGTTGGCGTTGGTCTGACAACCATCCCAAGGAGGACACGGAGGGCACTGCCACAGGACTGCCATTCGGGCAGCTGAAAAAAACGACAGACAAACAAGTTGCTTTGCTGGCTCTGGCTGCCTTTTCTTTGCCAAAGAGTTTTGTATGATTATATTTTTGTTAAGCTCTTTTTCTGTTCATGGATTTATATGCCAGAGACGTGCAAATTTTGAACCAGTTTATAAACAAAAGCCCCAGCCAACAGGGGCCCTCTCTGGAGAGTTGCATATGGGGAGTGCACAGTGCTAGAGAGGTGTGTGAGTTATGGCGAAATTTGTATGCCTTGCACCCGTCAACAATTGACTACTGGCATGAGTTTATTATAGCGAGGACCGAGGCCTCTCTGCCTTATTTATCGGTGGATGGGTCCATGGCATGTTAATCGGCTGGATAACCAGGATATGCGTATACACTCATCATTCTTGGATATAAAAGATGGGCAGTAGATGCGGATAGGTATTCGTTTTTAGTAGGGGGATTAAACAAATGATTTATAGAGTTTTTAGATAAAAGAAAGGTTTCTATAGGATTATAACTGACTAAAGCCGATGGCGTTGCACTTGGTGTCTATGAAACTTCGAATTTTAAGGGTATTTTCAAACTTTATTACAGTTCGAGCTAGCTTTCGATTAATTTCCCCTCTGTCAGATGAAATAATACTCCTAAAATTGTATTCTTTTGAAACTTAAACTAATTTTGGTCTCAGTAACTAATTTTGCATTCTCTTTAATAAATAAATCTGTAATAAATCTCTGAGCAATAAGAGGAGTTGGGATCGTAAACATTAAAAATATCCTGATCCTTATATTCATTCGAATTTACACTAAAGATGTCCCAAATAATAATAAATTTTATTTATGTAGGGTATTCCTCACTCCACCACTACAACCCTGACCAACCCTGATAATTTTTTGTATATTTAAGTATTTTCCAATTTCTTTTCAAGTCAAAGTCTCAGAGTCTCACCTTTTGATATGCATAAAAGGCCCATTTCCATTAGGGCAGTGTATATGCACCGTTTTGCGACCACATGAAAACAGGATTATCTTTGGTGAATGAGTCATGGTTGAGCAAATCTGCAGACAACAGACTTGGCTGGCTGTTGACTGGTGTGTGGATACCCAGCTGGGTCGCTGGCTTACTATTTGCTGCAAAGATAAATTGGCAACACGCGTCGCAGATGCCTTACAAAAAATAAAAGCATTAACGAGAAGTACACTCTCTTCTTCTCAGGCAAAGCCCACTCTCTTCTCGAAGTCTTCAGCATTCTCTGGCAGATGTTTAGGCCAGCTTTTTTTTCATTATTTGAAGTCCTGCTCCGCAGCTCTGTGTGCCTTAATTATCCCCAAAAATTGATTAACTCCCGAAAGAAAAGGAGAGCAATGAATGGATGGAAAATGTAAGAGTTTTTCCACTCGAGGCTAATTGATTCAAATGGTAATAACTACTGGTTTTATGTTGACTTCAAACTTCTCTCATGCACCCAATAGTTTCTTTTTGTTTTGTTTTGTTGTTTTGTTTGGCCAGTGGCCCAACTCGTGATGGCAGGAGAAAAGGCCAGCCAGCAGTTGATTGGCTTCTGCTTCAATTTATGACTCAATCAATCCTTTTGGGCCAATTTCAATTGCAGTGCATGGCTCTGTGACTACACCCAAGCCTTGCAATTGTATCCACAATTTGTGCCTGCGAGCAAATAGTAGCTCAGCTCCAACTATCTCTCGAAAGAGGGAGCGTTTCGACTATCGTTTCAGGGTATAATTTGGTTTAAATTTTTCATTAAGTTTTCGTGCTTCTTTTACAAATATTTTTTTGTGATACGTAACGAACATGTGTCAATCATTCAATCATTTTGGATGGCTCTTGCGTGTGTCTCTCCTACTATATACTGGTTTACTTTCAACACCTTTCAGCCTGTGGCTTCTACTTGTTTCTTCTTCTATTTTGTTTTTTTTTTATCTATTTCTGTACCTGTTCTTCATAATGAAAATGTTTATTTCGTTGTGCTAATGTGCATTATGCAAAAAAATGGTTATAAATTAGCCAAAAACAAGAAATATGAATTATTATGCAAGCACCAAAAATACATTAGAAACTTGTTTGCTCATTTCAAAGTCTTTAAAAATATGCCCGATGTATGTACATACATATGTATCTACTGGTGCAATATAATAATCATAATGAAATACTGGAACCTTGGGTATTCTGTGTTTTTTGTGGCCTTAATTTGTTGAAATTTTTATGATTAGTTCAACAAAAGTCTTGGGGTCTTGCAACTAACTTTTTGTGGCTAGTGCAGAGTTTATAGGTGGCTGTGTTTAGCAAAAAATTAAGAGGGTTTATGAGTGATAAAGAAATATTAAAAAAAAGTATGTACATATGTTTGTATATGTAGCTTAAGGCTAATGCTTCACAAAATTAGTATGCTGATTTAACATAGCATAGAAAGACATTTCGTGATTTTTTTAACGTGATGCAATCAATAGCAAAAGCCAATGTCTTCGTATAAGATACTTTCTAAAGAAAAGAATGCGTTCTTGGTTGTTAAATTAATTATTTAACTTAACACTCTCCCATTTTTTAGCAACAAAAAACTTTATATCAACATTCAGAAAGTTATAGTAAAAGTTAAATAAACTTTTACTTTTTTAAGACCATTTCAAATCGTTGAGCAAACCTCAAATCATTCCCTGCTCCACATACAAACATTTATGGGAAAGCCTTTCCCCTTTTTGAATTTTCACACATTTTACATAATTATTCAGTGAATCGCATAGATCAAGCGTGAGAGACACCACAGAAGATCCACACACAGCGGGTGTGTGGCCCCTTTCATCAAAAAGCTCTTTAAAATACATATATGGACCCGTGGACCCCCTGGAGGGCTGGGCCCTTACAGTTTTACTTATTATATGAAATCAATACCAGCATTAGAGATATTTTTGTTTAGATGAATTGCCAAGCAAAAGTAATCAACAGACAAAACACTGAGAAGACATCCCATAATGTGTTTAATATTTCATAATTTTCTAAACGAAAAAAGCGCTATGGATTTTTGCCCAAAAACTAGTTAAGATGTCGGAGGGGATTGCCGTGATTTATGAACTGCAATTAAAGAAAGAAAAACTTCATTGAATTTATCTTTGTTTTTGGCTCGTGTTTATTTTTATTATTCCACTGAACGGACGCCGCCGCCTCAGTGTCTCCTAAATTATCTGCTCACCCGACAGCTGGCGATGACTTCTCACTGTTGTCCACCCAACCAGCTGCGACGCCCTCTCTCTGTGGTTCACCCCAAAAAGGGTTGCCAAGTTTTTCAGTCTCTTTGATTATTATTTTTGCCGTTTGCGTCTTTATTTATAGCAGCGACAGATGCAGGGCAGAGGCAGATGCACCCCGCCTTCTTTGTTTTCGAAAACTATTTTCAGGTTGGGGCAAAAACTTTTAGTGATTTTTGGAATTTCTGTGTGTGTTTTTGAAACCCAATAAGCAAAATACATAAATGTTTATGCTTTTACAGGCAGTGATATTTTGGAAATTGATTTATTTTGTTGGTGCTGCTGGAAATGAGTTATAGATCGAAACAAATGGAAATTAGAAAAGTTTTCTGGGGGAGCAGGAGATTTGGAGGTGTTTATAGGAAAGTCTACTCTTACAGAACGAGTTCTTTAGATCAATACACGCTCTCTCTTTCTCTCTCTCTGTCTCTCTCTGCCTTTGTGTTTTTATAGTCAAAGGCGAACCAGTTTATAGATATAGGTACATACATATCTATATCTGCCATGTGGATATATGTATATATTCCTTGTAACAAATGTCCAACTCATTTTCATAATTAATTATCTTTTTATAGTCTGTATTTCATGGGGTATAAAGGGTATATTATGTTTTTAAGAGTGGATGTAACACAGAAAAGTAACTATAGGAATATATTGTTGATCCTAAGGTGGTCATTTGAATACCCAATATCTAAAACCTTTATTGGTTAAACTATTATAAACCCCACTAAGATCCATCCATTGAAAAGCTGCAAAAGTTCATTGAAATCGAACATTACATTACATGCTTTTTGGCATTAAATTCACATTCCATATTTATATATTCTTATAGATTATAATATAAAGTGCTAGGTATCCCTCTATTCGTATTAACATCTACAGCTTCGTAGGTGTAGCACTTTTTCTGCTGCTGCCAAAGCAAAAATTAAATTAAGTCCACAGCCGCTCGACCCGTTCGACCGTTCGGACCACGTGCCAGCATCCATCATTGGGGCTGTCAGCAAGAGACCCCACTATCTGATATCTGAGTCATATCAATGCGACTTAATAAGTAATATACTTCTATATGTACGAGTACGAGTCGTACAATATTTTTTTTTTATGCATTTCTCTTTTTCTCTATTTTTTTTGCACCGGTTATTGTCTCATAAAAAGTCAACTGCAAATTGACAAAGACTGTGAAGCGTCGCGACGGCTGCCACCACACCACTCTCTTTTCTCAGCTCTCCTCTGCTTTGCTCTTTTGCTACCCAGCGCTTTTTCCCTCCCTCTCTACTGGTTGTTCCGCTGTCTCCTCTGCTCTTTGGCCCCGTCGCTGTCTCTCGATTTGTGTTAAGAGGTTAAAATCATTTGACATCTTGTGCATTATAATTACACTCCACTCCTAGACTGCATTCATAGTGCAGTGGTCTGGGGTCTGGGGCTTTAATTTAATTATTCATCGAGTGACACTAATCGAATCGATTATAAAATGTTTAATGCCTGCCTCACATATAACTTTGTTGCGTTCGGGAAAGGTAATAAATGGTGGCAAGCAGATGAATAAAATGGTATTTAAATCATTATAGAGGTTATCTTGTCATTTTAATTGATGGAAAGTGAAAAATAAAAAAAAATTTTAAAAAAAATTAAATTCTTAAAATATTTTTCGCATTTGTACACAACTTGTAAAAAAAAGGAAAATTAAAAATATTAAAAAAAAATTCCTCCTAAAAAATAAGAAATAAAATATATGAATATCAAAAACTTTTTGTTATTAGCCCTGAAATTAAACAAATAAAAATTGTTTGAATTAATAAAGTTATACCTATAGCTAGTGGCAAGCTACCACTTGCTGATTTCATTCCTCAGTTGTCTCTCAAGTCTATCATTTCTCCCTTACATATGTATATCCGGTTTTAGCACCAAACACAAACCATCTTCCATTCAACTTTTGTTTCAATCTTTAATAAAAGTAATCTCTTCGCTTTGAGATAATTAAATTTCTTATTGGTTAAATTTTAGCCACGTAATGTTTTTAGCTAATCGTTGATTTATCGAATTCTCTTTTTAATTCATTTTTGCGCGAGTATTTATAGCACGATTCCCCCCTCCCTGACGCTGAAAGCGAGTTCTCTTATCTTTGAGATCTCATTCGAATTCTCATTCTCTCTCCCCCCCTCCTCCTCCTCCTCCCACTTGCAGTGGGGGCCTTAATTAATTCTCTTGCCATTCCACCAACCCACATGACGCAGGGACTCACACCCAAAGCGAATCCATGGACCCATTCCGTTCCATTTGCTGCCTGCATTGTTAGCTTAGCCCGCGCTCGAAGGCAATTGCAGGCTTAAGAACGTGTTCGTTCATGCACGCCGCCCGTTTATGCTAGGAACTGATTTAATTGCAATTGTGCGAGTGCGAGAGCGAGAGCGAAGGCAACCGACATGCAATTGATATCAAAATATCGTCACCCTGCGGCAGCGGCACCCTCCCCACCTCCTACCCTGTCTCATCTACTAGTGGAAGCCCGAAATGCGGGCTAATCCACACACCCAAAAGAGCGAACAGTCGGGGGAACAGTCGTTTAATTAACAAGTGTACGACGAGTCATTGATAAAGTTGCAGTTAAAGAAACTGAAATTAAAATGCACTGCGAAAAAAAAATGAAAAAACTTTATCAATTATCAAACTTTGAATACATAATAGACATATGTATGTATATCTTTTTCTCATAAATTTTTTTATATTTATTTTTTTATATGTATTAATTTTTTTATTTAAAAGATTAGAATATTATTAAATTGTTTAGTGTGGACTTTTTCGTATGGATTAATGATAGACATGCCATCATTTACCCTTTATTGCTAAGCTACTCTGTGTGAGAGAGAGAAACAGAAAGAATGTCGCAGGGGTGTTATAAAAACTCATTGAAATATGAAAATATTCCACACTTACATAAGTGTATTTTATGCTTCATAAAAATCTATTATCAAGTACTATCTTTCTACTATACATTAAAATACTTAAGTCAATCCATCCATCAACGCGTCTTGTCTTTCCCACAGTGTGGTCTAAGTAAAGGGTATCCAGCCCCTACTCCATTTTATTAATCACGCCAATTGCCCGAAAATTGTGTGTCTGTAAAGACTCAAGCAGATGTCAATATAAAAACCGCGACGTGGTCGTAGTCGTCTCCGTCGCATGACACACATTTTCCGACATGGAAAATGGGAAAATAAATGCGTGACAAGTGAAAATGTTGCGTTCGCTTGTGTCTGCCACTGGAGGAGTAGGAGTATGAGGAGGCGTGCCACACAGAGAAACACAAACCGAAACACTTCATCCAATGTTTATTTTTAATAACAACGTTTTTTTTAAGAGTCACGGCAATTTCATGCTGCTTTGAACAGAAGGGAAGCAGAGACACTGAGGGTGGGTGGAAAGAGTAGAGGGATAGTAATAGACTAAAAGAGCGATAGACAGAGAGAGAGGTAGAAATTTTAAAGCGTCTGACATTTATTTTGCATGACATTTCACACACACACGAAGACACACGCACCGGGGGGAACACTTGTGTGTGGCGGCACCTTGTTATCCAGTGAAATTGTCTCCAATGTGAATCGTTTTTCGGATTCCATTTTGGGATACTCTTTCGAGGAAGGCTATAACGGATTTGGTTAGAGGTTTACAGAGGTTAAACTATCTAAGATATTTAGTACGTCCAAGTGTTGAGCTTTTAGCGCCCTTTGATGAAGCGAAAAAGATAATAAAAGGGTATACAATATTCACTCAGCTCTGTTTAGCTTTCATGCTTTCTTATTCTGATTCTTTCTTCTGCTTCTTATTCCCTATTGTCTGCTACATTTCGCTGTGTGTTGATTTTATTTTTGGTCCCCAAATATTAAGCAATTTAGTCAAACAAAATGTTTGTTCTTATTTTGGCGCGCTCTCTTCCGTTCTCTCTCTGCCACTTGCTGTTCCCCTTTTTGTTTCTCGCTCTCTCTCAAATTCTCAGCTTCTCTCTCTATCTCTCGCATGTGTCCGGCTGCATCCTCTCACTCAGTCGCTTGCAGAGTCTGTCGCGCATGTCGCCCAGAGGGAGTGTTTTCCTCCTCGCGGGCCGGCCTCAAAAGTTCCGCTGCTCTACTCGAAAATCAGTTCGAAAATTACTCGGCGGTCAGCATACACGTCTTTGTCTCTCGAGAGCCAGAACAAAAATCCTATTTCAAAAAAGAATCCCAGACACATATTTTTTTAACTTTTACGTCTGTATTTCTGCACGTGCACGCGTGTGTGTGTGTGTCGTGAGTTTTATTAATGAAAAACGTTGTAAATAAAATAGTGGCCGGAAAATTCGCATATATTTGCGCCATGACTGGGAATTTTCTCTGACCCAATCCGTATATTTATAGAATGATTGATGCGTAGAGAGAACGTCTTTGGGATCAGCATTTGTGGAGAATGTTTTTTTTGTGAATAAATGGAAAAATATTAGAGACGAATAATGAAAGAGTTACAACGGAAAAATAGAAAATTGTTGGAAAATTAAAAAATTAAATTTAAAAATTCAAATAATTAAACTGAAAATATACATACACAATGCTAAAAAAGTATATGTATATAATTATAGAAAAATTAAAAATGACATATGTACATAAATAAATTAGAAATTTATATAAATTAAATGAAAATTTAAATCAACTAATAATATAAATAAAATTAATGAATAATAATAAAAAATGCATTGATAAAAATGTATATTGAAACAAAACAATAATAATCTATAAATAAAGTAATAAAATATTTAATTCAAAAAAGCAATAAATATTAACGAATAAAAAGATTTCCTCAGTAAAGTTGACTCTTTCAACTTACATAGATCTTCCAAGACAATTTCCTTTCCGTTTCCACTTGAAATGATACCTTTTCGCCTAGATATTCTATCCCAATACCAAGCCCTCATTCACTTCTTCCATACATTTTTCCCCTCACTTCCGCCGCCACTTCTTTGACGGCGGCGCCTTGCTTCCTCTATATACGAGATGTAGTCATAAACGGTTCATCATTCGCCTTCTTCTTTACGTTTTTCCCCGCATTTATCTCTCGTTCTCTCTCTTTCGTTTGCCATTAATCATCAATTCGCTATGCAATTCTATGCCGTAAACAGGGGAGTACTCGTAATTGCAACAATAAAATAAATATAAACAACTGCAGAAAATAGGAGCAGCAAAAGCCCCAGATCCCCAGATCCGTTGTAATCTCCATATCCGGCTTGTCTCGCTGTCCGTCTGTCTGTCTGTCTGCCACATCTGGCAGAGAGGGAAACCCCAACTACCATTACCTTCCTCTCCTGCTTTCCCTTCCCAAAGTGTGATTCCTCCCTCCCTGCTTATGCTGGAGATTCTCTTTGGGTAAATTGGATGCTGTGAGTGTGTGTGGGGACATTGCGTGTATAGGAAGTGTGGGTAAAAGGGTAGCCCAAAGGGCAGAGGGCACCCCCCTGCTTCCTTGTTTGACATTTTAATTGCATTGTTGATGGATTTCAGTGTTGACACTTTCCTTTTTTTTGCGCCCCATCAATTGTTAATGAACTTTTAAGTACAGAACAACCATTTTTTCGAGCTTGTGGTTTTTAAGTGGATGTGGCAGATGCTACCGTCTGTAGATGGGGGGAAGGGTCTGCAAGTGCGGCTTATCATGGGGTTGTCAAGAAAGTTTTATTGTGGCTCAAATGTTGTTTGAGGCAAAAATAAATTTAATTTAATTTAATGGTATTATGTGGAAATTTCCTGGACCGCTAAGGAACTCAACCTCAACTCAACCAATAATTATTTCATCTCAAAACAACCCATTTATTAGCTTGCTTCTTTTAGAACACAAATTCCCCTATTTCTCAACCCACTTTCTACTTAATAATTATATCAAAAGGTTACCTTAAATTTTCCCACTTTGCTGTCTTTGCCTTTGTCTGCTAGTAAATTGTCTGTGAAAATGAAAATCAAGTGAAAAAAGTTAACTATACTTAAAACCAAATCAGATTTGATTTCCTCTTCCGTTCAACACCTCATTAGGTGGACGGTTGTCGAGTGCGGGGGCAAAACGAATTTTAATTGTAGCCAATGGGCATGGTTCACTCTCCATCCAGTCCAACTGCTTGTCTTGCTCTACCCTACAGCCATATATTCCACTCTCCCTCTCGCCTACGTTCATCTGTCTCGCTCTCTGAAAGGAAACAAGATACACGACATGGCCAGAGGGTGAACATGATAAATGTCAGTCCTAATGTTCTCCTACATCAAAATTTCCTATAGAACAAGACGCCAAAAAGAACAATTAAGTGAGAGACAAACTAAAATTGTCATTTAACATTTGTCAAAAGAAAAATTAAATAAAAAAAGATAAACAACAACAACAACAAAAAGAGAAGCAACAACAAGTTGCAGACTAATTAAATAATTGAAAAAATTACGTGGGAACAACCACAAGACAATGACAAAAGAACTAAATTAAAGTGAACGAAGAGAAAACAAACCCCCAAAGAAAAATGTCGCAATTCGATTATACCTGCTACACAGTGCCGGAGTGCTCGACGGATGATGATGATGATGATGATGTGGGGGGCAGTAATGAGACCTTGGGGCATAAAGATCACTCGGATTGTACCCAAGAATCGGATGCTACAACCACCACATCATCCCTAGAGCGACGACATATCTATCGGCATGAGTATCGCAGCAGCAGAAGCTATGGACCCCAGAGGGCCTCAATGCCTGTGCTGAGATCGAGTCAATCCAGGGAGATGACACCACAGTTGGGGATGTACCATGAGGGACCAGAGACACCACCGCAATGGGGATACTTTGTGCCCCTTGCGCCAAATTGTTTCTTTAGTCCACCGATGCAAAGAAGGCGTTTTAGGTGTGATGAGGGATAGATCTACTCAAAAGCATAAGAACTGCACTAATTTCTGTCTCTATTTTTCGTTTCAGGGAAAAGGAAAACGATCGCAATCGTCGGGCTGTCAGCTATGGTGGTGGCGACACACCATCCTCTATACAATCGGCAACCATTCCACGTGCTGCCCCACGTCGGGTGGCCCTGATGAAGGAGCCACCACCACCGCCGCCACCGAAGCCCCAGCTGTCGTCGAAGGCCTCGCTGCAGTCGACGGACTCATCGACCACGTGTCTGGCCAACAGCAAGTATCCCCAGTCCGAGTACAATCTGATCCAGAAGATCGACTCGAACAGTACTCTGACGGCACCGGCTCAATACCAGCCGCAGAATTTCTATGCCAACACTGGCACCATCTCATCTACCAATGGCTATGGATCCCTGTTGTGTCATGCCAGTTCTACGGCCAGTCCGTTGGCGGTACGCAAAAGGGACAAACTGTTGCATCGATTCAGCGATGCTGCCACATTGGGACGCAAGCTGAAGAAAAAGAAGAACACGAATCGCACATGCAGATCCATGACGGAGGCCATTGAGATGCTGGCCGATCCGGTCATTGAGGATGAGTTTTTTGTAAGTACATATTACAAATTTTTTCACTGAAATTAAACGGGGTATAAATCGATAAATACTAAAAAAAGATCGCTAACGGAACCAAACCGCTAACTTCAAAATTAATTTGATGAGCATATCGATTGTAAATCGATAAATATCGATTATAAATCGATCAACGAAAGGGCAATTTCCCTTTTTGTGTGAAAAATGTAATAGGTATTGGGATTCCTATGTATCATTCATTTAAATAGAAGATTTGCTTGGTGTTTATTCTTTATATCACCACGTGATATATTTAAACTTTAAATTGTAAAGCTTTTCAATCATTATAAAACCCGTTGGTTACTGCTCTTACTCTTACGTCCATTCCTACCATCCCATTCTCCATTTAAGGGGTGTATTTGTTTGGCTTAGGCCCTCCCCTCTACACCATTCCCCTACTAAGCTTTTCATTTCATTTGAGGCTCTGCCTCTGCTCATTCGGCTTTATCGGCATTCGCTTTTGTTTTATTTTTCTTTGGGGACTGGAAATGTTATCCATTGGAAAAGGCAGAGCAGAGCAGAGAGAATGAACCCATAGTCCGGCGGATAGATAGGTGGCTCTGCAAATGCAATACATTTTATTTTCGGTTTAGTTCATATTTGTAGCTCGTGGCGGCGGTTCAAAATCCCAAAAAAAAAAAAAAAACTAAAACAAATTTATTTTTCTACGTAGGCGGACGGAAGTGTAAGAAAGACAAATCTGTTTGCGAGATAAGATGGAAAAACATGCGGGGAAATAAATTCAAGTGGAGTGTTTTTGTGTTTTGGGGAAAAATAAATATAGAAAATTTCGGAGATGCTTAAAAAGCTAATGGAATGACTGTTCCTTTGATGGATCAATAGATCGTCTTTGATAAAAATCTACTCAATTAAATTGAACTTCTAATGAAATGATTTCTCTATTCAATCATTGCCAGAATTCCCATTAATTAATGGAATCAATGATCATAGTTTCCATTGATCTCCAACTCTTGATCTGTCAACCTCTGCTCAACCTCTCATGAACCCCAAAGCTTGAGCCTAACCTTGAATGTATCAGTTCTGCATCGACAAAAAACCCAATTGAACTCAATTCTGGATACACACAGCCAACCTCCAAAAAAGGGGCGTCAATGGAATTATCTGAGTATCCCAATACTCTGAACATTCAACGACCTAATCGTACCTCACAAATTTGCAATGTTTCCACAATTTCAAATGGGAATTGGGGTCACCAACAGAAGACCCGATGGGGCATGTCTAAGCCACAAATTATTTGCAAATCAAGCTTTAATTAACCAACTCTGAGTTGACAGATTAGCATAGTATTTCACTCTACCCAATCTCTCTCTCTCTCTCCCCCGTATGTGTTTCTTTCTGTTCGGTTCTTTGGTCAAGAGTGCAGCAGAATATGACAGTTCAGTGTTCAGGAAGACGAATGTCTCTAACAAAACAAGTGACATGAAAACTGTGTCAATACTTGAAAAACGTTTTACCTTGCTGCAGGCAAAGGCAAACCGGACAGGGCTAGAAAGGTGAAAAAGTGACGGAACAGAACCGCTTCTGACTAATTGGATTGTCTGTGCGTGCCTGGGGCTCTGCCTTACAGCAAATAATAGAAAAAGTGTTTGCATTAAAATCAAACAATTGCAGTGAAAAATCGAACGTGAACGTGAGCTGAACGTGTGCAGAACGTGTGCGCCGGCAAAAAAAAGTACACATAAATATTTAATTTTATAATTTTTGTGAGATTTTTTGTTTGCCTATTTTCATGACGTTTTTACATATACTTTTTGTGGCATCTTTTAGGCGCTTATTGGAGTGCAAGCAAAGACTCTAGAGTCTTTGGTGCAAGCCACTTCCGAAAAAATCATAGCATACTTTTAAGGCAAAATATTAAAAGTAGTATCAATATTCAACAGAAAAGCGCCACAGTAAAGCAAACAAAAGGAAATTAATTAAATATTAATAATAAAACGGCCACTACGCGGGCAAAAAAATATTTTAAACACTTGCGGATAATGTTTGTTGACTGAAAAAGAAAAAAGCGAAAAAAAAGTTACTTTCTATTCGACCGTGACAGGACTCGAACCTGCAATCTTCGGATCCGAAGTCCGACGCCTTATCCATTAGGCCACACGGTCGCTTGTGTATTGTCGTTTAAAACGACTCTCATGCTTTAGGATTTGTTTTTGTTCCATGCAGTAGCACGGCTCTCGCTCTCCTCTTCCCCCCCCCCCCCCCCTGGAGACCAACGCGAATTAAAGTGACATAATCACAAGCAAAGCAAAAGCAAACAAAAATCGAATAAAAAAACGAAACGAATATGAAACCCACCCCACGACGACGTAGTTTCAAGACGAAACAACCCAAATCGAATGTGTACAATCCCCTGGTGCGCTACCGTCCGACGGCCTATGTGCGGAATGGCATTATTGGCGGTGGCGAGGGCCCCGGCTCCAGTGGCATCTACCAGATCGACGACCGGGTGTACACCACCAACAAAATGTTCCTGCGCGATGGCTACATGTATCCCCGCCAGCCCGGCCAGCCCATGGATCCGCGTTATCCGCTGGAATTGCATGAATTCCCGCAGCATTTCGGCGCCACTGGCCTGCAGCTGGTCAGCACGCCAAAGGTGCACATAGCCGGGGAGTATTTGGAGGAGCAGCATCAGCAGCAACAGCAACAACAACAGCAGCAGCAGGTGCAACTGCAGCAGGAGCAGGAGCGACAGGGCCGCAAAGCCGTCGCCGCTGCCGAAATTAATCTGGCCAATCAGGTCTACTGGCTGGGCAAGCAAAAGACCCGCTCCCGTTCCCGCAGCAACAGTGCGGGCAACAAGAGCATGGCCAGCTGCATGGGTGGTGGTGAAAGGGATCGAGATAGACCCCACATACGGAATGTGGATGATCTGTTGAAGGCAATGGGCAAGCGGGAGGCGAATGCTGAAACTGCATCCATGGCATCGCAGCGACGACGCTTCAAAAAGGTAGGCATACCAATCCTAAAAACAGCATTTTCGAACATTCAAATTGTGCAATCAATCATCGCCATGGATTGCATTTGTCAACCCATGATTGCAACATTTTCAATTGTCGGTGGTGTGGCATGGCTTTGGCACCCTATGACCACCTTAATTACATTTACATTTGTGGCTGTGTTGCTGCTGTCTCGTTCCGCCAGGCCATCCGTCATCACTCGCCACCAATCCTATCCAATCTGCCAGCCGCCTCTGCAGTGGACAGAACTGAGGCACTGAAGCCTGGCCAGACATCATTTGGGTTTGTGCTGTGGCGGCCCCTGGGGTGCGTCTGCGCAAAAATTAAAATTAATGATGTTCCGAAATTTGCCTCGGGCCTAAAGGGGAAATGGTAGGAGTTGGTTTGGTCTTTAAAGTGCAGAAAAGAAGGTAGAGGCAGGGTCCAGACAGAGACAGTAGCTGCTAATTTGCCATCCCCAAAACCAAAAAAAAATACACCTGCCCCATAAAAAGATATTCTCTCTACTTTTGGGACTCCTCCGCTCCGCTACACTCTTTCTTTTTGATTATTTTTTCAAATTCTGAAAAGCCTGCTCTTTGCTGCGGTTACCTTAACCCTTGGTCCCCCCCTCTCCAACCCCTTTCCTTGTATCCTTTTATGCATTTTTTTAGCCGCTGCTGTTCAAGCTTCCATGACGCTTTGTTTTTTGTTTTATTTTAGATTTTATTTTAAACTTATTTTGATTTTTTTTTCTTCGTCATTAGTTGATTTATTTCTTGTGGTTTATTTTTCTGGCTTAATTCCTCTTTCGCTTGGGGCACAATTTATGCGCTTCTGTTTTGGATTCCGATTCTCGGACTTGGACTACACTGAGGAGCACTTGAGTTTGAGAAATTGGTTTCGTTGATTGTGCTTTTGGGGCAGAAGCAGAACAGTGGTTGAAAGATGATAATATATGATAGTGCTATAGTGTGAAAAAGGTTACAAAATGAGTCTAAACACAAGAGTAAAAACGAGATTTTGAAATTGAATTTTCTTGAATTTTAATGAGATTTCTATACCTAGTAATCATTTTTTATTAATGGGTGTAATTCTTTTACGATATTTCAAAGTTGATTTTGTATATGTATATCCCATAATCCCATTTCATTGTCTCTTTCTCTGACTATCCAAGGGTCTTTCAATCTCAACACCATTTCCAATCCCTCTCCAACCACTGTATAATCTTCTACTCCCAGCCATGACTCAACTTCCGGCCGTGTGTAAAATTCCATTTAGAGTTTCGCATTCACTCAAATGCAATGAAATAAATTGGAAATGGAAGCCTAACGAAATGTGCATAAATTTATGCACTATAAATTCAAGCTCTAGCTTCAAAAGAGTTAAGGAATTCAAGCCGAATTGTAGGAAGGGATTTCCCATATGCAAAAGCAAAATAAAAACCAAAAGCACAAGCAATTGTAATGCAGCTCAAGTCGTTTCTGGTTAAGGAATTCCCCTCTTTTTTTGCTGCAGTTACTCGTAAATTGAATAAAGCCTTCCCTTCATCCCCATCTTTGGCTGACATTGGCATGTGTTGTGGCATTTTCTTGAGGGTCTCCGGCTCTCCCGTCTCCTCCTTCGAAGAAAGTTGTGCCCAGTAACTTGTTAACAAAATTTCACAGATGGTCTTTTTGTTCGTTTTTTTTTTGTGGTTTCACATTTTTTGTGTTTCAAGGCAGTCACGTGCCAAGATACAATATTTTTGTGCAGTTGCGACAACTGATTGAAAATGCATGGCGGGTTGTGAGCTCCAATCAAGCAGGATTGTGGGAATGAGAGAGCAAGGAGTGTGAATGAATTGGCTTGGCTGCGCTTCTTAGGACTAATTAAAATGTGAAGTTTTCAAAGAGTTTGATAAGTTTGATAGCTACATATGTATGTATGTAGCTATATTATAATCACAGGAAATTAGGAGAAGTTTGTAGGAGTTGGATGTGAAGAAAATTGAATAAAATTTAGGGCAGCTTCAGAATGATACTTTCAATGATACCAAAAGCTCAAGATCTTTCACATATGCAATTTATTAATAAATATTCAATCCTTTCGATAATCATTATATCTTTTTATATCTTTTGAAACATTTACGGGGTGGTCATGAGCCCACAAGTCCCGTATTATTCGCCCTAAGCTTGCCACCTGACACAATCGCTGTGGATAATCTGCCTGCCAACTCCACCGCCGAATCGTAATCGTAAATGTCTCAATATATTTGACCAACAATTACGCCCCTCCAGAGACTTGTGCACATTTTGGTGTAGAAATCAAATTACCAACTGCAGCAAGACAAACTCCAGCATAACCCTCTAGGCCCTCCTCCCCGAAAAAATACAGCAGCCACCAGGTGCCGTTGTCGTAAGCCCCAAACGGAACAATAATTGTGTCAAACAAAAAATTTAGAGACAAAGAAAAAAAAGGCAGTGGAAACGTTTGGTGTCGTGGCACAACGACACTCTAATACCCATTACTTATATTTCATATACATATGTACATAAAAACCAAAAATAAAATAATAAGTATATTATATGGCTATAATAATAATAATGATCTTTAAATCAAAGATCAAAGTGCTATTTTATACTAAACATTTATGAATGTTTCCGCATGATAGAGTTTAATTGCTTTTATTACTTCCGTTAAACACTGATTGCATATAAATTAGATTAATAGTCATATCCGATCTTCTGCACAATCCATTTTTGGCTTAACTTCTGTTTATAAGATCCTCTACAAACTCAAAACTCACATTTGTATCAAATATAAGCTTCTTATAGAAATGCCACTGAAGCGTCAACATGTAATCCCCCGTCGGAGCGGGCAGACGCAAAAGCTCAGGCTTCAGATAGAAATCCTTGACAATTTGTGGACCCTGTTAAGGAAATACTCGTATTTAAACTTTTATATATATATCGTATATCTTACCACAAAGGGGCACGTGTGGTTTATGTTTGTAAACTCTTTAAATAGCCCATAGACCAAATTAGCAAAGGGTGGAGATCGCGTTCGCAAAAACCGACAAGCATCAACGCGAAGGTCATATAAAAAGGGTTTGTATCCATTTGCCCTTTTGAACACCTGGCTACGAACTGTTACATCGGTGACAGGATGTAGCACCGTCCCATTCATATTTAAGAGCACTTTGTTCCGACTGACAGCCTTCAGACGACAGTTATGGAACACAAACCAAGAATTATTGTAGCTTTCGCAGACGAAATTCGTAAACTTGAAGATGACGGCATCCTGTAATGATCACACTTATTTTTTTATAACTTTTCACAAAAGGATTCCTCAATAGTTACATTTGAGCCAAAGTTGAATGCTATCCATACTCCGCAGAGCACACAGATGAATGGATTAACCCGCATTGGATCGTTTCTATATAACAAACTGTTCAGTTATCTGTGCAAAACCGAACTGATATTCGTAATTTTTTACATTTACAAATATCAGAGGAAATTATTCGCTTAATTACACATGAGTCTGTTTTTGAAGAAATTAGCAGTTGATTTTTACATATTTGCAATTTTCTGCGTTATGGGTAGATGAAGCAATTAATATAGATGCATTATATAGATATGTACATATGTATATCTATCCCTATATATGTGCAAGAGAGTATTTTAAATTTAAATTTAAAAAATATTCAAACTTTTTCTTACTTTTAATGTTGATTTCTGTTATACTCTTTCATTTTATTTATTTATGTGGTCAAAAACACTTTTTCCTGTCTGTTAAATATATTTACAAGAACTGAACATGCCAATGTTTATGCTCTCATGGAGTACTGGGTATCAAAAATTAAAAGGCAAGCCGACAACAGAGAGGAGATAGAGATAGAGAGAGAGAGAGAGTGATATATAAAGAGAGAGAAAGATCGAGTTTGTGGGTAATTACTTCACATTAGCTAGGTCATTAAGGGCGGACGGCGCACGCCAGATAGAAATCAACGCCACCCGAAAAAAAAAACTATTTTATTTAATTGAATTTTGGTAAGATAAACTACAAACAACTCAACTGTGGCTTTAGTTGGAGGTTATCTATGAGAAATGATCAGAGAGGGTAAAGAGCACAATTCAAGTATTTAATTGAAATTCTTTCAATTATGTCTGTTGTCTGACTACGTACTGCCACTGGGCCATAACCTACGTTAATATGAAACCCATTGACCCACCCACCACACACTTCCACTCTCTGCTGAGGCGGGGCCTGAGTTACGGTATTGTTTTGGTTTCCTTATTTTCCCTCATTTCCCATCCGTTGGCTTTCTGTCTACTCATGCAGAAGCACTTGAACAGACTCGGGGGAAACTCTTCTTGGGTTTTTGTTTTGAAAGACAGTTTCAGCTTGGGTTAGGTCAGGTCTACGAGGAGGAGTTTTCTTTTGGTCAGTATTATAGTCAAAAGAAGCAGAGACCTAGAAATAATCAAAAACTCAATGTGGATATTTGTGGATATTTGTGGATATTTGTGGATATTTGCTGAACATGTTTTGACTTTGTTTTTGCTGGGGATTTATTTATAGGAAAGGATATAGGATAAGAGAGACAACGTAAAGGGGAGAACTATGATTAGAATACCCTCACAAGGAGATAATATAGCGATAGGTGTAAGTATTTTAGGGACTCTCAAAAGTCCATAGCTAGTTACTGCCACATCACGTCCCTCATTCGAGTATTTATGATGGAATTTATGCGATTTAAATGCTAAGGCAAGCCTCCTTGTGGCATATTAGATATTCCATTGCCATTATTTCATATTTATGATAATGCTTAACCAAATGCTTACCTTTAAATCAAAGAAATATATCGGTTGACCGCACTTAACGCCCTTGCAACCGGTGACTGACTCATGGCTTATACCCCAACCATCTGGTCTCCTACCTCTATCTCTCTATCTCTCTGTCTCTGTCTGAACTCTACAATTCTCTCCTTAACATGACACGCAAGTTCCTTAAGCATTTGCTGCACTCATTGCAAATTCACAGCAGCAGGCACTGCCGCTGCAACAAAAATAAACAACAACAACAAAAGCTCCTCCATTGCATTCCTATAAATACCAACTTCACACTGACTGCGGGGACTACGACGGGCCTGCAGCTCCAGCAAAAAAAGCTGGCAAGTTTTTCTTTTATCTTTGATTGCAAACTTGAACAGAGAGCGCGCACCAGCAGCACCAGGCAGCACCCAACAGCACACAAGAAAAGGAAGACTGGCTGACCTCAGAGGTTTTGAGTCTTTGGATACCCTTTTAGAGGCATCTTTCCTTTGACAATTTATAAATTAAATTTTGATGCCTCTCCTAGGACTCCCATTCATATTCATATCATATTCATTTTATAGTATTCTCCATATGCATCCTTTACTGCCCCAAAAACATCTCAAAATCATTCAACCTCTCTGCAAGGGTATTGCAAAAAAAAAAAACTCCTTCACACAAAGAGCAAGCGGAGCCTTTTGCCAGTGCTGCCCATTTTGTAGTTTTGTCGCTTTGAGTGGAACCACATACCCACACACACACACACTCGGTAACACACACATACACCATACAGATGAAGCAGAAAAGTTGCCTGGCAACATTTTTCTGCTCATGTTGCCAGCAACAAGTTTACGTGTCTACCTGAATTCGAAGCAGCAGCGCACACACCTGAATCAAAGGGGCGCATGGGTGCGTGTGTGTGTGTGTGTATTTATGTGTGTGTGTGTGTGTGTGAGCATTTTTGAGCATATTTTTTTTTTGTTTGAACGTACCTACACGTACGCCGTCGCCACAGCCACAGCCGCCGTCGCCGTCGGCTTTTGCTTTTTCTTGAGCGTGCCGCGCCGCGTCGTCCATTTCAAAAGTCGACAAAAGTTGGTGGCGAATGGACGCGATTAACGGATGAAACATTTTTGGTGATACCCGAGTGAGCTCCCCCGATATATTGATACCCCCCACACGACCACCACCCTCCCCCTCTCAGTGATATTTACTTGTATTTGTGTGTGTGCTGTGATTTGTATTGCTGTTTCGTTTGCTCTTTCATCGGTTTTTTCGTGTCGGTGTTTGTTCGGTTTATTTCGGGGGCGCCTGTACTTTTTTCGTCGATCGAACGTGCCTGGCATTATCCCGATCCCCGTGCCTTTGGCATTAGTTTGCTGTTGTTGCTGTTTGTCACGCGCGCGTCTCGCGACTTCAATTAATTAACAAAAGCAACAACAGAAAATCCACTCCACTCAAAAATCATACACAAAAAAGAAAAAGAAAAAAAATGTAATTCCAAGTGTCATATGCTAGCTACAGTGCCCAAAAACCCGTTCTACACAACACCAAAAAAAAAGAAAGAGAAAATCTTGCATTGACATTTTTTTGTTTGCCACAAGAACAAGATTTCCAAATGTCTGTGCAACATGTTGCACTAAGCAAAGGCAGCAACCATCATAACCTCTACGAAACGAAAGGAATATCAATATCATCAGAAATCACACAATAATTGTTGTTGCACCGCATCGCATACCTTCCTACGGAGAGATGGATTTAGTCAGCGGCTCTGGAGCGGGCAATCAACACGTTCTGCCCAACAATCACTTTCGCCATGAATCATTTCAGCAACAGGTAAAAATAACAGCGCAACAAACAGAACGAAAAAAAACCCTACAGAAAAATCAGCAGAGAAGATTTTTTAATTGGTGGAATTTAATTTGTTAAATTTGTCAAAAATCATATACAATATTTTTGAAGACAATTCTACGAATTAAAGGCATTATTTTAATTGGTTTTGAATGCTCTTCGATGAATGTGATTTGCCTAATTCGCTGTCATCATTAGCAGACTTTGTACAAATGATATCCATAGCCCTAGGGTACTACATATATAAGTAGAACGTTTTCCTTTAATGATAGAGTATTTATATGAAGAAAAATATATTACAAAAATGGGAATTAAAGTAGGTTTCCATCTCTGTTTAAAGGAACCCCCATTACTTTCATCGTTTCTTTTCAAATAAAGTAATGAAAATGCATTTTCAATAGAAAGCTGAAAAAAAATAACATTAAAAACTGTACTCCTTAAAACAAAAACCCCACCCTGCTCTCCACCCTGCTCCACCCTCCACCCAGCCATCGTACAGTAAAGATCTGCCGCTTCTCAACTCATTAGTTAAGCCAAATCTGTTTACACTCCTCATTTGCTTTGGAAAACTCTCACCTCATCAGTAGAAAAAGCGTCATAGCGGAGTGAAGGAAAACAAGTGCCAAGTTTGCACTAAGTGAAAATGCATTGAAAAAACACGAAGAAGAAACAGTTTTTCCTTTTTTATGGACAGACAAAACAGAGACAGACCCGCAAAGGTTATACACGAAAGAGAGTTCGAGCTAAACAAATTGATGGTTAGACAACAGATGCCAAAAGTTTGATAACCCCTCTAAAAAAAAACCCGATCCGATATCCAAAACTGATATCTACATTGTATCCATCGTATGCCTACCATTCAATCACAAAGATTACCTTTTAATAGCAACAAAAATCCAATCCAAAACCAAAAAGAAACTGTTAATTAACATTCGAGTGTATAATTTCCACATGGGCCAAATATATATAAAATAATCAACAAAAGCCAACAAATTGCTGCAACTAGAGAGCAAGATGGAGAGATGCAGCGATGCAGAAAGAGCGAATGAGAGGCCCAAACTGTTGTTGCAACTGTCATTACGTTCCTGCAACCTGTTGCTTGGACGACTCACTGCCACTGACTCTGTATCTGTTGCTGGGGTAATCAACCAGAGAGCCACCAAATGAATATGCCTGTATGGGCAAGGAAAATGCGATGCCAATGGGAGTGGAGTGTGGGGAGAAAAACTACCACAAAACTTGTACTCGTAAAATTAATGAACTTTTCGAAAGTGAAACTTTTGATGAAGTGGCGTTTTTTTTTGTTTTCCTTGAATATGAATGTAAAACATTTTGAATATTTTAAATGTAAGAGATAGGGAAATTGTTAAAAGATAAACTGGCTAAAAAGGTGATAAAAAATGTGGAATTAGGTGTAAAATGCATTTTGAATGCTTATGGGATTATCATATGATTGTAATGAGCAGTAAAGTGTTCTGATAACTGCCCAAATATCAGTTTTCTAAGAGAAAATAGCCTGATATTTTAATGGAAATTACCAAGATTTGACCAAATATTGAAAAAAATATTGAAAACAATAATCCTCTTTAGTTCTGAATGCCTCACTAATTTACTGGCGTGCTCTGCGAAGACTGCAGCCTAGAGGCCTGCTTAGCAGAGAACCATTTTGTCACCTCTTTCTCACATACCAAACTGCACTCTTCCCTCATAAACTTGGAAGCCCCCTCGAAACCCCTTCACTTGGATAGAAAAACTTGACATTGATGACAGACTAGTAGTAGACTAGACTTTGTCTCTGTCTGTGGCTCCAACTATAGCTCTGGCATTCACTTTTATGTACATATGTATGTTTTTTTTCTGTTGACTGCAAGACCTGCCGCAATCTTTGGGTCGACATTTTGGAATGCATAATTCATGGCTACAACTAATATATTGATTATAGCCGAGACTTTACGATGGAATTCCATTGGATTGCTATGCTATTTTTATGGCCATTCACTGACTGATGGAGACTTTATGGCCTGATGACTATTTATGGGAATAACTGTGTGATATGTGATATGTATGTATATATGGTATAGAAAGTAGAAGTTGGGGTTCCACTCTTAATGATAATTCATGGAAATAGATGGGGCATGGATGTGGGGGAGAAGATCTATAAAGATATTGATATGTAAATGCAAAGAAAGTGGAAGTTTCATGGGAATAATTAGTAGAAATCCCCCCTATAAACATCTCTTCCTGATTCTATATAGTACATATACTTTTTCCAATGCCAAGTTCAACGAGAAACCCCCATATTTATGAAGACATTTTGAAGCTGAACTTAAAAAGCGCAATTTATGCTCCAGCTTTGAAAGCAAATCCTTTAAACCGATTTCTGGAAAAGCAAATATGCACAGAAGAGCCACAAGAGGCCCCCATGCCATGCCATAAAGAATCTCTACCTCTACATCGAGAGAGAGAGAGAGAGAGGAAAGAAACCAGTTTTTCACATGACCATAAAGAATACCAACAACGGATTCGATCTCTGACAAAAATAAAAGACCAAAAGAACAAGAAACACGTATTCGAGGCCCTAACACAAACACAAACACACATAAATAATCATGCACATACATATATGCATACAAAAGTCTACAGAAGAATTCTCCAAGGATGATGGTGGGGCAAGGGAGGGATTTTTGAGTGAGAATTTACACTCGAAACTAAAACTCGCTTTGAAAGAAAGAAAAAGTCTTTAACAGTCAGAATCCAAGTCAAGTTGTTGTTGAACTGGTTTCAGATCAGAGATCAGTGATCACGGGTAAGAGGAAAGGAACCAGGCGAAATGGAACCAAACACACACACACACACATACTCGTACCATACTCGTTGGATGTAGCCGGGGCCCTTTGGAGACTTTGATTTTGTAGACTCGTATTCTCTCTCTCCCTCTCTCTACATGCGCGGGTGTTCAACGTTTAACCCATTGATTTATATTGGTAATTTAACGCCATTATTGTGCAGCTGCCACTCCTGAAACCAACTCTTTGGCTCTTTTGGGAAAGTTATCTAACAGGAGGGGCCATGAACTGCATTTGCTGCATTGAACCAGACAATTGAGTGATTTCCTATGTCTGCTGTGGGGGCCAGGGGCCCTTCCCATGTTTCGTGGCAATTACCACGCCCCCCCCAACCTACCAAACATATCCCCCTACACCTCCGATTCGTGGTCTGTTGCCATGTTATGCCTTCATAATTGTTTGAGCTTGCAATCAACAAACAAGAAGAAAAAAAAATGGAAAATGGATAAAAATTGTAACCCTTTTTTCTCCCCATTTTCACCCTTTCCCTTGAAATTGAGCTGTAAAATTGTTAATTTAGCTTCTGTCTTGTGTTAGTCACGTGAGCTTCAAATTAACTTTTTAAACCCAGCACTCATAACGTGTCGGAGCATATTAAATTCGTGTAAATTAACATCAACTTTAATAGACACAAAAATAAGTGCATCAATTTAAGTGTATAAAAAGAAATTTATTACAGGGTATCCGGCTGTCGAGACACGTGTATTTCCATAGAAAACATTCCGAATGGTTTTTATTTTATGTGTTTTTTTTTTTTGCTGTTGTTGCACTTTGAATGGAGTCATTCCGCCTGCAATTAACGTATTCGTGTCGGAGGGATTCAGTTGTGGCTATAAATAAGCCAAGTTGGGAATGAAAAGAATGTGAATATTCCCTGAAGGAATATCGAACACATATTACTCTTCATATACATATATACTCTACCTATAAAATGTACTACTTTGCAAAAAAATCAATTTGGAAACTGTGCAATTGTTTCTTGGAAGTGATTGAAAGTCAAAACGGAAAGCTTCCTACTAATTTTCCTAGAATTCATCGCTCATAAGCAACCAAAAAAATCAATTTTTGCACCCAAAGTAAATATATACATACGTGATATATAAATATGTATAATGTACGATTCCACCTACTTCCCCTTTTCGTTGCTGTTCCACCTGTTTGTTCCACTTCTCACACACAATATTTGTACGCAAAACGATCTTATTAAGAGCCAAGATTTATTAGCAGCTTGAAATGGGAAATCTTGAAATCAAAAAGCGACAATCTAGATACGGCAAAAACAAAACAAAAACTGGATTTCAAACTGTGGGGCCACTGTTGGGGGGGTAAACAAAAAACCCCTCAAGTCGGCACAATGAACAAAGTTCATTCAGCAATGTGTGCTGCATAGTTTCGAAGACTGAAAATGCCTGGAAAAAACCTTACCAGATATAAAATAAGACATGTAAAATGCGTTGAAAGCAACAGCTCTGTTGGGGCAAAAGACTTGTTTTTTTGTATTTTGTTTTTCTGGACTTACGAAACCAAGCAGCACACACAAAACAGTAAGCATTGAAGTAGCGTGGCAGCAGCCACATTGATTAGGAAATGAATGGCAGCGATTTGTAGTTGTATCTTTGCAGTTTCCCGATACGAGCAGCAGCAGCAGCAACAGCAACCAAATGAAAACTTCACTTGACATGCTGCCTGCCCCCAAACCGCACACCGCTGCGCTGCACACACCGCAGTTTCACCCAGTTTCAAATTCTTGCCGATTGATTCATAATGAAGAAACCTGTTTTTTTTTTCTTAACAAGAAATGCGGAAAGAGTAAACGCATTAAAACGAAGTTTATATTCTCTTTTCAATTTATTGATCGTAGATCTAGAGACAGCTTTACTTTAATATATTCAATAAAAACTATAAAATATCATAATTGAGCTATAAAAATCTAAAAGTAATTCGTGTAAATTTCATAATTTGGTGAAATTGGAACATTTTGCATAGTTTTCCAACTTCTTACTCACTCACTCGATCGCTGTCTGGTCGATCACTCTGTGGGTAACAAGCTACTGCTGGGTGTGTGTGCTGTTTTTATCGTTCTGTTCACATCAAATCAGGCAGAACCCTCCACAAGACACATTCCCTCCCCAGTCCGCACAATCGACGACTCCACCTGCGGTTTTGTATGTCTATCACTTCGACCCTCCATATTTGCATTCAATTAATTGCGTTCTGTCCTTTTGTTGGGCTTTCTTTAACTCATAATTCCATTCCTATCCTATGATTCATTGTAGTCCCTCACCTTAAATGAAGGTACAAATACTCGTATTTGTTTTATTTAACGAGTATTTATCTTTTGTTTTCGGTTTATTCAAAATATTTATGCATTTGCCTGATTTTTCGCCATAAATATTATTTTTCCATGCCATTTCCACACTTGCACCGCATTTTTGTTGATATTTATGGACAGTCCTGGCAAGCTGTTGAATTGTGATAAAAAGTAATTGGCTTTTTCACTGTTTGTATTGTCTGTGGCAGAATGCGGGCGGGGCCAACAGATGACACACAGAATATACAATTAATCAATTGAAATTCGATGGGGGAATAAAGGCCATGCATGGGGTATTCGAATCGAATCAATTTAAGCCCTGTTTGGTCATGCAATTTGATGTACACGAAGGATGACCAACTAGCGTCTAGTATTTATCGTTTCATATTGTCTGGATATCTAATATATTTTTCTTAACTTTATTTCCCTTGAATTTTCGCGCATTTTATGTGCGATTTGTTGCCATTCGCTTTGGGACATTATCTTCCGACAATTGCAATTATGCACACCTTAATGATTTTTTGTGTGGGTTCAATTAGATTCAGTTTTTCCGCATGCAAACAGCAAAATGTCAAAGTTGAATTTGATTTGTATTCATGGGAACATGTGGGGCAGAATTACTTGTGAAAGTTAGCGATATTTCAACTGAAAGCAGAACCAGAAGGTAAGCCAAAAAGCAAGCAGAAAGCAGGGCTAACAAGCAATTTTATATGCAAATCAATCGCAGATTGAATAAAACATCAGAGACAGCGAGAGAGAGAGAGAGAGAGGTAAAGGAAGGCCGAGGGCCCCTTTTAGCCAACTGATGAACCCCAAAACACAAAAAAAAAAGAGGCCAAAGAGGCCAACTCCAAAAACTGTGGAAAGATTCGTTGCGGTCTTTCTGCGAATTTTAATTCTTTTATTTGTGCTTTTTCTGTAATACCCTGAATACTGCTGAATCTTTTAAATTGGAATTTGAATACAAAGGCCAAAAGATAAAGATTGATTGTCTTGTGAGAGAGATGTTTATGAATCATGCAACGAGACAAAAATGAATGCGAAATATTTATGCTAGACTCTTGATATTATTATTAGTTGTAATTCCTATAATTATTATAATTATTTAATATTTTGCTTCTGTTTTCTCTTCCCCTCTCTTCATTCGTTTCAGGTGAGTTAAACGTTCTTTTAGAAAACACTTTTTCGCATGCCCTTTGGGGAGGTTTAGCGTATTCGTGAGTATGCATAATTTGCAGCTTAATTAAGGGAGAACTCTGCACAGACTGGATCTCATTATGGATGGGATAGACTTTGGAGCTGCAGAACTCTCTCATGCATTACAAATAATAGTTGTGCCTTTGGGGAGGCTTCATTTTCCAGTTGACTTCCTCGGATAAATATTTGCATTGAAAATTGCGCTTAATTGTGTGCAGTTTTTGTCCCCCAAAATAGGAATCATTCATGCATCCCAAAGGTGTGGACAACCAATGAACAAACATGAGGGAGTATATACAATGTTGTGGTCCACACTACACTGCAGTGTACAGTGTGTGCCGAAATTATAAGCACACATGCAAATCTATGAAACCTCTACATTTTCCTCTTCTTTTCTGTTCATCAACTTACTAGCAAATACTATGCTGTTCCATACTGTACCCCCACATCCATGTCAATTATTTTTACGTGTGTGTGACGTTTATCTAAAGTGACACCGCGCAGCCATGCAAATTGCACATAAATCGATTGTGTGGGTATCGATAATCGCTATGTGACTCTGTGGCTGTGGCTGTGGCTGTGACTGTACCTGCGGCTCTTTTTCTGCTCTTTACTGTGGCTGTTGATGGCTTGCCACATAGTTTGCATTTATTACAAACGAGTAACATTAAATATTATGGATTTTTTCCACTCGTTTTTTTTTTGCTCACTTGAGAGGCAAATAGTTGTATTTTTGCGTGGGTTTTTCATTTTCTGCTTTCGCGTCGTGTCGAGCACTTAATTGCTTGATCAATGCAGAGTATAGGGGGAGAACAAATGGAACGATTGATTGTCCAAACAATCATAAATAAACTACTCTTTTTAATGGGGGGAAACTAATGACATAGATAATGTATAAATAGTGTGGGGAATGGAAAACCGAATGGAAATATTCTACAGGTGTAGATAAAGTATTCCGATTGTTCTGATGACTGGGGAGATTCAAGTCTGATTAAGATTCTGTTTTCTACTAGTTTTATGCTTCTATCACATTTTCATACCTAAATATTTCGCATTTTCTTCTATTTCAACTCGCAGAGCTCTCCAAAGAACTCTCCGACTAAGGGAGACTTCACCTTTGTCCCAGTTTTTGCTCTGCTGCTGCTGGTGCTGCATTCACTGATTAGAATGGAAACATAATGATTTCGATTCAGAGACATGTCAGATGCGGCGACACTCTGCCGGTTCCTGTCTTCCTTATGGCACTTCACATGTTTCCTTTGGGCTATGCCTCACTCTCACTCCTCTGCCTCTGCTGTTTGCCTTGGAAAATTACACACTCATTTTCAGAGTGTTTACTTTTTGCATACGAAAGAAGGTTGGAAAGGATGGTTGGCGGCGGGGGGAGGTGTCACATGTACATTTTCCCTAGCCTGTATCCTGCTGTATCCCATTTCCTGTTTACCCATCGCTCCGCTACCATTGCACGGAAAAAAGAAAAGAAAGAAAAAATGGAGTAGGTGTTTGCTCTGGGCCATGGATGAGATAATAGAACAAGAACCAGAATCAGAACAAGCATTGTGTGTGTGAGGAGGATGTGTGTTTGTGCCGAGGATAACACGTCGTGACAAGTGAAAGGATGCTCGAGAGCTCTCTTGTGTGTTATCCAACAAATTACAATGGACACGGCAGCGGATACATTTGCTTGGACTTTAAGGATCTGGCGGGTGTTGAAGCTATTGATGGCAGCTGAAGTGTGCTTTGGGGGTAAAGCTGTTAAAGGAATTCCGATTGGGGATAGGATTTATTGAGATTTATTTGACGTTGAAAGCTCTTTAGGTTCAGTTAATCTTGTAGATTCGTAAATGTAGAATTTACCCCAACTAATTTACGTTTTCTAAGGTTTTCTATTATAAGTCTGTTATGTATAATTTCTTTAGGATCTAGAAAGATTTTATAAAATTTCTTTTTTGTGTAAAGATTACGTGGATGTAAAAGATCTTCTTTAATATCTGTTGAAATGATTCAATGAAGCGTATTCTTGGGTTAAGATCTACTCTTACCCTATCCACCTATTTGAATCTTATTTCACTCAACAACGAAATAAAAGGAAACCGCTGATAATGTTTCAATTGTGCCAAATTCGTAGGCTTAGGAACCTCTAATCTTCCATTAGATCGCTCAATCATTGAATTTTCCCTAGTGGCATCATCTTTCAAATGATAGAAATCTATGATGAGAGGCATGCCCCGCAATCCTTGCTGCATGACTGACCCAAATACGAGTACATTGCCGTAAAATGACCTTTAGGTCATTTCCATTGGGCACATTCCTCCACAACATACGAGTACTAGAATCTATAGATAGGTAGGTACATAGATACACACTTGAGAAGAGGGCACAATTCCAAGTGGCATACATTGTATCCCCCGGGGTGAGGAAGGGCCTCTCTGCGTGGCACGCATGCGCACCATAATTTAAACACATGAAGAACGCACTTTGTCTTGCAGTCGAAAGAGTAGGAGGCAGGGCACTCTATAGCGCTTCCTCTGCTGCCTAATTTATACATATATATGTATGTATGTATGTAGTATGAATGTATCTATGAAATCTAGAGTTTTGTAGTTCAAGCACGTACCACGCACAAAACAAAAGAAAACACTCGACACCGATAGAAATTCTTTACAAACAAAAAAAATCCAAATGCCTATGAAAAAGTGTGTTTGCTTTTGGTTCGAAAGTTGCACGAGTATCTGACAGATACTGTGATACATTCTGTGTGTGTGTGTGTGCTACAGTTTAAGTATCATTCCAATTTGTTGACTTTAAAGTTGAACTGCAAAAACATTAGCACGTCGCGACAGCATAAAACTCGTTAAATGCTCCCCAAAGGATCCACCAATGGCGGCAACAGAAACAACCGTAAACCCAAAGCCACTCAGACGCATCATTTGAGACTGGCCTGGCAACAGTGCAGCACACACATACATATGTACACATACAATATGTATAATGTATGTACACATACACTGACAAAATTGGGCGATCCCATATGGGGTATACACTGTGGAAATACAGGAAAATGTATGGAAAAGCGAACAGATGGACTCTTATCCATGTGATCTTATGATGCTGTTAATATTCTTTTAATCAACAATTTTTATAGCACACAAAGAGATCCTTTTGACACATACATATTACATAGATAGTTTTTTTCCACAGGATATGTGCCCCAATTGAGCTTTAATTTTATTTCCAATACAATGCTAAAAAAAATAGCAACAAAAATGTCTTATTAATTTTGTATTTATCTTTCAATTGTTTTATTTAGTTTTTCCCCTCAGTTCCTTTGTTTTTCCTTCAGTGTACGAGTACTTGCCACATCCACACATCAATGTCATGGAATATGCAAATGTTGTTATTGAAAAGCGCTTCCCCAAAATGGCCTCGACATTGCAAGTGGGAGGAGGAGGTCAGCCCCAACCTCAGCCTTTTCCATTACCTCCTTCTTTGACCCGTCACGTGGCCATTTCACTCTCTGTCGCCTACCCTTCTCCTCTCTGCTCTCTCCCTCTCCTCTCTGTCGCCTGACCTCTCATCATCATCAGCAGCAGCAGCAGCCCACTCTTGCGACTCGTTAATCGTCGCAGACAAGTCGTATGTCATCTACGTGAGCGGCAGGACAACGTACCTCCAACCTCCAGTTGTTCTTGTTGTTCTTCCTGTGGATGTGGATGTGTCCTCCAACAATATCACTGCCATGCCAGCAGGCTGATGTTGCAACCACAGAGAGTAGCAGCTGTAGTGGGGGGCATCAGGGCACACTGTCGCTTAACACCCAGACAAATAGACAGACGGGAGGATGGGACAGGTACACGTTCCAGCAGGGGTTCCATCGCCATCTGACTTGCATACGAAAGTAGCTTTCGAAAGGGGTCACCATCTGCCGATATGCATTAGCACTAATATTTGACATTATGGTGATTCAATGTGTCTAAAGAACTCTAAATACATATGTTGCTGGGGGTTTCAATGTTCGACTCTTGAAAAAATAGAAATCAGAACAGCACGGGAAAGGATTCAGTGGGGAGCTTAAAATTGATTGGATTTATATAATATTATTGATATTAATATTATAATTAATATGATTAATATTAATATGATCCACTTAATTCGTGGAACTTTGTAAACTACTGAAACACCCTAATACAAAGAAAAATACTCGTAAGTCTAGGGGGGATTCATGGACTGTATGTGTATCAATATCATCATCCTGAAAAAGACAACGACAAAACGTATTCCCAAAATCCTTTTATCCCCAAAACTTATTTACTTTAAGGTTCGTGTCTCGTCGATGAATAAAATGCAACATGGGGCAGGTGGAAGGGAAGGAGAAAAAGATAAAGAGGTGGGATATGGTGAAGAAAGAGTAAAGAGAATAAAGTAAATACAAAGGAATTGGGGGTGTGAGCAGGGAGTACGGAATATTTGGCAAAGACCAAATGCAACAACTTTTGCCAAGTTTTTTTTTTATATCCTGCCACTGCAGAGACGGCAAGGGAGAGTGAAGAAAGGAAAGAGAGAGAGAGAGAGAGAGAGAGAAAGGCGAGGGAACACTTAAATTAAAATTGTCATGGTTGATTGCATTTCCGTGCTTGTATTTGTATGCTGCATCTGTGTGTCTGTCTGTCTGTCTGGCTGGCTGTCGGTGTCGATGTTCGTATGTCTGGATGCACACAAGAGTCAATTGTTTATCAATTGAGGTACACCCGAGAGAGCGGGAGAGAGGGCAAGAGAAGCCACTACGTATGGTAGAAACAACCACTCTACTCCTCTAGGGATAGGTCTGTGTATTGTGGAATATGTTTGCTGTAGATTACCATCCACACACAAGGCAAGGTCTTGGTCTTGTCGCAACATGTTTCAGCCAGAGGATTGGGATGGGGCGGGGATTGTGTGCTCTTTTTTCTGTACCTGAAATGACCCTTGAGAACCTTTTTTTTCTCTCTGCCTGAAATTTTGCCTTGCATTTCCCCTACCTGATCGATTTATCCAATGCCTGGGACTGTACAGAGCTAAGCTAGAAAAGAAATAGATTAAAAAATCATTAAAATGTTGATAAATTGTGTGCGAGACGGAGATCATCGCCTCAAACAAAAAAGAAAAGGTTAAATCTAAAATCCCAGTAGGTGTTGAACAAATTAAAGGCAATCATTTAGATCAGCGAACAGAGAGATCCTAACTTGAGGGCATGAGTGTCTCTAGCTATGTGGATACCATTGTTTGAACCCCAATACTCCAATCCAAAAATTCCTACAAATCTGAATCAATATTTTCTGCCACCCCAAAGGAAGCCCCAACAATATTTCGCCTTTGTTTTAGTGGCCATTGAACAACTATTGAGTGTGAGCATGTCTTTGGTTTCTGTTTGTTTTTTTGGCATGGAGTTTCCTCCACCAAAAAACAACAAGAAATTCTACTTTATAGAAATTCCAGACTAGAGTTCCCATTGTTTAAAGGCATTGGCATCATCAGGGGTCTGTCTCTGTGGGTATTGGCAATGGCGTCAGAATCGTTTACATATATTATACTGCCCATGTTGATGTTGTGGAGTGACGACTGTGACTGCAGATGGAGCTAGAAATGGGAATGGGATCTGCAGAGCTGAAGAACTGGAGAGCTGCCTTGGTTGATTTGCTTTTAATTTTGCATAAATATTCGAGGGGTGTGGAGGGAATACTGCTGCTGCCTGTCAGTTGCAGTTTCCAGTTGCTGACAGCCAGCGAGAGTCGTCTGCATAGTGGATTACATACAACATACTACTATATCTACATATATGAATAGCAATCTGTATAGATATACAGATACAGATACCCGTACGCTGCAGAACTCTACCCCTGACACTCTTTTTTTTGTTTTGTCTTTCTGCATCGTATTTTGTCTTTAAAAATTCATGAATGCAATACATTTTCTGCATAGTTTGCACTTTAATGCACATACAGACATATAAAATTAAATTCACAGAATTTTCCCCTCTACATCGCTTAATGGAGTGATCTTTGCTGTCGCTGGGGTCTCATGTTTGTCACTTTAAACGTTTAATAAGCGAACCTCTTGATTGAATTAATACGCTCTCCATTTTTGCCCCATTGCTCCATTGCACATGATCCCCCATAGATCGGAGACGGCGACAAAGCTAGGACAGCGAGAGGAGAGGCAGAGTTAATTGAATTGAAGTTGAAAGATGTCTGCTCCTCCTCAGGCTGTGAACTTTTCAACTTGTTTTCTTCTGCGTTTGAAGTGTCTGGAAAAACTGCGGAATAGATGCAGAAATCTGTGTACCATAAATTAAGATTTGGCATCGATTGAGGAAAGTGTTAGATGGATTCGCTTTTTGACTTTTCTCCATAATCGAATTGAACTGAAGTGGAGAGAACTGCAGGAGAGTTTTATTGTGATTCAGATTCAGGAAATAGAGCATTATTTTCTTTACTTTTGAAACCATGGGGTGAACCAAAGAGATTATTAGTTCTTAGAGTTTTAGTAAAATTAATTTTTAGTAGACAAATTTTACCGTTCTTTTTGAAATTATTAATTCTATTTGAAATTTATATTATTTAGAATTATATTTAAGTATAATCAATTTACGATATTTTTTATATTTAGAAGATTGAGCTGTTTGAAGTTTTTAACATTCCTAATTTATTTATCCCAAGACTCTTTGTCTCCTATTCCTTGCTTCATACCTTTAAGTTAAATATTTGCGAAGCTTTTCGCTTATTTCCCTTTCGATTTTCAATTTATGATGAAATTCCTGCCATTATTTGATCTTTTGCCAGCAGGGTAGCTCGCTCCTTTTTTTGATCCTCCTCAAAACACGTCAGAGTCCATCAAACCGGATCATTTTTCTTGCATACGAGTATAATCATTCTTGATTGCGCCGCTCCTCTGTTTCTATTACACCAATGCGTTCCACACACACACACACACACACACACTCACAAAGAGAGACACCAACACATTCCACTGACCCGCAGCTCATACAAAAAAAAGAAAGAAAAGAAAAGAAAACAAAAGACCCATATCTGGAAATCTCTTTCATGCACAACTTTTATCAAATATTTTCTATTTGCCAGAGGTTTCTTTCACATTTTTGTTTACATTTTCGTTTTCGCTGCCGCCTTTCCGGCCGCCTCTATGACAGTGTGTGTGTGTGTGTGCCTTGTGGATTGTGGAACGTAACCAGCACACACCAGCATGCAGATACGTTTCTCTCTTTGTGTGTGTGTGTGTTTGGATCGCATTGAGTGTGGAACTGGCATCCACATGGTCGCGTGGAGTGTAGGTAAAAACAGTTTCCAATCAAGTTTCAACCGTGGCCGCGAGCGGACAACTGCGACGGCGCGACGTATCTGATAGATACGTGTATCCACGGTGTGCCTCTCCCTCTCTCCTTCTCCTTCTCGTTGTGTTTGTGTTTGTTCATTTTAAGAAGGCAAAATGTTAATAAGTTTCCAAGACCAGCAGCTGTTGGAAAGAAGCAAGTGACATTCCAAAAACCAAAAGATAAAGATACTCGATATCTAAAAGATACAGTGTAAAGAAAAACGAAAATCTAGACTAGCAACAAGGGAATGGCAGTGGCTTTTAGGGAACCGGGAAGCAGAAACGGACTGCAGCGTGCAATGGAAAATGCGCTCAGCGAAGCGCAGCTGTGAGGCGCGAAACAAAAAACATTTCACTTTCGGTGCATCCAACAGATACAACGCGAAGCGAAGGCAAAGGCATAGGCACAGGCACAGACAATTGTTGTTGTTATTTTTGTTGTGGCGCTCCAAATTTGCAACGCAAACCCAAATGCAGATCCCAGTTGCAGCTAACCCCCTCCCACCCAGCTGGTCATTGGCTTTTGCCACTTGGTGGCAGGCCGACCAAGCAGACACGTACAAAAAAAAAACCTTTTGTCGATGCAAATGTTTCTATAAAGAAATGCCATTGTCTGGGGCCTGCCACTCTCAATGATCCGATGAGATACATTTTCTATCTATCTATCTACATATATATTTTAGTTTCATGCTAATTTGTGCCAACTCAACACCTATCTATCTATATACAAGTTTGTACTCGCAAGAGAGTGCAAAGTATCTGTGTATCTGAGCTACGCGATGACGCCTCGCTAAGATATTTTGTGTCGCCTGTCACTTTGAATATGCAAATTATCTGAGAATAAATTCCAAAGTATAAGAATCCAAAACGCAAAACGAAAACGAAACCAAAAACTTCAGGCTAAAGTCGAGAATAAATAACAAGTTAAATAAATATAATATTTATGGAATTTTTCTGTAATGAAATTCATAACTACAAAAAATCAAAGAAAAAAAAGAAACTCTACATTAAGTGAAGTAAAATTGCAGTTTTTATGCAAATTCTTAAACTTATAAAAGGTTAACCACATCGAAATTAAAATTCTAACCAAAGTAAAATTCATGCAAATAGTTGTGTATATTTATAAATTATTATCTCAGTGTCAGTGCAATCAATCTATGGGATTTTCTTTATATATAATTTGTGTGCAAACAATACGAATATATGTATGTACAAACACCACATTATTCATGTGCTCTCGCTGGTGTTAACAACAATTGAAAGTGACATCAGACTTTCGCCCGCCGGCTTCCCCTCACAGAAACTTTATTATCGCAAGAAAACAAAAAAATACTTTGAATATTTATTCATATTTCTCTTTGCCTTTGCCCCCTCCCCGTACATATGTTTTATATTTTGTGTGGCTTGTTGTGCTTCCAGTTTCGCTGCAAAAAGTCAACAAATGAAACACAAATAAGATTACACTCTCTATAAATACGAGCATGCCATTACGAGCGATGCCAATTAAGTGCTCAAATTAAGTTACTTTGATTCGTTCAAAGTTCCATTCATTTATTGTGTGTGCGTGTGTGTGTGTGTGGAGAAACACTTTTCATTTTCGTTAACAAAATGAAGTTTCCGGATTATGTTCCAAACAACATGTTGGTGGTAAGCATACAAAAGCAGCAGCATAACAACTTATTTTTCCTTATAATTAAACGCCATTAAATGCCAAGAGTGTGTGTCCAAAATGAATAATAAATCTTAGGGCCTGCGACTCAAACTATGACGATGAGTCGAGCAGCAAAACCATGTAGATAGAGCATCTGATAAATGCTTTAAATGCGGTGCTTGAAGGTTGCCTTACACATGTCTATGCCTCTGGAATGCTAGGGAGGGAGTCAAGGTTAGCTATGGGCATGGGAGTGTGGTTTAACATGAGATAATACACAGGAAACTTCTTTAACCAAAGTTCGCTTTTTCGAAGTTCTCTTAGGCTTTAAGCTTAAGTCACAGACACAGAAGTATCGCTTAATGTATCTCTAAGCTATAAATACAAATATTTACGGATCTTCACAGTTGCAGGTGCATATAAAGAAGTATTTCTCTGTAAGGCTCCCATATTCTCAATGGGTTTACTTCGATCAAACTTTGATTCAAGTCTTACATAAAACTTCTCTTTTAAAAGCTACCCATTCTAAGGTTCTAAAGATCTTTCTTTCATACATTTTTGATAGTTTAATTTAGTTTTGTACCGTAACGACCTTTCCCTAGGCTTGGTTTTACAGGAAACTCCTTCTCCCCACAAAAGAAGCTCTCTCTCTGTCTCTATCCGTGCACAGCGTATGACAAGATTAATTATGAATATGTCTACTCATATGGAAGCCGCCCGGGAACTCCACAAAGAAAGTCTTTGCCTGTGTGTACATCCCATTAAATTTCCAACTAATTTCACTTGCAATTAAGTTAATTATAATTTTACCGCCGCCGCCCCCACAAAAAAAATGCACACAAAAAAAACTCGGTCAAAAAATCGTTCATAAATCTTCTTTTTCATGTTGGTTTTTGTATGTTTGATGTTCTCAACGAAGCATAACCAAAAATAAAAGAAATGCTCGTACGAGTTCTCCACGGAACAGATGTAGAGTCAGTCGTCTGATGCAAATTCATGGATGCATGCCATCCCAATGCTACACCTGCAACAGATGGGGGCAGCGAGTCTCTTTCGAGACTGCAACTAAAGTGTATATGTATATCTTGTTGTTATAAATATTTATAAACCCCGCTCCAACTGGCGGAGCCCACGCGACCAACACAGCTTTTTGTTAGTTAATTTCGTTTATTTCGTTTATTGTTTATTATTTTTGTTTTTAGTAGTTTTTGTGTTGCGCGTCTGGCGTCTGGCGGCGGCCCACACGTGAAATGCTACGCTTCTTAACCAAAAAAATTTTGAAATTGGATGCGTCTGTTATTATTATTATTTTTTAGGCGCCCACCTGGGACTCAGGCATTTCGCTTTATTTTTTGGTGGATTTTTTTGTTTAGGGGATTGGCTGTCTGAATGACAGATTCGAAATTGATTGCACAAGGTAGGCATGAGAAGTGGTAGTGGCACGGATTCAAGTGAATCACGTTGAATGCATGCTACATGCGGCACCATCAGCAGAAGGAGGATTATTTGGAAACAACTCTCGAATTGGGATTTGTATTTAATTGATTTATTTTCTCGTTTTATATTGGATTTGTGTAATGATTGAGAGATCTCTCAATTGAATTTAATAGGCGGGGGGTTGCGTATATTTCTGTATGGTTTCCGCCCTGCCTCATGTCACCTGCTGTGAGGGTAAATGATGTTGAACCCCAAATGATGCTGTGAGTTTCAGGTGGGGTGCGCACATGTGGCATAGAAATGCTGAAATTGTTGAATGTGGAACGAGTAAATGAATTCCATTCAAACAAGTGTGTTGAAAGGCAGACTGTAAGCAATTTAATTACTACGTTAATCAACACTGAATAGAGTGTTTGATCAAGCAGTTTAACAGATTTAGGGAAAAATTGAAGTAGGAAGTTCTCTTGCAGTTTAAAGGGATTTTTCAAAGAATAAGGTATAGGAGTAGTTTGGATTTACAACCATGCAAACTAAGAAAATTTAATTAAAATACTCAGCAGATTAGATAAGATACGATACGATCCCCCAAGCTACCCATAGCTTAGCTTTTTAATTATGATTTAAAGATAAAGAATACAAATTTAATCAATTTCAACCAAAGTTCTTACCATTTGAGTATGAATGATTCGTTGAATTTACATTTCCAAACATCATTTACGTTTATTCCACATGAATACTCTTTTATTCAATCAATCTGCATATCAGTTCTTTTATTTCCATTCATAATTCTCGCATTCATTCACAAAAAATAAACACACACAATCACTAAACACTCTGGTGTTTGAATTTAGCTTTGCATTCATAGAATTTTCAAATAAAAATCCATACCATAAACAAATCATTGGAATCTTTATTTACGAGTAGTTTAACGCTTTGTTCAATGCAGAGGAACACACAGAAAAATGGAAAAAAATATACAAAAAATTCCACAGAAAGTCACAGCGAATGCACACACAGAAAACAAACAGCGCAGCGCTACTACATCCACTTTTATCTACTTTTATTTATATTTTTATGGGTATTATCTACCCCTTTTACGCTCATTCCTTCTGCTGCTACTGCTGCTGGTGGATGGAACCTTTGGGGCATAAAATTGTATTTCTGTTCGAGTGAGTGGACAGGGGGCGGGGGCCTTTTAGGATGGGCAACAACAGGTCGTTGAAAAACGGAAGTCACATGTGCATTTCCGCTTGGATACGAGCATGTGTACGGGAGTATCCATCATTCCTTAACAAATTCCAATTAAAATATATTGAAATAAATTGGGGAAACCTTTTCACTGATTTCTTTTGCATTTATTTGTACTCTTTTGATTAATATTTTTGTATTTTATTTTTCTTGTTTGTTTTCCAGGGCGATCGCACCACATGGGAATATCACACTGTTTCGGTGACCCGAGTCCCTGGCTATGGCTTTGGCATTGCCGTTTCCGGTGGACGTGATAATCCCCATTTTGCCAACGGTGATCCCTCGATAGCTGTGAGCGATGTGCTCAAAGGTGGCCCCGCCGAGGATCGTTTGCAGTAAGTACTCCCCACCCACAGATCCAGTGACTAGACACAACTGACCCTCGCTTTGGGTCTCTCTTGTTGGAATGCAGCAGGAAACTAATTGTTTGCTCTGACATGAGTCTTGAATGTGCCCCGCATGTGCTGCAGGTTGATCAACAAATAAACTGCAGACTAAGCATTTCCTATGGCCACAAGTGACCCCCTCATTCTCTCTCTCTACTTAATGAGCATTACAAAATTCTGGACACGCTCTCTTGACTCAATTGACAAACCATCACAGCTCTGACATCGTTAATCTTCAGCTTAGAACCGAACCTCTTGCCACTCCCTCAACTCACGTAGCCAGAGGGCCCCACCAAAAAAATATATATACCTAATATATAATTAAACCAACGCCTCGACTGCTCGACTGCTCGACAGCTGCTCTGTGCTTTAGGTCTCTGTTTGTCCCCAAATTCTCGGGCCTCTCCGGTCTCCTCTGTAGTTGTTTCTCTTGTTGATAATAAAAATTCCAAAGCGTTTTTCAATAGACGCGACAACATGCCACAGACCTGATCCGACACCGGGCTGGCCCTTCTACTTCGCTTCGTGATTAAAAACTTGTCATAATCTTTTTTCCAAAGAAACTATTTACACCGACAGACAGACAGACGGACAGACAGACAGTTGGAGAACAATTTCTGGCTTACCTGCTGCAAAACATTTTCAAAAGGAAAAACCCGCTTGCTGTTGGCTGCTGACTGCTGGCCTGGAAAAATATTTGTTAAATTAGGCCCAGACCAGATCAGACCTTGCCGGAAAGCATGTGATTGTGGTGGTGGTGGTGGGGTTCATTACGCCCCATGTTTCACTGTTAGCTGTGTTTTCCCAAGACGAAGATGCAGACTCAGACTTAGACTCAGTCGAAGACCATTCCGAGCCACATTTGCCGCATTTTTGCACAGCTTAATTGTTAAGCCGCTCAGAGCTCAGAGCGAGTCAGAGCCAGACTCAATGGTTCCAAACCGAAAGTAAAACGCGGCACATATTTGCTTCACTCCACTGGTTTAGTGCCACTCTTCTTTCTGCACTTGTGGACAACTTAATTATGGTTATATTTCGCCTCGAGACATGCAATTTAATGATGGAAATTATTAACCACTTTGTCTGGCAAAAGCAAAGCAAAGCAAACCCACAGAGAGAGAACACTTTTCTTTTAGATCTATCTGTAACTGGTATCTGGTATCTGGCATCTGTATCTATAACATTTTTGTCATTAATTCGTCATGTGCTATTTGTGATATTACTTTTTCTTGTGTGCCGTTCCAAGAACGGTAATTGTTCAGGGTATCTACCATAGAAAACCATTCGGAAGCCGCTTAGCCAGGCAGACATTTGATTCTCTCTCTCTATCTCGCTCTTTCTCTGTATTTATTACTTGCACTTCTATTTCTACTTCCACTTGTAGTCTAGTCATCTTTCTTGAATAGTCGCAGCTAATTGTCTGTGTCTGTTTATTAGCGTATGACTTCAATCCATGTCTAACCTGAATTTCTCCCGTCTCGAGTTCTGATCTCTACCTGTTGCTACGCGTAGATTGCTTTGCCGATTCAATGATCCACAACATGCTGTGGCTACCGTACTGCAGCTGCACTGAGAAAAGTAATCTTAAATCGTCTGATGTTTAATTCCCTTTCAAGAACGTAGACCCTAATCTTTAAACTGGCAACCAAAACATGTTCACAGATACACAGAATATTCTGTTCTATTCGCTCAGTGTATCTTTGTTGTTGTTTAATTATGGCTGCATGTCTAATGACAGTGTAAAATGGACAAGGTCGTTGCTGCTTAATGACCTGCATATGGTCGCTATGGTATGTGGTTGTATGGACCAGGTTGGTGGACAGAAACCTGTCTGTCTCTCTCTCTCGCTCTCTCTGTATTCTCGGTCACGATTTGGCCATTAGAGCGAAGTTTTACGAGGACCATAAGATCGCTGTACCCAGCAATTACTATGCCCAGTGCTGTGACAATACAATCTAAATACTAACGAACCTCCCTTTCCCCTTTTCAGAGTCAACGATCGCATCATTTCGGTGAATGGCGTCTCCCTGGAGAATGTGGAGTATGCCACAGCGGTGCAGGTGCTTCGCGACAGCGGCAACACAGTGACGCTGGTGGTGAAGAGGCGCGTGCCCCTGAACACAATCAACACGGGACTGCCCGGTGGCGTGCAGCACCAGCACTCGCACAGCCTCAGCTCCGTGGGACAATTGGTGGCCAATGGCAATGGCGGCGGCGTAGTCCTGCCCGGCGTTGGTCAGCCGAGCGGCGCTGTAATGTCCAGCCTGAGTCAGCCCAACTCCCTGAACTCGTCGCTCGTGCAGAATGCCAGCGGGGGGCAGCCGATCAAGGTCACCCTCACGAAGGGCAACAAGAAGGACGACTATGGAGTGGTGCTGGGCTGTCGGCTGTTCGTCAAGGAGATCTCCTCGAAGGCACGGGAACAGTTGAACGCCAATGGCTATAGCCTGCAGGAGGGCGACATCATCACGCGCATCCACAACACCAACTGCGGGGACACGATGAGCCTCAAGGAGGCGAAAAAGATCATCGACGGCTGCAAGGAGCGCCTCAATCTCGTGGTGCTGCGCGACATCACCAACCAGGCGGCCGTCAGCCAAATTAATCTGAACAATTCGGGCCACCACCAGCAGAGCAGCAGCAGCAACATCTATGCGAGCCATCAGGCTCAGGTCTCTGGGTGCAGCAACAACCTGGAGGATGCCTATCTGCCGGGCGGGGCCAGCTACTCGTCCCAGAATCTCTATGTGCAGCCCCCGACACGCACCTCGAACGGGCCCAGCCTTAATGGCAACGGCGTCCTCAACGAGGAGAAGAGCAATCTCACGCCGCGTGGCCGCTCGCGAGGACCGCTCATGGATGGGGTGTCGCTGCAGCAGCTGGACAGACCCGTCAGCCCCACCAATGGGGGCAGGGGCAGGAGTGGCGTGGAGGAGCCGCCACGTCCGCCGCCACCACGCGGCACCAGTGGCGGGGCAGCCCAAGAGGACTTTTACAGCTCTCGGAGACAGCTCTACGAGGAGCGGCAGAGCGCCGAGCCGCGCTTCATCTCATTCCAGAAGGAGGGCAGTGTGGGCATACGTCTCACCGGCGGCAATGAGGCGGGCATCTTTGTGACAGCTGTCCAGCCGGGATCACCGGCATCGCTGCAGGGTCTGATGCCCGGCGACAAGATTCTCAAGGTGAACGACATGGACATGAATGGGGTTACGCGCGAGGAGGCCGTGCTGTTCCTGCTCAGTCTGCAGGATCGCATCGATCTGATTGTGCAGTACTGCAAGGAGGAGTACGACGAGGTGGTCACCAATCAGCGCGGCGACTCGTTCCACATCAAGACCCACTTCCACTGCGATAATCCTTCCAAAGGCGAGATGGCTTTCAAAGCGGGCGACGTATTCCGGGTGATTGACACGCTCCACAACGGCGTGGTTGGCTCCTGGCAGGTCCTGAAGATTGGCAGGGGCCACCAGGAGATGCAGCGCGGTGTGATACCCAATAAATCGAGGGCCGAAGAGCTGGCCACGGCTCAGTTTAATGCCACCAAAAAGGAGATGAATGCAAACGAATCACGTGGCAATTTCTTCCGACGACGACGGTAAAGTTGACCTTAAATATCCGCCGAAAATTCTTTTCTAATATTTATATTTTCCTTCCTGTAGATCCACTCATCGCCGCTCGAAGAGTCTTTCACGCGAGAACTGGGACGATGTGGTATTCTCCGACAGCATCTCCAAGTTTCCCGCCTACGAACGTGTGGTGCTCCGTCATCCTGGATTTGTGCGCCCCGTCGTACTCTTTGGCCCCGTCTCAGATTTGGCCCGGGAGCGTCTGGCCAAGGATTTCCCCGACAAGTTCTCCACACCGCTGCAGGACGACGACAAGTCCGCCACCAGTGGCAAGTGCCGCATTGTGCGGCTCTCGAATATACGCGATGTCATGGACCGGGGCAAGCATGCCCTGCTGGACATCACACCGAATGCCGTCGATCGTCTCAATTATGCACAATTCTATCCCGTGGTCATATTCCTGAAGACCGACAGCAAGCATGTCATCAAGCAGCTGCGCCACGGCCTGCCCAAGGCCGCTCACAAGAGCTCCAAGAAGCTGCTGGAGCAATGCCAAAAGCTGGAGCGCGTCTGGTCGCACATCTTCAGCACTCAGATTGTGTTGAACGATGAGGAGGCGTGGTATCGCAAGCTACGCGATTCGATCGATCTGCAGCAAAGCGGCGCCGTCTGGATGTCCGAGTCTAAGGTGAGTCTTCGCAGCCACCCAGCAGCACATTATACTCCTAGTTCTAGTTCTAGCTGTAGTTCCATTCTAATAGTTGTTGTCTTCGTGTTGTCTAGTACGCCGTAGTTTAAGTCTGATCTGTCGCTATTGTGACTCGATTGATAACATCATTAGCTTCTACTTTAACAATGTCATAACTGTCCAACAGGTGATGGGAAGCGAGAGTTTTGAGGATAGGTGGAATAGAAGATAGGAAGAAAGTTAGGAGCTATATCAACTGGTGCCTTAAGCTCAACCATGGAGTAATATGAGTATATATTGAGTATGGAAACAACAGCAAGAAAAACCTCTGGGCGAGCTTCGAATTAGGCAACAATGTGGCTCGATTCTCTGGCATAGATGATGAACCAATTCGAACTGGTTTTGGAAGTTAATTCAACTCCCGATTAAAGGACACTTTGAAAAGATTTGTAGCTCAGATGTAGCTTAATATTAAGATACCTTTTAAAAGATATTTTTAGCCATGGGTTTCGAAACCTACCTTAATATTCTTAGCAGATCTCGAAACCTTTCCATTGAAGTACTTTAACCCAAAAGAATGTTATCCTATAAGTAGAAATCAAACAAAGCACGATTAGAATATATAAATTAGAGCAAAGTTTATAGCAAAATCTTAAATTAATCTACCAACCTAGAATAACTCTTTCCCGCCCCGCCCCCCCCCCCCCAGACACTCCTTTAACTTTTATAATTAATGATTTATTGTAGTAATTCTTGAACTAATTTTACAAAAACAAAACTCTACTATAACTCTATAATTTTCTACAACTGGTTATGGTCAATATTCTAATTTATACTTTTTCAAATGTTTTCTTATCCGTTCTTTAAAACTACACCCATACACACACACACACACACACACACACACACCACACTCCACACCCACTCATACATATACATCGTGCCCGTGATCGTTCTGACCATCCATTATTCCGGCATAACAGTTCCCCGATTCCCCAACCGAAATGTTGTTCCCTCCCTATATTGCCCAGCCTTGCAAATTTGCCTGCTGCCGCACCTCCACATCGATATCATCGACCTCTGTGCCGCGCTATAGCCAGAATACGATGCGTCGTAGTTCTCCCAGCAGTTTCCCCCATAGCCAGAGACAGAGCCAGAGCCAGTGTCAGACCCCTCCTCCGCCACGGCCTCCGCCTGTGGGATTTGAACCCACGAGGCTGTACCAGGGACAGCATAGCCAGAGTCTGGCAGAGAAGCCTCTCAATCGCAAGTCCTACACCATGGTGCCCATCATCAAGCCAGCCTCCTCGATGCCCAGTGGCCTGGCTGCCGCCCACCCTGCAGCTGCCATCATCAGTGGCGGCTCACTGATGCAGGTGGAGGGTAACACCATAGACGGGGACATTGCCGGCTCTCAGTATCACAGCTCACAGCCGAATCTTCTGAGCAATAGCTTTGCCACACCGCAGCATGACTACCATCGCTCCAGTTCGAATATGAATCTGCATATGAATGGGAATGGGAGTGGCGGTAGCATGGCTCAATCGATGGGCTATGCTCCGACCAAGATTCCAGCTCCAGCTGCAGCTCCGGCACCGACTCCAGTCAGCCGCTATGGCCTGCGACCCGGTGCGGTCATTGAGCGCCGCACCACGCCCTACTACTACCACGAGCTGCTCCAGAAGAATGTCTTCGATTCGAGTCTGAATCTGCTGGAGAAGAATAAGAACAGCAACCTCAAGCTGGAGCAGCAACCATCGTCTGTCCTGGACAGCAATGTGGTGGTGGGCAAGAGGGCGCCCATGGCCAAGCCACAGCAGCGACTGTTAAGCGGAAATCCACGGAGCGGGTATGGTGGCGGCGGCTGTTATCCGACATCCTCCAGTTCAGTCAGCAATCTCCTGGGCAATGGCAATGGAAATGGGAATGACGAGGGCGGCAGCGATGGCACTTTGGTCGATGATGATGATGATGATGGGGGATGCAAGGATGCTAGAAACTTTAGCTTGGCCTTCAATAACCTCACCAATCAGATTGCCAGTTTGAATAATTCTAGTAGTACAAGCAGCAACCATAACAACAACCAGAACAACAACAACAACAACAGCAGCAACAGCAATAATATTAATAACTATAATAATAATAATAATAATGCTCATAATAATGCTGATTCCAACAACAATGTTGGCCAAAGTAACGAATGCATTGCATGAGAATCGGTGTTAATTTAGTTGAAAAGTTTGGAGGAAATTCTTCTCCCCCGAATAAATGCCTTAAATCATTCTCGTTGCGGCACAACTGGCTTTTCAACTGAATGTAGAATCTCTTTCTGTCTATCCTCGTACTCTCTTTGTAATTATTGCATGTAGCTGTTAATACTAAATTATTCATAAGGTATGCCCCCAAAACACTCACTTCCATGATCTGTGTGTAACCACAACTCGCTACTCCTTTTATGTATGTATGTACATATAATATTTGTGTGACTAAATGCATGTAGAGAGAGATCATGAATATCATGTAACCTGAGACGAAAACGGAAATTGTCATTCTTTGTGAGGAAAAACTAGTTGGAAAACGAACTTTCAAAGGGAGTCTCGCTGGCCCTCTTACTCGTTTTTTTATGCAACGAGATACATATATCTAAATACTACTCGTTTGGACTCTTCAACGACTCTTGCTGTATTTATTACTAGTTCGTTTTCTGCAGCGAGATCTATATAATTTTAAATACTATACTCGTTATTCCTCATTGCATGTTCCACTCGTTTCTCACCCAATGAATGACAATTTTCCAACTCAACCACCCAAAACTCTCCATCAATATCCACATAATTATTCTCCCAAATTAAAAATTTGACATATTTTAGCTTAAGTCGACATATTTATCCAAAAATGTCCATTTACGCATTTTTGCACTATATTTTTTTTCCGATAAAGTTGCTAACTAAATGTTTTTCGTTTTCATTTGTTTCTTTTATTTACATACCAAAAAAAAACTACAAAAATACCAAAACAAAAAAAATATACTACATCATCATGGTCATTTCCCGCTTAATCATCCCGTAAAACTCGATGCATATATTAAAACCACACGAAAAATAATCAAAAATGTCCTCGTCCAAACCAACTAAAATCGAAATCAAAACCAAAAAAATATACCAAAAAAAAAAAAATACTATATACCAAAAATATCTTGTGTTCGTCCACACACACACACACACACATATACAAACAAACCAAATGCTTGGCAATCGAACGCAATCGTCTCTCAATCAATCGAATCAATCAATCGCATAATCTGTTATGTTTCATCAACGTTTCTTGTTGCTGTTATTGCGTTTTATCAATTACCAAAATACCAAATGTTTTGGTTGCTCTCTCAACGCGCTAAATTTTTAAAATTAAAACCTCAATTTTTTTATTGCTAAAATTTAATATAACTTTCTGCCAAAATTTGCGCCTAAACCAAACGAACCACAAAAAAAAACAAAAACAAAAAAAAAATCATAAATCGAAACGAACAAAACCCCAGCCCGTAGAATCCCTCTCCGATGATTTCCTATTCCCCATGACCACATCCCGTCTATCGTATGCATCAAGTCCCGAATCCGATTTGGAACTGAGTCCGGGCCCATCCGCATCATTGTCGCTTGGCAATTTGCCGCAATTGGTGAAAGCGAGCTCAGATCCATCGATTGCCACTAATCAGGATAACTTGGATAGGGATAGAGACATAATTGGTGAAGGACTACCACCTCCATATACGGTAAGAGGCCACAAAAGCAAGCAGTAAAAAAAAAAAAACAATTAAAACAAATCAGTTCGAGCATGCGCTTCCACTAAAACAAAAGATTCCAGATAAAACCAAACAACATCTCGAGTTTTTCAAGCGCCCAATCTCTAATACCATCAACGATCAGTAGTGTCTCCAGTATCTAATCTATTTCGCTACCCTTCAATCTTCAATCCACACGCAATGCACTGGTGATTGCACCTCTCTCCGAAACACAGGTACCCTACGATCATGGCGTTCCAGGGAATCCTGCTAATCGCCGCCAAACGGTGGATGCCAGCAAGTACGCGATCTATGGCACCAGTGTGCCCCAGCAGCAACAGCAGCCAGGCGGAGATCCTGCCACAGCCAGACCACAATCTCTGTACGGCATTAATGCACCCGATCTGCCGCCACGCATCGATCGTCAGTCCAAGCCGGGAGATCTTCCGCTCAACACTTCGGGCTCCTCGTCGCGCAATGGCAGTTCGGGCGGCACTCTGGGTCGCTCCGCACAGGAGCGTCTGTTCGGCAAGCCAGTGGTGCAGGATGATGTCCAGGCGGAGTACATAACCCGCAATGCACTGGTTGGGTCCGGATCCACTGCCGATACCATTGAACGCCAGCAGCAGCAGCACCAGGCCTCTTTGGAGCGCCAGGCACGCATGAATGCGGCCATGGGCAGTCCCGCCCAGCTAAAGGCAAACGGAGGCGGTGCCTCCACCTATGACAGTGTGTCCAGCTACGATTCGTACAACAATACGCAGATGGCCATGCAGAACCTGGGCCGATTGGGTCCCAATGCGCCCGATGATCTCAAATCAGTGCCAAATGCAAGGTAAGCCCTCGAAATAATAACTAAATATTTAATTATAATCATTAATTTGTATATATTTATTCCCAGTGGTCGTCCCTTGCCGCCTGTTGGCCAATCGCATGACTATGGCCGCACACCGCACGATCATCGCAGCTTTGGAGGTGCCAACGATCTGAATCGCCAGAGCAGTCCAGGCAGACCTCACTATCATGAAATGAATGCGTCCCGTAATATTGGCAAGTCCAGCAATTCCTTAAATCGTTTGGCAACTCTGTTCTAACTGAAGGTCTTGTTTGATTTTTTTCCTATAGATCCACGCAATGGCACACCGCAGCGACCCTCGAATTTGGGTCTGGAGAGCAGTCCACGCAAGCCTTTGGTGGAGACCAAAACGGATTACGGCAAATACAGGTAATGTTTGGGGGACTATCCTGGGATATTCAACCGCTCTTGGGTGGGATCTCTGTGTATATAGCCCGTGAAACGGTTGTAATATAAAGAAAATCTTTACTCTCTTCTTTCTCCTGCTCCGTTGGTGTTTCGTTTCGTTTCGTTTCACTTTCGCATGCATTTCTCGATTGCGTTTGTATCTTCTTCTCTCTTATAAATATTTAATATGTGTACTGTCTGTCCCATTAGACGCTATCATTTACATGTGCCCCATTTGCACCATTTGCATTTAATGCACTCGCTCTCACCCTCCTCCACGTCCAAGCTCTCGCCCCTGGCACTGCCACAGCATCTGCCTTTACCCTGTTCCCTTCAGCTGAATCAGCAGCAAATCAGCAGCCATCGTTTGCGTCTGTCCTCTGGCGGAGGCTACGATCGGCGACCCATAGCTGCGCCACGTCTGCATGCTGCAATGATGCCACCACCAGCGCTGATGTCCAGTGTATCTGCCTACGATACGCTCGTCTGAAAAAGCAATAAAGAAAATGCACCTAAAGAAACTAAAATCCATTTTAAAATTATATATTTATGTTACTTTTTTGCGAATTTATACCTTTTGAATGAACCTTTCTGCCTCTTTTCTTATGTATATAAAACCCTGAACCCTGAACCCTGAAAGTGCAATAAATAATATATATATAATCCAAACACAAGACCTAGATATATCTATCCAAGAGTTTTCTATGCCATATAGACCCCTCTGCATCGTACATTCGAAACATATTGTAATACACACATGTCCTTATAATTATGTGAAATTCTTTTTCTCTTTCTTGCTTATGTTTTGTGCTCGCCTCGACACACATCATCAAAATGTTTTTGTCCCCCTCACCACCCACCCATCACACACAACCTCAACCTCAACCACACAACAACCTCCACAACACCATCCGAACAACCAATTCAGTCGGAACAATTCCGTCTCTCAAGCGGACTACAGCAAACTGCCGAAGAATGTGCCGCCACCGCAGCATGGCGGAGTGGTGGTGCCACCACCACCGACTGTCAGCAATGGCCAGACACCGGGAGGACAGATAAATGGTAGCGGGACGCCGAGCAGCAATGGCAGTGGTCCCTTTAAGCCAGTGCCGCCACCAAAGCCGAAGAACTATCGTCCGCCGCTGCAGAGCGGCGGCAGCAGTGGCAGCGGTGGCACCACACCCTGGGAGAACGGCGTAAGTAGAAGAGACGGGAGAGAGGCCTCCTTTGATTTTATGGCTAACGTTTTGTTTGCATTCCAGGACTCTGGTTCGCCACGTTCCCCCAATGGCTTCTACTATCCGCCAACACCATCGCACCATCATTATGGACAGCAGGCGACACCGGGCTCGCCCAGCAATGGACACATGCAGCAGCAGCAGCAACAGCAGCAGCAGGCACAGCAGCAGCCCACCTATGGCAGCAATGGCAACTACGGACAGGCACCGCCACCGCAGCCGTATCCGCCGGCCAATGGCTACAATGGGAACAGTCATCATTACAATGGAGGCAGCGGAACGGGCCCGTACATAGCACCACATCGTGGCATGCCACCGCCCATAGGTAGAGGCTGCTTCAACTATATTTTCTATATATATATATTTAATTTGATTTATTTAATCTATAGGAAACCTGCCACCGCACACACCCGAACGACATGCCCTGGATCTGGCCGGAAGTCGGGAGCAGCGTGGCTCCGCCTTTGAGCTGTATCGTAAACCGCAAATCGGCGCCACCGCAGGGCACCATCACAATATGAGGTGAGTGGTTAGAGATAATCAACTAGTCAGTGCCCCACCCCCCCTACCGCTGATATACCCAAACCACCCACCCACCCACCACCCCACTCAAACAAACAAACAAACATTCTTGGAGGAGATCCAACCACACACACACACACAAAAAAAAAACATACAGAAAAAAATCCCTCTCTCTCTTTTTTGAAATCCTGCTTCAATTTTCAACATTTGTGTTAACGAAAAATGTTTTATATTTTTGTTATATGCCATTTTTGTAATTTACAACAAACAGTCAATCAGTCAATCAATCTGTCGAGTCAGCCAATCAGTCGAATCAATCAATCAATCAATCATTCTGCCAATATATTTCACATTTCATGCGGTTGCTGGTCATTCACATTCACGATATTCGATGCAAAAAAAAAAAACAAACAAAAAATTTCACACCAAAAAACGCACAACAATCGCATATATTACATCGTACAAAAATCCAAAAATAATTATTGTATTTTGCAATAACCAAAATTATTAACCAAAACAACCACAAAAAGCTTAACAAAATTTCCAAAAAAAAAAAAAACAGAAAAATAAAAAAAAAGTTGACAGCGCTTCACGCCACAAAAAAAAGATACAATTAAAAAACAAAATCAAACGAAAATAAAACATTTTTCGGGTTAACTTCTTACAGATATTCGTATCCAAAATATTTCTCTATGCTCTCAAAACTTGATCTTGAATTTATCTATTATACATTTTATGGATCATGCTTTTTAGCTGATGATTTCTCTCTCTTTCAATATGCATAGTACTCGTATGTCTGTCTACCCTCAATACGTTTCTGCGGGTATTTGAAAGTTGAATTTAACTGCGGTGTTTGGGTTACAAGCAAAAACAAAAAACTTAACTAACAAACAACTTTTAACTTAAACTTTAATGTTTGAATTACAATTGGTTATTGGTATTCCTTTTATTATCTACAGTTTTGGTTAATTTGCAAAGTATATACATTTATTATAAAGAATTTAAGAATCTATATATATTATATATAGATGTACAATATATATAGAAAAATATGCGCTTGTGTGTCTTTTGGCGAAACTTTTGCAGGAATGAAACGCGTTTAATAGCAGACGACCGCAGAGTTCTAGGGTTCTTCATCTTAATTTTTGAGCTGAAAGTCTCTGCCAAACGATCTTCCATCGATTCCTTCATTCTTTAACTTCCATTTAAGATCTTTTATCCAGACTCCTCCCCCTTACAAAAACACTCTGCTAACCAAACAAAACAAACAAAAATCATATAAAAAAAATACCTTTAGCGAAATGGAGCCGTACGATGAGCGATACGATGATTACTATGCCATGCCGCCGCCTGCACCGCACCCACAGGCGGTGGGCGGTCATTCAATGCAAAGATCCCGATCAGCGCCACGCTATCCGCATGAGAGGCCACCGCATGCCCAAGATCCCAACTATTATAGCCACTATGGCACGAGCAGGGGACACAGTCAGCCCCGACAGCAGCACCAGCACCAGCAGCAGCAGCAGTATCCACCGCCCCAGCAGTATTACGATGAGCATGGCATGGAGGTGGCCATGGCACCGCCACCGCCATTGCCACCGCACAAGAAGAAGAAATCGGTGCTAAAGAGCCCACTGGCGGCACTGAAGAATGCGCTGCTGAAGACCACGCGACCGCTGAGGAGAATGAACAGCATGGTGGAGCCGGAACGGAAGCCCAAGGGACTGCGGCGCCAGCAATCGATGCTGGAGAGGGGTGTGCAGAGGCCCTACTATCCGGATGAGTTCCCCACCTATCCGGCTGGGTTCGAGGAGCACGCGCGACGTGGCATGATGCCACCGCATCAGGATCCCTACTACGCGGGGCACTATCCACCGCAGCAGCATCAGCAGCAGCAGCAGGAGATGATGAACAGCACCTATCAGAATCTGGAGAGCGAGGACATCTATGGGAATATTGCGGGAACAGCGCAGCGCATGCCACACCCACACCCACAGGATAATGGCTATGGGTACGATCAGTACGATCTTTACGCGAACAGAGCCTGCATCGATCTGGAGCGCAGGCAGGCGGAGGCGGCGGCAGCTGCATCAGCGGGAGGACGGAGCGGAGGGCGAAGGATCGTGCGTCGCCACAGCACCACCACAGCGGATCGAGGAGGCAGCCAGCCGCCCAACAGGCGACCCATGGTCAGTGCGGGCTACGAGCAGGATCCACAGGACATCTACCAGACGCGACAGGGAGCCTACATGATGCCCGACCAGAGGCGAGCGCCCAACTCGGAGGTGATGACCCGCAGACGGTTCTATCCGGGCGCGGCCAACGAGCAGACCGAGGAGGAGCCCCTCTACCAGTCCCGCCGCGAGATGCAGCGCGAGATGCAGCGCAACCATCTGTACCAGTCGAAGCGGGAGATGCAGGAGCGCATTAGCCAGGGCAAGCGGGACATGGAGCGGGAGTTTAGCCCGCAGAGCAGCAGCCAGTCGGAGCGGGACGATCGCTCGGAGCGATCCAATTCGGAGAGCATTTACCAGAGCCGGCGGGAGGCCAAGGAGAGCGCCCTGAAGACGCGCACCCAGCTGAGGGATCAGATCTATCAGACGCGTCGCGAGGCACTCGACAGCATGGCGGAGCCCATTTATGTGTCCAAACGAGATGTGGGCCGACCGGCACCCATCTATGAGTCGCGCGAGGAGAGCATCCTGCAGTCGCGCGAGAATGAGACCGACGAGAAGAAGGAGGGCAAAACGGAGCAGGTGCAGGTGGAGATCAATGCACAGCCGGAGGAGCCCACCGATGACTCGACGCTGAGTCGCTCGGACCTGCAAAAGTCCTCGGACACGGTCATTGAGAATCCAGCGGCGCGAGCGCCCCTCGTGGAAGATGAGATTGAGGAGCATGACCAGGACGAGGAGGAGGAGGAGGAGGAGGAGGAGAAGGGGGCATCAGCCGTCGAAGCGGAAGACGAAGCCGAGCCCGATAGCTCCGCGGAGGCCACAGAGGAGGCGACGGCCATTGAGAATAACCAGCACAATGAGGGAATGCTGCTGGCCAACGAGACAACGCAGAATGTCTCCGATGATGTGTTCGAGGCGGCCGACACGGTATCAGCGCTGGCCCCGCCACCAGCCCCCAGCCATCCCTTGACCCCTCGCTCGGGTCGTGCACCCTTCCACATCTCGAATATACTGAAGCGCACAGCGCCACCGCCCAGCTCCCCCATCGGAGACAGCTGCACCTCCATCGAGACGCAGTACACGTCGCAGGCCAGCCTGCCCGTTGGCCCCCCCAATGCCACCAGCACGCCCTTCAGCAGCAGCATGTCCCTGCCGATAGCCGGACCCGTGCCCACAGCCGCACCGGCAGCTGCCTCCTCCACAAACGGACCTTTTCCCAGTATGCCCCGGGAGCCGAGCACCATGCGGGGATTCTTTGACTCCAATGGCGGCACCCTGGCCGACAAGGTGTGGCATGTCTCGCTGCAGATACCGCCGGGAGCCATTCCCGCGGGCGTGCGCCAGGAGATCTACTTTACAGTGAGCGATCCGCGCATGGGACAGGCCGTTGGCGGACCTCCGCTGGACATGGAAAATGGTTGGTCTAACACACACTCTACTCCCGTACTGTATGCATCCACCACAAACCACCACAACCACCAACCACCAACCACCAAAAACCACTACCACAAAGCCACCTCTACCCTACCCACTAAAGCAAACCTCAATCTACACGTGTCTCCTCTCTTGGAGATTTGATTGCGACCATTTTGAATGCAGCATTTTTTATTATTATTCGTTGTATATATATTTGATTTTGATTTAAGCTAACTTTCTCACTGGTGGCTGGTGATTCTAATGAATATTTACATACTGTAGAGTTTAATCCATAGTTTGTAGTCTTGAAAATAATACTAATTAAATTTACTACTAGCTTGCTTGCATGTATCTATTATATATTTAGCACATATCTATCTATTCTACGAGTATATAGAAGTTTCTTCTAATTTCAGTTCTTATTTTTCTTTAATTTCTGCCTTTACTGTTCGTTCTACCCTTGATAATTGCACTGAAATAGTATCTCTTGCTACTGTCTCTGTCTCCCACGAATTGAGTGCTGTCTATGCCTCTGCCTCCACTTACACTTGCCATAACACAGAACAAACTATCCACACAATATACACACACACACATCAATTATATTATATATCTACGTATCTCGTATCACAATTTATTAGATCTTTAATTAACAAGTGTTTTTTATTTGTTCCAATTGCCGCAGGTGAGACCATGCTATCACCGCTTGTGATGTGCGGGCCGCAGGGCCTTGAGTTTATGGTTCCGGTTACACTCAATATACCGCACTGTGCCGGACGCACAGCATCGCTGGGCCTGGCCCTGAAGGCGACCGACAGCGAGAAGAACCTGCACACCGAGTGGGACAACATTGATCTGCCCAGTAATGCTGCTGCCCACACGGTCTCCGTCAAGGTGGATCACTTCTAATCGTCATCGGCCCTCGGGCTGCATTAAGTTTCATAGCATAAGCATAGCCACTCATCCATACGAGAATGCACTTAGCAAAAAAAAAAAACCCACACACAACACACACACCTTCGAACGCAATTGTAAATAGATGCATAAATATTAACAGAGTAGGTTTAGGCCACGATTCCAGAGCTACATATGTGGGAGGAAGCTGAAACTATTGGGGAGGCATTGCTTATAAAATAATTAATTTAATTGAATATTGTCTGTTAATTGTGCCTTTAAGTGATCGTTTGGCTCTGCCTTTGAACTAAATACTACATAAATATCGAGCAAATGATATATATATGTATATCTGTATAAAGCGACTAGAAATTAATTTTGATTGTATGTATATTTTAGAGCGATTTATTACTATGTATTTTATAAATTTACATAATTTTAATGCATTTTTTTAATGATGTATTTGACATTCTTTCGACACCACGACCCACGACCCCAACCCATTTATATATTGCATTCAAATTGTTAATTGTGTGCAATCCATTGCATGCAGCAGTTATACATACATACATACACACACATACATACATACATATACCATATACATTTATAAATCGTAGAGATATCCCTAGAACATATACACACACGCCTGTATAACCAGAACAACAAAACAAAACAAAAAATATACAAATATTTATACACATTTTTTGTATTAAAGATTATATACACACACACACGTGGAAAGCTTGGGAATAAATAAAAGAAAATCAACTAGCAATGAAATCTCATAAAAATAAGAGCATGCTTGGTTTTTAAGAAGAGTGGGCGGCCCCCAAAAGCAGCCCAGAGTCGGTCTTTATAGCGATAACAAATCGAATTCGAATTAAGCTATGCGTGCGAGTGTGCTGTCTTAGAATTACGCCCTAACAATTATGCAAAACTCGCTCCCTGTTACCTGAAAATAATTCCAGGAATGATAGTCTTGGACATTCTAGATCCTCACGACCCCGGGGAAACTATGTTCTTCGCCGATTTGCCCGAGATATGGCTGCCCTGCCGTTACGCGCTATCTCGACTATCAGCAGCCGATCTGCACAGCACAGTCATATCATTGAAATTGTCAAAAATCAGAAGATATACGTTAGCCGGGCTTTGGATGCTTTTTATTTTGTATACGTACGTATGTAAAAAACTTTGCACAGAATATATAATGTATGTACTATATCTTTAGGTAGTATATGCAAGTGCAATGCTCCACAACGAAAGCTAACAAAGACTCGCAATATCACTTTCAATCTTACAGATAACATCCAGTTTATGCTTCTAGAGATTTGAACAATAAAAATACAATTACATAACTAGGCGAAGGAAACAATTCAACAGTTGTCAGTCTGTTCTCCATCGATATCCTACGTGGCAGGCGCGGCTGTAAGTGCTGTTGGTGTAGTTGGTGTCGCTGGGGCTACTGATGCTGCTGGTGCTGCTGGTGCCGCTGGGGGTGTTGCTGGTGTTGCTGGGGCAGTTGGTGTTGCTGCTGCTGAGCTGTTCATTGTCGTTAGGAGCAGCTCCTGCTCGGGTATTACGGACACTGCCTCCTTTACATAGCCATAGATGTGTTTTCGTGTATCGTTTACCACATCGCGCACCATCAGCTTAAAGAAGTTGGTGTGCAGCGGCGTCTCCGCATAGCGCTCGTATTGATCCAGCGAATCCTGCAGCTTCAGCGTGAGGTCATAGTTCTTGCGCACCACATCGAGTATCTGCTCTTCGGTGGGCGTTGACAGTCCCTGCTCGGCCAGCCATTCCTTGATCTTGTTCTGAAAGTGCTTCACTATGGCTAGGATGTTGACCAGAGAATTTAGCAGCTTGATAACATCGTCTTTGTATTCGCACTCGCCCATCGTTGTGTAACGCAAAACTGAAACGAAACACAAATATTACTGGCCATCAGCAGTAAGGAATCAAAAGCCATTAAGCTTACCCATCGCATGAATTTCGGTGAAGACCTTCTCCTCGCGATTCAGTTCATAGTAGAGCTCATCATAGCTATTTGTAGTGGCCAGGAACGTATCTCCATAGGTAATAAACAGGTTGAAAATGTTCACCACCTGCAGCGACAAGTGGAATATGTTGCACTTCTTGACCAGCGTCTGTTCCTGATTGACCAGGAAACGTAGCAGGCCAATCAACGCTGACCACAGCTCCTTCCAGGGATAATTGAGGCGGACACGACAACGCTTCTGATAGCACAGAATGCGATGGATCACGCCAATGCACAGCAGATACAGTTCCATGGGAAACTTCTTCATTAAATGCGACACAATGAACTCCACCAAGAGGTCCAGCAAGGTGGCAGCCAGTGGTTGGGACTTGCCCACACGATCCACATTCAGCTTGCGGTGACGCATCTGGGCCCGATGCAGCATCACCTTGAAGGTGAGATTACTGTCGTGCATCATGGAGTTGGCGTACTGATCCTCCGAAATGCAGGTGAGTATCAGGAAGCACAGCTTCAGATTGTCAATGCTCGACTCGTTCTTGTTGTCCTGCATCACAATTGAGCAATATTGAAAGAATGCCACCAGCAAATTCGTCGGATACTGCGTTATGTCGATGATCGGGGCATTCGTCAAATCAGGCACTGGCTGAGCGAGACTCAAGGTATTGCTGGGCGAGGGCGGCGCACTCGACTCGGCCTGGGTGTGGGCCAGTGTTGTGATGAAGTTTCGGTTAAGATGCACCGCCTCGTAGAGGGCCAGCAACAGGCCATTGTTGGCCTTGATCTGCTGCACTCGCTCACAGCCCTCGTCCGAGACAAACATGTTGCCCACAATGTTCGAGAGCGATGAGAACCAGGATGAGGATTGCACATTGTTCAGGCTCTGGATGTACTGGCGGCAAAAGTCAATAAGCGATTGTGATATCATTTGTCCATATCTAAAATTGCGATAAGAGAAACATTTGTGCCTTTGTTGGATATGGGGGAGGGGGCCACGTGGAATACATACCCATTCAGGGCCAGCTCATCAGCCAATATGGACAGCTGCACCACATAGGGATTGGTGGCCTCGTGCTTCCGATAGTTGACCACAATAGTCAGTAGTATTACAATATCATGTCCGTGCTGTGTACGAAATGTGGGATCGCTGAGCAGCCTCACGAAGGCGTCAAACATACTCTGCATCATCAGGTGCTCGAAGAGGGCATTCTGATTGACGTTGTCGGTGCCCGTGACCAGGACTTGCAGCAGCTTAAGGCACATAAAGCGAGCATTCTCCGTGACATCGCCCAATAGGATGCGATTGCAATACTGCATCATTAGCTTCAGCCATTCGTCCATTTCCTCATGGCCAAAGATCTCGTTGACGATGTTGAATGGCGGGTCCGTATTGGATTTCTTAAAAATGCCATAGAAAAGGGAACACAACGTTTGCAGGCTGTTGCACAGCCGTTTCGGATGATCCTCTGGAAGAAACAGCGTGAGTCAGAGCGTGACGTGACACATTGATGGTTGGTCCGATTTACCCGTGTTCAGCATTTCGATGCATTTCTGAAATAACGTGTTGAGGTTTGGCTTCACCAACTGCAGCGTTTCGCTGTTTAGTTTCCCGATTTCATTCTCCAGCGCCTCAAAGTTCGGTTGCAGCAAAAAGAACTCATTCCAGAACTCGGGACTCTCCATGCTGGGATCCTCGCCACGGCACAAGAGCTCGTATATGTAGACGACCTGTTAATTAAGTTAAATTCAATTAAATTCAACATGCTAATGGGTGTGGGCGAATCATATTTATGGGTGAATGTGAACCTTCTCCTTGGGGCGTTTCGTTGAACCGCTGCCGCTGCGTTTCCGTGAGGTCATGATGCCTGTGCTGCTGCAAGTCCGTTGCTTGGGAGTGTCCACCGTGCCTGCCTTGATTTTAACGCCAATGTGCTGGAAATGTGTAGTTTTTTGGACAATTTGTCTTCTATTTGCTTCTAATATTTATTCTTGCTGGCAATTTAGGAACTCTGGGCGGTCTATACACGTGACGATTTGAATTTTATTAGAGGGGGCTAAGTGGGTTAATATTTTGTATACGTAATTAGAAATGGGCGATATTCATCGCATACAAATCTGGTCATACTAAACGTTCTCCTTTTCTCCTAGAGATGGGCGATCTGTCATTCATCGCCATATATATCGTAATATCGAATTCATAAAAGTGGATGGATGCGTCGAAATGAAAAGTCATACTTTTTGCTGAAAAGTATAACGCAAAGTGAAAACCGGAGCTCTATTTGTATTTGCATTGTGTTTTTTGGCTTTTTTTATAAAAATAATAACATTAATAGTAGCATTACTCATTTTGGTTATTTTCGGTTGGAATTTGAATTTGAATTTGGAGCGAAAGCAATGCTTTTCTGGCAACGCTGTTTTCAGGGCAGTATTTAAGCAAGTAAGGCCACACTCTTTTTTGAAAATTTAGTATATATACGGTATAGAGGCTCGGGACACACTGCTCACAGCTGTTCAGTTCTAGCACGCAGTTTTCCGATTTTTCGAATTTCACAACAAATTGTGCCATAATTTATTGATTTAAACAGAAAGATTCATTGAAAATTAAAGATGTCGCTGGTACGCAACACAAGCAAATTGCTGCGCTCTCAGCTGAAGCGTGTGCAGAGTGTCCCCATCGCACTGTATCACGAAAATGTAAGTTGTCTTGTCTACTGATTTCGTATTGGCAGCCACCTGGAAGGTTCTTTCGTAATGTACGATGGAACGAATTTGTTTTCGTTTTGGGAGACGGCGCGTTGCTTGCGGCACGCATGCAGATAACAATGATAACAGGCTGAGAAGTTAATAACCAGGCTTTGTTGTTTCTCCCTTTGCCCCCGCAGGTCGTTGAACACTACGAGAACCCGCGCAATGTGGGATCGTTGGACAAGAAGGACACCACTGTCGGCACCGGTCTGGTGGGAGCACCTGCCTGCGGCGATGTTATGAAACTGCAAATCAAAGTAGATGAAAATGGAAAAATCGTCGATGCAAAGTTCAAGACGTTTGGCTGCGGCTCGGCAATTGCCAGCAGCTCGTTGGCCACCGAATGGGTCAAGGGCAAGTCCATTGACGAAGCCGGCCAGCTGAAGAACACAGACATTGCCAAGGAGCTGCGTCTGCCCCCCGTCAAGCTGCATTGCTCGATGCTGGCCGAGGATGCCATCAAGGCTGCGCTGGCCGACTACAAGGTCAAGCAGCAGAAGAAGGCAGCAGCCAACTAAACCGAATCTGTGAATGTAGTCGGAGCGTATATACTATAGGAAACAAACTTACATAAAGGAACCACTACTAAAAACAATTATGAGTAATCTACTATACAAAACAAATACAAATACAATATATGCATTAGATCGTAGTGTGTGTGAGGCTCTGTGAATGGTAAGTCGCCTGGGAAAGCACTCGAGAAAACTGATTAATGTTCTGACTTTACAGATTGATCGAGTGGCTGCTGATAGGTGAATGAGGAAGCACAGGAATTACACATTGGTAGTGATGGTCCCTTAAGCATCACCAATCCTGTCTGAATGATTGTCTAAGAGTGAAGATCTAATTGTAATGCTTAAATTTTCTGTTCTGTTTTGCAAACGTAGCCCACGCCTTCATTCGAAGTAAAATATAAACCGTTCCCGTTGGAATAAAAACATGTGAATATAATTTATTGCAGCTGCTGACATTTACAAGTCGATACAAATTGGTTGTCCACTGGAGTGGGATTTAGTGTTGTTCTTAGGAGAGGCGCACGCTCACTCCACCGCCGCACTCGCCCTTCGACTTGACCTCAAAGGCTGCAAATGAAAGTATTTAACGCCGATCGAATATCATAGGATATCTGTGGAAACACTTACGATCATCGGCATGCTGGCAATTGTAGTTGGCCATCACACAGGCGCTGCCAAAGGTGAGCAAACGTTCCTTGCTGCTGTTCTTCGCTTTGGCACAGACCGGCTCGTAGTCATCGCCGCAGGAACGCTGGCAGCTGTTGCCCTGCTTCTTCGTGTCCTTGGCGGGCACAGCCAGAACAAAGGCCACCAGGCACAGGGCTGAATGGAAGAGTTTAATGGCGTTTATAGCGTACACCTCATAAGTATATATGTATGTGTGTGTTTACCTAGAAAAGCGAACAGAGCGAAACGCATTTTGTATACAAATAAGCAAAGATTCCACGAAAACTGTCGCAAAAACCGGCTTCGTCGAGTCGCGTTAGAATTGAACTGAATTTTCGACTACGAGATGACTTTATATACATACGCCGCCGCTCAAAGCCCAGCTCTCGTGAACAATAGCCGGACCGTAGCGACCAACACAGATACACATTATGAATGTATATAGCACATGTGCGAATATATCATTTATACGATCTATTGTGCTGATGAGAAGCTCTCACCCTCTACCCACACACGAAAATTGTTGGGGACGAGAGCATTAACAAGCATTCTGGTAAACACAGAGTGCACTTGGCAGGGAGATATGACAATGACGGGTCAACAAGATGATAATGATGATGCTGCTCCTGCTGCTCGCCAGCAATTTGGATAGATAATGGGGTTTGATCTATGTACGGGCTGTATGGGCGGTGTTCGGTTTGAATTGGTTTTCATCAGTCCGATCTACACACATCTTTGGGCGGGTCACGTTACTTTGATTGTAACTGGTAATGCTCAGGAAAATCATGAATTTATAGGATATCACTCACAGCAGACCCCCACATCGCGCGTATTACAGTTCGCTGAACATTGTATAACAGTCATGTAACTTCTATACCCTGCGGCAAACAAAACTGTGAAGGCGTTGAATTCAATTGGAACGTCAGTTAGTCATTTTAATGACCATAGATCCCCCCAAACATACTGAGAGCAGGCTGACAAAATAATTTCAGATCAACCCACAGCTATCCAAAATTTGAGTCAATCGTGAAATAGTGCTGTCCAATTAAGTCTAATTGCCATTTGTGATACGATTATTCGAAAACGTGCCTTTGAAAACGTAAGGTATCTGATCACTGACACACAGTTGATACGATGGCTAAATTTGATTTCTGGAATTAAAAGTCAATTTTAAAACCTAGTTTATATTTGTCTGAGTCCTAATACGAACACACAAGAATGCATTAACTTCATTAAAAATAAAGTTACTGTTCCAGGCGGTTATTTATTTTCAAAATATATAAATTCACCATAGCATGTGATTCTGTTATAATTGAGCGATAAGACTGAGTGACTTTTGAGTCAAATAAATATGTCGTTGATATGTAGAAAATGTGCAGCTACCGTGTAGTAACCATGTAAAAAATGAAATTTTTGTTGATCTCTTTCGTTTTTAACTTATTTTATAATCAATCCAATGAAGAGATTCCGGAAAATGGTTCAACCTTGTAGACCATTGATTCATCAATCTGATAAAATTATATGTTAAGTGCTGAGAGTCCTAACTTGCAAGTAATATTAAACCGAATATCAAAACTGAAGAAAAAAGTCGTTGCGATCATCCGGTATTTTTAAAAAAATTATGAGGTATTTTTCTAACTGTCAGATTGGCTGGGTCACACTGCGTTTCACTTTTTGACCACCCTGTTTAGGTCACACACCTTGCATATTTTTATAGTTTGTTTAGTATATTTCGTATATTTTTAGTATTTTCCAGTATTTTTTAGGACGCGTTATGACGCCAACCCTCTTGTCCTAATCCACCAATGTAGAAAACGAGTAGAATTGCTATTTAGAGCCATGTCCCAGGCCACATCGAATACTAATTCGTGAAGAGCATCGAATTCCTAGTGGTTTGGCATCCCCAATCTCAATTTTTTCAAAAATGTCCGAAAAAAAGGCATGTCAAAAAGTGGGTAACGGCAGTTTTTCACACTGCCGCTGCTATGGAGCTGCTATACAAAAACAACGGCCAAAATTTTTCTGAAACGTACACATTTTCTCGCTAGAGGTCTCTGTCGAATTTTACATAAATATGTAGTTAATTTGTAGCAAATGTGTAGTTAGCACATGCTAACTACACCGTTACCCATGTAAAACATTAAATTTTTCATCAGAAGACCGCTCCTCTATCCGATTAAACCTTATTTATGAATAATTCAAATCAAAATGAGTACATATAAATATCAAATCTTTTAGGAAATTGATTAATGAAAAGTTAAATAATATATTTTCAGCGCTGAGAGTCTTAGCTTGCTAGCAATATTAGACCGAATATCAAAATCATGGAATATCAACGCATCTCATCTTGTCGTGCCCGTCAGTATATTTCATTCCATCTGGGACTGTTTTGCCGAGCGCAGCAATAGTTAACGAAATTAATTTTAATTTTTGCGCGAACATACGCGTGTTTTTATATTTGTGTTTTGTGTTTGTGTTTACGTGTGTGTGTGTGTGTGCCAGTGCTTTTGTGTCTATATGTATTAATTATAATTAAAATGTATTCCACGGCGTAAGCGAAAAAATTGTAATTTTGAAAATGAGTGGAGCGGAAGAAAGAGAGAGGCAATAGCGAAGCGGCTTCGTGGTGACGCTTACGGAACAGAACAAAAGCAATCTGTTGGAGAGTGGCAGGGGCAGGGGCGAGCAGAGCCACCACCAATACAGACTCGGGGGAAAAAATCTGACAAAAACTAGATACGAAACCAAAGTGCAAATTTAGAATTCCTACTAACAAGTTCATGGGAAAAAGTGCTTGCTCCGCTATGACGGGGATGCGTGGAGTGGAGCCCAAGGTGTGCAGCACGGTGATAAGTGTAGCGCTACACTTGGCAGCGTTTTGAATGGCAGAAACATCACGATAAATGCATTCAGCGCGCACACAGACACGCGGGCAGGGGCATCATATCCACATATCCACATCCCGGGCGCGCAGGTAGCCGCTGTGCTGCGCTGCGACTGAGCGACAGTCACCACAGTTGGGTTTTGTTTTATCTGTTTCCTCGCCTCTTCTCGATGACCCGTGGAACAGAGGCGTGCGTAGCTCTGGGCTGGCGCACACGTGGGATTCTTCAACCCCTTGGCAGGCGAGCCACTGTCGAGAAGTAGAAGCAGGCGGCGTTGTGGTGGGTTTCCTCACCCGGTTTTGGGGCCCAGCAAGCTATATTCCATACGAGGTGTAGCATATTCGCCCACTCTGTGTGTGCTGAGAGTGCTCTTTGGGAGTGGCTCACCTCGCGGGAATATACCTTGATGGGGACCAGCAGCAGCCCCAAGTGTGTTGAGTTTCATTCGGTTGGGGCCCGACCTAGCTCTGCACGCTATTTGTTCCGTTCGTTTCTTCAGTTTTGTCGGTGTGTGGGAGTGAGCAAGCTGCTGCGTGCGCTCTGTTTTCAGCGTAATGTAACGTCGTCGTTTTATGTGTGTGTCTGTGTTTCTGTGACAGTGACTGTGCCTGTGGTGTGCCTGTACCCCCCTTCGTTCAATTTGTATGAAGTAATAAACGTAATTAGTTTGTTAGTGCGCTCTTTGGGGCGAAAGACAAGTGACAGCGGCAGCAGCAGCAGCAGATAGATTGCAATCTGCATGAGAACGATACGATACGATACTAAATGCTGACGCATCCTTTGATTTTCCGTACATTTTGCAGTTTAACACGGGATTAGATAGATAGAGCAAGAGAGCGGAAAAACAATTACAAATTAATTCGTCGGAGTGGAACCGTTCGTTATACATATATCCGAATCGGAAATCGGTTGCGGAGTGCTAGTGCCAGTGCCAGTACTGAGCTGTGCTGCAAGTGAAGTAACGTTTTCTATAAACGATTTCCGTGGCGATGTCCACCGCCGTCGAAACGGGGTCGTCGCCAGCCAAAAGCAACAACAATGGCAACAGCAGCGGTGGCGGCGGCGGCGGAGGCGGCAATGGTAATCCCAGTACCAATCCGAAAGGTGTTCAGCGCCGTCAATTGGTGAGTACCCCCGTCCGTTTATGTCTCAGTGTTCAATTTTCCCATTTCCCCCATCTATCAATAAACTGATAAATACAACAAAAAATAAATAAAAAAAGCAACAACCTATGGCAATTATTGATAAGCCCCCGGTGCCCCAAGATGATCATTAGTTGTGGAAACAAACGTAAAACTCATCATTAATCTATATAAATAAATTGCATGCTCACTCTCTTCGGTCTCCCCATTCGGTCGCCCTCCATCTCTCTCTCTCTCTCTCTCGCTCCCGTTGAGCATTGGAGCTCAACTGATGCCTCATGACCAAAAGCAGTGAGCTTTATTTGCCATATTTGCTGCTGTTTGTTATTCTCCTCTCCTCCTCTTCTTCTTCTTCTACCTCTTGTTGGGGCTGGCTGGCTGGCTGGCTGGTGCTTGTTATTCTCTTCTCGTTATATACCCTTCTAGAGGGTATGTTTCCTTTGTTGCAAAGTTTTAATGCAATTCAGAAAAACCGGTGCAGGGCCTATCAGTTATGCACTGTTAATTCCGAATCAATTTAATATCAAACGATCGATTGGTTAGAGTATCTTAAATGTCGGCTCCTATTGTCATATTCAGGCTTGGCATTTCGTTTTCGTTTTGCTATGCCTTTGACTTTGCTACGATGTGGTGTGATTTGTATGTCTGTGTTTTGTGTTGTGTATTGTGAGCACGGTGTGGTGTGTTTCTTCGGTTTCTATTTCGTATCGTAGATAACAGGGCATTGTTGTTGTTGTTCTTCTTTTTGCCCAACATATTTACATACACGCCAAGGGAGCGGAGCTGGAAAGGCCGGGGGGATAGAGTGGTGTGATGGTCTGAAGTAATGCTGACGTTGACACTGCTCTGGCAGAAGCCAAGCCGATAACCAATTTGATATCTTATAGTCGTCCGACTCTGATTAGCAACCGAAATTGGATCGGAGAGCAACAGCTGTTGCCACCACCACCGTCAGCGCACTTGTCGCAAGACAAGTGTATGCTATGTATGCTACTGCCCTCCATCTTCATCTCCCTCTCTCTCCCTCTCTCTCGTTATCTCTATCTCTATGAATATTTAAGTGCGGAACGCAATGTACGCCCATTAAAAATGTATAGAGCAGCGCAGGCATGGGAGCATGACTAACCCCAGAGGGGAGCAAAGCACATGGCAGATAAGGGTCCGCAATTAGCACCTAAATAGAATACATTAGGGCCCCCAGGTGGCCCACACCAATTGATGGTGGGCCACGGTGACGCCACCCTGAAACCACTTGACTGGATTTGGATTTTGGTTTCTTTTATCCACATACGCACAGACAGACACACACACACAGGCACACACAGATACACAAATACTTTAGTACCTGATGCCGGACACCAAAACAAGCTTTTCGGCCAGAAGTAGCAGCAACAACAACAACAACAACAGCCACAATGAAAAGCCACTAAAAAAATCATTTAGAACATGCCAAACAAGTTTCCAGTGTGGCAAGCCGCTCAAAAAGGATATAGCAGGCACACAAACGCACACACATGTCACACACACAAACGCATACTCGTGCAAACGAGGGCAGAGTCGCATCCATGTTTTATAGATTTTTCATTGCACTTCCCGCCTCCTCCTACTCCACCCCAAAAACTCCCCACAGCGACAGCAGCGGCGGCGGCCAAAATAAACGCAAAGCAGGAGACATATTGCTGTTGTTGCTGCCTCTGTCTTTGCTTTTCCTTTGGAGCAACAGTCGTGCTGCTGCCCGGCGACGCTCTATTACCACAAATGCATTTACGAGTATATGCGTGTATGTGTGTGTGTTGCATATGCAAAGTGCATGCGCACAGAAGAGAGACAGCAACAGGAGATGGGATGGAGCTATAGCTGGGGCGGTCTTTCAGGCCTGCCTGCCTGCCGCCCCGGACAACACAACACGATTCCCATTGCCCTTTGCCAAGTGCCGTACGGAAATTGCCAGAAAACACGAACACGAGCGAGCAGCAGCAGCAGCGGCAGCCCCAACGAGAACGTAGTTAAGGAAAACCCGAAGGAAGCCCCAAAATGGTTGCGTAGTGCATGGGCATGGTGCGTCGTCCATGGCCCCAACGAGCCCAATGAAAACGAAATGACGAGCCCCACAAGCTTTTATATACGCAGTGCCAAGGCAGAGGCAGAGGTGGGCAGCAGCAGTACGTACTCGGAGAAAGTGATGGCGCTGCAGAAAGAGAGCGACGAGAGAGTGTGTGCCACTCAGCTACAGTGTGGTGAAGAGAGGGAGGCATTTGTGAATCACTTTTCGATGGCGTCAGCAGAGAAGCTAGCGATGCCGCCGCCCTCTGTGGAGTGTATTTATAGGCATTTATCGCTGCGCTCCGGCTTTTTCCGGCTCTCGGGGCCCCGAACGGTTTGGTTTGGTTTTGCTTTGCTTTGCATCAAATTATGTTTTTGTCTTATCCCCTCTAGTATAATCTTCCTCTCTCTCTCTCTCTCTGTCTCTTACAGCGCGAGCGCAAGCAGCGGAAGCTCTACCTTGACGAATGGTCACTGGGCGATGACGATGGTGAGGGGGCGCGCGGTTTCAGTGTTGCCGAGAAGCTCGAATCTTCAAAGTTTGCACAAGCAGGGATGGTGCGGGAGATGCGCGGCTGCGATTTAACCGTCGCGTAAGTATATCAATTATCGTCTATCGATTGATCGGTCAAGCCATGGAGAGACATTTAACAGATGCGATGCAAATTTTACCGAAAGAATCGTGAATCCAGAGATTAGTAAGCAAATATATTAATTTGTACCTTTCCCCCCTCGTTCCTATACCGCATCGTATTCAGATTCCTACAGCAACATGGCTTCAATATACCCTTACTCTTCAGAGAAAAGAACGGCTTGGGTCTGCGGATGCCCGATCCGCAGGAGTTCACTGTGGGCGATGTGCGGCTGTGCGTGGGATCGCGTCGTCTGCTGGACGTGATGGATGTGAACACACAGAAGAATCTACAGATGACGATGAAGGAGTGGCAGCAGTACTACGAGTGCCCGCAAAAGGATCGACTGCTGAACGTCATCTCGCTGGAGTTCTCGCACACGCGACTGGATCGCTTTGTGCAGAGCCCAGAGATTGTGCGCCAGATCGACTGGGTGGATGTGGTATGGCCCAAGCAGCTGAAGGATGCCCAGAAGGAGGGCACCAATCTGCTCGGCGGCATGATGTACCCCAAGGTGCAGAAGTACTGCCTAATGTCGGTGAAGAACTGCTACACAGACTTTCACATTGACTTTGGCGGCACCTCCGTCTGGTATCACATCCTCAAGGGCAGCAAGGTCTTCTGGCTGATACCGCCCACCGATCGCAACCTGCAGCTCTACGAGAAGTGGGTGCTGTCCGGCAAGCAGGCGGACATCTTCTTCGGCGACACCGTCGAGAAGTGCGCACGCGTCTATCTGACGGCCGGGAATACCTTCTTCATACCCACCGGCTGGATCCATGCCGTCTACACACCCACCCAGTCCCTCGTCTTTGGGGGCAACTTCCTGCACTCGTTCGGCATCGTGAAGCAGCTGAGGACGGCCACCGTCGAGGACAACACAAAGGTGCCGCAGAAGTTCCGCTACCCCTTCTTCACCGAGATGCTCTGGTACGTCCTCGCGCGATATGTCTACACGCTGCTCGGCCACTCGCATCTCGAGGGGGAGCCCTCGGCCAGCGAGGCGGAGATGGCCGCTCGGCCGCACATCCATCTCACGCACTACGAGCTGTTCGGGCTCAAGGAGATCGTCATGTATCTGTACGATCTGCCGCCGCAGAAGAAGAACGTTCCCAGTCTCGTGCTGGACCCTGTGGCCCTCATCAAGGATGTGCGCACACTGGTGGAGCGGCACTGCAAGGACCAGCAGGATCAGGCCGTTACGGGCATGTCCGTCCTGCGTACGGCCTCCGAGGAGCAGGCTGGCTTTCAGCTCTACGACCGCACAAGGGTCAAGCAGGAGATCAAACTGGAGATTGTCCGCAAGAATGCCGAGGTAATCCGTGAACAGCAGCAGCTGGAGGCGGGCAGGGATGGCACAGGGGCTGCCTCCGGTGCCGTTGTGGCTGGCATAGAGTACAGCAATGGAGTCCTGAAGAAGGAGCAGCTGGAAAATGGCGGCGGTGGAGCACCAGGAGCCACCGGCCAAACAGTGGCAGGCGGAGCGCAACCAGGTGAGTTCAATCATCTCGGCTCAGCATCCTCGTGGCTAACTTTACTAACTCGGTTCCGTTTTCTTGTTCTGTCTAGCAGAGGCCACCTTTGTCCTGCCCACGGATACGCTCAAGTATCGTCCGCCCAAGAAAATGCATCTGGCAAATGCAGTGGCAGCAGCAGCGAGCAGCAGCACCACCAGTGGTGGAGGAGGAGTACCCGCCGGAGTTGGAGGAGCTGCCACAAACAGCAATAGTCCCACCGCAGGGACAGCAGGGACAGGCAACGCCATCAGTGTGATTGCCACAGGCTCCAACTACAGCAATCTGAACAGCAGCGATGCGGCATCTCTGGACAACAACTGTCCCTCGCCCGGGGATGGGGCCAAGCTGTCGCCCCATCTGACAGGCACCGGCCAGCCGAGGCGACGCCGCACGCGCTGCAAGAACTGTGCCGCCTGTCAGCGCTCCGATTGCGGCACTTGCCCCTTTTGCATGGACATGGTGAAGTTCGGTGGACCGGGACGGGCCAAGCAGACGTGCATGATGCGCCAGTGCCTGTCGCCCATGCTGCCGGTGACCGCGCAGTGTGTCTACTGTCATCTGGATGGCTGGCGGCAGACCCCAGTGTCGCCGCAGACCAAGCAACTGGCCACCGTAGACGGTCCCTCGGCGCTGATGGAGTGCTCCGTTTGCTACGAGATTGCCCATCCCGATTGTGCGCTCTCGCAGCTGGACGGCACGGAGGATGCGGCCGATGCCAAGGGCATTGTCAACGAGGATCTGCCCAATAGCTGGGAGTGTCCCAGCTGCTGTCGCTCCGGCAAGAACTACGACTACAAGGTATGTCCGACATATTTCAGCGGTTCCTTGCGCAAAACTAATCTCCTTTCTTGTCCCACAGCCACGGCATTTCCGGGCACGTCTGAAATCCTCTGAGGTTCGTCGCGTCTCCGTTTCCCATGGCCCTGGCCCTGGAGAGGCTGGGCATGAGGGCGCCGGCACGGGCACGATCACGAGCAGCTTGCTGCCGCCACCCGTCGGACAGTACACGGACTTTGTCTTCACCAGCGAATCGGAGATGGAGTCTGGCACGGCGGGTGGCCATGTGACGCACTGGAAGCACGGCATGAAGCGGCACCATCAGCTGGAGGTGAAGACCGATCGGAACAACAGCTGCGACACCCCATCCCCCGGAATATCCCCGAATGCCGGGGGCGACAAGGTGAAGCGGCGCAAGAGCGACGATGGGACGAGTGTCAGCAGCAGCATGCAAGAGAGCAACGATGCGCCGTGCAACTCATCCGTGGATGGAGCAGCTGCTGGCGGAGGAGGCGGAGGAGGAATGGGGACAGCTAGTGGCGGAGCCGGAGGCAGTGGTGGCAATCAGTGGAGTGGCGGCGGAGGAGGAGGCGGTGGCGGCGGTTCGCGCAAGAAGAACTCGATACGCTCCCAGTTGGCCCAGCAGATGCTCAACAACTCGAATCGGGTGCTCAAGAAGCCGCAGTATGTGGTACGGCCGGCAGCATCCGGCAGCTCGTCCGGAAACAATGGCTGCGGCGGAGGCGGCAGCAATGGCATCAGCAATGGAACAGGCCAAAGCGGCGGAGGAGGCGGTGGCTCTGCCGGGGAGCGTGGGGCCAATGGCAGCGGCACGAGCGGCTCCAATGGCATCAACAGTCTGCATCACAGCAGCTCCCTGGCCCTGGACCCCACAGTGCTGAAGATCATCTTCAGGTATCTGCCGCAGGAGACGCTGGTCACCTGCTGCTCGGTGTGCAAGGTGTGGTCGACGGCTGCCGTCGATCCCGATCTCTGGAAGAGCATGAACTGCTCGGCGCACAAGATGTCCGCCTCCCTTCTGACGGCCATTGTGAGACGGCAGCCGGAACACCTCATCCTCGACTGGACGCAGATAGCCAAGCGGCAGCTGGCGTGGCTGGTGGCCCGCCTCCCAGCCCTCAAGAATCTCTCGCTGCAGAACTGTCCCATTCAGGCGGTGCTGGCCCTCCACACTTGCCTCTGTCCGCCCCTTCAGACGCTGGACCTGAGCTTTGTGCGTGGCCTGAACGATGCCGCCGTCCGCGACATTCTGTCGCCGCCCAAGGACTCGCGGCCTGGCCTCAGCGACTCGAAGACGCGACTGCGTGATCTCAAGATCCTCAAGCTGGCCGGCACAGACATCTCGGACGTGGCCGTGCGCTACATCACGCAGTCGCTGCCATATCTCAAGCACCTGGATCTCTCCTCCTGCCAGCGCATCACAGACGCGGGCGTGGCCCAGATAGGAACCTCCAACACGGCCATTGCCCGCCTCACGGAGCTCAATCTGAGCGCCTGTCGCCTCGTCTCCGAGAACGCGCTGGAGCATCTGTCCAAGTGCGATAGTCTCATCTGGCTGGACCTGCGGCATGTGCCACAGGTGAGCACACAGTCGGTGATACGCTTTGCGAGCAACTCCAAGCATGATCTGTGCGTGAAGGATGTGAAGCTGGTGGAGAGCAGGCGGCTATCGACCTCTGTGCGGTCGTCCCTCGGCAGCAGTTGGCATGACTAAAAGACCAGACCTCCAGGGACAGGAAATAGGAATAAGACAGCCCAAAAAACCCTACAATTTAATGTTATACATTAGATACTATTGATAGCACCTAGACCCTGCATATCCCACGTCCTCCCACTCCCCACCCTGCCCCGCGACACGCCCGAATGGGGAATGCCAAAGAGAGCCGAGAGCGAGCTCTTTTGCATATTGTATTTATTATATAGATACTATTATATATGTATGTACGACGGATATGTGCAAGCTAGTCAGCCGGTTCCGGGGGATCAGATCAGAGTTCTCTCTCGCGTCCGTTTCGCTTGTTCTTCTTCTACTCTCTCCCCTGTCCCTTTCGTGTACGCCCAACGATCAGTAGAACGAACGAAATCCTCTCAGTTTCCCTTCCTTTCCGATCGAACACAAACACACAGAGTTTGTACGTAGCGTAGTGATTAATATTAGCATTCCCCCCCCCCCCCCCCCCCACGATGGTAATTACATTTAATCAGTGTCATAATAATTAAGGCATATCTAGAACTAGCGAAAGCATCAGCACACACGGCTTTTGTCTAGCTTAGTGAGTAGTGAGAGAGAGAGAGAGAGGAGAGAGTCCTGCTACGTTTCAGAACTACATATACTTAAGGCTGGCGCTGCCATACACAGTCGACTTTGTTCGTCTGTGTGGGGATGCCCCGCCCTAAAAGTGCAATCAATTTTTGTGTCTGTTTTGTCCCTGTTTTTTCGTGTACGTATCTCTAATCCTTTAGGATTTAGTTGAACGATTTGCCTTATTCATGTTGATCTTAGATATTTTTTGGATCATGTCAAACGATTCCAAAACGATTTTTTCGTAGTTTCGCGTCCCAATTTACAAGCGCTAATATCGCACATAGTGGATAAGTTCTGCCTGCCAATGATCCCCCATCCCCCAATCCCCGACCACCCAACCCAATCCCACCCACCCGTAGCAGTTAAATTAGTGATACAAAAACACACACACGCATATTTAACTTTAAAGTTTTACAGCATTAAATTAAAAAGTATAGAATAATGTTTCAAGAACTAATAGCAATATAAATGTATATCCTAGTACTTGGCTGATTTGTATTCGGGTTCATCGTTGTCACGGCCACCGCCACCGCCACCGCCGCCATCTCGGTCCTTGGGCGTTTTCCGCTTTTGTATGATGGTCTGAAAGACACACAGAAATGATTATGTTAAGCAATTGCAATCCCTTGGATTCGCTAACCCAACACTCACCTGAATCTTCTGCCACTCCCGATCCAGTTCGGCCTTCTCGTTCTTTTCCGTCTTGTTTTTGCGCGTCTTGCGGCCATCCTGCATCTTGACGCCATACTGGAAGGCGGCCTTGGGCAGGGCCTCCTTGGTGCTCATGTAATCGGAGTACTCCTCCTGCGTGTCAAAGTCCCAGCGCCCGATGGGGCCCTTCTTGTTGCCCAGATCCATCTTGGTGTAGTCCACCTCGTCGTCCGAGTCATCGATGGCGTCGTTCATCTCCTCCAGGCCCGGATAGCACTCGGCATAGCCCTCGGGTTCGTTGGCGAATCGCGAGGCCATGGCCTTGGATATCTTCGGGGGTGGCGGTATGCTAGTGATGACCGGTTCCACCGTCTCCGGCGGGGCATCGCCAAAGTACGAGTTCTGTCCGGGAGCAGGCTTGCTGGCTGCGTCCGGACCGCCAGGGCGTGTGTGTCGATCGCCGCGCGACTTGCCCGTCGGCTGATAGTCACCCACATCGTCGTAGATGCTGTCTCCCTGGGGAGCAGCGGGCTTGGCTCCCTTGGGGTTAGCGCCAGAACCAGCACCGCTGCTGGCGCCCGGTTGCGTGCGCACACTCTCCATTTCCTTCTCGTAGAAGAGGGGCTTGTCCTTGTCGCGCTTCTTGTTCTTCTTGTTGCGACCGCCTGCCCGCAGATAGCTGAGGATCTGGGACAGCTTGTTGATGACAATGTCGTTGGTGGTGAGCGTGGCAATGTCCTCCCGCGACGCCGGCACCTCGAACTTGGATCGCTTCAGCGTTGTGGGTATATCAGTCTCGCCCAGCTCGTCGTCCAGATCGATGACGTAGGCCATGCGGCCGGGAGCGAAGAGCTCGTTGCGTGGCACCTCCTTGGAACGACGCGCCTGCACGAGATTGTAGATGTTGCGCGCCACCGAGCCATTGATGGCGTTTATGTCCTCCGACTCCCGTCGTTCCGCCTCCAGCTGCTCAGCAGCAGCGGCCGCCTCCGCCAGCTTCTCCCTGGCCAAGGCGGCGGCGATTTCCTCCTCTTCGGTCTCCTTGGAGTGCAGCTCGGAGCGCACTTTCTGCAGCAGCGCGTAGTCGAGACCCTTCACCAAGTGAGTGTGCTGTATGTCACCGCCCAAGAACTTTGACTCCTGGATGATGCGGCGCCTCCGCTCGGCGGCATCGATGCCCGACTTCATGTCCGGGGCCACGGCACGGTAGGCATTGGTACTCCCTCCATGGCCGGGTGTGCTCGCGGTCGTGTAGTCCGGATTGGCATTGTCACGACGCTCGCGGGCGCGATCCCTGTACTTCTCCGACAGCTCCAGCAGCTTGACATCCTCCTGCTTCTTGAGGGCGGCATAGAAGTTCTTCTTCTTGCGCCTCAGGTCGTTGCGCTCGCTGCTGCTCTGGGTTTTCTTCTTGTCGCCCGCCGCCGAGGGCGTGGCAAAGGTAGCTGTGGCCAGGGAACCTCCAGCGCTGCCTGTGCTGGAACCGGGAGGCGGGGCACGTGGCGTGGCCAGCAGCTTGCGGAAGTCATCGTTGGTGAGCCGCACCGATGGTGGCGCTTCCATGTGAGCTTCGGACATGGTCAGAATCCGGGAACAACCAATAATTCCAAAAAAGAAAAATCTATATTTACGAATGCTCTTCTTCTTTTCAGTTTTCCCTTCCCTGATAGGGCTGATGCCACAGCTGTTTTCGATAGAGCACCAATTTTGCCATAGCGCAAAGTCAATGTGAACATCGATGTGGCCCCATCTCTACGTTTATTTTCATATGTTTGCAAAATGTTTAAATTTTTGAAAGAATTGCCCAAAGTCGAACTGCACGCACACTTAAATGGCTCACTCAACGCGAATAGCTTGCGCGATCTGGCCGAGAAGGTGTACGGAAACACCTCGGAAGAGTTCTCGCAGCTGTGTGCGCGCTTTGTTAATTTTGAAAAGGATTCAAATCTCGACAAATGCTTTGAGAAGTTCGCCTTTGTTCATGAGTTGACCTCAACCACCGAGGGGCTGCAGTATGCCACGGAGCTGGTCATACGCGACTTTGCCAACGATAACATCCAGTATCTGGAGCTGCGCACCACACCAAAGGCCAACAACAACTACCTGCGTCGGGACTATCTGCGCATTGTGCTCGACACGATCAAAAAGGGCCGCAAAAAGTACCCAAATATTCTGGTGAAGCTGTTGCCGTCTATAAATCGAACCGAGCCTGTGGCTGTGGCCGAGGAGACTGTGGCCTTGGCTGTGGAGTTTGCCAAAACCGATCCCGACCTGGTGGTGGGCGTCGATCTGAGCGGGAATCCAACCCAGGGCAAATTCGCAGACTTCAGTGCTGCGCTCAACTTGGCGCGCAAGGAAGGCCTGAAGCTGGTCATCCATTGTGCGGAAATCGCCAATACCCCGGAGATTAAGGAGATGCTGGCCTTTGGCATGTCGCGCTGTGGACACGGCACCTACCTGTCGAGCGAGGACATTGCCCAAATGAAGGCGGCAGACATCCCGATCGAGTGCTGCCTCACGAGCAATGTCAAGTCGGGCACGGTGTCCAGCTTCGATGAGCATCATCTGAAGCAGCTCATGGAAGCCGATGCCCCCAAAGTCGTATGCACGGATGACAGCGGCGTTTTCGACACGACGCTGACAAAGGAGCTCCTGCTGGTGGCGGAAACCTTTAAATTGACCCGCAACCAGTGCGTTGACCTTACCATGGAGGCAGTGAAGCACTCGTTTGCCAGCGATGAGGAGCGCCGGCAGATGGCACTCAAAGTGGAGCACTATGTAGCCAATTTGCAAGAAGAATAAAATTTAATTTAAATTCGTTGTTTTTGATCAGTTTTTGCGCTCTTATCTAGATAAGCTGTCATCGATAGGTCGGAAAAATCACTAATTTTGCCATACTGCGTGGAATCGGGGTTGCAACTTGCAAACAAAATAAAATCAATTTTGTTTAAGCGAATATGTCTCTACAACTAAGCGATTTGCTTTGCCGGGTGTGCCTGCAACAAGACGAGCTCCTGGTGGACATTTATGAGCATGTGGAAGAGCTTCAGTTGGACTTGTGTGCGTTGCTGGAAAGTTGTGGAAACATCAAAGTGAGTTTGCCCACCGGTTTCTATTGAGATTTCCGTAAACAGCCTTCGTTTTAGGTGGACCCAACCGATGCATATCCGAAATATTTGTGCCAGGAGTGCACCAAGGAACTGCTCATCACGGCCAAGTTTCGCAAAAAGTGCTCCGAGACAGAGAAACGACTGCAGGAGGACGCTGCACAAATTGCGCTGATTCTCGAAGGGGAGGATATTCTGGTGGACGAAGAAATTGTGGGGGAGGAGGAAGTGTGTCTGCCGGGCGAAGGGTATCTGGCAGAGGAAATCATTGTATGCGATCCCAGCGACTATGCCGAACAGATGCCCACAGAGGAGCAGGAGGAGTCGACTGAAGAGGATCAGGCTGATCAGGCGCCGCCACTCATCTCTGCCAGGTACAGCTGCGACAGTTGTGGTGCCGTCTTCCAGCAGGCCCAAACGCTGCGCAAGCATCTCGAGAACTTCCACTCTCTTCTCACCATCTACGACTGCAAGAAGTGTGGTCAGTGCTACTCGGACTTCGCCACTTACAAAAGCCACAGCTGCACCGCTCGCTCCACGGAATCGTCGCCGGGCAAAAGCGGTCGGCATAGATGCATCCACTGCGGCAAGTGTATGCAGACCACCACCGGTCTGGTCGAGCACCTTCGACTGCACAGCGGCGAGCGTCCTTTTTGTTGCGCCAATTGCCCAAAGACCTTTACGACGAATGGAGCCCTGGTCACGCACCAGAAGCGACACTTCAAAGTGATTCAGTACCACTGCGACTATTGTGGCCAGGGATTCGTGGAGTCCAGCAATCTCAAGCGCCACATCACTGCCAAGCACACAAAGGAAAAGCCGCACACCTGCACCGTCTGCCAGCGCAAGTTCTCCAGGGTCTATCTGCTGGAGCTGCACAGCCGCACCCACACGGGCGAACGGCCCTACAAGTGCAACCAGTGCCAGCGTACGTTTAGCCAGCAGGGCGTGCTACGCAGCCACGAGAGAATACACTCGAACGAGCGCCTACATCGCTGCCAGCTCTGCACGAAAAGCTTTGGTCGTGCGACTCAGCTGAGAACGCATCTGATGCGGCACGAAAGCGGTCTAGGTAAGCGGGCTTTGATAGTTTTAAGACCTCTACTAATGCCGGCATTTCTCTCTAGTTCAGTGAAGGATCTCTGTGATTGATTTTCATTTTACATTTGAAAAACGTTTGGTTCATCTTGCTCCCAAAGTGAGAACTCCTAGGACTATGTGTCCAGGCTGGCACTCGTCTCAAGGCAGAGCAGTCGGGGCAGACAATCGATGGCATTGAGTGCTTGTGAGTGGACCTAATCTTCGTGCATAATTTGGTATTTTAAATAGTTTCTTGTTCATTCGCAGATTTGTCTTCTGGCTTCAATGGAGCATAGCCCTGCTGCGCCTATGCATAGCCCATGGACCCCCCACCTAGTCTTAGCCAAATAAGAGTCTCTCTTTTTTGTTACTGTTTTTTAAATTGTTTATTTGCATGCAGGTAAGATTTAGTAATGTTTCATTCTTGTAATTGGTTTACATTTTCTTTGATTCTGTAATTATCCTACAAGTTACAACAAATTACGTAGTTATATGTATGTTTTGCTTTGCTTTGCTAAATATATATGTTGTATGTATACTGGTACGAGTATATGCATATTCATATAATGTAATGTAAAGATGTGTGGTAAGAGGACAAACTTGTGTGCGCTCGCATTACGCTGAGAGCAAAATTAGTTCCCATTTGATTTTCATCTCGGCTCCCATCCGTTTCCTATTTGTACAATAATGTATGTATGCATATATATATATGTGTATGTATATATTCATATATGTTAGTCATAGTTTGATTTGATTTTCATGCAGGTTTCGAATAATTTAATTCACTTAATTTTTAATTTACGAAATTAGTTTTTTGTTTTTTTTTTTTTTGTTTTTCTTTTCTTTTTCTATTACGAGTGCTGACGAGATTTTCCTATTCCAAGTTATGGCTCAATTCTCTTTGGGATTCGGCGTTCGATTCACGATCTCTTTCGGTATGGCGGCGGGTTAGCTGCTCTCCTCCTGCATCCACATCCTACATCTGGTTCGGGGTTCAGGTTCAGGTCGGGGTTCTGGTCGGGTTCGGGTTGGGGTTGGGGTTGGGGTTCGGGTTGTGTTTTAAGGACTCACTTAACCTACAAAAGCGTCGCCTCTGCCGTACATTTATTGGGTAAAATAAAAGATGGAAAGGAAATCATTATAGCCAAGAGTCCCGGCACTGACTTGGTCAGCCAGGGTTGGGTTAGCAAGGATAACAACAAGAGGGTGAGCGTGATGGGTGCATAACTCTGTGCTCCATCTGATCCTTTACAGCGCTGCACTCAGCTCCGGCGTCCGGCGGTAATACTTACGCGCCTGCACATTCAGATCGTCCAGCAGCAGCTCGTTGGAGGACTTGGAGCGCTTGGGGAAGATCAGGGCGTGCCGCAGCGGCGTCACATGCGCGATGGCCACATGGGAGCGCGACTTGGGCTTGGGCGGCGGCTTGGGTGCCCGCTTCTGCTTCTGCGAGGGTCGCCGCAGCTGCTGCACAAACGACTTGCTCAGCGTGGAGCCCCGATTGAAGTCGGCCGCCTGGTGCAGCTGCGTCTCGGCGGGATACTTCTGCAGCCGCTGATGCTGCTCCGACTTGAGCCGCTCAAACAGATTGGTCAGCGTCCGGGAGCGTGGTGGAGTCGGCGCCGGATATTTATTGAGATTCAGCTGTGGAGTGCTGTGCTTGGGCGTTCGCCCCGCTGCACTCGTGGTGGGTGTGGTCGCTGCCGTTTGCGCCCTGCTGGCAAACACATCGTCGTCCAGCTCGCTGAGGCTCACCAGCATGTGCTCGTCCTCGAACAGGTCATCGGTGTTGGTCAGCGTCAAGCCCCCTGCTCCCCCATCCTGCTCCTGCGAGGAGTCATCGTCGTAGCGGGAAAAGATCTCATCGAAGGCGGCGTTCACAATGAACGACTCGTCCTGCAGCTCCTCCTCCACGCTGCTGGGCCGCGTCAGCGTGCCAAACAGATTCTTGCGGTAGTCCTCGAAGGTGGACTGGTGCTGCAGCTGCTCCGTGGAGCGGGCCAGCCGCGGCCGCAGGTGTGCAGTGGCCAGTGTCTGGGTGCTGCAGCTGTTGGTTAGTGGTGGCTGTGGCTGTGCCTGTGGCTGTGGTTGGGACTGGGCCCGTGTTCGTGCTTGCTGCTGCAGCTTCTGGCGGTGCATTTGCTGCATGAGGCGCTGTCGCATCTCCTGCGAGCGTCGCTTCAGCTGGTTGTACTTGCTCTGGGTGGTGCCATTGCCATTGGCATTGGCATTCGGCTCGTACTTACTTAGCTCTCTGTCCCGGTCCCGATCCCGTTCCTGCTCGGCCTCCGCCAGGCGCCGTTGCAGGGCCAGCGTCTCGAATGTGTGCACCACGCTGCCCACATGGGTGCTGATCTCCGGTATGCCCAGGTCTCCGCTGAAAAGATCCGCATTGCGTTTGCCCAGCGTCGCATGGCCATGGCCGTGGGCGTGGCAGTGGCGCAGCGGTGGCACTGGACACAGTCTCACCGGTTGATCTGTGGGGAATTGCTCAATAAATTCGCAGGCCTCCTGCTGCCAGAGAAGGTTGCCCCGCTCATCGTGGCCGCTGGCTGTGGCATGGCTGCTGGACTGCTTGGGAGGATGTTGGTGTAAGCATTGTTGTTGTTGTTTGTTGTTGTTGGTTGTTGTATGTGTGATGGTGGTGGTTGTTGTTGTTGTTGTATGTGTGGTTGTTGGCAGATATTTCAAGCAATTTCATTAACGAGAAATAAATTTAAAAAATCTGATTAGCATCGAGTTGGAGCCCAGAAAACACACAGTCCAAAACGGTCTGCATTTGTTGTGCTTTTGGATTTTGGGTGCTTGGTGGCTGGTGAGCTTTTCTGAGAGGGTGGGGCCTGGGTCTTTAGGGGGGGGGGGGGGGGGTCCTGGGGCAGGTGGTAATTAAGGGCTGGGGCTGGGGCTGGGGCGAGGGACATAGCTTACATCTACAATAAATACATAACTATTCTATATATAGGGAGGGCTCTTATCCATTCTATATACATACACATTAAACAATAAACTGTTTGCGAGCTTCCATTGTGTGTTTTGCCTCGCATTGAATTAATTTTCCTATCAACTAAATTTAGTTTTTATAGCCTATTTAAATATTTAATTTAATGAAAACAACAAACAGCTGCCGAGCCCCACAATTGAAGAGTAATATATATAGTAGTATATGGTACATATATATCTCCTTCGTAAGCCATGTATGTACTTGTTTTATGTGTTAGAATTTCGTAGCAGCAGCCACAAAATCAAATTTAAATCGGAATCAGGAATCATTAAGGGGGGTGGTGGGCATACGGGAAATGCCATATTACAGCTCGGTTTTCAGCATGGTTGTGGAGTATCTCTCTCTCGCAATCAAATGATGTTCTTAAACCATTTGATCAACCTAAGTACATGATGTTACAGTGTCTACTTGTGTGTGTGTGTGTGTGTGTGTGTGTGTGTGTGCTTATTGATTGTTGTGTGTTGCTTTAAGAGGGTGTCCCAGCGAAGTCTGCAAACTTAAAACTTTTGTTGGAAGAGTTCTGACAGGTAGGAAGAATGTCTTTTTTTTGTATTCAATTTCTTTCTATCTATTTTTAATTTTTTGTAGTTTCAACGCTTGTCATTTGCTGGTAGCGTAGTTTTTTATATTTATTGCAAACAGAAATATATTGAAAATCACAAAAAAGCCTTGCAATGCACACAAATAGTTTTAGTGGCTGCATTGCCTGTGTTAAAAAAAAGGGAAGAGAACTTGTAATAGTAACCATAAATCGGGGAGTGAAAATTATACTATCGCAGAGGAAACAAACTGTAACCAAAGGTCCTTTTGTTGTGCCCCAATTTACTATGCTTGGAATTATATTTGATAGACTGAAGAAATTGTTGAAATTTATGAATTTTGTTAGTTTTCGATACAATGCAAAAATTTGTATGTGCCATATGCTAAACCATTTTTGTGCGTGTAATTTTCAATGAAATTTTCTAAAAAAAGGTAGCCCACATTTATATATAGCCTCTACGTTTTTCCACTATTCTCATGAGTAAAGGCGGAACTGTGGGACACCCTGTACCATCTGCAGCCAGAGCTATGTGTGGGGTGTTGTTGTGGGTTGTTAGTGCTGTTGCTTTGTGTGTGTGTGGTGTTGTGCGTCTAATAATAGTTATTATCAAATGGTAGGCTATCACTGGAGCTCGTGTAGTGCTGCTGCTGCTGCAATTGTGGCGGCTGAGGCAGCACCTGATTGCTGCAACCATTCCGCTTGATTGGCTTGTTGCCGTTGTTGCACTTTTGGTGCTGATGCTGCTGCTGCTGTTGCTGCTGCTTGTGCATGGCCTTGAAGTCGTCCTGCGACTTGCTGTTGTTGCTGCCTCCATTCTTGGCGCTATGCTTGCCGCTCTTGTGGCCCTTGCCACCGGTGTGCTTGGTGTGCTTGAGGCTGTGGTGCTGCTGCTGTTGCACATGCAGCTGTGGGTTCGAATGATCGCTGGCAGTGCCGCTGCTGCCGTAGCTGTAGATCTGCGACTTGGACTGGCTGCGCAGCGGCTGCTGCTGCATGGTGGCCACACTGTAGTGATCCAGGCTGTCGAAGGTCTGCAGATAGTGGGGATTTATTTGGGTGCAGTAGTCACCACCACCGCCGCTCTGCTGCTTGCGATCGAGTGTGTTGCGTGTGCTGGTGCCGCTGGGATGTGGCATGTGGGGGGGGCCAACGTTGTAGCTGAGATGCTGATAGTGTGACTCCACATTGACCTGCTGCTTGGATCCGTTCTTCATTGGCAGCGGCGGTGGATGCTGCTGTGGCTGTGGTGATCTTCGGTTCGTGTTTCCATTGCCGTTTCCATTGCCGTTTCCGTTCGACTTGAAGCTGTTGTTGCCACTGTGCAGCGTGAGGCTGTTGTTGCTGTTGCTGTTGTTGCTGTGGCTATAGCTGTGATTGCTGTTGCTGCACTCGGACTTCGTTTTGATGGCAATGAACGCATTGGGCAGCGGTGGCAGCATTGGCGGTGTACCCGATGGCGTGGCTGTCGAGGAGGAGCAACTCGGGGCTCCCAGTGTGGCTGCTGCTCCTAGAGGAACTGTTGCTGTGGCGCTCGCCACAACTGCCAGTTCCCTCTCCCGCTCCCGCTACGCGATGTGATGACCGCCAAATGTGCGTAGTACTGGTACGCTCTGATTTTTGGTTGTTTGGTGTGGGGTTGGTTGTATTGGTGGTGGTGTAGGTGGTGGCGTAGGTGGTTGGTGTTGTTGGTGGATATTCACATTAAAATTTGTGGTGTGCGTGTGGTGGTGTTGGCGGTGGGTGGTTGGTGGGTTGGTTAAAATGCGCATTGGTTGGCGGTTGGTTCGGTTTGGTTGGAAAATGAAATGTCAGAGCGTAAAAAGAGACGAAAAAAGGAAAAGAGTAGACACTTATCATATAAGTTGTGTATGATATAAGTATATAAAATATATATATATATATGTATATTTCTTTTTTTGTTTGTTCCTTCAAAGATAGAGTATACTTAGGTATCTTCGTGTGTGTGTATGTGTGTGTGTGTCATTCATTGATTGATTCGGTTGGTTGGGAGAGTAGTGGGAAAAGTGCGTCAGTTGTGTGGGCGGACATCGCGTTTTGTGTGTTCTATTCGGTTTCTTGATTGTTCAGTTAGGCAGTTCATATATATACATATACACACACACATATAGTAGGTACTATTTTGGTAGCTAAGCTCTGACGACTCACTTACAAGTGCCTCGGCTACTTGGTGCATTGTGAAAATAAGGAAAAATAAGAAACACAAAACTTAAACTAAATACAATATTTATGTACATAGAGTGTGGATTAATATTACAATTACATACGACTACAGCTAGTACGGGTACGAGTGCAGACTAACGCCTTGTGAGCTTCAAGTGGGTGGGGTGTGGGGTGGTACGTTCCAAAACTTATATTAAAGGCAACTCCTTGGGGTAATTTCCGAGTGCAAGTCACTGGGAATTTCATGCATGGATGCAGTGGCAGTGACAGGCAGGCAAGAGGACAGGCAGCAGGCATGGGGCATGGGGCATGGAGGCACGAGGCAGGCAGCAGACTAATTTGTCGAGCGAGAAACTTATTAAATTTAACCGAGGCGTACGTGGCAGGCAGTCAGCCGCATTCGCGGAGAAAAATATAGCTAATTAACGAGGCTAATTTGGAAGAGAAAACAAAAAAAATGGCCTTAAGCTGCAACCCACAAAGTTGTCGCATTTAAATGACTTCTGCTGCTCAGGGTTCTCTCCCTGTTCCTTCCCTCGTTGCTACTTCCTTCCTTCACTCGTTCGTGTGTTGTGTGTGTTGAGGCTGACTCGGTAATTTTTACATTAAATTAAAAAAGTTTCCGGCCCCTCCAAAGAGGCAGCAACTGTTTTTCTATCTTCTCCAGCAGTACCTCCCCTCCCTCCTTACCTATCTGTCTGTCTGACTGTCTGACTGTCTGTCTGTCTTGTCTTTTTTTTCTCTGAGAAGCTCTGAAAATGCACTTTATGCATAGTCAATAACACACACATACATATACGAGGGGACGGGTATGCAGTAGGGGGAAAACTTTCAGTCGTTCACTCAATGCACTCTCAAAGACACTACAGGGTGCACTTCTCAAGGAAACTTGCTGCTGCTACTCGGAACAGAAAAGTTGACAGGCATTGACATAATTTTACGCGCAATGACAACTTGAAAGAGCAGAAGGAGAAGCGCAGCTGAAGCAGCCGCAGGATGTCTACATGTCCTGGCGCTCCTTCTACCTCTTTCTGTCTCTCTCGAGTGCAGGCAAATAAGCGCGTAAGTAAGTGTTACACCCCACCCCGCAGCAGCCCTTGTACTTGTTTCAGCCATTTTCCCCATTGCATTTTCTGCATCATTTAGTTGGCGCTCAGCAAATTGATGGAAATTTAATAGACTTGCCACATAATTGTGGCCGGCATTTGGCGGTTGACTGGCCCCGTCTAATGATGGATGACTAAGAATCGAAAAAAGAGCAGCTGTGCCAGCGACCGGGAAGGGGAACGGGAGGAGAAGCTAGGTTCCTGGACAGGACAGTCGCCAAACGAGAGAGAGCAACATCAACAAAAGCAGCAGCAGCAGCAGCAGCAGCAGGAGCAGCCGGAAATGGGAAAAGAGGGGAGGGGTTGGTATATGGAGGGTTCACTAGTCGCTGTTGCTGTTGCTGTCGCTGCCTCAACGGAAGTTCAACTCAGTGCCACAAAAATTTGAAAACTTTGTAAACAAAACTTTGAGCTCTGCACTTTGCTGCTGGCGCGAAACGAAACGAAAAACATCAGGCGACGATCCGCAGGACCTCTTGGATAAAAACGGTATTCTCTCATCCTACCCCCCATCCCCCTTTCAGGCCCCTGTCAAATGCACAAAGTTTTCCACACGGCAAATGGTAACTGAACTTGCTCTAAACTTGGCCGAGAAGCAAGCACCCGGATAGCCAGGCCACTGCCACTGGAGTTCCAACTGGAATCCACTCTGCATACAACAACAAAAGCTTTCATCAATTGTCCGGCGGATGTTAGGTTCACAGACAGCGACAGCACACAGATATAGATAGATAGAGATGGGGGGCGAGCGTTAGCAGTGACAGAGATAGGGACAGGGGGACAACGACAGTTGCAGCCAAGCTTCCGCTAAGCTCGGCTACATCCGGCACCCAAATCACCGTGACCAACCAACCCCCCAACCCCAATAGCAAACTAAGCGAAACCCACTCTGCCGCCAACACCCACCCACACCGACACCGACACCGACACCGATCAAAGCTAACTGCACTTCAAAAATGGCTTCTATCCTGAATACACTACACTACAAAGCAAAGGGAGAGAACGAAAAATAAAACTAAATAGAGGGAAATGGGAGTGCTGGAATCGATATTGCGACTAGACGATACCCATCACTGCCCCCACTGCGATTGGCAGGACTCTTCTGTTCATCAAATGATATGCCATGCACACCCGAGATGAGACGCTGTATAGCGCAAAGATATAGCCAGTATTCCAATGATTCGCCAAGCCTAAAGTTCGTGGCAAATCGATGTACCCTTTTGCCTCTAAAAGTACGGGGTATCAAAAAAAAAGGAGGAGAATATTCTTTTGTAAATATTACTTTGAGCTGGTGATGCTTCTGCTGCTGCTGCAACAGAAGTGGAAGATGGCTTTGCTCGTTTTGCATTTCATTCGAAGAAAATGCAGCAAGTTTTGCCCAACCTCCCCGCCATCATCGCCATCGCCATCGCCATCACCATCATCACCCTCCCCCACACCATCCACACAACTCGCGTCCTTGTGTGTTGCTGCTGTTGCCGCTTTGTGTATCGTACAATTGTAATAACTATCTCGGCGAGTGTTTGAAATGCGTTTACCCAAAAAAACTTTTTACGGCTCTCTGCCACTGCAAAGAGTGCAGGAATTTTTACGCTTTTCTTTGCTCCTACCCATGCCCTTCCCCTTCCCCGTTGCCAAAGGCTGGTGGCACGTACTTATTTCGGTTTTAAATAAAACGCAAAAACAGGGCCAGGCCAAATGGTTATAGTAAATAAATGTTGCGTGCTTCTAGTCTGGAGTGGAGTGCCCAGAAAAGAATCCTACAGTAATTTCTTGTAATATCTCGCATACGCCCCGCTGTAAATCCAGAATAATGGCCCCATAACAGATAGCATATTGAGGCAGTAATTGTTCGAAAGCAAAATAAATTACCCAAACCTGGTGGCAGACACCGAAAGGTAGTTTAATTAAATGATTAACACTGATATTTACAACACCATTGCGATGCAGAGGGAGGAGCGAGAGAGTGGGAGAGTCAGTCTGATGGCTGATGGCTGGCACCGAAATAAAAAAAGGGGGGCGACCGTCACACCTGCCACGGCATCCGTTGCCCATTTTGGAATGTGCACGAGCACGGTTCGGGGTCAACCGGAAATACAACTTGCGGTCGTGTCGCTTTCATCGTGTCCTCCTCCCCGCCTGTCCGTGTCCCGTGTGGCGGGGCCCGTACCCGTACCCGGACTCGGACAACGGTCAATTGCTTTGCTTAAACAGTGGACGGCCGCTGCTTGTTTTGTTTGCTGATTGCGCAAATATTTGCGCAGGCATTAAACGCTGAATTGATGGCCAAACGAGAAGACCGTGCGACTACCGCCATGGCCACGGCCTCCGCCGCCCCAAAACACCGGTTCCAGCACCGTCTCCGGCCGCAATATAAATTTAAATATTAACGCCCCGACTTAACCTCGATGAGTCGGCCAGGAGTCGGCCCCCACGCCTTCGTCACCGTCTGGTCTGGTCTGTAGGTATTTCTCTTTCAGCCTCTGCCTTTCAGTCTCTGACTTCTTGACCAGAGTGAAAGGCAAACGTTTGCTTTAATGTTAACAGCCTCGTTACTTTTTATTGCACGCACTGTGCGGGTCCTCCCCACCGAATGGGCGTGCAAAGGGGAACTTAGAGGCTACCAGCACTAAGCCAAAATATTCCGTGTGGTCATTACCGAAAAACCAGCAAAAGCTAAAGCAAAAGCAACACCAACACCAACAAACGCCAGCAAAAAAAAGGTACAAAAATTGTGATTATGAACACAAATTTGCGCTTAAATTGCGGGCGTTTCTTGTGGTTTTATAAAAAAAAAAAAAACCGCCAAGTCATTAAATTTTATTACAAGTTTAATTTTTCAATAAGGCAGGCACCACACCAGCAACGAGGAAACTCCCAGGAAAGGTTTCGGTTGGCTGTTGGTTGAATTTTAAGCGGGTGGCAGCTAATCGCAATGGCTTGGTAGTTTCCTCAACTCGTTCTGGAAGGCTACTTGGGAATGAGTTCACAAATTTGTCGAAATTTCGCATTGGGAATGAAAGCTAATCAAATATTGCTCAGCCATCAGCCTCAATCAGCTTAATACGAGTCTTAACCTTAATTCGAAGGATTTATTAGGTCATCCCATGATGTTTATGACAAGATGGTAGAAAAATGCGGTGATCTTTGATTAGTTTTAAGTTCCAAGGCAGCAGAGATGGAGCCACACAATGAAATTATGTACTGGAAGATACTTTTCCATATTAACTTTCCGTTAACGTTCAAGAAAAAAGGTCAGCTAATAGTTTAAATGGTGACAACACTGCCAACACTCTGCCGCATTTATGTTCGCTTTCAAAATTAAAATGCAACGTCCCCGTGTGCGTCAGGCCACTCTGTCAGCGAAATGACTCTGTTATGGACTGATGAAACAAGTTGGCCGCAAAACGGTAAGCGAAGCCGTCGAGGGGCTGCTGGTGAACGTCATGCCGGTGCGTGTTTGAATTAGTTTTACGGCCACTAGTTGTGTGTATATTTACTATTTTACTTGGGGCAAGCCGAAAAAAGGAAGCGAAGCTCATAAAATGCAAATTTTGTGTGCGGTGTTTGACTGGCGGTGGCGCCATATTAAAAAATAAAATGCACCTGCAAGCACACACACTCATAAATTACATTTATAGTGGTAGAGGTGGAGGCACACACACACATACGCACACTTAGAGAACTCTCCCATGAAGCATGCCATTTATGACATCCGCGCCACTCCGCCACTCCACAAAAGTACCAAAAATGGTAAGAAAAGAGTGAGAAAAAGTGCCAAAAATAAGATTTGATAGTCGAAGAATTGTATACCCTAGATGGGACATTTGTTTGAAACTGCAATTCGGAACTTTTGATTGGATTATCTTTGGAAACAAAGGAATTCTTATCTGCCGAAGACTTGCTGGAATGAATCGAATGATCGAGCTAATGGCAACTGATTGCTATAACTTCAGTAACAAAATAGTTTCTCTCACAGAGATCATGCGCTGCAGCAAGAACAAGGGATATTTGCCAGAATATATAATCAATTGTAGGGTAAAAAATGCATCCTTCTCTGCCTGGCAATTCTCTATTAAAAATCGTAATATCCTCTGCAAGAGTATCGAGAGGAAAAGAGTAAGGCAAATGTGCGCCAGAGAACGCCAGGCAACGCATAAAAACCATATTAAATGACTTTTGCTTCTCGCTTTTGTTGTTCTTGGTTCTTGGCTTTTGTCTTAGACGGAGATGGGGACCCAAAACACCGCCCAGCCATGGTCTGGGCTGCTGGAGATCTGGCGACGAAGTCTGAGTTCTGGGCTTTTTGTTTGTCATCTTTTAATGGCGCAATTAGAGCACACAGAATGCGTTTACTGAAATCTGAGCAGCGGCGGCTGCTGCTGCTGTGACGTTGCCAGGCGTCATAAAGGATTTTTAATAATGGCGCCAAATTACAATAGACACACACACAGACACAGACACACACGCACAACCCTGAGAGTCACACAAATTGGGTATACGCCGTATGGCACTTTGAAACAAAAAACCTCGAACCACACGACAATGCAAAGTTCGGTTCGGCGGCTGGGCGTGGCAGTTGTCTGCCAAGTCGAGTTCGACTTTGCCTGCTGTTTGTTGTTTGCTGTAATTTGATGCCCCATTGTGTGCCACCACCACCAACCATCCTGCACCACTTTCTGCTAGTCCTGCACCACTCCTCCAACACTCCACTCCACCGTTCTGCCACTCCATGGCCGCTTCTAGTGTCAGTTGAGATTATTTTTTTTCTCCTCCATCTGCGTTTAGTTTTCGCTTCCAAGCCATTGCTATGCAATTTCGGGGCAACGCCTTGAGCGTAATTTATGCGCGCATTGTTTCTTCATTTTCCAGGGGCTTGTCATTAGTTTTCCACAAGAAGAAGAAGAAGAAGAAGAAGAAGAGTGGACAGAGAGAGAGAGAGAGCGAGCAGGAGGTAGTGGGTGTTGCAGCAGCTGCAGGAATTTATGGGCTTCCATGTTGCTTTCCTGTTGGGTAATTCCGCTTTTCACACAGCAGTTCACGTGGCCTGTAAAGACAACTTTCCTGCCGCTGCTTAGAGTTCATTTTGTGTGTGTGGGGAGGGCCGAAAAGTTTTCCTGAATTACCAATTGTTTTCCGATTTACCCACAGAACAAAGGGACAGGCATTAAGATAGAGCTGCATTGTTGAATTGCTAAATTAAAGGCTTTAAGACATTGAGCGCATCGACTGGCCTGGCCTGGCTGGATGAACTCCGAGCGGAAATGCACACGCAATAAATTATGGCTGTGTCGAGTGGTGCAACGCAAGGCAACAACAGCAGTGAAAGCAGGGTATGTCGAGCGTGTTTTTGGGGCTGGGGGCTGGGGGGCCGGGGCGGTAGTGCAACATAAATCCTTTTTTTTTTTTTGGGAAATTTATGGTGCATTGAACTTAAAACGAAATACAATAAAATGCTCTGCTTGCAGGCAAAGATGGCGCACCAACTGAGACGGAAACGGCGAAACATAAAAATAATCAAATTTATTAACGTCTGAGCAAACGGCAATACCCTGGAATTGTACGCATTAATGGAGATGACAGTTCTGAGAAGCCTATCGCTACCTTCCACAGAATATTTATTACCAGAAATGCCCTAGGATACATGCCGGAATGGGAGAGACTACAAGTAGTTATTCCTTCAATCAGAATCAAGTCATTAATAGGGTATACATGACTTCTTGAGTGGAAAACAGTTCCCTGCTTTTCTTTTTCAGATATTTCCCACGCACGAGAAGCATCAGCAGCAGGCAAATGCTGCAGCAGGAAGCAAAAGAAGTCCAGAAAAATATGTAATAAAATTAATGCGGAGGCATTATGTGCTCTCCCTTGCAGTATGGGCTCCTCTCCAGACGATTCTGAGTTGTCAGCGTGTATTTGTGAATGCAATGAGGCATTAAAGCAGCGCTGAAAGCAAGGCTCCCGAATAACGAGGCCATAAGAAGGCAATGACATCAGAGAGTCAACTATCGAGGCGAGGAATAAATCATATTCGGAGCCACATGACGCATGAGCAATATTTCAAGAGTGAAATATCAAAGGGAATGTATACAAAAAGCGGGCCGATTGTCATTAAAAATATGTGTGAAAAATTATCCCAGAGTCACCGTCACCGTACGTACTTACGTTGTTTTTATACGCTGAAAAAAGTTATTGATTTCCGCTGATGAAAGCTCACAAGGCGCTTAAATCTCTAGTAAATCTCTTATGCATTTACGTTATATTTATGAACGACTAAATAGAGTTTTCTATACATTTTCTATACAAACATTTCAATCAAAGTTGTGCTGTGTGCAACGAGCTTTCAGATTTTTTACTTTTTTTATTTATATATTTTTTTTTTTTTTTTTTGGTGCAAGTGTGGTGCAGACACAGAGAGAGAGAGAGAGAGAGAGAGAGAGAGTGAGAGAGAGAGATAGAAAAAGTGGTTGGATGAAAATTATAATTCAACTAGAAAAACTTATAATTAGTGCACTTGAGTGAGGAAAAAAGTGACCCAAACAAAAGCGAAATGAACTTTTTCCAATTTCAAAAATGGTTTCAAACTAATAAAAATACAACAACCAGACAGAGACAGACAATGCGAGATACAGACAGAGAATAATATAAATTATAATTCTGTGGCTGCAGGTGAAATGCTTAATTCAATTTTTACGTTAGCTAAAATATATATTTAAAATTGCAATTAACTGAAAAGCCAATAAACAAAAAAGGAGTAGACTCGTACACTATGTACACTTAATAAAGTTTTGCTCTGCAACTAGTTTCCAAACAACACACACACAAGGGAGCAAAAAAGAGAGAGCGATATGGAAATAACTTTCGGGGGAAACTGTAGCAATACGGTGGTTTGGTGCAGGAGGCAGTGGCACAAGCTTGGCTTAGAGGCTACGTTAACAAAAGCGTACGAAAAATAAATGTTCGAAAAAAAAGGAGAAGAGGCGGTGTGGGAGGTGGCTATAGTAGGGGCGTGGCGTTGGGTGGGTTGTGGGTTATGGGTTAGGCATTCGTTTTTTTTGGGTGTTATCTCTGGCGCCGATGGTTTTTTTTTTTTGGGTTGGGACAACATTAATTCATTTACCAACTTAAATTGAACGTGAAATTATTAATTGCTGGCTTAATTAATTTATAATGAGTTTTTCCAGTGGCATCTGTGCCACATCAGAGAAACAGAGAGAGAAAGTGTGAGTGCAACAGAGAGAGAGAGAGAGAGAGAGTTAAAGGGAGAGCAGTGGTGCAGCATGGGCAAATATCAAGTATACGCAGTGTTGAATCCAATCAAAAAAGAGCAATAAGAATGAACGTGCTTTGGCTTAGATGTAGTACAGAAAGGAGAGTGAGAGTGAGTGAGAGAGAGAGAGAGGCGGGAATAGGGTGCGCACATATGTATGGATATATGTATGGGTAGAGTCACAGTGTGATGTGTGTGTGTGTGTTTGTGTGTGTTTTATTGCCAACCTATTGGGGGCAGGATGGGTGGTGGTGTCTAGAGTGTTGTTTTTCGGGCGGGAGACATCTCTTCGGTTGATCACAAGAAAGACATTCAGTTTAAAATTACAATATGCACTGGATGATGCGTACACTATGGGCTAGATCTTTTTAAATATATAATTCATTATTAAATCAAATATATATATATAGATATTTGTATACTGTATGTGTCTCTGTCTGTGTGTGTGTGTGTAGATATATTCCAAATGAAAATGCAACAAAAGTATACAGAAAAAACGTTCGTATTCCGCTTGCACCACATAACAAATCATGATTCAGCTCATCGAAAACTGTTGGACATTGTCTGTGTGTGTCTGTGTGGGTTCTTGGGAGGTAGGTATACGTGTATACGAGTATATGGCATATAGAATATATAGTTAGTATTTTTAATTGGCAAATCACGATCATCAATCATCAATCAGCGAGCGAACGAGCGAGCGAGCGAGCGAACGAACGAACGAACGAGGAACGAATGTCACCAACTTCCGGCTTTATATATACATACGTATATAGTATATATATAAATGTATATATGTGTTGGATTTTTGTGTGTGTGTTTTTTTGGGTGGGTGTATGCTTGGATATATATTAATATCAAAGTAAAATTCAATTCATTTCATTCGCTTATTATTACATCATCGAAAGTTCATCAAAAAGAGAAAGAAAAAATTGTAATCCTTTACATAAATATTCATATTCATTAGTATATATCTGGTATATATATATATATATTTAGGTGGTTTATATATATATTCAAGGTCAAGATCATCAATCAATCAATTCATATCAATTAAACAATTTACATGTATGCGTATATATAAGTATATATATATATATATAGAGAGAGAGAGACAAGAGAGACAGAGAGAGAGAGAGACAGTAAGAGAGAGAGAGCGGTTGGAACAAGACTAGGGCTGGGCGGGCTGGGTGGCTGGTTGGCTGGGTTGTGGGTTGGGTATTTGCTCACCAAGTCCACGTAATGCAAAAGAAAAAATCACAGAAAATATTACACTGAAAAACAATAAACAAATCACTTCGAATCGGGGGGAAATCTCTAGACTCTGATCTTCTTCTGCTTTCCACTGCTCGATTCTTTATTTCTCTATCTTTAATGTGTATGTACTAGCTTTCTCCTTTGCTGCTTTCCAGTGTTGGTTAATGCTTAAAAGATTTTCATACGTGTTTTTGGTTATTAGTTCTAAATATTTTCGTTTATAAAACACAAATCACAGTCATCACAGCAAGAGGTTTCATGTTCAAATTCATATTCAAATTCAAGTTGAAGCATATGCCAAAAATAGTCAGTGTTTGAGTGTATCTATGTGAGAGTTTTCGTGAGTGTATCTGTGAGTAGGTGAGTCATTTGATGAGCTGCAAGATCGATTTTTATCTACTAAAAACTCCAGCAGTCACCAAAACACTTGAGTGTGTGTATAAAGAATATTATTTTCAATCAACTAACAGTGGGGGACGGTGGGGGACGGCGGGGAAACCTTTGTATTAAATTCATATCAAAACCAATACCAACAAAAACTGGGGCGTGGAGAGATGTAAGTGCAGAGAGCGCAGTGCACTCATGAATAAATCACAATTCAAAAAACAAAACCAAAAAAAAAACAGAACTCGAAAAGTAGTAAAAAAACATGTTTTATTGTTTCGTATCCATCCATACATACAAAGAGAAAATTATCCAAACGTTTGCACAAGGCAGAGCACACGCAGGCACGCACACACAGATGCGAGTACGAGTACGAGCACAGACACAGATACAGACAAGAGGAATCCAAAGAACAAAATCAATATTAATAATAATGCCCAATGCAATATTAATGGGAAACTCAACTGCAACTGCAACGGCAACGGCAACTGCACAAAATTGCAACACGAAGGAAATTGTGCCGTTAAAGATGGAAGCTTTGCATACCCTTGCAGATACATTGTAACTATGGAAAGTAAATACATACATAATACATATATATATGTATATATATGTATATGTATATGATTCTATAGAAGATATATATTCAATTATCTTTGGAAATATTCTAATATCTATTTTTCCAGCTATGTTATAGGTACATATGTAGAAACAGACAGACGAGCACCTGCACCTGGTCATAAAATAATAAATACCCTCTCACTGCAAGGGTATCAAAAAGTCATTCAGGCACACACACAGAACTGAATAAATGTGAATACGAGAATGAATAAATATTAATGCACACACACGCATTCGCAATTGAATTGTTTTTTTTTTTGTTTTTTGTTTTTTTGTTTTTTTATTCGTTATAAATTTGTTTCATTCATAATGTGTTGTTACTTATTCCCATTCTCCTTAGTTTCACTTATTTTTGTTTGCTGTTTTGGGTTTACTTTCCTTCTTTTTTTTTGTTTTTCTACAAATTACTTGCTCTGCATTATTCATAGTTATCATATAAATATTTATATAACATATTTGCTTTGCGGGAGGGGTTGGGGGAGTTTTTTTTTATATATATTAAATTTGGTTTACTGTTTTCTTGCTTAAACAATTCCATAAAGATTTTTCTATAAAAAATACAAACAAAATAGACAAAATGCCACAGACACGAGCGACAGAGAGATAGAGAGAGAATGCTAGATCGAAATGTGTGAATATAATGTAGATATTTAAAATAAATACATACACATGTATACGTGTGGGTGTTTCTCTTGTGTGTGTGTGTGTGTGAATAATGCAGTTGGAACTGAAAGCTACATCTTTTCTAGGATCTGCTAATGGGATCCAGTTCAAGGGATTATCAAATGGAATATGGTTTTAATTGTTGGACAAATCAATGCAAATGAGATCTGGATGCTTAGCTACTGGGAATATATTTCTTTACAAATATTATAAATCAAAGATACCTGCTCTGATCTGGTTGTATATCTACAATATTAGAAATTAAATGGAAGGGCCACTCCTTTCTCTCATATATTTACTTTCAATTATTAAGGTTCAGACGGATTAAATGAAGGCTACACTGATTAAAGGCTTTGTAGCTAAAAATTCGACTGAAATAAGTTCAGATTTCATGTTCCACAATTTCTTAAGTAAATGCTAAAAAGAAAATGATATGGTAAAATTAACAATTTCCTATAATTTCTTTCATATGGAAGTCCAATTTGTGGAGCATACGCCAGGCAGTTTCAACACTTACTAACCAAGAGACCTGTACGGGAATACGGAACAATAGTTCTCCAATTGGACATTGGACATCGCAAAACATAAAGCAAAATCGACTTAAAACTTACAGAAACTCTGTGCAGGAGACAAAAATTGGGGTAAAAAGGTGAGTAAAACATTTAAATGCTGCTTTTGTTAGTGGAATAAATAAATAAAAGAACAAAATTTGATTACAAAAATTATATATAAAATTCGTTTTATTTAAATTAAAATCGCTTGCTGTTTTGTTTGCTAAAATAAATATTAAGATTAATATTAATATTAATAAATTTATTGTACACATAAAAATCATAAATCATAAATACAAAGTGCATACATTTATACATTGCATTTACTTGAGACTCGGAACGAAATCAAATGCTCTCAGAAATAATGTCAGTGGCCGTGTCCTCAATCTGCGGATCGTTGGCCGACTTGGGTATGTAAATTTTAGTCGGCGTCTGCAAACGCTCCATTTCGTATATCTTTACCTTGAACTAAATTCGGGGGAATGGGGGAGTATTATTTAGGTTGAGAAATTAACAATATAATAGACTGAATGGATAGTATGCATTACATTGAACATACAACATTTAAATCAAAACAAATAATCAAGCACAGTCAATCACAATGCAGAGGATGAATGTTTTTGGGGGTGCTACGACAAAATCAAAAAACGGAATTAATTATCCTTAAACAAATTGCTGCTTTTTGGCCCCGCACGAAAAACAAATATCGGACGTGACATAAAAACAAAAAATCGGAGCGAATCGGCACCAAATAACGTGCCATGAAAAAGATTCAAACTTTTTAATATGCACAAAGCACATTCGGTTCTCACTTTTCCCGTACTTTTTTCTGTACGGCTCTTATAATTATTAATTTTGTTAATTAAATAAATGGAGCTCTTTTTTTGTGCAGTCTTCTGGTGGCTTTAATTAATTCTTGTTCGCATACAATTTAAGGAGAACTTTTGCGCGTCCACAATAAATGCGATATGAATGCAAACCAATTTCATGACTGACAGCGGAATGAAATTATAATAATTGCAAATTATGATGATTGCTGTTGTCTGTCGATGGTGTCGGAAGGTACACACATACCAGAGAGGTGGTGGTGGTGGTGTGATTATATTTATTGTTATTATTTGCATTTGCACTGCTTTTTGATTTGTTTGCACTCTGTCGAGAATGGGAAATATTCGAGTTATCGAGCTCTGCTCAGACGAGTCCTTAATTGCTTGTAATTAACTGCCAAAATGGCTGCAAAAGAAAACTCCTTTTAACTGTCAGAGCGTTAAATCGGAAGGGGGAAAGTTTTTATGTTTTTTTTTTCGTTTTTGTTTTGTTTTGTATGTGGATAGTTTTTTGGTGAATGAATCTTTTTATTCAAAGAATGGCATGTTTTCCGCTCAATCAGCAATGATTTCTGTTATGGTTGAGGATAACCATGTGGGATTTTCTGAAAGTGATTTTCCTCTATATTATTGAGTGGATTTAAATAATTTGCAATGGGGAAAGTTATATTCAATGAATGCGGCTGTTCTTTTAATGGATCAATCTCTCTTGTAAATGTTTTTCTGTTCTGAAATGATTTAACAATGATTTCCAGATAATGGAGTAGCTTCAAATGGCCTACAGCAAAGAATTTGATTCATTTTTATCTACAAGTAAATCAACCCTTGCCAATGTGAGTGCAGAAAAAAGGTGCATTGCATTCGTGTGGAGTGGACATGCCAAGTGCTTGTATCTGTGCCTAATGGTGTATCTGTGAGTGTGGGTGTGCTTGAAATACCTTCCAACTTAAATGCGGATTTGGATTTTGGGCAACTCGTTTCCGGGCCACTTACTCAATCATTATTTTGCGAGTAACTTTTGCATAACGAAACTTGTCTAAAGGCCCTTTAAGCCCGGCTGACTGACGGCCCAAACAACGTATCAAAGTGTTGTGGCAACAACTAATTGGATTATGCGATTAGCAGAACTTGTCCAGAGCCAGTGCCCTGAGCCCCCGGGCAGCTGAAGCTTAAGCAGGGATTTTTGTTATCCACATCTTGGGCTGAAAAGTCTTGGCAGCTGCAAAGTTTTTGGACAAAGTTCAGCTCGCATGCAGCTTGCATTTTGCTCCTCCTTTGTTTGTGCAAAGCGCGCCAAATTGTTAAATGATGCAATGAAAACGTTTTTGTTGATTCCGGGAAATTATGCTGCGTTTAACAAATTGCATGAAAATGTTCCCAAAAGGTTCAGCCGACGACGACGACGACGGATGGGCCGAAAACTTTTGTCGGCAGTCGGGAGTCAAAAGTCGAGTGGAGGAGGGCCATCTCAGGGCCATTTGTCGGCCAGAAGTTGCAAGTTGTTTTCTGATTTATGCACTGACAGTTTGTGGTGCGTGTCTGGGGCCATTTTATTTATGAGTTTTGTTTTCTCCGAGCAGGCAAACAAATGCAAAAGTATGCAAAAGATAATACTATTTACTCGTTGCCCTCTCAGAATCCGTCTTCTGTCTGTCTTTTGTGGTTAATTAAAACGCAAAGAAAACTTTCGATACACAAACACAACACACACACACATGCAACACGAGTAGGAGAACACAAAATATAACCATTGCAAGTACATATGTATGTTGTATATGGATGGAGAGTAGTAAATTCTGTTGTTTGTACTGAGAGCAATAAAAATAATCACAAGACTCGTAAAAGGTGTGGGAATGGGGGATGAAAATCATATGGAAAGAACAGATATCACGTGTGAAAGATGGAGCAAAATACACACACAAAAATCAGGGACATTCGTTGCGGTTACATTGTCAGCATTTGGCAGCGTTCCAGATAAAGACAACAGATAGGGGAAACTCATGAAAAACAAACAAACACAAATACAAACACACACACAGAGCACTCAAAACACAAGCGAAAGGCATGAAAAGATAAGGCCAAAACATGTTGCAGGTTGTTAATCAAACAAAAACAGGCACAAACACGGGCAGGGTAGCAGGGCAGGCGATGCATGTTTTTAGGAAATGAAAGGTGTAACAAATATTATGGACACGCGCGCGCGCGCGCTCGACAGGCAATCAAAAAATGTGTGAGGTGTATTTCTGTTCGTATGCACCAACAAAAATGCCAAAACGGAAACGGAAATGGTAATAGAACTAGAAATGAGAGCCAACAGAAGTAAAACAACAGAAACAGAAACAAAAAGATGAAGGAACATAATTGGAATTGTTTTGAGTTGCACAAAATGCAGCGAGCACAGACAGTTGCTTTACTGGATTATATTACTGAATATTACTGGAATATTACTGGATTACTTGGATTACTTGGATTATTTGCTTTGATTCAATATGCTTTACATGGTTCATTGACAGGGGGCGGGGGTTTAGGGGCAAGGTAAAACATTCCGCATGGTGTAGAGTAGAGTATAGAATACTTTTGATATTTGGTTTTTTTCTTCTTTTTTTTACGTTTTCATTTTTTGTTTTTTGTTTTGTATAGATAGTATTACAATATACTTGGTAGTTGTTGCACCTTCGGGGAATCAATCTCAATCTCATATCGAAAAGGAAAACTAATCGAATAAATGTCGGTAGTTTATAGTAATAGTTGTTGTAGTAGTAGTAGTAACATCATTAACATAAGTTATACATACATATACATAATATAATATAATATAATATAATGTAAACTAAATGAGAGCATTAGCATGTTAACGTAAAACATAATGAATGCGTTCCAAGATCACACCTAAAGGTACATATGATATATGCAATATGTAACCATAGGCATACATACATACGTACGTATGTACATACATATATATATATGTATAGAAAATGCTACATACATATACGAGCATGGTGTGTATATATCATCGGTAAACTTAAATAAACATTGAGCTTAAAGTCTGCTCACTTTTTGTGTCACTTTCGTTTTATGTTTTTTTGGTTTTTGCTTCTTAAACAAACGCAAACACACACGAACATAGGGCTTAGGCATTATCAGTAAGTATATATATATATATATATATGTATAAGTATATAGAAAAGTGAAAAAAATTCAAGTTGTACAAAATGCACGCTTGGCGGCAGTTCTTGTCCTCGACACAGATTCATTTCAAATCATGTGCTTTTGTGTAGCAGTGTTTTGCAGTGTGAAAAGTAATGTATCAGTTGTAGTATCTGTAGTATCTGTAGTTGTTGTATCTGTCCCTTCTGTCTTCTGTCCAACTAAAAATGAAAACTTTCTTTTTTTTCTATAATCTGGTGGGGTGGGGGTGGCATCACCTTGGTCTCGACGATCGCCTGTTAATGATGAAGTTTCTTCTGGTATGAAATTTTAATTTGACTTTTATTCATTTATTTGCAACAGACGCAGCTAGGGGGCCGCTCCGGCCACTCTCTACCGATAAGTTGATGGCCAGAGCCAATGAATTATTATTGTTGCAAGAGGCAAACAGGCATTAAGCCTTCTCCACACAAACACACACACACACACCTCCCCCATCTCTTTGTGGCAGGAGGACGGACAGCAACGTTGACAGGAGAACTTACACAGAGTCCGGGGCATGCATTATGCAGCAATTGCTGTTGTCAACTGACAACGGAGTTGCACGGACCCAGTAGCCGGAGCAAGGCATCTGCCGCCTGACAGTAAATTAAGCGGAAAAGTGTGTTGCGGCATATGGAATGGGCGCCAAAGAGATGTGCAGTTGTGGCACCAAAAAAATAAGTCTGCTTCTCTCTGGACGGTGGGGTGGGCACGAGTAGTATTATTTGCTGCAGTCGGAAATAACTCAACCGCAAATGAGATAAATTGCGCGCACACAGATAATTGCATGGCCGGCCGGCCCCCCAGACGAGGCGTTGTGGCATGGAAATGAAATACATTTCACATACGTCGCACCGCGCCTCGCCTCGCCTCGCCTCGCCGCCCTGCCATTGCTTTTTCACTACTTTTTTATCCTTCAATTTTCATATGTGTCCTCCCCAAAGTATTCGGTCTGTTTGTTAGCCTCTGAAAGAGTCCTTTTTTTTTGTTGTTGTTGCTGGCCGCCTGTACAAATATTTATGTGGCTGCCAGCACAAACGAACGAATGGATGGATGTGTGTGCGTGTGTAATGGGAAAATATTGCGCATACGCACTGTCTGCTCATTAAAGTCGATCGTTGAGGGGACCACCTCGCCTCGTACGTCTCTTTAGTTGTAGTTGTTGTATTTACATAACGAATACTTCAAAAGTTCTCCCTCTCTCTCTCTCTCTCTCTCGCTCGTCAAATCAATATCTTTAACATATAATTATAGATTCTCAAACAGCAGCCATGTGAATATTCTCTTTAGGGTTTCATCAACTGGAAGCTCTAAGTGCTGGGGGGTTTTTTACTCTCTTTACAATCAATATTGAGAGAGGGCGAGCTTTCCCGTCCCTCATGTGTGTGTGTATAGATGCTAGATACTTTCGTTTGATATAGTTATAGTAACTTTTTCTTTTTCTTTTCTTTCTTGATTCTGATTGATAAATGAAAAATGAAGTTTATTCGAAAAATTCGCTATCTTTATGGGGATATAGTATACATTAAGGGGATGCTGTGCTAGTTCTTCTTATGGGTATACATACACACACATACATTAGGGGTATGTGTAATTGATTTAACTATAAATTTGATTTATGCTTCGATCTCGATTCTAGATTTCAGTTGTATCTGCTGACCTCCGCTAAAGATTGTGACTAATACATTTAGGCTATTTGCTATTCGCTATGCTTTATGCTATATACGATTCGATTCGCAAGATCCATTATCTTTATAATTGAATTGTTGCATTATTGTCAGTAGTTTACGTTAATTTATCTCTAAGAACATATTCGAGTGGTTACAAACAACATTCAAACGTTTTCTTTTCTTTGTTTTCTGTTCTCTCTGATATGATAAGAATAATTGGCTGCTCGATATCTCCCCACTCGATAGCTAGCTCCTTCAGTGCTCCTTGCATATATTACACACTTACAATCTGTAGGATGCTTCTGTATCTGTACACACGACTCCTAATCAGTGATGTGGCGGCAACTTGGCCAATTTGTAATTGTAATTTTGGCAGGGCACAACTGAGAACACAAAAATTGCAATTCAATGGCTTTCCATCTGAATCTAAATCTGAATCTGCCTCATCCGTATCTGAGTCCACATGCACACCCGCAGCCACATCCACATCCACATCCTCTGTCCCTACGATCGATAGCAGTTTAATTGAGCGCTAACATTCATATTCCAGTATGAAGCTCTCGCCTCCGGCTACGTGTCCGTGTCCGGGTACGACTCCTGCTGCAGTCACTGGCTTCGCCGTGGCCCTAGCATGCTGCTGATGTTGCAAGAGCGAGGCAGATGTTGCTGCCGTGCCCGTTCCCTGCTGCGTGGTGGCAGCTCTGCTTAAATTTACTTGTGACAACATTGCGGTTGCCGTTAATTTGCCATTGTATGCCACCGCCGGAGTCAGTGTGGGCGTCGGAGTGGGCGGACCGTGTCCGTAATAGTTGAGAGCCGAGGTAAGCGGCACGGACTGCTGCTGCTGGACGCGACGCTGCATCTGCTGTTTGGCTAGATAGTCCGTGGACGCATTGGCCGTGGCATTGCGCAACGTTATGAAGGTGTCAAAGTTTTCCGCTGTGGAGGAGGCATTCGATGTGCTGGAGTTGCGGCGGGGCACCAAATGCTGCTGCTGTTTGGGTAGATTCAGATTCAGCTTCAGCTGCTGCTGCTGCTGCTGATGCTGCGACATTGACGAGTTCGATGAGGAGGAATTGGATAGCGACGAGGAGTTCACGGAGTGCGCGGGAGGATGTTGCTGCTGATTCGCATAGTATTTGCGCAAATTCTCTAGCATGTAGCGATTGTTTGCGTTTCCTGTTCCGACTGCTCCTCCTGCTGCCCCTCCTAATGCAGCAGCTGCTGTTGTTGTTGGTGGTGGTGGTGGCGCTGCTGCTGTCGGATGAAACTGCGGCATGGCAGATGACACTGCTGCTGCTCCGGCTCCTGCAACTGCAACTGCTGCTGATGCTGCGGTTGGCGTCATCGTTATCTGCTGCTTGCTGCTGGTGGCATACAGAGCATCCCCTCCCAATCCCAATCCCAGTCCCTGTGCCTGTGCCTGTCCCATCCCCAATCCTTGTCCCTGTGGCAGAGCCAAATTGATGACACTGCCGGTTGCAGTTGGCATTGCGGTGGCTCCTCCTGTTCCTGTTGCTGCTCCTGATACTGCCCCTGCCATTGGTGGTTGTCGTCGTTCCATCTCCAGTCCATAGCGAGTCGCCGCTGGCTTGCTGCTTCTCCCAGGGCCTCCTCCTCCTGCTCCCCCCCGTACCTCCCCCTGATAGCTGCGGGCATAGTGCGCCTCCATCAAGTCCGCCCGACGCTGTTTCGTGGCATACACGGCCTCATTCGTGCCGACATCTGCACCCCGCCCAAATCCATAGTAGTCGCCGCCCTGGTAGTGCTGCGATGAGGTCAGCGCACGCTCGAATTCATTGCGACCACGCTGCCGCTGGAAGTGGTCCAGGTAGCTCTCACCACCGGCTCCAGCCAGCAGGAGATGGTCTGCCTCGTGGTGCTCCATCTGCGGGGGATGCTCCTCCTGCTCCTCGACTCTGCCTGCCGTGCCACTGGCCTGCTGCTGCTGCTGCTGCTGTCGCTGCAAATGCTGATTGAGAGATTGGTAGAATGTGCTCTCGGCCAGATTCTCATTATACGTTGTCGGCTGCTGCCAATCAGCGTCTTCGCATTCGTTGACGCTGACGCGAATGCGTATGTCCCGGGCCGTATAATCAGGCTCTCCACAAGCAGCAGCAGCTGCCGCCGCCATTCCGTCAGCTATGCCCTCATCCTCGTCGTCGTCGTCGTCATCGTCGTCCTCGCCGTCGTCGCCATAGAAGAATCTCGCTGATTTGGCGCTTTCCGCCAGCAGCAGGTCCTCGCTCTCCTCGAGGGCCAGCGCGTAACTCGTTAGGTTGTCAAAGTAGTATTCGCACATTTTGTCCGGGTGCTCGTAGCGCAATTTGAATTCCTTGGATTCCCGCGACTCTTCCACAGCCTGTGGCAGTGGCTCCAGCTGTGGCATGGGTGGCGGCAGCTCCCTCTCACGCTTCGTCGCTGTTGCTGTTGCTGTCGTTGGGCCACTGAACACGGAGGCATAGTCCGAGCTGCTCATCGAGTCGGAGTTGAGGGCCGCCGCGCGTCGCGTCGACTTGGAGGCAATGGGCAGCGTGCCCAGATTCTCGTAGTTGGCGGGAAGTCCTCCATTGTTCGCCTGCGATTGGCTGCGTTTGTGGCGTCTTCGCGGCGTCTCCGGCTGGGCATGCGAATGGGCATATTGATGGGGCTGCGTGGCCAAAGCCCTGCGCTGGGTGCCGCTGACACGACCCACCGAGTGCGCCGACTGCTTCGTGGTGCTCAGATGCTGGTCAAAGTTCTCCTCCAGGTAGGCGTCCAGGTAGTGCAGGTTCTTGCTCAGATCGATCTCCGACTTGTAGCTCTTGTAGATGGTCGCCTGCTTGCAGCGCGACTCGTAGTTGGAGATGTGTGTGCGGTCGCTGATGAAGCGGAAGCTCTCGTCTTTCGCGAGGGTGTGGAAGCCACTGAACTCGCTGCCAGATCCCGCCTCGGAGCCGCTGCTGGTCTTGAAGTTGCGACACTTGTCGCGTATCTTCTGTATGCCCTGCCGCGTCTTGGCCTGCAGCCGCTCAAAGTAATTGGCCTTGGCAGTGCTGGCGGCGCTGGCGCTGCCGCTGCTGTTGGCTGGCGTCTGGGTCTGTAGTCGCGGATGGTAGGCCGTGTGCTGGATGTCGTAGCCACCACTGCCGGCGGCCCGCATGCTCTGGATGCTGTGCGTGCGATTGGGATAGCTGAGCTTCAGTTTGGGCAGCGATGGTGGGTCCTCGGATCTGTGGTGGAGTTTCCTCAGCGACAGCTGCTTGAAGATCGCCTTGGATCGCTTGGCCTTGCCCGTGGTGGTGGTTCGCCTCTCATGATCCTGATCAAAGTCTTGCCGCTCGAAGCGACGCACAGGGACGCCGTGTAGGTAATGATGATCTGGTGGGTTGGGATTCGGCCGCGGCGACTCGAACAGACGCCGCAGGCCACGCCCTGTGCGCTGGGGTCGTGCACTCCTGGCACTCGCCGCACTTCTCAGTCGCGTATTCACACTCAGAGTGAGAATTTCATCATCGTGGAAGATGGAAAAGGGATTCGTGATCACCGTGGAGCTGTCGTTGGCTCCCTGGGAGGCTGCTAAACTGCTTACGGATCTAGTCTTAAGGCTAGCGTTACTCGAGCTATATCTATTCTGGCTTATGGCTACTTCCTGCTGCTGCTTACTGTCTAATACAACTACAACTTTGGCTTCATTGTGTTGGTGTTGGTGTGGTTTCTGGGGCGCATTGTGAGGCACCCTTTGTCCCAGATCCGTCTCGGACCGGGAACGAGAGCGTGTGCTCTGGCTCTGGCCCTGGGTCCTCCTCTTCACGCGTCGCAGCTCCTTCAAGGAGTTGCTCTGCTTGCGGAAGCGATAGAACGGATTATTAATGCTCAGCCTTTGCAGCAGCAATTGGGTTTCCTCTGGCGAGAGAATGGACTCCTGCTGCTGCTGCAGTTGCTGCTTTTGCTGCTGCATCAATTCTTCTTCTGCCTCTTCATCCTCTTCGTTGGTTACATTCAGATTGAGCAGCTTGGCCGCCGCACTTGGCGGCTTGGCTGCACTATTCATATTGTTCTCTAGATCTCCGCTACTCTTACTGCAGCTGCTGCTGCTGCTGCTGCTGCTACTTTTGCTACTGTTTAAGGAACCCTCGCTATTGTTGCTATTGTTGCTACTGTTACTGTTGCTGTTGCTGCTACTTTTGTTGCTGCTCTTAATGTTCTTGCTGCTGTTGCTGTTGCTGCTGCTGCTGCCACTTTTGGCTGCCTCTAAAGTATTCGTATTATCGCTATTGGTCAGTCCCGTTGTGGTCGTTGTGGAGCTCTTGTGGTTGTTGTTATTATTGTGACCAACATGGCTGTCATCCACTTCCGGTTCGAGTTCGAGTTCGTGGCTGTTGTGTGAATGTTGCTGTTGCTGTTGGTTTTCTTGGTCTTGGTGTTCGTGTTCGTGTGATTGTTTCTGGTTTTCGCTATCAATTGCCTGCTAGACTCTAGTGGGCGGTTGTAATATCATTGCAGCCATGCGTACCTTCATTGCCTCCGGCGATCCATGTCCCGGATACTGTTGCTGTGGATGCTGCGAGGCGGCATGTAGGGCCGCTGCTGCTGCCACTGCTGCCGCAGCCTGCTGCTGTTGCTGTTGTTGCTGCTGCTGCTGTTGCTGTTGCTGCTGCTGCTGCTGTTGGTGATGATGGAAGCCGGCGGGCGTCGTGTAAATCGAATCACCTTGAGGGCCACTCGTGCTATCGGAGCGTGATTTCAAATCAGCTTTCTCGCTGCGGGGCGAAAAATGGGGGAAACGAAGAAGAAATCGTTAGCCAAAATTGTTTGCCCAAGTGACAATTGTGTGGGTGGTGGTTAAGTGGTTGGGTGAGGTCTGGTCTCGGGTTGATAGGGGAATGGGACCTCCTCTGACTGATGCTGGATTCCGGTGGCCTATTGCCTGATGCTCAATGGGGGTACGGGTAACTTCTATCGCTGATTGGCAAATTGTATCCCTCACGCATATCTGAATATCTATTTAGTTTTTGTCGCCGTTGCCTCGCTCCAGGCAATTGTTTACTTGGGGTCTAGGAAATTAGATATTCCCCCCAATATGCTCCCCCCGCCACTTTTGCTCCGACTTTCGGTGACCCCAGAAGGCATGTTCTCTGAGTGAAATGTGGGCCTAAGATGGGACTCTGAAAATGTTGGCCTAAATGAGTTTCGGTCATGTTTTGGTTGCATATAAATCGAATATTGTGCTGGCCGCTGGAGCGAAAATTCTAAATCCATTTCCGTCTCACCACCATATTGCCCCAGAAATTTATATATACGAGTATTGTGTGCTATAGAATTTCAGTGAGTTGTGATAGTGTGTGCATTCCATATTTCATAAACAAAATATAATAATTTTAAAATGGAGAAACAAGCGGAGCAGCACAGAGGTCTGGTGGACCTTCCACGGAGTTTCGAACCACCGCTCATAACTCATATTACACGTACAGTGAGAGAGAGAGGGGGTGGGGTGGACAGAAGGCAGCCAGGCAACAATGAGCGATAGGCTTGGCGCTACCTCTACTCCTCTCTTTCGCTCTGTTTCACTACCAAAACAAAGAAAAATGTTACGAAAAATACTCTATAAACTGCAAGGGGAGTATGAGAATGTAGCAGCAGTTGGAGCGGTACTTTATTTGGTAAAGAACTACTGCAACTTTAGTGTTTAATGCAAACTCCTGTCTAAACTTTGTTCATCCCAATTGCAACTACTTTTAGCACCTTTAGTTAGAGTATTTAAAGTTTCTGTGTGGGCCAAGCAAACAATTTTTTTGCTAGCCAAAAAGGCAAACCCCCATCCATTCCACTGCCCTGCCCCGCATATATTGAATATATGAAAAATGTATAATATTTTATGCAGCACACACAGGGAGATGCAGTGAAAAGCATTTTTCATTGTTCCTCTCTTTGGATATGCGAGTATATGTATAGGTGTGTGTGTGTGGCCAGTAGGGGCGCATAAATTGGCATGCCAGCGCCACCTGTTGGCTGCCGCTGCATACAAAAAATATATATATGAAAATGGTCATTTATCTATGAGAATACGTGTGTAGCCAGTGCTAGGTAAAGGGTGGCAGCAGGGTGGCATGGTGGCATGGTGTGCACGTATTACGCTTCAACTTACCTGTCTTTATCCGATGATTTATAGCCAGTGGAACCTGTGTGGAGGTTGAAAAACGAAATGAAACAAGAGAAAAATTGTATATTAGAGTTCTGGCAATATGCAGGAATTTATTCCGCCCCAAAATACGATGGTTTTTAAGGCAGGGGGTTTGTAAAATTGTAGAAATTAGCTGCGAAACCAGATATTCATATATTTGTGTGTTACCACGTCCTCTCTACCCGTTTCGATTGATAAATGAGCCAGCGACTTATTGATTGCGAGACGTGTAAAGTCCTGAGAAATTTTGATGGATCTCAAAAAGGGGTGTAACCTTAGAGCTTGGAGCATAGAGCGTGGAGTGTGTGTTGTGTGCTGTGTTTGGGGCATATGGATGGGGTGTCGGGTCGCACTTGAGAGATCTGTCAAACGGCATTTGACAACTTGACGCCAGCTGCAGCAGTCAGTCAGTCACTCACTCACTCTACTCTACTCTACTCGACTCTCTACTCACTCTGCTCAGCAAATTGACAACTTGATTGACAACTGAGAAATTGCGATTAGCTGGTGAAAAGTGTTTACAGATCATGTGGATATATGAAAGAGAAGTAGGGACGTACTTCCCCTTGAATGCCCTTGAGCAAAGGCGAAACAAAAAGTTTATCCATTTCCCACTTTTATCCTTTGCCTTCTTTTGTAAATTGTTTTACAATTGTTGGGGCGAAAAAAAGTTTTTGCTGAGCTCGCTCTCTCTTTTCTTTTTTACTCGTCTGAATTTTGATTTCTAATTAGGCAAAGCTCTCCGCTTGCCACACAGACAGACGCGACGCGACGCCGTGGCGTGGCGTGGGAAAAAAAGAAGGAAAAGTGCTAGATGAAAATGCTGTAGCGTCAAACAAAAAGCTGTCCAGAAGACCTTAACCCTTTTGTGTGCTAACCAGAAGACAGGGTGAGTCCTGGCGGGGAGGGGGGACGGTTAAACAGGAAACGCAGACTGCGACTGCGAGTGACCGCAGGCGTTGGACGCTAATGAATATTTTATGAGATTTATTTGAGTTTCGAGTTTCAAGTAGAAATAAGAGTATTCGCAGCACAAAGGGAAAAACAGGGGAGAGGCAGAGGGCGAGAGGTAAGAGAGAGAGAGACGCATCCCTCTTCTAGGCAGCCATTTTTTCCGCTTTTCCGCTTTTTCGCTTTTTCCTCCCTCTCGCATTTCCTGGCTTTGTGTGTTGGCTGCAAGTTTTTGTGTTTTTGCAATTAGTGTGACAGCCGTACAGCAGGGGGAAGGAGTGTGGGAGTTGGTGGTGGGGCAGGCTTCGTAATGAAGAAGGAAGTTTTAATTGTCGCGGCCTTGACAGCGACGCCTCGTAATTAATAGGACAAACTCTGGTCTGATAATTGTCCTGTGTTCATGTAGGTAGCTTTTCTGTGTTGTGTGGGTGGGGATTGAGGTCGATTGTCGATGCAGGAGAGACATTGATAAAAGAGGAAAAATAGATAGCCCCCAACTATTTCTATTCCCCCATTTATATATTTGTAAACTTACCCTTAAAGCAGCACCTCTTGCTCTTGATCGCATAAATGCAGAGGCACACAAGCAGCAGAATGGCGGCCATGCAGCCACCGGCCACGCCCAGCAAGTAGCTCATCTCGTAAGGTTCTGTCCGGCACAGCGATGGAGGAGGATATTCAGCAGAAGGGATACGGTTGTAATTGATGTGTTGATTATGCAAGCATTTAAAGGAATATTCATTTTCATACGCATAATATCGTTTGGCTCATGCGTTTACGAGTACTCGTATTGCATGTGCAATTGATTTTAATTAAAATCGTTTGGAATACTCTATGAGGCAAGGGAGGGGGATGCAGGGGGATGCAGGGGATGCAGGGCATGTGTGGATGTGATATGATATAATATTTAATGAGTTGCATGTGCAGTCGATGCGTAAATATTGAATATTGCAAGTGTAATTGAAATGCAATTCGAATGCGGGATGTTGCATGAGATGCGGGGGATGGGCCAGCATGGGCAGGGGGTGGGGGTAAAGAAAAACAAAGAAAATTCTATGCACCTGCAAACGTACCCTCCACAATCAAATGTATGGCATGGCGATCGGTGCCCCGTTCGTTCTCCACCACCAGATAATAGGGCCGGGAGTCGTGCTCATCGGTGCGTTGAATGTTCAGGGTAGACAGGTAGCAATCCTCGCGAGAGTCCTGCAGCATATCATCAGCCCGGAAGCGTTCTGAAACGAGGAGACAGAGAAACATTTCGTTGAATTGGCCACCAAATAATTGCACTCAAATTACACAGAATTTGTCGGAGCGGTCCGACATTAATCATTTCGATTCGATGGGCTAACTAGCAGCAATGCTACAGCAAGGGCCATGAAATGGCTTTGGACTGCGCTTCGTTTGATTTGTGTCGGTGGCAAGCAGGAACACGCAGTATTACACGCACGGAAGCATGGCGCTGGATGGACACGGACAGCTGAAAATGAAGAATAATGCTGGCCAGAGCCACTAGAGCCACCAGATTCGTTGCAGTTCAAGGGCAGGGAACGCAACGGAAACGAGCTGCAGAAAAGAGTTTCAGCTGGAAAAACGAGCAGGAAATTTACTCGTGTGTGTGTGTGTGTGTAGGTTGGCTGTCTGTTGTCCGTTGGAGCTCGGATTACCCGTTGGCTGACAGGCGTGGCAAGTCGGCAGCGCCCTGTAGCTTCTAACCTTTTAACGTTGCTTGCCACAGTCACTGCCTCTGGCATCTTCCTGCTCATTCCATAGCCCAACGCAGACATGACACTGGCAGTTTTCTTGTCCAACTCTGACGCTGACTCTGACTCTGTGTGCCTCGTGTAATTTGTCTTGATTTGTGGCCAATCTCTCCAGCGCGAATTGAATGCCAAAAAAATTGGTTGTAGCAGCTACCATAATGAGCCCTCCAGCAGCATCTACCGCTAATTGAATCCCGAATAGCCACAACTAAGGCAAACTGTAAGCCTAATTGCATTTTCATTAGCCGTCCAATGAAGCGCAAACTAAACGCTGAACATTAACTGCTGGCTGCCACATCAAAGGGATGAGTAGAAGGGTGGGGTGTGTATACGCACCTATGCCCGAACCGGCCTCCAGACGCATTGAACCCCATTCCCAGGCGACGCGCAGTGGTCGTGGATCCGCACAGACGACCATTGTCAGAACGGCAGACTCTCCTCGCTTCACTGAGATGGTGTGCATCGAAGGATGCAGACGTAGAACCTGTGGGGCACCTGCAAATACAAAGCAAGAAAGGACACAGAAAGAGTTAGAGCTGGGGGTTATAAATGTATTAGAGAGAGAGGACAACGTTTAGTGTTCAAGAGATGGCTTTTTAATTGAGTTTTGGTCGTCACAAACGAATTCAACGAGCTGCATTGCTGTAAGAAATTGTTTCGCCTGCTCCTAGCAACATTAAATTTCCTTGGGCAAATCTTTAAAAATCATAGAAAAATTCTTTGCAAGGTGCTGCTTGCTTCTGGCTTTGCGAGGCAAAAGTCTTGTTCCCCATAAATTGTATAAAATTATTAAAAGGTTGCAGCAGTCTCTCCCCTTTCATAGTTTTTCTCTTTAAGAGCGGTTAAATCTTTCCTTGCCATAAATTATATCAAATTGTTAGAAAGGTGCTGCCAACTCAACTATTTGCTCACAAGAGGGAAGTTTCCTTGGGGAAATCCAAGTGGGAGAACATCCACCAGTATATTGCTCCAGAGGGTCAACAACTTTGCCATTTTTAATGAGGAATTTTTTACGTTCTCCCCTGTTAGTTTATTTTTTTTATGGCGACACTCTTCCTGGATTGTTACTGCACACATACGCGCATATACTTAGTTAGTTAGTTCGTTAGTTACTTTGCACACTCCCCCCTGCGAGAACCGAGATCCCTTTTCCCAGCTCCCAGATGTAATGTGGTGTCCAGTTTTTTCGGTACATATATATATGTATATATATAGAATACATATAGTACATGTACATATATTTATTCCCTTTTTTTTCTGTGCACTTTTTTTCGCCTTGGTGGCGCTGCTAAATTGCTCGTGTCCTTGGTTGGTCATAAATTATGTACGTGCTGTGGTATTCAGCACTAAATTTAAATATTTCTTGCTTCTCCCCTGTTTTTTTTTGTACATTTTTTTCGCTGTGCGCTGTCCAGTTTTTTTTTTTGCCCCGCTTCGGGCAGTGTCCGTGGCAGTTTCTACGTTTATTTTTTGTTCGCTGGCACTGCGGTCATAAGTTCATTTTGATTTTGTGTTACGTTTTGGTTTAGTCTGTTGCCCAGTTGCCCAGTTGCAACATGCCACCGCGAAATTCTGTGGCATGGAGTAGCAGCATATCGTTGCGAGGCGGCAACGCAAGCGCTTAAAATGTTTTGCAGGCGCTTTCCGGCTCCAGCTCTAGCTACAGTTTTTAATGGAGTTTTGTTAGTTGTTTTAAGTGTGCATTAGTTGCACGGAGTGTTGCACCCAAATGAGTAGCCCGAGGAGCGCTACAGCTGTACCCTTCTTTTACCGCCTGATTGTCACCTATTCTGCAGTTGCTGCCCAGAAATTGACAAAACGAAAAACAGCAGAGACAAAGATGGAGATTTATGACTGGCAGCTATGCCTTCCCTCTTGGCGTATACCCTAACTACAGCAGCTTTCATAGGAGTTCTCACAGTTTCTGCTGCAGTGCATTCGCCCTTCGTTGATGCTCAAACCTTGTCGTCATATTTTGTGGTCTCTGCGGTTTGCTGCAGAGATATACTGGTACATGGACGACTTACCCACAACTTGCAGTGAGACCGGATCGGATATGGCCACTCGCTCCTGGCCATTGATGTAGCTGGTGGCACGGCACTCGTACTCGCCCTGATACTCGTAGGTGACATTGTCGATGACCAGTCGGGGCTCGTTGCCCCGCTCCACGTACTTGGAGCCATGCGAAATTCTGTGGAAAGCACAAAGAGAGATTGATTATGATTATGTGGACTTCTAATATGATGATGCCAGGCCTTTCCCCCCGAGTGATGCATACTTGCTGCTGGCTTCGACTCTGCACAAAATGAAAACAGATGCATGTGCCCCCCACCCCGTCCCTGTATTTGCTGTGTGCGTGTGCATATCCGCCTTCTCCAGGGCCAGGCAATATTGAAAATTGCGTATGCGTATGAGTTATTTTTCGGTGCATGCGGCCTGCCAGGGAGTCAGGCTCCCTGGCTATCCAAAGAGCTGCTGCACAGAAATATTTGATACATTTTTAATATGAGAAATGCCTTTCAAGTTGCGAAATGCTTTGGCCTCTGCCACTTTTTTCCTCTCTCCCTTCTCTTTTTTTGCTGCCTTTCTTTGTGGGTTCTTTTGATAGAAACAGGCAAAAAAGCGATAGCCTCGATATGGTCACTCGATGAAAGAGAACTTTAAGGGACAGACAGCTTTAAGGGCATGCTTGGGGCTTCCAGCAATTAAAAGCAATAAATTAGAAAGCCATTCAAATGCAAATCGCCAAAGTCAAAAAAGTTTGGCAAGAACGAAGTCTAAAAACAACACAGAAATCACGTAAATCAAAGTGACAAGGATGCTCGCTCTCTCTCGCTCGTGGCTGTTGCACTTGCAACCAAAGGAGGACCTTTAGAGAGGAGATTAGAGTGCTTCAGAGCATACGTTGCGGCCTGTCAGCGGCTCACGCCGTGGCATTGATTTATTATCCACCCCACACCTGTGCCCCCAAAATGGTGTGGCGACTCCCGCTGTTTACTTAACGTGGCACGCGCCATTTAATGTGGTGCCACAGGAGGTGGCATGGTGGCATGGTGGCATGGTGCTGTGGTGGTGCGATGTCTCAGGCGTGCCAGAGTGTGTGGTGTGGCATCGAGTACATACGAGTACATGCGTGGAAATTAGTTTTCAACAATTGACATTTAATTTCTGATAAACACGCGCGCGTTTTGCTTCATTAAGTCAAACACGTCAATGTGTTGCATGTGGCATTCGTTATTAGATGGCGACACCTACACAAAACGCTGCCACGCCCCGCTCCGCCCACTCCGATCACGATCTAAAACCCAGTCTGGTGCGAGTATGTTGTATGATGTTTGCCTGATTGTCTAGGGGGCAAGTGCAAACAAATGGAATCACAAAAATCACGTACTTATGTGGCAATAGCAACAGAAGAGTGGGCAGGAGAGAGGGAGAGCGAGCGAGGTGGCATAGAGAGAGATGGATAGCTGCATGAAGAGTGTTTTCGATTTTTCCACAGACTTCTCCTGCTTTGCATACTAATGGCTGCCTGCAAAGACGAACAGTAGCAGCAGCAAACGGAAGGAACTTAATCCAGCACGCATCATGTGCGGCGCTGCTTAATACTCTCTACAAAGAAGGGTGTATGGGCTACAAAATGAAGTTTGTACTTTGAATTAGAGAGGTGCTTTCAAGCAAGCAAATTGAATGCAATTTTAAGCCTCATTTCAGTTGTAGAATTTAGAATAACTAATTGATGAATAACTAATATTCTTCGATAGCTTAATCGTTGCCTGCTTTCAGGGTATTCTCATATCGGTTAGCTCAAACCGCCACTCTACTTTTCTTGCTGTTTCCCCTCAAGATGCAGACAATTTCCGCTGTGCAGCTAATTAAAATTACGCAAAATATCATCATCATCCACAACTGGCAGTGGGCGGGTGAGCGCGTGAGTGTGGCTTCAGCTAAGAAGGAAATGTGCAACAGGAAACGCGCTCACGTAAGAGGGAAATGTTGTTTTCCCATAGAGGGAGGGGAGGCCTGCTGCTGGTGAGGGTGGTGCTGGTGGTTGGCCTCGTGTTACTCTTACTCCTAATTATGGCGTAAAGTGCAAATGCAAATGCAAATGAAAATGCCTTTTAAAGGCTTCAATTTAAATGAAAAGCAAATATTGCGCATACGCCGCATGAGCCGAGTTTAATTAACGCCGCCAGCCAATCCACAAACAATGCCCAGAGTAGAGAGAGAGAGAGAGAAAAGAGTTCATAAGGAGCAAGGCCACAACACTAAGCCAGGACCTCGGTTGGCCACCGCCCTCCATCCGAAAGTATGAAACGCAAATTGTTGGAGCCTACCGAAACGCGGCCCACCGCAAGTGGATATCTGTGTGCATAACTGTGTAAGTATATATGTACATATGTATATAGTATGCAACATTTTCTGGGGGACTCACCTCTGCACCCATTTGTAGGATGGCATGGGATTACCCTCTGCAACGCACTCGAAGGCAGCCGGACTGAACAGGGGCGCGGTGGTGAGGCGATCCGGGCCAGCTGAAACAATTTTTGGCGGATCTAAAAGGAGAAACACACATAAAGAGAGAGCAGGGTGAAAACTTTGGCCAAGATAAATACTCCACTGGCGAAAGAGAGAAAAGGTAAAGATACGTACATTTCACATCCAACTGCACCGACAGCTGCTCCGAGGTTCCCACCGAATTCTGCGCCTGGCAGGTATACAGTCCGGCGTCCCTTCGCCCAACGGGACGCAATTGCAGAGTTTCCTGTCCAGATAACGGATAGGGAGAGAAGGGCAAGAGAAGGCAATTTAATACAATTACAAATTTCTGCTACACTTCAGATAAATACCCAACGAAGGGGGTAGAAGACGAAGTAGAAGAAGGGAGAAGACAATTTTGAAACAACATAAACAAGAAAGAGCAAGGATTTCGCCTTTTGGGGGCAAGGGGACTGCGAGTAGAACTCACCTGCAGGCTGGCTATCTCGGAGCGACCAGCCCGTCGCCAGACGATGCTCGCTGGCGGATTGGCATCGGCCACGCAGCGCAGTACGAGCGCATCCTTATCCTCCTCCAAGTCGATTTCCGGTGAGCCAATTAGACGAATGCTCGGCGCATCTGCAAGAGACCAGACCAAACGAGAAACGTTCAAGTTGGGTAAGCAAAAACAGGAACCAGAAACAGATATAGATATAGATATATATATAAACAGAAAAACAGTGCAAACAGAGTCAACAAGCCAGGCCAAGTCTCTGGCTCTGGCTCTGTGGCTGTTGCTGTGGCTCTGGCTTTGGTCCTCCTTCTGGCCATGTCCGCTGGGACAAGTCAACTCTTGAATTGCTCAGCAAAACAGGAAATTACAGCAAATTGTTGTTAATTTAATTGTTACATCTCTCTGTGTGGCTCTCTCTCTCTCTCTATCCTGGCGTTTAGTATCTTTTGACTCTAAGCCAAATCAAATGATGGCACTTTGCCTGTCTAGACCCTGGGATGCAACTGATTCAAAGTTTGAACTGTGTATGTCTCGGCAGCTCTTGTTTGTTGGGCGGGGCGGGGGGGATACTCACATTTCACATCGAGACGGGCCTCAACGGGCACCGATTTGGCCGAGTAGGACTCGTGGAAGGCCGCACAGCGCAGCATGTCGCCGTGACGCTCTCGCATTGCCGACACTTGCACCACGGAGGTGGAGGACCAGGTGCGTGGATTATCCGGCTCGGTGGCATTCATTTGGGGTTGCATCGCAGATATCTCCTGGTCGCCTGCAACAGACACAGATACACAGAGAGAGAAGGAGAGAAAGGAGAATGAGAACAGAGTACAGGAAATGGGAAATGGTTGGCAAATTAATTAACAGGACAATGACCAGGGGTCGTCAGTGTCCCTGTCCATGTTCGTGTCCCTGTCCATCAGGATAACAACTGCAATCAATGGGGCTACCAGACACTTACCCAAATACCATTTGAGGGTGGCCGGTGGATTACCATAATGTGAGACGCACTTCACTGTCGCCATGGCGCCAGCATCGACGGTAATGTTGTGTCCCGGCGGCACGTGTACGGCCTCGTACTCAAGACGAGGACGCTGTGGCGCCACTGCAAGCACAATAACAAAGATTAGCACAATTAAAAGTGGACATCTTTCAGCTCGCAAAATGAATTAAATGATGGCTTTCAAAGGGTTCCAAAAGGAATGGTATCACTTGCGTATACGTACCACGTACGACCAGGCGCACCGGTTGACTGGTCAGGGCATCCTGTGTGGTGAAATCACTGGCCGTCACTTGGCACTCCCACAGGCCGTCGTCAAAGTCCAGCGTGGCTGAGCGTATCCACAGCGAGCAGTCGCCGCCAATTTGCACTGCCGGCGGATGGAGATCCAGATGTAAGATATTCCCATTCTCATTCGTACCCATACGTGAGGCCCATTCGTATTTCTTCGTATAGATGCCAACGGGCTAAGGGATAGAGAGGAGACAAGGGGTTTTTCGGATTAGTTCAAGCTGAAACAAAGGAGGAGGAGCAGCAGCAATCGAAGAGCTGGAACGGACAGCGATGATGATGGCGATGAAATGAACTGGGCGGCGGCTGGTATGTCCTCTACGACATGTTTAGCATGTTTAACTTTTGCAATGTAGTCGGGCGTGTAATTTTGTCTGCGATTTGCACAGACAGTCATCGCCTGGTCATCCCCTATCACAGTCCTTCCCCCCTCTTTTTCCTACTTCTCCCCATTTAACTCATTTTGCAGTCCTTCTTCTACGTCTGTAAATTGGCATTAGTTTGTTTGCTAATTGGAAATTAAATTACAATTAGTGATCTCTCAGCGTTGGCAACGTTCGCATTTAAGTATTTATGGAGACCGAGAACTCTCTCTCTCTTTTCCTTTATAGATACAGAGACAGAGAGGGAGTGGGCTGCTCTGCCTAATTGCATTTTGGCTTTGAATGTTGCCTCTGTGTTCTGTATATTCAGTGTTTTCTGCTTGCCTAATGGGTTAAATTAATTGCAGCATTGAATTTGTGTCCATTGAACAACATTTATTGAAAATAAAAGGACAGGAAAATGGACAGGAAAGTGTCTGGAAGATGGACAACCGAAGCGAAGGCGATTCCATACACAAGTCCATCAGTTAATCTCATCTTTAAATGCATAGAATTCTGTATTCAAATGCATTTTGATTGTCACATACTCGTATGTACATACATAAAGCAATGTATTTCTCGCATATATCAATGGCAGAAGCACCTTTCGATGGTTTTCTGGTATCTCTGTTTCTATTAAATAGCTTGCGGCTGATGGCATGGCACATATTTGAGATATTATTCCATTTGACCCCACGCCAAACGATATAAAACATAGTTCAATGGGCTGTGGGCTGGACGTTGGGTCATCCATGGGTTAAGTGTGTGTGTGTGTGTGTGTGGTATGGTAACAATGGCAAAAGCAGAGAGATAGAGAGGGCGAGACGATAGGCTCCTGCCAGAAAACTGCCAAAAAAAACAATTTCCACACAGAGAGAGAGAGGGAGAGAGATAGAGAGATGTAGAGAGAGAAAAAACCTCAAATCGAGTAAATATTTGGCTCCGACCCCATTGATGTTGCCAAAACATTTCCCATTTCTGCCCCAATCGATATTCATATCGACATAATTCTACACATTTTCCCAGCAAACACCCCGCCCCCCTGCCACCACACACAGCCTGGGAAAAACTGCAAAACTGCATAGCAGCCAAACAACAAAACTTGAGGCACAGAGGAAAAGTCGAAAAAGCTCGTTTTGTTTGCCATAAAAAAAGAAGAAGAAGTTTCATGCCCAAAATTACATTTATTCAAATGGCTGAACTGCCATACTACATAGGAGGGTGGGTGGTGGGCGAATGCGGATATCATCCTGCTTTGAAATTATCAGGAAATGCACTCAGATGAGAGTAGAGATGAGCAGCAGCAGCAGCAGTCATAGATGGTATTGGAATTTCACGTCCGGCATCCTTTTTTGGCTCAATTAGAATGCATCAGGGGCATTTGCGACCCCTTCGCTTTGTGGGACAACAAAATATCCCCAAAAATACATACTATCTGTACTTATAATAACTACACATAAAATAAATGGGCAAAAACTATACCCCGAAATGGAAGAAAATTGAGAAAGCGTTGAGCGAAAAGAAGGCAGACTTTGGAAGCGAATACTTTGATACTCTTGAGGATTGATTTCAGTTATGGTATATATGCAGCAGTTGCTTCACTGTACTATAAAACTCTGTTTAAAAATCACAATACCCTCTTTAAGGGTATGCGAAAAACGGGGGAAAAAAATGGTAAAAATATGCAAAAATAAGAAGAATTTTAAATGAAACCCAAAACAGCAACATCAGCACAGCAGTATGTGTGAGTGTGAGTGCTACGCTCGATGCATGCAAATGATGTTTGTCCTTTGGTCTTCTTGTTCTTCAGCTATCCTCTCTGTCCCCTATTTCCAGTCCCACTTCCGTTTCCGGTTCCACTCTTTTGCTGCTGCTGCTGCTGCTCCTTCTTTGGCTCCTTCGACTCCGTGGAGTGGAGACACAAAGCATGTAAACATTTAAGTATGTGCTGCAAAAGCGAGGAGTTTTGCGATGCGCAGCATATGAAAAAGGACATTTGAAATGCTCTCTGATTTTTGTCATACAATGGACCAGGAGTACCGAACCCCCACCCGTATGCCATGGGCATTCCCCCTGATGCCCGCGTAGCATGCATTTGCATAAGCAACTGCCACAACAAGTGGGGAGGGGCATGCAGCAAATAAAAGTTATGCCTCAAACGCACACAATTGCCATGAATAACAAGCAGCATACAACATATTCCCCCCTGCCCACTCCCCTCCCCACTCTTCCACTGTTGTGGCTAAATCAGATCCATAATGAGGCCATTTTGGAATTGCTATGCAAACTAAGATGGCCATGGACCTGCAGTTAAGCTTCTCCCCCCTTACCCACTCCTCACACAAAACAACCATGGCAAATGGCAAGAAGTTTAGGAGAAACTCACATCTGAGGTAGCAGAAAATTTCTCTATTCATAACAATAATAACTAATTCTGTGGAAGAGGGAAAAGTGGAATTATGCCTCTATTCGAATGCTCCGACAGGGGGAAGGGGAGAGGGAAAATAATTTCTCTATCTTAATTCGTTGGAAGGGGAATGCATAAGGACAAATATTTCAAAGGAAACATAAATAGAATGTTGCTCTACTCTACAAAAGGACTTGACTTGTTTTGTGGTTAAACAAAAACCGGAATATTGTTAAAAATAATAAAAAATTCTCTGGAAATCGTAAGAGAAGGGCTTTTTCTCTAGAAAAATATATTAGAAATATTTCTGAACTTATTATAAGAATGTTTTCCCTAGAAAGAGTAACAAAGTGCCATTGCTCAGTACTGAGTATTTCTCCTGAATAGTGTTTGTTTTTCTGTATTTTTTCGGATCAAAATCTGTATTAAACTTGTCCTAAAGATTCTTTTTTATATTTTGTATGCCTTTTTTTTTATTTTGCAGCTGCAATGCACAAACAAATAGCTGCCTTTAGCACATATTCGATGTCCATTGAGTTTATTGCACATTTAAATCTGTGGATTTGCTTGAAATATTAAAATAGAATATTAAAAAAAAAAAGGATTCACGCCATGACAACTATGCTGCATTCAAAGCGGCTTCAAAGCTGACACATTTGGCAACAACAAAAGTCTATGTCATCACTATTATATCATAGAAATATGGAACACATTTGGGCAGCAAATATGAACCATATTTCCCTTTGCCCTCCTATGGCTGTCATACAAATGACAGGCAAAAACCAAATAAATTCCATAAAAACTGCCACTGGAGTTCATTTGTGGCCATCGAATGAAGAGAGAGAGAGAGAGAGCCTCGAAGCGTTTTACCGTGAATTCCAATTGAGTTGGCCAACTCCTGTTCCAGCTCCAGCCGCACCTCAGACCCCCGGCTGCACTGTCACGCACTTTCGATTAAAACTTGCGCTACGCTGCGCTGCTCAACATTGCTCTTGGCCAATATGCTTCTAATCAACAGAGAAACAAAGAAGTTCTGTCTCCACCCCAGCCCCTGCCTTGGGCAAGTTTTGGCTTTCATTATTGACTCGTCGTCCTGGTTGGGCAGGGTGTAAATTACGTACGCCACATGAAGGCCACAAACGGAGGGCAAAAGAACAACACTTAATTGAACCACAGGACGAGCCACGAATATGATATGAGGCCCAAGAGCCCTGGACACGTCTGTTGGTGTCGGTGCATGTGCGTGTGCCGTGAGACTTTTGGCCAAGTTATGAGTTTAATCAAAATGTTTAGAAACTGTGGCCGCCGCCATCGATAGATGCGAGTGTGAGATGTGTGTGTGTGTGTGTGTGTGTGTGTGTGTGTGTGTGTATGCTAGGGCTGATATAATTACCTTGTTATCCTTCTGCCAGGAGCACGTGCCCCGCTTGTCGATTACTTTGCATGTGAGCAGCGTATCCTGTCCGGGATTCACTTCCGTGTACTTGGGCTGTTCTGAGAAACGCTGAAAGCACTCGATGCCTGCAAATGAGAGGACAGATAGAGAGAGTGAGAGAGAGATAGAGAGATGGATGAGCACTTTGTAAATGTATGGGTCTGTCATTAACATAAACTACTTCCGCTGTGCATGTAAGTACGCTACATTTCTTTAACCCGTCTTCCGGTTCCCCGTTCCTTTCGTTCGGTTCAAAGTCCCTCGCTGCATTTGTCACGCCCTCACCCACACACCCACACCCACACCCACACACACACTGGAAAAGCGGGCAATTATGAACGCTTCGCAGCATGGCGGCCATTTGCTTATCTCTCCCTTAATGTCCCCTGCCCCTACCCCTACCGCTGCCTGCTTGCCACTCCCTTCTTTCATTATCATTTGACTGCCTTTTCCTTACCCTTTCCTGCACTTTCTTTTTTTTCATGTTTTTTTTTTCTGTACGCGTAGCGCAGAGAATTTATGTTAATTGCTGGCATGTTGAATATTTTCTCCGCACTTGCACTCAATTACACCAAGTACAGGTGGAAAATTACACGCGCTGCTTGCTCAAGATAATGAATGTGGGGTCTTGTGGGGGGGGAGTGGTAGCTGGGAGCTAGTAGCTGCCAAGAAGTCCTGGCTGGGAGGTCAGGGCGTGCCTTGCAACTTTAGGTTACCTAATGATAGAGCAGGCATGCGCCAGCTCCTTGAGACACTCCATTTACTCCAGCTGGCAAAGCGTTTAGTCAGTTAGTCAGGGCGCAAGTCATGGCTTTTAAATCCACTGGCAAAAAACCAACTTTTAATTTCTATCAACAAAATATGGGCCAATAATTCAATAAAGAATTTCTGGGAAGAACTAGAAAAAAACGGTAAAAGTTCTTAGAAAAATAGCAGCACATATACGACAGAATACCAATGGAAAGCTCGACAAAGAAAGGAAGATCTAGAGAGTGCAGAGAGAGAGAGGAATAGCATAGGAACAGAGAGGCAGACAAGAGAGAGAGGAGCAGAAGTGACAACGGGAGATAGAGTCAGACGGACGGCGAAAAGAAGGGCGCTGCAGAAATGCTAAACTCCAGTGTTCGCCTGCAAATGAAACTCCCTTGGAAATTTCTTCGAGTGCATTAGCCCAAAGAATTGCTTTAATATCGAAAGGTCAAGGCTTAATTGAAGCCTTTTGGCTTTTTAATTGCTGTTTGCCGGAGTTCGGTCACAAGTTGTCATCGCTCACAATGGGCGCTGGTTGGGGCGCTTATCGACCTTTGTTCGGCTGTCAACTCTCGCTTTTCATGGGTGTGCTATGCGTTGTGTTTTCCCAAGCAGTTGTAGTTGGCGTTGGGGCTGGCGCTGGCTTTTCCACGATATATTCTCGTATAAATGTTTGGTATATGAAAAAAAAAAATCGCATTGCGTGTGGTGGAAAGGCAGCACGTGACTGGCGTTAGCCGGCCAGCAAGCAAATCCCGTTCCGGATCTCATATTTTGACCCAACCAAATGCTGAGCCCCACCCACTCACCCACCCACACACATACACACACTCACATGCGGACATTCACTCACGCAATGATTTATTACGCGTGATTGGCGTGATTGCCACTTTGCTGCCTTATTTCAGCTTCCCCCCGCTCCAACCGGTGCGCTGTGGCTGGTGTGTGTCGCTCGGTTCCCGTGGCATGCCACCGAGTTCCGCTTGTTGTTGCTGTTGCTGTTTGTTTCAGCCTTTTGGGGGGACCTTTTATCGGCTTTTGTATAAATTGGCTTTGTATTTCAATTACGTTGGGGAGCGGCGTGCCACAAGCTGCTCTCTCTCTCTCTCTGTGATATCAAATACGTTGCATGACGAGCTGCCTGGAATTGCAGTTCCGCGCCTGATTTATGCGGCCTAAACTTAACTTTTCCAACGATACAGCAAGAGAGTGAGGGAGAGAGAGTGGGGTGAGGAGAGTTCTATGTAATTTTTGCGTGACCAAACAAACGGCGCTCCACTTAATTGAAACGCATTGAAATGTAAAGATTTGCCTCTCCAAAAACCGCTGGTAAATAAAAACAGGAAAGTAAAAGTCCCCTTGGAGAGCCGAAGCATAAAATACCCTAAAGGCTGGAGAGCCTGTTGGCTCTACGCAGTTTTGCAGACAGACCTGAGGGACTATGCATCATGCGCGTCGAATTTCTAGACCGACCCAATGGTACGCCCCTGCAGAGTGTACAATAAAGCAATGCCGCAAAACAAAGACAGCAAAGACAGCAAAGAATAAATAAAACAGGGAAAAACCGTTGCCTATTTGCATGGGGCAAATAAAAATATTAAAAATAAATAAGAAGCAGCGGAGAAATTTGAGCTGAATGCCGGGGCATGGGATGCCAGTGGAGACTCCTTCCAGTCAAAGGCAAAACCGACAGCAGCTGAGCGGGGACCAGAGACAGGACCAGGAGCAGGACCAACGCCAGCTGCGATTGCAGTTTTAGCTGCCTGCTGCTCCGCGTCGGCTCCCCTGCTCCTCCAGCTTCAAGTGCGTGCCGCTGAGTGCTGCTTACAGGATTGTTTCTGCTGTTCCTGCTGTTTGGCTCGTGCCTTCAAGTGGCATTGTTGTTTAGTCTGCTCGCTCTGTTCCCCTTACCCCCTGCGCTGGCTACCAGCTCTTACCAGCTCTTTTGAGAGCTTTACGTGCCTGTGCACTGCCAACAAGGATAACAATTACTCTAGCAGCATGTCCGCCATTCTGCGCTGTCTCATCTGTTTGATGCCACGCTCCACGCTCCACGCTCCACGCTCCACGCTCCCACCCCATCGGAAGTTTTCGTTTGGGTTTGCTACTGGCTACAGGGCATAGATGCCTCTGTTTGCTGTAGACTTTAGTTGTTTTATTTATTCTCAATTGTTTAGCGCTTAAATGCTTTAAATGCCTGTTTAAATACATTTTGGCATTGCGTTCGTTGTGTACGCGCTTTTTGAAATGCGTGTCCGTGTCCCCTGTCCCGTGATGAATTTTGTAGTAAGCTTCTAGCATCGGACCGTGCTCGAACTCATGCCTACCCCAGGGACCCTACCCCACAGCTCCTCCCTCCTGCTACTCTCGAATATGTCAGACGCACATTTTGGTGTTTCCTGCCCCATCTCTCATGGCTCTGGCTATGGCTCTGGCTCCATGCCCCTTGGCTGTCTAGTGCCAGGCGGCTGCTGTTGCTGCTGCTGCTGCTGTTTACTTTTGATGATGCATTGCAGCGTAATAATTTCACGTAGCCGTCCACGGCACGCAGCCAAAAACGACAAATGGCAGTGGAAGAGTGGGGCCCTGTGTCCAGTGGCGGCGGGTGGACCTTGGGGCAGGGATCAACTGGGTCAACTGGTCGCGGATGGGGCCGGTGCCGGGTCCTCTTAGCATCTGGTCAGTTATAAAATGCTGTTTGGGCTGTTCTTCAAGTGTTGGCCCCCCCCCCACCCCCTCCAAAAGCGACATTACTCATACGCAACGTGTTCCGGGTAGGACAACTGCTACGCTCTTTTCTGCAGTTTAGCTTTCGTTAGAGGAAAATTTAAGAAAGAAAAAAAAAATTCCCAGCTGGGAATCAGGGCGCTCACTCACTCAGCTTCCATTCATAGGGAGGGGAGAGATCGAGTGGCACATGAATTCCCAGTACAGTGGGGGTGGGGTGGGGAATCCACCTCCTTTGTTGGCAATCAATGAAAGCAATTTGTGAATCTCTTGTGCAATTCGGGGACATACAAACGAGCTCAAGGACACACACACACTCATGTACTGCCACGCCCACTCCGCTACCCACTCCCACTCTCTGGGAGGAGATATCCGGCTGAAGCTATTGGCAGTTACGAAAAACTTGTATGCAAATCAAATATGCAAGATGATTTGTAAATTTTTGCCAAATGTATTATACATACATATAGAAAATATGGACAGGATACACCCCTCCCACCCCCACCCCCACCCCCACCTCTGCCCTACCCGCATGGCAGCCGCAACAACAGGATTCTAGGGCTTAAACTTTTTAAACCTGTTCCACATCATCGCCCCCTGAAAAACCATTCACCCTCCCTCCCTGCTATTCTATACCCCAAGCAGAGGTGCTAAGCAAACATGCAAGCTGTGAGGATTATAAAAAGGAGGCAAAAGAAAAACGGAAGAAGGAGCGAAAGAGCGAAGGAGGCAAGCAAAAAGGATGGATCCCAACAACAACACACAGGCAACAGCAAACGCGCAAAGCGTTTTTGGAACAACAAAACAGCTCAGGCCAGAGCCAGAGCCAGACACACTCCTCTCCATCACCCTTCCAGTGAGATTCCATGTCCTTGGGTTCGTATGTGCCTGGTGCCGGTGCCTGGCATCCTCTAGCCTCTACCCTCTACCCTCTACCCTCACCATCTACCTACTTAAGCATAATGATATATTTAGCTTGCCAAGTGATTGTTATTTGATATTCAACAGATTTCTCTTCAGCATTTTGCTTCTCCTTTTTTCTCTTTTTGTCCGTTTTTGCATGGGGTGGGTGGCGAACAGACATTATGGGGCCGCGCCTTTTGTTGAGGTTAAATCGATGCGTGCTTGTATTATTTCATAAGTTTATGCACACTCCTTCGAGCTGTGTGTGTGTGTTTAAGTGTGAATCACTCATGTTTTGCTGGCCAACGCTGCGTATGCGTTATGTCAGTCAAAACTCTGTCAGTTTTGTTGCCTGACAAACAGCATACTTGTGCGTCGCAAAGAGGGGCAGGCAGGCCGTTCAGCGTTCTGTTTGACAAACAGCATATGAAAAATGAATTGTAAATTGACAAAATAGCCCACACTTGACACACACACACTTAGCCATGTCCTGTCCTGTCCTGTCCTGTCCACCCACTAAACCGTACCTTATTGAGGGGCTGTCCAACTGTTTTACCACATTTAACCCTCTCTTTTGAGTCCCAGTTCCAGTCCAGTCCACAGTTTTCGTTGGACAATAAATGACACGTTTTGTCGTTTACATTTTTCATATTTTCATAGCTCATTGACTGGCACGCGAAATGGTTTGGAACGAAATACAACAACATGCCACGCCTCTGCTGGCAGTGCTGGCAGTGCTGCCACTTCTGCTACTTTTCCCCATTGTTTGACACTCGAAGTTTATGCATTTATTTGTAGCAGGCGGCGGCATTCGAGTCCCAGTTCTGAGTCCTGTGTTCTCTTGTTGATTTATTGTATTGTACTCCTGCTCCTGCTCGTGCTCCTGCCCTCCCCCCCCCATTTGTAATATTTGTGTCTGAGTGTTCCACTTGAATGGAAATGGTGTGTGTGTGTGTGTGTGTGTGTGCCTGTGTAGAGAATTCATATGGCAGTCGAGTGGCCACTCGAGTTTATGTATGTAATTTTGATTATAATATGTAGGACCGCCTTCAACTGCAGCCCAGCCGAAAGTTTCATATCATTTCACATCACGTCACGGTCTAGTGCCATCGATCAGAAAACTTAAAAGATGCCGCTTTAAAGACCAAAATAGATGGCAAAAACACTGCTCTCGTCCAGTCTCGGTCCGGTCACAAACAAACGGCTAAGCGTCAGCCGTTCAAAAGAGTAAGCCCCGAATGGCACACTAAATATGCAAAAAGGTTCGGGGATTTACCTGCCACATGCGAGGCAATTAAAAGCGGAAAGCGAGCGCACGGGCCCAGGATATGGGGCTGATTAAGGATTGGTTCGGGGGTTCGGTTTGGTTCGGTTCGGTGGATGGTTGAGCTCTGGTTTTTCGCCTGTGACAAATACGCGGCCATAACAATTCATTTAGATAAATCAGCAGCTGTGGCTGCAGCAAATGAAGCCATTAGTTCTGGTTCGTGTGGGCCTCGAGGGGCCACACAAATAAGTCAATTAAAAGTGTCCTCGTTTGAGTGCTGGGACTTGGATTTGTCTAGGATTTCAAACAACTTTGTTGCAAGGGCAATCAACACTGCCATTCAGCCATCTGATTATGGCCCCAGACAAACAATGACAGTAGATTTCAAGGCTCAGTCCTCAGTCGTCAGTCGTTCGTTTCCTGTTTTGCCTATTAATTAAACTGATTAAATTTCAGGTTGCGTGCCCCGGCTGCCCCTTGGCTGGCACTGCCACTTCCACTGATTGGCCAGCAATCAGAGACACGAGAGAGAGAGTCCAACACTTTGGCTCAAATTAATACGACTTTGGCAAAGTTCTCATGTTCGTGGGAGCATAAACATAATTCGAGTTGTAATAATCATGAGGCAGGCCCCCCCCCCCCCACTTTTGGTATGCCAAAGGCAAACAACACACACACACACACACACACAAATTGAATCATTTCATTAGACACACTCCCGACTCTCGACTTTTGACTTGGTCTCTGATTGAGTGGCTGATGGATTGACTGACTGACTGATTGAGTGATTGATTAGTGGGTGGAGTTTAGGCTGTCATTTCTACGGCGTTTGTCCTGTCTGCGAAGCTAATCTTGAGCAACTTCTCCTGGCCTTCACTTCATTATACAATTTGCAAGAGTTTTTTGAAGGGTGGCGGGCGGCGGGCCCACTCTTTGACGTCTACTCCTGTTTTGTAACCCCTTCTCTGTGGCAGCTCATACCTCTATCCCCATTGCATATCTCCCTGTGTTTCAGTCTGTTCCTCTCTCGCTCTCAACCTCGTTTTCTGTTGCAGCTGTCGAGGACTTGAGCACGTTGTCCCGTCTCTCGTTTAGCCACGACACGGAGACACATGCATCCCTGCTCAACCCCTGCGGGGCTGTTCACTTTGTTGCGCGTCTTTTGCAGGCACTTAATGCGCTGTTCCACCCACTGGCTGCCACCCCCACTCTCTCTCTCTCTTTCTTTCTCGCTGCAAAAACAATGGCGTGGGTACATGCCACATGGAGATAGAACGACACACAGACACACACACAAGGCAAATTTCAGCACGGAAGCGGAAGTCATTGTTGTCGCACAATGGCGAACGCGTCGCAATTATAATAATTTTGATTGCATACCCTGCCGCACCAGTCCCTCTACAGAGTCCTTCTTGTACTCCTCCCCCTCCCTTTTCAGTCTGTCGCACTCTTTAAGCCTGTTTTTGTTGATGGTGCAGTGGCAGGGAACGAATTATGCAACCATCTGAATGGGGGGCGTGTGGGCATCATTTTTTTTATGTGTTTGTTCGCCAGCATCGCTTTTGAGGCTCTCTGTTTTTTTTTTTTAATTACGAGCACTAGTCTGAGGAGTCTGAGTAGATGTGCGGAAAGAGAGGCAATAGGAAGTGGGTGGACAGGTGGGCTGAACAAAAGATAAGTGGAAGGCACTCCGCCCAGTCATTCCCATCATCATCAGCAGCAGCAGCAGCAGCGCACAGTAAGCATCACACATGTCTCATGTTTGTTTGCAATACCAAACTAATTAGCTACACAAATAAGCAATTAACTGGCCGAGAAAGTGCCGAGAAATGGGAAGGGGGGAAAATGTGAGTAAGATATATGGGGGAAGCACTGGGAGAACAATCAGAGTATAGGAAAAGGTTCAAGCGGTGGTCACTTAATTACACAAATTATTTGCCACAAAAACCTCAAGTTGGCAACCTTCCCCACACCGCCATTGCCCATTGCCCCCACTGAAGTGCACCCAAGGACATGCAGCCAAGCAGAGCAGTGTTCTTCTAGATGTAATGAGAGTACCAGTATATGTACGGGCCTTGGTCCTTTGGTCCTTGGTCAGCAGTTTGACCATCGCCAAAGAAAAGAAAACAATTTTCTTGAAAGCTTTGATTTGACTAAGTAAACTGGAAAATCCCGAAGTGCCGCAAGAAACCGAAAGGGAAGAGAAGAGACCAGCAAGGATACACGCTCAATGGAAGGATAAGAGTGGAGAGTGGAGCAGATGATGGGAAACAACTATCATTTGCTTTTAATTTGACTCGAGGGCGTAATTAAAGAAAAATGCCAAGGAAAGCCAAAGTCCTTTGATTGTCAGCCCAGGGGTGGAGGGACTCTGGTTGCTGGCCTGCTTGCTTGCCAGCTAGGAAATGCAAATCAGGACAAGGCACAGCGACACACACAGACAAACACAGGACACAGATGGATGATGGGAGAACACACAGAGATGCATAGATAGAGAGAGAGAGAGAGAGTGTAATACGTTAATTGTTTTAAGAAAACAGGCTGAGACTGCATGTCTTGGAGGGACATAAATCCCGTTTAACCTGACGCTGCAAAGCCAGCAACGAGGATGAGTACGGGGACGGGAACGGACTTCCTGGCACCAGCCACTGGACTAACACATAAATTTTACTCCTTTATTCCAGTTGCATAACATGTCCTGCGACACCGACAAAAAAAAAAAAGAGAAAGAATAACCGAAGACAGGCGGACAGACAGATAGACAGACGGACAGACAGACAGACAGACAGACAGACGGACAGACGTGTTATATAGAAAGGCAACTTTTGCTGCTGACTACGCTGAAGCGGAGATGGATATGGCAGTTGGTAAAGTGAACGAATTGGTGGTACCCAGTGAATTTAAATTTTAAATTCTGAGGGTCAGAAAGAGCTTTAATATATTTATTTTGGCAGAACTTTGCTCCTCTGACTTTCCCTTCTGATCCGAGATATTTTAGAGTTATCCAACCCACGGCATACCCTCCTTCTTCAAGCCACAAGTAATGTAAGTGTGAGTGTGTGAATGTGTGTGGCTGTAAAAAAAAGTGCCAAAAAACTAACAAGTTTGAAGAAGCGAAGGGGGAGGCGAGTGCCGAGCGGTGGGTGTCTGGGGAATGGAGCAGAGCAGAGCAGCGCAGCATCAGCAGCAGACGAAGTTATGCAAAGTCAGCGCAGAGGACATTGACATGTGTGAGCATGTGTGTGTAGCTCTGTGTGTGTGTGATTCAATTTGCAGTTGTGACACTGCAGCTAGACGAGGGAAGACCCCCCCCCCCCCCCCCCCGCATCTGCTCACTCGTATTCCAAGCATAAAGTCAAATTGCCATATTTCATCTATGACTTTTATGACTTTTTCTTTTATTTTTCCCTCAACACTTTTTGCCAGGGTCTGAATTGAAATTTTTGCTATGCAGCAGTCAGCCGCCAACGACAACTTTATGAACCTTCCCACACACACACACACACATTGAGTGTGAGTTCCATTCTCCTGCACACACACACACACATCATCCAAATTCTAGCCAAGATTCGATTCAATATCGCCGACACACTGTGTGAAATATTTTCTCGCCCGGCGACACTCCTCGGTGTCCAGGTAGAAGCGACTGGGGCACTTCTGCATGGCCAGCATTCGCACACAGATAGTGAGCTGCAGGGCGAACGGGTTGCACGGCTCCTCAATGAATTCAATATCCGGCAGATGGAGTGTGAAGCGTCCCGCATGCAGCGTGCGAAATATCTCACACTTGTTGTACGCATCCATCATGAAGGGCACAGACTCCAGCTGCGGCTGTGGCATTATCTCTCCCAGGTTGTGGCGTATGTTGGCCAGATCCAGGCGGTAAGGCGGATCAGCATCGGTATAGCCGGAGCCTATATAGTTGCACTCCTCAATGCACTTGAAACAGATGGGGGGGTGCGATAGAGTATGAAGTAGCTCCGGCCATGTGCTGCTCACCATATTGATCGTGTAGAGTTCGGCAAAGTTTAAACTTCTGCCTGGGGGCAAGTTCAGTGTGCTCTTGCATTCAGCATTGCCTTTGTCCAGGCTGGGACGTGTCAATTGACAGCAGCTGATTGAAAGATCCTAATAGAAATAGGCGCAGACTATGAGAAAAAAAAACCCTCTTTGTTGGTAGTTTCTCACTTACAGCTGCCTTTTTTCTGTCCGCCCTGCAGTTGGTCTCGCCCTTCATTAGCGCACAGAACCAAATCAGCAGCTAAAAGTGGGGATAGCAGACCTTAAATGACATTTATCTGCATTTATTCCACTCACTATTTGCAGCAGCAGCAGCAGTAACCGCATGGACATTTCAAACAGAACTGGTGGATACCATTTGGAGTCGCAACATTTGACAATTAAAAAATAAATTGAATTAATTGTTTGTATTATTCAAATTTCAGAGCCATAAAGCCGTGACACCCTCCAACGCATTAACGTTGACCCCACGTGGAGTTAAATTTATTTGCATGCTGACAAAAGTGCAATCCAATACCGGGAAACACAGGACGATTAATTACGTTGGCACGCCATCAGATTACGTATACGTCAGGACTGGCAGCCTCAAGGCTGTAGCGCTGCTGACTCTGGGGTTAATAAATTGTTTGGCGTTTGTTAACTAAATTTTGATTGCCCCAGGAGGCGGTGGGCGAAAAGCGTCAGCAGTGGGCGTTCCTGTGGCGCAACACTCTCACTTTTTTCTTTACTTTCTTGATTTATTGATATGCTAATTGAGCATTTGCACGTTGCCCCGTTGACTTGACTTGGCATTGACTGTGGCGCTGGACTTAGCCTGGCTTCGCTTTCCCCCTCTTTTTAATGGCCGAAAGAGTTTGTGTGTGTGTGTGTGTCCATTGGAAGTTATGAGCCATGGCACGCCATTTGCATGGCGGCGTGTTGTTCAAATTAATTGTAAATGGTTGTAATTTGCTGTTGCCGTTGCCGATGTTCGCTTTTCGCTTTTACAGTTTAATTGCAGCTCCCTCCCAGTGAGGTGGCGCGAACTTGGACTTTGGAGCCCGCTAGATGGTAGATGGTAAATGGCAAATGGTGAGTGAAGGTGGTACATGGTATGGCATGGGCGGGTCGGATGGCCTGACCTAGGCTTAATTAATTTATGGCCACGGCCAGGAGCGCTTGTTAAATACACGTCATTTGAAGTTTGAGCGTGTTTAACGTGACGTATGAGTGATTTATGTTGATGGAGTGCACATTAAGCGTCTGTGGAGGCAGTTTAACTGCCAAAGGGTCATCAATTGAGTCGATGTGCAGCCCACACCCACACACACACCCAGTCTGCTGTGCACTATTGCGTGCACACGATATCCTTGTCATTCCAAAAGGTAGGAAGGGAGTAGGTAGCCAAGAAATAACCTCGCCTGAAAGCAGCTTAGCAGCTATATATAAGCATCACTTTCGTATATAAATATGTATGTAGTGTAAACGATTTTCCATGTATTTTTCGTGAATTAATGACAAGGCAAATATTTGATGGCACATTGCGTTGGGTCTTTCGCTTTTGCCGGCATAATTACTTAAATACAAGTGGCAAAGCATTTCGGTTTGCTGTGCCAGATTCCAACTTCTAATGAAATTATTATGCCCCAATTGTATACACTGCTTGACCGATGGGCTCCACTTATTGGGTAGAGCGGCATGGCACTTGGAATTTAATTTGAATTCTATTTTGATTGGATGACTACCGCAATCTATGGAATTACTACCTTTTATGGTCCGAATAAATGTCAAAGAATTTACTTTAATCAATGACTAAACTTAGAATTCCATAGAAACTTTATTTCTATTGTTGCTGAAATAATTTCATAATATTTTGAGCTCACTTTTGGGTTTCTTTAATTAACAGAAAAATGTGTCAAAGAATTCCAATGAAATTTTATGGCCTACTGAGAAGAGCATCCACTCTCCGGCAACAACTTCCGCCCCCAAAAGTTGGTTAGTTTTGCACGCAATTTAATTATATTTACTGGATTTCCTCCCCTCATTTTCCCCTTTTCCCAAGCGTCGTTCCACTGTGTCTGTTTGTGTGCGTCGAAAATTAGTAGGAAATTGTTAATGCGATAACAGAACAGATTTTCCCAGAGAGCAGCGTAGTGTGTGTGTGTGTGTGTGTGTGTGTGTGTATGTGTACCAACTAAAGCTCTTTTGGCTGGGTTTCCTTGGCAGCCAGGCCTGCCGCCACACCACAAGACGGCAAAAAAAAAAAAGAGGGAATCGTTGCCTAGCGGAGTGTATGGGTATTTTCATTGTGCCAAAACAGATTTAAGGTAAGTCAAACTTTAAGCAGGGGAAGCGTAGCCAGGACATGGCACATAAATCGTTGGCACAGCTCCCGCTCCCGCCCGAGTAGTGGGGAAAGCTCCAAGAGCTGAATACACGTTAGCAAGTGAGAAATTCCATTGAAAATGCATTTGCGGTGGCTATACAGAAGGCTGTACTTGGGGGAGGGGCGGAACTGGAGGGGAAACGCTTTTGGTTTGGTTTCGGTTGGCAGCTAAATTAAAGACGCAACTCACGTGGTTACTGGCCAACAGCGAGGAAGATGGGCCAAGAGGAAACCAGTGGCTGTCGCTTTTTCTCCGCACATAAATCAGTTTTAAATGCGTATAAATAAATTGGCCAAAAGGTGTCAGAGAAGAGCAGCCAGTGCGGGGGGTAAGTGGTAGTGGTAGTGCCAGTGCTGGGTGGGGGGAGGGGCGGAGTGCAGTCTTCGAGGCAAGGCTAGGTCACGGTCTGCACCGCACAGAGCGCACAAAACCCAACTCCCAGCTTAATCCAAACACTTCGTTTTGACAATTTATGCGCGCTGCTTGCCAGTAGGGGATCGACTTTGTTGGGGCAGAAAGGGGTAGCGAAAGAGGGGGCAGAAAGGTGTGTGTGTGTGTGTGTGTGTGTGTGTGTGTGTGTGTGTGTGTGTGTGTGTGTGTGAAAGTGGCAAGAACGAGCGCATGTGTCGTCATGTTTGTCTCGTATTCTTGGTTATTTATTTAAGCTTTGGCTAGGGGTTTCCACCATCCCCGTGCCTGGTCCCCTGTTACCATCCGCGACGCATCCACTTGGCTGCGTTTAATCAAAGGGATTCTCGTTGCAAAATTAAACTAATTTAATTTTTATCGTTGTACAATATTTGCCTACATCTACTCTCGCTCCCCTCTGGCCATGATCCATATCCATCTACCCAACGGAAAGCGCGCCTTATTGAAATTTCATAGTCTAATTTTGGGCGCAAATTAAAATTTAATTACGCGCCTTTTTGGCGCGCCGCGCGTTAGCTTCGGTTTCGGTTTCCGTTTCCGTTTCCTGTTCCCCTTCCACGTCCCATTCCCGCTCTCGTTGCTGGTTTTTGCAGGTCGATTGGCTTAATTGGAAATACTCTCACACCCCCACAAAAACCCACCCCCTCTCGCCTTGTAACGCGCTGTGTGTGTGTGTGTGTGTGTGTGCTTGGTACTTTGATGCCTTTGACAACATTTATGTTTTTGGGTGCCCGGGATGCCTCATTAATTTTTAACTCTTTGCCCGGGCAATACATTTATCTACACTCCATGGGTAACAAAAATTAAGTCATTCCACAGAATTTTGTCGCCACTTGACAACCCAATTTTACTATGTTTCCATGAGGATATGAAACAAATGAAGCAGCAGAAAATGTTGAACTTTCATTTGCAAACCAAAACCAGAAAATAGCATACGGAAAAATAACAAATTTTCCCACCACAGTCGAGTGCAGAGATGCCAAATGGAAAGTTTTCCCAGATGTTTTTGGTTGCATTTCAAATATTTTTTGTTTTTCCGTTTAGAAGCCTTTGCAGGGGGTAGGTGGGTGTGATGGCTGGGTTTGTTGCAGGGTCACACACATGAAGAACTTTGAAATTAAAATAATTTTCCGTTGGCTGCCAGAGGAAGCGTAAGGAATTTTTTTCATTTTATGCCAAATTAATTGTCTACTAGAGCCCTGCACGAATCCACATGATTCAAAAAATCACAGTATACTCATGCCCCTTCAATGCGTTCGATCATTACGAATCACCCTTCAGTCCGATTCGAATCACCGAATCACTAAAAAACCGGATCAGAGTACTGCGAATCAATATCAGCAAGATTCGTCGATGATTCCAAAAACTGATTCAAAACATACTACGAAGAATCTTCCTTTGTATGCGTGCACATGTACAGTATTACGAAAAAAGCGAACGCACAGAACCAAATACTTGTGCATTTTTTGACTGTATTTGTAACCGAAATTGTTGTTTTCTTACTCAAAGGAACAGGCGCTGCCACGTCGCTGCCGGCACACGTTCCAAAAGGCAGCGACCCTTCGTGTGGTGTGGCTTCGGCAATGCGACTTCGGCTCTTGCGGTCGCAGTGTAAAAGCAACAAACCGGTTTCTGCCGCAGGCCTCACTAAAAAAACATGTCAGAGTGTGTGTGCGAGCCCTGCTCAAAGGCAAGATCTTATGCGTAAGTATGCGTAGCACGTACTGTTGACGTATACACACAGGCACAGAAAGGCACACATACAACTACAGATTTCCACCCCGAAAGCAAGGCAAAAAACCGACAAATTTGTGTATTGCTTTCTCGTTCTCTCTACCTGAAAATCAAATGGAGAGTAAAAGAGAGAAAAAAGAACGAATGAATGTCGGATCTCACAGTACAAAATTATGAATCGTGATCCGTTCGGTCCATTTTGGGCAAATGATTCGAATCACTGAGAAAGCCGAATCGCTGATTCAATTTGATCGGACGAAGTGAATCCCGAATCACTGCGAATCGATTCATTTGCCCGTTCATGCAGGCTCTATTGTCTACCCAAATGCAACAAAATTGAGTGGAATGTGCTTGCTCTGTGACGTTCTTGCCATACCCTTTTTGTATGGTTCTTGCCATCTCCTGCTCTGTGTGTGGCTCTGCTGTTGCCTGTCTGTTGCTTGTATAGTCTCATTAGCCTGCATTGCTTTTAATCAACGTTTTATTGAATTAAACAAATTTGTTTCTAATTTGGGGCACAGAAACCGAATCCACTGCACACACAGAAATGCCACATGCCCCATGCCGTATGCGCCATGCGCCACGTCCAGTGCTCTCATCCCTTTAGTTGGGGGTCTCTATTTGGGCAGTGGCTCATATTTGCCAGCAGTGACAGAGCCAACATTTGGGCTATTTACATGGATGAAGGCTACAGCAAGGTACTGCCACTGGCACTGGGAGATGGTGAGCCTTGCTGCTAGGCTCTGGCCAGGCATCTGGCTAGCAAACAGACAAAAACGAACTTCATCAGCAAATTAAATCTTTGCTCTGTCCAAGAGTTTGCCTGCACCATCAGCACTCCCCACGTGCTCGCATAGTTGCGTTCTGTTCTGCCCTGTAATTTGGTGACAGTTGCATAACTTTCCGATGAAATTCCATTGCAAGCCACATCACTCATAATTATGTCGCAATGCCACTTTATTAAATAAAGTAAATACAAAAAAAAGCGAAACAAAACGCGAGAGAATTATATGTAGTATGTGAGGCGAGCGGAAGTGAAAAAAGCAAAGTTATCAGCATTGAAACTAATGAATTTCCATACAATTTTTCCGCTTTTCCGGCAGCAGCACCAGCAATCTATCAGGCAACGGGGAAAACAACGCCACTCCGCCGCTGGCATTGTCCGCTCGCATCTAGTATGTTGACATTGACAAGTTGGCAGGCGAATCGAAATGTAATCAATATCCAATATTTGCATATGCACCCCCCAAAAGACCAGGCCAGACCAGAGAGCATGGGAGAGGGGCAAAGGAAATTGAAATGCAGCTGCAACTGCAACATAAAATAGTTGTCAATTTTTGCTGGAATTGACAACAAAACAAATTGAAAAGAATGTGGGCCCCGCAGCCGCAGCAAGCGGTGAGGGAATACCATAGATAATACCGACCCATATGCAGCTGTTTTCCCCCCTCCCAACCCGCTTATAATTGTAATCAGTGTTTGCAATCATTTGCGTCATTTGCCAATGGAAATGTATACGCGGCCTGAAAGTATGCAACGTTTTTCATGCAACACTTCCTGCGAAACAGAGCTTTCGTGCAACTCAATTGTGCCTGCCGCTGCCGCGATGACCCTACCTCACCCTCTGACCTTACAGGGCCCCCTCAACATGTGTCGGAATCTGTGAGGAGCGCGAGCTAGGGGTGTGGCATAAAAAAGAACACAGAACGCCGCGTACTATGAAACAGCTTCAACATAAAATTTTACGAGTCGTTTACACAAATAGCAACACTGTTGCCAATAAACGCCGGCCCCCACAGCCCTGCAGACCATCCCCCTGCCCCTGCCCAACCCTTTATGGGTTCCGACGGAGCCGGGGTGTCCGCATCCTTCGTTCGTTTTGCAATTTTTATATTGTTCCAAAATGTTTTCGTTTCAACGCTTTTATATTTATTTTGTGCACAGAAAAAAAATTGTTTGTAGCACCAGACCCAGATCACACTGCCTCCCTCCCTGCCTCCCCCCTCCACTCTGCTGCATTGCATTGAAATTGTAAAGGGGTAAGAGCAACAGTGAGGGTGGGGGGAGAAGGGTTACACAAGTGGGAGGGGTGCAGATGTGTGCGTGTTGTGTTTGCTAAAATAATGGATTTTTATGCGCATTTGTTTGCACGATGTCGGCGACGGAAATGGGAATGATAAAGGGGCGGTGAAGCGGTGGAGTGTGGAATGTGTGGTGGGGTGGGGGGAGTGGTGTGAGAGCATGGCAGCAGCATTGGCGAATCTCTCGCCGGCAATGGCTTTGTTCTCGGTGGCGTATTCGCGAAAATGATTGGGAAAATCAGTAAAGTGTAACAGAACCAAAAAGGAACGAGGCCTGTATGGTAATGAATTAACGAAGAAGACATACCCTGGAAGAGCTTCATGACATTTAATCAGTGAAGAGTAAATTTTTTCATAATTGTTCAAGCTTTTTGCAGTACTCTGTCTTGGGCTGCTTGCTTCTATGGAATAACCCACACAAGCAGCTGTCAAATTGCCGACAAACCCTCTCTCTTCCAATAGGGTACACCAATTCAAGCAGGAAGCGTAGTGAAAATTCATACAGATGATTCATGTGTTCATGAGTCCTTGTACGTGTGGCTGTGTGCGTTGCTGTGTGTGCTCGAATGTGGAAGCAAACAATTGAATGCTTATAGCATTGACTTTTGATTGGCATTATGGGTGGAACGTGGTCCCCTTGATAAAAAGCGGGCACAATGAATGCCAGGGAATACAATGAATGAATGTATGAATGAGTGAATGAGTGAAAAAGGGCAATTAAATATTACACATACGCATGGTGAGCCGCTACTTCAGGCCAATTGTCAGCGTAATGCTTTTTAAAATGGGTCAGGAAGCTGCTCGAGCAGCTCCAACCTTGAGATGTCACTCTAGTACATGGCAAAAGGCAGAGAGAGGAAACGAAAGACAGAGAAAGAGAGAGAGAGAGAGAGGAGAAAGGAGGGATAAAAGCAGTGCACGACTTCACCAACTAAGCGCCATGGCCCATGCAAATATTTGCCTGGGAAAAACAAGCGAGCAGCAAATGAAAATGGCAAACAACAAGTAGTGCAAGTGCACAAGAGGTCGCAAAGGGGATTACTTCTCTCTCCTCCCCTCCCTCCCCCCCCCTTTACCACTGTTAACACTCAGTTCCGAAAATGCGCTCACGTAGCTACCGAGTGGGGGAAATCGCATGTTAAAATAAATTTCACGATTTTCAGTGGGAGAGTAAAGTATGAGAAATTTACGTGTAAGCTCACTTGACTTAAGCCGGGATCTTTATTTCAAGCAAGAGTATGCTGTGTGGGTTGTGTCTGGGGGGTTGGTGCGTTGGCTGTTGCCACAGATTTGTAACCCTTGCCACATGGCCCGTACAACTTATTGCAACAAATTCTGAAATCGAATACCTTCTCTTGTGGGAGCAACGACCGCAGATCATAAAATATTATTTTATGGCCATCCTCATAGACAAGGCACAAAGTGATAACGGTACACACACACACACACACACACACACACAACTACAAATGGCTGCCCAGGACATAAAAGGCATCCCTGGCCCACGCACACATACGAGTGTGTATGTGTGTGTGTGTGTGGATGTGTGCCCATCCCATTCACGTGCTCACTTTTTGGCATTTTTAGCGTTAACTTTTTCCTCCTTTTGCCTTTGTCAACGATGTCGTTTTGTGCGGCTTTTACCTAGTTTAACTCTCTCTTTCACTCTCTCTATGTATCTTTTTTTTTCTACCCCTCTCTTTCAGGCGCTTCCACCTCTTTTCTCCCCCTTCCCCCACCCGTCACTCTGTTAATAGTTTGCCTTGGAAAAGAACCAGGGGGGAAAACCTACATTCCCCACTCTCCATTTATTCTACTTTTTATGGGAATTTCGTTCGCGAGCTTCTTTCGTTGGTTTTTCTAGTCCTTCTTCTGCCGTCTCTCCCCTCTATTTCCATCTCTTTCACTCGTTTTTTTTGGTTTGAATTTGTTTGTGTCACATTTTGTTGTCGTTGTGTTGCGATTATTTTTATTATTTTTATTTTCTTGACATTTTTAGTGAGGCTTTTCGGAGGCTTGGCTCCATGTGAGTGCGTTTGTGCCACTTTGTCACATAGTTTTCATGTTTTATTTAGTCCCTGCTCTGACGAGTCGATGTCCTGCCCTCCTTCCATCCTTGCTGGGGCGCACTACGAACCGATGTCCTTTCTGTGGGGCTGGTTACTGTTACATTCCTGTAGTTTATGTGCTCCCCCACTGGCAACTGGCAACTGGCAACTTCATCCTTCACAACTTTGTGGAACGTTCCGAACGCTCACCTCACTCATCTTTTTTATGGCCTCTCCGCCCATTGGCTGGAGATATCCTTGCCAACTGCGTAGCCCAGAGTCCTGCTGCTGCTGTCCGGCATATCGTAGTCCCCGACCACGCCTCAGTTTTTAATTACTTATCAAGTTTTAAATGTCCGCTTTTCACAGGCAACTGGCTTTTATTGGCCGGGCATTTGGCTATCCATTGTTTGTCTAGGCGATTTTATGTCCTGGGCTCGGGTGCTTGTGCTGCTGCTGCTGGTCCTGGGCTTTGGTTCCGCTCTGCTACTTTCTGTCATAAAATTATTTATGTCCTTTGGGCGTAAAATGCGGGGCTCAGAGCGGGCACTGTCTGCGATTACGCTGACATTTCTTCGCCTAATTAAATATTAATTTCAATTGAATGTCCTGATTTGACAGGACTACGCCACCAACCCAACGAAAATCCGACGTCAAAGCAGGGAAGAAGGAGGAGCTCCTGCAGCTGTACAACAAGTTGCTTCTTTCTATAAGATGCTGTAGGACAAGCGTAGGATGCTGTCTGCAGTTCTTGCCAAGGACATGTCCTAGTCGAGAGTTGTATTTAAAAGGATTATGCACTCGTGTGTGCCACTCAGGCAGGGTGGGGGGGTCATGGGGGGACAGGAAATGCATTGTAAGCAGTCGTCGTCCTCGTCCTCGTCGTCGTCGTCGTCGTTGTCGTCTTCTGGCTCTGCTTCCAAGATAAATTGCCCCTCAAGTGCAAAACAATTGAACTGACAGCCAAGCCCAAGGAACACGGATTCAGGATGGAGAGGGAGAAGGAGCGGCAAGTGGCAAGCGGCTGCTGCAACATCTGGCTGGAAGGTGCCACTGGAGAGCTCAAGTCGCGACAATGCCGGCGGCGGCCAAACAAAAAAATAAAAATAAATAAAAGAAGAACTACCAAGGGGAGCAGGAAAAACAATTGCACTCGGCAGCAAAACTTTTATTGAAAAACATTTTAAATGTATAGAAGTTTTGTTTGTTTCAGCACCCGCCCCCTCGTCCACCCCTTTGGCACGGTTTTTCATTGGCAAAGCGAAAGTTTTGCAGCTCAAAACCAGTTCAACATTATTCATCATGTGTGTGTCGTATGTGTGACACACACACACACACACACACACACACACACATACGAGTAGAAGTCGGACACGGAATTACACACGGTATGTGGACACGGAGTCAGAGTCCACTGATTGGACAGGTCCATAATACGAGTACGAGTCTGCGCTGCATTTCCATTTCCATTTGGGAATTTTGTTATTTTGATACATAATTTGATTCGATTTGATTTTCGGTTTTCATTGCGATTTTATTTGGTTTTTGTTTTTTCTGCTGACTTTTCACATTCTCTCTCTCTGGCGTAATTTTCAGATTAAATTAATTTGTGCACTTGAAAGCACTTTTGCTGTCCTTGTCTGTCTGTCTCTGTCTGTTTGGATGTCTGTCTGGATGTCTGTTTGTCTCTCTGTGTCTGTGATGGAATTTAATTTATGTTTCTCTATAGAAAATGCTCATAAATTGTTCCATTTCAACATGCTGCTGCAGCATTATTTATGTGCAGCATTTGGCTTTTATCTTTAAGTTGGCTAAAACTTCTATGGCTTCTGCTGCTTGCTCACAAAATTTGTGTGGGGCAGAATCAAAGACCGATCAACATGCACAACTCTTCGATTTACATGCAAGACACTTGGCTAATCCGGAACTGAATTCTGTGTCTGTATCTGTATTTGTCTCTTGGTTGTTTGTCTCCTCCTCTGGCTCTGTCTCTGCCTCAGATTTCTTGGCCATGTTCTCCACCCATTTGCATTGTGCATTGCCTTCATGTGGTTGATACTCTTTCAGTTGCCAGTTACCCAACTGGCGGTTGCGGCACTGGTTTCAATTTTTTGTGTGTTTGGTGCTCGTCCTCTCTCTCTCTCTCTTGTTGGCCTGGCATTTGGCCAATTGTGTGGCATCGGAACCTGCTGAGTGCGGGGACAAACAACATAAAGCCGGGCAGGACCAAAAGACAGACATTCGGACGTAGCACTCCTTGAGTTGGCTTTCCTTTTTGGCTCCCTTTACTGTTATTCGTTGCCGTTTGCCGTTTGCCATTGCCATTTGCCGTTGCCCAAGGAAATGTTTGTCTTGGTGACCAGAGAGCGAGACCCGACCCGGACCCACTCTCATCGAAATGCATATCGAAGGGTCAGTCTCAGTCTTAGTCTCCGTCTCCTCCATTGCTGTATTTCCCAAAGACATTAATAAGGCAAAGATAAACTAACCGAAAAGAGCATTAAAATTTACTTACTGACTTAACCGACCATAAACAGAACGCCAGCCAGTCAAAGGGGGGAGGGGGGCAAGGAGAAGGCCTGCTGCCGAAAGGAGAGAGAACGGAATAAAGGATAACATCTGACCTACTGTAGCATTCTTTACGGCTGACATTTGCTGAAAGAGCAACGGAAAAGAGACACAAGACAAAAGAGGAACACCCTCTGGAGGGACAGGTGTGCGCTGGTTAAGGTATATATTCAATGGCAGGTAAGGTAGGCAGTCAGACATTGCTTCTGTATCCGCACCTCACTCGCAAGTATAGCCTGCTCCTCATCATCATGTTAAATAGACTCGCTCCGCGCTAGAGCATGAGCACATGGAAATCCTTTTTAATGGCAACCGAAACGAAACGAAACGAAAAGAAAACGTAAACGTAAATGAGGTTACACATTACACATACGCAACGAGAGCCGCCGCATAGCGACTGCCCTGGGTAAAGTCCATTTGCCCCCAGCGATAAATTAGCAACAACAAGGGAGGAACCAGCAAAGAGGATCCAGCTGTTGGCAGCAAGGCTAAAAGAGAGTAGTACCCGTCAAAGCGGCTGGCTGTTGGCCAGAGAGCCAGTTGGTCGGGTCGGTGAGTCAATGAATGGAGTGAAATTACTTAATGGTACGAAATTGTACTTTGCTTAATTACTTGGCCACTGATACCACAAACACACACACCCACACAACCAGAGACACACGGAAACACACTCTCATGTGGATGTACAGCAAAGCTCACTCTCACACCCATAGACGAGCTACGTACACATGTCATTCATGTTCTCAGGCTCGAGGTCGGTCTCGGCAAACGTAGTCGTGGGTGCCGTAAAAACAACTTTACGTATTTTGCAAAGCTCGTAAACTTAAGCCCGTCTGTGTGCACTGTGTGTGTGTGCTGTGTGTGTGTGCTGTGTGTGTGTGTGCTGTGTGTGTGTGCTGTGTGTGTGTGTGTGTGCGTGTGTTAGCCTTGTTTATGACTTGCTTTCTTTGGCCCACGACTTAAGGTCTCTCTTTTCCCTGCCCCCTGCCCACCGTGTCTTTTGTTGTTGCTTAAATAATTTCTAACCCGCAATTTAATTGGAAGCATTACGTATACGCCATGTATGACATTTTAAATTGTTTATGAGCCGCACAGCGAGTGGGTTTCAAGGGCAATGCCCACCCTGCCTCTCCCCTTATTGGTTAATAGAATAAAGGCCAGTTTTATCTGTCCGCCGGCTGCTGCTTTTCCAAGTTAATTGCTGAGAGAATTGCTGCTCTGCCTCCCTGGCTCCCTGGCATGATTTGCTTGGGGCATTTGGGCTATCACTTTGGGGTTAAGTGGTTCTGGCTTAATTGGCAAAAGTTTTTTGCCAAACGGGCCATCTCAATGTCCCGCTTGTTGCGTTGCTGCCACCACCAACGACCAAACCACTGTCGCTTGCATTTAGCGGCGGTTTCCGGTCTGTTCAACGTACCCCATCGCTCTGCCTCTGCCTCTGCCGCTGCCTCTGCCAATCCCTCTCTGCTCTGCTCGCTTGCCCTTCCTTCACTCAGAGCTATAGCCTATGTGCAAATATTTGTTTACTCGAATGGGTTGGGGCGCTGTGTATGTTTTGCTGCCTGGTTCTGTTGGCCTCTCCGTAGGTGTTGTTGTGACATTGTTTGTACATGATTTGTTATACGAAATGTACACACACACACACACAGAGGAGCTCCCCGCCCTCAGCTGTCGCCTGTCTGTACCCCAGGCCCCAACCATCCACCCGCTGTGTTTGCTGAGGGATTCGAAAATATTTTAATAATCATGCAGTGCATTAACTCCCGACGCCCTGCCCTTGTAATTGCATTATAACAATGTTCGCTGTTCTGTGCATTGTTTGCCCGCCAGCCATCCAACCAAACAAATATGCAACTAGAGGGGGTGGTGCGGGAAGGGACACCAGTCAAGGTATGCCACAGCGAAGGTAAGGCAGAACTCCATTCAGTACTAATGCTTCCTTGCCACTCAATAAATGTACCCTGCATTAAGTGTTGGGATGCCAGAAATGTGTCAGAGAGAGGGATGCCCATCGTAAAGAGAGATCCAGACTAGGACAGAAAGAGACACAAGCTCCCCCCCCCGGCGACGGCATTTGTGCGTGTGTTACCCAATTTAGTGAATTATTTAGGCCTTCCCAACTGGATGTCATTGCTGTCCGTTCATTGTGCCATTTTATTAGTTTTCGAAATTTGGGTTAATTAAAAATTTATTTCCCAGCTATTGTTCGGTGCGTTGGTCATACAATACATACATATGTAAGTGTGTGTGTATGTGTGTGATGTCTGCATTATGCTCATTCCATATGCCAAATGGAATATGTCCTGGTTCCACTCCCCGTCTCCTGTTACCAGTTACCAGTCACCAGCCTCCAGGCTGCTCCCTTCCTGCTGACTCCGTTCTGCTGTGCAAATGTTGCAGAATGCAATCGATTTTGCATTTTGGTCAAATATATGGCGCATTCATATTGAAATAGCTTTCGTGTCAGTACCAGGGAGTGTGCTGCGGGGATTCCTACGCTCTCTTATCGGGGTAATTAATATGAATTCATTGCAAATGTGTTGCATACTTAAGGGCTTGTCGGAAAAGATACGGATACGGAGACGGACAAGGGCATGTCCATATTTATGCGATCAATTTGCTTCTGGATAACGGCAGACATCCAAACACAGACAGACAGACAGGCAGAGAGACAAATGCAAAATTCCCTGGCAGTAAGGCAGCACGGTGGGTTAGGGGGGAAAGCATTTTCCAGCAAATATCACAAATCAGCAATGGCAAAGTAAACGGCTAACAAATATTTATAGCCAAAGGAAGGAGCGGCAAGTGGATGGAAGGATGGAATGACGGAAGGACGCCTGCAATATTTATTACAAGTTGCATTCAGTCAACAAGCACAATGGCTGCCAGGCGAAAACAAACAGCTGAAAGACAGCAAAGGACAGAGAAGAGCAGAGCCAGTGCAGAGCCAGTGCAGTGCATGGCACAAACATCTGGCAGTCTATTGCCAGCCAAGGATACTCCCAGACGAAGTCGAACTCTAACCCCAGTCTCGAAACGGAGAAAGGGGACACGGGCCAAGTAAAGTCGGCAGTCTGCAGTGGAGAGAAATCATTTAAATAAAAGTCAATGTCATGCCATGTAAAGAAGACAGCGAATAAATAGTCGCAATGTGAACAGGAGTCGCAGTTGGAGTCAGGCAGACTCCATCTGTGCAGTCAGGATCATGCCCGGGAATGTCCTTCCTAAACATGGGAAAATATCTAGCGTATGTGTAATATCGCTAGACAGCGAAAATTGTCTAAGAAATGGCATTGCAAAAGGAAGATGAAGCGGGCACGACGCTTAATAAATGTCTTTTCCAGAAACCCGCCAACCCCCCGGCTAGGCAAATCTCAGCAGAAAGCTGGTAGACATTTAATTTGGCATAAAAATGAGCCACGCTGACAGATGGCCATGGCCCTCAGCATGATGGTAGGCGGTGGGCGGCAGGCGGCAGGTAGTCCTTTGGTAGGCCAAACCAGTAGGATGCTGAGACTGCTGACTTCTAATGTGTTTTCGTTTTATAGGCTCATTAAATTACGCTTTATTGCCGTTAAAATAAAATATTATGTGATAAAAATGAGAGGAGCGGAGGTATTTTTGCCCACAGAAAAGCAATGAGAATTTGTGTGCCTGTGCCTTTGCCTTTAAGTGCTTTATAACCATAAAGAATGGAGGGCATTGATACGAAACCAGAGAGAGACACACGGAAACCTGCTGCTAACGAATGCAGTCTGTAGTCTGCCGTCTGCCGTCTGCAGTCTCCTTATGTAGCATGAAAATTGCCATAAAATGGGAGTGCAACAAATCTAGTTTCCCTGTCGACCCAATTTTCTGCACCTCACCTTACCCTACACCTCACCTGTGTGCTCCCTTGGATAAATGTAGTTCTCCGCTTTCACGCTTTTTCGTTGTTTTTAATTATTTCACTTTTGTTGTTGTCTGGCCTGTGCCTGGGCCAGTGAGCTTTCCCTTTCCCTTTCCGCCTCTCCCATTTTTTCCATTTGCATTTTCTCGTTTTATTTTGGATTTTGTCGGCTTGTCACATTTGAATGAAATGAAATGAATGAATGAGCCGTGGGGATGGTGTATATCCTTTGGGCGGCTGCACTTTGCCGGCAGCCAAACTAATCGGATTAGTGGGTCGGTCGGTCGCTTGGTCGCTTGGTTGGTAGTTCTCCGCTTTCCTCTGGCTTTATTTTCCACGTGTGTTTTTTTTTTGGGGTGTGACTGATGGCTCCTGGTCCTGGCTCCTGGTTCTGGTTCACAGCCATAGTGGAGTCGACTCTCTCGCTCGTTAGCCCAAGTGACCTCCATTCGAGGGACTCGGCACGTTTTAGTGTAATTAAAAAGATATCCCATGCAGACAGATCCCAGTCGGATGTGCATACATGTATGCATACAGCGACACCTTTAACGCTTCCGAGTTCTGTAGAGATTTCTGTCACTCTTTTGACCCGACACGCCTGGCAGTCGCCCAACACCAAGGAGGGCGGCAGAGGGGCGGAAGTAGTTGTCATTTCAAATGGCGAAAGGAACATAATTTTTGACATATGCGATTAGAAAACTTGCAACGAAAACATGGCCATAACATGGCTAAAACGAAACAAAAAGCTACAAAGCAATAAAATGAGAAACCGCGCCAAAGCAGCAGCCAGGACAGGAGTCGGGACAGTAGCCAGGGCAGGAGCCAGGGCAGGAGCCAGGGCAGGAGCCAGGAGCCAGGGCCAAAAGCACATCAATCAACAATTGTATAGGAAAGAGGGACGAATGTCGGAGCCAGAGGGTTCAACTCTATTCTGTTCTGTGGGCAGAATGTGAAAGGATAAGCGTATTGTGCGAAAGAAAGTGTTGGTTCTCTCTCTCTATCTGCCTCTCTCTCTCTCTCTGTGTGTATGCATTGTTGTTCTCCGGTTGTTTGTTGTAAGTTTCATGCCGCACTGACGACCACAAAATACCTACAAGTCACGGTAGTCCGGAATAGTGCTTTATAGGGGGGGTACTGGCACCGGCACCGGCACCGGCACCGACCCCTGTATCAGTGCTTCCTTCCGTTCGCTCGCTGGCAGTTGGTTGGTTGGCAGTCAGTCAGTTAGAGCGACAGACAAAAACACGAACATAAATATAAAATACTCTACGTGTGTGTGTGTGTGTGCGTGTCTGTTCTGTCCTGTTCTGTTCTGTCTTTCTGTTTGCGGGTTGAACAAGATTAAAGTGTTGCCAACTCAGGGGGCAAAAATCATAAAAAAAGTAAACCAAACGAGTCGAGTCGAAGCAGCGAGTACTCTTACGCTGTATAGAAAGTATTTTTATAGTCCCCAGGAACCGCAGTGCTTTTCCTTTCCTTTCTTTTCTTTTGTTGCGAGCCCCACAAAGAACCAGCAGAGTACATTCATGCAGTTCCTGCCTGCTATGGCCGTCTGTGGTTCATTATTTTTGGCAGGGTATGTTGGAAAAACAATAGAAACATGATTGAGACAACTTTTGAAGGCGCCAGTGTGAGGTGTGTCCCGTACATTGTTTGCCGCAACACAATTAAATGTGGCAATTTCATATTTAGTTTCCTCTGTGTGTGTGTGTCCCGTACTCTGATTAAGTTGCAGGGGACATACACAGAAAAATAAAGGCAGGGACTGGATGTACCACCGTCCAATAGCTGCCAGTGGGGGCCACAATTAATCTCTTTAGCGGGTGGGGTGGGACTCGGACACGACACTGACAGCACCAGTGACACTCTCTCACACACACACACACACACACACAAGCAGAGGAGGGATCTGTGACACGAACTCACAGGCAGACATGCAGACATGCAGACCGACAGGCAGCAGGCGGGAGCACTATCCCACAGGAGGAGGAGGCAGGGGCAAGGATATATATATATGTATGTATGTATGTATGGTGGGTATTATTTTATGGCTCATGGTAATTACAGGTGTCGCTATAATAAATTATCTTTGAATTTACTGTTTGTCGTTCTCATCGTTGTTCTCGTTGTTTCTGTTGGTATTGTTTCGTTGTTCTTGTCAGCAGAGCAGAGCAGAGAGGAGTCTTGTCAGCAGCGCAGCCCTTGGCGAGTGTGAGTGTGTGTTTGTGTGTGTGTGGGTGGGACAGGATAATTGGCTGGCCAACTGCTGTTGCTGCTTGTGCCCTTGTCCCTGTGTTGTGCACTGTGGCTGGCTGCTGCTGCTGCCATTGGCAGCTCGCATGGCCTGGCATTGATAAGCTTTATTAAAAAGGATAATGAGCCTGTGGTTGTAAGCCTGTGTGTGTGTGTGTGCCTGTGTGTGTGTAATGTGGTTTTGTAGTCCCAGTCCAGGGCATATTAAAGCGTAGGTACAGAAGAGGGAGCAGCAGCGAGAGACAGAGATAGTGGCACACATTGGAGGCTATCCGCCCTACCTTTTCCCTTCAATATACCCTGCTCCCCCCCCTAGAAATATCTCTGTATTTGTTTGATCTCCTCTCTCTCTCCCTCTCCCTTTCTCTCTCTCTGTGTACATGTGTCCATTATAAGTTTCACTGTTGTTTACGAGTTGTCGGTTTTGCCCCATGATGTTTCCCTGTAGCTGTTGCTGTTGTCCCTGTGGCTGTAGTTGTTGTTGTCGCTTGTCGCTGCTGTTGTTGTTGTAGTTGTTAATAGTAGTTATGAGTTAATGGAGTTTTTTTTGTTGTGTTCCCCATGTTTGTTGCCTTCCGTTTGCATTGTTATTTTCGGATTATTATGATTACTTTTGTTTGGCCGCATAATCAAATTAACTGAATGCCGGAGCAGGAGCCGGAGCCAGGGCCAGGCCATTGCTGTTCCCGACAAGCACACGATTCCTTTTTTTTTTTGTTCTTTCATAATTTTTTGTACACTGATTTCATTGTAATGGATGAACGGTTAACCGTCAGCCGCCCCACTGGTAATGACCCTTTAACACCCCCTTATAATTGCATAATCATGGAAACGGCAAAAGCTTTCATCAAATCAGTGCCTGGTTCTCTGCAAGGGGATATGGATAGTACATCAATCGATGTGGTAGAGGGTAGAGGGGAAACGAAGCCCTGCCCATCTCTTCCTTTGAAAAGTTACACAAAGTTCCCATTAAATGACTTTTTGATGCTACTTTGATTTCGATATGATGGAGCCGAAATAAAGTTCTCTACCCAAAAAAATAAAAAACGATCAATCGATGACTTTGGGCGGCCGAGCTGTTGCCGCAAAAGAGTTCTTCATTCCATGTAAATATTTTCGCTGTTTTTGGCCACTCTTTGGCCCAGTTATTCGTAGTAGTTTTAGCCACTTTTGGTGGTTTTCGCTATTGATTTTCTCGGGTGTCAGAACACGGGGGCTGGGCTTGTTGTGTCTGTGTCTGCGCGCCTGCATTTGCAGTGGTCTTTAAATGGTTTTTGGGGGCAGGCGAGAAAATCCTATTGAGAAGCACGTTCCCCCGATTCGAATGCACTTCACATGCAGCAAATTCGCTTCCGTTTCTGGATTTTATGGACTTACGTCGCAGACGCCTGAGCAGAGTGCCATTCGGGATTAAAGTGTCCGAATAGTTTGAGCAGTGGAAGGACTTGCAGCAAGGGGCTGTGGCTGAAGCTGAGCCACTTGAAGGCTGGTCAGAGGGAGAGAGAGAGAGAGAGAGAGAGTGGGTGAGAGGGAGAGTGAGTGACAAGTACAACATGAGGCTGTTGGTTGGTTGGTTGGTTGGTTGGGTTTATGCATGTGCTGAAATGGGAATTTAATGAGCATTTCAGGTATAATCTCTTCAGGTCTCAAAGGCTCCCTCGCCCTCTCTCTCTCTCTCGCTCTGGTTGCTTGTGAGACGTTCGCCTGCCACTCGAAGCTAAGCAGGAAACGGAAATTACTTTGCAAACACTTTGCGCCAACTCCTGACTCCCTGATTCCCAGTCGCAGTGGCAGGGGCAGTCACAGCCGAACAGGCGAAGACTCCCCCTCAAAGTCGCGTGGCAAATATGGCATACATACACATGTACATATGTATATGTAACGCGCTGTAAAAGTCAAGTGAAGTCAGCAGCAGCAGCAGAAGGAGCTGCAGGTTAAGGTTCTGGCCTGGGCTTCTTGCGTCATTTTCTTCACGCTATTTCTGCCATTTACTCCTTTTTGCTGCCCCCCCTTTTTATGGCCATAAGCAATATGAAATATGAATTGCGGTTGCTTCAAAATCTCCGCGCCACAGGAGGAGCAACCAACCTCCCTTTTGCCTTTCTTGGCCAAGTGCTGGCCACTACCAACAACAACAACTGCATTTAACTTTGTTGTGCTTTTTCGTCGTCGTCGTTGGTCGTCGTTGCTGCCATTTTATGGCTAAATCCACTTTGCCAACACACATGGAAGCAAGGAGCTGGCAAAAGGGGACAGGACGGCCACCTGACGCCGCCTATGGCCTTATTGAAACTTGTTGTAAGTTAAATTATGGCCGAAATGCTGCTGCTGTGTTGTTGGCTGCTGCTGCTGCTGCTGCTTCTCCCCCTGGCTGTTTCTGCTTTAGTCCTGCTGTCGCCCAAAGGAGCGTCCCATGTGAGGAGTGTTCGTCGGGGTTAAAATTACCTTTAAATTGAAAATTATTGTATGTGCGCGCGCTCGACTCGCACTTGAATCGCAGCTACAGCTACTGCTACCCCCGCCCTCTCTCATTCTACTAAAACATAAATTTCTGTGGTTTCTGCCACAAATTGCGTTGGTGGGAAGCCAGCGGTACCCTGAATTACTTTTTCAATTTGAGTCAGAGCCAGTGCCACAGCCACAGCCAGTGCCAGTGGCAGAGCACAGCAGCAGGTAAATGAATTAATGTGTAGGAAGCCAGGAGCCCTAAGAGATCTTAATTTATATTCATAAACATGAAGAGGCTGTAGTTGAGATTGAGATTCTCAGACTGGGGCATACAAAAACGAGATGATGCCCGTTCTGTGTGGACAGGCCTTGGACATCAGTTGTCCTTTTGTCAATTTTGAATGGGCTTTTAAAATGATTAAATTTCATTGGGGTAGAAATACACTATAAAGGCTCTGCGCAGTGACAGGCGGACAATCAGAGTGGAGGCCAGCCGGCAACAGCTGCTCTGACAACCTTCTGGCTATCAATTTCAGTTCGATTTGTGTGTGTGTGTGTGTGTGTGTGTGTGGGTGTGGGTGTGTGCCCCAATTGACATGTTTATTAACACGAAAGCGATTCACACTGGACTCTACTTAAAGTGACTCCCCACTTTAAGGACAAAGCCCTGACTTTAGTATGATTTTTGGCGGCCATAACTCTTGCAACTCCAGGCGGAGGAGGGTCCTCCTGTAGTCTAGAGTTCAACAGTTTTGAACTTGTGACTCCGCCCAAAACTTTCTTCCCGCTCAGCAAATTGTCGTTGTCTATGGGCGTCTATGGGTACCCACTCCAGAGCTTGTTTGTTTGCCTAACGGGCTCGTAAATAAATCATTTGATAACTTGACGCCGCTTCCTTCGATACATACAGCGCCAGCTACTAGTCACGACCGACCGCCCGCGGGGCTGGTCTGTGGTCAAGGACTCACCTCAAGCGACGACCGACCACTTCGCTGTGACTTGTCCACTGCTACAAGATTTTGTGATTTATATGCTTTTGCGTCAGGGTCCTCTGTGACGTGACGCAGTACGATATCGATTGGGGGGCCCCCCCCCGGAACCTCCAGCCTGCCTGACTTTACGAGCAGCGCCGCAGCCATTCGCCATTCGCTTGCCAATTCCAGTTGCCACTTTGTTCTGTTTCTGTGCTCTGGCCTTATCTGTTGTTCGCCCTAACCCCCCGCAAGCCACAACGCAAACTTTTGGCGCAACGCAAACGAGAATCGGGGTAACGAGAATCGGGGTAACGAGAAACAGAGAAGCGTCGTTAATTTTTACTGTTGTGGCAGCCACAGGAATGGGTAAGTTCCAGTTCGACATTGGACACGACTGCCGAGCGAAAACCACGCTCGCCGTTTCAATTATCCAAAGTCCTGGCTGCTTGTCCTTTCATGTGGCTGCCTCTGCTGCAGATCCAACAATTTACACTAGATTTCGGCAGCTGGTCCTGTGGAATGCCCAGATAGTTTGGGTCCTGTGATTCCCCCAAATTGATTTCCTCTGTCGAATGAAAATCAGCTCATTTTGGGGTTCGAGAAAAGTTTTTTGCCTAGGTAAACCATCTTGGCCATAAAAAAACGTAACGAAAACTCTTTAAGCTCTTCGGTACGGAAAAAACCATAAGGCCGCAACAAGATTTTCCACTTAGGGTGTGGGTGGGGGAGTGGGTGTGAGAGTGTGAGAGTGTGAGCGGTGGGGGGGGTGCATGGTGTCATAACTGAATCAATATGACTTTCCTTGCCAGCCAAGAGGTGTAAGAGGTGTACAGGTGGGCGTGGGCGTGGGCGTCTGAGCCAATCACCTATTAATAGAACCTCGAATCGGCTTAGTTGTCGCAGACTTATGACAAACCGTTCAGCACTAAGCACACACGCTTGACCGCCCCCCACCACCACCACCACCCCAGCCGAAAGCCGGCAATTTTATATTTATAATCAGGTTTGTAAGGTAGATGGCAACTGATACCGAGAAGGAGTCCCCAACTAAGCCCAACCCTGGAGTGTCCTTCTCTTACTTTTACTCCCACTGCCACTCCTCTTTCTTTGCCCTCTCTTTGCTGGCATGGGGATTAGGTATTTGAAAAGTTTTTGACCCAAAAGGATTTGCCATGTGTGTGTGTGTGTGTGTGTTAAAGGACGAAGGACGTAGTCTATAGATATATCTGTTCGGATTTTGTTTGCCTGACTTTGTTGCCACTTGCCAACAATGGCAACCTGTCTGTCCGTCTGTCTGACTGTCTCCGATTCTGTGTACCCGGCCATGCCATGCCATGCCTTTGGCTTTGCCTATTTGCCTGAATGCCCATTATCCTCATCTCCATCAGCACCATGAGCTGCTGCTCCATCTCCAGTTTAAGCTTAAGCCCCCTAACCCTAACCCCTTTTTGCGTTTTTGATCTATGCCACACAAAAGTTTTCAGGCGCCACAAACTTTTGCTGCCCCCCGCTTCAGCTCCACCAGAGAGTTGTCATGGCAATTTTTGAAAGGAGATATTCAATTTGGTTTTGCTGCTCTCTCATAATACTTGCTAAGCAGTTTGAAGTTCTTTTTTTTTCCGGGGAAATTCCACTCTTAACAGCCGCAAATTGATGTCGGAATGACGATGTTTGCGACTAATTTGTGGCACTTAGCAGAGCACACAACGAGTCGAGCACATCAAAATGAGCAGCTTATTAATAATAAATTTTGCAAGTGAAAAACAAATTCAAAGAAGGCTTACTTAGACACGTACAAACACTTGCCACCTGCCACCTGCCACTTGCCACTTGCCACTTGCACTTTTCACACGGCCCCAAAAAGTATTTGTATATATTTTGGCAATTAAATTTGCGAGTATTAGGAGCGAGCGAGAGCGGCCGACTGACCCCCGAAGAGACTTACGGTTGGGTGATCTAAGCCCCTGAGTTGAGTAAAAATTCAAACAATATGGCGAAAAGCTCATCAAGCGCATCAGCAGGTCTTAGCCTGGCCGAAAGCTGACAGCATCTTTGGTCGAAAGGGGCAGCAGTGGAAGCAGGAGTAGCAGTAGCAGCAGCATCAGCAGCAGCCGTTGCGGCATCGCTGGAGGAGTGTGCCGAAAAGGTACTGAAATTTACAATTTAAAATGCATGCATAATGAATGCTGTTTGCAGCCAAAAGACTTACTTGGCCTGGAGAGCATCAGCAGAAGCGAAAACCCTGACCATGACCCCCATAGAGCCCCTACAGCAATGGCTGCGCTGCCTTTTGGCACAACACAACACAACACAACAAAAATATAGTATATAACAACCAGAAGCAGAAGCAGAAGCCGAAGCAGAAGCAGAACTGTACTCGACTGCAGTTGGAAATCTTCCTTAATCTGTGTGAAATTTTCCAGAGCACAGGGAAAATACGTAGAGATGGACAGAGTGGTGGTAGCACTGGGGGACCATGTCTGAAAGCTGGTTAGATGATGCTTTTTGCTTTTGGCCTTTGCTTTGTTTTTTGGCTTATTTTGCATTAGAAAAGCACTAAAACACACACAGACATATTGAGGAGCCCCAGAGCAGAACAAACCGCCGCAGGGAGGCGGCTATTCGTGTGCATATTTGCTCGACTTTGTTTAGCCACTGCCTGCCACACGAAGGTGGCGAAGGAGTGGAAGAGCAGGAGGAATGGAAGTTACGGCTGGAAAAATTGTTGCATAATTTCGTTAGGCGAAAATATGCTTTGGTCCTTGAGGAACACAAGAGAACACAACATGCAAATCGATGACAGGACATATAACCCCAAAAAAAAAAAAAAACTAGTGCAACGCTCTCTATGTGCTCTCTATGCTCGGTGCTCTGTGCTCTGTGCTCTATGGATGCCTGCCTCTTTAAGCATCCTATTCTCCTGTTACCCTTTGCTTTTTGTTTGCGCAAGGAATGTGTTAGGGCAGGGGTTCGTTCGGGTTCGGGTTCCTACCTTTGTGTAGTAGTTTTCCTTGTATTTTGTTTCCTCGCTCCTCACATATACGAGTATACCATCTATTTGCGGATTAAGTCATGCCCAAACAGAGCAGAATGTTTGCTCTAAATCCCCATCCTCATCTCCATCTTCAATTGAGCTCAAATTTTGCGTTTTCTAATTTAATTAGGCGCGTGCCGCACAGCTCCAAGCTCCAAGCTGTTTGCAATCAGTCGTCCCCAAACACACACACACACACACACACGAATAAGGACACGGACACACGGAGCACACGGAACACAGGTAGAGAGCAAGAGCACTGCTTGGATATATTTACATGTGAGCAACATTCTCATTACGTGCTCTGTTCTCGCTTTTCTGCTGCTGTCCTGGCAACGCAAGCTGATGACAATTTTTCCATATTTATTTGCTGCTTTTTCCGCTCCGTTGCCAGCCATGTTTTTGCGCAGCTAGAGTTTTCCTTTAATTGTGTCGCACACGTGTGTGGCAGTGTGTGGCAGCGTGGCTGAACGCTCTATCGATTGGTGGGGGGGCTGTGACTTTGTTACCTGGACCGGGGGAATTGATTCAGTTTTTGGCTTTCATTATTTTAGTGTGCCATTAAAAGTTGCCAGCCAACTTTGGGTCTGTCTCTCTCTCTCTCTCTCTCTGTCATGCTTTAACCTTTGCTATGGGTGCGAATGTGCGAGGCTGTGTGGGTGTGCAGTGATTTTGCCATTTTCATTAACCGAGGCAGTCAGTCAGCTGCCCGGCATAAGCCAAAAGCCCATTAAACGCATTTCAAAAATTGAAAAGTCATGTTGCAAGTTCTTCCACTCGCACTTCAATCTTTCCCACTCGTACACTTTCCCACTGCTTCTGCCTCTGCTCAAATGTTTGCATGAATTTGTTTCTGTGTTTTTGCCATTAGCTGAAAGCTCTTATCAGTCCGAAAACTTTCAGTTTGATTACTCAGGAATCTTCCTATGGTCAATGAGTGGCCCATAAAGCCTCATAGTTGTCCAAAGTTCAAACTACCCCACTCCCACCCCTACAGATCTTATCCTTACAGACACACACACACACACACACACACACACACACACACACACATAATAAATATCCTGCCTACGGTGGGTGTCTGCTCTCGTTGAGGCACTTATTTCACATATGAGAGAGTCCTTGCCGCCATCATAATGTCCTGGCCATTATCCTGCATATAAAGTTGTTCATTTCCTTGTTGTTTTTTTGGCCATTTCTGCTTTGATTTGACCATCTCCTGCTGGCTGCTGGCTGCTGCCTGCTGGACTGCCGCCTGCTGACTGCTGATCTCCACACCACCCCGCGATGTCCTGCGATGCCCTGCTGTTTGGTTGCCATTGTATGGCATACATAATAAATTTTATGAAACGTAAATTTTTATTGAAACCAATTTTTGTCGCTGCCATAAAAGTCGGAGGACAAGAAAGGAAGGATGTGTCTTCGAATCCGAATCCGAATCGAAATGAATCGACGAGCGGGGCTAATGTTTTATTTATGCCTTGTTCAATTTGGAAATTAATTTCACATTAACATCATTTCGAGGACGCATTAGAAAGGCAAAGCGAAACAACACACACACACAACATAGAAATGCGCCATGGAATCAACAACAAATATTGGGATAGTTGCGCTGGAATACCATTTGAAATAGTTTGGAATTAGCTAAACAACAAATACGATAAAGAGAGAGGGGGAGGAAACACACACAAATGGAATGGAATTTGTTTGATCTGCAAATGAAATGAGACCAAATGAGATTCAACACAAAGCCTTTAGTGGGACGGAATGGGACGCAACGGCAGCTGCTGATCTGTGATGGATAAATAAAAGTATTTTCTGGCACTAAACTATCGCAGCATCATTTGTTTTTCCATGCGAAAATGTTTTACATGCAAAAACATTCAACTCAAAAACAAAACAAAACGAAACGAAATGAAATGAAATGTCAATGGGTGTGCCATCAACAGCAGCAGCAGTCAATGCTGCGTATACGTAATGTCAAAAGCAAACTTGGCCTTAAATTTATTATTTAGCAAAAGCAAACGTTGCTCCCATGAATTTTATTGCCCTTTCCATGGCAATCCATGCAACACTTTAATGAAATTCAATTAGTTTAAATTATTTCGCTTAAAAATTGCAGTTTGCGATTGGCCTGCTGTCAGTCAGTTTACCCTTTCAAAGGGTATGGCAGATATATGCGCACACTAATACGTTTAAGCACATATCAAAATATCCACCAGAGAAACGATGAATATGAAAGGTTAATCTTGTACTGATTAAAATGATTCCAAAAATATCTGACACGTTCTTATAGGATATCTTTAGTTGCAGCTCATAAGCCTTTCTCGCTTACTGATATTTATTTTCATCGCATATTTATACGCAAGAATATTTATTGAACCGATTGTTGCTGTTGCTGCTGCTGCTGCTGTCGTTGCTGGTGGCTCATTAAAAATGCAGGCCTGCCTTTAAAATACTTGCAATACTTAATGAAATAATAAATTTATATATGAATTTATATCGTGAGCGGCTTAAGCGGCTTGCTGGTCATGTAATTATATTTCAATTATATAATAGGTTGTGCCATAAGCCGTTCGTTTGGGTGGGGAGCGGAGGGATCTGTGCCGCTGACCCAGATCTCACCTTGAGGACTTGACGAGTCATAACCGGTAGGAGACAGGGACAGGGCGACTGAGCAAGCAAACTCATCAGCTTACGGCTCATTAGCACGTTCCTCCATGCAGCAGGAAGCAGCAGCAGGAGGACGAAGCCAGACAACTTGATTGAACTTCAATGAGCTGCTCTCCCCACCCCTCCACACCACGCCTAACTGTTCTGCTCTGCTCTACTCTGCTTGGATGCTCCTCCATAGCTCAAGATTAATGCTAATGTGACAACTTAATCGAAAGCCATTTACAAGTCATGTCAAGTGGAGCAATCTCTCTGCCCCTCTCGGAGATCTCTCAGTGGCTCCTCCCTCATCTCTGGCACGTTATGACGATGCCTTTAACTAGGCTGCAGAGAGGCGGCTATGCTGCTCTGCTCTCAGCAGCGATGACAACGACAAATCCATAAAAAAGCACGTTAAATATTTGCATTAATTCCGGGGGTGGACCGAGGACCCCCAGCATCCCAGGACGACCCCTCCACTGATAAGTCAGTTGCCTGGCAAACAGGCAAACAGGCAAACAGGAAGCAGGAGACAGAATACACTTCTGTGCTGTTGACACTTACCCGGCAAACATGATGCGAATGCGATGCTGATAAAGAGCAATAGTTGTGCCCCCATCCTGGAGCAGCTCCTCCTCCTCCTGCTGCTGTTGTGGGGGATGTGCCGTCCCTGTCCTTGTTCCTGTCCTTGCAGGCTGCTCATTTTCTCGTTTCCCGTTTATCGGTCGTCGTTTTTCTCCTTATCGCCCAAATGCGTTACTTTGTCAACGAGAAAAGTGCCTCGTTTCGAGGACGTTAAGATGGTTGCCAGACACCCAAGACCCGCCGCAACGACGTTTTATTGCACGACTCACTTGCCCAAGAGTCAGTCACTATTTTTTTTGTTTTTGCTTGTTTCACGTCTCAATTTGGTTTATGTGTTGTATGACGAGGGGGTGGTGGCGGTGAGTCTCACATATGCTGATGGCTGCTGGCGCCGATCTTGCTGTTCATAAACAATAAAAAATATAGCAGCACAAAGTCTCGAACTGTCATCACAGACTGTCAAACGAACGGGAGAGTGGGGTGGGTGTGCTCTCGTACGCGTATCCCGTAGTTTGCTTCGTTTATTGTAGATTTTGTTTTCACTTTTCACGTGGGTTTTTCTCTGTGTGTTTTAATCAAAAATTTACACAATCAAAAATGCGAATCAAAACTGAAAGCACAATGAAAATTTTCAATCAAAAGTTTTTACTCCTTTTTTCTCTTTGTTTTGCTGTCTGTATCGCGGCTTTTCTTTTCGCGTTTTTGTTGCTTTTTAGCGCTCGTTAGCTTTGGATTTTCTTCTCTCTTTTTTCCGGCACTTTTTGTTGTATTTTTTTGCTCAATTTTTAATGCAATTTCCACGCTTAACTGCACTTTTTGCCATTTCTCTTGTTATTTCTGTTTTCTGTTGCTTTTTCTGTTGCTGTTTCTGTTGCCGTTTCTGTTTCTGTTGCTGTTCTTTTTGCATTGCATTTATTTACACGAACGAAACGACAGAACAGACAGAGACAAAATATGTACACAATTTTCTAGTGTTCTCTCTCTCTCGCTGGAACTCCCTCTGTATATCTTTATTGCCGTCTCTGTCCCCGTGTCAAATTACTTTTGTTGCTATTCCGTTTATTGTTATAGGTTCTGTGTTGCCATTCCAAAATCAGCTTCAGAATTCTTTTTTATTCAGCATCGTCCTGACATCTCCTTTACTCACATTCTCTCCGCTCCGAACTGAGTATCTGCAATGAGTGAAGAAAGAGAAATTTGAATGAGAAATTCGTTTGTGATATGGGCTCTGTTTCCGGGAACTTATGTTAAGGTTATTAAAAGTCAAAGCTCCTCATTTGGCAATTCCTTTGAAGCTGCTTTGGCTGGCCTTTTCATAATTTATTAGGAACATTTCGGAGAGGCCTGCCGCTCGCTCACTGATCCCCGGGACCATGTTGCCACAGCCGGGTAATGCGTCAACTACGCATGGAGGAACCACCAGCCCAGCAACGCAGCAACGCAGCAACCCACCCATCAACCCATCCTGCCACACACCACTGCTCCTCACTGCTGCTGCCTCAGCTGAGTGACGTGTGTCTAGGACCCCCAGCCCCCCACAGCCCATCCAATGTTGAGGCTTTTGTTCAGCCTTTGCTGCAGCTATTATTATGCTTTATTTTCCGCTTGACACCTTTGGGCTGCGTTGCGCATTTCCTTTTGCAGTCACTGTGTGCCACCCCACCCCCCCCGCGCGTGTGTCTGTGTTTGTGTGTGTGTGTGTGGTGGGTGCTCGTCCACGAGGCATTTATGCGCGAAGCGACTTTTTCCCCATTTCGCATAAAGCAGTTTTTTGTTTTTTGTTTTGCTCGCACTGCCCCCGGACCCTGGCTAAGCCAAAGAGGCTGCTGCCCCACAGGCTAGGGGTTACGATGGAGTGCAGCAGGGGTTACGGTGTACAAGAGACACGGGTGGTAGGTAGGTGTAGCAGTAAAGAGAGAGTTTTGAGTGTGGGGTTTGCATCCTCCTGGTAGGGGAAGCTGTATGGAGCATGCTTTCTTATCAACATGCATGTGGACGTCGTCGTCGTCGTCGACGTAAACGTGAGGCAGAGACGTCATGTCGTCGTCTGAATTGAAATTTATTATTCTGCTTTGTCGTGCGTGTGTGTGTGGGTGGGTGGGTGTCTGGGTGGTACGAGACCCCTGCAGAACGTACCACAGTCACAGCGTTTTGTGAGTGCCTGGCACTTTTGTGAGTCTGCCCCACGTCTCCTCTTTGTGTTCTCTTTGCTCACTCATCTCTCTCGCTCTCTCTCTCTCTTTCTCCCTCCTTACTTTTTTTCCAGCATTTAATATTTTTCCTTGTTGTTTCTTCTAACCATTTTCCTTGCTCAACCTCCCAGTAACTTTTCTTCTTGCTTTTACTTTTGTTAATTGCTTTTCATCTGGTGCGGGGGGAGGGGACAAAAACCCCGTCTGGGGGCCACCTTTGATGTGCGACGGACGACCTCTCCATTGAGTTCTCGTGTTGTGCTCGTTGGCGCTCTCGCACTTAGGGATATTGTTCACATGTCTCAATTATCCTTTTGATTTTGTACACATGAAGGGATAGAGAAAGGGAGTGCGCTGCCCCCCCACCACCCTCCATGGCCTTTCGAAGTTTTTTGCGCTTTTGTTGGTCGAATTTCAAAGCCAAAAGTTGGTTTGGCAAGCGGGCGACCAGGGACCCTTTATTGCTTTTTGCACAAGTTATTAAAAAAAAAGAGAGAAAAAACCGTTTGATATCGAGAACTATTCGTGTCTCTCTCTAAGAGCTGTTTTTGATTTCACTAACGCTGAAATTTGTGGGAATTATTATTAGAGAATTAGAGAAGTTTATAACCGTGGCAGACCCTTGAAGATTACCCTTCACTTTTAGTATTAATTCTAAGAGAGTTAAACTTGGAAAATATTCATTCTGCTGCTCGATGCCTCCTGCAATTGGCAGCCCACAAATGTTGGCAATAAAAATTGCATAATTCTCACATTTCTAAACACGATTATCATGTACGGGTAGTATCCAAGGCTGAGTATACTCCTAATGCGTTTACTAATTCGGTCCCCTAGGATAAAGCATAGGCACATTCATGTGTCCAGCGAGTGGCAGGCAGCTCCTTTCTTATAGAGAAAAAGTAAACTTGTGGCGGTGGGGGAGGCAAAAAATTGTATTTAGTTTATTTTCTTGTTTCTGCTGACATTTGCCGTTTTTGCCGCTCAGCACGTTCCAAAGTGGCAGTGGCAGTGGCAAAGAACAAAAAAACATGCTAGAAAAAGGAAAAAAGGCTGAGCTGGAAATTATGCAAAGATTATGTGCACAGCTTGAGGGGGGCAGGAACGATTCCGGGACAAGTTAACTTGTCGCCGTGGTCACGGATTGCCAGGAACTGAGCGGAGCTGAGCTGAGCTGAGGTGAGATGAGGTCCAGAGCCTTCCTAGAAAAGAACCCAACTTAAGTCGAGTGACATGTAAATCTAGCCTCAGGTTGCGGCTACGGCAGCTGCTGCCGCTCCTGAAAGAGTTGCAGGCAAAAAACAGGCAACGAGATGAAGATGATAATGCGGTCGTTCCAGAGACCAGAGACCAGAACCAGTGCCCATCCCAGCCCATTCCATCCCTTCCCATATCGTGGTGGCTGGTTGCTGGTTACTGGTTCTCGGATGCCTGCTCGGCCACATTTTCTTTCATAAAAATCAGTTAAATGAGTTTGTTTACATGTTATGCCGCGCGCGGCAAGCGAATTTCCCCCAACGAAAGGGCGACGAAACGGAATAAAAAACGAAAATACTTTAAATGTATGCAAGGGGGTGGGGGCAGGCTGGGGGAACCGCAAGGCAGCGTCGCGACATTGTCTGGACGCCGTTTTTCTGAGGAAATGAATGTACCAGGGGCAGAGTTCTCCATACAATTTACTTTGGTAGCTCGATATACATACGAGTAGGAGTCGCCGAAGGGTGAGACGGTGAGAGAGAGTCTGAGAGGCCTACAAGTATGCAGCATATAATTTGCGTTTGTTTTGCCACACTGCCACTGGCACAGTCCCGCCATTTGCTTGATGTGTAATTTGCATGTAAACATGTGTTTGTGTGTGTGCCTCATGGTTGCAAAGTAAAAGTCTGCAGCCACCACAGTGTACCCTCCACACCCCTTCACCGCCCCCCATCCGAACGACCGACAACACATCAAATGATTTTGTTTAACATATTTTGTTATTAAGTGTGGAAATGTGCATATTTCGCTCCGCGGGACACACTCCACTCCACCCGCTCCCCGACACTGCCGCACATCGTGTGGCAGGCCCCCACACATTTACCGTTTCGTGCCTGCAGTAAATTTCCGTTTGCCATCTTTCAGAGCGAGGCAGGCAGGCAGGCGGGCAGGCAGGCGGGCAGAGACCGTGGCAGGCATACTTCACTTGAACTTTGTGTAGCGTGAACTTCTTCTTAAATTATTGGCCTACGACTGGAAAACTTCCTTTATTTCTGGCAGCAGCAGCACGACGACGAGCAGCAGCTTTTGAAATTATGTTTCGTTAAGTTCTTAACTGAGTTTTGCGGCCTGATTCGATCCAGCCGTCTGCCGTCTGCCACAACAATTGACAGCTGGATGGGCTCGGGCTCCTGCGATGAAGTTTTTCCCAATTAGTCATTGGGGTTTTCCTACTCTCTCTTTTTTTTGGAGTGCACGTCACGTCACTAGTGGCGATGTCTACCAATTTGTTTGCTCTCTTACCCTTTTTGCCTGTCACAACTTAAGCAGCTGCAGATGGATGGGGTGGCGGGGGGGGGGGGGGGGAACACACACACACACACACGCATATACAGTGAAAGAAGAATAGCAAAGACCATCTTTTAAGGGCTAAGAAGACCACACAGAAAAAGGAGAGAACAGAAGAGAACCAAAAGAAATACCATTCTCACAGTTGATAGATAAATAGACACGGACATGGTACGGACATTCACTTGCGCGCAGGGCCATAACAATTTCTTTTGGCCAGCAGCAAGACGTGGCCGCACTTCCTAATGCCAACGCTTTGATGCAACCCAATCAACGTAGCCCCCGTAGCCCGCGTAGCCCGCGTAGCCCGCCAGCCTGGCGTTTACGCCAACATTTACTGTTGTTGTAAGCTGTAAGAAAGACGGTTGCCACAGCATTTCTTTACTTTCTTGGCTTATGGCTTGTAATGGTAAACGTTCTTAAGCCGCTGCTGCCAGGGCTAGGGCTGCGGCTCGGGCTTGGGCTCGGGCTTGGGCTCGGGCTTGCTTCCTATTGCTATTTTCTCTATTGCTATAAAGCTTTCTAAATACAAAAGTGTTAAATGCTGCCCCCCATGCCATGTCTCCATATAAAAAATGCAATTGAAACTGCCACTCCCACTGCCCATTCCCAATGGTAACACTGAAGAGTTAAGTCCGTTTCAGCGCTTGCGAACAAAAAGGCGTTGGTTGTATTCATTTCTTATTTAAAACTACACCCAGAAGATGGATGGGCTTTCCAGAGAGCGATATAGCTGGATGGATGCCAAACCCCATTTGAGATCTGGGTATGGGGAGCAGCCTGGAGTTTTATTTATTGAACTGTGAATAAACACAGTTGGCTGAAGCACCTGCACCTGCTTCTTTGAGGGCTTCGCAGCATATCTTCAAGTATATCCCATTCAGATCGATACCAGTGATGTCGTGTTGGCTTTGCAGTTTACTGCAGCGAGTATTGACTGTAATTATATCTCAGTATGTGTGTGTGTGTGTGTGTGTGTGTGTGTGTGTGTGTGTGTGGTACAGCTGTAACCTAATTCTGTGGCTGGCTTAAATGGTCTTACCAAGTCTATTGACTTGCTGCCGCTGCCGCTGCTGCTGCTGCGCCTCATCCCAAGGCAACTCTCTCATCTCATTATGGGCCCAAAGGCAAAAAGGAAAAGCAATTCAGAAGAAAACAAAAAATAAAACCGATTTCCCTTCATTTTCTGTGTGTGCCACCCACCTAGATATATCTCACTCTCCCTCTCTCGCTATCTGTATCTGTATCTCTGCCAATGGCTGTGCCTCATTCGCTGTGAAAGGCGCAGCTGCTTTCATTAGAGAAGCAGCAGCAGGAGCAGGAGCAGGAGTAAAAGCTGGTGCTGGAAGGAGCTGGAGGATGAATCGCTCACAAAAGGCTCTTCAGCTTTATCGCTGTAATCAATTGTCTGCATTTGAATAGTTGACAACCGATTTATGGACCATTGAGTGAGCAGCAGCAGCAAGAACGTCGATGACTGAGGGCAGTGAACAAGAGAGAGAGAAAGAGAGAGAGAGAGAGGGGCAATAGAGAGAGATAGAGTGAGAGTGAGGCAGAAAAGTGCCAAGTGAGTGTGGCATAAAGGCGGATACCGAGCAGTTCATTTCTTTTGTACTTGCGGTTGCTTGTTTGTGCCTCCCTCCACTTCCTTCCCTGCTCGATCTTAGGTCCAGTTTTTTTTCTAGGGTGTGTGTTTGTGTGTGTGTGTGTGTTGGCCAGTATCCTTTTCGGAAATCAAGTGGAATGACCCGCACGGTCTGTGTGTTTTTGTGCCCCACCCAAAGCCCCCGTCCCCCGCTTGCCTTCATCTTTGCGGTAACTTCTGTTTTTGTATGTTTTACGTAATTTTGCAAAAGGCAGAATCAGAATCACAAGCAGAAAAGCCGGAAATGGCTAGGAAATTGAGCCAACAATAACAGCAGAAAAGCTGTAACGAATGCCAGAGTGCAAAAGTCGAAGTTTTTGATACTCTTTCAAGCTGAAAGCTCGCTGGGGGGTTTATATGTTAGAATTTGGCATTGATCTGATTATGATAATTTTATGAAGGGTTTTATATCTGTAGAAACTCTGCAAACTCTGAAGGAATGGATTCAAGGTATTGGGTTTCCTTTCTTCTTTAATATTTCATAATACCCGCTGCAAAGTGTATTCCAACTGGTAGCAGTTTCATCTATTGCGGCCATGGCTGGATGCGGAACAGCACCAACAATAAGTATAATAACGAAAAATGTCAGCCCGAGCGAGCGTCTGTCATCAGTATGTCCATCCGACTGTCCGTCGTCAGTTGTCAGTTGCCTTTAGTCCGGGGACTCCGGAGTCCAAGGTCCAGGATCCATAGTCGCCAGCCACTGGCCCAGATAATGTACTGCCAAGTGTTTTTGACCTTTTTTATCCCCTGCCTCTGTCGCTGTCTCTCTGCATCGTTTCTTCTCGTTTACTCGGCTCGCTTCTCCTTCTTTTGCTGGTGGGTGGGGGCTGGGGCCATTTCATATTTCGGTGACACATCCTTTTGGCACTTGTCCTTGGGGTTTTGCAAAGGGGTTTTTGTCCTGGTTTTCGTCGCTTACTTGAAATTATTTAAAACTCAATGCAAATGAAATGGCTGTGACTTGGGCCCCTCACACATAGAAAATTGGGTTCAAGTTCAAGGCATTAGCATTAATGCTAACTATGCGGTGCTCAGACTCGTCCCATTGTTTGCAGGACATTACGGGGGATACTTGGAGGTTGTTAAGCAGCTTGGGAGAGGGTTGAATAGTTCTGGGAATATTGTTACCGAAAAGGAACAGTAAGGGAATATTTTTAGGGAATTTAGTCAGATGAAAACAGAATTATTTTTTATTAATTATTATTACTATTTTTTATTTTAATTTTTTAATTTTTAATTTTTTTAAATATTTTTAGGGTATTAAATCAAACGAAAACAGAATTAATAAAAGAGTTACCCCCACAGCTATAGATAATTTTCAGATGTGTATTAAATTACCTCTGCAATGCCTGAAATGCAGTCATAAATCCCAGTTATATATCCCAGTTAAATAAAGTTATCTATCATTCAACGGGAAGGCTCATGTAATTGAATTGTTAATGCTATCGAGTAACGACCTCTATCAATCGCATAGAATCCAAAAGTGACCCCTCTTATCATAGCGCAGGGTAAATGGATGGCACTTAAAGGGTAAGCATGGCGCTCCACTTTAAGAACCACGCGACGGTCTGCCTGACTGGCAAACTGGCTGCATTTTGCATTGCATTCCCATCAATTCCGCTCGTCAGATGCGGGCCACACACACACTGTAGGAAGGGGGGCATATGCATGTCTCTCTCTGGGGCATTTACTTGCCAGGCTCTTGGCACGGCTTTGCATTTGGGTTAATGTAGTATTTGTGTATCTGTGTTTCTCATGCACAGCCGGCAAGTCCTAAGCCCCAGTCAGATTTGAAGTCACTAAAGGACCACCATCACTCCCACACCCCCTCCTCGTGGGCGTAGCGACTTTATGGGAGGATATGTTGACACAGGACAGACAGGAGCAGAAAGTTAAGCCAATATTTTGATGATGATGGAATCAATTCAGGTTAAGGAGAGGCAACCCCCCGACCACCCGCCCCCATCCCCTTAAGCGTCACTGGGACTGCGACTACGCCACTGTCTCATTGCATTTGCGGTAACGGGCACATTTTGTCAGCGGCCTGGAAAAAAATGCGCTGCACGTTGTGAAGAAGAAAAAAAAAAACTATATATATGTCAACGTCTTTGCCTGCTCTCTCGCTTAGATTGGCATTGTCATAAAATGCCGTACACCAAACACCCACACACATACACACACACACACACACATACATGTACGAGTACGAGTACGAGTACTTTTACTTGTGCTCCCTTTTGCTATTTGCAGGACCAAAAACCCATTCTCGGGACCCCTGCACGTGGCTGTGATTCTGCAATTCCATGTGCCACTTGCATGGTGGGCGAAGCGACGGAACGGGACTCACGACAGACATGCAAGCCTGTTTAGAGAATGAATTGCACTTTATTGTTGGCATTTTTCATGCCCTACTCTGAGACTGCCATTTCCCCTTAGAGCCTCGTCACGTCTTGAGCTTTAAAATCCTGGCCGCAGGAGTGCGAAAAACCTCAGATGGATTTCTCCACAACCGAACGTGTTGCTATTTGAAGCGCATAGTTGGTCAGTGCCAGAATTACCCAGCCAGGGTGACCACAAAAGCGAGTATCAAAATGGGGTTTAGGGGGGAGGGGGAAATTGTGGTGTGAGGGTGAGACGGAAAGACTGGCACCATCAGCAGCAGTACTTTGTAAAAATTCAATCAAAATTGTTGCCATTTAGTTTGACATTTCATTTTGATGGCAGCGTCCAAAAATGATGATGAAGTGGCAGCCAACGACTGGGTGTGGCACGCAGTTCACTCACTCTCCCACGCTCTCTCTCTCTCTCTGTCTCATTCTTCCGCTGCTTTTATAGAGTGCCAAAAGCTGCAGAGGAATTTCTTACTGCTGCTCCTTGCCACAGAGTGCAAGCGCAGAAAAAAAAAAAATGTCAAGCTGACCGCAAGCTGTGGAAAGTTAGCTAACTACAGAGGGATAGAGGGATAGAGGAGGGTTGGAAAAATGCCAGATGGAGGGGTGGGGCAGCTGCGGGAGAGATGTCATTTCACTTCGTTCCATTTGGGGAAAATTGATTTTCGGGGGGAGGAGATTTCTCAGCGAAAAAAGGGGGCGAGCAAATGAGAGATTCTGGCGTTTCATTCGGGGCGGGGTGGTTATCGCCATCATAATCATTTCCGCATATGGGTTATCTGTCGCTCATAAATCAAACGCCAGCGGCTGCTTTAGTTTTTCCTTCTAATGAAGTTGCTCAAGCTTGAAAAAAAAAGCAAAACTTTTACCCTCAGACTCCTGCAAGAGGACAGAACGTATAAGTTGGGGGTGGTTTGGGTGGGAAAATTCCTTAACATGTTGGCATTTGTTTGCCTTTCCCCAGCGCTACGCTTGAGAGCACAGGAAAATTCATAAAACTCTGCGCCTACACACATCTCACCAGGAAATGTTCGCATATGTGTGAAAGAGAGGCAGAGTAAGAGAGAGGAAGAGAGAGAGAACGAGTGCATGTAGAAGACATAAGGAGCTATCAAGAAATCACAACAAATTTACAAGTGCCACACAAATGTTTGACAAAAAACTTTTTGAAAAGCTTTCCACTGATTTCGCAACGTCTCAGCGATTTCTCCTCTCAGTCTGTTTCTTGGGTGTTGAGACGATGTCGGTGTTGGGTGGGTGGGTTGACTGGTATCCTGGAAGACATTTATGGTCCCATGATGCTATCGGGTTGACATAAGTTAAGCTGCTTTTCCTTTTTTTTTTGTCGTTCGTACTTTTATTCGGGGGCTAAAATCAACAGCAACAAATATTTGGCATACAGTGCGTACGTCCATGTGTGTACGTGTGTGTGCGTGTATGTATGTGTGTGTGTGTGTTTGTCTGGCAAACAGACGAAAAGGATGCTCAAAGTGTGCCAAGAACGCGTAAATTTTTACTTGAAAATATTTTTGAACGAGCAAAACCGCAAAACAACTCTGCGCGACATTCAAAAGTTTTGCCAAGTGCCATACAAAGTGTGGAGTGGGGTGGGGTGGATCGCGGGGTGTGGCAGGGCTGTGGAGGGGTACTTCTACTACTACTACAAGTATTTAGACTTGTCTGCTATTTAGTGTTGACACGCAAGGCAATTTGGTGAATGCAAACATTTTCCCAAAACGCGACCAAATATTACGCATACGCCCCACAGTGTGTGTGTGTGTGTGTGTGTGTGGCAGTTCTATTTTCATACTTTCCCTTCTGCATATCCCATCTCTACGGTCTGTCTGTGTGTGTGTGTGTGTGTGTGTGTGTGGCTGACATTGCTTTCGGATATTAAATAAAGTTGCGCCATTTCAGTTTCGCGCCTCGACAAAAACCGCAGTTCTATTCCCGGACTCACATCCTGCCCCGCCCTCCTACCATGGGTTGTGTGGTGGGGGTTACTGTTATTGCTTATTACATGGCAAAAGGATGACTTTTGGAGGGGGCTGCAGTGAGGTTTAGTTGTGCCGTGTGGCGAGTAAATTGTGAATGCCTGCTTGTCAGTGGCATGCCCCAAACGGCTCCTGCTTCCTTTTGGAGTATCACAAAAGAAATGCTTTTAATGTGGTTGGCTTGAGTGCGTCAGATTACATGTGCTTAGTGCGTCTCTCTGTGTGGGTGTGTGTGTGTGTGTGCGTGTGTAGAGGAGTGCGTAAGCCTCTGTGTGTGTGTGTGTAAACCCATATACAGCTGCCCGTAGAGAATTTAAATAAATGGCATAAATATTTTTACACAGCAGAGTTGATTTAACTTTGGCAAGGCAGAGGGAGAGAGAGCGAGCGAGAGGTGGCGTCTCTCCGCTCATGTGTGTAATCAACTCTCGCCCAGCATTGACTTTTCCGTGCTGATGAACTGCATGAAATTGATATATAAACTGAGAGAGAGGCAAGAGGCAAGCAAAGAGAAACAGCTGGGGGAGTTGTGCAGGAGCGAATGAAGGAGAATGAGGTAGTGGCAGCTCTGGCATAGTTGGCAGCCCCAAATGAGCCTGGTACACCCCTGCTATATTCATGCATATATAATGTATAAAAGAAAGCAAGCAAAGCCTCATTATATTCGTAATAAATCTGCATCTAAATATTAGCAACATTCTGCCAGAACTTCCCATCTAGCTATCATTAGCAATTAGGAATGAGAAGCTCTGCTGAACTGTGACAAAATCTCGATAAGCGTCTGATAACACTCTCGAAAATTGGCATCACGTAGTCTGTGTGAGGCAGCCACTCCCAGTGCTGAAACCCTACCCTACCCTGCAAAAGGAAACAAAAAAAGCAGCCAGCGAGCGAGCGACTGAACCAGGCCAAAGCGCTAAGCATTTAAATGCTAAATAGCTGGTAAAAGGATAACGCCATATCCTTATTGCCACCTAACTAGCTTCACGCTGTGTTTCAGTGGGGTCGTTGTCGTTGTATGATGGCTGATGGTTGGGTGGGTTCCTGTGGGTGGGTGGTTGGCTGGTTGGTGGCACGAACAGAAATTAAAGTGTTACCAAAATAATAACAACAAATTGCCTCAGTTGAACAACGGTGGCAACACAACACAAAAATGTTGCGTTTTCACACAGCGGGGCGACCTTTAACCCGACTCCCAGCGGGTGGTCAAAGGCTTGGGCAATGAATGGCGGCAATGGGAGGTGTAGGGGTAGGGCTATGGGGCTGGTTGGCCACATGGTGTGGCATTTATTTAAATTAAGTGAAAGAGATGAAATGATAGCGGCCAGACATGCAAGCAGCCCTCAGCCCCCGCCATTCGCACACTGCAGCTCTTTTCGCTGGACTGGCGTGGCCGAGTGTCCGACTTTGAGTCAATATTTGCTCAGCAGCCAAAATACTTAATCTCCATTTCCAAGCGGTAATCAAAAGCGGTTATCCCCGCCAACGAAAGCAACACCCAAAGGGCAAACGACAATGGCAAGCGGCAACACTTTATGAAACGAAAACTGCTCTTAATTGTTTCTGTCGAATTCCCCCCCACTCAACTCGTTAGCTCCGGGGTACGTCCTGGCCTCGGTCCTTTTCTTCTTGTTCTTCGCTGATTTTCTCTCTCCCTCTCTCTCTGGCTCTGACATTTTTCTGAGGCGCTAAAAATAAATTAAAGTGGAAAAGTGTTTCCTCTTTTATGGCCATTTCCATTGCTTGCAACGTCCTTGTTTTACAATGTCTGAGACGGGGCTGGGCTGGAGGTGCTGTGGGTTGGGCGTAACAAAAGCCGTAAGTCCTCTTCAGCAGCGGCAGCTCCAGATACAGATGCAGCTAAAGCGCCTTGCGCCTTGCGCCACCTCCAGCAGCTCCTTCTGCTCATTCAAAAGTTTGAAGGAGGAAGAAAAATGCAACTGGAACGTGAGCAACGTTCAACATTCACCGGATATCCTCTTGCAGAGCAGCAGAGAGAGAGGGAAAAGAGAGGGAGAACCTCCTTAACCGGAAGGTGAGAATGCAGTGAATGAAACCCAAAATGCCCGGCAAGCGGATATGTCGCGTAAAATTGCAAATGGCCGTCGGCTGAATGCCAAGTGCCTGCCAACCCTCCCCCCCCCCCCCAAACAAACTATATTCGGCAATGGCTACGGCTAAGCTTTAATTATGATGTTGAAATATTTAGCCAAGACAAACCCCCGTCTTTGGGGCCTAATTGCATTCTAGCCACAGAACGGAACTGCAGCTGCAGCTGCAACTGGCTGCAGATTTCGATTCATAAAATAAATGCATAAATTGATGAGAATTTATGGCCATAAAGCAAGCAAAGCAAGCAAGCCAGCTATGGTCTGGGATTTGGATTTGTTTGCCGGCACGAAACACAATTAGTTGAGCCGCATCCAGAGAGCCAACACCCAGACAAATACTCTCATGCATACACACGTACACGTACAGGAGTGTGCAAGTAGTGCTCTGCTCTGTACGTGGGGCGTATGCATTGCCCTGGGGATTCGGTTTGCTTGTAGAAATCGCACGGAATCGCATTGCATTCTTTACTAAATAAACACACGGCAATATAATGTCGACGACGAGATGTGAATTTCGGTTTGCTTTGACATTTGTTTAACCTGCTGTCTCTCACTCTCTTTCTCTTTCTCTTTCTCTCTCTCTCTATCTCGGTGTGTGTCTGTCTCTGCCCCACCTGTGCCGGCTGGCAAAACCAAACAATCTACCTGTGTCCTGTGCCTCTAAGCTCTAACCTCCCCCCCCCCCACCCCGGCATCTTTGGCAAACATGTCGAATGCGTATGCTTAATATTGCATAACCCCGTATGCATTCCAAAAGCACATTAACTGCACACAGATGCAGATACACAGAATACACGAACACATACACACACACACACACACACATACGCGTACAATTGTGCCGTCGTTTGGCGGTTGGCGTGAAATTGTTGCCTTGCGCCACCATCTACCGTTAGAAAATTGAATTATGAATAATTACGTTTTTCGCTGCTACTGCAGAACAAAACTCAGTGGAAACGAAGCTGCAAATACCCTAGAATATCAACCAAAGCTAACATAAGGTTAAGGAAAATGCTTAAAGAAAATGCTTGGGAGAGGCAAACCAATGCGATACGCTGGAAAGCTTAGAAAAAATATTTATACACTGATAGAAAAAAACGAAAGTGAAATTAACTACAATCATATTTGAATTTAAAATGCGATTTTTAAATATAAACATAGTAAAATTAAATAGAATTCACTTTGATGCAAAATAAATTTATTAAAATGGCTTTTTTAATACGTTCATATTTAATCTTAATTCAAAACACTTTAAAATAAATATAATATATTAAATTTCAAAATTAAATATATTTAAATTAAATATAAAATATATTAAATTTAAATATTAAATATATATAAATTAAATATAAAATTTATTAAATTTAAATATTTTCATATTTATATCAAAATGGAAGTGCAAAATATTCAATATTAATACAACCACTCTTGGATGAAAATCAATGGCATAAATGAGTGAAAATATTAAAATTTCAGGGCTTTTTTCTATCGGTGTATTAACTCATCTCGAAAGCCTCTCTCCCGAAATCCTTCCTAAGTACCAGCTTAGTGCCATTAAAATTCTGAATTCTAAGTCATAGGAGAAAGGTATTTTGCCCACTGAAAAGAAAGGTACCCCGCCACAAGCACCTGCTACAATGCATGTTCCACAGGGCATCAAAACAGCCCACCCAACTCTTATGCTCTGGTTTTCGCTTGCACTTGACTATTTCGTATGCATGACATGGCCTCTGTTGCGCGAGTATTCGTGTGTCTCTCCCCATCTGCCTGTATGTGAGTGTGTGTGTGTGTGTGTGTGTGTGGCTCTGTTTGCCTTGGCTGTCGTATTACAGCAAAAGCCGCACACATTGCACGTGCTTCGTGGTGCGGTTGACGATTGCATTTCATCAGGATCGTCATCGCCATCGTCATCAGAATTTGCATTGCATTGCCTGAGTGCAGTGCGGTCGGTGGACGGCGGACGGCGAACTGCTCTGTACCGCTGTTTGTGCAGTCAAACTCATTTGGCTTTTTGGCACATTAGACGCTCCACCTGAGTAGGATGGTTGGGTGGGAGAGGACAGTGACTTTCCTTCAATTAAATACTTGCCGTGGCCTCGAGACCTTAAGCAGAGTGAATGTCCCAGCGACAGCTCCCCGCCCCTCACTTAACAATGGAAGCAAATGGGAAAGGGCAGGCAGGAGAAGTGACAGAGCCGCTCTGATGGTGACGGTGATGCTGATGCCGCTGTAATTGGCCCTAATCTACTTAGCTCTTGGCATTCAGGGGGATACTTTGGGCGGGGGCGGGGGCGGGGGGTACTACACTGAGGCTGACCTGACACAATGCCAGCAGAAAGGACGCACCCACAAACACAGACAGACACACAATGAACCTTTCCAGAGCATCAGTGGCATTGTGTGTGTGTGTGGCATGGCTTTGCCACGGGGTCAGAATGGAACGGAACGGAACGAAATGTCGTGGTCCGTTCTGGCCAGGCCAGGCCAGGCCATTTGCTCGTCGGCGTCTAACAAGTCCAAACAATTGACAAAATGAAGCGACAACGTTGAACGAGGCTAGAACGGGCAAAATCTAATTTAGCGCAAGTGATGGCAGTAGTCAAGTCAGGTCAGGTCATGAATGGTGGCAAAGCAGTGTGGCGGGGGGGCGGTGAGATGTGGCACCTTCCGCCACAGGGCTTGTGCCCCTGCCTTCTCCTACCCGTTCTGTATGCCCGCCCTGTACGTGCTGCTGCCTCTGACAGTAATTTCGTAAATATATATATTTGACGCTTAATTTTTATAAACTTTGCGAGGCAATTTTACGGCATTTTTCGCTGTTTTGCTTGGGGCATCCACAGCATATGTGCCACATTCTGAGTCGGTACTCAAACATGGCTGTAAACCTCGAGCAGCAGCAGCAGCAGCAGCAGCTGCTTCTCATCATCATCTTAAAACATCTTTACCAGCGCAACGCAATCCTGAATCAGTATCAAGAGGATGCTGATTATGATGATGACGATGATGATGCTGTTGATGAGCGTGAAAAGCAATTGTTGCGCCTAATAGACATTTGGGAGCACACGTCCTTGTCCTCGTTCGGGGATTTATTATGCTCGCATGTGTGTGTGTGTGTGTGTGTGTGTGTGTGTGTGTGTCCTGGTATGACAAAATTTCTACATACGAGTATATATATTTTCATTTTTATTATATTATGTTTGCCTGGCATTCAATAAGCGCATTGGGGCATATGATTACGCTTGGGCCTGCTGCCTGGCTGGCTGCTGCTTGCTCTCATGCCGCGTCATGCCCCTGCCCGCTCTTCAATTGAATCGATTGTTGTGTGTGTGTACTTTTCTCGAGTGCCATACAATTATGGCATTTTTCCATTGAAATCGGCTAAGAAGAACCAGGCCCACTGCTGGCAGGGAAGGCCCATTAATTTTGGCAAACAAGCTTAGCCGTTGGGCGTGGCGTGACGTGCCTACACCCACACCATACAATTAATTAGCATCAAGAATGAGGAGGAGCAGAAACAGCGTCGGGAATGAGGCACATCAGCAGGGGCATGCATCAGGCAGGGGCATGAAGAAAAAGAATGGGAAATGGCATGTGAAATATGCGGCATGGGCACGCTACGCTACCAAACAAAACTGACGGCATCCTGACCGACTGCTGCAGCAATGAACTTTGACACAAAGTGTCAACTGTACTGTGCCACGTTGCCACGGCACCGATCTGGGGCTGCCACTCTCCATGAAATGCCGTACAAGAAAATCTACTTAGTGAAACTCCAGCGAAAGACAGCAGCAGCAGACGCCAAGAGAGGAGTCGCCAATTAGGCAGGCAGGCAGACGGGCAGGCGGGCAGGCAGCCTGGGATTGAGATTGAAAGGATGGGCAGGAGGAGCATCGCCTCGCCTCGACTGTGCTTAAAACTGTCACCTGGCTGCTCTGTCTGACGCTGATTGTTAAATGAAGTTGGCAGTGTGCCCCAAAAAAAACACCAAACTGTACAGAGGGGCGGTGTGCGGGCGGCTGCGCTAGACAATGAGGCAATGACGTGGCAAATGTTGCGCTCCGAATGATGTGGCATCTCTTAAAGCGGCGAACTTTTAAAGCCTAAACATAATTGAAACTAAAGAAAGGATCAGATTGGGGGGGAAGGCGGAGCAGCAGCAGCTGTTTGTCATTTCGAGCGGGATCCATCCACATGCACGAGCGCCTAAAAGTACACACCACATTGATATACTAGATTACGTGCAACACTGTGGCGCACCGGAAAACAGGGGGAGCCGCACGGGAGTGATGTATCTCAGTGTGGGCTGTGGGCGGTGGGTTTGCGTGCGCCAAAGTTTTTCCAAGCCAGCAACACGAAAAATACAGAGAGACAGGCAGAGAGAGAGAGAGAGAGAGAGTATGAGAGGAGTAGGAGTGTAGGAAATATAAGAAATAACACTTGACATTGACAAATTAGTTGCAGAAGACAACGGGAACAGCACTCGCTCTGCTCTGCTCTGCTCCGCTCTACTCACGCTTCCCGTCTCCTCTCTGCCACTCTGTGGTTGGGTGGTGCGGGCACAGTGGTTTCGATGGAGCGACAGCTGTGTGGAGCAGCACTGGGAGAGCGAGCGAGGAAGAGAGGTTAAAAATAATAAAATACCTACTGACATGATAGACATGAAAGACTTTTCCTTTTTATTTAGCTTAGATTGGAAAAGTTTCGACAGTCCAGTGGGGGCTGGCAGGCAGGCATCAGTTGGGGGGTGGGGAGGGGCGCGTATCTGACTTTGCGGCACTTGCACTTAAGTAGCTCTGCGGCATGTGGCATGGGGAAGCAGCAGCAGCTGAGATTGGGAGCCACTGAATAATGTCCAGCTTTGCAGCAGCTGTCCCACTGCCACTGCCACCACGAACATGTGTAGCTAATGCTGCTTATTATATAACTTTCGCTTCATTCCACTAACCCACTATATCCGCAGCCATTGCTCCTCCGCTAAACCTCCTATCCACCCACACGATGTGGGTCATGGCTAGGCTAGGAGAGGAGCCGCAATCCAAGCGCTGCATGGCAGGAGGACACAAATTTCGTAAAATTTATTGCATAGTTGCAGGCGTAGGAGTAGTTAAAGTAAATCTGAACATAAACTCTCACAGAGGAGCAACACAGGGCAGCAGCAGGAGCACGAGGGGCGGGGAGGCAGGCGCTTGCATTAAACTTTTGCCTAATGAGTTATATGGAAACCGTGGATGAAGAGGGTGAGAGAGGAGGGGTGGGGGGTGCACAAACTAAAGGACCGAGGAATGGAAAACAATTATAAGCGCGCCAAAAAGTATGCAAGTAATTTTTTACAAGCGCCTCCGCCTCCGCCTCACCCACTACATTACTTACAGCCCAGCAGAAGGCAAACGGGGAGGACGCCCACCCCCCCCCGATGAAACTTTTCCCGTGTCTTGCGACTGACAAACTTTTGTGTTGCTTTCAATTTATTTTGCAAGTTCTTTCCACGTTTTTTTTTTGTTTTCTGCTTTATTTGCCATCATTCCATTCCATTCTCTGCGACGCGACGCGACCTACCCTTGGCATCTTTCGAGTTATGCAACAAATAAATCACGCGAATTCCATGAAATGAGCAACGGAACCCCAAAAGCACCCGCTCTACCCCCGCCACCCACTCTACCGACTCTTCCGGCTGTCCATCAGAGGCTAAGCCCCCCCGCTCAATGTATGCTAAACTTTCGACAAGTTGACCAACTCGAGTATATCCCCTGAATCTGTGTGCGAGTGCTGCTGGCCCCACTGATTATTATTTACGAGTATTTCAATTTGCGAGTTTTCTGCTTCTTCTTCTTCGAGGGCCACGGCCACAGAGTGGAGGAGAGCCAAAGCCATAAGCGCATTACTCGGACACTTCTTTGCGAAAACAAACAAACAAACCAACAACAAAAAATTGTTTTAAAAATATTTTATCATAAAAGAAATTTGGAAATTTGGATGCCAAACTTTACAATTTGATGTGCGGATCGAGGCGGTGTGCGCCTGAGGGTGCTTTTAGGCGATTTTTGACATACTTTTAACCCAGCTTGAAGTTTATTAAAATCGCAGCCAGACTTCTCTAATTTATTAGCAAATTCTCAGCATTTTTCTCGCTCCATTCTCTCGCTCTCTTTCGCTAGCCAGAGCCACAGCCACATCCACAGCCACTCTTTCGCTGATGGCGTCCTAAGTGTGGCACTTCATTTGCATTTAAAATGCTTTCGCCTGCTCAGTTCTCAGTTCTCTCTTGCTGGGGGTTCTCAACTTCTGGCCATTCATTTGGCACATGGCTCATTGTGTTGGCTTGGTCCAGGACTTTCAGCAGTTCGACGAGTGGGTCAAGCGTTTATTTGTTCGGCTTGTGGCTCTGACTGTGGTTTGTGGCTGCTATTCGATCTGGCTGACGGCTGTCTGCCATTTCCTTCAAATTAAATTACCTTGAATAATGAGCATATCCCCCGCGTCTTGTCTGTGCAATAAAATGCTACGCATTCAAATGTGTTTGCAGGTCCAAAAAAACTCAGGGAAGAAACGTGGCACTAAGGCATTAAGATAAAAGCGGCAAAAAGGACCCTTTAATTTATGGACAGTCCTTCTTCTTTTTGGGTACTTCTCTGGCATAAAAATACATTTAGGAAAAAAAAACATATTCGGGTGCGTGGCACATCGTAAATTAAACGCTAATTGCAGCTTTGAAGATTATGCATAAAGAGGGGGGCGGGTAGAGAATGGGAAACGGAAGATTCCCGCATATTAAAAATTAATTTAAATTTTTTAATTTATTTGCCTCTTTAGAGGGGCCACTGGCACCACTGTCCACGTGTCCAAGCTGAAGTGGAAATTAACTTGCTGCCAGATCGCTTGAGGCGAGGTCGAAAGAAGATGCCACTCAGCAACTGGGGACTGGGCACTGGGGTAATCGACCAGCGGGATACCCTGTGCAGAAGCAGGGGTCCTGGGACCATGACCTCCGGCCACATCCGGTTCTTCAGCTCCAGCTCCCGTTCCACGCTGCTACCAGACGAAAAGTTTTTCCGTGCAGCAACTTTGACACTTTCCAAAATTAATTACTTTAAAGCAAACCTCCCCCTACCCCCTGCTGATGCTGCTGCTGCCGCTGCCCCACCCCTCAGTGTTTGAGCCAAAATTAAATAATAAATTATTATTTCTGTGCGAGCCAATGAAGTGTGGCAAATTTAATGGGGCGCCGCCACGGCCCATAGTTCAGGGCTAGTGCTCCACTTCAAAGTAATTGCCAAGGACTAACGCCACCCACCCCACCCACCAAACGTGCCACCGAATTGTATCCTGGTAGCCTGGTCTCCTGTCTGGACTCCATACGAGCGTGGGGCATGCAACACAAAGCACAAAACAAGAATAAATAAATTATAATAAATGACTTTAATCTTTCAGCATAATTTCAGTTCAGGGCAATTATTGACGCCCGGCTGAATTGGCAGTTAAGGCAGAGGCAGCGTCGCCTTAAATTAGATTTTCCCATTTTCCCCCATTTTGTTTTCATTTTTATTTTTTTACATTTTTTTTAACGTTTACGTTTTTTTCCCCATTTAAGATTTATCAGAGCGCGCGTTGTCGAGCCAAGAATACTCAGAGTGGAGTGCCGCAACAACAACAAAAAATGTTAGAGAATTTCCAGCGAATTGTGTCCCCCCCTCCACCATTTTAAAGCGAAGTGCATGGCGAAAATTATTTGGAATACCCTAGCTGAAAGGAGGGTATTATGATTTGGGTCATGTGTTTGCCAAGAGAATAAACAGTCTCTATAACATGGCTTATTAAGGCATTAAGAGTCGATGTTGCCATAGTCCTTCTGCAATTTCTTACTTTTTTTTATATATTTTTTTTTATTCAATTTTTATGAAAATTAGTCCCCGAAACCTTTGCATTTGCTGCAAATCGCATAAAAAAGGAAGAATCTGATAGGACTATCATTGAAAATAACGTTTCAGAGACTGCTGATTCGTCTCTTGAAGACAAAGACTTTTATTGAACCTCCCTGCCCTTCGAGGGCATTTAAATATTCGTCTCCCTTACTTTATTTCCAAGTACTTTTCTTCAACAGGTCCAATGACTGTGTCTCAGAGCAGACTTTACGTTAGACTGCACAGCAGAGCAGCCATAGAGGAAACGTACCAGCAACTGTCAGCCTATCCCACATAGATCTCGGCAGAAACCACTCTACACATCAGTCAGAGACCTCTCTTCCTCTGTCTATCTTCATTTAACACCTGGCTTACCTGTAAGCAGAAGAGAAATGCATTTAAGTTAGTGAGAAGCGCAAAACTAGGGTTAACACGACACAAAAGAGGCAGCCAAATGAGAATTGATTGTAGGCCCCAGAATCAAGACAGAACCCACTACACCCACACTCCATCAAGGACAATCCCATTAGATGTATGGGTGTGTGTGTGTGTGGAATAAAAATCGGCTTAGAGCCCAATAAGAATCAACACAAAATGTGTCAACACCTTTATGCTGCCACACCCGAAAGCAGAGCCCCGAAAAAAAAAAACCCTCTCCATCTTCTATACGCCCATATGGGGCAATGTTTTGCCTTTCCTTCAATTTGGTTGCTTGCTCCTTCTGCAGTTTGTTGCTGTTGTTGCTCCTTCTGCTGTTTGTTTCTCCTTCTCCCTGTTGCTGTTGCTCCTTTTCCCTGTTTTTGTTGCGTGTCTTTGCTTTTAGGGACAACATGTTTTCTAATGCCTCAGAGACGCAGATTTTTGCACACGCAGTGAGTGGAAACAAAAATCTATATTCATAGAAGGAGCTACACAAAAGAATGAGGAACGAGACGTACTGTTCACATAAGCAAATTATGAGCCATCGCTGCCGGATGGAGGAGAAAGGTGCCATCAAAACGTATATGTAAATACCCTAAAGAATTCAGCGGAAGTTTTATATTTAAACCTATAAAAAAACACAAGGGAGCGGAGCATAACTCAAGAATTCTTTGGAATATAAAAAAGAAATATTCCGAGGATATTCAGGGAATATTCATTCGCTTTTTGTTAGAGAGATTTAAGCTGCCCTTTCGCTGGCGTAGTTTAACCTAGTAACCCCATTAAGGAGGCGGCTATCCCCTCGTTTTTTTTTAAGGGTATCCCCTTTCAACAGTGGCGTTCCGCTGTGGCAAGAACAAGTCATCTGTGTAAGCTTCAACTCTCAACCCTTCGGCTGCCATGCTGCCACTTTTGCCAGTGCTAAAGGTATTTGCATTTAGTGGAAAGGAAACTCTCTGTGTGTGTGTGTGTGTGTGTGCGTCTAAAAAAGGTTGCCCTTTTGTGCCACAGCGACATCGATAAGTTGGTGGCGCCTCCAAAGGGGCAGTAGCAGCAGGTAGCGAGAGCTTAATCTAGCGACTGTCATAATTTGACGCACGCACGAATACATACACATACATATGGATGTGTGCGGCAGTGGTGGGTGTGCGCCTGGGCACAGTGAGGCATGAAATTTTGTTGCCAGATTCGTTTGGGCTCCTTCGCTCAACGGGGAGGCTACACAAAAGCGTCAAGCATTCAGTCATCCCTTTCGACCCCACACAATGTCAATGTCAACTCATCTTGGGTGTACCACCCCCACCAGCCGCTCGCACCTACCTGCCCCCCACCCACCTACATTCGCATCCCTCTGCTTAGACCTCTTTTCAAGGTGTTGGCCCTCTTTTTTATCGCTGCTCACTTTTTTTTTGTTCTGCGTGTGTATTTTTCTTGTGTTTTTTCGTTCTTTTGTGCGCGCTCTTCTGGCTGACGATTTGCGTAATTTTCAGGTTCATTTAGCGTTTAATGCTTGTAGGGAAATTTTAATTTTATGGCCAACAGCCAAAAGGCGGCTAAAAAGCAGCCAAAAGCGGCCATAAGCACAAGAAGCAGCAGCAACAGCAGCAGCTGAAAGAATTGAAGCCGCAGCCGGAAGCCAGAAATCCAGGAGCCAGAAAGGTGAAAACAAATTTCATAAAGGATTATGCCCGCTTCACTGGAGCTTTATGTGAATGGATAAGAAAGTAGAGTAGAGGTCCTGAGGCTTTCTGCATTTAAGAAGAGATTTTTCTGGCGATTGTTCAAAAGGTTTCTCTCTAAACTCTCTCCCACTCTCCCTTTTCTTTGTGTGTGTTGTGGGGGTGGGGGGAGGTTAAAGTTCCGTGTCAAGTTGACAAATTATTTTGGTAAATATTTGCGTGATTTTGATAATGATGTTGCTTTTTGGTCGGTCTCCTACGCTTCGGTTCAGTTTCAGTTTCGGTTTCTGGTTACTGGTTTCCCTGCTCGCGCTCTCTCTCTCTGTCTCTCTTACTCTACGTTCAACATTCACCACGGAATTGTTGCGGTCTCTGTGGTTCTTCTCGCGTGCCACTACAACACATACACACACACACACACACACACACACACACATGCATATATGTATGCAGCATATACACTCGTATGTATACATAACCATGTGCGTTTGTGGCACTGGAAAGCGGGCGAGCAGTCAAGCCAAACACTATTAATTAGCTGATAGTCCGGGGGAGGAAATGAGATATAGAGAGGTGGAGGTAGAGGTAGAGGTAGAGGTAGAGGAGTCGCTCCTCACATATTGAATATTAATTACACTTTCCCTAAGCAAAACACACCCCATCCCCTCCCCTAGAATTACGCTGTAGCAACACCCTGCAACCCCCTGGGTAACCTACTGCAGGGCCTAAATCTAACCCTCTCCTGGCATTCAAAAGCTAATTAAGCGGCCATTGACAATGACAACAGCCAAATGTAAGCAACGCAAAACACTTTAATACAGAAAACACTCTGGGCGCTATCTTAACGCTTGAATCTCTATATATATAACAGATATGTACATGCAATACCATTCAAGGGTCTCCCTATATGTGTGGGTATCGCCTGCCTCTCGCTATACGAGTGGTGGCAGTGTGGCTTTGTAATTAGCACCTGGCTGCCTGCCACAGGACTGTGTCCATGGATTAGCGCGCTGCCCACAAATCGATTTCGAATTGTGCGATAATTGACGGTGACACTAGAAAAATAAGAGAAAGGACACAGACACTGGGAAACAGGTAGATTATGCTAGGGGGTGACTTCCCACTGACTTGGCACAAGGCAGAACTATGCAATAGATGAGGATGTATGGAAAACTAAGCTTAAGCGAGTAAAGGAAAAGCTATAGCTTATCCATAACAGCTAAAGAAACTCTCTCACTTAAAGCAGTTTGAAGAAGGGAAAAGGTGTAGGTCTGAGTACCATATCAGATGGTATGGCTGATGGTTTTTCCATTGGAACCAGATCCAAGCAGTGGATATTCCTAGGGCGCTCTTACATAGCTGTCTCCTGCTTGAAACAAAGGCAGCGCTAGGGCATAGGGGAGGCTAAAGGCTTATCCATCGCTCGCATCTCAATCAGCTAAAGCCATGTGCATAGGGGACGGGACCTATACGTAGCTCCAACATATCCATGACCGTGACACAATGGAGCCCCCTGACACGCGACCCCCGTTCATTAGATACAACAACAACAACAACAATAAAACACTTTCTAATGAAGTTTTTCGAAAACAATTCTACAGAAAATCAAAATCTGAATACGAATGCATAGATGGTGGTAGATGGTTGGTGGAACAAAAAAGAAAGAAAGAAACAGGTAAATTACGTGGCCATAGACCATAAACCCGCAGACAGAGAGGGAGAGAGAGAGAGCCAGAGCCAGAGAGAGAGATGAACAATGGCGAAAACTGTTAGCCAGCCATGACGATGACAACGAGACAGGGACAGAGACAGAAGCAGAAGCAGAAACAGAAACAGACGCACGGACAGGCAGACATACGGATAGGATAGCCAGAGGAACGGACGGTCCGGACCGACGGATAGACGAATGCAAAATTGAATGCAAACTGAAAAACGAAACGAAGGGCGTACCACAATTTGGCAGGGGCAAAACTTTCGAGCGACCTTAGATATAATTTTGTGTGGAAAGTAATATAAAAGGCAAAAGTGCAAAATTCTCGACTCTGACTCTGAATCTGTGGCTGACTCTTCTCCCTGCGATAATGATGACTCTGGCGAAGCTTTTTTGGAAATTAAAATTGCATAAATTATGCAAAAATGTTTGAAAACTCTGCCCCCCACCCCCCTGATGCTGCTGCAGCTGCCACAGGTCACACCACTCCTCTTCCTAGTAGATGAGTTTGAGATGAGTCGAGAGGATGAGCATGGAGGATGATGTGGATGATGATGATGATGATGCGGGTAAATCACTTTGATTGGCCTTCAAGTGGGGTCCCCCGCAGGGACTGCATTATTTTCACAACCAAGAAGCAATCAGGCCCCGCTCAAAAAGAGCGGGGGACTGCACGAGAGAGTCGAATCGTTGATTCATCTCCCATACTCGTACGATATGCGATTTCAAGGGAGTGGAGTAGGAGTCCGGTTCCAGTCATCGATATTCATGCGCCTCCCGCCTCAATGTGTATATTCTGTTGCTTTTTGCACCAAGGAGGAGCGCCTCTTTTCGCTGAATTGATAATGGACCAGAGCGCGCAGCTTCCTCGACAGATTCCCCTCGAGGGCATTAATTATTTATAGACACAGCCAATTGTTTGTTCCCTACGCTACCTCCCTCTGTCTCTCTCCCTCACTGTCTCGTTTTCGTTTCGTTTGGCAATTGTTTGGCCAATTACGTTGCCCAGACATGACTCAACCTTTGGTCAACTACCTGAACCATAGATGCCCCTGCGTTGCACCTGTTGTTATCATTGAAAAGAGACAGAGAGTGCGGGTCGGGGGTGGGGGCACAACATTAAATGTGCATTAGTCCCTGTCTGAGGTTTGCTTTTTGTCCACTTTGTTTGCTCTTTTCAAATCTGGTGACTCTCTGGCCGTACTTCCATACACAGATATGGAAAGGCAGTCACTGGCCTGTGTGCTTATCAGGGGCTCTACCATTTCCTTATATTGTCATTTCCGTTCCACGTGTGCACCATAGAGGCCGAAAAGTGCTGCCGAGGCATAAATTTCCCCCTCATTCTCATGTTCTGCAGAGAGGACGGAGAGCCAATCATGACATTCCCACAGGCAGAACAATTAAAAGCATTCAACAAAACTAATTTTCGCCTGGCAACAAAACACACACACACACACACACACACACACACACACACAGCAGATCTCCGTCTCCCAAAAGCAACCTCATCATTCTGACACTCAATCTTCGCTTTTGTTGGACTTATGATATCCGATACTACCCGTTGGAGGCGGGATGTGACTCAAGCTGTGAGGCTGAACAGAAAAAAACAGAAACAGATTTCATTTTTTCATACCCTAAACAAACGAAAGAACTCATGTCGAGTGGCGTGGCGTGGCGTGGAGTGGCGTGGAGTGGAGGAGGATGGGGGCTTTTTGTTTGTAATTTCGCACTTCATTTAGCGTTAAATTAACAGCAAGAAACATTCATTGGGAGGCCGGTACGTGGACTTCTTTCATTTTTAGGCACGAAATAACCATAAAAGATTAAGAGTCATAGCCAGAGTCAGAGTCAGATTCTGAGGCATTGGAGGAGACTCGCACGAAATGCCATTTAATCATAACTCAGCAGAAGTTGGATCCGATTGCAACTAATCTGTAGGGAAACTATGGCCAGAGGAGAACAGAACTGTGAAGGAGATCGGTACGGTGAGGTGAGGCGTGTTGCAGCATAAATAAGAATCAGCACGCGGCTGTCTGTGGACTGCTGCAGACTCTGCAGCGGTGATGCGCTTCACTGCAGCGGAACGACAAATGCTACAACAAGAACAGGGAACACAGCACAACAAAACACCTAGGCTACAGTTTTGTTGCTATGGCAACTTATGGATATAACAGTCGGTGACTTTGTTGAAATTTTGATTGATTGTTTAATAATAAATGGTATTTGATATTTTATGGGTTATTAGTAGGGGTGCAGAAAGGGTTATTCCTCATATTATGCAGTTGCATTGGTCTGTGGCTTAAAACTAAGAAAGTTATTCACACTAAGACTAGCAAATGGGAGCACTGGTTGCTAGGGAAATACTTCGAATTAAAGCGTGAGTTGACTAGAACACTTAAAGCGTTCGTTTCTATGGCAACTATGCGAAATATAAGTCCAAAATAAAAATAAATATTTATGTAGAATTATTTAGAGACATTTTAAAATTAAATTTAGGAAGTCTGCGATATAATCTCTTTCCTAGGGCTAAGTTATGCATATTTAATGTGTTTCAGTTATAGATACAATGCCTAATAAGAGTTTATTTGCCATAAATAACGAGCAAAATAAGTTTTGTTTTGTTTAAATTTCTAAAAGAAAATCTTCCTAGTTGTGCTGAAATTATAAATATACTTTTTAAGATCAAACGTGTTTTATTTAGATAACTACTAATCATTTATGAGTATTAATTGCACACAAAAATTAGTATAAAACCTTCTTGAAGTCTTGGAATATTAAAACTAATTGAAACTAATTAAAACTACTCTGACGTGTCCACTCTACAGACCCACAAACATCTACAAATCACTTCTACAGTCTGATATACCTTCTCAATAACCAGTTTACCATCTGGTAGGCAGAAGATCGCAGAAACAGAGACCCATCGAACCTCAAACGGAGACTCATAAATGCGCAGTCGCAACGTCTACAACAGCAGCAACAACAGCAACAGCAGCAACAACAGCAACAGCAGTGGCATCAATGGATTTTATCAGGGGGTATTGGTAAATGTGAAGGCCGACCGCTCGAGCCAAAGAAATGCCAAACGACGATGAGAGAACCAGCTTCGTGTGCCAGGCAGCTGCAGCCTGACCCCACACTGAATGCCACTAACGATGCTGTGCTGTGGCGACTCTCTGTGCTGTGGCTGTGCTGTGCTGCGCTGCGCTGGCGGCGCATTAAATGCTCAGATTTCCTCGGATTGAATAAAGAGTTTTGGGGCCATTGTATGCGGAGAGGTTCCTACTGAAATTGAAGCTATACTCGCAGATGGAGCTGCTTCGGCTGCTGGCCAGGCAGCCTTTCATAATCGCAAATTGATGTGCCAGCACAAGCAACATCTTCGTCTGGGTCTGGGTCCCCCGTCTCTGACTGCTGCTACAATCTGCCCCTTTGCTGCTGTTCAGTGGAGCGTGGGAGCGCTTCGAATGTGGAAAAATAGACAAGATAGACAGAGACAGACAGAGAGAGAGAGTGAGAGAGAGAGAGAGGGAGAGACTTGTTCTGCGGAGGGGGGGTCTACCTTATTGGCTAATACCATCTACGTCGATGTCTGCTTTTTGGCCAGCTGTGCGTTGAAATTGATAACCGCGAAATAACAAAAGCTCTTCTTTTTTTTTGTTCCTTTCCTCTTCTTTTTTTTCTTTTTTGGCCAAAGCGAAGAAATTCGTTTCATTCAATTTTTATTTATGACTTCTTTCGGCTTTCATTTGGACTCGGAGTCAAGCTCTCTGGCTTCGGCTTTTCCCCCTCTGTTTGTTTTCTGGCTTTCGCATTGATTTCTTGTTAATTTTACATTTGCAGTTGGCTGGCTTTTCTTTGGGACTCTTTGCCTCCCTCCGCCCTCCGCCCTCCTCCTGCCATTGTTTTTCCATGCCACAACTGGCGCCCGCTTTTGTCGGCTTTTGTTTTCGCTTTTCTTTTATGAGAGCAGCAGCAGCAGGCCAGCAGTAGGAGAATGGCGGGGTGGCGGGTTGGCGTGCGGCGTTTTTCTTTTGCTCATTTTTAGTGTTATTCTCTTCGTATTCTATGGGGGACTCCACGTCGCGTGGGGGTGGGGTGGGGGGAGCATAGTTATTGTTTTAGTTAAGTTGACCATTTGTATACGATTCCGCTTATCTGTGAGGCAGTGCCGCCCCAGCCCCAGCCCCAGCCACAGCCACATCCACTTGTCTCCGATTTCCGCCTCCCTCACTCGCATTTGCGGCCTCATTTATTTTCATTCTCTTTGTCATAACAATCTTTTTATTCCGCTCATTCCTGGCTCTTGCCACTGACCTTAACACATTTTTGGTGCCGTTCTGGTGCGGTGGGGGTGGGGGAGGGTTCGCCTTTGCTAATGCAATTTCAGGGGCAGCACAATTTTTATTTCCGACCAACAACAAAAAAAGGCAAACAAATAATGTAAATGGCAACAAATCAAATTATCATAATTGGCACAGATTTGTGACTTTGTTTTTTATGTACTTTTTTGTGTATGCTTTGTGCAGCTGTCAGGGTCATTAGGAGGACTCCTAAATAAGATTCATTATTTTGGTATTTGCTGGCAACAACCTAAACTAAAGGAAGATCCATTCTTTAAGAGCTTCTCTGACCCCACCCCCCTCGTGGTCAAGTTATTTTCTGCACGTCTTCTTGCTTACAAAAAGATCCATTCTTTTGGGCTCTTTCCTTGCTACAGCTCAAAAAATATCAACTCTTTGTGTGCCTCTGCTGCGTTGCCTTGACTCTTTTCTGCATCTTCCTTGACTCTTTACTGCATCTTTAACTTAAAGAAGATTGATTCCTTGGGTCTTGTCCGCACCTCATATTAATGACGATCCATTCTTAGGGTCTTTTCCGCACCTCATTTTAAGAGAAACTTTTCGATACGTCAGCTGCATTCCACACTTAAGCCTCTTAAAAGAGGATACATACATCCAGAGGCAAACGAGGTTTTATATAATAATAAAGTTAAATAAACGAACAAACAATAATGACAATTGCTGATTTATGAGGCAGCCCCAAAACGAGGCAAACAGCAACAGCAAGAGAGAAACAACCAGTTTTAGTTTTTGTTTTTTTTTTTTGGTTCGGATGGCATCCAGTGTACCTCCGTCATTGAGGCAGCGTCACGAAGTTGTCGGCCCATTACAAGTTGCACGTTGCACGCTCCTCGTTGCACGCCGCTAATTAGATTCCAGTCAGAAATTGTGAATGCTGTGGCTGTTGCTGTTGCTGCTCATCTTGGAGTTTTGTACGTGGGGAGGGATACTGACGACCGACTCCTACACACGCCACGCAGAGACGTGATCATCTCAGTCTCAGTCTGTACACTGATCAACACAGCACAGGGAATGGGGAATGGGGTAGTGAAGAGTGAATTCAAGTAAGCAGGCAGGCAGGCAGGCACTCAGGTAAGTGGCTAAAAGTGTGTCAATGTCTGTGAACTGGAACTGGAACTGGAGCGTTGAAATGCCGATTTCGACTCGCTTCTATGCCCTGCATTTTCATATAATTTACAGAGAGCGAGCCGCCGCCCCCCAAAACCCAAGCAGAGGGCCCTGAAATGGAGCCAACAACTCAACTGAAAGCAGCTCTTTTGTGTGGGGGCTTCGTCTCTGTGGGGCAGGTGGGCGTTAAGGCACTAAATTGCCCACATGTGAAGGGGTACCCTTCTCTCTCCGTCTGTCTGTCTGTCCGTCTGTTAGTACAGGTGCATGCAACAGAGCGAAAAGAAACCAAAGAAGAAGAAGACTTCATCGTGACTCCCTCTCACTCATGACCCTCTACATTGGCTCTTTGAGTCACGTCCATTCCGCTGGAAATTGCATTCGAAACTCATTGGCAGAGCCCGTCTACAGATTGGCCAGCGAACTCCTTCATCTTCTCCACTAATTAATGTGGGCGTGTAAGCCAAACAAAGTGCAAAAATTTATCACTGATTCTCTGCCAAAAAGATATGGGGGCTGTAACCCCCAAAAAGGACCATTAAAACGCCTCTCAAATTGCTCGAGCATGCAGCAATCTGCCGCACAGGTTAAAGGTCGCTACCACACGTGCCTCAGTGCGTGGCAAGTTATACGAAAAAAAAAAACGAAACGAGAAAGTGTTTGGCCATGCAGATCGGCATCTCTCGCGGCTTATGGCAAATCATTTGGGTAATGGCCAAAGATGACAAACTACAAGACAATGAGTGAGCAATAAGACAACGGGAGAGGGCAGGGGGATCATCATATCGCATTGCATGCCCCATCAATCAGAGGCCGAGAGACAAATTATGAAACTTCTGTAAACGGAATCGTGGACAATGTTCGCCTGCCAAAAAACGCATTAAAACCCAATCAGAGAGTCGGCGTGGTCGCGGCCATCAGTCAGTCAGTCAGCGCATCGCATCGCAACGCAACCAAAGCCGTCAGCTAATGAGACTTTGACGGCGTTTAGTTTTCGATTTGATGGGCTGGAGACAAACAAAAAACTATGAGACAGGCCAAAACAAGGCACAAAAGAGGCACAAAAGAGGCCCAAAAACCAAGCCCAAGCCCAATCCCGATCCAAGACCAGGTCCAAACTGTCATCGCATTTCAGTGAGGGTCGCTGAGACGTTTGTTCAATCAAAGCTGCTTGCCGCAAAAGAAATCAATTAGTGCGAAATTAGCCAGAAGAAGACACAGACACAGGAGACACAGAAACAAGCCCTGAGAGACACTGAGGGTCAGACCCTCATAAGTGTATTATTTTACCTCTTTCATGGCTCCCATTGTGTGGCTTGCTTTTGATATGGGTCCAACGATTTGTATCTAATGAATTTTTAAGCTGAAAATTATTAGACATTTGATTCCAATGTGAATTTGATTGCAGTCTGACGGATGATAAGTTAATCTTAAGTGGATTTGGCTTTTAAAATACCAAACAGTCATGTGGCAGAGAGACGGAGAGAGAGAGAGAGAGAGAGAAGAGAGAGCTGGCCCCCCTGTGGAGTGCTGGAATGGTTTCCACATTAGTGCTTCAAGTGTCTGCCCCTTCCACTGTTTCTCTAATTGCTGCAGCTACTGTGTATGGAAACCAATCCCGGCACGGACACACAATCCAACTCCCTATTCACTCAGGATCGCATAAATCACAGTCGAGTGCATTTAATTAATTTGCGCTGCGCCTCTTGAAAACAAAAAAAAAAACACACAAACACAAGCCCAAAAAATCCTATATACATATGAGAATGAAAAGTTATGCAGATGGAAAGGTGGGTGTGGAAAATTCGACAAAAATATAAAACAAAAACAAAAGCAAGGCCAATATTTTGAGAAAACCAAACTATGGATATACCCTTGAGGATGAAGAGTTCTGATGTTGAAAATGGAATACGATGGAAGTCGTAAGACTTGAATGAACTTATACTTATTCCAACACTTGTTTAGGCCAGGGGTCGGTAATCTTTAGAGACGGAAGAGCCAAAATTCACAATTTACAAAATTTCCCAGTTTTCAAAGAGCCACTCAAATGAGTAAATTGAGTAAATATCAAGGTATTTGATGAGGACATGTATTTTATTTTTTGTTTCGATTAATAGCTTTTAAAGGGAAATTATATTCAAATCAAATCAAAAGATATTTTTATTCGAAGTTTTGAAAATTTAATATAATTATTAATATCTGTTACTGGAACTGGAGAGCCGCATCTTTACAGCGAAAGAGTCGCATTAGGCTCGCGATCCGCAGGTTGTCGACCACTGGCTTAGGTGATTCAGATTAAATTTCAACCATTTCCGATCAGTTTTCAATGCTCTTAAGTCGTGTGTACAGCAAAAATTGAAGCGTTTGATAGAATTATTGACCACAAAAATGGTTTCGAAGCACAGAAAAAACTTTCTCAGAACAATAGCTACTTTATGACTAAATATTTCTTGTAGATATATGATATATACATCCGATTTTGGTAACTGTATATCTAAAATTGTAAGGTGAAAGCCCTGCCAGCCAGAGATCTACAGGAATCCCAATACCCCTCTGGAAGAGTATAGCCACGTAAACGTACAAAATAAACTACGAATACAATGGAAAAGTTGCGCATGCAGCTGCCACACACACACACGCACACACACACACACACACACACACACACACAAAATTTGTTTTTATTTGCATCTGGTTTCGGTGATTGCGGGGTCGGGGTACCAGCACGGGGCTCTGAATGTTTTTCTAAATGGAAATTTGAAATTTTTAGCCGCAGACGCTATGTGGCAGGTGCCATTCTAACCGTTACGAGAGTTGCAGAGCAGTGTAGAGCTTTATACACTTTTTGTTTTCCATTTCGATTTGGTTTTTCCCTTTACATTTTTATTTCTCGAATTTTCGGTGGAGGGGTGGGGTGCGGTGGGGCGGGGTTAATATTTTTGCAATCTCTTCACGGTTGCTGGATTTAGATTTCCAATTATTGGATTACAGGCACTCATTAGGCGGAGTGGATCTGCCCGACCGTAAGAGGGGTAAGAGGCAGCGGGGAAGAGTGACAGAAAGCTTTGAAAAAATCAAGAAAAAACATTTACCCATTGGCCATAAGTATTGAATATGCAAATCGCATTTAATTGCAGCTCGTTTTCCAGGAAAGGCAAAAGTCAATGCAAGTGAAAAGACGATCGATTCATTTCGTGGAAAACACTGCTGTTGTTGACCGCATTCAAAGGAGGGAATGCGCTGCATGGGCAGCGAAAGGAAAAGCTGCAAAGGAATTACAGGGAAAAAGGAAAAGCCAAAGCTCAAGCTCGAACTCGAACTCGAGTAACGAGTGTCGGGCTTGATTGGACAAGAAAATTCACGGGAAATTTGCCAATGGGAGTAGGACAGTAATTGACTCAAGGACTCTCGATTCCTATACGCTGCTACTGGTTCTTTCCTCCATCAATAATTCCCATTAATTGCCCCTTTTGGCCCACGCAAGTGTTTTCATCTTTCCCTCTTACCCCTTCCTCCCTCACCCTCACTCCATTTCCACTTCCGTTTCCGTTGGGTGTTTGTTCAGGCACTTGCCCAACAATCTTTTAATATTCAAATTTCATTCACAAATAGCGGGTGCATTCATAGGGTGTATTCTGTTCTGCTGCTGCAGCTTCGTTGATGCAACATTCAAACGAATTTCTGGCTGTTGCTTGCCACCAATTTCTGTTTTCTAAAGTTGCGCCACAAACACACAGAAAATGCAGGCCAAAAAAAAAAAAAAAAGGCAGCTACAACAAAAAACATTCAACGCAACGCCGGCTTCGACGGAGGTTTAACGTTCTGCTTGGCTACACACACGGCTCACAACAAAAGGTAGGGTATATGTACATGCATGTACCTTATATACATGTACTATATACATATATGTACATATCCATAAACGTTTGAGTTTAACGAACTGAGCTTTGTTTTTGGTCCACTCTCTTTCGAACAACTCGGGCATTTTGCTCAGAAAACTAATTTGGCCTCCACTCTCCTCTCCGCCTCACTTACGCCACTCACTGGCTCTCCTGCCTTCTGCCTCTGCCTCTTTCGCCCATTGCATGCTCCTCTGCACACACATTCGTCCCGTCTCTTTCGTACTTTCATATGCCCTCTCTCTCTCTCTCTCTCTCTCTCTTATTTTTTGTCCCTCTACGTCGCACAAAGTCTTCATTTCGCAATCCTAAACAATGTTCTTTCAGAATAAAATGTGCGTTTTGCCCACCATCTAAAACGGTTTTTCTGAGGGTATTATTACCTATAAGAACTATCGACTATTCTTTCTATCCGAGTGTCCGTTGGTCTGTTCTAAGGTTTACCATTTATTACTGATTCTTGGTCTTGGCAGATAGGATTCAATTATTATTTCGTACTTAGGTGGGATATCTCGGAATAAACAGTCAATCCAATCAAACTATATAAATAGTTAATTAATATCTTTCTACTTTCATCGAAATAAAAGCTGTAAAATGTCAACAAATGCATACAAAATAAAAGCAACTTTATTTCTAGCAAAACTCCTACCAAAACGTCACAGATTATAGTAGATTGGACAACCTTATCCGCGACAATCTAAGAGCGCTGCTAGCTGCAGCAATTATACAAATGAGCAACACAAAAACAGTTCACGCAACAATGAAAAATCATAAGAAAATGGTTTTTTTTAAATGTAGAATCGATCGATCTTTCAGCTCCAAAAACCAGCCTCACTTTCTTCTATTTTCCATTTTAAATAAAAACCAATTTAGAGTCTAGAAAATGTGTTTCCTGTAAGCCATCTTGAATGACGGACAAGCTGCTGGATATCAGGGTCTCAACTGTCAGCAGAAAACAAAGCAGAATCCCATAAACAAATCATATTAAATGTGTCACTTTAGGTATTTATTTTGAGAGCAAAAATTCCATGCAAAATATGGCAGAATTTTCTAGCAGAATGAAATCTGCTTACCGCCTGATGGTTAAGGCACTCAAAAACCTTTCTAACTTCTTCCACACACACACACACAAACACACGTGTGCTGGAGATAAAAAAAAAAAGCCCCCGCCTGCCCGATATACCAGGCGGAGCTGCAACATTTCTCTTATTTACGAGCCACATAGCCATAAAACGCATACATAAATTTTCTAGAGAAGCCCCTACTGCAGCCAAAAAGGAGTCCTGTTCCTGTTCCTCTGTAAAATGCAGGGGCATAGCCATAGAAAGCCGTCAGGAATAAAGAAATTGATATAAATGCTATGGGGCCAAACTCCTTCCTATATTCGTTATCCTATTCTATTTTTTTGTGGGGGTCTGTGTGGGAATGAGAATGGATTGTCTGTTTGCGCTGCCAAATCGAATGGCGCGAAATGTCGTCAAAGTTTGTCAAAATATTTAAATAAATGTGTCCTCGAATCGCATTCAATCTCAATCTGGAATATCTGAGCGCGAGAGTGTGCACTAAGGGGGAATGGGTGATATGTGATATCTCCCATGGGGCTACAGATACTACAGTGATATCATTCTAATGCTCAAGATATTCTAGCTGTTCTCCTGGAGAAGAAATGCACTGATTTCCACCACAACATCTCGTTCCTGTCAGAACAGATCCCAAGAGAAAATGTCGAAGGACCAAACAAACTGTGATTGTCAGCAGAAAAATCTGTCTAGCCTTCAGACAGCAGTCAGTCCCCAAAGAGACCTTCCACTGTACCTTGCCTATAATGGCAAAACAATTTTCGATTATTACGAGCAGCACGCCCCCCGCCATCTTTCAACGGGGGACTCTCCAGCACTTTTGCCACTCACGGCAATAACCATTAATAAAAATGTTTGGCATTTAAAATTAAACGAGTAAACGGCACGTGCCACACCACACTGAACGAATCGCTCTTGAGCCTCCTCTCCCCTCTCCCTCTCACTCTCGTTTGTGTGTGGCAACTTTCCGCAAGAGATGGAAAACGGAAAAGTTTTCGGCAATTTCATTTCAATTCGAGTGTGGAATTTAAGGCCATTTGCATATCAAAACAAAATGGTAGGCGTCTGTCGAGAGACGCCGACGCAGCTGGCAAGGATTGCTCTGGCGGCGGCTCCACTGAAGAAAACAATTAGCGGAAAATTCTCACAAGTTTTTAGCAATGGAGGATGGAATTCTCGCGCCCAACGATTCGAGTTAATTGCAGATACTTTTTGGTGGAGAGCCCCGCCGCCGCCGCCGCGACGGGCTGTCCAAATATCATTAACATGAATTTATAAACAATCGAAAGGAGGCTTAATTAAATTTTGCCAGCTCCCAGGAGGAGCAGTAGGGAGGAGATGCTACGTACAGTACTTCCCCATAAACATAAAGCATTTACAGTCCATAACTGTGTGTTTGTTGAACTCTCCAGCCCCCAAAGGCGCAGCACACAATTCTTTAAATAATTGTCCATAAATATAAGCGGACATAAAAAGGGCAACCAACCGTTTAATCCGTTGTCGAATTTAATATATTGGCCATATCTCTTGTTCTTTCTTAGCCATGGGGACTCGGAAAGGACTCCACGAAAGGAGTAAGCTCCAGCCCAGAAATCCTTTGGCTCATAAAATGTCAAGGAAATTTTTATTGATGAGCCAAAAAGCGAACAACGACGACAACGAGGAGGACGACGACGACGACGACGACAATGACAATAACGATTTCAGTCGAGATTTTGTCCTTGCCGACCGACGCGTCTCCCTGCCACGCCACAGGCCACGGCAGAGGAGCTCTCCTGCTCTGCTCTGCTCCTCGCTAAAGTTTTTTTTTCTCGAAGGACACACGGATAGGGAAAAGTGTGTCAAACTACGACCACACAAACACACTTAATACACTAACTACATTTTTGTGGGCGGGGGGCAGAGCTCTAGAGCTTCAAAAGGGAATAACAATTCTGAATAGATTTCGGTTTGACACGTGACTTCTAATAACAAAACCAACAAACAACAAAAAAAAGGGGATAACTTTGTGGTTTACTTTTATGTCGCATAACATTTGCCATCATTTGAGTTTTTGTAACACTTAGAAGTAAAGTCCTTGTGCAGAGAGACTCAAAAGCCGAGCAGCTAAAAATTTCGTAAACATAATGCATTTTTCATAAAAAATAGGAGGCTTCAATAACTAAACAAAACGACGGCTACGAAGAATTTGATGGTCATTAGTTTACAATGCTCTTTTACAGTAAATATTCAACAATAGACTGACTCTACGTATAAGTTATTTGATTACCAAATAAACAAATTTCAATGATTTTTTATTATTATTTTTATTCTTTAAAACAGCTCTAATACCTTTATCAATATTTGCGTAATTTCCTAAGCAACAGAGTGCTGCCTAACTGTTTGTAGACACTCTGAGAGCTACATACACATATGTTGTGTTGCAATCACTCTAGTTTCACTGTAAATCAGATGTGTCCCTAGGGTTTCACTGTATACTGCATCTCCAATCACTGATGTTGCACTGAGACCTTAGTGGGTGGCAAGCAACATTATTTCACTGTAGTACTGTATGCTGGTTGGCTGTTTCACTGTATATTGGATGCAGCATTTCTTCAATGCTTTTTATGCTTTGTATTTCTCTGTGGCACTGATAACACTCTGCTTTCTGTTCACTTGGTAAGGGCTTGACGTAAGGCGTTTTGGACCGAGACGAGACTGTTGTTTCCGTTTTCCGTCCGCACCGCGCAAAGTTCCCGTTAGTTCTCCCAAGGGTAGCAGTCTTGTTGCGCATTTAATGCCAAAGTTGCAGAACAATGCTGCTAAATCATTTTCCATGTTGCCGGAAATTTTCCCATACGAATCAAATGTATCTATCGTTAGTGCGTATGAAATAAAGCAACAATGAATCTTTATTTCATACGCACTTAACGTAAGACGCACTTAACGAAACTTAGCAGCTTAACGAAAGCTGAGCGCCTCTCTCTCTCTCTCTTGCTAACAGCTCTCTCTTGCTAAATGTTAATGTTAAGATGCGACTGGAATGGTGGAATTTTTTAACATTCTCTGAGTAAAAAAGTTGGCGCGAAATTCAACACTGGGACAATTGCCTTCCGCATGCCTTCCCAAAAAAATATACTAAAACCCAGATTCTTTGTCATTATCTTTGTTAAATTTTAGTTACGTTTTATGTTTGGGTGTGTGTGTGTGTGTGTGCTACAATAATTACAAAAACCTATAACCTATAACCCGTTAGGACTGACGGCTGGAAACGAGCCGTTAGCAGGCACAATGTACAAAATGACAAGCAGAGCAGTGCTCACTGTTATCTGTTAACAGAGTGTGCAGATGGAATGGCAAGCTATAAAATGCAAATATGATGTAATTTTTTTAAAGTAAAATACATTAATTTTGGATATAAATTTAAAAAAAAACACATCAACAAATTTAAATTTGAATCAGCTGGCTATAGTATGTATGGATGTACATACATATGTACATAGTTAATGTATAATGTTTGAGTCTTCAAGGGTATTAAGACCTTCTGATTGTATTTCAAATAAATATAACATTAGAAATTACTCCTTACAGTTTTTACAATTTTTTGGTCATAAAAATAAACCTTCTTATTGCAGAGAATTTTTAATAATTTATGAGAAATATTTTTGTATGCACGTTCAACATAATGTTATGTTTCCAGAGTCAACCCATGTTAACAGTCAGTTCGCTCACCTTTTCGGCTGTTGCTCTCTCGCTCTCTTTTGCTCTTAACCGGTAATAAGTGGAATTGAAACGTTCGGTTATTTCGTTTCGTCGTACGAGCTCGAACCTACGCCAACACGCTCAAACTTGTTATAGAACCAACGTGACCAGACCGCCAACATGTTGTGTTTACGTTTTTTTCGAGTGTTTGTGTTTCGCCGTTCGAGCGTGTTTGAGTGCGTTTGATGTGTGCCCAGCAACATGCTGCTGTCTAGAATAGAATAAATTACGTGCTTACTCCCGAAAGGATTTATTTTTTAACCTCCAGAAGCTTTTCTTTGAAAACGTATGCTAATAACACGAATATTAATACCCTAGGGTAATTTTACAGAAGTCGGTAGTACCTACATACATATGTACATTTATTTAACTGCCAGAACGAAGCGTTTCCGACTCCAAAAAGTATATATTCTGTATCACCTTCAATAGCCGAGTCAAAGATAAATAAATAATATTTACTAATTATATTCTCCGAATTAATATTTAATTTGATATAACTTCTTAGCATTTTCGCCCCTACCCCTTTGCATTTTCACAGTTTTCTGCTGCTTCGTTCCTTTCCTCACGTGTTTCTTTATGTTTCCATCGCTTGGCTGGCTCTGTCGACCCGCTGCTGATTGTTTTTCTTCTTTCTTCTTCTTGGGGCAACAGTTACATATCTCCAAAAGGTATTCCCGTCTTTTGGTCTACAATTAGTTTTTACGCTCAAGTGATTTGATACACCGGACCACCCCCCTTTGTGACATACACACCCTGTTGTTAACGAGACAACGTTTAATTAACCGTTTTTCCAGTTTCGGGGGCTTCCACACGCACTACGATGGCCATAAAACCGTTAAATAACTTCAAATCTTATGATAGGAACCATTATACCCTGGTAATGGGCAATAAAAAGGGTATATGGGGGCACGTAACTGGCTAAATGTTTAGTCTCATTGTAGGAGTGATTTTTGGACACAGTTTTCCGCTGTTTTAGCTTTCTTCTGATTGGAAAAATGGGTATATAATAGTCGAAATGTTACCATTTGTTATTTTCACTTAATTTGATCTTCCGGCAAGCGCAAAACAAAGACCCTGACACCAAGTTAACCCATTTTTCAACGAGGATAAGCTAAATAACTCACATGCCCCGCTCGAGGCTCCTATCCTATCTGTCCTTCCACATGAGCGGCGGCAGTCAGGTGTCTATTAACTGCCAAGATTTTTGAAGCATGCCACCACCAGTCGGTCACAGCGCCTCTCTATGATGCTTACCCAACAAATTTCCCATTAAAATCAAATGGAATTTCATATATTCCTAAAAGGGGAGGAGGAAGCGAGAGTAAGGGAGAGAGAGAGTCTCAAGATACTACAACCAGAGGAGACAACGCCACAGCTGCAGCGACATTCGCTGCCGCTGCCGTACCTAATGACTAATGGACTCTTAATGATCTAACAAGGTGCACACACACAGATACAGACACCCAAACACACACACATTGACACCTTTGAAGCAATGAGGCAAAGGACGTCGCCGCTGTTTGGGCGGATGCTGCACGATGCTGCATCCTGACAACAAAGTTCAAAACTTAATAATGCAACATTAGTTGCCGCGACGATGACGTTGACAATATACACGACCTACACACAAAGAAACAAAAAACATGCAAAGGTAATCCAGTGGCAGTTTCTTGATTAAAAGAGGTTAAAAATAACACAAATATTTAAGATATCTATCTATATAAAATGAGATGTAAATATTTAGATTAAATTTGTATTTGTTTTTATACGACTTTCTATTTCCAATATAGGAATATATTCCTATACATTTTTGATTAAGTTCCTTTCGAAATAAAGCTAAACTAACTCATAAATATAGCAATATTTTCTTATATCTTATAATATGTTTAATATTACTTATAATATTTAAGCAAAGAAATATCTGAAATAAATGCATATGAATTTTTTTTGGAAGTTGAAGTCAAAAATTAAAGCCTTCTAGAATATTATCTTCTTCATATATTTTTATATACGAGTATCCTAAGATGCTATTAACTGCAATGTCTATGAAGAATAATAAATATTCAGAAGATTATACAGCCACAAGTTTTGTGTAAGTTTCGCACAAAATGAAAGAACTAAATTTATTCTGATATCAAATTTCATTGGATTAAATTGATTGTTTTTATAAAATTGTTTTGTTCTTTAGTATGCATTAAATTGGATCTTACGTGACCCATAGAACTTAACGTTGTTAGACATCAGAAGATGTACGTACGAGAACGTTGATTTATTTGCTATATTCCCGAATAGAAAATTATCTCATTCCTTATGTATTTACGAGTAAAATTATAGCGCTTATGTTATGTTGTATTAATCTGCAAGTCTTTCTTTTCTCTCTGTGTACTTTATTTCGGTGCTAGCCTCAACATTCAGCACGTGAAACGTGCCACTTGCAGCAGTCGCGAAACGTTGTGCCACTGGCAGCACGTTGCCAACATCCTCGAGATCCCGACGGGCGGTGGGGGGAGTGGGTAGTGGCAGGGTTGGTTGTCCTATATGCAAAAACAGGATACCCCGCCGTAAGAATGGCAGAAAAGAGCAGTGAAAAACTCTACCAAATTGCAAAAATTAAATTAGTAAATTTTGTTACAAACTTACAGCCAAAGGGGATGGTGATGGTGCAACCCACCCCCTCCCCTGTGTTGGCTTACAGAGTAGTGGGTGCCTAGGTCAATGCTGGATTTTTGTTGCAGCTGTGTGTTTGTCGCTACTGTCCTTGGAAGTGCCTCTTTTACTTCTTCCTCTGTTGTTGTTATTTCTTTCTCTTGCTCTGCTCTGCTGTTGGTTGCCCCTCCTGCCTCTGCAAGTGCTGTTGCATTTTGTGTCGTTCATGCGCTTCATTTATCACGCAGCTGTCAAGTTTCGCCAACAGCCAGAACCGTGACTGCAAGAGCCAAAGACTCCACGAAGGTGAGACTCTGCTTTCGGGGCGAAGAACTTTACGAGTGTCCCCCATCTGCTGGGTCTGGCCAAAATTAACCTTCGACAAGCCCAAAAAACACACAGATGGATAGATAGATAGATAGAGACGGATAGAGAACCCAAAAACAGTTTTACAGGCCGCCGCACAAAGCAAACAGCTTCAACATATGTCAAGTAATCAGCGAGCAAAGTCAGACTGACTCTGAGATCTGCAATCGGAATGGGAAATGTGGTGGGGTGGGGTGGGCACAAATGGAGGTGGAATCGAAGGCGAAACTGTTGAGGAAGGGGCACAAACTGAAGCAAAATCGCAGGCAGACACAGGGGTAAAATCTACAGCTGAGGCAGACGCTGGGGCAGAGACAAAGTTTACCTTGGCGGCACATGCCAAGCATAAAATTGAATATGTATCTAAGACTCGGCGAAATGAATCTTCAAATGGCGAACCTAGAAGCTAACTTTATGCTACACCGAAAAAAAACATTGCAATAATTAAAATGCTCAATGGATGGAATATGCTTTGAGAGAAACGAATAAATTCACTGATAGAAAAAAATCAAAGTAAAATTAGCTACAATCATATTTGAATTTAAAATGTGATTTTTAAATATAAAAAAACATAGTAAAATTAAATATAATTCACTTTCATTCAAATATAAATGTATTAAAGTGGCTTTTTTAATACGTTCATATTTAATCTTAATACAAACACACAAATTTAAATACAAAACACTTTAAAATAAATATTATTTTAATTTTAATATTATTTAATTTAAATATGAAATATATTAAAATTAAATATAAAACTATATTATATTTAAATATTTTCGTATTTATATCAAAATGTAAGTGAAAAATATTTAATATTAATACAACCACTCTTGGATGTACATATTATATGAAAATATTAAAATTTCAGAGCTTATTTTCTATCGCTGTTCTGATTACCCATTATATGAGTTTTCGTATTCCAAAAGCCCATTAGACTAGAAAGCTTTTGGTTTAAAGCATGCTTAAAAGATTTTAAATTAACAATTTCCAAAGTATTATCAATACATTTTTTATATTTTATGATTTTACTATTGATTTTTATACACATTCCAAAAATTTTTGGATGCGAAAATTAAACATTCGCATTGAATATATTTCGCTAAAATTTCTATGGGTTTTTTTCAAGTGTAGACTTCCGCCAGACCTCGGGGTAAATAGTCGAAGGGCAGGGCGGCAGCAACATGGGACACGGGACACAGAACACAGGGGCACGGGGCAGGTTCGTCGCCAGTTCACGCCTCAGCGACTTTTGCGTTTGCGCGCCGGTTGCGCTGTCGTCATCGAAGAAGAGAACTAGAAGGCGGGACGGGACGGGACACGCATATGGCAAGGGATATGTTCGGCGCGGAGGCTAACAATTTTTGACTCGCCGTTGCGCTCAACTGACGCTCAGAATTTTGAACATTTTCTGTTAACGTTTTTCGCCGAGCACAGGCCCATAAGGCACACAATACAAGCGGCATAAACACGGGGCATAGAACCGCAAAACAAAGTTCAGGGTTGTCCGTGAGCATGGGAATGTTTTTCCGTTTACAAATAGATCATGAAAACAAACAGAGCCAAAATAATTGTGGGAAAAGTGGGAAAGTGCCTGGTGGCATTTCACTTTATTATGCAACATAATCAACCAGCCCGGTGACAACAGGGCAACCCTCAATGCGGCACTTTCGTGCCGGGTACCCGGTACCGGGGGCGCAAATGTTTAACCTGCAACTCTCTGCAAAAAGGAGTGGGAGGCAACGAAGTTGCAACAGTTCACAGGCGGAGGCAGACAGAGTTGCAACAGTCAAAAGAGTAGGAGGCAGCTCCACAGTAGAGGGAGACATTCAGAGTTGCAGCAGCATCTACCTGTGGAGGGTACAGATGAAAAGGGTTGATGGGCTGTTGGGCTGATGGGTGTGTGGACTCTGTTAAGTGCTTTCCACCTGGCGGGCAGACGAGCTATCCTGTGCGTCTCCTCCTTCTCCTGCACCCTCACACGTGCCACACAACAGGAAGCGGCAACATTTTTGCTCATTTGTTGCCTCTTTCTCATTTAACTAAGTGATGAAGTCGTCGTTCGTTGGCCCCCAGAGAGAGGGGCACATATGTGGAGTGTGGCAGCATCACCCGTCTGAGATTAGGCTGACGGTAAATTCACTTTATGCCACACACACACACACGAAAAAAAAGTGGCAGCACAAAAAAGTGTTGCCTAGTGGCAAGCGCCCGCGGAAATTAATTCATCCCCAAATTGTTTTGGACTGTCACAGCGGCAAAAGTCGTTGCACTCCGCCTCAACGCGAGTGGCATGCCCCCTGGCCCCCTGGACCCCTGCCAACCAACACAAGTGTCCACATGTGGCGAAAAGTATTTGAAACTTTTCCTCATTCTGCGGTGGCGCACAATTTAAATGGCAGTCGACGCAACGCTCGACGGCAACTGACGGCTGGTCTGCCGCTTAGGTGCGCTCACAAGTGGTCGCTGGGGCTCTCTCTCACACTCTTTCACTCTCTCTCTCTCTCTCTCTCTCTAGACACAGAGACAGGCAGGCAGGCGGACAGGAGTGAAGTGGAGTATGTGGTGGCTGCTGCTGCCGTTTTGCGCCACTGTGCCGCGCTTCAACACTTTAACATGAAAACAAGTGCAGAAAGATATGGAGAAGGACAGGACTTTTGGAATACTCTGTTGCAGGATTTATTTCCTTATTTTATCACTTGATTTTTGTATTAAAAATAATCTGTCAAGGTGATTAAATGAATATTTTTGTAAGGGCAAAGAACATGGGGTAGAATAATGGCGTGGAAATAAATTATACAAGTGATCTTCATACAGATGGACAGGAAATGAGCCCTTTTTAGTGCTAACTAACTCCCTCCTCAATCCTGCAAGAACCAGGAAACGCACACAAAAACGCCCTCCTACCCCGTGATATTCCCGACTTTTTCGCATTACCACCAATGCCCGTCTTGATGACAACATCAACCATAGACTTGCCCCCTGTCACTCGGCAGAGGCAGGTATGATATTATATTAATATGTAAATTATTTTTTTGCATTACTGCTGCAGCAGCAGCGCAAATGCCAGTGGCGGCTGTTGCCACCACCCGGAATCAGACTGCGAGTTGGTACTTTAATTAAAATTAAATATTTTTCTGCTCCGACAGCCACTGCGAAAAGATGAGAAGATGAAGATGGAGAACGAAAGTACAGCAGGTCCTTTGCCCGGTGAGCATTGTCAACAGCTTAGTCCATTAAAATGAATTATTTATTTATTCGATCCCAGCATCAGAGGCCAGGGCAGCTTGAGTCCTTTTTAAATCCAAAACTCAATGCAGAACCCCAAAACACAATCGATGCCATGCCCATTCCAATCGATTCCCATCGATTCGTAGGTGAAATTCGGCCCAGTGGCTGTCTAATGAAGCATGTAATTCGTATCGCATTTTTCTCTTTTACTTTAAAATGGATTTTAAAGTGTTTTTAGTTGCACAACAATTAAGACTGATTCTCTTGATTTTGCCATTTGAATTTCCGGGTCTGAGAGCAAAGCTTTATTAGACAACTGCAAAATCTGGTCTTAGTGCTGTCTGGTAATCGCAAATCCTACCCCCTTGGCGCATGCTTTGCCATGATTTTTCTTCGCTTTTCACACTGTTCAGTGATTTGCTTGTTAAGCTTTTTGCATACTTTTTGCTTGGCGCTGGCTACTACTTACGGCTTTCTGTTGACTTTTAGTTTTCTGCGGTCTACGCTCTCTCTCTCTCTCTGAGAAGCGTAAACCCCACTGACAAACTCCCCATTAAGTTCCTAGTGTAAGCAAATTTATCAAAAACTTGGCAACTTGTCTGGGATTTAATTCAGTCGACGACTACTGGTTTCCGCTTCCGTTTCAGTTCGTTTGAGTTAAGTTTTTGGGTCTCTTTAAAGGAATGGAAGGGACATTCTCAACCAGCACTTGCACTGGCATTGCCTTCGCATCGATTTAATTTCGTCAAAAGTAAACATTTTCGTAGGGGGGATAAGTCCGAAACGGAAGCACAACAATGGCAGCCACCCCCCACCCTGCATTCAAGTTGTTGACAGCTCACGTTCTGCCCCATAGACGATACGATGCTGATGACGTTCACGTTGCCGTTCGCCCCCAAAATGTATCCCCTACGAATCCGTTGTAGCCATCGTCTGTTCTTGTTGTTTCTGCAGGATTGCACGCGCTGCCCAGCCGACCAACCAAAAATTACAAACAAAAAATAAAAGAAAGCATAAAGCAAACCAAATTAATCACAAATATTACTTTTTCCACCATCTTCTTTCGTTTTTCTCTTACTCTGTGTGCCTGTGCCTGCTGCCTGCTCCCTGACCACTCCATTTGGTAGGAGTCTTTTGTACGCCGCTGCTCCTTGTGTCCTGTATGTGTGGGTGGGTGTGTGCTCTATGTGTGTGTGTGTTGTGTGGGGCATGTTTCTTCATTTGACACTTGCCCATTTCCGTTTTCAGTTCATGTTTTTGGAATTATTTCATTTCATTTTTTGAAGTCACTCAGCGAGTGGGAAAGAGAGCGAGCAAGCGAGAGAGAGAGAGAGAGAGCACCTCCCTTACACACACATGACTTTTGTTGGTCTCCAGCTTTCTTTCTCTGCGTCCATCTGAATCTCTTGCTGCTTCTCTCTCTCTCTCTCCCTTTTCATCCGCAGTTCATTTCATCATTGTTCTTGTTTGTATATTTATTAAATTGACACATGCTGACAGCCAGCAGATAACAGCAAATGGAGTGAAGTGGCCAGCAACAGAAGCTGCCACAGAACTTTGGTTCAGAATCGGACAATGTGGAAGGTTCCACTTGAGCCGGAGTCGAGTCGAGTTGGTTCGCAGCATAAATCACTTGGAAGTAAATGCCTTTTGGCCCACATAATGAATTTGCCCCATGCTGCTGTTGCCCAGCCCCTCCCCCACCGTACTCTAACGAGCCAAGAGAGAGAGAGAGAGCTGCAGTTGCAGCTGCAGTTTGCGTTGAGGAATTTTAATTTCTCGCAAAATTAACTTCTGCTCAAATTATTACGTTGTGCAATGCAAATGCCAAACAACTCAAGCATACAGTTACTTGGCCCATGCCACCCATACCTCAGCGCCATTGTGCTGGCCCAAAAATGCACTTAAGACGCTGTTAGACCCTAGCTTTTCCATCGACGCAAGCGTTTCCAGTCGGTGTACTTAGCTGTGGTATTATCAGATGGAAATTCAATTGTACCTTCATTCAAGGACATCTAGGAAAACGCCTCTTTTGCACAAAGAAATGAAAATGGGGGATTTTTCAATGAAAAATCTACTTTCCATCGTTCTATCATTCCTATCATTCGATGCATTGCTGCAGAATTTCATGTAATCCTGTCAGCGTCGGTAAAAAACCTCTCGTATAGCTGCAGCAACTCTAAGTGGGCGTGGTTCCCAAGGAAGTTTTAGCTGCAAACTAAAACAGCTAAAAGAAACAACAAAACAACAAAAAACACAGTCAAACAAAGCGCAAGGATGAAGCCGAGTCGAGTCGAGTCGAGCCATAAAACAATAATTGCAACATCAGTGCAGGCAGGATAAAGGGTTGCCCCCCGCCTCTATTTTTCTCTCCATTTCTCTTCGCTTTTCGTTTTTTCAGCACTCTCTTTGCTCCCTCCCCTCTCACGTTTCACTGTTTTGTCTGATTAATACAAATGAGCGGCGATTTGTCATGTCACTGCGTTTAAATTTATCATTTTCCACGACAGCCGCGCGATTGTTGTTGGTGTTATTCTTGTGTTTTTTTTTCGCTGCTGCTGCTGCTGCTGCTGCTGCTGCTGCTGTTGTTTTCTACATGCCTTTACGTATCGCAGTTTTTATTTTTATGTGTGTGTTTTCCTCCTTCTTCTTCCTTCCATAACATTCTCTTGTTTGTTTTTCCTGCTTCCGGCGGGCGTTTCCTGAAGGCCCATCCAATGCCTGGGACCCTTCCACCTCCCATCTCTCCTCCACCCGCAATGGACGCAGCGGCGCCAAGATCGCTGCACATTTTGGCATTCAACGATTTCTCTCTCGTTCTCTCGTTCTCTCTCCCTTACTCCTTTTCTCTGGCTTAGCGCGCTCTTTGAATTTTTGTTCTGCTTTTCGGGGGAGTGAATTTTATGTGGCATATGCCGAGGCGCAACATTTTTGTTAATGGCTTGTAAAATTTTTGCCCATACACAAATCTTTTTTTTTTCGGCTTTGCATACCCTTTGCAGAGGGTATGAATATTGTAGGGAAAATTATGGCAATGGAAGGAATGACCTAGACCTTTGTACTGATTTTTTTCTTTGGCTTAATTTTTTTTCTCTCACAACAAACGATTGATGAGATTTCTTCCAATCGATTTTTAATTCTCCCCCGATTCTTGTTCTATAAATTTCATCAAAATTACCACACAAATATTCCATCTTAAAGGGTATCACAACCTTCGTTCACCCACAGCTACCTTTTCCATTTTTTTGTTCCATTTTTTCGCCAGTAACTTTTTGCCGGAAACTCTGGCCGGAGTCCGCTGCTCGCTCTTCCCTTGCTTGGCTGGGCGTTGACATGACTCGGCGTACAACAGCAACAGTACAGTTGTACAGGCACCCGGAACCAGAAGGAACCACAACCATAACCGCCCCACCCCCACCGCTCCACCATTGCCATTCGAAGCACCCATAATTGTTTGCCAGCTTTTCTGTTTTTCCGCTGGTCCGCGTGCAGCTGTTGTGGCATTTGCCAAAAGCATAATTCGATTAGCTTTTATCGCGGCGTGTTCAACTGCAATCATTGCGGAAAAATGCCAATTAGAAAAGTTACTAGCGTCAGACCACCACGCTCCACGCCCCACGCCCTACGCCCCAAGGACCATCCATCCTGCACAGAATTTGTCCTATTTTTGTGCTGTGTCAGTGCGTCCTGTGCGACGACTGTCAAAATCTGTGCACGGTAGGATGGGTAGAAGAAGATCTGGGATTTGCAGCTGGGCCGCTTTTTTGATTTGCAATTTCCATGACTCCACGCTGATGTTGCTGCTCTGCTGCTGGTGGCTCAACTTCAACTAATGAGCAACAGCGGCTAAAGTCAATGAAACTTTCGCCGCACAATTTGCCTGCCTCATGAAAGTAGCAAAGGAAAAAGGCTCAAAAGTTAATATTTTGACTAAGGGATACCCTATAATTACATTTGCGGGTTGGCAGTAAAATTATCAAGAAAAATCAAGAATATAAGATGATAAAGGGATATTTAAGTGTAGAATTCTAAACAATATTTTCAATTTTCGATTGCCATTATTGTCCGATCCTAATGAGTTTTAGGAGTTTGTTAGATAATAACTATAAATATTTCTAATAAACCCAAAATTAGCCCCATAGCACGTCTAATGATCTGATAAGATAATAGCATTATTATAATTAATTATTTTAATTATAAGACCTAAAACTGAAATATTATGAATATCACAATTGATAAAATATTCATGGACTTTGAAGGTGTACATAAAACCAATCAATCTGTTTTCCTTTTTCTTTGTAAAGCCCAACATTCCAGGCCCATGTAAGAATGAACGGATAGAAAGATCTTCTACAGAATGGCGACTTGCATATACCGATTTTTACAATCCATATATACCCTTACCCTACACCATTATGGGGTATAATATTACAACACACAAAAACTATTAAGAGAAATAAGAGACGCAACAGTAAAACACAAAACATGCAGCTCACACACACATAGTGGAGGATCTACATACACCCATACTCGTATACATTCACAGAAATTTGTGCACAATAAATTTCAGGTTGGCAGCAACACCAGAAACAGCAGCAAACAGCAGAAGCAACTATGAAAATTGACAGCAGCAACAGAAACATAAGTCTAGGTGGAGGAGGAGTAGGAGTAGGAGGTGGAAAATTCAGAGTAAAGGTAACTAAAACTATCCACACAGCACAGCACCTGGAATAACATGAGCAGCTCCTGTCGGCCGGCCTCCATCCAGTGCAATGGCAGCCTCTCCATATCATTCCCTTTCCCGAAAACTGACACTTAGCCGAGTTTCGTTTTCACTTTAATCAAAAACTTTTTGCTACGCCACCAAAAATTTGCATTCATTTTCTTTTTACGCTAAATAAATTATTATCTAAGCAGAGTCTGTGTGTCTGTGTGTGTGTGTGTGTGTGTGTGTGTGTGTGTGTGTGTGTGTGGGAGTATTTTATCTGTGTGCGAGATTTGTATCTGTGTGTGTGTGTACGAAGTATTTAGCAGTGGGAAAAGTTTTTGGCAAAATGTTGATGCTTGTAAGTTGATGAGTGGATAGGAGCCAAAGGAATTTCAGCAGATGCACTCGAAATAAATAGAAATAAGTTACACCGTGAGAAAAGCAAGAGCCCTACCTACGGTTGTAGATGAATTTGAAATGGATGTCAAAATAAATGAATAAACGAAACTATGAAGTGGAAAATCCTTTCCATTTGGGGAATTTAATTATTAATTCTTTATATTTAATTGTTGACAATCTGCAGAGGGCTCATGGCTCATATTTATCATTTGGGATACCTCAAGTGGTCCCACTATTTTCCCCACAGTGTTGTTCTACCTTTCGAGCACTTTTCAACCGTAAATTGATTGATATATGGTTAATTTTTGGAAACTTATCGATGTGCGGTGACTGCAAGCAATCCGCCTGCTCGGCAAAGTCCCTGCCAATGACATGGAAACATTTGTTGCCGCAAAGAAATTGCAATTAATAAGCAGCACTTGTAGTTGTGGTGCGTGGCAGCCTCACAAGACGGGGATTGGAGTGTAGTGTGTAGCATGGAGTGTAGTGTGTGGCATGTGCAGCAGCTGCCATGTTCGCATTTCACTTTGACTGGCTGAGATTAGTCCGAGAGGGAGGAGTATGCGGCTGACTGACTGAATGCGGCTCTACTCTGCGCTATTATGTTCTGTTCTGTTCTGTTGTGCTGTTATTAGTGTTTCTCTCTGTCATTTAAGTTGGAGATATGCCGCCCCAGATCTTGGTCTTCTTTGTGTTGTTCCTTCTTCTTGGAGGCTGCCACATTCGCGGTTAGCGGGAGCGGAAACTGCGTTTTTGATAACATTTTAATGAAAACTGTCAGTTGCAATGTTCTTCTCTCTCTCTGCTCTCTCTCTCTGTGGCACAGCAACTTTACGCCATCACCACGCCCAGACGCCCTACGGCAGCTGCTTTGTCAAGTGTGAATTCAACACTTGTGACTTGACATTTTTAGGCGAAATGCAGCAGCAGCAGCAACAGCAGCAACAACAACATCTGAAACGGCGGCGGCAACATCAACAGCAACTGCTACGGCAATCTTCATAAGTTGCGCATACGCCCCGTCATCCCATTGCCATTGCCATTCCCATGCCCCGGGAGCCGCAATGCGCTGCTCCGTTCTGGCCGCAGCTGCACTTGGCTATGTGCATTAGGCCAACTCGCCCCCAAAATGACTCAAAATAAGAAAGGAATGCTGCCACTGGAGTGCCAAAGTGTTTAATACCCTTAAATATACCCAAAGGATCTTTTGGCACAAGTTCTGGAATACTTTTGAGTGGCAAATTGATACAATGTTGATGATTGGCATTCTACAGCAGCATTCATCCAATATTGAACCAATCTTTCTACAATTTCAGGTGGGTTCCAACCTTCTTTGCATTGCAAACATCTTCTTCAACTCGTAATACCCTTTTTAAGGGAATAATGAATGCGCGAAACAATTCGGTGGTGCGCTTTGTTTGCTCAAACCCCAAACCCCTCCACCAACTCACTCCTTGCCCCATTTTGCCTTGCTCATTTCGGTGGCTAAATTAAAATTGCATCCTAGCAAATGCGCCGGGGTCGAGTGGTGGAGGATGGTTGATGGTTCTATGGTCTGAAGTGTGGCACGGGTCTAGCGGTTTTTGGAATGGGGCGCTGGGGGGGCTTGTCTTATTTAAGTTTTATACTGCCACAGACGCTTGCCACCGCTTGCCGATATTTGCTTTCGCTTTTGCTGTTAAGCTGCGCGAGAATTTTTCATCGGGAATGCGCCTTAATTAACGAACTATTTTTATTCAACTTTGCTGCAATTTTAGGTACAGAGTGCGAAAATAGGGAAAGGCAATAACTGGTTGCTGCTGAAAATACCCTTAAATTTGTGTAAGTGGAAAAGCTGTGTTGGTAGATGAAAGATAATGGTGGAACTATGATAACTACGCCCAGCATGAGCCGTTCCGTGTTTCATGTAATAATTATAATTCCCTTCACCATATTATATCCCCTGATATATCCCTTACAATCTTATTACAAAATATTTACTTTTATCTAGATTTAGCGAATTTTTAAGACTTTTATTTTTATTTTTTCCTTTTTTATCTTTATTTATTCTTAGTTATTTTTAGCAGATAATTGTTAATATGTAGCTCAAATATTTTAAAGTTTTGTAAAATCAAAGAAACCCCTTGAAACACCACAAAAATAATAAAAATAAAAATTAAATTAATATTTTTTAAATTAAATAAGTACAAGAAACGTAAACCCATACAATCCTTTGATGGCAGCAGACGATTCCTTCTGCTTATTTTATCAAAATAAAGAAACAGTTGATAATCTTGCCAATAAAGAGACTAGTAAGCAGAAAAAAACTTTCCGAACGGCAGACTTTAATCATATTTTAAAGCTGTGTCATTCAAAGGCTCCAAAGATCTTTTCCGCTCCTCTTCATAATTAATACAGATAAACATAATCATGTTCCTGTCTGTAGCACCTGCCACCTGCAGTTCGCGGATTAACATTTTAATTGTGGCAGCCGGAAATGAGCTTTGCCAGGGATAGAGAGTGAGAGAGCGAGTCCGTGTCAAAAGACGTTGCCTGCAGCGCTGTGGCAGGCAATTAACTTGACCACAGGGCAAAAATTGCATTTCCCTGGAACCAAAAATGTATCGAGGCGAGGCACCAACTACAGTGAAGGATTTTGGCTTTTGTTTGTGCATCAAATTGCAATTGCAATTGTATGCATATAGAAGCAGCAACAGCAGCAGAAACATCAACGGGCATAGCAGCATGTGGAAGCATGCGAGAGTGTGTGTGTGTGTGCTAAACGGAAATAAAACCAAAACGGATATGCTTACTAAGTACCTGAACACAGCGGCCACATCCGGCGGCACGGCGGCATGGCGCTCGATTCGCGTTGATGTTGCTGATGTAGACTTCAACGCCAACACAACCGACCAGGGGGGGAGGTGGTTGCGTCTGCCCGCTCTTGGCCATTTGGAAATATAGACCTTCCCCTCCCCCATTTTGTGTAGGTGGAACCTTAGAGCTCTGCCGCTCTTATGGCCAGTTGGAAGCTTTTACCTGCTGTTCGGTTTGTGTTTGCCTTTACTGTGGTATTTAGTTCATTGATTTCCAACTCTAGCTTTAGTTTTCCTTTAGGTTTCAATGCGTCAAATCATGGAATTTCTCTGGCTCATTGCATGGCCATTGAAGAGCAAAAAAAAAAAAAAAACACTGGGGGAGAGTAAATTTAAATGCACTCAAGCAGCAGCAGCAAAAGCAAAACGTACTCTAGCAGATTGCAGAGAGCTTCTGGCCGGGGTCAATGGAGTTCGGCAGAGAGAGACACACACACAGATTGAATGTCAGAGGAAATATCATATGCGCGACAAAGCAAAGTTTTGCAAAAGTAGAAGGCGGTGCTCCGTCTGGCTTGGCAAAACTTGCGGTGCGGTGACAAAAGTTTCCAACAAAGCACCAAAACTTGTTCCACTCTTTTGGAGACTCGTCTTGACCCCCCACCTCACCCTTTTTTTTTGCATGCGATTTTCAGTACCCTAAAATAAATCGTTTTTCCTGCACTTCTCTTCCTTAGATTGTTCCACCCCGTTTTGATCCCCTTTTGCTAATTATTTCACCCTAAGCTTAGTATCTTTTGTCCTGCTGACACTTTCTGCCTGCGAACCATTAAATCGCCTTAGAGCTTGGCCCAAAATTAATCCCCTTAAATGAGTTTTGAGCGACAGTCAGCTGCCTCCTCATTTTACGCGGCCTGACCTTCATCATTTTTCAGTCCCCCAAAAGAGAACAAAATAGGAGACCAGGAGATACAGGAGAAACCCGGAACATTCCACAGCATGTTTATAAAGAGAACAATAAATTGAATATCATTTGTTTATGCGCTCCAATGCGTTTGTCAACTGCCACACAGATATACACACACACACACAGCTACCACAGATACGCTCGCATGCAGTGGCATAAAATGTAATAAAATGCGAGGCATTGCAGGTGTCACCCAAAGCGACGGGGCAACTGTCAACTGCGTGCAACAGCCAGGGAGAGAATGGGAGAGGGAAAGAGAAAGAGAAGCAGGACAGGCAGCAGAGGCAGAGGCCACACTTTTGAGGCCAAAAATATGCAACAATATAAACACACACACACACACACACACAGATACACTTCTGTACATACACAGATACCCATACAACTACAATGATGTGCTCATATTTATGCAATTTAAAGTAAAACACAAAACTGTTGCCGCTGTTGGTCAACATGGCGTATACGCAATGTGCCATGCCATGCCTGTCACACACAAAAAGGGGGTCATGCGAAAGCGTAGGGATGTCGGTCGGTGGTTACCCAGTGAAAGATACGCAGCAGGATGGCAGAAGCTCTCCTGCTGTTCCTTTTTTTTGTTTTCTTTTTTTTTCAATTCTATGGCACAAAAATGTCGAACGCGCTTAGGTCTTAGCCTTTGGAGCACAGGCCAACGGCGACGCTTTGACACGAAACAAATTTAACTTTTTCATCTCGAGCGGCGCTCGTCACGGCCATGCATGTGTGTGTGTGTTGGAGAGGCGTTACAGGGGGATAGTGTTGGGGGATTGAAACACCAATCGGTATGCCGCCCTTTTGCATGCTTCACGCTTTGCTGCATACTTTCAGGCGCAAAGCGATTTTGCGTTTTTCGCATAGAAGGAAGAACAGTGAATGCAAAACATAGAGAACGAGTAGCACAGAGCAAAGAGAGAGATGGATGGCGGGATGGCGAGGGCAAAAGGAAAGAAAGGCTCAGGTGCTGTACGACGAGTCTTTGCATACACTTTGCGGGATGGTAATCTATATATACACCGATATAAAAAATCTCTGAAATTTTAATATTTTCACTCATTTAAGCTATATATATAAATATATGATATAAATATGAAAATATTTAAATATAATATATTTTATATTTAATTTAAATATATTTCATATTGAAATTTAATATATTATATTTATTTAAAAGTGTTTTGTATTAGGATTAAATATAAACGTATTAAAAAAGCCACTTTAATACATTTCTATTTAAATCAAAGTGAATTCTATTTAATTTTACTATGTTTGTATTTAAAAATCGCATTTTAATTAAAATATAATTGTAGTTAATTTTAATTTGGTTTTTTTCTATCAGTGTAGATCTATCTTTCCATTTCATACATTTGTAAGTCTATTTCCAACACACTAAATAAAAAGTTCAAATGATTTGACTGGACTAATTCGATCTTTCGATCACATTTGTATACCTTTATGATCTACGAATGCATGGCTGCCGGCTCCCAACTATTCTTTTGCGGTAGCAAAGTTCTGCTCGAATTCATTATACCCTCTACTAAGAACAACGCATAACGGCAAAGTGAGCAGCGCTGGGGAAAAATGCATAAAATATGCGCATATATAATTTGACTAGGCGTGCGCGTCCAACGTCCAGGCGGTTTGCATAGGTGTGCAGAAAGGTGGTGCACGGTGTTCCCACTGTTGTGGCTCTCGCTGTTGCTGTTGTTGTTGTTGGTTGCATTACTTTCATAAATATGCATGCGGCATGCGGCAGTTTGTGTTTTTAATTAAAATGCAACGCGGCAGCAGCCAACAACAAAACACCCACGAAAAAAAAAACGAAGACCAAAAGGGAAACCCATTCGGCTTGTGCACACAAATTTCAAGTTTGCCTTGAAATTGATTGAATTCCTTGAGACCCTACTGTGTGTGGGGTGTTTTCTTTTCGGGCATGGGCAAAGTACAATTTCAATTACATAAAGCACTGCCCCTCCCCCGCCGCCCCACTCTGCGTTTTGTGTGCCGCTTTGGCATCTTGGTCAGCTAATTTCTGTCACTAGTCCAATTGGATTCCAGTTACAGGCCAACTTTCCAAACTACGAATTCGAGCGCGAAACTTTTGCTAATTAATTCATGCAAATGTTCCACAGCATTCTCCAGCCTTTTCTGCACCCAAACAGAAAATAAAAATAATATAAGGATAACTGAGGAAAACTGTCAAGAGTTTGAGGCTAATTATGCGGAGCATTCTCTTCTGTTATGTTCTCTTCCCCACCTCCTTCCCGCTGATTCGCATTGACATTTTGTCAATGTTGTCAACATGGAAATCCCAGGCAAAAGTGTCATAAACTTTGACAACGGCCAACGGAAGGGGCCGGGCGTTAGGAGTTCGGCTGAAGTGCTGTTTTGTAAAATTAATTAAACAAAAATGTAAGAAAAGTACAACTAATTTTCCGGCGTTCGTGCTCGAGAGATAACTTCCCCGAAAAAAAAAGGGAGAACACTTTGGGCCCATCCACGCCAAAAATTCAACTTGAATGAACATTTTGGAATGCAGCAGTAAAGGGATGGAATGAGAGATGGAAGAGAGAGGGAGAGACAACTGTCATATGCTTTGGACCAAACTCCCACGCAAAAGTTGTCATTAATTTTGTTGAATTTTTTAAGGGCACTTTTAAAAGTCTGAAAACTCTTTTAGTCACGAATATATTTATGAACAGATTATGGTGCAAAAGCGCATTTCTACTAGGCAAGTTATATTGCAAATAGGGTGGGGCACACCACACTAACTGTCCGTCTCTCGTACGCAGCTCACCTCACCTTCCCTTCAATGCACCTTCGCTGGTGCTTCTCTTTCTTTTACTGCTGCTCCTTCTGCCTCTTTCTAAGTCAGCCATAATAATAATGTAATTTGCAACAAAAGGTTGCATGCCACACAGTGAGAAGAGCAGTGCAGAGCAGAGCAGAACGAAGCTGAGCGAAACAACCAAATAAACTCGGTGGAAAACAATGGAAATTGCACTTAAGAAAATGAATTGCATGCAAATGAGGTGGGGCATGGGTGGGGCAGGGAGCGATGTGGCCGCAAAACAAGACCACAAGTCAACCCGAGAGCAAGCCAGAGAACAAGAGGTGTGTGTGTGTGTCCCGGATAGGGGGGTGCAAATAGGGGTAGAACGTTGTGGAAGAAGTGGGTGGGGGGGCTGTGTGCAAATGGGGGCTTGGGGTCCCATCCAGGCGTTAAAATGGCATTTACAGTGTTGAACTCCATGCCACGCCGCTGCTGCTGTTGGCACAACGCAATAAATTTTCCATGGAAAATTTCGTACATTTGATTTTCACCCAGCTTTAACGACATTTTAATGTGCGTTGGAAAACACCAACAGGAAAAACAAACGATCAACCCTCTCCACTCATACACACACACCCACACACACACACACAGCAATGGCTGCACTTCCGTTTGCAAAGAGAGGGAGAGAGAGAGAGAGGGAGGGAGGGAGGGCGTCAGTGAAAGGGATGCCAAAGAGTGGAACCGGAAACAGTAAAGTTTTCCGCGTGTGCTGTTGAAAAATAAAAAGTGCACAGACTTTTAATCAAATTAATAGTTTTTCGGGGGTCTGATGATGACCAGGACCAGGCCCCCTGGGTCCCACGGGTCAAGTATCCTTGCAACACGGTATACCTCCCCCGCACCCCCACGGCATACCCTCACTCGTCTGTATGGCTGTAAAAATCGCTTTTGGCAATCAAATGCGAAATCAAAATCCGAAATTGAAATACGCAAACAAAATTGTAAAGTGGATTTTATGTCGAAAGTGTTTAAAATTCGTTTGTGCATTCTCTGATTTACCCCAGGAAAAAGTTCGCTCGTTGAAAGTGGAGAAGGAGGAGGACGAGTAGGCTGCAGTGTGTGTGGAACGGATGCTGGTGGCAGTGCATGTGTGTGTGTGTAGCATTAAGTGGTAACTTTTTGCATTGAAACTTCTGCACCATTTGCGAGCCCTCCTCTGCCTCCCTCACAAATTTCACGTTTAAAGACTGCCCTTTGGGGGCACACACAGCATGATGGCTGCCGCCTGCCACACCATGCGGGCCTCTAATCAATCAGCCTCAGTGTGTGTGTGATGCAACTGCAACAAAAGCCTACCACACTCGCTTTATTGGTTAAATGTCCTAATTACTTTAAAAAGCCGCTTTTCCGCTTTCCAATTGCTCACCACAGAAATTCGCCACCCCCCGCCCCCACCCACAACAAAACCAAAACCATTCTGGGCCCCCATTGATGTATTTCTGTACCCAAAGTTCATTCATTCTATAGTTATTCCAGCATAGCCTTGCGTTTTTATTGAATGTTTGCAAATGAGCATAAATAAATAATTCAATTCAATTCGAGAATTGTGGCACCATTTCTCACTCTTTTCTGACCCCCCGCCCACCCCCTACCGCGCTGGCCTTTTCCCTTGACCAATAAATCAGTCATTAAAGAGGCCCACAACTAATGCGACAAATGTGCGAGGCGGCCGCATAAATTAAAATTAACATTTGGTCGATCTCCCTCTGTGTGTGCGGGTTACTGAGTCTGTGTGTGTGTGTATATGTATTTCTCTGTGGCTGTATCTGTGTGAGCCATCATGTGAATTAGTAAAATTAAACCCCAAAATGCTGACCACAAGCTGCCGCAACAGCCGTGCACACAGTTTAATGAGTTTGGTTACACTTGCGAGTTGCAATTCCACATACACATCCAATTTTGGCTCTACTTCCAGTTGCAATTGTTTCGAAAGGGAACCAGCAGATAGACCGCAACTGCCATTATTACGAAGGATTTCACAAGGATGCACACATATTACAATATAGAAATGTTAAGCAAGAGAAAGGCCTAACTTTAAGATTACATTTTGGATGCATATTTCAGACTTTAAGTCAGGAAAGTTCAATAATTTTTGATTAAATAGAGACACCCTTAAATAGAACATTAAGCAGACTTTTTATAGTAATGGCTGCTCGCTAGGATATGGCTTAAAAATCGAAGAATCAATTAAAGTCAAATTTTGTCTTCATATTGGATGAGATTATCAAGGGAAAAAATACCTTACTACATTTATGTTCAAGGTTCTGTTTCAAATTGACATCTTGGTAATACCAACAGATTTTGAGCACCTTCGCGCAGAGTAAACTCCTGACTCACATAGTAGCTAAAAGTGCGCTTACCTATTTCCATGCCTCATGCAAAGTAATCCAGCCAAAGCATCCTCCTCTGAGAGCTGAAAAACAGTAGAATATTACGTTAAAAACACCATTTATATCTCCAGGCAACAAAATCAATTAGCTCTTATGAAATATTAAAACTAGAAAACCCACCCGTCTTGAGGCCATGTGCTATCAGTCAGCGTATGTTAAGTCCCAACCCTCTGGACACAACAAAGTTGACCAAATTATGCGGAAAACTTAAAAGAAAACAAAAGATGAAAACCCAAATATTATAAATTATTTATGATAAACGTTTCAAGGGGACATTTCGTTAGTTGAATGCTCCTCAAGGAGCTGCAGAAAACCCTTCCAAGAGTTGCGAAACGCTGCCAGGCCTGAGAAGATGCCCATTGTCGCCTCGTTCCTCTCTTTGCTCTTAGAGGCCACCTGGCCAAGTGGAAAACTACAACAAACAGAGAAGAGGGCCAGGCCAGCGTTGAGGCGATGAAATTTTCTGACTATGAATAAATTATAGAGAACGACTCCAGGGCCACTTCGTTATGGCTCTGTTGTTGTTTGTGCGACCCTTTTGGCCGATTGAGTTGTTGTTTTTCGGCCACACCTTGCCTGAGGCTGGGTGATCTTCCCCTTCTTTTACAGTTACCATAATAAAATTTTTCATTTGTTTCGTGTCTCGTGTCTGAAATTGATTTGGGAACACCAGCAACTTAATTAGTTGCATTGTTCGCCTTCAAATTTTAGTTTTAGTTTTTAGTTTATAATTTGCAATTCTATAATAAAATTTGAAAATATGAAAATATGCAAATGGATATGTTTTTAGCCTGTGCGCGTATATATGGCATAAATGTATATTTGCAAATGATGTATAAACATTGTGCGAAACGTCAACTGGCCACTAGAAAATTCTCTAATTTATGCCTTATTATGCCGCTCTGCTTCTATGTTTTTTTGGCCAAAAATGCAATCAATCGAAACAAATGTCGTTCGTCATCCACAGAATATTCGTTATTTCTCTATTTGCTGTATGCTCTGCAAGAAGGAGTACAATGATTATTATGTGATTTGTGCAAGGCACAGAATGAGAAGCTTAAAAGAGACTTTAATTTTAAAGGGTTCACACCGATATAAAAAAGCCCTGAGATTTTAATATTTTTACTCATTTATACCATTAATTTTCATCCAAGAGTGGTTGTATTAATATTGAATATTTTTCACTCACATTTTGAAATAAATATGAAAATATTTAAATTTAATATATATTATATATTTAATTTTAATAAATTTCATATTTCAATTGAATTTATTTCAAAGTAAAACGGAGTGTTTGCATTGTCTATGCAAAACATTTTTAGCAAGAATTTATTTTGAGCACTATTTCTAAATTCATTTGTTTTTAAAATGCACCCAACCAATGAATTAAACCTTAAATCTATCAAAATATATCATTCTACACATCGCATGCAAAGTATATAAACTCTGGAACAATATTGAAGATATACGCTCTTAGCGCTAAAAAAAAATTAAATCCTTATCTTTACTTAGGAACTAAGAGTATCTGTAGCTTCTACTTAAAACAATATTTAATTTCTACTTGTGTTTGATTTTTGTTCAACTCAATTTTAATTTCAAATTCATTTCGGGCTATAAATGCAATTTTCTAAATTGCATTGATTTGTGTGTGTCGGAAAAACACAACAGCAGGGAAAACAGTCCAAAAACAAGTAAAAATTTCGGTGTGGAAAACCAATGCAAAGAACCAAAATTGATTTCTGGGCCATCAATAATTTGAAAATTTGCGCATTTTAAATGATAATTTAAGAGAAATTCATTTGAGATTTCCACTACAAATTGTTTTATTAAATTTGTTGCCAAATAACCCAAAGGCTTTTTCGCAGAGCGAGAAGGGTTTTAAGTTGGAGTTTTTCCGTGGCAAAAAGTTGAAAAACATATTGCAACTTTTTGATCCTTTTTGGGGAAAACCAAATCAAACTGGCCTCAAGCCTCAAACATCAATCAATCAACAGCCTCTTTTCCCTCATACTCGTGAGTCTCAGCAGCCTTTTGGCCCCCGTTTGAAAAGCCTTTTCCCTTAAATTCCGAGTTTTGGAAGCCTTTTCCCACATAGTAGTCAGGGTCTCAGAATGTTGCGCCCAGATGTGGCATGGTCCGCCTCCCATTTTTAAAGTATTTACAACATATGCAACTTGTACCACGGGGCGTATGATGAATACATAAGGGAGCGTTTCATTATTGGACATGGAGCACAGTGCAGAGCCACAAAAGCTTTCGGCAAATTGTATAGTTGGATAAATCCCTGGCACAAAAGTTTCCCCTTTTGCACAGAAAGTTTTCATCTGGCAGCGGTGGGTCCTCGAACTTCTTCTTCCACTTATTCTTTCTATGAATTCTATTCATGAATAATTAACGCTCGCATTGTTGTTGTTCGATTTTGGGGGGCTCTGCTGCGGTTTTGGCCTACGAAATGACTTTGAAAAAGTAGTTAAAGAAATGCAGACAGACAGAGAGACAGGGGGGTAAAGGGTGCGCGAGAGGGTAAACTTTTGATTGCACCCCAGGGTAGGGCGAGAAATCTTCTAAAACCGTGAAGAAAATGTAAACGGAAAGAACTTCTAACCCTAAGAAAATGTCATGGGTGTGCCTGCCGCCCAACACCCCCCCGAAAAGTTGTATGGCTTATAAAATTTAATTGGTTTTTTTTTTTTGCACAGGAAACAGCGAAATGAATTGATTGCCCGTTGGTAGCACAAGGGCGAGTGCTACCAGGGGAATCCCAAGAAGTGGTTCAACCCACTCATCTGTGAACGCACTTTGGTGCACAATGCATTGGGGGGGAGCATGGAGCATGGAGCATGGTGCATGGAGCATGGAGTGGCAATGCACCACTTAGCTAACTCGACGCCTTTTATTGCCATTTTTTCTCATTCATTGCTGACCGACAAGACCCGGAAAGCGCGGCAACAAAACGGTTTAATTTAGTTTCCTGCTCGAATGAAGCTGGCAAATGCTGCCAGCAGTTGGTGCATCGAATGCCACTGCCACTGCCTGTGCGCACGTGATTTTTGATGCCATTGCGAGATTTGATGTGAAAGCAGGAGCTCAGTGCTGAAAGCCTTCTACTGCTGAATGGTTTCCCCAGCCAAAGGAGCGCGTCAGAGGTCGCTAAACCCAACCCAGAACCCAGACGCCAGCAGCATCTCACTCCATCTCACTCCACATACAAAATTGAGTGAAAATTTACAGAAGCGCGAAATTTAACGCCCAGAATTGAGCTGCTTTGCTAATTAAATAAAGGACAAACAGCATGGCGGCAGAGGGAAACTTCCATATCCGTTTCCGTTTGTGTTTTGCTGCCAGTGCCACTGCCAGTGGCGACGGCGACGGCACTGCTGTTGCTTCAGTTACAATTACAATTTGGCAGCATTAAATAATTCAATTATTCGAAGGCGAAGGCGCCACAAATGAACAGCGAAAATGCCAAAAGCCCCACAAATGAACAGTGACAATGTGGGGGTTGGGGGGGGGGGAGACCGTGAGACTGTAGCTGCTGCTGCAATCTACAGCCTGTGCAAACATTAAAGTTGCTCCTGCTCCCCGGTCCCACTCCCCACTCTCTCTGGGTGCTGTCATGGGCTCCGAGAGACGACAAAATGAAGTCTTAAATCACAGCATGTTATTTCCGTTGCAGCTGTGTGCGCGAGTGTTCCCTTTCCGGTGCACATTGTCGTGCGATTACGAGCCACCCACGCAGAGATCACAATCGCCACAGAGAATTGTTTTTGGGCCATAGCGATTGCCTTGTTTGCCTTTTACGTTTTATCAGCAGCGCCTTTTATGTCATCATAACCGCAAAACGGCTCCCAGCTACGACTCGGAATCCCCCGTATCCGTATCCAATACGAAGCTGAAAAGCCAAAGCCCAAAGCCCAGAGACAGACTCTGTGTCCCGTGTCCGGCGAATGAGAATGAGAATGTCCGTTTACATAAATTTCCACTGCGCAAAAAGGGAAGAAAACTGTCGAGCGTGCAGAAAAATGAGATGACAAATGAAGTTTGTCGGCTAATGGCAGCGGAAATGCGCGAAGGGGCAACACCAGAGCGGGGCCACTGTCCACGAGGGGGACGATCGTTTTGAGGTATATGGCCATAGCTTACATTTTTTGCGGCGTGGCAATGAACGGAAGTTGAAACAAACAAGTAAATAAATGGCGCCAATTTGGGGCGGCCATGGCGACAGCATCCCCACCCCACCGCAGAGTGAGAGAGAGAAGGGCGCTCCCTACAGTGTTGAGAAGGGTGCACGGGGTGTGGAGGGGATCGGCTTGTTTGTTGTTTTAAAATTGGTCGAGAGTCCAGAGTATTCTGAAATTTATTTGCTGGGCAAAGGAGGAGGTGGCATGAGTAGGGGAAGCTGACGCAGGCAAAGCGATTATAACGAGAGTAAACAGAATCCATTTTCCGCGTATGATTGGTGGCCTAGGGGGCTAGGGGCATGCCCCGCGGATGGGGCTGGGAAATCTGATATGTTTCTCTAACGAGCGCTGGACAGCAGACTTAGAGCTGCTGCTGCTGCAGCTGCTTCCCACTCAAAAGTTGTCCAGACAAACAAGTAACTCAATATTAAAAACCAATATGTCCAACTTCCGCAACACTTTATTACACCAGAAAGGAATGACCAAGTAGGAAGGTCCTTTGGAGCAGCAGATGCGATTGGAATAAGATAGCTGCATATTACGTGTACGTGTGCGAGTACGAGTGTGTGTGTCTTTGTTTGCACAAGTATGTAGCTGTGTGTGTGTGTGTGACATATGATAATATCTATGCTCAAGAAGAACGAGCTACTAGTGTCCTTTGCCCAAAGATAAATAGATGAAAGATGGAATGAACTTTAGTTTAAATGCTCTACGAAGTTGAAGCGAACAAATTTAAGCGGAAATTTGAATAGATAAAATCTTAGACTAAATTCTGGACTAAATTCTAGGGGAAACCGAAAGCCTAAAGATAGAATATGTTTTAAAATAATTAAGTGCGAAAACTTTCATTTTAATAAATGTTCAAGGTCGAGTAACCGATTAGGAGTAGCCCCAAAGCTTGAATAAACTTTAAATTGGGGTGAAGTTCAAGCGGTATAAATGCTATGTAGAAAAAAGATTTGTTATGTTCGAAATCTAACGGAAAATCAATCATGTCAGTGAGATTTCTAGTGCTAGCTATGGGCTGCAGTTAACCGATAGATTGCTTTTTAAATTCCTACAAAATATTTGATTTCTTATAATATTTATAGGAATATAGAAAACTTCAGTAACTTGTTTTGGCCTTGAAAATAAACATTAACCTTTTGTGTTATTTTAAACAATTTTCTTAACATTACAGCACTTAAAGTGATATCTGCACACAGGTTCTTACCAGACATCAATATATTCCCACAAATTCAGCTTCACCCACCATGAAAGCTCTTAATTTTATCAGCTCTTCTTCCAAGAACGACACCATACAGCAGATATACCCTTCGATACCATAAATTTGTGTAGCTGGTTGTCAAGTCGGAAATCTAATCGCTAGCTGCGATCAAAGTGTCCAGTTGTGATATTAACTTGTGCATTAAATTGTGAGCTTCACAAGCGACTGAGAGGCGGCAGCGGCGTCACACATCTCACCATCTCGCCATCGACGGGGCACTAAGTACCTTGCCACAGACCCAACAGCCACACACACACACTCACAGCCGAGTATGGTATGCCATAGGGTATGCCTCTGTAATTGGAGGGGCGTCGTCGTGTGGCATAATGTGCCATCAGCCTGAATGTTGGACAGTGGGGCTGCTGTGTGGCACCCATTAAGTATCCCCATAAAGTCAACTTTGTCCATGTGTGTGTGTGTGTGCGTGCGTATGTGTTTGTGTAACCTCTGGGGCATTGTAAATATTATCCTTATCATTCACTATAAATCTACATATGACAATTTTCGCTTCAGTTTCGCCCGAAGGCAGATGCGCCTTTAAATTATTAAAGCTGCCACAAAAGTGTGGCATGTACTATGCCACTACGTGCTATTCCCTTAGATTTCAATTAGTTTATCTGCTTGCACCTTCATTATAGCTGCATCCTCGCCCTCTCCCTCGCCTTCGCCTGCCACTCGAGTGGTTTGCTTTGGCCTCTTTGATGGCCAGCAAAATTTTAATTGGCCGCCATCGTTGCCTCAGTTGCAATGCACTTCATTAAAAACCTTTTTATTTTTTTTATTTGTGGTGCACCTGCTACTTGCAACACAAAAGCTGCTAACGAAGTGCCACAAGCAGCTGACTTTGGCTTTGGCTTTTGGACTCTCTTTAGTACAGCAGCTGCTGCTGCTGCTGCTGCTGTAGCTGTGCCGCGGATGGAGACGCAGATGGAGATAGAGTCCGAGCCATAGACTAACTAACTAACTGGGCCAAAAGCTTATCTAAAATATTACAAAACTGCTCACCGCTGCAGGAATTCAATTCGCTTGAACAAGAAGCAGCAGATGGAGCAGACCAAGAGCAGTAGCAGAAGCAGCAGCTATGTATAACTCCCTTTTCGTGGCATCCACAATGCTGACAGAAGTCATTGCAACATGTGTCAGCTCAGCAGAGCGGTAACTTTTTGTGGTTTTACCCACAGACCCTGACCAAGACAGAGGTAAGGTTCTGGGGAATGTCGCGCATGCATAAAATTGCATAAATCAGGAAATTGTTTTTGGGACATGTCTGTGCTTGTGCAGTCCAAGAAAGTATGAAAAAAAGAGGAGAAAAAAGTGATCCATTTTGGGAATGAACAGAAAGGAAACGCTTAATATTCCTGAAGATTCAGCGCAGCACTTGATTAAAGTACATAGTTTTTTCTGAGCTCATAAGATTCTACTTTTAAAAAGAATTTATATGTGAAATTAAATTAAAATAAATTTAAAATTTGTACCCTTAAAATTTACAATTAATATTCAATGATCTTCGAGAGCTCCCCAAGATGCTATGACGGCTATGTGGATAGACAAACATAACTAAATTGACTGATAAATATGCCTTAAAATTACCCAAATGAACTTCCAACTTCTAGCAACCATTTAGCTGCCCTCTGCAGGGCTTTAAGATGTAAAGCCGTGACCTGTTTCCATCTCTACCTTCGCTTTGGAGGCAGTAAAACTGCAACAGCAACAGCGCAGGGACAGCAGCAGCAGCGTCAGCGTCAGGTGCAGATGGCAACAGCTGAAAACAAAACCAAACGAGGCACCAAAAGGTTGTCAGTGGCTTGGGTAGTGGCACACGCACACACACACACAGATAGAGACAGAGACACAGAGTGGCAACAAAGTAGATATATGTAGGTGGTTGCTGATAAGACGGAAAAGCGCTGGCCGACGACGACCATGAGAAAAGGTTGAAACGCTGAACGCTGATTGCCGCTGCGATGGCCAAAACAAAACACTAAAAAGAGAAGATAAGGGAAGGGGAAGGGGCAGCAGAGAGACGTGGCCTGGTTCAGGCCTGGTCTCGACAGTGGATACGCCGTAACTGCCAGCTAACTTTGTCTTTTGCCTAACGAATGCGCGTTAGTTGGCCAACTTCTCCGCGTATGGCTGTGCGTGTGTGTGTGTGTAGCGTGTCCCTGAGTAGGTTGTCGACCATTTTGCGTTATCAGCGGTGGTCAACGCAGGGTCCCCCCATTCTTGTCCTCATCCTGGATTCAGTCGTAGGGGCTGTTTTTTTTTTTGCTGCCTCTTTGCCAGACCAGCCAGTTGTTGACACTTTTATGAACTCCACAGATTGGCCATGTTGCCGTGGCTTTTGTTGCGGTTTGTTGGCCCGTTACAGCGACCGCATACTGCCGCTGATGCTGATGCTGCAGCTGCAGCTTCTCCGGCTGGCAGTAAATTCTGCCAAGAGCCCTTGCTAATTTCAGGCTTTACAGAAGGGATTGCCCTGCCCCAGCGATAGCCTACGACTGCCGTGAGCCATGTCAAATGCATCCTTATCAAAGGATCCAGGATCCTGGGGGACTGTGCAACGACAACGACACCTCAATGCCATTGTTTCGGGGCCTGCCAGTGCCACTTAATGCTTAGACGGAAATGGAGTTGCTGCTGACATTGTCAGTGACCGCGACGTGTCCGTGTTCGTGTTCGTGTCCTCTGTGTCGTCGTTGTGCTGGCCTCTCCTCTGCTGCCACTCGACAAGGTGGCGAAGCGCATGAAATCTCGAACCAAACACTCAGCCATTCACCCACATCCTTGCTCGTAAAGGGCTCATGCGGTTATGGCCACCTAATGAGCGGTTCTCGGCATGGGGGCGGGCTGTGGCCTCTCACTCGAGCGTTCATAATTGCTATGGCGATGATGGCCCATAAAATACGTCAATTTTCATAAATTCCCATAAAAATCTCCACTCTCCAAGGAGCGTAGGAGAGCTTGCGAGCCCCCCACCCTATCACCAAGTTCTTTTTCTATTTCCCATCGTATCGTAGTCCTTTTTGTGGTGGGCCAACCAACGAATTCTTCGCCCTGCTGCCCCCACTAAGCCGCGTTGACATTTTCATTACCCGGAACCGCTGCATTTTCTCCAATGCCAAATATGCCACAGTTCCTCCTCGCGTCTTGCTCTCACCCCCCACCCAGTCTCATGTCTCTTGTCAAGTGTCCTTTGTTTCTTATGTCTCTCAATGGCATTGACTGTGATTCGCTTGGGCAGAAGGAGCAGCAGCAGGAGCAGCAGGATAAGTCTCATCAGGAGCCACCCCAGACGAAGGAGAAGGAGAAGTAGCATTGGGAGAATCATAAGAAGTACCAGTACCAACAACATTCTGCATAATGTCCTTTGCAATTTTTTAATTAAAAATTTTCCACAACTTGGTTGGCTTTCTATTCGGCTGCTCATTTTGCTGTTTGCTGTTTGTTGGAGGGATAATGCATACTGCACACAACGGCACAGTACCGTGGTACGAGATACTGTCCTTACGTTCCTCCCTTGCGAAAAGTCAAGTGACAGGATGACAATTGTCACACAAGTAGTCCTCGAGGCCAGGCAGAAGACAAACAGCTTTTCCCCCATGCTCCCAGCACCGACTGCACAACAACAATCTATCGTGCAGGCAGCCCTGGGCTTCCGGTTCTCCATTTCTGCAGCAAAGAAACGATTTTTCAGCCCTTGAGAAATGACCGCAAGAAAAACATGCACCGAAAAAAAAGCAGCAGCAGCAGGATGCAGGACGAACTAAGTGCAACAATTGGTGGTTTACTTTTAAATTAATTTTCCAACAATAAAGGGGTTTTTAAGTGGAAATTGTTTTGAGGACAAATCTGTTTGTAATTTGATTCGTTTAGAGAGATATTTGACTGAGGGAAGACAGGTGCATTGACTATCAATAAAGTTAGGAGAAATGCCTGTAAAAGGGGGAATTGGTAGTGCAGTTTATATTATAAACAATTCCCCACAATAATATACCTCCAAACATCATCGTGAATCGCGATGGCTGCCATTTCTTTTCGGCAAAACATTTGCAGTCCGCATTCAAAGTGAATCGATATTTTGGAGCCCAGTTTTAAGCCCAATTTCGGGATGGAGGCCGCCGACAAAGAATGCCATGTCTGAGGCCACATTCAGGCAGTGTGGGAGAGACACCCTGCCACCCCACCACTTACATGACAGCGTCTGACGGCCAACATGGCGTATGCGTGTTGCATGAAGAAAATAAGGGGCAGTAACCAGGCAGGCAGCAAGCTCTCTCTCTGTCTCTGTGGGAGTTTGTTTTATTAATATTTGCCTGTTTTTGGGCAAACAGAAATACAAGCAGCAAATGAAAAAGAATTCCACTCTTAATTGCAACATCAACTGAGGGGCAAAGCTGCGGCTAAAAATTAATTAAAATTCGTCAACATTCTACAGTCCGAAAACGAAGTTCTAGAAATGTACAACAAATATTCCCACGACATTTAAGGCCTACATTTTGTATGATGCTGCCAGCGGAAGCCTCAAATCTCCCACAAATTAAAAGCCGCAACAAAAAATCTAAAAATAAAATCGAATTCAAGCTTATTAAAATGCAAGTGGCCATCAAATGTTAAATATGAATCATTTTGGAATGTAAATATTTTGCAGGTGCCGGAGAGAGAGTAAACAAAATATTGTCAAAACGATTTAATTTCGGTTGACTAGTTGGCTATGTTGTGTGTATGTATTTGTATGTTTTGTGGCCAGTAGTTCAGCTATAATTAAGTAGATCCGATTCCATAACGCTGCACAGCCCAAAAACACAGATCATTCATACATTAGCATAGAGACGTACGCATATACATACATATGTATGTACATATATTTAGTATTTTATTTCAGTTTATTCAACCGTATGGTTAAACCATCCACCAATGGCACCGCGTTGACAGTTGGTGGCCGATTTTCGGCTTATAATTATTTACACGTAACGCACTAAACAGCTACCACCATTTCCGCATCCGAATCCATTGTAAATATTCACGTAAATGCCAACAAAATAATCCCAAATGCATATGTATGGATTGTGCATCTGTGTGGGGGTAGAGGTGTGTCATATATGTGTTTTTGTTTACCCAGATCCGACATGTATCCCCAAGTAATCCAATTTCTTTGACATGGAGAATTAAGAAGGTCTAAATATTTAATGTGTATAAAAAGTGCATTTTAATATGTACACTGATAGAAAAAAACCAAAGTAAAATTAAGTGTATGATTGCGATTTTTAAATACAAACAAAGTAAAATTAAATAAAATTCACTTTGATTAAAATTTAAGTGTATTAAAATGGCTTTTTTAATACGTTCATATTTAATCGTAATACCAAACACTTTAAAATAAATATGATGTATTAAATATAAAATATATTTAAATTAAATATAAAATATATTTAAATTAAATATAAAATATATTAAATTTAAATATTTTCATATTTATATCAAAATGTAAGTGAAAAATATTCAATATTAATACAACCACACTTGGATGAAAATCAATGGCATAAATGAGTGAAATTATTAAAATTTTAGGGCTTTTTTCTATCGGTGTAGATAAAAATTGGTTTGCATTTTCTTTAAATAATTTTACAGTGGGCATAGCTTTAGTGGGCTAGTGGAATAGTGGGAATCCTTGTGTAGATGTCTTTTAGCATTCCTAATAGGAATTTCTAAAACATTTGTCACTAAACTCTTTTTTACTTTATTAAAATTCACAATCAGATCACCGCTACCTACTATACGAGTATGTAGCGATATATGAATGTAAACCATTTAAAAGTCGGTTTCCGATACCTATTGGTTGTAAGAGTAGATTAAAGATTGTTGGAAGTCAATACATAAATATAGTTTAAGTGTATGTATATTCTTTAATTCTTTAATTATTCAGCTGTGTCATAATTTTCTGCGTAATTTTTAACATTTCTATTTCTTTTATTTATATTTTCCAGGATATCCCTCACTTCGTTCTGCCGCATTAAAACGGGACTTTTGAATTTATAAATGTGTTTTGCCATCTAATTTCAATTTGTAATTAAATCGTCTGTTTTGTTTGTACAATCAGTAGCCCAATACGAGCCCAATGCGAGATACTGTCGGTTCTGTATTTGCGTTTGTGTGTGAATCTGTATCTGTGCGTGGATTTTGCAACAGTATCTATGAACGCAACTGTATCTATGACTGTGACTCTAGCTGTGACTGTTTGTGTGTCAGTGTGTCTGTCTGTCTATCGCTGTGTGTGTGTGTGTGTCCATGTAAGCCTAATTTAATTACAAACGGCCAGAGTCGCAAAAACCAACAGAAAAAAAAAGCCAGCGATACTTTTGGGCCAATAACTGCGAAATTTAATTAAATTCAGATGCGTGCAAATGTATGTGTGTGTGTGTTGAGCTATGAGTGTGTGTGTGTTTGGGTTATTGCATATTAAATTTGCTCAATTTTGGGGGAAAGCTATTTGATGGTTTTGCGTGTGACTTTCGACTGGCCACAGCAGCTGAGCGATGAGCGGGCCCCCCCGGAAAGTATGCAGCAACGTGAGCGACGGTGCATTGTGATGCCCAAAAGTATGCAGCAACAAATTTCCAAATCGAATTTTTGGCCATTTTATGCAATTATGCAATGAATTGTGGTTCTCTGTGTATCTCTATGTGTGTGTGTCTGTTTGTACTTCATTTGATTTGATTTTGTTTTGTGGCAATTTAAATTTTGCTGCAATTTTTTTGTTTTTTTTTGTGAATGTTTCTGCTACTTTTCGCATCGACTATCCACAGGCGACCATAAATGCCACTTCAAAGTAAATTATGACACACACACTAACAGCCGAGAGGCACACACATATACAACATGTAGCGGCAGCTGCGGTAACACTGTAACACTTGCCACAACGATGGGGCAGACGATGCAGGCGTTGCTTCGTTGGCCGGGGTGAAAACATGGAAAAGTCCTTCGCATCCTTCGTACATCAACATCAACGCCTGTTGGGCGCATGTTAAACACTCGAATGCAATTTGTTAGACAAGATATGTGGCAAGCGCGCCACGAATGTTGCAACCAGCACTCGTTTGTCCTGTCCTGGCTCTCCTACACTGCCACTGCTCTCTGGCTGCCGCTGCCGCTGCTGCTGCATTGCCTGGGGCATCGTGGCAGTTGGGAAATTATGCAAACGCATGCGGCAGCCGAACGCATAATTCACATAATTTGTAGCAGTTGCATTTTTGCGCCAAATGCCTCGTGGTCGTTATTGTTGCTCCTGCTGCTGTTGCTGTTGCTGTTGCAGTGGCACTCGCAGTGGCAGTCGCTGTCGCTGATGTTGATCCGAGTTCTGTTGAGATGGAGATGGAGTTGGAGCTGCAGGAGCATCACTCCGCTGATGCATTGTTGATGGTCCGAAAATTTGCCAAAAGTTTAGCATAAAATCCAATGCAAATTGCCCCCACAGACACTCAGACACACAGACAAACAGAAGAGTGAGAGATAGTCGTACTCGTACGTATATCTTAACCTTTTTCGGTCTCAGCTGGTTATGATTTGTGGCACATACATACGTACACATATCCCTCATGCTTCAGTGCCCCCAACGAAAGGAGGTCACCTGAAATGGTGCACAACTGTGGCAGGACTCCAAAGAAAATGACACAGATCAGTGAGCAGGGTCCCTGGGTGAACATTAAAGCTTTAAGATGATATTAGACGATGCTTTTTCTACCGATGATTCTTGAGCATAATCTTTCACAACTCAGAATTAATCACACTTATGGAAATCTGAAGAAATGAACGAAGTTCATGGAAGATCCACAGATGAAGTGCAAATACTTTGAGTGACAAAATTAACTGACTGTAAAACATCTTCAATGGAAAAGCAATCGTGTAACAATAACTTTGCCAGCAGCTGTGGAAAGCAGCCTTGAAAAGAGGGTCAGCTTTTGGATTGTCACGGATTTCACACACACCTGACGCCTGAGCCCAGGGGGATAGCCATAATTTAGGTAAAACAGTTGACACATGGACACCGCTCTCCGTAGGCCTCCGCCCATTAATCAATTGATGGGCCTTGGCTGTCCTTAGACGTGGATAAGAGCAGAGACCTAGAGAGTCCTATCAATAATGCAAATTTTTGATCCATTCAGTGGTTTGCTTTGAGTTTGGCCAAAAAGTTTTAATTAAAAATCTGCCAATAAATTATTTTCAACAAAGATTTTCCTCGTTAACTGATTATGCACAATACAACAGCCACGTTCCGTCCCCCTCCCCGTCGTTCGCCTCGTTCGCCTCGTTCGCCCCGACAAGCGCAATTATTGTCAGGCATTTGCTATGCAAAGTTTTTCTAATTGAAAATGCAAGCTCAAGAAGGACTGCCGGGTGGCAGGAGGCAAAGCCGCGTAGGGTAGCGGAGAGGATGGGCAGGGAATATGGGCGTGGACCACAACAAAGGGCTGCACCAGCACCACAACAAATACAAATAATAAATTTAAAATGGCCGCCAAATGGCTGGGAACCAACACGCACACACAAATACACAGGCGAAGGAAGAGCGTGAAAGCGCGAAAAGACAAAACAACTGGGACAGAAATGGGAAAAGAGTATACAGGGCGAGGGCGGGGGCGGTGGGGGGTTGAATTTGCAGCTGGCAGCAGGATGATGGTGGTAGTGGTGGTGGTGACCATGATGCAGCCGCAATGCAAGTGCTGGGGCAAGTCAAAGTCTTAAATTGAAAATGAAACTTAAATTAAAATGCCAACTGGAGTGGAACGAAAATGATATTAAAACTGAGCCAAAACACAAGACAAAACAACAACAAACGGGAAATATGAAAAATGTAGCAAGAGCTGTAGATACCCTAACAAAAAAAACATTGCAATGAAAAATATATACATATGTATATATAGGTATACCTATTCTGCTGTAGCTACCTATGACAAAATCTATTGAACTGAAATGTACACGACTGATTGAAAAAAACCAAAGTAAAATTAGCTTCAATCCTATTTGAATTTAAAATGCGATTTTTAAATACAAACATAGTAAAATTAAATAGAATTCACTTTGATTCAAATATAAATGTATTCAAATGGATTTTTTTAAAAGTTCATATTTAATCTTAATACTTTAAAATTAATATAATATATTAAATTTATATATGAAATATATTAAAATTAAATATAAAATATATTATAATTAAATATTTTCAATTTATATCAAAATGTGAGTGAAAAATATTCAATATTAATACAATCACTGGCATAAATGAGTGAAAATATTACAATTTCAGGGCTTTTATTTATTGGTGAACCTATGAACTTTTTCCAATAAAATTTGATATTCTATTCCCATTTCCTATGTTCAGAAATTAATATAAAAATTTTTTAAAAATTATTTCCCATAAAACTAGTCAAGAATATCAGCTATAAGAGTCAGAACATAAGCTGACCACTAAAATATATGCCCCACACTCTGAGAGACCTACCCTTTATGCATTTGCAAAACATCCAATCGAAATCACAATACCCTTTGAAAGGATACAAGAACAAAAGAACAATAGCAACAATAGGAAAACAGCAACAACAACAACAACAACATAAACACAAAGGCTGTGGGAGGGGCTGTCTGTCTGTCTGTCTGTGCTGTCCGCCTGCATTGCCATTGATAGCTGACAGTGGGCGTGGGCGACAGGGGTGGGTGGGGTGGCTTGTGCCAGGGGCTTGGTCGTCTTAGTGGCATGCCACAAAAGCCTCGAGTTTGTCAACAAAAATGAAATTACACCGTTGTGGCTGGCATTGGAGCTGTCATAGCTGCCAGCCGAGAGTTTACATGAAACACTTTTCTAATTAAACAACAAAAGGTATGCAAAGGGTAGCGACAAGAGGCAGTGGCAGTGGCAGTGGCAGATAAAGAGAGGCTTCCAGAGAGACTCTAAGCCATGCACATGAGGCAATAAGCTCAAATCATTTCCTCTCTCCAACTCGTTTAAAGCATAAATAACCAGATCGAAGAGAGGGATAGCCAATGCGGAGAGAGAAAGAATGTGAGCTAAGTGTCTTGGGGGTTATGGAAAGCGATACGGCCGAATGCTTGAACGTGTCTGCTGCTGTTGCCACTGAATTATGAATTTTGCTGCACAAATGCGGAGCACCCCTTCCCATCCTTTGCACCAATGCAATAACCTGGCAATTGGTTTGAGTTTCGCTTTAAAGCTTTGGCTGGCCAAGCCTCTTACCAAGGGGAGGCCGACATGCCGACAGACAAACGGTTTAGAGAGAGCTCTCTTTTCTTTTCTTTCTATTTTTCTTTGAAGCAGAAAAGAAAAGCATTTGCAGAACTTTGTGCGTTGGTTGCCCTGCAGTGCAGTCAATAAAAATAAATGTCATAAGGAGCAGCTTAGGCGACAAATGCATCGGTGTGCAAATAAGCTGCCAGCTCCTGCTGTTTTCAGTGTGCCAGAGCACTTTCAACGCTTTGAGCCAGTGCTCAAACAAACAAGCAGATGGAAGAGAGGATGAGGATGGGTATGCGGATGGTGGATGGCGGCAGGACACCCATTGACATTTGCTGTTTGGTCAGCTGTTGGAGCAGAAGATGGAGCACAGGATCTAGTCGATATCTGTCGAGATGCAAGTCAATTTGGTATGCAACGACTAATCAAGAATGTTGCCGCTTTAATGCAAAACTCAATTTGCAGTGGCAATAAGAAAACTCTGGCAGGAAAAGGACATGGACAGGAAGCGGACGAAACCAAACCAAAACCACCGTCAAGAGAGGCAATCATAATCATCAGTAGCAGGCAGAGCCGCAGCCTCAGCCCTCAGGGCTCTCTCTCCCTGCTATCCTCTATACATACTAATGATGTGCACGGCGCACGAAGATGATTTAATTTCCTTACCACCAGCAAAGCACACACACGCACACACATGCAACATGCAACACACATGTACATGCACAGGTATATGCAACGGACACCACCGCAAGTCTCAACACTTACAGGAGCCACAAAAGTCAACACGAAGAGTGGGAGACGCAGTGAAACTTTGCCATCCACACATACAGCTACTTAGGTGTGCCATCGCAGCGAGCGAGAGTTTGGGGGTTTTGCATCAAACTTTAACATAAACTTGGATGTCGCTTCCGTTTCCGTTGCAAGAGAAGCGCTGCAGTAGCAGGAGTAGCAGCAGCAGCAGCAGCAGACGACGACGACGACGACGACAAGGCCTCTCTCATCTCTAAATTTTCTTCTCACAAGTTTTTCACTTGTGTAAGTGAGTGAAGGTGGTTGCGGTGAGTGTAACTCATGTAACTGTACTTAGTACCGCCATCATATACTCTTCCAGAGGGTAGTATGGGCTGTGAGTCGTATCTTCTGGTTCTTCTGGTTTCTATCCGTCAGAAGCTCTGCCCAAAACACAGCAAAGAGAACATAAACGAAAAGACTAGCTGAGTGTATCCCTAAAAGAACCAATCAAAAATTAATTAAACATTAAAATTTTCCAGTTTTCTTGAGCAAAATTCCAAAAATATTCCATAAATAAAATAAATCCTATAGGGCATCTGCATATTCGTTCATCGAGTCTATCTTTTTACTCTACCATATCGCTTGTTGTTGCTGTTGGCCAGCATAAAAAATGAATTATGTGCACATGCATTTCTTATGAGCCGCCTTCAGTGTTTCCTTTTCTTCATCTGTGTCTGGAGAACGTAACGTTCCACACACACACACCCCATACCCTCAGTCGTTGTACCTTCTCCTCCTCCTCCCTGTGGTAAGCTGTTGAGTAATGAGCAAATGAAATCCTCTCGCTTATCTTTCCGCATACAAGCCGCGCGCCTTTGTGGCATCTTCGTGTCTCTCGCTGCGTGGAGGCTCAGCAACCTACTTAGGCTCTAAGCTCTGCTTATACCCCCCACGCACACACACACACACACACACACACATGCATACATTTTTCTTGCACATAGATAACCCCCACCCGTCTATTGTATCACTCACACATTACTGTCACAATTATCCATCTATGAGATCCGCAGGACTAATGCTCGACTGCATTGACAAATCGTTTCAAATATGAATGCTATTAGTGGATGGAATCCTCTATTAATGTCCCCTAAGAAATCAATAAGCCCAATGCTTAAATCATCAGCAATCATCAATCGAATAAAGCCACACAATACACAATAAAGAAACGTCCCAAAGTCACTCTCTGCCGATGGCCATTAGCCATCTTTTTGGGTGGTGCCCACAGTCATAAAACACCAAAAACCAAACGAAACCATTTGCTTAATGCAAAGCCATAGAAATAGCAGTAGCAGTGTCGCAGCGGCTGTTACGTACCGCAGTGCGTATGGGTAATAATGCGAGCAAACTAATTTAGAGGCTTTTAGTCTCCATTTATAGTGGCTGCATAGAAATCTATGTATATTTTCGGCCATTGAAAAAAATTCCCACATATAGATACGTGCGGATTTTCACACATTGCCCACAGACAGACAGACAGACAGAGAAACAGAGAGACTGAGAGTGTGTGGGTGTGAAAGAGAGAGATTTTTGCATTCCTTTGACCAACAGCTAAATAAAAATGGAAACCATTTTTGGTGCGATTTTTGCCACTGGCATTTTAAAAAGAAAAATATATTTTTATTCCGTGGACACTCGAGCGTATGAGCCGCAGTCAACTTTTGACAAGAAAAACTGCACTCAAAATCAATAAATCACACCAGATCAGCGAACACACAGGGGGGGAGGGGAAAACGATGGAGCGGGGGGCGTGGGAGCTGAGATTGCTAAGCTGAAACTAAAATCCCACGCTGGTTGCGGAAAGAGTTTTTGGGCCGACGGTGGGGGGGGCAGCATATTGTTTCAATATTTGAATTCAATTTAATGGCAGCTAATTGAAAAAACAGGGCCATATCCCACCGCCCATGCACCATTCTCTCAACATACTGCAACAAAATGTGGCAAGAATAATGCACTTCGATCCCTGCAAGTTTGTCCAGCGATTGGGGCACATTTTTTCCTGCTTGTTGCTGCTGCTGCTGCTGCCGCTATTGTTGCAGTGCCAACAGTTTTTTGCCAATTGGTCATTGAACACGCCCCACTGGGTCATCATGGTCGCCAGTTGCCTCAATTTCCTTCTCCATTGCCCGTTACCCGTTGTGTCCGGCTGTTGCCATCGTGTGTTTGTCCCTATCCCCAGAGTTGAGTTATTTGCACGTTTTGATAAGTGGATTTCACAATCGGTTGGGCGGAGGGGTGTCGCGGAAGTGGGTGTGGATGTGGGTGTGGGTGTGGCATTCACAATGGGTGCTATTTTTTTTGGTGGCTTTCAATTTTTGATCTGCTTGTTGGCATGCATTTTGCATGCAAAAGTGTACGTAAATTCATAATTGCTCATAAATGACAAAGAGTGTTTATTTTGATAGCCGCGAGGCAGTGGGCGAGAGAGGACTATGTGGCACTGAAGGTCGATTATATGTAAGGGAAATCATGTGGAAAACGTCATGGAAATGGTTTTGGGAATAGAGGGTATGGTGGGGAGTTGGTTTAATTTAATTTGGTCGGTTTCGGGTAGGTTTTTTGTAGGTGTTTGGATACGTAGTCTTATGGGAAAATAGTATGAAGAAAGCAATGTCTTCAGACATGATTCTGTATGGCTAATATTGCCAAATATCAAAAGATTTTAAAGAAATATTTCAATTAAAATGATGAAAAATATATTTTTTTTCACTGTACTCGAAAATAAATTTATAGAAAAAAAAATATTTAAAAAAAGACAAAAATACGCAGGGAGTTAAAAATATATACAATTTATGTTCTATTGAATGCGTGTATTCACCCTTTAGCAAATGGTACCACAAATATTTATATTCCATGTCCAATGACCCCAAAAATCAGGCACAGACAAAGCGGAGCCCCACAGAGTGACCGCAGCGCCAACCCATGCAGATATATTTCTATCTTGCTTCCAATTAGCTAAATAAACTATTGATATAAATGTAATAATACAATTATTGCACTGCACATACTTCATACTTGGCCAAAATATATATTTGCTGGAAAGCAACTAACTATTACAGAACACTGACAAAAACTCTGACAGTATCAGTAATTGACTTGACCCGATATGATCTCTGGGCTCTGGCCATGGATTTGGGTCCTAATAAACGTGTTCTATGTTTATGGCGCCTTAAATTATGCAATCTGACAGCGGTAGATATTGAAAGTATTTTTTTTTTTTAGGCGCCCTGCCATATTCCTGTTGCTTTTTTGTTGTTTTCTGTGTTGGCTGTAACTGTTGCCCATTTGAAAATCACACAAAACGTGACCAGAAATTAAATTGTAGCACATTTGGGAGCTTTATAAAAATTTCACAAAAATGAAAAATAAATCCCCTCTAAAAAAAAAGAGAGGACAACAAAAAATCAAAAAAATAGATATCTATGTGCACATACAAAAAAAAAAACAACAAATAAATAAAAAAAGGAAGTAAAGCTCCTACACAAAAAAATATGTCAGGCCCTGACAGCAGCAGCGTCGAAATAGATAAGGGGAAGGGCAAGGGAAAGAGGAAGGGCGAACGAATGCTGGCAGGACATTGGACAAAAAATAGATTTTTAATATATTTTATGCACGTGGCTCTCGCAAACAATAACTAGCCAGGCGGGTGGGGCGTGGTGGGGTGTCCGTGCAGGTGATGTCGTGGAGATTCGTCAAAAATGAAAATGTTATGTGGCGAAAAACACCCATAAACACCCATTTCCTTTGGCACCCACCACAACACACAGTCGCTCCGCTCTCCCCTCTGCCTGGACACGCTCCAGCGCATAAATTGCTAATATTGTTGAGTGCGTAGGAGTAGGAGTAGGAGTAGGAGTAGGAGTACTCCACAACCATACCGCCCGCCACACATCATTTTTCCCATGGAAAAACTGCATTAGATGCCATCAAAGGGGTTTGCTGTCCACTGCCTTCACGCTTTTCTCTCTCTCCCTTCTCACCCTGCGGAAAGAGCTGAAAATTGTAAGAAAACTACCAGAGTACTAGCAACAAGATTTGATGTCTAACTATAGTTAAACGATACTTGGCATACCCTAAAATATTGATTAGAAATTGCATATTCCAAAGAAAACATTGCAGCGTGGAAATAAACCCACAATGGAAGTTTACATCAAATGAAGCCTGCTATTATATTTAAGGCTAGTCCATGATATTTATCTAATCATTCAATACAATTATACTAGATTATTTATGCGCTCAAATTTTGTCCTACAGGCAAAGGTAAAACTACAAGTGAGGCAACGGTTGGTTTAAATTGTAATAGGAATTCTCAAACCAAGTTAGCTGTACCAGAAAAGGTGTGACAGAAACAATACGAACCATAAACCAAGTCTTTGGGATGCGTGCTTTAAATATACTTTAAGTGTTCGATGTTAGCTCCCCAAGAGAAGAGTTTCCTGCCTATCTCTTGGCACCTATTCCTCATCTCAGACGATCCATTTCAACTCTAATAATGGTCCAGTAGCTCACATCAACCCTTCCATGCACTGTAGGCACGCAAACTCTTCCTAAATTTAGTAATACCCTCCTCCAAAGCGCATAACAAGCGAGAGAAAACTCATAAGCACAACTTTTGTGCAGTGAAGCGTAAAATATACTTTGCAATTTTCTTTTGTAGCCCACATACGATATTTCCTTTCCTTTCCTTTCCTTGCCAGCGTACTGGTAGAATTGCCTTTTCAACGTCACACAGCGACCGCTAAAAAGTGCGCAGCGTTTTTCCATTTTTTTTTTGTCCTGTGTGTTGAAGCAGCAATGCGATGAATGGACATATGTGGGTGTGTGTGTGGCTCATGCCGACGCATAATTAAGTTCGTGTTGAGCTTTTGAAAGCATAGGAGGGTAGGGGCTGGCTGGGTGCAGAGAGTAGGTTTTAGGAGGAATTTGGGATGCGTCCTCTATTGGACATACATGGTGCGGAGCAAGGCAAAGAACTTGTACGATATCTGAAGGAGCTGAAAAGCAGAAAGCAAGAAAATATGTTTCAAATAGGAAACAAGAGTTTACTCAGTGCCTACATCGGTCATGGTGGATCTGGTAATGTCCAAGAAGATGGTGGCCTTTAGATAGGTGGTCTTCTGTGCCCGGGCTATGATGAGTATTAAGGCGCGTTGATAGCGCGCGTCGGCGTGGGTCCAGTTCTGATTGTAGACAGCCACGGACAGCCCAGAGCTCTGAACGAAACGAAACTGAGTGCCATAGATGGGAAAAAACAATCATAAACATACCGCATCGGCCACCAACTGTCCGTAGTGGCAAATCAGATACACCTGACTCATCGACGAGACGAGGTACAGGAACAGTTTGGTAATCATGTCCGGCGAGACGCCCACTGTCATCTGGAAGCCCACGAAACAGATCACAAACGAAGAAACCATAAAGTTGAGCAACAGAGGGATGCCCAGGATGTCATTCACCACGTCCGATAGTCGCAGAATGCGCTCATGATAGCGCACCACTTCAGAGATAAAACGTGAATCTACCGACCAATCGCCACTTAGCTTGTGGTGCTCCATGGTCCGCGCCAGATGATCAAAGTGCATCACCAGCTGAGTGGCCACCGAGCAGAGCAGCAGATCGGTGGAAATCTGTGCCGCTGCCGAGGTGAATCCGGCCAGGTTTAGGAGAGCCAGCAGCAAGTAGTAAGACCAATTGTCATCCCACTTCCAGGGCACGTACAACAGATAGGGCAGCAGCTTGCCAACCTCGCGCATCTTCAGCCACTTTTCGAACACAATCAGCTCCATGACGGGGAACAGATTGAAGGTCCATATGAGCACGATATAGAGCAGTGCATAGTTGAAGCTGATGCGCGAGCAGGAGCGCAGATACCCCTCCAGCTGGAACTTTGCCTCCTGCACCTTTCCACGCGGAAACAGATCCTCCAGCTCTTGCACCAAAGCGCTCAAAGCCTGCCTCTTCCACTTGATGAAGAATATCTTGATGAAGCCCACGGCGACGAATCCAATGTAGGACATCACAGTGACGGCTTCCAGCAGGTTTCCCTCGGAAATTACCATCAAGAAATAGATGCACTCGCCGAGTCCCGCAAAGCCCAGGTTCGAGAAACATCCCCAGAACACGAGTCTGTTCCTCAGACTGTCTGTCGGCTGGCGGGACATCGTTGCGTATGCCTCAAAGCCCAGGCTTGTAAAGAAGAAGTTGGTGTACTTCATGAACTTATCCATCGTTGAGCAAAGAGCTGTGATTTCTTCAACTGAAATTGCGAAGAGATTTCCTTGCGAAGAGACTTTCCCTTGCGAAGAGCTGTCCCTGCTTGAACTGAATGCAGACTTTGTGGCATTGCTTGGCTCTTTTATAGCCCATCTGTCATGCATTAGCCTGGCCTCTCTATAAGGTCATCGATATGAGAATTACATATATGGGAAAGGATACCTCTGCCATTTCATGTAGCAGCTGCAATGGTTCCAAAGTTTTGTGTGCTTTCAAATGATAATCAATTAATGTACTCGTTATATTACAAACAGAATGTATTGCAAATACCTCATTATAATGACGCTGCATTGCTGGAGACAGTATACGCCCATGTCTGAGCTTTTTGCAGCTGTCGCAGCCAATATTGGGCGCACGCTTCAGGCTAAAAATATCTGTTGCTCCTGCAATGATTTGCTGTGTTGCCTGCAGAGTTCAAAATCAACCTATCTAGAGTTGTACCCATTCGCCGCCACCATCTAGCACAAATATAGTTATGACTTTCCATAACTTTGGCATGATAATGATGTGTTCTATGTGCCATCGCATGTGCCATGAAATTTCGTTCAAGCTGAGTTGACTTTTATGGTTTTACTTAACAGAAACTCAGGCGTGATAATGGGTAAGGCTATGTTCTTTCATTGACAATTAAAATGCATAAATGCACATAGAAATTTATAGTTTTTTTTGTGTGTGTTTTCTGCTACTTTCTTATGTGTGTGCAACAGAGCTGTTGGATTGCTGGCTACACGTGCAACATTGTACGGCTGATGTGCTTATTTTCATCAACTATATGGCTTTTTCCTACGTGGGACTGCACCTGATACGACACTTCTATGATCATTTTCATGAGAACGATGAGATCTGACCTCTACCGAAAATAGTTCATAGCAAGGCTGCAGCAACGTCGACATTCAAGATCCTGACGCAGAAAACGTAGCAAATTAAATGCCGAAATCAAACATAAAGCAAGCATTGCGGACGTTCTGTAAATTCACTCACTTAATCACTCTTATAAATGGACAAATTAGGGCATAGTAAAAATACAATTTAATGAAATTATTCTGAGTTTTATTTACTAAACTTTCTTAGTGGTCGCCAAGCATCGATAGACTCAAACGATATCAGGGTTGCATGCATGTAGACTCGATGACTGCAGAGCTGCATTCAAATTCGAATTGTCACTGCATTCAAATGTTGTTAGCGCGCATTTACAACTATAAAATGTTTCTGGGTTCTATGTTTTATTTTAATTTAAATTTATATTCACTTATGCGCTATATGGTTCCAAGCTAAACTAATTCAGTTGATCTCCCATGGAAAACCTGCTTGTCAAAACCTTTTTTTTTCATTCTCTAACTAACTTGCACAAAATTGACAACCTTTTGCTCCATATGACAGCTTTATTGTATAACTATGCAATGGATCGCAACACTAACTATTTATGAGCACAAGTATTTGGGGCAGTGAAGCATTAAATTAACTTTGCACTTTTCCTTTGTTGCAAGCATCTTCTGCCCATCTCGTTCGCTGTTCATAGAATAAAGAAAACGACGACCAAAGTGCAAGGTTTTTTGTTTTGTGCTGAAGCATCAAGAATGGACATGCGTGTACATACATACATACATAGCTCATGCCTTTGCATAATTATTTTTGCGTTGAGCTTTTGAAAGCATGGCATGAGGGCTTAGGGACTCAGGGATCTCTCTTCGTTTGGGTTCTGGTCATTTCTGGGTCTCTACTTTACATACATGGTGCGCAGCAAAGCAAAGAATTTGTATGATATTTGAAGTAACTAAAACCAAGAGAAAAACATTAACATAATGATGAAGGAGAAAAGGAATTATGTGCCTACGTCTGTCATAGTGGCCCTCGTGATGCTCATGAAGACAGTGGCCTTTAGATATGCGGTCTTTTGAGCCCTGGCTATTATGTAGACCAAAGCATGGCGATAGCGTACGTCTGCATGGTTCCAGTTCTGTTTGTAGGCAGCATTGGAAAGACCAAAACTCTGCAAAAGACAAAATGAAAGTAATTTGGAAGGCAGAAGCAGACGCACATACCGCATCGGCAATCAACTGGCCGTAATGACAGATCAGATAAACCTGACAGAGTGACGAGAAGAGGAACAAAAGAGCTTTATCATAATATCCGGCGGCACGCCCACTGTCATCTGGAAGCCCACAAAGCAGATGACAAATGTGGAGACCATAAAGTTGAGCAGCAATGGAATGCCAAAGATATCGTTGACCACTTTCGAGAGGCGCAGTATCCGCTGATGGTATTGGACGGTGTTGAACAGAAATCGTGAATCCTTTTCCCACATGCCGCTCAGTTTGTGGCCCTCCAGCACCCGCGCCAGATAATCAAAGTGCATCACCAGCTGCGTAGCCACAGCGCAGAGCAGCAGATCGGTGGAGATTTGTCCCGCCGCCGAGGTATAGCCCGCAAAGTTCTGGCAGAAGAGTAGCAGATTAAACGACCAGGGCGCTTCCCAGTTCCATGGATAGTACACGGTATATGGCAGCGCCAGGCCCACCACACGGAGATGCAGCAACTTTTCGTAGACCAGAAACTGCATAATGCTGAACAGATTGAAGGTCCAAATCAGCACGGAATAGAGCAGGGCATAGGTCACACTTATGCGGGAGCTGGCGCGCAGAAAGCTCTGCAGTCTGTACTGCTCCTCTGCTTCCTTTCCTCTGGGATAGATTTCCTCCAGATCGCGCATCACCTCGCTCAAGGCGGGCTTCTTCCACCAGATGCAGAACATCTTGCTCATGCCCACGAACACGAATCCGATGTAGGTCGTCACTGTGATGGCTTCCAGGAGCTTCCCCTGGGCGAGAGAGACACCCAAATAGATGAACTCCCCGGACACAATCGACCCCAGATTGAGCACATTCGCCCAGAAGAGGAGATTTGCCCACAGGCTGTTGGTCTGCGGTCGCGAATCGGTCGTATACGATTCCATGCCCATGGATCTGTAGAAGAAGTTTGTGTACTTCATGAACTTCATCTCTGCGAAGCCACAACGAGCCGAGGGTTTTCCTTAAACAAACGAAATGTCGACTCGTGGCTAGGTCCTTTATAGCCTGAAGACTGTCGCTGTCGGGCAGGGACATGCAACATTTGTTATGCCATATAATTACATAATTATAGGACAGCTTACTGTATTGTTTTGTAATGCGACTAATGCGTGGCTTGGGCACACAAATTTAATTATTGATTTCGTTTACATTCGCCGCGGATAATTGTTATGCCTAAGCAAACGCTATCACGATTCCCATTCGAATGGAGCGAAGCGGAGCCCCATCCCTATCCTACGCTTCACTCTGTCTGGGGCTGGGAGCACACAATAAATCACTCGAAGATTGAAGCCAACGGAAAAGCAATTGAAACGTTTAAATAAATGCAATTCCAGAACGAATCAGTGGCAGCGCATCAAGCTAGAAGACCCCCCCCCCCCACCCATCCATCCAGTCTGGAATGGATCCGCAGACCAAAACCAATCCAAAAGTGAAGTCTTTTTTTGTGCTCGCACTTGAAATAAATTAAATCTTTTCACATTTCAACAATGCAGCTTAGCTGGAGCCAGCAGAGTCGGAGCCAGCATTCGGAGCTGGTGCCGGAGCCAGTGAGCCAGAGTCGGAGAGAACAGAAACAGAATGAATTACTCCCGCAGAACACGTTAGAAACCAAAACAGACCAATTATATGGCTTGCTACAGACATACATACATACGAGTACAGACTCGTGTATACAACAGACATCTGCCCCAATGTCGATACTGAATCCCCCCAAAGCTACTCTGTGCGTAGGGGAACCCACAAAAACTATGCAACGCAAATGCAAACAAAGCGATTACACGTTGGGGCAAGCTAGAAGAGCTAGGAAAAGGAGCTAGGATGGCAGGGAGCGTGGCAAATGCCACCGCAACTAGCCAAAAGGAGAAATTTCCTTTTTTTTTTTTTTTTTTGGTTGTTTTGGGGCAAAATTGAAAGACAAAAAGCCCTGAAATGTTGCCTCCAGCGCAGACACTGCGGACAGGCGCGAAATAGCGGACATCGCGAAACAGGAAAAGCCAAAAGCAAACGTGGGAATTTTCCATTTTTTGCCATTTATCACGCATGGAAATTGAAGCGTAGAGCAGCAGGCAGAACCGCCGCTGTAGCACCTGAAAATACAATTAAAGCTCTGAGACCTAACTGGCCGCCCAGGCTCAGGCCGCACAAAAACTTTCCATGTCTCAAGACTCAAATCTCAAGTGGGAATGTAGGGCGCTGGTGCCCCTTGCCAAAAGTTACTCCTACTCGTGCCTCGGATTTTTGGGCGTCATGGCCAACTTTGTGGCAAAGTTTTATGAGCAAGCAGCAAACTAATTTCGTTTGACTTTGCTTTGGGGATGTTGCACCTTGCAAGGGAGCACGGGAATTGATTTTGTACCTTCTCGTTGTTGTGATTGTTGCTGGTCCTGCGAGAGTGGACACAATTTGCATATGGGATAAAGGAACTAGAAGTTGAGTTGGGGGTGGATCCAGGTGCAGATTATCATATGCAAGAGATTAAGGTTCTCAAATAGGGTTCTCTCTTTGCCATTACCCCAACCAAAAGGCTGACAGACCGATTAAAAATCTTTTTTCAGAGTGAAATGCACCAAAAAGATAGCAGCAATCCACTTAAGACATTAAACTCTTAGCAGCGGAAACGAGTCAACAAATTAGAGAAGAAATTCAACTCCAATCATTCAAGAAGTTTGTCAGGAAACGGCAAAGATGCAGCCAGAGGGAACCTCTGGAATTATGAAAAGAAAACTAAGAGAAAGCAGTCAAGTCTCCATGCTCATAGAACAAGCAACACCAGGAAGTACATAAGAGAAGAAGCAGAAAGAAAAATACAAAAAGCCTGACCTAATCCCATTGTTAATTTAACATTTGGTAACAACTTCCTTTCGACAAGCACTGGCACAAGCAGCAATTGTCTTTCGGCTTGCACTGTGTGACATTTGACACATCTAAGTACTACTACTGGCAACATGTTGCACGTAGCAAACACGCAGTGTGTGTGTGTGTGTGTGTGTGGCACGGAAGTAGTGAAAGCAAAATGTCTATTTTGGCACTTGTTCGTTAGGAGGAGAAGCAGCCGCAAAATGTTATATTTTGATGTGAAGTCAGTGCGGTCTGTGCCACAATTTCTGTGATGATGCCACCATCATCATTTTGTGGGGCAAAAACGATTTGGCCTTGCGGCTGCCTCATGTCTGCGAGTATTGATGATTTTTGGGTAGCCTTTTGCTTTTTGGGGTTAACCAAAATTGTGATCGAAGTGTGGAGAAATAGTCCCAAAAGAAAGAGCGAGAGAGAGCCAAAGAAATGAAATGAAAGCAATTAATAAAATAGCAAAATTTGTGGAAAATTAATTGTACATTATGCAAAAGGTTTGCTAATGGCAGGATATGCATCAATGTGTATAGGGGGCATGGCTGCTGGGTCTAATAAAATATTACAGCGACGACAATGTCTCTGCCAGCCATAGATCCTGGACTGTTCCTCCTCCTGCTGCTACTGGATGCTCCTCCTGTTGCTGCTGCTGTTTTTGTTGTAATGGCCATGCGGACCAATGAGCAAATGAACAATTTATTACCGCTTAATTGAACACATTTGGACGCAACCACACACACAGACACAGACACACAGGACATACAGGACACTAGGCTAAACAAATGGCCACATGCAGGCGGCAGCCAGGAACATACACAGCAACGACCTCCGCATTAAGAAGGTTGGTTAGAGATTGGTGTGGGGGAATGGTAGCAGAATAAATGAGCCCTAAGACAAGTCTATAAATGGGGGCCAGCATTTTGGGCTACAAGAGGCACCCGGAGCTCTGATTGTGGAGCAGTCCAGTGCTGGTAGAATTAGGAGCCCCCCCCCCAAAAGCAGGGCAAGGAGTCCTGGGAGGTGGGTGTAACGCTGTCTCTGTGTGTGGTCAAGCAACTCAATGAACCCAGAGCCCCTGCAGTGCGCTGGCTATAGATTTTGGGATCTAGAATCGTATCTTCTATGTACTTTGCTGCATATTAAACGCATGCCTCGCTGCCTAAATTGATTCCCAAGTGCCTACCGAATTGACAGACAACCAACCCACCCCCCAGTGCAAGCCCACCCCCCTGAGTGCACGCCCAGCAATTACAACAATTAGGCAGGCAGCAACCTGGTCGGTCAAGTGCCGAGCTAATTGCCAATTGAACGCTTAATCAAAAGCCTGCATTGTGCTGTGAAAACTTTAGATTAGCAGCAGCAATAAAAAGCGGCATCAACACTTCAGGCCAAGCCGCCGCTTTCGAGCGCCAACCTGGCGACATGTCAGAAACAAAGATTTATTCAAAGATATCCGCAGGCAACACCTCGGAGTAAATTAAGTAAGTGTCGGGCTCTGACAGAGTCAAGTATGTTTGATATGCCCTCGCAAAAAATACAAGAGCACGCTTAAGCCGCGCCAGCAGAACCCAAGGAATCACACAAAGCAACCGCAATTTTGTTAAGCATCTAAGCAGGGCAGGGGGGAGCAGCAGCAGTGAAGCTGGTAACAAGAACGGAGCCCGAAAACCCACCCGCTTCTAGGCGGTTATGCTCGGAATGAACTACTTAAGCGCTTTTGGCTTTACAAAATAAGCCATGCCACAGGTAATGGCAAAAGCGGGGGCAGGGCCCAGACTGTGGCAGGAGGCAGCAGCACCACCAACAAACAATAACGAAATATTTTGGTATATCCGTTGTGCCATGTCAACCGCACCGAAAGAAACGGTGGAGGGGGGTTGAAGATGTGAAAATGGAAATGGCAATGGCAATGGCAATGGAGTTCCCATTCCCCCATCCTGACAGAGACACACACTTTATGAACTACAACCGAAATCCAATTGATGGAAGGAGCAGCAGCAGGCCCACAGAGGAGCCCCTTTCGATGTCTGCTAAAACATTTTGGCTGGGAAAGCGCTTTGAGTTGATTGTGGCACGAATTGTGGCCCCAACTAAGCAGCGGCAAAGCCATTCGCAAATGAAAATTTCAAGCACACATTGCCTGTGTGAGCTTGTTAATTTTCAAGCAATTAATAAATGGAAGTGGAGAGGGAGACCTTTATTTTGCCTTATTTTTAGATTTAGTTGTAAAATACAAAACATTTAATGATAACGTAATTTAAAATAATTTTCTTCAGTCAAGTTTTTTCGTGCATGTGAAATAAAAAGTAAATCTAAAGTTAAAAAATTAAATTCTAATTCAAAATTTAAATGAGCGCTCAAAGATAGCCAAACAAAAGCTGAATGGTACGGCACTCACAATAAAATATTGCCTTTCCGCCCAAAACGATAAATGTTTAAACCTTTTTTTTTTAGGTAATCGAATAAATGGCAGTTCTTAAAAATTTTTCAGATTGTAGATAATTGATTCATCTATCTGATAAAATTATATTTTAAGCTGTTTAAGTCCTAACTGGCGAGTAATACTAAACCGAAGATCAAAATCGAGTAATATCAACGCATCTTCTCCTGTCAGTCAGTATATTAAAGGTATATTTTGGTATATTTTTGCGGGTCAGGCGGTATATTTATGCGGGTCAGACGGTATATTTTGTCGCTAAATCCGCAGTCACTATGGTCTTTGTTTACACGCGAAATTATCTCCAAAAAATTTTGTTTAATCTCCGATAAAACTTTGCCTGAGCCATGGATAAATGTGGCAACTGTTGCATTAGTTGGATAAGTTAATGCTGCCGCAGCAGCTGCATCTGCTGGCCGCCTAAGCTGACACGACACCGCGCCCCGGCGACCACTTGTTGTTGTTGTTGTGGAATTTTACTGTTGCTGGAACTGGAATTATAATTAAAACCATTATTAAACTATAACTATCAAAGTTGGCCCTGTGGGCAAAGTGCAGTAACTGCCCCACGCGCTTCGTGTGTGGAAACAGAGCAACCAAAGTGCGTCATGGAATCAAAACTTTGACACCAGCCAAAAAATCGCCAAAAAAAAAAAAAAACGAAACGTCGCCGTCGACGCCGCAGCAGCAGCAGTAAAACTAATTTAAATTCATTTCTAAAGCAACGGAGCAACGAACACGAATCAATTGGGAGGGGACAGAGAGGCGGCAGAAGAGAGAGCGAGCGAGCGCGCACAAATCTGCGATTAACTAGCAATTGCTTTATTATTGCCTGCTACCCCACCAGTCAAGTGCATAACAGTTGAGACGTGAGTACAACTTGAACAGAACAGAGTGGGGATTTTCGACATTTAGAGCACTCAGCGCTCAGCACTCGGAGCACCTTATCACCGCATTGGCCTGGCCAAAGGTCTTGACCGGGGATCGCCATCTCGCTCTGAAAGAAAACACCCCATTATCAATGCATAGTTAGCTTTCAAATCGGAGTAGTAGTAGCCGCCAGCTGTGGCTCTATTTCACGTGTAGATCAGATTATTTAGTAGCATATTTAATCGTCAAAAACATATGTTAATGTGCTGGCAAAAAACAATTGCAAGCGCTGCAATGTTTCAGCTGCAATTGCTGCAGTTGGATCGTAAAATAAAGCCCCCCCGCCCCAGTTTTGGTTGTAATCCGCATACAGGGTGTCTGCTGTGGTCTTTGTTCCTTGTCCTGGTCAATCCAATAATCTAGAATGTATCTTATCGATAGACAGTAATAAATTTCCATAGATACCCGCTCAAAAACACTGCAATCTAAGCTAACTGCGCCAGCTTCTGGTCTCAGTTGTGGCCTGGCCAGCAGTAGCTGCAGTCAACACTCGAGAGCCCAGCCAAATCTACATTTATTTCGCAGTAATTTCCATTGTCTCATAGCAACCACACGAAGGAACCCAAATAAAAGATCAGACCATTCGGTGGTAGGCGTCTGTAGATAAGATTAAAGGTTACAAAATCAATCTTGGACTTGGAACAGCGCACTCCAGCACCTACGGTCGATCCAGTGACTAATTTGTGGTTATTTTATTTCCAGACACCCAAAGATAAACATCGGATTGGATTATGGCGGGACAGAGCAAGCTGTTGGACCCACTGTGCATCAGCTGCAAGGAGTTTCAGCACCCATGGACCGATCATTGTGCGAATGCCACCGCCGGTATCCTGCTCTCGGCCACGCCCTACTGTCTACGCGTCTACACAGTGGTCTATGCGTTGTCCCTGCTGATGCGCAATCGTGTGCCCAATATGACTGATCTCAAGCGCACCCTTTTGGGCATTATCCAGTCGACGGCTTTCCTGGTGACCAACGCGTACACCTTCATTCTGTACAACTGTTTGCTGCGGAACATGCTCGGGCGCTATCACTTCACCACAGTGGCCTTTGTGCCCTGCTTGTTGGCCTCGTTTACGGCCATTCTGGTGGAGCGTCCCGCCCGTCGTCCGCTGCTCACGTTGTATGTGGCCAATGTGGCCACGGAGGCGCTCTGGAAGATGGCCGAATCGCGTGGCTGGGTGCGCTCCATAAAAAACGGTCAGACGTTCATTTTCGGGCTGAGCATGTCAGCACTGCTGTATATATACCGACGTGGACAAGCCGAAGACTCGATCTTTAACATTCTGCGCCATTTCGTGGGCAAGGAGGAGGCCGGACCCATAGTCAACGATTGGGAGACATTGCCCGGGGAGCAGCCAGCGCCACCGCGACACCGTCCCAGCGTCAGCTTCTCGACCGCCTCCGATTGGGTGCGTGTCTACAGCAATCTCCTGCAAGCCAAGCACTCCAGCTGCCGCCATAAGCCCAGCTGCATTATTTACTCCATCAGCGGCGGCATCAAGCCATTTGTGGGTGGCGTTGTGCTCCAGGTGGCCCTCAAGCTGGTGATGAATGTCAGCAAGATAGCCAGTGGCAAAATGAAATGGAAGAAGCACATCTTTGATCGCAGCATTCTGCCGTTGGGCATCTTTATGGGCAGCTTCTCGTTTCTCTATAAGGTGAGTGTCTTGCCCATTGAGTTTCTGATAGCTGATAGCTCATATTGGTGGTTGCCTTTTCAGTCTATTTCCTGTCTGCTGCGCCATAGCTTCAATAGAGATGACGCCTTATTCGCCATTCCCGCTGGTCTGGTGGCTTCCTTGGCCTTCACCAAGTATCCAGACAACACCGTGGCTCTCTATGTCATGTGGAAGGCTCTGCAGGTGAGCTCAGCAAAGAAGTGATCATTGCTGTGACATTCAATTGCATCGCTTTTGTATCTTCCCCCCGCAGATACTCTGTTCGATTGGCCAGGAGAAGGGCATTGTGCCAGTCGTGCCCCATTTTATGCTCTACCTTTACTCCTTCTTCACGGCCGTGCTCTTCCATGCGGGCATTCTAGAGCCAAAGGCTCTGCGTCCCAGCTACTACAAGTTTCTGCAAGCCATTTCGGGCGATAGGTGCGTATCAGCTGGCTCCCACTCATCGCTTTGTTAGCATTCAAATTACCTTATTGATTATTCGTTCATTTATAGACTGAGCCGCTTCAATTTAAGCGCCTTCGATGTGTTCGGTCTGAGCACACAGCAACAGGCAATGGACACCATCAAGTCGTTGAAAATTGTCGAGCAGTCAATACTCCCAGCCTTCCCGTTTGCTTCTTAAGCACATGGCCCACCCGCCCATCTATACAACCTATTTGTACATTCAGTTTCATGCTTTCATCCAGGCGCCGCTGGACGCGCCTCTCCATATCCTCTCCATACTGCGAGTACATATTACGATATATATCTAAGAGTCTCTCTGGGTCTGTGTCTGTGTCTCTGTGCTGTACGTTCAACGTCACAGTTCTCAGCCACACGGATCACTAAGCTAAGCTAAGGCAGGGGGGTGCATTGTAAATTATTTTCGACTGTTTTGGTACCAGTTTTCAATAAAAAAAAATAAAAAACTTATGTCTAACAAAAAATATTTATTTTTATTTACTAGCAGGCATGGCCACGCTTCACTGTGGCACATTGTGCTTGCATATAATAATTTATTTGTGCTATAATTGGAGGGTTGACGTTGTTGTCAGCCCATTCATCGTAACCCATTCCGTCTTAGCATTCTTTAATGCCCCACAATGCTCGCAAACTTTCTTGCGGCGCTTTTCTCGTACAATTTGTCACAAAATAAAAAACCAAGGAAAATCGTTCCAGCTCTTCTTGAGTTATAAGACAGTTGATGGGTATCTTAGCAGTCTCCATTTGGTCACTCCCACCCATATGCCCCACCACATTGCGTTTACGGGGTAAACAAATAAACACAACGTTGGCTTCCAATAATAAAGAGTGGCCTGCCTTCGTTATAGTTCTCTTAAATATTGATAAGCAAACACCCCCCACCCCCAGCCCCAGCCGATGACGTAGCTGCCATAAGAACGAGCAAGCGCCGTGCTATCGATAAGCATTGGGTGGGTATTAGACGCACTTCAGGCCCACACTTGCCGTAGCGTACCGCCGAAATTGTTGATAAACGAATTCGATGAAGCTGCTAAAGTGCCTCCCCACGGACCCAATCAGTAGTATTTCGATGGCTGAACGGGCCCAAACGTGAAAAACTTAAACCTGAGGCGGAAATTCGAAAACAAAGTGGAAACAACTACACCCCCCCCACTGATCTCTGGCTACAAATCAACGGACATATTTTATGGGATCCATCCGCACTGTAAAGAGTGGATAAAATACTTTGGGAAAACTGAGATCTAGTGGGCGCGCTTTCCGGGTTCCAAGTGGGTGGCATGTTTGAACTTTGAGCCTAACAGCCGATAAGCTTTATCATCTTCTGCCCAATTCTTGGACACTACGATAATCATAATTCACCAAGCATAATCCATTCCAATCCAAGGCCCCAACCAATGGCAGCGCAGAGTAAACTTCTCCAGGCGGCCATCGAGTGCAGCTGCCACACGTACAACCATCCATGGACCTCCAGCTGTGCCGCTGCATCAGCAGGCATGATGCTGGCTGAGATTGCGCCCAGTTTTCGCACTTACTCCACGGTGTATTTGGTGCGTAGTACAAAGAAATTCCAGGAACTTTAACGGCTGATAAGATATTTATTTGATTCTGCAGCTCGCTTTGATCATGAGAATGCGTGTGCCTAGGCTGCAGGATCTTTGGCGCACTCTTACCGGCATCCTACAGTCGACTGCCTTCCTCTCTATGAACGGTGGGCTCTTTGTGTTTTGCGTGTGCCTATTCCGACAGCTGCTGGGACGCTTCTACTTCCCCACGGTCGCCTTTTTGCCTTCGTTCCTCGCCAGCTGGGCATCCATTGCCATAGAGCGGCCGGAGCGTCGTACTCCACTGGCCATGTACGTGGCCAATGTGGGCATCGAGACCGTGTGGAAGATGCTCGAGTCGAGAGGCTTGGTGCGCTCCCTGCCCAATGGCCAGGTGCTCATCATGGGCCTAAGCATCACCGCTCTGATGTACCTTTACCGCATGGGCCTCCACAAAACGGTGGCCAAGGATGCCACCTTCAAGGGCCTGAGCATAATTCTAGGCAAGGAGGAGGAGGGTCCGCTCAAGACACCAGCTGTCACGACCACACAAAGCTCTCGGCAGCGTCCCTTGAACTTCCAAAGTATTTACGCCTATGTGCAGGTCTACGATCGCCTGAAGACCGCCAAGCATCCCAGCTGTCCGCATCGGCAGGGTTGTGCCCCCTATGCCCTGCACGGTGCATTGAAGCCATTCCTGGGCGGCCTGGGTCTGCAGGTGGGACTGAAGCTACTGCTCAACATAACCAAGATTGTTAAGATGAAGATGCAGTGGCGCAAGCAGATCTTCAACAAGGGTTCCCTGCAGCTGGGACTGGCTCTGGGCAGCTTCTCACTGCTCTACAAGGTGTGTGTGCAAGGCATTCGACAATCGAAAGAGACGCTTCTGATTTCAATTTTCATTCCCACAGACAATTTCCTGTGGCCTGCGGCACACTTGCGGCCATGACAACGCTCTCTTTGCCATTCCCGCTGGCTTGATTGGCTCCATTGGACTGCTGCGCTTTCCCAACACCACGGTGGCCATGTATCTAATGTGGAAGGCCCTCCAGCTGCTGTACAACTGGGGCATTGCCGAGGGCAAGCTGCCGGCAGTGCCACACTTCAATATGATCATGTATGGCTTCTTCACGGGCGTGCTCTTCCACGCTGCGGTGCTGGAGGCGCGTAACCTACGTCCCAGCTACTACAATTTCCTCATGAACATCTCCGGCAATCGGATCAGTCGCTTCCATGTGCTGCCCTTCGAGGCTTACGGCCTGAAGAGCCAGGATCAGATCAACTATGTGATCAAGAAACTGAAAATAGACATGACATCGCCCTTCCCCTCATATCCGCTCACTGTTTGAGTTGGAGTTCGTCCGTTCCCTTCCCCGCTAACAAAAGTTCAAATAAAATGCAATAAAACTTTAAATTAAATGTTTGACCCAAAATGGCCATTAAGGGGATTTTATGGGCGCCAAAGGAGGCGCTGTATGAGCATGAGTGGCCCCCCCTACTTGTAGGATGAGCACTGTTTACCGGATGTGAGGTCCAGCATCAATCACAGAGTCAACAAGGCACCCAGAAGCCCCCCCCCCCACCCCCTCTTCACGGCTGTGACAACTATAGACGGCGGCTCCGCGCTGCTCAATTATTTACATTTATATGTCATATAAATTTATTGCCAGCCATAACTCACCCAAGGCCCGAGACGAGACGAAATGAAGCTTGAAGGCAGGCTCCACCAAAAGTGCAGCTACAAATTCACTAAAAATAAAAATAAATATAATAATAAAAAAAAGAGAAAACCAAATGAAACAACGGAAAACAACAAGGAAAATACGCAGCCAAGAACCGCAGCTTTAGATACCCTTGCTGGGAAATATCCCAGAAATATCTGTACAGTATTTCTTGGACTGTATAGCAGCAGAGATTAATTTTAATGGAGTTATCTTCCACTTGTAATCTTCATCATACTTTATAGGGTATAGGGCATTCCCTCTGATCGGTACAAACTCTGCAACAGTATTGTAGCAGCCCCCTTTGAAGGGCACCATAAATGTGAGCTTTTCTTGGTTCCCATGCCCAGACCCCCAATCCCCACAATGATAATCTTGGCCAGCGATGGACTGAGACTGAAACCGAAACTGGCACTGGAAATGGCACTGGCACTGGCACTGGCACAGGCACTGGCGATGGGAGGCACGGCTTAACAAATGAATTATAGGCTCGGGTAAATTTAATGTGCCACTTAGTTATGGAGAGTAGAGGGACTTGCTTTTGGTCGACGGCCTTTTATTTTTATGCGTATTATAATAAGGCGAGTAGGAGCCACGGCTAAGCGACTTTCCTTCTGTTTTTGTTGATTTTCATTTTGAAAATTGAGTTGAAAATAATGAAAATGCAAATTTTGCGACGCCAGCTGCTGTTGGGCAGTCTTTAGCTGGGGGCACTGTGCAATTGCAGGAGCTCTCTTCTCTCGCTCTCTCACTCTCTTGCTCTCGTTAGCATTTATGAAATTTATATGCATGTCAGTCAGTTGTTGGCTTCATTCTACGAGCTTCATTCTGTTGCCTAGGGCCAAGTCAACGGCATGGAAAATACAAATGAAGCCAGTGACAAATCTCATTAATCACAACGAAAGAATAGCAGCAGGAGGAGGAGAATCTTAAGCATTGTTGGTGGGGCGGGGGGAGGGGGATCTTCTGCTGAGTGAGTGGGTGCAGCTGTTGGCGCCTTGAAATCTGGGATTATCAGCTTAGGCAAGTTGCAGTTCTTGGCCAAGAACTACTTGTTGTTCACGCACAGAAGAATAAAAATGCATATAAATTGAATATTATAAATTTTCTTATTTTGCAACAGTTGCAGTCACTTAGCTGCTCGTTGGATGCTGCCTGCCAAGTTGTAACTTCATTTAAGTCAATCGCTTTTCACTCTCCTTTCTGTGGCACACAAATTGTAAACAAGAGAATTATGCAAATGAATAAATTCCTGCCACGAAGGCAGCAACCAATGAAATATTACACAGGAACAGAAACAGCAACCAAAGTTAAAGGAAAGAAAATCGAAACAACATTTCGAGTAAAAAGAAATCGAACAAAAATTGCCAAAAAAAAAAAAAAAACCACTCAACTTTCAACTGCCACAAAACTGTGCAGAAAGAATCACCTTTGCCTTCTCCTCGTTTTTTGTGTGGCCACAACATTGCAATGTTGATAGAAATATCAAATGAAATTTATGGCCACAAGAAAGTCCAGTGGCCATAAAGAGCAAGGTATGTCAACAGTAGATAAGCGGCAGAAGCTGTCCAAAAATGCAGATGACACCTTTTGCTCGGCTACTGCCACAAAATGAAATTTTAATTAAAATTGTCTGCAATTCTGTTGTGTGTGGGAAATTGAAATTGTTGGTTACCAGGGGAATGCAAAATAAATAAATTAAATTAAGAGCAAACTTTGAGACAAAAATATAGGAGGATATCAGCTAGAAATATTCTTTGAATTGTGGTGCAACAAATACAATTATCATATGTGAGTATGTACATACATATGTACTTAAATATGTACACCGATAGAAAAAAGTCCTGAAATTTGAACATTTTCTTTCATTTATGCCATTGATTTTCATCCAAGAGTGGTTGTATTAATATTGAATATTTTTCACTTACATTTTGATATAAATATGAAAATATTTAAATTTAATATATTTTATATTTAAATTAAATATATTTCATACTTAAATTTAATATATGTATTATATTTATTTTAAAGTTTTTTGTATTAAGATTAAATATGAACGTATTAAAACAACCATTTTAATACATTTTTATTTGAATCAATGTTTGTATTCAAAAATCGCATTTTAAATTCAAATATGATTGCAGTTAATTTTACTTTGGTTTTTTTCTGTCGGTGTATTTACTTAAATATGTATGCATAAATAGACAAAAATTTATTAAACATTAAATCAATTAAGGTTCAATTTTTTTATTATTTTTAAATCACATTAAATTCGCATTTTAAATTCTAATCTTAAATCAATAATCATTAGGATGATTTTTCTGCATTATCCGTTCCATATTGTTGCAGTCTTTGGTTTCATTATCAAATGGGAAATATTCGAACCATTTATATGGGTGAGTCCGTTCAAAACGCAATCATCCGTATACTTATAGCACCCAGTGTACACTCGCCGGCTATGTGCTGCTCTGCATCCTCCATTTCACGTTGCCGCACCAAATGCAGCGGCACAGCCAGCTGCAGGAAGTCCAGGAACGCATTGACCAGGCTGAGCTGCAACCAGATTAGCGACAGACAGAGACAGGTGCAAGTGCAGCCAATTGCTTCGCTCAGAGGGGACAGCATGATGATCGGCTGGAGGTTGTTCCACCACTGATGCACCCCCGAGCAGAGCGTAAGAGCAAAACCCTGAAGTGGACCCCGAAAAACGTGCCGCTGTTGAACTGATAACATAAAAACAACAGACGAGCGATAAGCCATTTAATTGTACATTATACATGTTTCTGCGACAGCAGACAAGCAGACCCGCAGACGCACAGACCCCTAGACCCGCACACCCGCAAACCGCTGAGTACGTCTGGCAACATTCATTTGTTGCCTCAACATTCAACGAATTATATGGAAATTCCTCTCAAACCTCATCGAACCGCTGTGCCAATTTCTGTTCGTTTCCACTCGATGTTCATTTCCGTTCGTTTCCCTTCGGCTGTGTTCGTTTTTGTTTCTTTTCTCTTCGTTTCCATTCGTGTGTGCTCGTGCCTGGGAGCGTGTTCGTCCCTTTCGCAACAGGATGCGCATTGTGCGGGGGCCCAGAAATGCACCAGAGTGCCGCCCGCCTATGCCTACCCTTCGTTCCCAGCGTTCCCAGCGTTCGGGCGGGCTAACTGGGTTAGTGGTACAAGTTCAGTTTGACGCAGGGTGGTTCCATTCTCACGTTCCGCACAGGACATGTGTGTGGCGACTATCCTTCATTTCAGGCTGATTGGGCCAGAGTTGTGTGCTGCTGCATGCTGCATCCTGTTAGCTCTGATGGTCGCATAATCCATCTTTTCAGCGAAACTGAATGACTTCTCCCCGGTATGACTTCTCGTATTTCTTACTGGTGTTGCTCCCGAGAGTAGCTCGATTTCCGCTCTCTTTGCTTAGCCTTTCCTCCTCTTTGTGGCAGTCACTTCGCTGCACTTTCCTTTCTCTCTGCGGCAGCCACTTCCCTGCACATCCCCTAATTGAAACTACATCGTTTACCTACTTGTAAGCCATGCTATCTATATGTAGCTTAACTCCACAGCTAGCTCTAGTCCACAGCTACATCTAGTCCACAGCTACCTCTAGTCCACAGCTGGCCCCACTCTTTGCTTTGTCTTTGGCCTTACCTTTTGGCGCTCTTGTTTGTTCTCTCCATTGCGGCAACATATTACCACCCTCCTATCTATACGAGTGTAGTCTATGCACCTTTGATTCTCAACCTTTGAGTCCCTTCCTTACCTGTTCTGTCTGGTTGCTTCCTTCCTTCCCTTTGGAATGCATCATTTGGCATTGGCGTTGACAGGCGGGGGGCAGCGCTACCAAAAGCCTCCTGCTTTCGGATGACGCCTTTGTTCTGTTCGGTTCGGTTGCCTCGCTGATTCCCCAGTGGGGGTACACAGTCACAGTCACAGTCACAGTGCAACCCAATCTCCTCCCAAAAGCGTTTTCTTTTGTTATGCCAGCCGCTCGACGACAATTGCACTTGCTGATTGCCCTCATTTTCAGACTTGAAATAATATTAAAAACTTTTACAACGTCTCGTCTGCCTGCTGTCTGTCTCTGCCCTCAGTCTCCTCCTCTGTGTCTTTGCGTCCTGCCTGCTGCCTCCATTTTCCTATGTCTTCATTTTCTTTTGTCTTTGGCTGCATGCCGCCTGCTGCTTGTTGCAATTGCATGTTGCAGCTGCTGCCGCTGCTGCTGAGGCCCCTATCTGAGACAGTGAGAGCACTCGCTTTGATTCCTGTTTTAGTTCTTGTTCTTCTTTTATTTACCACATAAATCACATGCCATCGGAGTCCAAGAGATGGTGTGGTATGGTATGGTGTGTATGTGTGTGTGTGTGGGGGTGGGGGGAAGACATTTCTATATCTATCTACTTAAGGTTTTCACTGCCTGAATCCAAGGCACTTCCTGGACTCTGCTTATCGCCTGTTCACGAGTCTGTAGCCGAGTCCTCAGTATGGGGAGTAGTCGGTCTTTTATTTTTGTGGATTGTTAGTTGCTATTTTTACGATTGGCCATTGTGTCTGGCCAGCTCATCTCTTACTGCTCTTCCTCTCTTACTGCTCTTCCTCTCTCTCTCTCTCTCTCTCTCTCTCTCTCCTGCTCTCTGTTGGTTTTTCGGGCAGCGATAGGACACGTATCCGCTTTTGGCCGATTTCTTGGCAATTGCAACTGTCTGTGTGGGTGTGCCTGTGTCTGTGTGTGTGCCTGTGTCTGTGGGTGTGCCTGTGTCTGTGTGTGTGTGTGGGTGGGTGGGTGCTTGTATCTATGTTCTCTGGTCAGATGCCTTCTTTTTGTCGGGTAATTGATGATTTACAACTTATTTACGCTTCGATTGTGCAATAATTGAAAATTGCTCTAAATTCATTTTGGGGCATTCCAAGAAACATATCTTGTGAGCAGTGTACACTGGGGGAAAAACCCACTCTTGAATTACATTTACGATTTAAATATCTAAAATTTCTTCCAATTTATTTCTTTGAATTTTTCTTACAGTGCCTTTCTTTCTGTTTCCCCTGCTTTTGGCAACAGGAAAGGCTGCTAGAATGGCACCCAAAAAAAAAACTATACCACAGCTATCTTTTCCCTGTCCAAAAAAAAAAAAGAAACCTTTAAGGCATTAAGGATCCTTCATCTATGAGGCAAGCATAACCTTTGGCAGAGTATAATTAATCTACTTGCAGCATATTAAGCTTCCTAAAACACATGGCTGTCGCTGCTGCTGTTGCTGGTGCTGCTCGGTGCCCCGATATGCGGCATGGAAAATGAAAATAGCGACCGACCGTAAGGATTAGGCAAGTGCAACACAAAAGAAGCACCAGCTGCGGAAAAAAAAAACCCCCGTTGAAATCTCTGAAGAGTCTCTCTGTTCTCTCACTCTCTCTGTCCACCGCCCCACCCCCACTGTGGCAAGCAGACAAAAGAGAAATGTTGATCCAGGGGCGGACAGCAGCAGGAGCCAGGAGCTGAAGCAGCAGCAGGAGCCAGGATCTGAAGCAGCAGCCAGGAACCAGCAACCAGGACATTGCACACATCTTGGCATTGGGCCCACTGCAAAGTGAAATGGAGGCAGCAGCAGCCAGCAGCCAGCAGCCAGCCATGCTGCTGGTCGAATTCTGGCGCTCGACTTCCCCCTTAAATTCAATTCAAAATAAATGAAGCGACGCTCAAGCAAATTTTGCAGGGCGCTGCTTAAACAGCTTTCAACTTGACTGCGGCTGCCAGCAAATGTGGCAATAATTTGCGGCAACATATGCCTCGAAGTTTTGTGGCAGTTGGCAGCTGGCACTCACCCCATTACCTTACGCCCAATTGGCTGCAAAGTGTGGCACCCAGACCGAAGTCAAAACGCCCAAAAAAAAATACGCAAATTAATTGCAGCCTCTAAAAGTGTCTGCTGCTCTTTCTTGTTGCAACTTAAGCTGCAGAGCCATGCAACACATTCCCAGGGCCTCCAATTATGTCATTAGAAGCAGTGTCCAGATGGCCGGCCATAAATTGCTCTGGTCGGTGCCATAAACAAAAGTCAGGTAGGACTCCTCAAAATGTTGACTAATTTCTCGTTTCTGGGGAAAGGCCAAGCCTCGGCCCAACGTTGACAAAGTTCGCTGCAATTCGTCGCCAGGGGAAGGGCCATAAATCCAAACCGAAGCCGTCTGGAGGTCCTTGGCCTGCCCTGATCCGTATCTGAATCAATTAATTCGCCGGCTACGGATGAGCCCCGGAAAAATTAGAGTCCTAAATGTACTTGAGGACAATGGAAAAAGTACACAAAGTGCTTAGACATAGCTGGGGGTCTACGAAAAAGAAGTTGCATACGAATTTCCATCAATAGCTGCTCTTAAAGTTCTCAAAGTTCTCTTTTCAAACTGCCTTTTGCTGGCCATGGAGCACAAACATGCTGGGACACTGCGAATGCGGTCAGAAAATAATTCTCGCGGGTGATGCGGCATGCAGCGAATGGGTGTGGTGCAGCGGCACTAACAGCTGCATTAGCTGCAGGATGGGCCACGACAGAACAGTAGAAGAGGCATGCCACGGCACGGCATTGACCAGCAGAGGCCACCATATTGTACCGGCGGCACTACGGACTCTACAGGAATGGACCCGGACCCATGGCCACATGGCTATTAGATTACGTTGCGGCCATTGAGCAAGCAGCTGTCGTCGTCGTCGTCCATTGGCAACTTTTGCGCCTTGTCCAGGGCTAAAAACTCCACGCACGATTGATCTGCTGAATTGCGATGCCATTTTCATGGTCTGCTCATGATATGTGGAGCACTCGCTCTCGCTCACTCTCTCTCTATGTCTCTCAGTATGTGGGAGGGGGACTTCCGCTCTATTGGTTATAGTTGCACTCCATTTTGAATGCAATAAAGTCGCGGGTCGAAATTAACCCAGTTTCTGGATGACTTGTCACGTCTGCAACGGGCATTTGCATCCATCTGTTTCGCTTGCCATTCAGTTGAGTTGCTTTCGTTGCAATTCGTGCCTCATGGCGTATACTTGATGTCATGTCTATTACGATCGGCAGTGGGATGAGGATGAGGGCTGAGGATATGCCTTGATTCAACTGCACGTAATTAAATGTTGGACTTCCGCCTCGGACAGCGGAAGCAGAGACAACGATTTACGGCTTAAACGTTTTTGGTTAATTGCTTGGGGCGCCAATCAACAGGAACAGGAAGTGAGGGTGGGGGTGGGTAGGGGTGCTGAAAAAAAATGGCTGAAAACATAGCAAATTAAAATTGTCGCACACTTGGCCAAACATTTGTCCAGCTCTTATCAATTGCTCGGAGTCGCTGTGGCACTCCATGCAACTTGTAACTAACGAGAAAGCGAAGCCTTTGCTGCCACTTGATGGAGCACACCCCGTCCCCGTCCCCGTACCCGTCCCCCAGCAGCACCTCAATTTCCCCAGCACTTAAAACGGAAACGGAAGCGGCCATCGTGGACGGCCCAGAGAGGGAGAGAGAGAGAGAGCGGTTGGGGGAGAGCTGGAGATAGTGAGTGAGTGAGCACTCATTGTCAAGCTCAGACACGAATGAACGGCGGTGTGGGGGTGTCGGGGTAGCCATTTTCCATTTTTGCTGTTTTGGATTTTGGTTTTTCTGTGATTTTCCTCGCTCTCTACTCTCTACTCTCCTCTTTCCCTTCCCCACCTCTTTTTTTAAGCCATCGCCTAAATACTTGGGTCTAGAGCGTGTTAAAGTACATTTGATTTGATTTGATTTGTTGTCGACGTCATGGCTATCGTTAATGGACATTTGGCCCAGACCGATGCGACACTAATCGCTCACTTACCCACTGCGCCAGCACCACCCCAAAGCAGCCCTTTCCATCACCATGTAGCTGTCTGTCAACACAGAAAAAGAGATAGATAGATAGATAGATAGATAGAGAGAGAGAGAAAGAGTGAGTGAAAGCCAGTGGGGTAGGGGTAGGGGGGGGACATTCGAGTGGCATGGAATTTTTAATGCAATTTGTCTGATTTGTTGTTGACGTTGCTGTGTTGCCTTGTTGCCTTGTCGTGATTTGTTGCTGATTTTGTCAGTCATTTAGTCATTATAGAGAGAGTTTTCTACACACACACCCAGACACCCAGACACCAGACACCCCCCGCAAACCCTATCCACAACCCTACCCAGTGGTAGCCATCACTAATTGTCATTCAAAATTAAGTGGATTTCGCGTTTTAATTGAAATCGTTTGTTGGATCGGTCGCTCGGTCAACATACAGCATTGACATCCATCCTCTGTCTGCTTTCTGATTTCTGTTTTCTACTGTCTGTTTTCTGCTGTCTGTTTTCTGCCCTTTAAAGCCCAAATTAGGCTGCTTCCCCTCATTCCACTTAAAGGGCACAAGAAGCTCTGCTTGCAACTGGGAACTCCGGACAACAATCAAATGCCTCCTAATTGTTTCCGTAAAGATTGACCAGCACTGAGTGGACCAGAGCCACCTGCCACTCGATGCCCGCAAAAATCTAAGGCCAGACTTTGACCAGAAAAGCCAAAGCCAAACGAAAATTCCTACTCTTGATTCATTTTACAGGGGAAATCGAAGTGAGGAATACCCTAACAAATGCAGTAGAAATCTTAAGCTAAGTATGATAGAAAAGAAGGCAACATTTAATGCTTTGAACACTGAAAAGTGAAAGATTTATTGCTAAACAAAGAAAATCCACACCTTTTATAGCATTTCAAGACGCTTCCTTCCACAGCTTGCACTCAGAATATATGTACCCTCTCCCCTTATAGAGTATAATGACATCAGAGGCTTCCCAGGCAGTCACTGGCACTGCAGTCTGACTGTCCCAGCCCCTGCTCAACGCTGACAGGGTCTCCCTTCCATGCACTGCAACGACTTCGTGTGGAATCTGCTGTGCTGCCCCAGTGTCAATGCGGTTCGAGCAGTGCGTGTGCGGGCAGACAATTACATGACCAGCAACCACATGACCTACACACTTTCAGCAACCAACAGCCGAATACACCCAACCACCCACCCACCCAGTAGTCAGACAGCAATCAAGGCTGCTGATGAGCAGAGGAGCGAGCAAATGGGTTTTGGTGGATGGGGGGAAAAGCTTGGTAATTTTCTTAAGTCAAGGTATGGCATTATAGCGTGATGAGCCTCATTCAGCAACGGCAGCTACGAGCCATGCAAGAGCGTGGTTGGAGGATGGCTAAATGGGTTGGCGGGGGTGCCCCGCACGGCTGCTGCTGGTGCAGTGCAGTGAAACGGCTTAAATGCTGCAAAATGCTGCTGCATCCTTGCAAGCAATAAAAACCTCAAAACTTTTCGCCTACTAAACTAAACTAAAAACTTGATTGTTGCCAGTGGAGAGCAGAGCAGGAAATTGTTGACAGGATGTTAGGGGGCGGATGCGATTTAATTTGTATATTCAATGGAGCACCAAGAGAGACCCCCCCCACCACCCAGACAAGGGACACGAGTCCGAGTGGAAGATTGTGCTCGAAAAGTTTTGCGCCCAGGCACAGGCCCAAGGACATTCGGCTGCCCCAGACGGAAGTGTCTCGTGTTGAGTTCATTTGTTGTAACTGCACAGGAAATTATTTAATTATTCGCACAGCCTGGATAAAGGACCCAAAGCATTCGCATTCGTCATCTGGTAGGTTACGACCTTAAAGCAAAAGGGCTGGGGGAAGTCCATCTAATATTATGACTTCATATGGTACTCAGGATATCCTTTGGCCTCAGCATGTGGCGGCGACGCGTAGCCTCTGATATCTCTGGCCCAGCATGTGGCAACATAAACACCTAATGATGGACACCATCAGCACATCATGGCCAGGACGATATGCCTGGGCCCACCAGCTGGCAATTATGGCAATCCAAAAGTCACGTCCCTCGGCAGGCAGCTGCTTGCCACCCATCACCCGCCAAAATGAAGGCTAAGGAAGTTTTCTTTTTGTGTTTACTTTTTTAAAGCCTCACTGAACCACTTGTTGGCTTGCACCCCAGTCTTTGGCAATGGCATATCTGATAAATTACGTATACGCAGCGTGTTGGATTCTCCTCTGTTTGCTATTAATCAATTGCTGTCCTTGAGGAGGCTGTGTCTGGGTATTGGTTAGATATCCAAGTCCAATAATAGCCTAAAATGACCATTTAAATGGTGCTCTATAGGGGGTGGCTCTACAAGTTGTGTGCGGGCAGGCAGGTAAACAGGCTACAATGGGCGGCTTCTTATCGCTAACCATGGCAGGACCAGCACGTTGTGTGCTGCCAGTGTTTGCTTCCCCTTGGTACTGGAGTCTTCATGGTCACAGCGTTCCTTTCCACTGCTGCCTTTTTATTCATAGGCCTCTCTGTTTCCATTGCCTCCTGCTAATCGTAGACCTGCCTGCTTCCGTTTCTACTCGTATCTGGTCCTGCACCCACTTCTGTTTTTATACCCGTACTCAAAAAGAGTTAAGGGGTATACTGTATTTGTGGTAAAAGTGGATGTGTGTAACGCAGAGAAGGAAAATTTTCCGACCCCATAAAGTATATATATTCTTGATCAGTATCAATAGCCGAGTCGATAGAGCCATGTCTGTCTGTCCGTCCGTCTGTCTGTCTGTCTGTCTGTCTGTCTGTCTGTCTGTCTGTCTGTCTGTCCGTCTTGATGAGCGCCTAGATCTCAGAGACTATAAAAGCTAGAGCAACGAAATTTTGTTTCCAGACTCATGTGATATCACACTGTTACAAGTGTATTTCAGAATTTCGCCCCGCCCCCTTCCGCCTTCACAAAAGACGAAAATCTGTGGCAGCCACAATTTTGAAGATACGATAAAACTAAAAACGCAGTATCGTAGAGAATAATGACCATATCTATTAGATTGCCGAATCTCAATCAGATCGGATCATTATTATAGCCAGAATAAAGAAATTAATTTTCAGTTGCTTCCCCCACCTCCTCTGGCGCTGCTGACGATATTCATTCTTCTGTCTCGCTCGCACACACTCTGCCCTGTGCAATGCGCGAGCAACCCCTAGCGGAGGAGATGTAGAATCTAAATGGTATATGTAGAATATTTGTTCTAGATGTATAATCTACATTTTACATGTACATGTAGTTAACAAATGTAGCAAAAATGTAAAATGTAAAATTAAAAATTTTTTTTTTTAATTTCAATGATAAGCTCATAAATTTATATACTGACTGAGTACGGGTATAAAAGTAGAGTCGCGACTAGAAGCGACTCACGTTCCTTCTCGTTTTTTCTGCTGCCAATGCCAATAAATAAAATGTTGTGTGCGCCTGTTCAAGAAGTTCTGACTGTGGCTGCGGCTGTGGCTGTGCTCGTACTCCAGCCATATTTACACAATGTTTTAAATCAATTTATCAGCATGAGGCCCATAAAGGCAGAGCAGAGATGGTTCTTGTTGCCTCACAATGCACAATTGTCATGATACACAAAGTGTTTTTTGGGGCGGGGGAGGAAATGACTAAAAATGAATGCGGAATGAAGCGACGCCATCTCCATTGCCATCAGGATCAGCAGTAGTCATTCGTGTTTATTGATACGACTTGGAAAAGCCAAATGCGCGGCAGGAAATATGTACACAGTTTTACAGTTATTACTGAACACCCGATTAAATTCTAATATGAATTTTATCGCATTGTGTAGGTGGCAACGAAACGCTGCCAGACAGTTTGTGGAGCTGTCATTAAAAGCGTTTATTTTGATTATAGGGCGAGAGTGCCAAAATGAGTAATGATTCGTGGGGGAGAGCAGTGGGTGGAGCTGGATTCACTGGGGTTTTTATTAACGCCTGGCAAGTGGAAAATTTCGTCGAGTTGATAAAGATTGATTGATGGGAGACTGCTGCGCGGGTTCTCTTCTTTCAGTGGTTTCTCGTCTCGCAGTTTCCTTCACTGCTGCTGCTTGTTTGTCGCGACAAATTGAGTTGTCATAATTTAAATATATTCCTCTGGCAGAACGCAAGAGAGAGCGAGAAAGAGAGAGACTTAAGCAGCTTTAATCAAGCTCCCGCGCCATGATGCGGAATCCTTCTGCTGCTTCGCTCCTTGTGATATTTTATGGTAGTACTCTCAAAGCTAGGGGCATAATAAATTTACATCAAGTAATTACAACGCATGTGGCGGCTGTGGCTGCAGTTAAGCTTTTATTTACTTCCCACTCTGCGCCATTCTGTAGCATTTTGCAGTACCTGGAACACCCACACACACGAGCATTTAGCGTGTAAACAGTTCACGAGCTAAATTAAATATACTGCAACACAAATACACAAATACAAAGCAATGAAATGTAATTACACACACACCAAAAAAAAACAGCCACCAACTAGAGATGAGAGCGTGCCATCACGCGCGAGTCATCCATGCATCGAGCTTAAGACTTACACCCCAATAGGACTGACCTTTTAGGGCTTATATCACGCACGAAAAACACTCACGCTCATCCCTACACTATACGTTGGAAATTAAGTCTACGATGTCGCCACCTGGCAAGGGAATTTCATAGCCCAAGTAACTCCGCCCCACCACAATACCCGGCGCCCATCATAAACAATGAGCAATCAGAGTTATGGTCCATGCCTCGCATAACGGATCACATACTCTCTTTGGACTGCGACGCTCTCCCTCTCTCTCGCTCTGCATGCTGAGTGCGCTGCTCTTCCCCTTTGTTGCACCGTTACTCCCCGCTCACTCTTCATGCTGATGGCTGCTAATGCTATCCTCCTCTCCTCTCACTACCCATTAGACTGAATGAGGCCACTGATTGTGTTGAGTGCTGGTTGATTAACGCAACTATGTTTATGACTACTGCACACCACCCCAGCCCACCCCACAGTTCGCCATTTCTATCCCACTGCATGTGTGCTGGTCATGCAAATCCATTAGGAGAAGAGCCTCGTACTACGCCCGCGAATCAAAGGAATATAGCGATTTCTCACCAAAAACAAAACAATGTCAGACATTTGCAATTGTTGCCAACTGTCAGGCCACTTGTCGCATTCGTTGTCGCTGTCGCTTCTACTGCTTTTGCTGTTGTTGTTGCTGTTGTTTCTTGCTTTACGGATTTTTTGAGGGTAAAGAAAGCAAGCAACTGCATCCGAAATGGTTTATAGTCTCCAGCCGCTCACTCAACTGTTCCCAAATGCCAGTAAGGCTGTCTCTCCCACCCACCCCGCTGCTGCTGTTGCTCCTGAAGCTGCTGCTGGCAAGGTACATTTATAAAAGGTGAGGATTAGTTAGAGCTTGTTCCCAATTTCGATTGAGTTGCATTTCTGTGTGATTATGTGCAGTAAAAGATCTTGATTCCAATGAGAAAGTGGGTCTCACCTTGCCTCAATACACCTTGCCTGTTGGCTTTCTTTTTGGTTTGCCTCTGTTCCGCTCTCTCTCTCTTTTTCTAGTTGGTTGTCCTGCCTGGCTTGCTTGTCGCATGCCTTTTTGTCTCAGCTGTCAGCTGTTCTGCCGCCACAAAGAAAAGAGAGTGGGAGGGAGAGTGCAGAGGAGAGAGAGCCTCCCACTAGTGGATGGGATGGGATGGGCGCTGGTGGCAGTAATGGTGACTGCTTACAGCGTAAAGCACTCTCCCTAGCTGCCTCTCTCCATATCTGAAATCTAACTGCTTCACGTTTAATTCTGAAACTCCTAAGCTCTTTCTCGTTCTGAGGCACAAGTCCATCAACTTTTAAATACTTTCCCGCAAATGCATTGAACACTTTCCATTGGATTTGGAATACCCTATAGAGAGCGGGCAAAAGTGGCATATCAGTTGCCAGCAAGCGCAGAAATACCAAGCGAATATTCTGAATGTAAACGGTGGAAACACGTTGAGCGAGTGAACGAGCTAACTATTTATTCGAGCTCTACTAATGAACTACTCATAATTAATCCCTATTTTAGAGGTACCCCTACAGTATGGTATAGTCTCTCTTTCCTGTGCGGTTGGTTGAGCCAAAGCCGCTTTCCTCACCAACACACACCAACGCACTTTACTGCTATTAACGGCAACGGGCGGGCAGCATGGGCCATGGAATGCAGATGGAAATGGACTTAAGCCCTGGCAGTTGTCTTAAAGTTGACCCTAGCCTCACAAACACACACACACACACACACACACACAATGTTGGGATACATTTCTGTGCTGTGTTATAAATAAATTTATTTAAAATAACTTTTCCTTGTGCTGTGAAGTGCATTTAAGCTTTTGACTCCAGCCTCGGTCTCCCAGTCTCCTCCTCTAACTCGCAAGCTACGAGAAAATGCAAAAGTTAGCAAACCACAAGCACACACACATACACACACAACCTCCTCCTCTCAACATTCAACATAGCGAGCGGCAGAGAGTCAGAGGATTCTGACAAAACTTGCACCTGTTTGCATCAAATTACAAGTTGAGTCCAGCTCCAGCTCCAGCTCCAGCTGCAGTGTCCAGAGCAACCAGGTCCATCTACAGTTGCAGCACCTTTTCTGCAGAATCAACCTCAACTTGCCTCCTTGCCTCCAACTGACCTCAGAGCTTGCATATTCCCACACCCCTAGAGCACAGCAACACGCACGCACTTTGTTTCTCAGTGGCCCGGGCTGGGCCGGTCAGATCTCTGTGTATATATTAAGTTACCCCCAGTGCAAATATAAATATTTAGCATTTTCGTACAAATTGTTGAAATTCGGTTTTAAGCTACAGAGAGCTACAGAAAATGGTCAGGAGAACACGTTTTATGGACAAGTTTGTTGCAAAATATTGTTTTGCATAGAAGGAACACCATGTCAAATAAACGTTTGTCTATCACACACACACACACACACAGAAAAACAGAAATATGAAGAGAGAGTGAGAAAGAGAGAGAGAGAGAGAGGTAGTATAGAGCAAACAGATAATCAAACAAAGCAAATATCTAGCAAAAGTTACACAAAACAAACTTTGGCATCTTCTACTTCCATTTCAGTTGGTTGGCGTGTTTTCTATGCTGTTTCCTTGACATGTTGGAACTAAAAGGATACACCAGAAATTAAGGCAAGTCGTTGGAATATATAGTACCGCTTAGAGGATATTTATCAGAGTAGAATAAGGTTTCTTTTGGCTGTAAATTTGTACTCTTTTTTAATTAAGTAATGTGTGGAATGTGTGGGCCACACATTCGATCATCATAAAATGAATCCTTTTATCTGTTAATAAAACAATCATGATAGCTGTGCACCCGACGAACCCCATCTAGTAGATCACCATTAAACACACATATTTGAGGTCTCTGCGGTAAAAAGAAGCCCCCCCCCCCCCCCCCCCCGAACAACACCCCACAGTATTTAAAGAGGGCAGCATGAAAATAGTAGAAACAAAAATGGAAAAACAACTTTGGCCGCACTCCAAGGTTCTGGGAGTCAAGTGGGGTAGCAGCAGCAGAAAGCTTTTGTCGGTCAGCCGCAGGTGATAAAAAGTTGAGAGTGGAGAGCAACCTCAAGCTGCCACGCCACTGTTCCCCAACCTCTGCTGCTGGCTGTGGCTGCTGCTGTTGTTGCTGCTGTGGAAACGCCAAACATTTACATTATGCTTAACAATATTTGCGGCTGCTGCTCGCAACCCCCCAACAAAAAAAAAAAAACCAAAACACCCACATCAAAAAACTATTGTTTTGAGCGCCAAATAGTTTCTGTTGCTTTTTGATGCCTTTGACCAATCGCCGAAAAATATTTTGCACCGCACAAAACCGCAGAGTCATAAATATTTTATGTTGCGGCTTCCTTTTATTTGATATGGTTCTCTGCTCTCTCTCTCTCTCTCTCTCTCTCTCTGTGTGTTTTGCTAAATGTTTTTCACGTTCTTTTTTCGAGGGGAATTGTTTCGTTTGTTGGCGTTTGCCAAAAGCTGCGAAGCTAAAAAGCGAAACAGAAACAGAAACGTAAATGAAAATGAAAATTATTCAAATTCTATTCAGCAACGCATTCAGCTTTAATTAGGGAGAGTGCTCTTTGGCTAGTGTAATTAGCACGGTGCTGGTGGTGGTGGTGCTGCTGCTGCTGCTGCTACTGTTGCAAGTGCGAGTGGTGCTGCCGTGTCGTAATCCTCGCTATAAAAGGGATAGATAAGCTCTTGCTAACGTTCTCTTTGAGTTCTTCTATCGCTCTTTCTATCTGTCTCGCATTCTGTATTCTTTTTGCATACCCTTTCGCCGAGGTGAGGGTATTCCCCGCTAAGCACAGAAGGACAAAGTCTATTAGATCTTCAACAGCTTCAACTTAAGCAAAGATTTTTATATTTCACAGATTTTTCCAGCACATAAAATAAGAGTATTTGCATCTGCCAATTGCTGTCCGCACTCCCTGCTTCCTTCCCTTTGTGGTCGCTCATTAAACAAAAGGACATTAAAGTAATCAAGCGCATTGCACTGACCAACACAGAGATAATCCCAAAGAGGGAGAGGAAGGGGGAGTGGAGAAAGTGAGGCAGTTAGAGAATCGGGTAACAGACAGCACAAGGCCAAAGGCACTCTTTGTAACATTGCTCGGGCAGTGGGTTTCGTAACAGTTTTGATCCCATAGTTTGTCAACTTTGCAATCAATTCAATCGCCCCCAATGCAATCATCCGGCTGTCCGACGTTTAAGCATCGATTGACCCATCAGCAAGGTGAACCATTGAACTCCGGCTGCAGGGCCATGCTGGACGCCAGCACTCGTGCTCCTCCGGCACTTCTGGACTCCACTTGTGCTCCTCCGCTTCACTCTGAAGTCTGTGTGGGTGGCTGGGGGGGAGCGGTGGCTATTGAGGCCTTAATTGTGACAGTCCTTGCAACAATCCTTTGGGGGACGTGTTTGGGGCATTGTGCTGAGGATGCAATGGAAGCAGCTGCAACAGCAGCAACAGCAGCAGCAGCAGCCATTGTCATTGTTGCAGCTGGCACAGAGCTGGAGACAGTTGGCAAGGACAAAGTCGGCAAGGAGGGAGGGAGGGCGAAATGTTGCAATTACCATGCACCATGCCACATGACGTGACGTTATGACTGCAGCCCTCCCCTCTCTCCCCCGTCTCTCTCTGGCTCTGTCTCTCTGTGTGGCACGAAAAGTTCAATATGTAAATAGGCTTCTGTGTGTGTGTGTGCGTCTGTGTGTCCGTGTGTCTGTCAACACATCGGCAAACGAAAATGAAACAGTCACCTTGGGAGCCATTGCTGTGGCAACTGTGACATGCACATTTTGTGGGTCACTGGCACGGCAGGACGACAGGACGGCAGGAGCACGCGACGCGAATGGGGTGGCGCTAGAGATGGAGGATGGTGGTGCCACACAGCTAATGCAAAATTTAAAACATTCAACTTGAATCCAGCGGAACCCCCCGAGCCGGATGCCAGAGATGCAGCGCCACACACTTGATACAAAAATCCACTTTCTGGCACATGCATCGGGCTGGGTCGGGTCGGGTAGGTGGCAGCGGTGGCAGCAAATCATTTGCGAAATTTTGCGAGTTTTTCGCGCGTTTTTCACTGCGTGAAAATGTGCGAAAACACACACACACATTTTCCCCTCCCCCCCCTGGCATTAATTAAGCCCAGAGATGCCACTCAGATATTGTTGCTGCTGCCGCTGCTGGGGCTGCTGCTGCTCGTGGCATTTCATGTTGCTGCAACATGATACTGCCATCAGTGTGTGGTCTATGCTCTCCGCTCACCCTACATGTCAGCTTAATTAAAGAAAACTTAATTAAATGATAACACAGAAACGGCCAAATAAGTTATGCCAACTATTTTCAGTTCTCCTTCAGTGTGTGGCAGCCTCACAGTTTGATGATCGCATTGTGCCAAAGTAACAAGGGGGAACAAGGCCAAATATTGCAAAAAATAATTACAGGATGCGCCCGAACAGGTACTGGGGCAGCTTGGTGCAGTGCAGCAGCCCTCAACATTTGTGCTCAGCTGTAGTCCCAATTATGGCTTGAATGCCAGCGATTACAAGAGGATGACATAAAAGGCTGAGCTCAAAAATGGTTTCGGAGTGCCAGTAGTCTACGGTTTTGGGCAGGGTAGAAGGGTATATTGGGCAGGGTACACTGAGAAGAAAATGGAGCATAAAAGTATCTACAGTATTTTCATTACAAGTTTTGATTTGGCAAATAATAGTAAAACATTTTCTAGTCGTTCTACTTGTTGCACCTGTGTAGAAATTGATTCCTACTTATTTATATATGTATCTGAATAGTATAGCTGGTGCCTATAAATATAACCTACCATTATGCCACCTCTGTTGCCTAATAACTTATCAAAATATTTTGGTTATATTTAATCCATTGGCTGCACAGTTTTGCCAAGTACTTTATCAGTTCACTCAAATCATGGCCCAATTTCTTAGATTTTCAATGCTTTGTGTACCTTATACTATGTATCCACTGTGTTGGAGTGAGAATGTACATATGGTTTCAGGTTGGACAATCTGAAAAGGGCTGGCAATCGTTACCAATTGCTGGAGCAGCAACCACAGCCGCCCTCTCTCTCTCTCTCTCTCTCTCTCTCTCTTACCATCAGTTGTCTGCCTGCAGTACAAAGAAACCAGACATATTAGCGACCAGCCACATACATACATATATGTACGAGTGTGTGTAGTGAGTGTGTGTGTGTGTGTTTGTGTGTGTGAATGGCAGCACTTTTAGATGACTACATATACCGAAATGGCTCTATAAGTGTTTATGCAACTGTCCTCCAACCCATTTCTGTGCCTACCCACCCACTCCACATCTGGCCAAGAAAACAGTGACACTTTTCTGCTTGTTATGCCTGTTGTTGCAATTGTTTGCACACACACAAACACACACACACACACACAGATACACCCATGGAGACATCTGCATGCATTATGCCATTGTCTCTGTCAATATTGTTGTTTCGTGGCAGCACTATTCCCACTGTGTGTGTGTGTGTGTGTGTGTGTGTGAATATTTGTGAGTGTATTCGACTGTGTGTGAGTGTATGCAGTCAAGTAAGGCCCCAAAAACATTTGTTGCAGACTTTCAGCCTGCTGCTGCCGTTGCAAATGCAAGTCCTGTTTCCACCGAGTACTCGTAATCATACTCGTCCTGTGTCCTCGTACTCCTGCCGCCTGCTGGTAATTTGTGCGACACTTTAAAGTGCTCATTTCTGCATTCAAATTAAGTAGAGCAAAGCATAGAACGATACAACCAGCCCATGTAGCACTCGTACATGCATCCCCTTTGCTATAAATAATGATCGTTTGGTAAATTATTCACCTCAAGGGTGCCTAAAACTCTACGACTATAACGGAAAGGATAAACTGTTTTAGGTTAGGCTACCAATAAATTTGCACAAATGCAACACGAAAAGCAATACAAGACTCTCGTAATTAGGCAGGAAATGATGGCTATGCTGCCACAGAGAATTTCATATAATATTGCCACCTATTATGCGGGCAAAATGATTTTAAATGACAATAAAATAGAAGATAATAGCTTTATGTAAGCCCGATATCTTTGAATTTGTTGACCACAGCATTTTTCAGTTTTGGTAAACCAACGAGCATCAGCAAGACAGAAATACGAGCACTGTAGAAGTAGTCCTAACTCTTATGGTCCCAGAGATCTCTGACATGGACATGGTTAGGAAATTTGAACACTATATTAACCTACACTACCACTAATTTCCTTAGGGTTTCGTCATCCTACTCTCTCTGTCTCTGATCGAAATCGTCACCCCAAATTGTGCCACGACCACTCCAATCCTATTCCCGTTCCATTGGCGTGGCACGGAACGACAGCACATGACTTGATGTCAACAGCAGCCAACTTCCGCTTCCGGCGGAACTATGCTCGCGTGCTCTCCGCTCAACGGACTCGCTTCAATCGTTGTCCTGACTTCACTTTTACTTGCACTTCATCGTTGTTCTTGCTGCATTCGCTGTGGCGCTTGTTGTTTATGCTGCTGCAAGTGCCAATGCTAAAAAAATTCTACAAATAGTTCCAGCGGATAGGTGATGTCAATTGTTTTATTGGAAATGCTTTGAATGCTCTTGGAAGCAACTTTTACAATAGGCATAAGCTTTCTTGAGTGCAAAGGGAATTAAATAAACGAATTCAAAGCTTTAACAAAATTAGGGTAATTCGAAAAATTCGTCGATTAATAAATTCCTAGAAATACCACTTAAATTAAATAGATATCAATACCTGAATTCAATTGAAGCAACTGAATCAAGCTTTTCATCCACACAACAAAAAATATAAAAATTTAGATCTTCCAATATTTATTTGCGCTGTGGCTTTGCCATTGCCATTGCCTTCTACTTCCTGGTTCTCTTTGCCTTCTAATGAGGTTGTATTTTATTATGATCATGCAGCGAACCTGCAATAAACCTCAAGCGAGTGACAATCGGTTGGCCCTGCTCTCCCTTTTCGGTCGCTAGGTTGTAAATTTAAATTCTGTCAGGATGTTTTTATTTTGTTTCTGTGCAAGCTAGATGATAGTTTGATTTTGATTTTGCTTTTGTTTTTTAGACATTTCGTACATTTTTTTGTCCACATATAACTGACGTTGGTCGTATCTCCATTTTGCAGCATTTTTTTGTTTGTTTTTTATTTGCATTTTTTTTTTGGTTTTACTTGTAAATTGCAAATGACGATTTCCACACGCTCTTTCTCTCTTTCCGCTTTTCCACAGGCTGTCCCTCTTTTACACTTTTTCTCCCTTTTCTCCCCCTTTTTCCCCCTTTTTTCTCGCTTTTTTCTATGGATTTCTATGGCATTCTGCAACTGTTTTTTATGGCATGTGGAAATTAGAAAATCATTTTGTATGGCTTTCGAAGGCAGCTCTTTTTTCTGTGTTGGCTGTTTGTTGGCTGAACTTTACATAAATAGTTTCAAAAGCTTTACGCACAGCACACAGCACGCACACACGCACATACACAGATGTCAAATTAAACTTCCTGTCTGTCCAAATGGAAAACTTTACACAAATGTGTACAATTCGCATTTATTTTAATGCATAAATTTGTCACCCAACCTCGCACTCGCACTTGTTCGCCTCCCAGCTTCTGTTGCCTCCTGCCTCCCTCCATTAAATCACAAACAAATTTCTTCGTGCTCCACTAGTTGAAGTGAATGTTATACAAATTGATTTTTGATAAGCGAACCCCCAAGAAAACAGTCGCCCCCATCCAGAGAGAGAGAGAGAGAGAGAGACACGAACAGAAAAGGAGATTAAATCCCAATAAACGGACAAAACAAAGCACAAAAAACGTGCAAGTTTCCCAAGATGCAGAAACTCTTGATGCCCTTAAAAGATGATTGTTTTTATGGTATATATAAAGCCATATATTTGGATATAGGACATAGTACATAAAGGTAGCTTTAGGTAGAGTCTCTCCAATAGTTTTAGTTCGATTTCTTTAGAATTTTCTGCATTAAAACAAACAGACAGAGGGAACAACTTAGGCTTAGATTTACTCAGCAGAAAACACTTCCTTTTCTGCATACAAAGAACGAATACCCCCGCTTTAAGGGTATTCCAAAACAAGCCAAAAAGTAAGTCAAAGTAGCGGAAAAAGCATAGCAAAATATATGACAGCCACAAAGATAATGTTGGCAAACTTTTACAGGCAACAACATGGTGCTATCTGTATAGAGCAAGGGGGTGGTGTGGTGTGGGTGGGCAGCTCGAGGTGATGGCAAGTTCATAATGAAAATGCGTTTTCATGGAGAACTTTTGCGCGCTGGCGGCGCAATGGCAAACGTTGATTGATTTTGTGTTGGCCTTCGTTGACAGACAGCTAACAGTCCTTGCGGTAGGGGATGGTATATACGAGTATGTACATATGTGTGTATGTATGCTGTGACTTATGTTGGTTCTTCCTGATGTCTGTGGCTATTGCTTAATTAAAGTGCTGGCACGATAAATGAACGGAATGCTACTCATTATCAGCACTTAATCAATCGAAAGAAGTTAAAAGCGTTTGTCTACAATGAAAAATGGTTGAGACATCAAACATTTCCACAAAATTCACAATTTAATAAGCTCTCAAGAAAGGCTTTTTGTATAGGGATCCCGCCAATCCGTAGGGTTATCCCCGTTTCGGCTATGCAAATATTATTCTTAATTTGCTACACAAACCGCCAGCTTTCGATGACTGTGCGATGATACAGGTGTGCGCCGTATCGGGCTTGCCGTGGCCGCCGTAGCAAAAACAAATCACAGCAAAAAGTTTTTAATGAGTTGCGACAGGGACAGGGACAGGGCCAGAGCCAGAGGCCTGTGGGTGCGAGATGCCGGCAGGCAGTCGCTTTTTTTCGCCAATAATTTAACTCACGTTGCGTATACGCCGCCGCCGCCTCGTAAACGTCGCCCAAAACGCAACCGCACATGCCACTTGCTGCACAATCCAATCAAAAGTTTACAATTTACGCTCGAAATGTTGCGCCTGGGAGGCGACACACACACATTGATAGGCGTCCTGCCACCACAGCAGCAGTATCTCTTACAGACAGCCTTCCTGTTTCTCTGTTTCGCTCTCTCTCTCTTTCTGTATCGCTCTGTAAGTGAGTGCAGGGCGTAGAAAAAAAATGTATTCATCGCTTTAAATACTTCTCGTTTATGTATGAGAAAGTTTTCCGTCTAGGCCTGGCCCGTGAAGCGTGTCAAAGCCGCTTAGCAGCCTCAACGGGAAAGCGGAAAAACGGAAAAAATCCAAAAGAAAAGCTCTTGCCACAGCACAGAAATCTACGCTCCGCGTGTCATCGTATTCATTTTCATTTTGCTTTGATGATTATGATTTAAGGTAATTGTAGGCCCCCCCACCCCCCACCCCCTCTATTCGCCCTGCATAAATCTTTATACACATGTTTTTACACTCAATTACAATTTACTTAACTCTCTGCAGCCGTTTTATTTTATGCAAATGTTTCAAGTAGCAGAAGGGAAAGGAAGAGCGAGAGGAGAGTGGTAATCCAGAAAACACATACAATCAGTTACCTTTGACCTGGACAAGCACATCGAAAAGGGAGGTTCATGGAGGTTATTCAGGCCCATAATTAATTACTTTCACATGCACAAAGGCAGCTGCCGAATATTCGATACGGCTGTGAGAGCAGCACAGGAATGAGGATGTGCGTGTGTGTGTGTGTGTGTGTGTGTGTGTGTGTGTGTGGCATTCGAATGGTAATCAGAGTCCTGTGAGACACACGCTGAAATTTGGATAGTAGATCACCCTCTAACGGTCGATGGTTGATGCCACAAACTCCCACTTAGGTATTCATTGCACACGACAGCTGCAGCAACAAAGCTCCGGCCAAGTGGCAGACACGCCGCCTCCTTTGCCAGATACGACTGACTCCACGGTTGTATTGCCTCGCTGTGTGGCCGCTGTCGCCGCTGTCGCCGCTGCTGACGCTCCTTGGCAACAACTGCTGGTAGCGACATCGTGGCGCAACTGCAACTCTATTAGGATCCATCAATGTCAGCCAATTTATGCGCATATTAAAAATGCGGTCTGCCGATGACAAACACAGGACGATGGCGCACACACAGCTAGGATGGTACATAGCTACGATGGTAGCCAGATACCACCCGTATGGGGGGACTACGACTCGCGTCATGACGCACGTGGCGCGCACAATGGCAAACATATGACGATGCGCAAAATTGAGGAACAAGTCGCAAACGTGACAAAAGCAGAAGCTGCAAACAGAAGCCGAAGCCGAAAGACGCACATGGAGCACACTCTAAGCACACTGAACAAAAATAGCAAGGACTGACGCAAAGGAGAACTTCACTGGGCAAAAAAACCTGGCAAAATCAGGAGCAGGAGCCTAGCTTGTGAGTGGAAATATATCCTACTAACCTTAGCTTTGTCTTATTCCATTTTTCGTTTATTAAAAGTTATTAAAATTTGATTATTTTGATTAAAATTCATCAATTTTCTTGGCTTATCCATTGCTCTGTCTTGGCATTTATTATATATTTAATCAACAATAAATCCCAATTGAAATTGTTCCATTTGTATATTTTTTTTGCGATAAGAAACGAGTTTTTCCAAGTGCCATTTATATGTAGAACTTTGGCTACATAAAATGTAACTTTAATGCAGTTGAGCCAAGAAGTGAAGGAGCTGGAAAGATGTGGCACTGCTGATGCGATTAGTGTCTGAGTGGGAGGGTGTTTGTGGGGTCCATCCCACAGCTTGGGTGGCTGCAAGACCGAGCAGAGGAAGCACACTACGATGCCAATTATGACAAACTGCATAGAATCGAGCTGAACTGAATATCCTTATCAACGCACCAGCTACACCACTCGAATGCGAATTCCCCCCCCTTCAGCTTATCGCCGGGGCACAGGTGCGAGGAGCGAGCGTCCATTTGTGTGTGTGTGGACTCCTCGCTTTAACAGAAGCAGTAGCAACGTACGACAGAGGACTAAATTTAAACTTAATTTGTGCTGGCATCGCCACAGGCTTTCATTTTAAAGATTATAAATTCTGCAGGTCAAAGGACGAGAGCTGAGCAAGAGATAGAAGCAGGATAGATACTGTAGACCAGAAGCAGAAGCCACCACAGCACATATCAAAATGCAATTCATTAACTTTATAACCTCAGAAATGAGTTGACCACAGACCGACCAATAAAACCAGAATGAAATATTTACAAAAGGGCTAGCTCGGGCTCTTGTCGCCAATGCAGCCAATTGAAGCAACGGCAAGTCAAGCTGTGATACGAGTATATACGTACGTACATGTGTATGTGTGTGTGTGTGAGCATGTGGTAAGCCTTTTGGCTTGGCAGAGAAACCATTGAAGGGAGCCCAAGTGAAACTGGAACTGACACAATAAGGATGATTATGGCCAGACCATAGAATAATTATTAATTCCAATCAATTTTATCCACCCACTTACACACGACGCATACTGATACGTTTACGCATTGAAACGTACATACATAGAATTTCGATCAATTGCATTTAAATTGCAATTTGTGGGCAGGCCACAAGATGCTAAACCAAAAGGTTTATTTATTTATTTATATCAGGAGATGGCTGTCATAATTAAAGAGTTCTTAATAATATGATAGCCAAGGAAAACAGTTTGTGTAGTCAGATAAGTTTGGTAATGGGAATAGTAAGAAGAAATTCGAACAATTTACAGCTTATAATTACTGATATTACGTAACTTATTTATAGCTACATAGCAAAACGAAATCATTAGGCTCCATTTTGGTTACTTATCACATTGGAACAGGCATTGTTCGATTCAATCCTTATGCTATATACTCCTACTCCTACTCCTGTTTGCCATCGAACCTTCGATTGTTGTACCCTACCCATAAATATGTAACGCACTGTCTGTAGTTGGCATGGGCATTGCAGAGCTCTTTAATTTATGCAAATTTGACCCATAGTCAGGCTATGGGGCTATATTTGCACCACCCACAAAATGCATTGTTCCATTCTCATATATAGCAGCATCCCCACATACACATACATACATAAATATGTCTGTATGTACACACATCTATGTTTGTGTTATGTTTATTCTTGTTTAATATTTAAACAATCATTTTGCTGTTCCATTTCTCCAGAGTAAGAGAGAGGCGGCCATGGAGGACATGTCTGTTCTGAAATTTGGGTCATGGCGAACATTTGTTATGATTATTATTAACCCTGTTGCAGCTCCCAGCATGGGTATTAGGCTAATTTTGTTTTGTGTATATTTCACACAATTGTAAATTTGTCAGCTTAGGATTTAGTGAGCTGTGGAACCAATAATAAAACTACAAAAAAACGTGCCCTCCAAAACCTCAGAATGGCGAAAAGTGCGTATGAGCAATGTGAGGAGGGATACCCAAAACCATTAAAGAATTAATCTTTTCGGTTGCATGCCCCATTGAGCGCACAAATACTCGTACTCACTCGTAACTAATTCCATTCCGACTCATTATCTCATTTGATTTGATTTGTCGTTAATCAGAACACAACAAAGCTGCACACACTCCAGCGACTGTCAAAGTCAGGCCAGACATGTCTTATATAAACATAGATATACATACATATGTCTGTCTGTTTGCCAGTCTGTGTGTTAAGGGCAAACAGAGCACCGCATAGAAGACAGCGGCAGCTGGCGGCTGACTGCCCTCCTTTCCACTTGGCAATTTTCACGCACAAAATTACACAAATCAGTGGGAAAAAAGTCAGCAAACATTTGGCAAATATTAACCAAATTATTTAAATACCAGAAAAATGCATTTAAGATTACTTTTGCCAACAATTCTGAGCTTGGAAAAACTCTCAGGCACCACGTAAAACGCCAATAAACTGCGAGCGTGAAAGTTTTTCTTCTCAAAAAATAAGTTGAAAAAGTTTCTGGTGCCTGTGGGGGGCGGTAGCTCTACGTATGTATATTTGGCGAGGGGGGCGAGCATGCTCATGTGAGAATTTGTACATCAAACTAAATGCAGGTGTTGCGCAAAGCAAAAATAAACTTAAAGTTTCTTGCATACACAAATTATGTGTCAGCTTTGCTTACGCCATAGATTTGTATTTCCCCCCAATATGTATATGCCCCCCATTGGACAAGTCATTCCACATCATCCGCCCATCAGTTGATATTTCCCACAGCTCAAGTTAAATTAAGTTTATTATGTTTTTGGGAGCCGAGGATACGGATACACCCCAAGCATGTGTGTGCTGCCTAGGAAAATGGCACATTGCCAGCAGAGGGCAATGGCAGTTCCAGCGAAAAAAAAAAACAAAAATAAGCAAAATATAGAGGAGTGGAAAAAAAACCCAATGGAGAAGTAGAATACACATCGCGCGGCCTTATCATTGCACATTTCACTGTTGGTGTAACAATTACGCCAAAGCCAACAACAACATTTGGCAAACATTCAAAAATGCCAGTAGCCAAAATATACAGACACCACACACACACACACAGACACAGACACATACACGTATAGACACACAGAGGCCACATCATGGAGGAGAACAGAAACCAACTGCTTCCGATGCCCTGTTTTCCTGCTACAAATGTTTTTGATAATATGCAACAATGCAACAAACTAACTAACGAAAGCTTCTACAGTACAAAACATACATACAGATATACTACATACATACATACATACATATACATAGATGTATACATAATTGCTTTGTTTACTGGGGTGTTTTTCGTGGAGACATAAGGTTTTCGGGCAGGAAATTGGCACACAAACCCCTTCCTTTTTTGGTCTTTATCTCTCTATCTCTCTCTCTCTCTCTTTCTCGCTTTAGATAAACCCATATAATGGGGTCGCCACCAAAATGCAAAACGGAAACCCAAGGACCTTGCCCCACAGCCAAAAGGCGCTGCGGCTTTGCATACACTCACTCGTACTCGTACGTATCTTCTCCATATACACACATACATACATACATATGTATGAATGCGGATTAATCTGCATAAGTATTAGCCGCAAAAAGAGTTGAAGAAAAAGCGAAAGCTACAGTTTTTTACAGGAGAAATAGATAACATGTTGGTCAAAATTAAAATACAAAATTATTCTACAATATTCTTAATTAACTTTGAAGTGGGTAATGGGTAGGCACTTAATATTATTTATAGCTGACGATATTTAAACAATTGTTTAAAAGTTGTAGATTTCTATGGAGGGCTCACATATTTTTCTCTGGTGAATTTCTTCCACTTTCTAACCCACTCTTTCACTCATGTATTTTAATAATATTCCTTATATATATTTTAACAATAATTTAACCCTTTTATACAAATTTCTTTGCATATTTTTTTGAATTTGTTTGTTGAAGTTTTTGTAATTCAAATCCTTTTCTGTTAACGCTGTATTTTTTATATTTATTGTATTCCTACTATTTTTGTTGTTATTATATGGCTTAAATGATGGCTGCGCATCTAATAAAAATTATATAAAATTTCCGAAACTTACTTTAAATGTTTTAAAGTCGTTTACTTATAGAATATTAAAAACTCAATAAAAAATAAATAATAAATAAAAAAATAAACTTCAACAGCAGCTTGTTGATTATTAAAAACAATATGAATAAATAAAAATTTCAACAGCAGCTTACAGCAATAAAAATCCCCTTTAAATATTACTAAAATAGAAAAACAACAAAAGCTTTGAAGTGGAAAATAGGATTGCATTAAAATTGCATAGTATTATTTGAATAGTATTTGTTTGAAACTTAAATAAGTGCAGCAGCCTGCAACTCTTCAGTACGAATATTTGCCCATTTTGCTTACCTTGACAATGCCACAAATACCCATACAAACATACACACACATACACACAAACAAAATCAATTAATAATTTGCCAGCATTTTTCTGTGCCAAAAACATTTTCTATTCTATGCATAAACATAAACACTTTAAACATTTTTCTATTCCATATATAAACATTTGGAAAATGAAAATAATTGAAGCTTTTCAGTGGCAAAAATACAAAATATAAAACTTAAAGTGGCAAATAGAAATGCATTAAAATTGCATAACGCCAACAGCCAACAAGGGGGCGGCGGCGGTGGCAGCAACAATTTATTAAATTAATTTTGGTTTAACATTACAAATGCCATTAAGGAGTGAAAAATTGTGCGCAGCGTGGGATAAATTTAAAATGCTAATTGCATTTGAGAATAAATCTCATATGGTCATATGGTACATATATCAAGGACGGACACAACACACACATACATTTGTATATGTATATCTTAACGGACATTTGTATGCTCGTATAAATGCTCTTCATTAACGTTGCTGTATGGAATAGTCATGTAAATTTCATTAGGAATGCAATACGCAAATGAGGTCAAATAGTCAGAGTCCAGTGTACAGTGTCCAACTCGGGAGTCAGAGTGAGAGTCAGGGCGTAAGATTGCTCTCCATTTGATGCACATCATCAGCATTTGGCTGTCATCCCACTCTCTTTGCTTTCTTCGTTGAATTGCATTTAATTGCAACATACTACGAGTGTTTTCCGAGCAAAAGCGGATAAAAGAAAAGCATAAACGCAACGAAAAAACAAAAAAAGAAAACCTAAAGCAAAAGCAAAAGATGGAATAAGCAAGCAAATGGAAAACAATGCCAGCCAGCAACTTTGGCATTCTTTGAGAGCTACAAAACAGTTGATCCGAAACTGCCACTCGCCTTCGCACTCGCAAACTGGGTGTCAGTTACCAAGAAGAAATGGGAATCCGTATGTGTTGCATTCAGGGGCGATGTATGTGGCAAATAGGCAAAAACCCAAGCTAAAATACAGCAATACTCGTACAGACACGGGCCCAGAGACAAAGAAAGGATGAGCGACAGAGCGACAGTGTTTCTTTGTCCTACACAAAAAAGGATAACCACAAAAAGTGACTACAAAACGTAGAGACGAGCCTTGGCATACCCTTGCTTGTCACACAAACAAAACTTAAGTCAAAATCTTTGCCCATTGGAAGACAAATTTGCAGATTTTTGAGCTATATTTCTGGTAGGATTTAGTGGGCCATTGCAGGATATTTAAGTATACACTCGTGTACCAGTTCATTCACTTTTATTATGCGTATACGTAACTACCTAACAGCTTGAATAATACCCTTTTAAAGGGTATAAATCGGCAAGGAATGAAAGACAATCCCCATACTCGTATGGCGTTTCCCTATCTTGCCAGCTCCATCTCGCACATACCTCTTATTTTCTAGTCTCGTGTCGTGTTTGTTGCATGTCAAATTTAATGCTGTCACTGCATAAAGGCACACACACTCTGCCATCCCAGATATATCTGCGGAGATTGTGCTATAAAGATGACTGGATTTGATACCACATATGGATATGTGTCTCTGGGAGTGTGTCTCTCTGTGTGTGCCTCTGTGTGTGTGTGTGAGCTACTGAAGTGTGCCAAATGAATTTCCGTGTTACAATGTATAATTGATTTAGAATAAAGTTAGCTCTGAAAGATTAAGATTATTAAATGATTTTTTTGTGTTTTATGGAGCAGCTTCCCTTTTGGATTCTGAAGAAATACTTACATATAGTACAGATAAGTCTTTCCCAAAGATACTTTCAATAAATACTAAACTGATTTTTACTAGCCAGACCTTTGTCCGCTAAAGAGAACATTTCCCATTTGTACACATGTCCAATCGAATGCTCATTTGGGGTCGTACTAATCGCTGACATTTGTGAGCAGAACATAGCAATGTGACGCACCGCGTAGCCCATTAATTGGGTGGAGTCATTGATTTCGACTTAGGCTCAATTAGACACGCCCCCCCTTTCCCACCACCCCCCCACCACCCACTGGATGACCAACTGTAACGGTTCACAACGCACTAATTGAGAGATGCTCGCCCCCGTGGCATGGTAATCAAAGGGGCGTGCCACTTGTCAAGTGTGTGTGTGTTGCCACACAGTAAATTATTAAATCATCGATATTCAGGGTTACCTATATATAAATAAAAGCGGATGCGCCAGTAATGTCTGCAATCACAATGAAAGGTCGCGGAAAAGCTCCATCAACAGTGGAGAAATTGGGAGAGAGCCCGTGGGAGCCGATTACGCTGGATAGGTTTTTAAGGTATGCAAATGTCTTTTACTTGTCCATAGGCATGGAGGCCTACGACCATCAGGGCAGCCGAAAGATGAGAGCGCTCTTCCTGCGCTGCATATTCATCGCACTCATCCTGAACCTCAATTTCGTGCTCGTCTCCGAGTTGATTTATGTTTTTCTGGCCATTAAAAGCGGCACAAACTTCCTGGAGGCCACCATGAATCTATCCTTCATTGGCTTTGTGATCGTTGGCGATCTCAAGGTGTGGCACATCTGGCGGAAGAGGGATCAAATCACGCATGTCGTGCGGGAGATGGAGCAGCTCCAGCCGAGGGCAAAGCACCAGCAGGAGGCCTATGAGGTGGCAGAGCATCTGAGTGGATATAATCGCTACAGCGTCTTCTACTTTGGCATGCACTTGGTGCTCATTTGGACGTACAATCTCTACTGGGCCATCAACTATCTGGTCTACGATTTCTGGCTGGGCATCCGCCAGTTTGTGCGGATGTTGCCGTACTACTGCTGGGTGCCCTGGGACTGGAGCACCAACTCTAGCTACTATCTGATGTACGTGTCCCAGAATGTGGCGGGACAGACGTGCCTTTCGGGACAGCTGGCCGCCGATATGTTGATGTGCGCTCTCGTCACGCTGCTGGTGATGCATTTCAGTCGCCTGAGCCGTCGCATCGAGGAGCATGTGGCTGGGCTACTCTCCCCGCAGCAGGATCTGCAATTCCTTCAGGCCGCTGTCGTCTACCATCAGCGCCTGTTGCAGCTCTGCCACAACATCAACGAGATCTTTGGCGTTTCGCTGCTCTGCAATTTCGTTTCCTCTGCATTTATCATCTGCTTTGTGGGCTTTCAGATGACAATTGGTGGCCAGATCGATAATCTGGTGATGCTTGTTCTCTTTCTGTTCTGTGCCATGGTGCAGGTCTCTATGATCGCCACCTATGCACAGCGATTGCTGGATGGGGTGAGTGGGGGCATCGTCGGGTTTACTCTCGTTCAAGCCTTAACCCGAGCTCTTTCTTTGCAGAGCGAGCACATAGGCGAAGCTGTCTACAATCACGACTGGTTCGAGGCAGATCTGCGATATCGGAAAATGCTGATTTTGATTGTGCGGCGATCCCAGCAGGCAAGTCGCCTAAAGGCCACCATATTTCTAAATGTCTCAATGGTCACAGTTGCGGATGTAAGTTGTGTGGATTGCCAAGGGGTTTTAACTTGAAATTATCCTTAACTCCTTGCTTTCAGCTTTTACAATTATCGTATAAATTCTTTGCCCTGCTGCGCACAATGTATGTGAAGTAGTTCGGTCAGAAATGGAATGAGAGGCAGCAGCATGTGGCAGTGACAATACGAATCCACCAAATCATCGTTTGGCAATAACTTACGCCAATTGCCGCAAAGAGTTGTGGCTTCTAATTAAACTAAACCAAGTAGTAGCATGGGGCAATGAGTAGCGTGAATCGGACAACGACGTAACATGGCAACAAGGATGGGGAAAATGGAGAATCGAAGAGCGGTCATTTAACCACAGAAGCAATGATTAATTATCGCCATTTCGTTTTCACAAAGAACAAGGGGGGGGGCTGTGAGGGAAATGCAGGACAAAGCTTTGGCACTGCTCTAAAATTAGCGCAGGTTCCACCTTGCCCTTTGCTCGCTCTCTATCTGGGTTTGACCTCACCTTTTGCTACTCTCTCTCTCTCTCTCTCTCTCTGCTGCTGCTCCTCTGACCCCACCTCTGGCTTCGCTTCAACCTGCGTTTCCACTTGCACAATCGCTCATTGCTTTTCCTACCCGTGGCCAATTTAATTAAAGATTTCTCAGTCCAACCTATGCATAAAATTTGCTTCCTTCAAATCAGGGCTGCACAAGCAGCGGGCAATCACACGAATCTCTGGTTCATCATTGGTGCTGTGAAACAAAGTTCACAACTAGTTGAATTAGCTGAAGGCATTTTTAGTAGCTGTATGTAGTTGCAGCGATCATTCATTTAAAGAGCGAAGCAACGAGAAAAGAACGCGCCTCTTTTTTAACTATGGAAAACATCCTTCGTACTTTCAGGCCTGTTCCTGCATGTACCTTAGCAGCTGTGGTTCCCTCTTTTAGTAAACTATTTTTCAGCCATGAAGATTCATTGTAGCTACACAGATTCTATTCCCTCCTAGCCCATTACCTTTCCAGCCCTGCTGGCAAATCAATCATATTACAGGCATATTTAGGCAGGGCGCCTGCAACTTATGCAGCACACGAAAGTGATTGCAAAATATCTTTTTCTCACTGTGAAGTGGCTGGCTGGCAAATTGCAATTTTATTACCCGCACTCAAAGAGTTAAGGGTTAAGGGTTAAGGGTATATTGTACTTGTGGTAAAATTTGATGCGTGTAACGTAGAGAAGGAAAAGTTTCCGACCCCATAAAGTATATCAGCATCAATAGCCGAGTCGATATTTCGCACTGCCCTAAAAGGACAAAAATCTGTGGCAGTCACAATTTTAAGGATACGATAAAACCTAAGACGCAGTATCGTAGGGAATGACCATATCTATCAGACTGCCGAATCTGAATCAGATCGAATTATAATTATAGCCAGAATAAAGAAATTAATTTTTAGTTGCTTCCCCACCGCCTACGGCGCTGATGACGCTACTCATTCTCTTTCTCGCTCGCACACACTCTGCCCTGTGCAGTGCGCGACCCTTGCGGAGAAGATGTTGAATCTGAACAACATAAACAATGTAGAATTTACATTTACATTATGGATTTACGTGTCAACAAATGTCCTAAGGGTGTAAATCCCTCAAAAGTGCTTAGAAGAGGGAAAGTTAAATTATCCGTTGATTCCTACATAGTTGGAGACGGGGTACGGTAATCCTTCTTAGAATTCGTATACAACATCTACGGACTACATCATTGTGTTTTTAACTCTACCTAGAATCACACCGTGACCATAAGCAGCAATCAACTGCAACAACAAATTTAGAGGGGAACAAAAATGATTTATCACTGAGATATCAAAACATTTGATCATATTGTATGTACGAGAACATCAAAAACAGAAACAATATTTTTTTTCACTTACCTTTTACATTTTTCAGTTCTGCATTTCCATTCCGCGCAATTTGCTCCCTCTTTTTCACATTTGTTTTCCTTTTCACACATACAAAAACACAACAAAAAAATACTCCGCGCAACGTTGCTACGAAACGAAACGAACGAAGAGACACCAAACGTAACGGGATCGAAGGAGAAATTCGAATAAGAGCACACATTTTGGGCATATTTATTTAGGGTGAGGTATTAGAACTGACGTTCATGCGAAAGAGATAGTGAGATCAACAAGATTTGGAATGCCTCACCTCATTGGAATGAGAGCGCTGAAGCACGCTCTTTTTTTCTTCTCTTCTTCTTTGCGCTTTTTACATTGATCGGGAAGGGAACACAACTTCGCGCCCTTTTTGGCACATTTTCACACACACAGACACATCCATTGCAAGTGTATGCATGCAGGTTATGAAAAAAAACTTTTTACACTTTATTTTCATAGATTTGCCGCATATTTCCTTTGCCTATCTGCCATTTAGCGTCGTGTGCGACACTCACTTTTCATATTTTTACTCCTTTTGCTGTTTTTAAGCCGATCTGCCTCTTTCCCCTCTTTTCTGCGCGCATTAAGTATTGGAGGGAAATATTTTTACACACGCACACACACACATTGTAAGACATTGCTTGACCAAAACGAAAAAAAAACTGAGACCTCATGGCACGCTGGAATCGATGGGTGCTCCGCTGATTTTTGCACATGAACAAAAATAGTTACTGCATTCAATCACATTCCATTTTTGCTCTTCATCATATTGCACGCCTTTATCCTTCGCCGATCAGCCTTTGTATGCCATTTTGCCTCGTGGTACGCCTCCGCAACTGGATCATGCACTTCTTTCTACACAAAACACTATTTTTCGCCCGTTTTCAATGTTTAATCACTGCACCACAACACTACACTTTACTGCACAAATACGCGACACTATTTTCCGTTTAATTTCCCGTATTTTCCCGGTTTTCGCAGACCGAAACGCGGAGGACTAAACACTCTGACCGCACCGAAAAAACTGGTGGGAGAAACTGGTGGAGATGTGAGAGCGGCAAGTGCGTAGGTGTGGGTGACTTAGGAACGACGGAGAATGGGAAGTTCTTGCGCTGCTGAAGTGTGCCGGCTTGATTCCAAATCAAAGTAATCGACGCGTGGAAATGTGGAAAGTGTAAAAGGTGTTATGAATTTATGAATTATTACAAACAAACATCAAATTCCTCTGTTTCTTTTTGGTTATCTCTGGATTTTTAGTGACAGCGTTGAAACGGAGAGAGCAAAGTAACTGTGAAACTCAACTCTCTCATTTCCCCTGCGAGTGAATAAGAATGGCAAATGGAAAGACAATGGAATGAAGAAACGGCAATGATAGTTTGGTTTTTGCAATGATTTTGATGGCTTTTCAACCAGAAACGAGGAGCAATAAATGTATGTAAGTTTTATAACTGTTATGCTGCCATTGTTGCCATTGCGGCTTAAACTTTTCTCCAGTTGATCAGTTTATCATTTTGTGCAGATAAACCTAACAACAAAATGGCCAAGAAGAAGAAGAAGACTAAGAAGAATAGAACTAAACAGAAACGAATATCCATACAATAATTATAGAGCGCCGCATCTACATATGTAAACCGTATAAGTGGATGCGAAATCAAGCAAATAAATACAATTTTATTTAAATTACAGTTTATTTATTTTAAAGTATGCCATAAACAAAGAAAACAGTTTGGCAGCCACTGGCTAAAATTGTGTAAGCTGCGCTAGAGCGATGTTTGTAACCCTTTATACCGTAAGTTTAGATAACACTGTAAACGAATTGCAACTTTTGCTCATGACTTGTGGATGTACGCTCTAGACTACAATTATCTAATATATATTACATTATATTACATTACATACCCATACACAGAGCTGCGATCCTTGGAGCTTTTATCGTATTATTTATAAATGTTTTCTCTGCCACTCATCGTAACTCGTATGTATGTACATACATATTTAATACATATTATGTATATTTTCCTATGCACAGTGCATGCGACGATGCACGCCTCTGTTTTAGATGTATAATCGACATTGAGTACGGGTATAAAAGTAGAGTCGCGTCCAGAAGCGACCCACACGGGTTTTCTCGTTTTTTATGAATATTTAATTGAAAAGTTGACACAAACAGACAACAGGGAAGGAGGTCTTTGGAGGCTAATTACATTTCTACGTCTGTCCCGGCAAAGAGAAATGATAGTAGCAGTCCTGGCGGTCCGGTGAGCCGGCCCGGCGTCAGTTGGATGGCAAAATTGAAGAATTTTTTCAATTAAAATTACTACAAAACGAAGAAGTCGGCTCACAACCAAATGGCAATCAAATCGGCCAAGTCAGCCGCTGGATTGGGGATGGATGGGCGGGGGTGGGCTCTTAGGGCACGGCTCACAGTCACGCCCTAATCTAATTAGAAATAACACGCGTCACGAACTTGACTCTGATGCGGAGGCGCAGGCGGACCCAAAATGAGGATGCGAACTGCGAATGAATGTCGATTCGATGGAGCTGCTTGCTGCCTATGGAAATGTGCTCTAAATAGTTTCGACTAATTTCATTTCCGTTTGCAGTTTTCCATTTGCCAAAAGTTGGCAAAAGTTTTTTGTTTTTTTTTTGGTCGAACTGTCAGGCCCAGTTCCAGTGGTTCCTCACGGCTGAGAGGATAGATTGGTTGGTTGCGGCCCAGACCCAGTGCTATGCTGCCATTAATCAAAGTAATTGCAGCGACACAAATGACAGCTAGGAGAAAGGTGAAATTACTTTTCCATCACCTCCACACATCAGTCTGTTGGTGGGGCTTGCGGCTAATTGAAATGCAGTGCAGTCGAATGGGTCAGAGGCTGGGAGCGGTTGGAATCTATCAGGAATTTTTTGGGTGTAGAAAAATCTACCTTAGTCCCTCCCCTTTCTTTTGGTTATCGTGCATTTATTTATGTACAAATGGAAACTTATTATCGGGTGGGTATGTATCTTAGTGTTAAAATTTCGTTCATCTTTCTTTCTGCTTACACTACGAAGTGAATGCATCTCAACTTTAGCTTTTGTTATTTTAAAGTTCTTTAACAACTCGTATTTTAGTTGAGTCTTTTTCCATTTTCTGCACTTTTAATAGTTGGCCAAACAATCGTTAACAGTAACTCATGCACTTTCCTACTTTCTACTGTTGGGGGTACGGGTACTCGGGACTCATTCAATTTATATTTATACATTGCACAAAGTCAAATAAATTAATTCGTGCATCCAAAAACTTTTGGACATACTTTGTGTGCATGTGTCTCTCTTCCTCTCTCTCTTTTACTCGCTCCCCTTTGCCTCTCATATCGCAGTGAAAATGGAGCAAAATGGAAGTCGAACTCTGGGAAATATTGGCTTTTAAAAATGTCAATATACGAAGCCATCGTGCGCTGATTTGGCAAGAAAATTGCAATTGCAATTGCAACCAACTTTTTTGCGTTGTGCTCTGCTCTGCTGTGCTGTGCTGCGACGTCGTTCCCTCACTCGCTCGTTGAGAAATTGTATTTCGTTTCATCAAATGAAGAAAAATCGTACATTTTTATAAGGCCAGTGCGAAGGGGGGGAGCTGGCTGCCATTGTCCAGAGTTTGGCGCCACAGTTGCTGCTGATGCTGATGCTCCTGCTGCCGCCCCTGCCTCTGCCTCTCCTAGTCCTTTTGCTTCTTCTGCTGGCTGCTGCATTGAAGAAAAGAAGCAAAGGAAGTACTACGTCACTTTGTTATACACTAGCAGGGGGAGATATGATGATTTTGAGCAGATGTTTGTCATACAAGGAAAGGCAGCTTTGATTTTGAAACAGCTTTAATATGCGATCGATCGGACAAAAATATTTTTTATGTGCAATAAAAACTTTTTATTTCTATAGATTTTTAAAGATTGCAAAGGACGTACATTAAATCATATCTAGAACCTTTTTTTTACATCTCAGCTATATTTTATCTCAATCGAAAGACTTTATCGTGTTAATATCATAAGAAACTTTTTAGTTTCATGAGATAATGCAGCCAAACATTATACATTTTAGCTCTATGTAATTAATTGCACGTAACTTAGTAGCATTTAATCAACATTATATACATAACTATGTATATCCCTCTATGTGCATGCCATGGAAACTATGCCTTTAGCAAGGGTATCATAAAATTCGACAAAGAGCTGCGCTTTCTTTTTTCATGTCTGTTATTGAATTTGACATATTTCTTTAAAGCGTATACATTTGTATGTTACATATGTATATGCATTGGTGTGTGTGTGTGTGCATGAGCATGTGTGAACAACGTTCGGCCAAGGGATTAGCGTCATTGCCATTTTCGGCGCATTTTTCATGTGCCCTAAGCTCCGCTAGTCGGATGCGACTCATCTCCTGCGCCACCCTCTACGCCACTCCTTCCTCCCACATCTTACATGGTCTGACTGCAGTTTCGTCTTTGCATTGGTTCATATATGTACATATGTATGATGCGTGTGTATGGATATGTATTTGTCAATTTTCACTCACTTCATTTAAGTAAACACATTTGCTGCATTTCATATTTCCAGTCACGTTTCAGGCATAAATAACCCACACACACACACAGACACACACACATACGCTAAGAAACGTAACGGGACATATGCGTATTAGTGTAAGAATCTTGATATATCATTCCGGTTCTCATCTTCTGTTTCTCCCAGTTTGTATAAATTGAAATTCGAGTTGAAATATTGTTAGATTTCGTGAGTATAATCTTTGGAGGACTTCTCTGGGGCTTTTCTTTTCAACTGTGGAACTATAAATAAGTTCTGAGAACACTTATATTACACCTATTTCCTATTGACAGTAATATTACACCTATGTATATCCTAATGATAGTTCGTATACCTTATATTTTATGGCCCTGAAATAATCGCATTTATAAAAGTGGAATAAACAATTTTTATTGTACAGAATGATTGATATGCAGCCTGTACTCTAATACCATATCCCCAATAGCTACTTAGACACATCTAAATACCATTACCATATCCATCTACCAATAAAATAAAGTCAAATTTTATAATACTCAATTTACCACTCCACTTCCAGCACAAAACTGAGTGATATTGCAATTGAGAACACAACTTGTAGTGCATTTTGGCTTGACTTTACTTAGAGTTGTCAGAGCAGGGGAGGGGTCGTGTCGTGGCAGGGGTCTCCCCGTCTAATACTAAACTTATGTACTTGTAGTGGCGGAGAGTCACAAGTGAGTGGAGTCTGTTGACAATCCATTTGGAATCACCCTCCCATCATCACATACTCCTAGCCCCTCTACCCTAACACAATTCTATCGGACATGAAAATGGCTTTCAAAAATATTGAATTTTGCGTTCTGAAGGCAGCTGAAATTTAATTTAGCCCCCAAGCTCTACTCCGCTGCGAAACCAACATTGTGGCTGGCGTTTTTTTTTCGTTTGTCTTGTTCGGCAACTGCTGCCAACAAAAGTTCTTGGCTAAAATATGTATATATGTATGTATGTATATGTAGGTATGTACATACATAATTAACGATCCTTGGTCAATAGCTAAACAATTTTTGCGAGCTCCAGCGAAATATTTGCAGCTGCTGCAAAGATAGAGTTAGGGCGTGGCGCCGCCAACGTCCTCGTCGTCGCCGTCGTCTGGCTGCCAGCAAACCGCAGGAATTTAAATTAAATCAAAATTACATCGAATCTGCCAGCCATGAAGCGGTTATGGGCCAGAACTTCAAAAACAATAGTAAATCTTTGATGGTTTGGTTAGCCTAAAGGACTATAGGACCATAGGATATGCGAACGAAGCCTCATAATGTGTGGGTAAGGGATAAAAATAACATTGGAATCAACTGCTTATATCCTCATAAATAGAGTAAAAAGAATAACAGTCGCCCCTTAATTATAGATCTCTATTGTTACAGAATAATAGGGAAAAAGAGGGATGGAGAGGCTGGAAATAATAATCGAAATTGCTGAGAATGTATGAATGCACATTTTTTGTGGATTTCTCAGTACTTAAGGTAGAAGATTACATTCCGAATTATTTGCCTCACTTATTTGCATTTACATTCATTTTCTTAACAAATATCAACTTTATGGCCAATTATATGCGTCTCCAGGGACACTCACTCACTCAATGTAGGGCCAATTTACGTAGAAGCCTAAGCCTAAGGCTGCAGCCAAATGAAAAGCTATTGATTTCAATGCAAGCGACTCAAACGATTTGAATTGATTGAATTTTTCAGCTTTTACAGCAGCTTAAAGCATGCTCGATTGTTGCTTGTGTGGAGAATTTAAATTTCTTAACGCCCACAAAACGGTAAGCTTTCAAATCCAAACAATAAATATGAAACAAATGTTTCAGCAATAGCAATAGCAACAGCAACAATAGGGAGTAGGGGAGCACAAAATAGCAGTAGCTGGGATAACAATGGGAATTTTGTAGTTGTGGAAGCAAAATTTTCCATATTGCTGAAATGCAATTGGAAAATGCTGCTTACAGGCTTCCCACCCACCTACACAACTACCCATCCATTCCGATACACAGAAAACGAGAGAAGGAAAACATAAATAAACGTAACCATCAATAGTTCAATTCTCTGTGCTTCTGCATGATTGTGCGGGGATTGTAATGGTTGCTAGGGGTGGGGAGGGATGTGGATGTGGTTCTGGTGTGTATGTGGACCGACTGTAACCGGCTCAACAAAATACATTGCACATTTATTTCGCAATTTATGCCAGGGGAATCTCTTTCATACGGACAGATGCTACCGTAGTGTAGGAGTTTTCAGCAAAAAGATTGTCATTTTTTTTTTTAATCTTTCTTTTATCACTTCTACTTTTTTATTCCCGCCTCTGGCCACAGACATGTTTTGCAGAAGGGTAGATATTTTTAGAAAAGTTGTATGTAGCTAAATATGGGATTAATAGACTTTTTTATCTCTCTTTTTTACCCGATCCCTGGTAATTTTTTGTTGTTATTTTTTCCCATAATCACACCTCGTTACACATTCATATGTGCGGCTTTTAATTCCATTTTATTGCCCAAACGAATGTACATATATTAATTATTTGTACTCTTTTTCGCATATTTTGGCAGCTCCCATTTCGCCGATACGCCAGCCAGACGCACAAGCGAAAATTGCAAAAGAGAATGCCCGAGAATGCGACCAAAAGAAATACATGTCGTGTGCATGATGAGGAACATTACTGCTCAACTGCGATAAGCTTTGAATTTTTTGTATAAAAATACTTTCTGAGACGGCTTACCTTTCGTGTTCCCTATACCTTGTAAACAGACAAAACAGAGACAGAAACAGGGCCATGGGAATGGGAGACCGATGCATGCTGGGATCCATTGATAACTGTACAACAAATAAACAAGACCTTCGAGCATAAAATGTAAAAATCAACAAGCAACGTTACCAATTGAGCTGGAAACTCAACTCCCCCGACAGCCCATCCACAACATTGTGCCAGACTTGAATGAGCCAGAAGAGAAAAACAGAGATATCTTTGTGTTAACTAATTGCTTCGCCTGCCCACATCATCCATACATCCATACCATCCATCCATCAGATCCATTTCCAAATCCAACTGAAGAAATACTTGTTTTTGTTTCTTCTTCAGCTGTCGGAAACAAAAGCCACATCATTCCAGGACAAGGCCATAAACCTGGCTGCCCCATTTACGCTGCTTATCGTCTGTTGAGCCATACAGCACCCCCTTTCAGTTAGATACTGATTCTCCACCATGCGCCACACTTAGATACTGATTTCCGCTTGCCGTGTGGCTAATAAACCTTGTATATTTTATATGTATGCGCCACCCCCTACCCGGCAGGAGGACGAGAACGAGACTCATCGCATCACATTTTCATCAACGGGGAATCTATTTTATCGCACTCTTGCCCCCATTCTCTGGCACCCATCTACATTTTATGAGCCCTGCAGCTATCCGTTCGCTCACATAACTCGTGGCGCCCACTATTTGTCTATTTTTACTGCCTGCCGAACTCGGTTTATGGCCACCTGTCGTCTGTCCTGGTGTCCTTTTATCCGCTTTGCCAACCTTCCATCCTTCTATTGTGTGAATCTGTTTTTGGCAGACTTTTTTCTGATTTAATTGAAGGTCCCAAAGGTGAGCTTTAAGATAGAAGGAGGTGCAGAGAGTGCGTTAGAGAATTATTTTGGGTTTTTCACTCGACTATTAGCATTATCAGTAATCGATATTTTATCGATTTTAACCCGCTTTCGATAACTTCTGGGTCTTAAGAATTATTTAAAGTTTAAACTATAAGTAAATCGTTTGCAACAGATTATCATAGCTGCAGATCTCTCTGTCTGCCACTCAAAATTTGCATCTGTGGTGACACTTCTTAGACATACTCATAATATGTACTGCAGCTGCTGCCGCATTAGGTTCCACCCCCGTCCAAATCGATTTGGCCCAGAGCTGATGTAGTGAATGGTCCGGACCGAGTTCCAAACGGATGATGCGGATCAACAGGCAGCATCAACACAAAATCAAATTGTCAACCAAATTTGATTAGTCGTCACTTGCACTTGGAAAAGCAAGGGGATCCCCAAGCAGAGCTCCCCAGATGATGATGTGGGTGGTACGCCCTAGTCTATCCCTTCTCCAGTCCAGTCTGTGTGTGTGTGTGTGTGTTCGCCGGACTTGAGTGAGTTCTTAACAGACAGACGAGTGCGTGTCGTCTCTCTTCTCAGGCAAAAGTGCTGAGATTGCGTAGAGTCCGGTACGGTACGGTCCGGTCCGGTGCGATGTCTGCATGGAGATGAGCCCATGTGGATGGATGCTTGCAAAGAAATAACAAGATTTCACGCTTGATTTTCACATCAAAAGCTGGATAAAGAAATGGAAAAAAGTCCCTGTGTCGTGTGTGCAAATGAAACGAAGCAGCAAACAGGAAGTGGACGCTGGTCTCAGAGTCTGAGATTCTCAATTGTTTTTCATTGTAAAAAAAAAATAGAAGTTAACAGAGTTTCCGCATTTGATGGAGATAAAGTGGGGGATATTCTGGTTTTTTTTCGTTCTTTCGTTCTCATGGGAGAAATTGGTTTGCTTTGCTGTTGACTTGGGGCTGTGGGCTATTCCGTAGACTCCAATTTCAAGAGATGGTGCTCGCGCATGTTCTGCTCCAGGGCCAGCAGCAATGCATCCAGAAAGTCGGACAGAAATATCTTTCCATGCTCCTCGAACATTTCACTGGCGGTGTACTGGGCATGGGCCAGCAGGGGCAGCTTTCGCAGGGTGCGACCGCTGAGGCCAACGCTGCGCTCGGAGAGATTTGTGAGCAGTCCCTCCTCGATGTCTTCGGTCTCGAGGGCCTCGCACTCCACAATGCCCGCGGACATGAGCTCGAGCAGCATGCTCTTGTAAATCGATCTAATGGCCGGCACGGCCGGATAGCCAATATATTGCCGGATATCGGCGCGATCCAGGAAGGCGAGATCAATGCTCTGCGCCAGATTGGAGGTGGCCAGGATGAGCACATTGGGACGCGCCTTGATCTCGTCCAGATGTGTCAGCAGGGCATTGACCACGCGCATGGCATCGCGCGGTTCGTTGCTGTTCATCGAACTGCGGGCATACGCCAGCGATTCCACCTCATCGATGAGCAGACAAACGAGATTGTTGGGGTCCGCCACCAGCTCCCCGATCTTGGCAAAAAGTCGCGCCACCAGCTTGCCGCTCTCCGAGAACCACTTGGAGAACAGGCTGTGGCTGTTTATCTCAACCAGATGTGTGTAGGCATAGGCCTCGTGCGTCCTGATGGCCAGCTTCTGTGCTAGGGCCTTGCAGAGGCTCGTCTTCCCCGTGCCGGGTGGGCCATGGAGCAGTATCAGACGATTGCAGGCAATCACATTCGTGTCCACGCGATGCTGCGAGAAGGTCAACGCAGACAATGCGTATTTCAGCAGCTGCAAACATCACAAAGATGAATAAACTCCAATCACTTCTAAACGGGTGTAGAACTTACCCTCTCCTTGAGTCCTTTCTCGTAGACCAAAGACTCCCACAGGCCCACAAACTGTTTGGATGGCAGCAAGACGTGATTAGCGTCTACGACAGTCCCGCCATCAGCATCGACGGCGCCGTCGAAAAGGCCAGAGCCTGCGGTCGCCGCAGCTGCATGTGGCTTGTAGAAATGAAAGCAAAACGACCTCGTGTGCCCCTCGATCTCTGGCCTGCCGCCACAGTCGCGCTCCAGGAGAACACTCGCCACCAGCGAGGGGTCCGTCTCCAACAAGTCCGGCTTGAAGGCCACATTCTGGGGCAGGTCATTATTTGATATCAAGAACGCGTTCACAGCCGGCTTCAATACAGATCGCAGAGCCGGTATTGGTCTATGAAAATAAAGGGAAAATCAATTAAACTGCAGCAGATAAAGGCAATAGGTGCTGGTGGTGCAGTACTCACTGGTCAGTGCTGTGCAGCCGTACTTCAACGTGCATTGCGCTGCTGCTCATTATGAATTTTTAAATTTTGCGGCAAACAAAAAAGTTTTATTGACAGGGGACGCCACAGAAGTGTGACCGTTCTCGAAAAGTAAAAAAACGAAGCGGAGCAACAAATAAAAGCGCATTTCGAAACTAGTATTAACATATCAACACATTTATTGCCCATTATCACAAGTTTTAGTATTTAATTGTGGACTCGAGGAAATATTTGTTGAATTTCTTCCAGCCGTAACGCTTTTTGGGATCCTTTTTGCTCCACGACGGGCCTAGGTTCGGCATCAGGCCCGCCTTCTGGGCCATCGTCACCAGCGTGCCCATTTTCTTTTGCTGGCGATAGCACAGGCCGGTGACGCGTCTGGGCAGCATGCAGCCGTCGGATCGGACGTACTGCGACAAGATTAGCACGTCGGTGTGCTTCACATCCAGGCCCAGCGTGCATTCCGGGCAGAAGGTGGTCTGGCAGGCGGATTTCAGCAACTTCTCGGAACGCTCTGAGTCTAAATTGACGCCCTCATAGGTCCTCACATTGTTCTCCTGTTTCTCTTGGACTGTAAAGAATTTCGGTGAGAGGTTATGAAACAACCGAACGAAACGCCAAGAACCAACTTACTCTGTTTTATCAGCTGCGGCGTGGTGGTGGCCACGCTCCGTGTCTGCCATAATGTGGTGCTTCGGAGCGTGCTGGTAGCTACTTTCAGCAGGGAGGCCATGTTTCAGCGAGTTTTTATTAACAAATTTTCTTTGCAGCTTATTTACAAAATAGAGCAAAGTATATACCACACCACTATACATTAATTGGACAGAAAATACCAAAAGCGGTATTTCCACACCCGTGATTAAAATACCAGAGCACAGAAAATACCACATACAACAGAGACGCCGCGCCGGTACGACCGAATGAAAAAGAAAATATGTGTAAGCAGGACTTAAATTGAGGCGATTATACTTTACTAAAGATAACATAACCATTGCAGCTGCCTCAACTAGTAGCAAGAACACGCTTCTCTCTTCCATCATCTCTGGCATACTGAGCCTGGTGATGTTTGCCACGCTCCGTTTCTGCGCCGACTGGTTCAATGGCTCACAATTGAATGTGTTGGTGGGCGGCTACCTCTTCTCCTGGCTCTTCATCTTGAGCCTCACCTGCGTGTCGAATGCCGAAATGCTGATATTTGGCCCGGACTTTCAGGCCAAACTAGTGCCGGAGATTCTGTTCTGCCTGTCTCTCACGGTGGCCGCTGCGGGCATTGTTCATCGTGTGTGTGCCACAACCAGGTAAATAGTAGTCGCCACCTTCCACCCGCATATGGTTAATGTTGATTATTCTTTCAGTATTCTGTTCTCCCTGGTGGGTTTGTACTTTCTCAATCGAATCTCCAACAAGTATTATTCCACTGCTGTGGTGGTGCCTGTGGATGCACCAGCGCGAAAGACTGCCAAGAAGTTCAAATGATGACCACGACAATCACGAATCGAATCTATAGCTTATGCTTTATGTACTAATTGATAAAATATAAACTACATTTAATTACACATACACTACGCAATTGTCTCAATGCCCACCTCCGAGGTCGATTCGTTGTTCTCTTCAGTCAAATATCTCAGTATATTTTGGTCTATAAAACGCACCAGCTGTGAAGGAGTATGATATACAGATCTCTTTACTATTTCCGCTGCATACGTAGTACGTACCTTAAAACCCAATTTACTTGAGAGATTTGTGTGCTTCTCCTCGATCTTGTCGCGCAACGCCGTGAACCATTCAGAGATTTCTGTGGCTATGGGCGGCATTTCAAATCCCTGGTAGCCCGCCTGCCTTAGCCCCAGATTACACGAGTTGAAGGCCGTCGAGCTCATGAGCAGAGCAAAGGATTTGACTAGGATGTACGTTCTACACAGTGACCAATCAGCTAGGATTGTGTCTTGGCTGATTGATTTGACCATGTTGTAGACCTCCCACAGCTGCAAATTAGACGAGGTCCATTAGCCAAGCGTTTGCCGTCGTTTCAACCGACTCACGTTACGATATATGTGCAGGACCAAGGAGGTGTTGGACAGGGCGCCTATGAAGGCGCGCAGCAGTCCGAGGGCGATCATCTTGCCCGTGTCGCAGGCCACCAGGATATGTGGCATCGCCTCCAGCATGTAGATGTAGCCGTGCTCTTCTTCGCATGGTGTCAACTTTAGGCATTCCAGCATCGAAACAGTGGCATAGTGGACCATTGTGGGTTTCAGCGTATCGGAATAATTGAAGCTGGCGTTGAGCAGCTCCAGACGTTCGTTGCACTGGCGTGGTCGCTCCTTTTCCACCAGCAGGAACATCAGAACGGACACCGTGTATAGCGAAGTCACTTCCTCCAGAGTCAGGTATTCATCCAGTAGTCTCAGAATTGCCTTCCGCAGCTGGATGTATGGATAAAAGGTTGATTAAATCAAGGAAATCTTTTAGGCTCCAAATACCTACCTTCTCCACATCTGAGTCGGACTGGGCATCCACGTAGAAACTGTAGCGTCTTAGCCCTCGCATCCGCAAGAGAACATCGCGGAACTGCTCATATTTAAATTCAGGAACGTTAAAATCGCGGAAATCTAATAATTTTTCCTCATTCATTTTATCAAAAATAAACCACAACAGCGCCTATTTTTAGAGCTGGTAACACTAGGCCGCCTGTCTTGGTCGAACCCAGTGTTGCCAATTAAGCTGTTTTATAGCCAGTTAGCTATGTTTAAAGTTCGATTTGTCTGACCTTGTTATTGCTATTTCATTAGCAATCCAACAAAAAGGGGCTATTGTATCATATCTTTAACGAAAAGGTCGCAGTTAGCTAGTTATATTAAACCGAATATCAACATGGGGCGAATATGATTTATCCCTGTATATTTACGGTACATACTAAAACTGGGAATGTATATTTCGGTATATTTCCAAGGGTCAGACGATATATTCTGTCAATAAGCGCGTGGTCTCACTGCTTTCCAAAAAAAAATTCGTGAGGTGCAGTCGACAGATTTTTTCGACGCAAAAAACAGCTCAAAAAGCTACACAAAAGTTACTTTTATTCCCAGCAAAACAGATTTTTTTGTTTTAATCGTAAGTACCAAGTCAAATATATATATATTCTTAAGCCACGACGCGCAGCAGTGAGAGAAATAGATTTTCCATGTCGCCTATGACGGCCATGTCTCTTTTTCTTTGTCGAAGAAAAAGGTTATGTACGAATTGGTATGTATCATACATACATACTAATGTATAAACGAGGTTTACTCATCAAGTAGCAGCAGCAGCAGCCGTTCACGCAATAAGCCATTTAGGGGCAGTTATTGGGCCTTTGTTCGACTGTACCCCTGCATATACATGTACATTATTTAATAAAAGCCACAGAAATATGCATACTCTGGCCCCTAGCCGTCCCCTCCCCACCCTTCGTTCGTGTAGTATGACAAAGTGTCGCTTCAAAATGGCGCCGAACCACATGTCTCTTCGTTATCGTCTCTCGTCGAACGGTTCGGCACGATTCGTGTGTGTCATTCGCTTTCTGAATTTCATTTAACAAAGTGGTGCGCGCAGGCCACGACCGGGGGCGCTGAGAACTTTAAACAAACATAATACTTAGTAACCGATTGTGATAGCTGTTAAAAATAGAATTCCGGACAAAGTCTGAAATTCACATTCACAAAATTGTAACCACTAAACACAAATTCGAAAACGTAAATTCCGTTGTAAAATATTCTGTCGTTTTCTCTCTCTCTCTCTTCTGCTTTTGTCGACACTGTGTGGGTGTGTGTGTGTGTGCGTGCGTGTCAATTTTACAGTGCAAAAAAGCTCGTAAGCTAGCAAAGACCGTAGTCGGCGAAAACGAAATATTATATTCTACATACATCTGCCTTGATCTGTGTCCGTCCGTCTGTGTGTGTGTGTGTTCATTTGCAACCGCTGTGCGAGGTTAAATTAAATTACACATTTTAAACTGCACACATACACAGGCGAACAGCAGTAGCTCTCTCTTTAAATTCTGAAAAGCAACAGGCACAGACGCACACACACATACTCACTAAAATTCTCCCTTGAATCACACAAATCAGCCCCCTCTCCACCTTCAATAACTGACGAGGACACGCGGAAGCGGCTAGAAGGCCAAACTTATTTCCGTTAAGCAAAAGTGTAAGTTAACGTTCGTCTTTCTTAAATTTTTCTCCACCTCTATGTATTCGCTAATTGAATTCGTGTGTGTGTGTACTTGGAAACGACTGCCCGCGTATTTTCCATCTTTTTGCGTTTCTGCGTATGACATTTTCCCCCGTCTTCAGCACAACCCACGGGAACACACGCACACAGTGGCACAAAGGTACGAGTGCGTTTTGTATGTACAATGACCTCGTTTCGCTTGCTCCGAGCTGCGCCACCAGTAACAACGTCAAAAATTTCACTTTATTCTCGACAGTTTCTTTGTCGAATTTCGTTTATAGGCGGGTTCTTTCCCTTGCCTTGCTTTTGCTTTTTTCTTCTTTCTTTTCTCCGCTTTTTCAGTGGCTCTTCTCTTATTGGTTTTCTGTACTTCTCGCCTTACTTTTTCCCTCATTCTTCATCTCGCCTTTCAGTTGTTCTTCTTCTGCTCGCCTTGCTTCTCCCATGTTCTTCTTTCGACATTATCAAACTGTAAAAAGATTGTATGTCCGCTGTGTGTGTGTGTTCGCTCTCTCTCTCTCTGTGCTCTTGTGTTTGTGTGTGTGTGTGTGAGTGACGAAAAGCACATGTATACTCGGCAGGCGAGGATTTTTAGGTTAGACAGCATTTGAAACTCTCGCAAGATTTAAAACAACAATAACGGCTGACTAGCATTTGGAAAGCTAGTTATTACTTGTGAATCGATCTTGTGACCTTGCTCAGTTTATAGTTGAACATTTAACTGATATAATCACTAAATTAATTGTGAAACGTTTACACTTCTGATCCATTTGCAGCAATTTATTGTATGAGTCAAAAAATAGAAAGACCAGTGCTATCGGGTCAACGCATCAAGACCAGAAAAAGAGATGAAAGAGAAAAATATGACCCAACGGGATTCCGTGATGCGGTCATTGCTGGTCTCGAAAAAACTGATGGCGACTTGGAGCAAATCTCTAAATATCTAGACATCGCGGGCAACAAGCTCGACTATCGTCGCTACGGTGAAGTTCTCTTTGATATATTGATTGCGGGTGGTCTATTAGGTAAGTCCCAGATAACTACTGCCATATTATGGGACATATTATAAGCTATAACATTTTTATTAATCTATGTGTTTCAGTGCCTGGTGGTTCCATTTCTCAGGATGGCGAAAAGCCGCGCACAAATTACTGCATCTTTGATGCCCCCGAGAGCATGGAATCCATGCGCAACCATGAGCAGGTTTGTTTAAACTTTATAGATCATATATATATCCACTTCAATCCCAGTGTGTTTGTGTGCGTGCATATAATTAGAACTGATTACAAGCTCAAAAATGTAGTCGGTGTCAGATTATGCCACATGAAACGTCACATATTTACTTGTCTTTGGTTTGTTGTAAACAACCTAACGATCCGAAGATTTCTTATGTGCCAACAACAGCTTCTACAGCTGCACAAGTATAAATTATATACAGTACATACAACACCTGGAAGGTCACCTTTTTTTCAATTGCATATTATTAGAACCGGTTATCTCATCTAAACGATGCAATCGGTGTCAAAATATGCAACATGAAAAGCAACATTTTACTTGTCTTTATTTTGTGTAAAAAATAAATCCAACAATCTAAAGATTTCTTTTGTTGCAACAAAACTAAAAAGAGTAAGAAATTTATGTAAATGTCAAGGACTTTCAGTAAATGTTTTTATTTTTTCTACGATTTCAGGTATTTGTTAAGCTCATCAGACGGTACAAGTACCTTGAGAAAATGTTCGAAGAGGAGATGGGTAAAGTTCTATTATTCGTAAAGGGCTTTACTCCAAGTGAACGCATCAAGCTTGCGCGAATGACTGCGCTCTGGTTAGGTAAGTCTTCAGAAAACCCCTCAACTCTCGCCTTAAAGCCCAGCCAGCGTTTATATGGTCGAATCTAGATAGACCCTTGTTCGACTTGCAGCTGAGATTGGGCTAAAGTAAAAGTTACTCTTGGTATACTGACTCTTGGATGCAAATTTAACCAAATCCAAGAGCCACGAGCCCAAGGACAATAAGAAATCTTTCCTAACTTTCTCTCCGTATCATAAATCAAACCTAATATTTGTCTATAACTTTATCTTATTCATAGTTAATGGCTCTGTACCGCCAAATGTGTTACTGGTACTAAACAACGAGCATCTGATCAAGGATGGCATTGCACTGGAGTTTCTACTGGAGCTATTTCAGACGTTCAAGCAAGAGAAGGGCATTGCATATCTGATTCAGGCGCTTAAGAAGGGTGGACTGGAAAGCAAGTAAGTTTTTCATTTATATTATCGTCTGGATGGAATGTTCTCAGGAAGATGTTATAACCAATCAGTTGTGTATCTTTAATTGATGTTCCTAGAGTAAATTTTGTGGAGTTTTATTTAATTCGCAAATGAACTTTTTGCTTCATTTGGGTGTCGATTTAATTTCGTACAATTGTAAAAGTTTATTAAATTAACTATATAAAGTCCAAATATGGAATGTTCTCAGGAAGATGTTATAACCATTCAGTTGTGTATCTTTAATTGATGTTCCTAGAATAAATTTCGTGGAGTTTTATTTAATTCGCAAATGAACTTTCGGCTTCATTTGGGTGTCGATTTAATTTCGTACAAATTTATAAGATATATAAAATATAAGTCAATTTGCGATGGATGTTTATTAATATATATATATTTTTATTGTTTCTCCTTTAAGACTTATGGACTTTTTCCCACCAAACAAACGTACTGAGGAATATTTTAAACAAGTTTTTCTTGACAAGGAACTCAATGAAATCGTCAAGCTGCACAAGGCTCAGGCTAGCCAGGAGGCCAAGCGTGAGCTGCAGCAGACCCTCATCGATGATATCAACGATGAGAAGGCACACAATGAGATAACCGCTGACATTAAAGAGTTTTCGGCACGCAACAACATTCCCGATCATGAGATAATTGTAATTGTAAGTTAATCGAACGATTGATCGACGATAGAGAGAGAGTTTAATTGAATCATATTTTGATGTACAGATTTGGTCTACCATCATGTCGTTGGGCGAATGGAACAAGAAGGAGGAGCTGGTCACCGATCAGGCTGTTCGTCACTTGAAGACGTACTGCACCTTGTTGCAGGCATTCGCCTCAACAGACCGCTCGGAATTGGCCCTGATCCTGAAGGTGCAGGAGTTCTGCTATGAGAACATGAACTTTATGAAGGCCTTCCAGAAGATCATATTGTTGTTCTACAAAACAGAGGTCCTCTCCGAGGAGATCATCTTGCGCTGGTACAAGGATGGTCATTCCAACAAGGGCAAAATGCATTTCCTCGAACAAATGCGCAAGTTCGTCGAATGGCTGCAATCAGCCGAAGAAGGTAAATATATTGAAAATTTGTGGCGCGTTGAATATGAGTGCAATTTTTGAGAATGGTCTTGTCTTGTATGGCACTTTCGTTGTACAAAATTGCAAGAGCATTTGGGTTTTTTGCTTGCCTCGTTGCTCCACAATAAAACCAGAGCAACGCAGGCCAATGAAAACCTGCACAAAATTATAGTATTTTATGCCGCATGCCTCTAACCACAAATCTTGGAGTGCCACAAATTCCAGTGTGTACAATTCCAAGAGGTTAAATTTTGCAGTCATGCCAAAGCAAATGAATGATTGGGTGTCCAAATAACTATTCATAGTTACATTTGGCCAATAATCGTTTGGACAGATAATTTAATTTGAGTAAAACTAGCAGTGCATAATCCCTAAAAAAAATTGTGCCTGCTCCGAACATTCTCCAACGTTTGTTGTAGCTATGAGGATTATATGCCAAAACAAATTGGGCTTCAACGGTTGTTTCTTTGTTTTACATAACTACCTTACACCGAAACACAATCTCCGAGACCCCAGACACAATTATGATATTCTATGGCATGCCTCTAACCAAGATCTTGGAGTGCCACAAATTCCATTGTGCACAATTCCAAGAGGTTAATTTCGGTCATGCCAAAGCAAATGAATGATTGGGTGTCCATATAACTTTTCATAGTTACATTTGGCCAATAATCGTTTGGACAGCAGCCCTTAAGGCCTAATATATACATATTATTACGAAATTATTTTCAAACGTTTAATTAACTTTTTGCATTTACTTTTGCGTTTTTTTCTAGAATCCGAATCTGAGGACGAACAAAAGAATGGCGATTAACATTTATATGGTTAACAAAAAAAGAGCATGGCTAAAAGGAACAACACAAACGGAGCCGCCCCTCCCTCCCATATCCAAACCATCCACACACAGATACACATCTGCCACATCCACTCCATAGATATGCATAAATGCCAGTATCTACCCCCAAGGCATTGGCGAAGAGAGAGAGAAATTCTAAATTAATGTACACCCCATCCCCCTCAGTCCTCAATTAGTTCCCGATTTGTGAATGCAATATATTTCTTAACTATACAACAGCAAACGGATAGAAATTGTGTTAATAAAGGTTTAAAGATTTACAAATACCAAAAAACAAATATCACCACACAGACACACACACACTTACCAACACAGAAGAGGCATCTCGAACAAGAAATCAGAAAAAATTGCACGCACTGTAATCGATCAAATTGGAGAGTCTACAAACACAGATATGTAAAAGGAACGTATGGAAAATATTCCCCATGTTCTAAAATGGGCTGCGCCGGCCCGTTTGTATGTTCGCAATTATTTATTTAAAAATCTACCCCCGGCACATATGCATATATTAAAATGAAAAGAAAAAAATTAATTAATATTCACCCTCAAGAACGCGGCGCCAAGCCAGTATGGAATTTGACAAGATTATCTTCGAAATAAAGATTTTGGAAAAGATGATTAAATATTGACTTGCATGCAAGACCACCACCACCAGTTTCAACGCAAATTATTATGTGAACAAAGCGTATGGAATTACGAATATTTGAATTGCATGAAAAAGTACATATATGTATACAACAAATAAATGAAATACAAATGTAACGGAATGGGAAAATTTTGTTTTGTTTGGGGAAGGGGTAGGTAATGCATTGTATGCAAACAAATTTCGTTGTGGGAAGCGTTACAAATTAATCCGTTTTTCAATTTTTTAATGATTTTATTACCCGCGAAAACATGTTGGTATACTTTTACCACAGACTGTTCGGTTTTACGATCAGCGTAATATCGATTGTGCCATAAATCGATAAGAGTGTCGAGCAAGTGTGACCAGGCTAATGTCATTCGCCAAACATATTCAAACTACGGTACGCATTGGTTTTAAATCTAAATCGTAGTTTTTATTTCCAATTATGTGACGTGTCTGTAATTTCAGGAACGCCAAATAATTAAAGATAATAATAAAAGCCATTTGTCATGTGCATGTCATGTACACTAGTCACACGCTTGTGCAAACTTGGAATGGAATCATAAATAGAATCTATGAAAGATTAACTCACAGTAAAACATGGGGAAGTTTTTAAAGTGTCTGGAAAATAATTGGAACGCATTTAGGGCCGTTTTCTCAGTTTACAGATGTGAAATGGGGTCCTTGCTTCAATTCAGTCATCCATTGGGCAGCGGATTTAACTCGTTTATAGCCACCAGTAGTAGTGCATCATATTCAGTATACCACCAGTCCTACAAACATAATTCAAATCTAACTCTAAATCTGTTCCCTGGAGTGCAAAAGGATTTGGATTGGCTTAGTTTAGTTTTTGGAAATACTGTTTTTATTCAACATAAATTTTTGTTTAAAAGTAATTTTTCTTGCATTTCTCGTATTTCATTTAATGTATATAGTACTCGATGTTATATAATAACCCATATGCTATTTGTTTGTATTTTGTATTTGTTGTTGTTTTGTTTGCTAAATTTGTAGTTATTATTCATCATATTTGAACAATTGCAATTGGTGTGTAACTTGGTTAGAAATGAGCCTGCAGAAGGAATACATTATGAACGAACATTGGGCGAACATTCCAGATACAAACTTCAAAAATTATTTTGAAAGCCTGATATGATGCATGTGTGCAGTGTGCAGGTTGGTGGCAGTTGGGCAGGTCGCGAGGCAGCAGCAGTTCCATAAATTGTTTCAATCTAATTTCCATTTTTTTCTTTTCGTTTATATAGTTTTTTTTGTTTAGTTATCTTTTAGTTAAGTATATGTATATATTATGGTTTATGTAGAGTGGAAGCTGGATTTGAGGGTCAACAAATTTAGCTACTTATGGGCCGTACTTGGCAATACTTCATTTCGTGTGTTCGGTTGGGTTTTCGGATGCGTTTTTTTTTGCGTGCGTGCGTGCTTTCTTTTGGTAACTGTGTATTCGTTACGCGTCCAACAACAGACATTGCATGTGGTTTGATGATGGTATTTTGTGTGGTTCCTGTGCCAGTGGCAATTGCGCAAGCGTACGTTACCTTCGATTCAGCGAAATCAGACCGATATCCGATCCATTTCGGTGTACCGGCAGGCAACAATGCTGAGTGTACGTTTGCACAGACTGCCAGTGGCACCTGTGGCTGCTGCTGCTACTGCTGCTGCTTCTGCTCCACACACTGCTGCATATGAATAATTACAAACATAGACACATATGTATAGATAAATGTTCAACAAAGACTATAGACGACAGAAATTAATGTACAATAATATAGTAAATAACTCAAAGAACGGGGACGAGGGTTGAAAACACAAAAATCAAAAGGGCAGGAATGTATGCAAAAGAAATTTTCAAAACTGTATGCCGCCTGTGTGTTCAGCAAATATACATTTAGGTAAAAAATAAACGAATAAACTTTAACAAACTCGTATTACAATGCTATTTTTTTCTTTTCCGTATGCTGATAGGATTTTATGTATGCCTAAAATATGTAATTATTGGCATACATGTATGTATGTAAATGTTTTGGGTGTGTGTGGATATCTCTTATATAACTGAAGACCGAAACGGAGGGGTGGTGGTTCTTGAGTGTATGGTAGTTTCAGTATCAGTATCTATCAATCAGAACTATACAAAGACAACGGCAACATAATTTATAATTGAATACAAGTCCCCTTACATAGACACCAGACCTGGCCATGGCCTGCCATGAGGATGAGTTTTACGTTGAATTTTGTTTCATTATGTTTTGTGGTGTGGGTGGAGTGGAGTAATTTGAAACTTGAACTTTTCCTGCTGGTATTATTGGTTCATCGTCTGCATACACTTAACAATTTAATCGGTGAATTTGCGGTTGACATTGCGGCCGAACAGGGCGTTACGGATCTCTGGCACAAGCTGCTGGGAAATCAACTCTAATCTGGACTCCAGCGTGTTGGGCACCTGCAAAAAAAAAAATAACTTCACATTGAAAACAAATACAATTTAAAAGTCAAGTGGGGAGAGCGCGCACCTTAATGCGTCCGTTGAGGGCCAACAGCTCCACACCACCGCAGGTATCAGCAGCAAGGAAGTTTGTCTCGTCAATGATGAGATCGACATTCTGCTTCATCTGGGACTTGTACTGTTCCACAGCTTGGGGCAGAATGTCGCGGACCAGCGACACATCGACTTGGCGGACACGCAGTGTCACCTTGGGCTCCATCACCTGGAAGAGGCCCTGGACAATCAGCTTGGTCACGACGGCCTTGTATTCGGCGTCGCTCTTGGTGACCTCGCCCAGACGTTTGCGGGCATCATCCAGGACATTGCTCACATGATCCTCGCGCACTTTCAGTACCTAAACAACACAGACACGCACACAAATGAGTTTATATGGAATCTATTCAAAGGGACGCGCGTGGCACACACACACCTTCAAGCGAGCCTGGTTGAGCATGTTGGATGACTGGATTTTCTTCTGGAGCTCAACCTGTTTCTCTTTCTTCTCGTAGTACTCCATGATCTTGAGACGCTGCTGCTGGACGAGGCGTCCCTTCTCAATGTTGAACTCCTCCTCGGCTTTGGCATCGATCTCCTCGGCTTTTTCATTGGCCTCCTGCTCAATGAACGCCATCATGTGTTTGATCTGAAAATTGCATTGATAGGAATAATATTGAAATCAAAAGCCATTACGTTAAAAATTGGTTCAGGATTCCTGCTATTTCCCCCCATTTATTTATTTAGTTTTTCTTGAAAGTTTTCGTTTTTTTTTCGGCTGATAACGTAAGGGGGTGGTTGGGAGGAGGGGTTGGCTGGTCGTGTGACAGAGAGTGTGGAGGGGCAGCATCGCAAACACCCACTAGTTGTCTCGCTTCAACACATTGTACTCAATGGTGGAGCCCGTGTCACATGACCAACACGAATTTTTTTACTCACTTTTTAGCGTAGAGTATTTTAATAAATAACCATCATTTCTACTACACATGAGGTTTCATTTACAAAATAAGATGGCATGTAAGAGTGATAAGCAATAAGGTAGGCACAGGCCATGGCCAATAGGAATGTGCTGCTGCCATGAGAAATTCACATGACTTCGAACCTCTTTGGACCCCATGACTTCGCCATCTTTTTGGTTGATTGCATATTAAAAACACACTTTTCAATTAAAACCCAGCCCCTACACAGGACCACATTGAGTGCCTTTACCTTATTACAGTAATTTAAATCATTTTCATCTCCTATTTACCTGTTTCTGTACATCAGCGTCGCTCAATGCCATCTTGACTGATTTTTTTTCACTTGCACAAAACCGAAAAGAAATTCAACTGTTCCAAAGAAATCCACGTGTGACCGTGCCTGTAATAGTTGTAATTTCAATTTAATTTATATGCTCCGTCAAATGTTTAAGGTGCAACTCCAGAGAACACGGGGAAATGTGGAAAACGATAAGTTACTTTTTTGCCTACTGCCCGACGTCTGTCTGAAAAATTTTCACTGCAAATCGATCATATGATTTTGCAGTGTGACCCTTTACTTTCAATTATGGATGTTCAATATATATCGTTGTGTTAATATATCGATATTAATTTTCGGTTGTTCACATTTTCTTATGTGCTATGTTTATATGGATATTTGTATGATATATTATCAACGAAATTACTTAAATGAAATTTTACTTCTTTTATATGGACCAGACGTGAACAAGTGAATGACAAAATGATTCCGATTCTTTGGATTGCAAAAATATATATATCGATATATCATATTTACCATCCCTACTGCCTGTACACACACGCGAAATAAATGAAAATTTTGTTTTTTCTTTTGGAAATAAACGATAATTCAACCTGAACACGTATACTTAATCCCTGCGATTCAAGTGCAATGGAGACGCTCCTGGAGCAGCAGCGCCGGTACCATGAGGAACGCGAGCGGCTCGTCAAGTTGATGGTGGACGAGCACGCAACCAAAAAGCCGGGAGAAAAGGAGCGCATTCATTCGGAGCACAGGCTGAAATATCTGATGGAACTGCATCATAATGCCAGCACACAACTGCGAGACCTGTACGAGGACAAGGACAATGAGAGGAAGCAGGAGATTGCGGCACTGTCGGGGCCCAACGAATTCAACGAGTTCTATGCCCGCCTGAAGCAGATCAAGCTCTTTTACAAATCGCATCCGGCCGAAGTGAGTGTGCCGCTGTCCGTGGAGTTTGACGACATGATCAAGGTCTACAGCAATCCGGATGACATGAGTCCGCTCGTGGAGTTTACCGACGAGGAAGGCGGTGGCCGGTATTTGGATCTGAACGAGTGCTACGAGCTCTACCTGAACTTGCGGGCAGTCGAAAAGCTAGACTATATTGCGTATTTAATGTCCTTCGACCATGTGTTTGATATTCCACGCGATCGCAAGAACCGCGAGTACCGAAAGTACATTGAGACACTGAACGAATACCTGCACAGCTTCATTCTACGCATTCAGCCGCTGCTGGATCTGGAGGGGGAGCTGGTCAAGGTGGAGCTTGATTTCCAGCGGCAGTGGCTGCAGGGATCCTTTCCGGGCTGGTCGCTGAAGGAGACCGAGTCGGCGTTGGCCAATACGGGCGCCCACCTGGATCTCTCGGCGTTCTCGAGCTGGGAGGAGTTGGCCTCCCTGGGTCTGGATCGTCTGAAGTCCGCGCTAGTGGCCCTGGGACTAAAGTGTGGTGGCACTCTGGAGGAGCGTGCCCAGCGCTTGTTTTCCACAAAGGGCAAAAGCACGCTCGATCCCGCTCTGATGGCCAAGAAGCCAAACGCCAAAAGTGCCAGTGCACAGTCGAAGGAGCACGAGCGCAGCAAAGATGTCGCCCAACTGGAGGCGCTGCTCTATAAATACGCCGAGCTGCTGTCCGAGCAGCGGTCGGCGACCAAGGAGAATGTCCAGCGGAAGCAGGCGCGCACAGGTGGCGAGCGCGATGACAGCGATGTAGATGGCAGCGAGTCGGAGAACGACGATGACCCCGATGCCGATGACGTGCCGTACAATCCCAAAAACTTGCCTCTGGGCTGGGACGGCAAGCCCATCCCCTACTGGCTGTACAAGCTGCATGGACTGAACATTAGCTACAACTGCGAGATCTGCGGCAACTTTACCTACAAAGGACCGAAGGCATTTCAGCGGCACTTTGCCGAATGGCGACATGCGCACGGCATGCGGTGTCTGGGTATACCCAATACGGCGCATTTTGCGAACGTGACCCAGATCGAGGACGCCATCACGTTGTGGGAGAAGCTAAAGTCGCAAAAGCAGAGCGAACGCTGGATAGCCGACCAGGAGGAGGAGTACGAGGACTCCCTGGGCAATGTGGTCAATCGCAAGACATTTGAGGACTTGAAGCGTCAAGGACTGCTCTAGAATGTATGTAGTTTATACACACCGATTCAATGTAACATTTTGATTTAATACAAACAATTATCAACCGGAAATAACAATCATCTCAGCCAAAGATGCGCGCCTGCATTTTCAATCCCACTTTGTCGACTGTGGCCAGCGGCAGCAGGCAGACTTTTAGCGATCGCGCATCCATCTGCTGTGTAGTCTCGGCCGCCTGCAGCCAGGGAAACTCCTGGTACTGTGCCTCGTGGCTAAATTGGACAAAGGCCGTCTGTGTTGTGTGCAGATGCACCTTGAACTGGCAGTTGCCGGGAAGCCTTGGCAACGGCTTGACGCGTTCCGACAGCTTGTAGAGGGCGGCGCGCAGCTGTTGCTCGTACTCGATTAGGTGCGGATCCTCCGCTGGCTGCCTGGCGGCCCCAGTCTCCAGTTGATCTATCTGCAGCATATAACTCTCAATTGGCTGGTTCTCGCTGTGATACAGAATGATCTCAAAGCACTTTAGCTCTCGCCGGCTAAGTAGCTCCCGCGCAGATCGCAGAACGCCGGCAAGGTATGTATTCAGCGGCGGGTAGATCGATACGTAGACCGGGGTGTTGTAGATGCGTCGCTTCTTGAATATTTGCGCAGGATATATGCCGCGCACGTACAAAATGTGATTCAGAATCACCTCAATGGCCTCCAAATGTATATCGTCTGCATATTCCGGCTGCATTTTGCAAAAAAATAAGCATTTCGCAAAATCGATGTTCAAAATTGCGATAGTTACAAGTATCGATAGTGGGGAATATCGCATTGGATTTTCACCGCCCTGCCGAAGATTTAATTCACTTTCCGGAAGAAATAAACGTGATTGATTAATTTGTTGTTGATTTATTTTCAAGTTATGCAATAAGAGGCAATACCCGGTGGTACGGTACGGCTTCAAACTTGAAGTTGTCTTGATCTGAATATCTTATTGTCAGAATTACATTCGGACGCTAGCAATAAGGATTCAAAGAGGTCGTTGACCTTCAAATATCAATGATAGTCAAACTCTTTTCTTCTGGCTTTCTGATCCTATTTTGCATAGATTTCTTCCGCATTTACTTATTGTGGGTTCCATTAATATAACGACTGGGAAAGACCCTTACAAAAATCGATGCATGTTGATGCATCGGGCTGGTGGGCTTGCAAAGGAACTTTGATTCTTCAACACGCCTGGGAATCACCCCAGAATCTCTAGGACAGTTTTAAAACTACTATTCTTTTGTACAACAGTCAATCCATTTCAATTTATTAATTCTGATAAAATAAAGCCTGCGCCGTTGCATATGCAATTGTGGTAGGGTTGTGTTTTTTTCGCTGACGATGCATCCAGCGGCGAACTATCGAATGCGCATATTGGCGTAGAACTACCATCTCTAGCTGAAAAAATGGCTGAAATCCAAGTGTGTGTGTGAACAAAATTTGTATGAGAAAATTTGCGTGTAAAACATTCACGAAATATATTTGACTTCTACCGAAAAAGGCGTTCTTCCGTGCCCCCGTTGTAGACAGTTGAAGCGAGTGTGCACACGAAAATGCAAGTGTATGGTTAACTATTCGGCAAACAGAGAAAAAACCGAATGATTGATTTGATGCCTTCCCTTCGGCCGCTGCGGACTGCAATTACAGACGGACCTCGAAACTTTGGGGGCTCCCTCCTTGGTGAAAAATGAAAATGATGTAGCTGCAGAAACAAGAAAAGAAGAAGCTCAGAGCAGAACCGAACCGAAGAAATAGCTATATAGATGAAAATTCAGCGAAACGAATATCCCCTATATGTAATACAAAACCGACAATTCAAAGTGTACATCTACACATCTACATATAACCTGATATATACACATACGCAGTTGCATCAGCATGCCTGACCGTGATTCGGCTTCTGAATCCGATGATTCCGGTGATTGCAGCCGTCGCGGAGGCGCTAAAATGAATCAGCAGCAGCAGCAACAGCCACAGCAGCCGTCTTGCAGCAAAAACTCTGCGCCGGATAAGAGGAATCGACGCATCATTATGCGCATCGAATTCAATGACTCTGACGACACCGACGAAGCCAACCCCCGCAACCCTGGCGATGATCCTGACCTTGACGCGAGACCATCCTGCTCGACGGCGGCCACGCGTCGCAGCGCCCGCCGACAGCGTCGTCTCCCTGCCATTCAAGACTCTGACTCGGATGCCGTGCAAAGAAGATCCACGCGCATTCGAAGAAACCGCTATGGACCCCAAAGTGATGACTGCTCCTCCAGCGGAAGCGAGGTACAAAAATATATACAATATATTCCCACTATTACTTTTAAGACTACTGCCCATTCTGCACTGGATTGACTGTTTGCTAATGCCAATCCCAAAACCATTTCAGATCGAACAACGCCCCAAGCGGTTGCGCGGCCAAAGTGGCAAGAGGAAAAAACTAGAATCCGACGAAGAAGAACCAAGCGACGATGATGAGGCCAAGACGAGACTCAGCCCCAGGCGTGCGCCTGCGGGGGATGCGGGCGACCCCGGCTTCAGCTCCGACAGCAGCAGCAACGAGCTGTTGGAAAAGTGTCCCATTTGTTTGTTTACCTTCCGGCAGCAGGAGATTGGGACGCCGGCGACATGCGAGCACATCTTCTGTGCACCCTGCATTGAGGCATGGTCAAAGAATGTCCAGACCTGTCCCATCGATCGGATTACCTTCGACAGGATTGTGGTGCGCGACAACTATGCCGACCGAAATGTGGTGCGCGAAGTGCGCGTGGATCTGAGCAAATCAAAGACGGAACTGGCCCTCGAGGAGGAGGAGGACGCGGACGCCACTGTGGCGGATGTGACCAACTGCGAGATATGCCACAGTCCGGAGCGGGAGGATGTCATGTTGCTCTGCGACAGCTGCAACCAGGGCTACCACATGGACTGCCTGGATCCGGCGCTGCACGAGATACCCGAGGGCTCCTGGTACTGCGACGAATGCATTGACTCCAACGATGAGAATTCCGACGATAACCTCGACCTGGCCGAGGACCTAAATATGCTGTACGAGGACATTCGCGGCATGGGCCTGCCCGAGACGCGTCTGCGCGTGAGAGAGGTGCAGCAACAGCCAAGGATACTCCGTACCCGCCAAAACGAACGCATACGCGCTGCTGTTTTGCGTCGCACCCGTGCCGTCACATCAGCGGAGGCAGCCTCCTCCGGCTCCACCACCACCCGCACGCGTACCACCCGTACCACAACCACAACGACAACAACCACACGCACCACAACAAACCGTCGCCAAACGACGCAGCGACGAAGGCGTCGCCGCACGCGCCATCGCACCTATGTCGTCGAGTACGACCTCAATAACTTTGACGAGAAGTTTGCCCTGAAGACGACCAGCAAGAAGGTCATACGTCGTCGTCGGCGGCGACGTCGTCGAGTGGTTGCCTCGTCCGCCAGCGATGAAACGGGCCGCCGCCGTCTGACTGCCAGCAAAAGGCTGGCGGAGCAGCTGGGCGTCAAGGCGGATGGCCTGCGTTCGTATCTGAGTGGCGGAAATGCCGCCAGCTTCACGCTATTTGGCAATGCCAACGATCTGGAGTACTTTTCGGACAGTGAGGGGGTCCAGGACGATGCGGGAGGAGCAGCAGGAGCAGGAGTTGGACTGGGCGCCACAGCAGTGCAGACGTCGGTGCGCATTGCCAGCATCGGCAATCCCCGCACACGCAATCCCCTGCTACTGGGCAAGGCGCGTACAGCGGCCACAACGTCAGCGTCATCGGCCAGCGATATTCTGTCCAGCATCTTGGATCTGCAGGATCGCTGGCACGGGGCTACGCGCAACCTTAGCGAAGTGCAGATCCGTGCCGATGGGAGTCTGAATCTGCCACAACGTGCGGCAGCAACAGCAAGAGCAGCCGCAGTCCCAACGCCAGCGCCATCGCCAGCCCCCACAGCAGCAGCCTCCAAGCCACCCGCGGAACCCATCACCCAGGCACCGCTCTATCAGCGCGGTGGCGCCGGACCCAACTTTAGTCGGGGCGGCGGTGGCGGTGGCTCTGGCAATCGCTATGGCGGCAACAGCAACTACAACAGAGGCGGGGGCGGCGGCGGAGGTGGTGCTGCTGGCAATCAATATCAGCGGCACTCGACGGGTGGTGACGGTGGTGGTGGCGGCGGCAGTCAAGGCGGCAGCGGATTCAATCAGAATTTCAACAATAATAATCCGGGCGGCGGCAACAACAGAAACAACGTCTCCAGCTTTACGCCCTTTCACCTGCGCTTTAACACGCCCAATCGCCAGCAGCAGCAACAGCAGCAGCAACGGAACCAAAACATGCAGCAACAGCAGCAGCAGCAGGGACCTGGGCCGAACTCCTCCCCGTTTCGCGGCAGTGGGCCCAACAATCCCGCCGTCGTGTCATCCCCAGCCACGAATAACTATTCGCAAAGACCGCCAATGTTTCCCCTGAGTCATATACCAGCACCGGTGATGCCTGGTCCTGGTCCTGGTGCTGGTCCTGCGGTGGCTCGTCTATCAATGCCCCCAGTGCTGACTGTACCACCGCCACCCACACCACCGGCCAGTCTCGCATGGAACAGTCCCCTCTTCAAGCTGAGCACGGACTATGCACAGCAGCGGCCAACAGCAGCAGCAGCGATGACCATAAAGACGCCGAGCGGCCGAAAGATGGACGACGATGATGATGATGCCGACAACTGTCCAAACTTTTCGATTTACTCGCAGGAATCGCAGGCGGTGGCCAATGCCACGGCACTGCCCATTGGGCCACAGCCAAGGCCAGCAGGCGAAGAGACAGATAAGGTTGGTTTTTGTTTTGATTTCTTTGAGAAGTGGCAGAGAATTATAGAAGATCCGAGTCCGATCGAGTCGAGTCTTTCCCTTCCCTTTCGAGTGAGGGTATCCTTTCCATGTGTCCCCTCCTCTGCCTACTAACGCAACTAACGAAAATTTTGTTCTCTCTTTTCTTCCACAATCTCTCGCTAATCGCAAATGCCTTCCATGCAGGAGGACGATGACATGAATGAGGATTTAGTACAATTAGATGACGACGATGATGAGGATGCTGCAGCCGCGCAGGAGGATAACAGCATACCATTGCCACCAGAAAAGACATCCGATCTGTACGAGCCAGAGAATCCCACAGAAGAGCAGGAGGATGGCGACTCCAATATCGATGGAGAGCCCATGGAGGAGGAGGAGCCCGAACCCGAGCCTGAGCCACGGGCAGAGCCTGAACCCGAAACGGAACGAATTTCGAGTAATAGCAACTCAAATCTGGAGCCAACTGTGGACGAAGATGAGGAGACCAAGACGCACAGCACTCCCAGTCCCAGTCCTAGGGTGCGGGATCGGGCTGGAGCCGAAAGGGACAGGGGCAAGGGTGTGCTGGAGCTCTATGACGACAGCGACTGGGAGGAGCTGGACATTGACAAGCCCAAAGAGTTTGAAAAGGCGTTGGATGCCACCACAGAGGCGGCCGCAGCAGAGACACCGGCTGTGGCAGCCCCCTCCCAGCTCCCAACGCCTGCCAAGAAGAAGGACAAGGAGAAGGAGGGTGCAGCCAGAAATAGAAGAAGCAGCGAACGAGAGCCAGACCGTTCCTACACGCCCTGTCTGGATGAGAAAGGAGACGATGACGATGATGACGAGGAGGCCTCTGCAGCGAGCGAACAGCAGCAGGCCGATGTGTCCACTAGTCCCAAGACGCCCTGCTCCAAGTCTAGCGACGACGAGGAAAATGCAGAGCCAGAAGCGCCGGAGAACATTGGCACGGAGCTTATTTCCGAGGATGATTTGGCCAATGAGAACGACTCGAAGCAGAGACGCAGTCGCAGTCGTCGACGCAGCGAAGGAGCAGGCGGAGGAGCTGCCGCCGCCGGCGCCAAGGATCCACCGAGGGAAAACGAGAGCAAATCGAAACGTTCGAAGCGTGGCAAGGACGAGACCTTCAAGAAGGTGAGCAAGCGGCCCAAAGAGCGCAACTATCGCGGCGATAAGCAGACGGACGATGCACGCAGCGGCTCCCGACGACGCACAAAGACACCACGAAGGAGTTCGGCGGCGTCAAGGAGTCCCCAGACGCCCAGGGGCTCGCGGAGTCCGCCACAGCCGCACAGCCGCAGCCGCAGTCCGAGCAGAAGTCGCAGTCGCAGCCCCATGCGGAGTCGCAACCGACGCAGGCCACGTGGCAGCCGCTCCAAGTCCTACTCCAGGTCCCGTTCCCGCTCACGCTCCCACTCAAATGGACGCCACGGACGGTCGTTCCGAGGTCGCGACTTCCAACGTGGCGGATTCCAGCGTGGCCGTGGCGGCCTGCGCTTCAACTACAACCGGAATCAGCAGCAGTTCCACAATCGGCCGTACCAGCATTTCCACAACCAGGGCCAGAACCAGCACTATTTCCACAACAATCAGAACAACCAGTACCACATGCAGAACCAGGGCCAGAACCAGAACTTCTATCAGCGTCCCAAGCGGCGCGAGCTGGCACGCTACGATGTGCGCAATGTGGTGGGCGCCGGCGGTTCGCGCCACAATATGCCCACGGCCAAGGATCGCTATGGCCGCGATGCCATGCGCTCGGCCAGGAGTCGTTCTGGCGGCAGCTTTGAGCGTCGTCGCTCCTCCCACAGTCCGGCGTTCTCGCGCAGCGGCTCCCGTGGCGGTGCACCCTCACGCTCGCGTTCGCCAACGCCCAAGCGGTTGCGCAGCTTCAGTATATCGCCCTCACCGCCGCCGGGCACTTCGCCACACCGCAAGCAGCAGCGACGCAGGTCCATGTCGCCGGGACCAGGACGTCGCTATGTGCGCTCGCCGTCGGCATCGCCGCCCAAGCAGCGCAGGGAATCGCCCCCCATGCATCCGATGCATGGGATGGAGCGCGGTGGTCATAGCCCCATTTCGCTAAGATCTGGCTCCCACACGCCCACGCGAGTGAATGGAGGCCGCAATTTGGCGCCACCGCCCGTGTACCACAATTCGCCGCGTTATACGCCCCGATTGAGTCGCAGTCGGACGCGTTCGAAGAGTCCCAAGGCGGTCACCAAGAAGAAGAAGAAGAAATCGGACAAGAAGAAGAAGAACAAGAAGCGGACGGCCAGCACTAGTCCGACAACGGCCGCTCGCATGAGGCGTATCTCGCGACAGCGGGATCCGTTTGAGGATGCCGATGACTTTTGGCGCCCCAAAAGAAACGACGCCACTCGCCGCCCATCAGCAAGGGTGTGCCGCCGGGCCATTGGTCGCCATCGCCCAGCCTCTCCGATGATCATATGAAGTTTATGCACGATGGCGGTGACAAGAACTCCTCGTGGACACCGCCACTGGGCTCGCCCAAGGGCCTGCTCGGACATCCCGGCCACGGCCACTATGCGGATGATGGGCGACGCAGTGTGACGCCTCTGGGCATTGGCAAGAAGGCGAAACGCAAGCGGGACAAGAGCAAAAAGAAGAAGAAGCCAATCGACAAGCTGCAGCGCAAGGAGAAGAAGAATCGCAAGCGTCGCACCCAGACACCCGAGCCGATACCATCGAAGGAGGTCTTCGCCTCGGGCAACAACATCCTCGTGAGCGTCAGTTTCAACAAGGAGCCGGCCAGCGGCACGATTGCGAGTGCCCTTGCCAGCCAGCAGCAGTTGCAGCAGCAACAGCAGCAGACGGTGGTCACCATGCCCGCGCTGCGGCACGATGATCTTCTGGCGAATCGTCTGACCGGCTCCTCCATGGACCGGCTGCTCAGCAACGCCAACGTGAAGCCAAAGCTGAAGAAGGACAAGATCCGCAAGCGCAAAAAGCTGGACGCGAAGCCGGTGGCCATCATAGACCTGGAGCGCTCACCGTTCCAGGTGCATCAGGAGCCCGCGGATGTGATTGTGCTCACGGACAGCGAAGATGCCAACGAGGCGCCGCCGCAGCCGCATCCAATGCGCAGGGATAGGGACAGAGAGAGCAGAGCAGAACAGCAGCAACAGGAGCAGCAGCAGCAGCAGCAGCAACAGCAGCGGGAGCGACACCAGCGGCGACGCGGCAGCGGCGTGGCATCACCGGCGGAGCACCACGACCTGATGCGGGAGAACGGTCAGCGGGAGAACACGCCACAGGTCGATTCGCTGGCCACGATTATGGAGACCTCCTCGTACGAGACGCAGCAGCAGACGACAGGCCCCAAGACCCCGCCAGAGCCACCCATTGTCAAGTTCAATCTACCTGCCAAGAAACAGCACAACGTGCGCAGCAATCCCCTGCACGAGGATGCCGACGACATCAATTCGGCGGACGAGCTGGAGGCGGCCTGCTCCTCGAGGGAGCTGCCTGGCGCTGGCATCGACGACCACGACAACGATGATGGACAGCAACAGCAGCAGCAGCCGCATGGCCATAGCCACGACAGCGGCACACAAAAGATCGGACCGAATACGCCGCCAGAGTCGGGACCCTGCTCCCCGGATGCCTACGATCCGTTCGAGCCAACCAAGTCGCCCTCCCTGTCGCCCCGATCACCGACGCCCGAACCCACACAGAATCTGGAGCAGGCGCTGCCCAATAGCTCGGGTGCAGCAGGGCCAGGGGATAAATCCGACAGCGATAGCCACAGTCACAGCCACAGCCTGGCCGCATCAGCCGTCTCGAACAGCACTGGCACACAGACGCAGACACAGACGAGTGGAGTCATCAATCCCGTGGATCTGGTGATGGCGCTGATGAACAAGCCGAACCAAAGTACCAACGCCGGCAGCCAGCAGCTGGAGAAGGCCGGCGGCAAGGCCTGCGACGTTGTCACCTCCACGCAGTATCTCGGCAGCAGCAGTTCCATGTCCGGCGGAATCGTCGGTTCGAGTGCGGGCGGAGGCGGTGGCGATGGAGGCCACGACAAAACGATGGCCGAAGGCAATACCATCACAGTCCTCTCGAATGTGCTGCTCTCAGGCAGCAGCGTGGTGTCCAGCTCCCAGCATATACCGGTGATTTCTAGTCCAACGCCGCTGGCCAAGAAGCTCACGCCGCTCCCGAAGGCCGGTGGCGGCAGCGTGGCCAGCAGCAGCAGCTGTGGCATCGTCAATCTGCCGACCACAAGCTCTGGCCTGCGCAACGGCGGCGGCGGTGGCAATGCAGCGAGTGCAACGGTCAGTGCACTGGACGACTCCTTTACCATGGATATTGAGAGCCCATATTCACCAGGATCGGCGGACTATGAGGATCTGTTCGAGCCGCCGCAGCAGCAACGCTCGAAAGGTGGCGCCAAGACGGAGATGTTCGACAATCTCTTTGGCAGCACCTCGCCAGTGGGCAATATTGCCAGGATGTCGCGCTTCAAGAAATCCCAAAGGGGTAACAACAAAGGCGAACGTAAATCTAGAAAAGGTTCGTTGTGTGTCCCACTTAGAATTCCTCATCTCTGCCGTTAAACTAAGGAGATGGTAAAGCTTTGCAAGTGGACCAAAAAGAGAACCAAAACTAAAATGTTTGCACATCCGCAAGCCATTGGACAAGCATAGCTAACAGATTTTAGACGGGACTCTTAGATGAGCATTTAGCTAAGATAAGACCAAAACAGACTTAAAATTGAGTTGTATATGACTAAAATCTTTTATCTTAAATGTTAAGAGTAAATCTCGCTCATATTATTTTCGTTGGTACGCCTAGAGCTTGCGTTTCCCCAGTTTAAACACACAGAAGAGACAATTTTTATTAATTTCTATTTACAATATCTTTCATATTTTTCTTAAACTTTTTGTTTTAGGTGGAAAATCATCGGACGACCACAAGGCGTCATACGATGATCTGCCCAATTCGGCAACGGATCTGCAAAACAAGGATAGAGTGAGTCAATGTCAAGCACACAACGCTGGAGCAGTCGACAAATGATGAATTTCTTTGCATTTTTAGTTTTTGCGTAAGCTGAATCGACAGGAGCGAGTCGTTGAGGAGGTGAAATTGGTATTGAAGCCGCACTTTAACAAGAAGGTTATTACCAAGGAGGACTACAAGGACATCATGCGAAGGGCTGTGCCAAAGGTTAGAGAGCGAAAACAACACCATAAATGAATGAAAAACCATAAATAAAATTAAAAATTTTTTATTTGCAGATCTGTCACAGTCGGTCGGGTGAAATTAATCCACACAAGATTAAAAATCTAATTGATGCCTATGTGAGGAAGTTTCGCGCGAAGCACAAGAAATTGAGTCTCCTCAATACGGGGCAGGTTAGCAGCGCCGTCAAGTGTGCCGCCTATTTAAAGAAGCTATAAGCTGGGAGACCCACAGAGAGCGATTGAGCAGCGTCTTGGATGTGGCAGTAAGTAACCAAAGGCTATGAAGAATGGAATTCAAATTGTAATTTATTGATGGTTTATTTTGATAGCATTTTTTGGTGTGGATTGAACGAAACGAAAACAATTTTAGCGGTCGCATGCATTCCTACAGTCTACCATCAACAAAAATATTCACCGGCCGCACTCGCAAAAATAAAAAGAGAAAATAGAGAAGAAGAAAGTGGAAAAAAAACACTCATAAATGGTCATTTATGTAATATTGGAATTTAGTTGTTAAGTCAATTTTAGGTCACATTACGAATGATTTTTAGGGCATAAGCGAAAACACACACACACACGTTGAATGGAGGATATATTTAAATATTAAGCAAACCCCACCCCTACCAATATTTCGTTTAGCCCCCCCCCCCCCCCCAAAGTAAAGTCAGTTTATTTATACAACAAAACACAAACATACAGATTTAGTTGATTAGATTGTTTATTGTGTAGAATGGACACTTGTAATGATATAACTATTACCTGTTTTTGGCATTAACGCGAATGTAAGTAGTGGCACGGAGGAAGAGTGCCGTGCCAGAACATATTATATTTTACCTCTGATAATTTAAATAATTAAGTTTAAAGCAAACCATTAAAAACTAAAATTATTAATATGACCCTGCTGCAACCATTACACCGGATAAACCACCCACCCAACCCTTCATTGACATGGAACAAACGCAACACCACACTGCACACTAATCTGTTCAGTTGTAGCTCCTGCTCCTGCTCGGGTGTATCCGGTTTATGGGTGTATTTTAATTTTGATCGTTATAAAAAAAGAAATTGTAATTATGTATTCATATAGACACGTAAATAGCTGTGTGCACTCCTTCCTTTTAAGTTTGGTGGAGTGGTGTGTGCACTTTTCAAAGCACTTGATTTCACATGGTCATTTGTCTGTCAGTCATCGTTTATTGAATAGAGAGTGAGTACGAGTACTAGCATGCATTAAACACACACACAAACAAACACACACACACACACACACACAATTGATAAGCGTATGAATATTATACATATATTATATTAATTGTGCTAAATCGTTTTGTAAATATCCATATAATTGAAAATAAACGCGATCATTAACTAATCCAATTTACAAACTGTCTTTAAATGTCCTGCCTCAATGTTGTGGGCTTACCTAATGCAAATGCAAAAGTAAATAAACTCTCTTAATATGTATGTAGCTTCCTGCGTACTTTGGCAGGGGTTTATCATAAAGGCGCGACTCTAGAAATAATCAAATTTTGTCTTTCAAGAGGTTTACCTATGATAGAGCTCGAAATAAGGCAGAGCTAGTTTCCTTATGGAATAGACACTTCAAGTGCCTGATGCTAAGGGAGATGATTTCTCTCCATCGAGCCATATAACTTTTAAATTGAAGAGCTGTGGAATGGGTTTCCTTATACACTTCAAAAGCCATCATAATAGAATCATTCTCTATAAATAAACCAATCAATCTTTAGTTTCAAGAGTTTTTCAGTATTATAGAGCTCTAAGTTCCTCTCTCCCTTTATATCAAGAACCTAATAAGAACTGAGTAGAATATTTTACCATATGGATCAGTAAACAAATTTTCAGTTTAAGAAGACTTCAATGCCCATGCATTAATTAAAAATGAAACTGAAGACATTTGAAAAAGATCAGCTGAGACAAATTTCCATATAGATTAGTTAACAAATATTCTTTAGAAGAAAACAAGTGTTCAGTTTTAACAGGTTTCCAATCTGACAATTTGGAATGATTTTTCTTATAAATAATAATCTGTAAATGAAGTCATAGAGCGTCACTTATTAATCTTACCTTTCAAGAGGGTTCTCCTGCAACGTCCAATAAAACAAACTTAATCTATAACTAGATTAAATTTTTGTTTTGTTTTTGGTAAAGTTTATTAGTTTTGTTCTTTGTGTTCGGCTTTGTTTGTTGTATTTAAATGTATGTATATAAAGTATGTATACTCGTATATAATAAATATTTATGCAATTTTATATAAATTTTCATCGTAAAAAGATGATAGTATCTAATTTTAGATATCCTCAGATGAAGTTCGCCAAAATTGTTGTTCCCAATCGGTTGTTCACTCTCCAATGATTGATGGATGACTTCCGGGGGCTTACGAATGAGGGGGTTATGCGTGTGTATGGGGAGGGGGATACTGCATTTCAAAAGCGGATTAAACAATTGCAATATGTAGTATATATCGTATAATATATTCCAACTCGAATTCGTCTACCGAGACTTAGATATCATAGCCCTATCGTAACTTTCAAGATGTACGTACGTACGATCGTACCAAACAAAATTGTGCTAAATCTCAATGTAAATAAGCAAATATCGTATAAACAAAATGTGTGGATTAACAACATAAAAAAGTATCCTAAAAAAGCACTTTGTTTGATTTTCATAATCCTCTAAAGCAGGCATCATCCATCATCCTGATGATGCCAACAAAAAGTTATTGATAACAAGAGAGAGGCGGCAATGACAGATGCATATGTATCATCCTTAAGTTGGGGGGCGTGGCTATATGCTTACTTAATTTCAAGTTTGGTTAGATTACGATTTATGTTTCAGGATCGGTATAATAAATGCCAGAGTTATTAGTTATTGAATGAGCGCATGGGGGAGCAGACAGACTTTGGCTCGCAATGCTGCCTGTCCGTGTCATGATGCATTGTGCGATTCGATGCGTTTAGCCACGTTGAGTGGCATCGCATTTACCAGAATCCGGAAGACTTGCCGCCAGGTGGGTTCTTCACCTTGATGCAGGCCCTCACACCACCCCTATCGAGCTCCTCTGTAGAAAACGATATATGAATTAGTTTATTATGCATAATTCTTACAGAGAAAACAACCACCACTCACCGCTTATCGAAAAGGATGACTGTTGCATGTCGTGCTTGCCATCGACACGTCCACGCACCGAGGGCGTACTGCACAGCGAACCCTCCGCCGGCATGGCCAGGTTGCCAGCCAGCATGGCGCTAATTGGCTCTTGAATGGGTATCTGGATGTCCAGTTCGGCAAACTTCTTGGCCACGCTGTTGCCGCCACCATTCTGCCGCTCCTCGGGATGGTCCTCCTGCACTGCCGTCTGCACCTTGCCCTCGATAATGTCATAGACAAATGGCGGACGCACCGGCGTGGGGATGAATCGGCCAAAGCCCTCTGCCACACGCACCTGCCCGTTTTCGGCACAGATGCGGCCACGCACCAGCACATATTCGCAGACACCGTGCACGGTCATGCCCTCGAAGATGTTAAAGTCACAGGCCTGATGGTGCGTGTCCTTGGAAATGGTACGCGTGGCATTCGGATTCCAGATCACAATATCGGCATCCGATCCGACAGCTAAGGAGAAAGGAAATTATATAATCCGTTCCATATAACCATTATTCATTATTGTTCCTACCAATGCGTCCCTTTTGCGGATAAATGTTAAAGATCTTGGCCGCATTTGTGCTGGTAACGGCGACAAAGCGGCAGGGATCGAGTAGACCCGCCTGTACACCCTTCTCCCACACCAAGGACATGCGATCCTCAACACCATTGACGCCATTCGGTATCTTGGTAAAGTCTCCCTTGCCCTTTGCCTTGTGCTCCTTGTTGAACGTGCAGTTGTCGCTGCCCGTCAGCTGCAGATCGTCGCTGTGGTGCGGCAGAGTAAGAGATTATTAAAGCAAGGAGATTCACCAATGAAACAAAATCAAACGAAACGAAACAAAACAAAACGAATCAACAGCAAGGGGTAGAATGGTAACGAAGGGAAGGAACTACTTACTACGCCAATGACTTCATGAGCTGCCTTGGCGTTTCCGCGGACTCGCGTACCGGAGGACTGGTGATGTAGTAGATGCGCTCCCCCTTCGACACGCCGCTCATTGAACGGCCAAGGGAGCTGGCCAGCGTCTCGCCAAAGACACAGTAGCCACTGCGGCGGGCACGGCCGACAAGCTCGGCGGAGGATTTACTGGTCAGGCCGGACACAAAGAGCGGCGTCTTCATCTAAGCGGACGAGCGAGCGATTTGTGTGTGCGTGTGTGAGTGGCAGCATGAACAAAGATTATCAGATTGGGATTAGTGGGGGTGGGGCAGGAGCGACAATTAGCAGTTAGTAGATATATGTAGCTATGAGCAGGCATGGGCATAGTATCCCAGAGTTAGTAGGCGTTAGTCAGCAGCATCAGCCAGAGACATGCTAAAACCCCTGAGTACTCGATTCGAGTCGAGCTGCAAAACTTACTTAGCCAGGAGCTTCATCAAGAATTCTTGTGTCGTCGGATCGGGCCTCAGTGGTGGGCTGAGCACATGCGCCGCCTCATGTTCGTAGCCCATGTGGAAGCAGCATGTGGCGTCAGTGCCCAAAGCCGCGGCCAGGGTCTCTCCCATAATGTAACGACCTCTATACCGTTGCCGGGCTCTGGCCAGCTCAATGCCCGCCGATTTGCTCATCACATGAACCACATACAGCGGGCAATCGGACTTTTATTCATTCGTTTTATATGTAGGTATAGGGGTTATATCGTGTGTGCCGCATAACGCATAATATGTACAAGGGTGCATCATACACAATGGATAAAAAATAATAACAAAATTAAAAAAATATAAAACATAAATAAATAGTTTAAATAACAGTCCCCGGGGTGGTCGTACAGAAACTGTACGTACAACTCTTTTTCTATACACCGCCGCCACTCTCAATGTGGGTTAACGAACGACTTGCTTTGGGAGTGTCTTACCTGGTGGGCCAGAACGCAGGCGCGATGCACCGCCTCGGCCTCCACTTCCTCTGGTCGCGAAAGTTCATGGCCTTCCGGTCCAGTAATGCCTTCGGCCAGCAGACGTTGCGTATTCTTAGCAATAATGTCGCCATTTTCTGCATGCACCTGTTGAAAAAAAAAGAGAAAAGAGAAATAATATATACAGTTGCTTGCAGTAAGAGTGCATTAAAGGCTGTTATCAAAAATACCAGATTATCGATTTTCGTACAGCTTTTTGGAGTTTCATTAAAATAATAAATTGAATTTCCTTCTCACCATAGCCACGCCATTCAATTGTCGAATACGCTCAAACACATCCAACAGGTCGGAATCGTTTAGCTGCAAACAAATTAATGAATAAATTATAGAAATGCAATGGAAAATGTTATGAACACACCCACCTGATAGAGACCCTTGTAGGCCATGAATGTTTTGAAGGAATTGACGCCCAGCTCTTTGCACAGAATACCCAGCTCCTCGGAGACAGACTTGGACCACCAGGTAATGCCCACATGCAGGCCATAGTCGCAACAGACCTTGGGATCGGCCCAGCTGCGCCACTTGTCGTATGCCTCTATCATCGACTCGTGTTTATTGGGCAGCACAAAATCGACTGAGTAAAATCGCAATTAGTTATCTCCTTCGTGACACCGATGGGATCATGAGGTGAGCAACTTACTTATCATGGTGGTGCCACCAGCAACGGCAGCCTTGGTGCCATGATAGAAATCATCGACGGCCACAGCGCCACCGAAAGGCAGCTGCATGTGCGTATGGGGATCGATGCCACCGGGTATGATTAGCAGCCCACTGGCGTCAATGGTACGCACGCCGCCGGGTATTGTAATCTCCGAAGGGGGTCCCACGAATCTACACGAAGCATAAGGATGAATTTCAGTGTGAATTTCATTGATTAAACTATGGCCACACATACTTGATAGTTCCATCCTCGATGTAGACGTCCGCTTTGAACGATTTATCATGGTTGACGATCTCGCCTGAAAAGCAAACAAAAAAAAAATAGCATTTAGATTCTCTGTGGAACACACACCCGGGGGTTACCATTCTCCCTTACCATTCTTGATGTAAACACGATTGGCAGCGCTCTGCAAGTGAATCGGTACCTTCTTAACCGGTTTTGGGCTGGTCGACATGGTGGAGAGTCTGCAATGGAAAGCGTTCAGTTATGAGTGTTTTATGAGCGAAGATAAAAACAATAATGCTGGGGAGGATTTCCCACAATACACACACGCAGTACACAGAAGCTGCTTGGTGGCAGGGCAGGGGCAGGGGCAGGGCAGGGCACTCATTCATTCATTTGTTCATTCAAATAGGGTGGTTCCGCTTCTTGTGGTTGCCTGATGATGAGTCATAGGCCTCTGATTCAATGGATGTGGCTGGGTGGTGGTGGAGACTGCGACTGGCGCCCAGACACGTGCCGAGCATTAAACTTCTGCAACTTGTATGCGTCACACGAGGCCCATCTATGCAACTCCCTCACTCAATCTCTATGGTGTGCAAATGATTATGATAATGCACACAGCACAGCACCCAAAATGTCAATGCAGCTCGTTCGTTGTCTGTTCAACAGATTGTTTCCCCCTTTTTAGTTCCGTTGTTTGCCACACAACTTGCAGACGAACACAATATGGTAACTGCATAAGAGGCAACACGGAATATCAATGTTGCAGCTAAGCTTTTACAAGTGCTGCGCTGCCACTGGAGACCATCTCCGACGACGACGACGACAGCCAGTCATCCAACCAGACCAGACCAGCGGCCATTAACCTTTGTTAGTTGTTAGTAGGGGCCTCTACTTCGCTCCCCTTTGCGTCTCTTTCAAGTGCTGATGTACTACGACTACGCCCTCGAGAACCATACACACACACACACACACACAGAGAGAGCAGACCCTAACTTGGCTGGAAATGGCATTGACGATGGCCCAAAGCCGCTAAGAAGTTCAAATTGTGCCACATGAAGAACACAACGAACTAAATACAAAAAAAACCTACAAAAAGAGAATGGAATGGGCTGTGGTGTGGTGTGCTGCAGGAAATGTTTGTTATGGCGCGTTGAATATAGCCTACAGTGGTGGCCAATGATATAGAGGCCCCAAAACTAAGGAAGGGTGCTTCAAATTAATGGTTTAATTTAGCATAAATAGCAAACGATACACAGTGAAAGCTAAGGGTTAGTTTCAGTCATTTTATTTGGACAAGGCAGATGTCCGGCTAGAACGAAGACCTAAGGAAGCTGCAGTGAATGGAGTGGGGGTATGGGTATTGGTTTAGTCATGGGAAATGTGAGAGCAACCAATGGGGCTGGCCCAGAACCATTTTGGGCAACTTTCTACTACAAAATTCAAGTTTATTGGTACTTCCATATGCATCTAGAATTTTTAGTACTCTTGATAAAGGCTAAATCTTGCTCCCACTTACGCACAAGCAAATTCAGCAGAAACAACAACATACATGTCGTGTGAATGACGCAGGAAATAAATGCTCGACACAAGTTTCGTTGATAAATAGTTTATATATAAAGACTGCCCCACCGCTTCAGTAAGGCTGAGTCATAGCCGGTAAATAGTTGGTTTTATAAATTTACCCCCATCTGTATTATGTACTCTTCTGTTATGGTAATGATTATTGGGGTGCATGACGTGTTTGAAGAATACTCGCGCATACATATGTATGTATGTACATCCATATGTAGCTACTATATTTCATTCATTCAATTTAAATTCTGTCTGGTGTCAGTCAGTGTATAGGATTAAGTGAACACTTTCCCATAGCAGCACATCGGAAATAAACAGAGCTTCCCTATGTAGAGACAGTGCTTTTGAAGATACATACACATGTGAATGCAATGAACTAGATTATTTGTTAGCACACAAGTGCACAAAGTACATAATGTAATTAATGCAGCCGTATTAATGTAGGGAAAATGTGCACAGCCGCGGTCTGTGGCGGAATTTGTAGGTCGCTAGTGCACTTTGGCACTTTAATTTGTAAATTTGTGTACCAAATACATGAAAAAACAAAAACGAGAAGGGTTACAGGCCTCAGATACCCTAGTAAAGCATTTAATTCGATGGCAGATTAAGTTTAGATTGATTTTATTTGGAAACAAACGATCTCTAACTGACTGAGGTTCTCATTCCAAACGAATAGAATTAGTACTCCCTTGAAAAGGTATAAATATACACACGTACATATGTACATATGCCTGTATGTAATCCAATTTTCGTCTAGTACAATAGGCCGGTTTTCTGGCAGTCAGCAAAACTAGTTAAACCATTCGCAGGATTCCCTAGCCCAAGTTCAAGTTTGATGAACATTGCAATCGGATTTCATTCGTATGCTGAATAAAATCAATGACCATTTATTTCCACCAGCCAACATCTAACGACTATGGTTTATGCCCCCCGACATCGCGTATATCTCTGGGCGGCTTTCTGTTTTGTTATTAAATCGATCAAATACAAAAAAAATGGAAGGCCTGCCAATACAATGCTGCAAAGGCAGTGGCGACAAGACCTGTACATGTATCTGGTCTGGTCTGATGTACCCACCCATCGGATGGGAGGCAGACCAGACCAAACGTGGCGAAGACAATCGTATCGCATCGGGAGATGATGTGATGTGTTCATTGCACTTGATTAGCGGATTGATAAATACATTCGTACAAACACGAGTATGTGCATTACGTACACCTGTCTGTACATATTCGGCCTGAGAAATGTAGTCATGCAATTTAATTTTATTTGGCTTGGAAAAACACATGTATTTGTTGTACTTTCTAAAATGTTTGGTGAAAATTCCATCCAACGGTTACAAATGTCGGCCGTAAGGTCTGTATGTCTGGATGTATGCCATTAGATTTGAAAATAGAACAGAAATTTGAAAAAATACCCACGCATTGCGCATAAGTATACACACACGAACAAACACACACACACACACATACACAGTGTCGGAAAAACAAATGCAAGACAGCAAAGAGACGAGAAAATTGTCTGCTCTTTTCCTTCAAATTAAATCAAATTTGCTCTGGTTTGGGAAATTACCGTAAAATGGGCACAATCTCACGCGATTTTCCTAAATGAACGACTTGATTTAAACTTATTTAACGCACGCACAACTGCTCTATTGGAAAATCGAAAAATTTAAGAATCGGATGATTGGCGCGGTGCTTTGACGGTTTTCTCTGCAGTATGACCGTGGACTTACCGACAAAATATACCGAAAATTACCTTATCAGTTTTAAAATATACCTTTAATATTCTGACGGACACGACAAGATTCGATTCCTCGATTTTGATATTCGATTTAATATTACTAGCAAGTTATTGCTCTCAGCCCCAAACAAATAATTTTATACGATTCATGGTCACACTCTGTTATTGTTGCTGGTCAACAAAGTTTCTGCGTGCGTATGGACATTTTTATACCTTATTTCCATTAATTAATGTTTAATTTGTTGTTCCAAGCTGCTTTAAAACATTAATAATGAATTTGTATTAGATTGACATGTTATTTAACCATTAATGCATAAAATTGGTGTTTTATATATATATTTATCCCGGTCCCGATACCTATTATTGGTGCCCATATGCTTCGAAATTTCGCCCATATCCTTAAAACAGAGACTGATTAGTTTCTGCATTAATTGAAGCCTGAAATTACAAACAATATCTTAACTCTATAATATCCTTTCTCCCAAGGGTAGCAGCCTTGTTGAGCAAAAGTTGCAGAACAATGCTGCTAACTCATTTCCCCATGTTGCCGAAAATTTTCCCATACGAATCAAATGTATCTAACGGGAACCGTATGAAACGTCGCAACAATGATTCTACATTTCATCCGTTCCCGTTAAATACATGCTGGTCACACCACGAACATTTTGAAAACCCACCACGATTTGAGAGCGAAAATGTCGGTATCGCTAATGGAGTTTGGCGGTCATTTTGAAAAGTACTTTAATTTACTCTAAAAAATATATTGGAACTTGATTAAATATACTTTTACATACCGATATACCGTAATTATACTTTGAACTCGATTTCGACGTCGAAATATCCCGTGAAGTATATAATATACCGTAAACGGTCACCATATTATAACAACAAAATATATGAAATATACTATCGGCATATAATACGATGAACTAACCCACCTAATCCCCCTCCATTAAAGCATGTGAACAAATTGAGTGAAATGGCGGAAAGTAAAACTGTTTGTAAACCATAACCAAACGGAATCCAATAAATGGGAATCCCCTACCCATTGGAACCATATCTATATGATATTGCTTGCAAAAATTAGATTTCTTTATATTATTTAAGAACATCCATGGTCTAGCCTTTACTCTCAGTTCCTAAATAAAAAATCGATCATATTACTTGGACAAATTATATTTAAATTGAAACTAAAAACAATAAAATATATAAAATAATCGTTTGACTCTTAATCTGTTTATAAACTTTGTAACTGAATTGTTGTTGTGAAAAAGGTGAGCTAACTTAAACCTGTTGTGTGTTGCGCTGAGCGACAGCCACAAAAAAACCTGCTGGACAGCATTTGTGGTCGCTCCTAAATTGATTGATGTTGGTTACTTTTGCTGTGTGTTGTGTGGACTTAAAGCTATTAGTTTTTGTAGATGTTTTCTTCCTGCGCACCTGGGACACGGCCGCCAGCCCACGCCCATGCATGCACGCCTGCTGGCCGAACTGTTTAGATAAGATATAATCGATTTTCGTATTGCCATCACGGTTTCAACAGTTTGACCATGGATATCCGCTCGCTAGGGTCTGTCTTATGATATAATGCAGCTACTCTTCTCCTGGGGATTACCATTCTCGTTCTCAATCAGAATCAGTAGCTGATGAAATATGTCTCCAACAGACTGTGAAAGAAAAAGAGTGAGATGAAAATTGAGCATGAATTCGATTGCAAAAAGGATACTTGCCTCATTTTGTTTGGCAGATGTTTCAAGAAATGCTGCTCGCCAGGATTCAGCCAGTTTCTTACCCTCCTCTGTGGTCACAGTTCGCTCTTGATGCAAATCGGTTTTATTGCCTACTAACACTACAGGTACACTGCAAAACATAATAGTTATTAAAGAAATGTCAACATATTGGGAGCATATTTGCGTACTATTTTTTGCCCATCACATCTAAAAGTTTTTCGTATATAATTTTGATAACCTCAAAGGACTTTTGACTCGTTATTGAATAGACCAGGACATAGCCATGGAAATCCATGCTGTATTGCACCGGGAATATGCTGTATTCGTCCTGGCCAGCGGTATCGATCAGCTTCATATCGTACTCCTGCGAGTTGACCTTGGTCTCCTTGGTGAATGCTAAATGAAATAAATACAAATTTACGTTTTAATAAACCCAATTTTCTCATTCGCAATGGGATGATGATGATGCATCTCATCCTGCTCGGCTGCTCCCAAACTTCATCGCACTCCTGAAAGGGGGAACAGCTGCTGCCTGCGCACGCACTTACTATTCTCAATCGTTGGGTCATACGAGTCCACGAATTGGCCTTCAACAAACTGTATGCTGAGCGATGATTTGCCTGCAGGTGAAACGTAAATTATTACTGGAAATTTTTCGCCAGTTCGTCAGAGTTGTTGCTATTGCTGTGTGCTGTTCAACTGAAATACTACGCAATTACAGAGCCAAGCAACAACAACAGTCATCAAAACGCTGGAGGGGAACTGGAGTTCAATCAAACACTCACCCACGGAGCGGTAGCCCATTATGGCTATATTGCGTTCTTTTGGTGGCATCTTTTGCGTATGTGAAACACGCAATTATGTTTAGACTTGTAGGTTTAGGTTCAGGGGCTTTTTTTCGCCACTTTTCTTTTATTGTTGTCGCCCCGTACGACTCTCTGTGTGTGGTTTGGGTGACTCTCTGCGGGCGTGAGTGGAGGCAGCCTAGTGGGCTATTACTTTACGAAATGATTTTTGCTCAAGATACTTGTTGCTATCACAGCTTGTAGCCTTTTTAATGGTATTTAATTAAATTATTATGTATTATTTCCACAGAAACTACGATACAGCTAGTGTGACCGCGGATTTTTCAATAAAATATACCGCCCTGACTCTCAGAAAAATACCTTCTTATTTGTACAAATATACCGATGAAAACACCCACCTAAAGTCGGCGATATTTGTATGCGATAAATGACGATAAATGGGCTATCGCAGTTTACACATCTCTAGGCACAGCTGCTGAAAGACAGCATTTTTGTGAAAATTTGTTTAATTTGAGAATTTTAATCATTCTGGTATAAATAAATGGGTACAAAACGTCGTAATATCGAGGACGAGCTGTCTCGCTTCGAGGCTGAGATCTCCAAGCCACCCGCGCGGAATCTCTTTGTGCCCAACCAAGTTCGGCCGATCATCGCCGCGAATACGTACAACAATGTACAGCAGAAGCTGCAGCAGCATCCGGGGTCGCGCCTGTCAGTGCCCCCACCGCCAATTCCACCACCGCCCTCGTTCATGTCGACCTTTGTGCCGACAGGCAACAATTCTTCATCGACATCGCCCGCCAAATCGATGGCCGCCACGCCCGTGGTGCTGAGCAGCGCCCCCAAGTTGTACCAGTGCCGCCAGTCGGTGCATGTGCCCACTGTGGCTGCGCCGCCGTCATCCATCGACATCAATGCCGTGCAATTCGACGTCACGCAGAAGCTGAAGAAACTAAAGGCGGAGAAGTCCGGACCCAATCCCATAGCCGAGGAAGCCATCAAAGCAGCACGCGCCTCGTCCGCCCTGCAATCTTTCCAGACCACAGAGCGCAAGAAAAAGGATCGTAAGACTGTGCGGATTGCCGGTGGCACTGTCTGGGAGGACTCCTCGTTGGCCGACTGGCCCGACGATGATTTCCGCATATTCTGCGGAGATCTGGGCAACGATGTCAACGACGAGGTCCTCACACGTACCTTCAACAAGTTCCCGTCGTTCCAGAGGGCGCGCGTGATTCGTGACAAGCGGACCGGCAAGAGCAAAGGATTCGGCTTTGTCAGCTTTCGCGAGCCTGCGGACTTCATACGCGCCATGAAGGAAATGGACGGACGCTATGTCGGCAGTCGCCCGATCAAGCTACGAAAGAGCACCTGGAGGCAGCGCAGCCTGGACGTGGTCAAGAAGAAGGAGCGCGAAAAGCAGGTGCTACTGCAGGCCTTCAATTCGATGAATTGAGAGTGAGGAGGATGAGGAGGAGGTGTCTGTCTGTCGCACACAGAGTTAATAGTCAGTCCTTTAGGCTAGTTTCGGTCACTTTGATGTAGCAAATTTGAATCAATTGTTTGGATGTTTTGCTGCAGAAAATGAGCATTAAAATTTACTTTTAGCAAATGACGTGATTTGCGTTTTTTATTTATATATATTTAAATATGACTACACCTACCCATTAAGAGGTAAACAACCCTCCCGCCCATGCAGCGCAGCTGCGTGTCTGTCTTTTCCAGGATTAACAATTATGTGTACAATAATTACAGGCTTACGGGAATACAGCTTCAGTGTTGATGGCTTGATATACATAATTTAAAAGAGCTTAGGGGAAGAGCAATAATTGAACTACATAATACGTAAAGCTTTGCGATTCTAAGTGGGTCTTAGTACCATTTGGCTTGTTCTTTGCCAGCGAGCAGCGGCCTCCGTAGCATATCCCCGCCAGCCCTGTTATCATCTGCGTCCCGCTGTCTATCATACTTATTTCCCTGTGTCCTGGGCCAACGGATCGACGGCTTGCCAGCCTGAGGGCCAAAAATGGATGGATAATATTGTCTATAGCTGACATAGCCCGTGAAGAGGCCAATGATGGCACCCACCGTCACATCCTGCCAGTGGTGGTGGTAGTCGCAGGTGCGACTAACCGCCACCAGAGTGGCGAAGACCAGCGGAATCACAGCAATGCACAGGCGCCAGGTGTGGCCGCGGCCACGGGCATCAAAAGCATGCAGCTTTGCGCCCACATAGTAGGCAATCAATCCAAAGCTGGCAAAGGCAACTGAAGGAGTCCGAACGGGTGGGAATTAGTTAACAGTTCAAGAGCAACTGAAGGAGGCCAAAGGCCAACACTTACAGGATGAATGGCCGCTGGGAAAGGATTTGCGTCCTTCGTTGATGTCGCTCGCAATCCCAGTGCAATTGAAATCCAAAATGGAACTGCTATCCGAGATACTCGACGAGTTCAACACCATTACGCCGTCGGGAAAACACCGATAGAAAAAGTCTGGCCTGGGTCGGCCGACAGTGATTTTTAGCAAACTCGTGGGGAGGCCGTTCATGCACAGGGCCAGGGTCCAGGCCCAGCTGGCGGCACGAAAGTCTCGCTTATCCTTGGTAATCAGATAAAAGACAACGGTCACAATCAGCGGCGCTACAATCACCCAGAAGAGCAGCTCAGTGCCCTTGACAAAGTCCGGACGCCTGGGATTCTTGTACAGCCATAGCTCCTCGGCGTGTATTTCCCGCTTGAACGCCGACATTGTCTCCAGTTTGCTGCAATAATGAGTCACATTAAACAGAATTCTAAATATATAATCCCAATCATATCAATAATAACTCACCAAAATAAAGCGACGAGGACAAGACGTAAAACTATATCAACCATATCACCAAATCTCTCATTGCGGTGTCGAAAACTAGAGTGTTGCACCTGCTGCCTGCTGCTGCTCCTTCTCAGGCTGTGCAGAGGAACTTTCGGCGCTAATCTTTAGCTCATTGCGCCACATTCCGTTGCCGTTTGATGCGTTGATTCCTTCACGTTCAGGGTCTCCGGAGGAGCTTTCGCTGACTGTCCGTCGACTGGACATCAAGTCCTGACCTTCCTTTCCCGATGTCATTATGGTCTGTTGGGTATTGCCAATGTGCTGGTTATTAATGCTCGCTTCGCTTGTTTCCTGAATAATTGAGGAGATAAGGAAAAAGCTGAATCATAAGAAGTTGCTTTTCGGTAGTTGTCGTCTGATAGCCAGATAGACGGTCTTATCGTACAATAAACAAAAGCTTCAAGAGCCATACACGAATTTCAGTTGTACTTCTAGTAATCCCAAAAGAGTATTCCCATTGGCGGCTTGACCAAAATCCCACTATATTGTCGTCACATAAGTGTGAATATTTCCGATGGCTGCGATAAGATACACACTTCTCCGTCAATGGCCACGCTTTTCACCAATATTTACCATCCACCGTGCTTACGTATTCGTACAAGTATCGTAGGATAGACAGATAATTGCCCCCATGTAAACACTTAAATAAAGGTAGTCTCTAAAATAGTCTTTGCTGGCTGGCTGGCTGGGCGCACCTCGTCGATAATTCGCATAGTCCGACTCCCGATATCGTCGCTGCCTTTGATTGACTTTTCGCGGTTGCGGCTTCGCAGGCTTGCGGTCAGGCTATCTCCCATAATCGGCAGTTTTCTGGGTTTTTACTTTGGAGCTGAACTGTTTGCACGGTCAAAATAGTGGTGTAACCGTTTGGCATCCACTTGTTGCTGCTGGTACGAGCTGTGGGGCTTTAGGGGATTCTTCCAACTGGCGGCTGAATGCTAATTACCAGCATTTTTATAAACTTTCTCTAATCTGGCAGCAGCATCGTAAAATAAACATTATCCCTCTCTCGGTCGCTCTTCTGGCCTACATGCGACCCGCGTACCGCTGCTGACATTAACGCTCCCAACGAGTGCATATTAAACAGAAGGTACAAGCCTCGGTTGTTTGTTACTTCTCTCCGTGTGCTTGCATTTTTAAGTTTTCATTTAATAACCTTTTGCCAAATAGAGGGAGGACGCCTTGCCTTCCCTTCACATAATATACCATGGCAACAGCAGTTATTCAGGGGTCGACGCGACAGCTGTTTGCCTTTCCGGTTACATTATTTGGATGAGCACTTGAGCGCAACTGCTGCCACTATAGTGGGCTTTAGTAATTTTACCTGTTAATTGATCATGTTCGCCGCAAATACACACATTTACATTTTTAAACATGCCACGCGAAAAAATTGCACTATCTGCCAATGTGACCTTATTGACAAAATATACCGTTTGAGCCTCAAAATATACTCAAATTACATACGCTACATTTTGATGCCACTTACGTTGTATGCTTTTATTTTTTGTGGCACCGTTCATAAGAATTCACATAAAAAAGAGTCATTAAAACTAACAAACCTTGTAGGAAATTGATTCATTATTTGAACAAAATTCCACTCTCAGTGCTGAGAGTCTTAGCTAGCCTGTAATATCAAACGGAATAGCAAAACCAAGGAATATGATATCCGATTATGGATATAGAACTATTAACCCATTGTCGACCAGGAGGTTTTAAATATTTCCACGAAAATTATGAAACTCCAGGGTGTTACCCTGTTTAAATAGAGGGGATTTAAGTGGGTTAAGTTTTGGTCAGGCGCCCTGCAGAAAACACTTGTAAAAAAATTCTTGTAAACTAAAACTTCTGTAATAATTAAAATGGTCGCGGATAAAGTAGAAAAAGAGGCTGCTGGCCAGCTGCTGGATGCCATGTACCTGGATATGTTCCACTTAATCGAAGAGCACACCCAGTGTCGAGTGAATTTGGAGAGATCCAACGCCAGCGGAGCCATACTCTTGGCAAGGACAAGATTCCAGACTGGAGGCTGTAATTCTGTGTCCAAGGCACAGATCCCAACGGAGAACAGTGCCGAATTCAATGCCCTGTGCCGGGTCATACAGGCCAAAGACGAGAATGAGATCAACATCGAGCGGCATGCGGTGGACAAGGCTAATGGTTACGTGGAGCCCCTGCATTGGTTCTCGTAAGTAGAATGATTGATTGTGGACAATGTAACGATGTAATCTATGTAAACCAACACAATTAATTACATTGTAGGGTTCTGCCGCCCATGAGTTTACGCCATGCAGTGACCAAATTCAGGGATTGCATTGAGCTCGTTGTGGAGAGCACCAATCTGCAGAGGCAGCTGACAGATGTTTTGTGCTGGATTTCCAAGCTTCGACAGAGTGTGCTCCAGCAGTAGATGTACCTATTGAGCATGCAATCAAATGTATTATTAAGAATAAAGTTAATTAAATGAATAAAATTAATTAATGACCCATATTTCTTAATGGCCAAGATTTGTTGTTTTTGTTCTAAGCAGCGTTGCCACCCGGCTGGATAAAGACGGTTCAACACGTCTTTTCATACAAACGGGCACAAATGGCACTCGGCGCCACTGTGCAAAAATATTTATTCGCGTATATATTTTTGGTATATACCAAAATTAAGGAACATTACAATAGGTATATATATATAGTTCTAGCAAAATTTAATTTAAACGCGTAATTAACTTGCGTTATTGGTACAGTGAATGGTGAGTAAATAATGACAGTGCCGTGCCAGATTTAGCATGAGAATTATCAAAACAAAAGGGCACTTGAATCGACTAAAAATCAATAATTGCCACAAAAAACAACTACAAATATTGAGACAACAATTAAAACAACAACAATTTCAGCTTGAATAATAGAAGCATATTGTTCAAGAATGCAGACGGAGCGGAGGAGATAACAAAGCGTACGACCGAAAAGTGACAGACAGAACCGAGCAGAAGGCAGAAGCAGCAGCAACAACAGCGCGGGCCCTTTGTTGTTGTGTCTGCCACGAAAATTGTACATTCTGTGCGCCACCCAGCCACCCCCACACACACGTGCCTCTAAGCCTCCCCCTCTCAGCCACTTTAGCCATGAGCCATGCACTCGATAAGGCGGAACCGCCGCTGCTGCAGCTCGAGGATGAGCTGGATCTCATCGGAGACTTTGTCAAGGACCAATCCGTAGCACCACTCCTCAATGGTTTCGACTCCAGCTCGAACAATGTCACCCAGTTGACCACAAAAGTTGAGGTAAGTGAACCTTGGAGCCAGCACCGCCCCTTGCCTGCTACATACATATATTACTCATTTTTCCGCAGATTAACACAATTGGAGTTGGAAAGCGAAAACCCAAGAAAAAGGTGAAGAAGGAACGTGAGCCGATGCTTCTGTCGGTAGACGACGACGACGATGAGGATGACAGCAAAGATAGGACTGTGCAAGCCGGTGGGGATGCGGTCCATCAGAAACCACAGCTGGATCAGTTGCTTATCTTGAGCGACGACCTCAACACAGATGGCGACGACGACGACGAAGTGGAAGTTCTGCTCAGCCGAAACTCGTCGGGCAACGTTGCGAGCGCCGCCCTGCGCAATGGCACTGTCAATGGTAGAGCAAAATTCAAAAATCACTCTGAGGAGAGCAGCGAGAGTCGTAGCTCTAGTGCCACGCCACAGCCACAGCTACAGCTACAGCCACAGGTGATTAGTCACATTGCAACAACAAAGGCGACAACATCAGCACCATCCTCTCCTCTCAAATCGGCAACGCACATTGGCATTGGACGTCACCCGCACGACGAGGCCGACGATATTTGCCTGGTGCCAGAAATCGACTTTGAGGGCATGTCCACGGACGCGGGCAGCGATAATCGGGAATCCCAGCCACTGCTCGGAGGCGGCAGTGCCAGTCACGGAAGTCTCATTAGTGATCTGCTTGGTGGACTAGGCCGTGGACACGATCATGTTGACTTTATATCGAATACATTTGGTGGTAAGTGCAGCCAACAGTGCAGAAGTCATACAAGTGACCATCACATGCCGTCCATTCATCCATCCATCTGTGGGGCTTCCAACTGGTTGCGTTCTCCCTCCGACTCTCTTTTTCTCTATGTTTGAGTGCATGCGATTATGTATGTATGCATGTATGTACATATGTATTGGATGACTCTATTTCATTCTTTTTTATTTGCGTTAGCTAAGCCGAGGCTTTACTCATGCTACTCTTATCATTTGTAATGTGAATACCCTCACAAACAGGTCTACAATGGTTGTATAGTGGGAAAGTACAGCTTTGTGCATGGCAAATACCATTTCAGAATCAACACAGTTCAGGGAGAATGATAAAAATGCATAGAAAATGCAGCTTGAGGGGACCCTTTGCGCCTTCTCATCAGAGATTGTCATAAGAGTATTCCAAGTTCGTTAAGCAGCAGCTTTACCCACTCCCGGACAGTTGTGTACCATTGAGAGATAAGTTTCTACTGGCATTCGTTCAGTGTCCCAGGGCTGTAGAATGAAACGCCGACATTGAGTCGTCTTTCATGATTTTGGATCAAAAAATGTACATATTTTTGTCAAACACCTATCGTTTCTTGTTTTTATGTCACAACAAATTTGTAGTCTTGTAAAAACTCTGGGCCTGTGTTACCGAAACGATTCTAATCTGTGGTGTGTGAAGGAGAGTGTGACACAACAAACTAGCAGGCGAATACAAAAATGGGACTTGCTCGAATGATTCCTGGACTGACTAACAATGAACAACGATGATCAAAAGGAACCACCCGATCCCGATGGCCATCACCCGCAACCGCGACCGCTGGAGGACGAGCAGCCGACCACGAGCAAGGCAGCTCTGGCCGAATCCGACAGTATGCGGTCTTCGGTGGACACCAATTCCGTGGGCTATGTGTGCATCTGCTGTGAGGTGCAAAAGTGCCATGCGCCAGAGAAGGACTATCTTGAGTCGCTCTCGGAAGCAGAGGGGGAGCCGCCATTCATATTGAACGTACCATCGATGGTAACCGGCTCCAATGACACGGTCACCGTTCGCATAGCACGCCCCCGCTGCCAGTGCGCCAATTGCCCGCTGAAGAACATGTGTAAGTGGGCCACCGACAACCAAGCGAGCGATCGAGCAAGCCTTATCGAAATGCTTTCGCCATGCTAATTGCGACCTGTTTTGTGTCCATCATATCAACCTACACTTGACTCTGTCGCGTCTTCCACTTCACTTTTCGTTGTGCCGACACCAAATGTCGCGTTTATCGAGCTGCCGTGGCGAGAATATTGCACAGGAAGTGTTTACCATTTGCCAGGACGATGACCAGGGGGAGTTTAACGACAACTTTGACTTTTTAGGTACTGAATTCTAGTGGATTGAATCCTCTGTTATAATGTAGCTTCTTCGTTGTCGGGTCTCAGTCGTTCTTTGTTTTTCCAAGTGGCAAGGAGCCCAGCAGTGTGCTGTGTCTCCAGCTATTTTTAACCGACAGCTGGCACGCAAACCCAACGAGGAATAAAACCTCATTAAATCCATTCGACTAGGGCCTGCCATACAGCTTGATTAATTAATTATTTAACAATTTTTCCTGAGAATACCGCAGACTGATTTCTGCCTCCTGCTGCGTAATGCGAATTTTTGTACTTCGCACAAATTTTATCAGTAATTTGTAGCCCTTGTTGATCCATTGGAACTCAGTTAATAATCATATTATTTGCATTTAAATCCACAGATGATCCGCTCTTCTCGGAGATTGTGGCACAGGCCGAGGTGGCCATCGAGAATGGTGTGCTGCCGGAGCGCATTTATCAGGGCAGCAGTGGTTCCTATTTCGTCAAGGATCCCTCACATGTAAGTGGAATATATATGTATATGCATATATATGTAGTATAAAGATTTACTTGCGTTTCGCAAGGGTTTGGGGCGTAAACGTTTGTTGGCCCTGCAACCTACAGAATGAATAATTGACGCATAAATGAAAGATTCTGGCAAACGGGGAAGTCCTTGCAATTGAGTTATTTTGCAGGACTTTTGGTTTGCCTCAGATACAGCTGCTCCACCTGCCTTGAGCGTTGGTTTCCATATAGACAGATATTAATTGAATATTTCATGCATTTTGCAGCAATGCCTGGCTGTGTTCAAGCCAAAGGATGAGGAACCCTATGGCCGACTGAATCCAAAATGGACCAAATGGATGCACAAGCTCTGCTGTCCCTGCTGCTTTGGACGTGCCTGCCTGATACCAAATCAGGGGTAAAATCCAATTCAACATATCTCCCCCCCTGACCATTGGACTTACTTTTTGTGCACTTTCTTTGGCGCAGGTATCTATCGGAGGCCGGAGCCAGCCTGGTGGATCGCAAACTCAATCTGAATGTGGTGCCAAAGACGCGTGTGGTGCGTCTGGTGGCCGAGAGCTTCAACTATGCCCGCCTCGATCGACAAAAGGCCAGGCTGAAGAAGCGCATCAAGGAGCACTATCCATCGGCCCATTTTAATCGGATGAGTCTGCCCCTGAAGGTGAGTTCTGCCCCTGCTTGACTCCTACTTTTGCTAATGCTTGTCCCACCTTGCAGACGGGCTCGTTTCAACTGTTTGTGGATGGCTACAAGGATGCGGACTATTGGCTGCGCCGATTCGAGAGTGAACGCATAGAGCCGGGCGTGACCAAATCGTTTCAGCTGGAGTTTGAGAGACTTGTCGTCCTGGACTACATTATACGCAACACGGATCGCGGCAACGACAATTGGCTGATCAAGTACGAGGCCCCTAGGATTAGGAACCAGATAGGCGGCACTGGTGGCAAAATGATGGGCGTTGTACTGCCAAAAATGCCCGCATCAGGGGGTCAGCAAATTGTCGATCTAAATGAATCGCCGCCCGACAACCTGTTGCGTCCGGCTGGGGGCAACCAACCGACCAAAGAGAACGGCCAGCAGGATGGCACCAGTTTGGCCAGCAGCGAGGAGGAGCAGCCTACCACAAGTACCAAGAATATAACCCCCACGTCGGAGAACAACTGGAATATGGTGGACACGGCATATATCAAAATTGCGGCCATCGACAATGGCCTGGCCTTCCCCTTCAAGCATCCCGACTCGTGGCGCGCGTATCCTTACCACTGGGCCTGGCTGCCGCAGGCCAAGATACCCTTCAGCGAGGAGATCAAGGAACATGTTCTGCCCCAGCTGTCGGACATGAATTTCGTGGAGGAGATCTGCACAGAGCTGCTGTATCTGTTCCAGCAGGATCGGGGATTCGATAAGCGGCTCTTTGAGCGTCAAATGTCTGTGATGCGGGGTCAGATATTGAACCTCACGCAGGCCCTGAGGGATGGCAAATCGCCCGTGCAGCTGGTCCAGATGCCAGCCGTGATTGTCGAACGGTCAGTGGCTTAAATCTATTTAAAGATTTCATTTTTATAATGAGTTTTGTTGTCTCCTTAGGTCGAGCGGCAGTCGTTTCTTCTCGTTTACGCAGCGCTTCCAGAACAAGAGCCCCTTCTTCTCCTGGTGGTAAGCCTGAAGGATAAGAGTAACCTTTCTATGCGCTAACTTTGTTTGATCTTCCATGCAGTTGATTGGCCATTGGATTGATGCCCAGCATAAAACCCCCACCCACCAAAAAAACCAAATCAGGGGCCCTCCCCCCCAGAGTCTGTTGCCTCGTCATTGTGTCTATGCGCTTCGTTGTTGTCTAGTTTATCGTCAAAAGTGTTTAGTTTAGTCATTCGAGGAACCCGAGAAATGAATTTTGTTTTATTTTGTAACTGTCACACACGCAAAAGTTCATTTACATCTCATATTCCTTGTTATCCTTGCGCCACGATTATAAAATCGTTATTTTGTTTTGTTTTCTGTCAAGTGTTTTTTATTATAGTCAAATGTGTGGTGTGGTGTGTGTGCATAAAATTTAAAACGAGAGAAGAAACGGATTCTATTATAATTCGAAGTAAAGGCCATTCCAAAAAAAAAACCAAAACAAAACAAAGAAAAAACTAAACGCTTCAGCGATTTTACATATAATTTATACATTTACCATACTTACACACATCAAACATATCAGTGGAAAAAGTAATCAAAACTCATTCGTATTCGTATTCTTTAGCACTGAATAATTGTAGCCTACCCGAAAGTACCCAAGTGGCCTCTGTTGATATAGATTGATTGTTATTCACATTTATACTTATACTTATGCCTATATAACTACATTTAGTTGTTTCTTTATATAAAATATAATTTTATTTATTGTAGAATGTACGGGGAGGAGTGAGGTAGCATCCTGCACACATGGAACTACATATACTTGAATATTAAGGTGGATTTAGTGGAATATATACATATACTATAATAACAAGTTGAAAATATATATAAAAAAACTGTGTGTGTAAATAAATATAAGCTCTGCATACATTGTACTCCATAAACATCTCCCTGAATCAACAAAGCTATTCCGAGTACTTTACACTTTACACAAACAAAACCTTTTTAGACAAACAAACTTCATAACAGCGCAACAATAATGTGATATGTCTAGGCGCCAGCTAGCCAATCCTAGCATCCGTTAGCCAATCATCGGAGGCATCGGATGTGAATCTTTTGAGTATAGCTGCTTCACCCGTACTGGGCTTTGGCCGGAGCGGACTTTGAGCAGCCACTTTTCTGGCATCACCTTGCGTTTTTTCAGTCTTATTACGCTCATTGACTGTGAGGTCTTTTTCCGAGGTGCTAGATGAAATGGTAACATGATCACATTGATTTTCATCGACTGGACTCAATGCCATTTCACCCCCCGATTGGCTTGATGCCGGAACATTACGTTTTGGTGTGCCCATAAACGTCAATATTGATGGCTGATATCCCCTGGTCATCATAGAGAGACGTCCCTTAAACTGATGCCATTTGGCTGGCACCTTGCCAGTCACAAAGAGATCACCGCCCACTGGAACTGTGCTGATAACCCGCTTGGGCTTGAGGAAGCGCACAAATCTCCCTAGCTCCTTGTAGCTGGAATGCTCCGAGTATTCAATGCCAATTATGCTGATGCGCTTTCCATAGGAGGGCTTGGTATTCTTCTCCCAGCCGCTGGGGCGAATGGCCAGCAGCATATCGTACTGATCCTCAAATTGTTTAAAGTACTCTGCCAAATACTGGGAATGCAAAAACATACGTTTATGGAGTGATGGCCGGATTAGGGTGATTGATTCTGTCTTACCACATAACTGACTTTTCCCAAGGCTAGGATATGCAAATTGGCTTGGTATGGATCCTCAGTCAGTCGCGTTTGCAGGTCCGGCCACTCCAGGCAATCGATGGCAATGCGACGATGGGGCTCTGTCCAGACTTTCAAGGAGAATTCGTTGGCCAAAGCCAGCCAGATTTTTTCTTTCCCTATTACATAGCCACCGCACACATAGAGGATGCGTTTTCCCGGATGGCTTTCATGGAATTTCTTCACCAAATGCAACGCTCGGTCAACGCTTTCGGCCTGGTGGCAGAAATCGTAGTTTGGCGATAGATATGTGGTGTCCAAATAAAGCAGATCTATGTCGATGTTGTTCCAGAATATCGGTAGCGATTCCATTTCAAAGCTGGCACGAAAATCACCCGTATGAAGAATGCACTCCCCAGAGGGCAGCTTGAAGAAGAACATGAGGGCGCCTGGACAACTGGAAAGAGTACATATGTAAATGGTAACGAAATTGCACTATAAAGGAGAGTAGTTTCATCTGACTTACTGATTTGCCTCTATGCCGGTCACCTTGATATTATCCACTTCGATTGTCTCATCGACATCAATCTGATGGATGTACATCTCATCTAGTTTGATGAAGGCACGCACCAGGCGAGCCGTTGTGGGGCTCATGAAGAGTGGAAATGCAAACTTTTTGGTTAGGCCAATATAATGGTCTGCATGGTAGTGGGTTAGGAAATAGTGCGTCACTCCTGGTATGGCGCCAAACTGGAAGCCATCGACACAAAAGTGTGTACCCTCAACGACTTTATAAGGCGGACATGGTTTGGGCGCCCTCTTCTTACGTGCATTGCCAGCTTCAATCGGAACTGGCAATGGAGAAGCAATTTCACTGGGCATTGGCGGTGGCAGCGTAACTGGCGCTAGGGCAACCCCTCTATTGGCAAATTCACTTGTGGATGCCACAGGCGAAACATTCCGTTCAACTGAACTTCCTACAATTAAAGTGGACGACGAATCATTCGAACGGCGGCTTTTGTGGGACCCCTTTGTGGAGGCTATTGGCGAGGGCCGACTGAGCAGATTTTCCTTAATGGATATTTCACCAAGTATAAGTTCACTGCGGATCGAAACCATTGGCGAGGGTGGACATGGATCGTTAACCAAGGGTATTAAAACCATTGGGGAGGGTGGACATGGATCGTTAACCAAAGGAATTGAAACCATTGGCGAGGGTGGGCATGGTTCGTTCATTATCCGTGCGACTTTGGGACTTTTTTCTGGTGGCGGCTCTAATTTTATGCTCTTCATATCGCTAGAGTCCTCATCCGATTCCGAGCAGAGATCAATGACATTCGCCTGGGTCATAGTTGTGTTCTCCTTTCCCCTTGCCTTGCGTGGCGGCTGGACCCGCTTGGTGAGAGGTTCCATAGCCGACACGTTAGTGGACGTTGTTGATGTGGTGGCCTCCTCTTCAAACAATCGCTTGACGGGTTTTCGAGACTTTCGATCTTGCTTATTTTTGGAGGTCTTAGGAATTCCACGTTTGGCCGATGAATGCGCTTGTAGCCTTTCCACTTTGAAGCTTTTCGAGCTACTTTTGAAGAACGAATCGATGCGCAATTGTCCTGGAAGGGGAGTTTTCTTAGACGAACGTTTATTAATCGTAGTATTGGCGATGATAAAAGCATCCGGTTGAATAACTTCTGACTTGGTTTTCCGCTTTGTAGCACCGTTCTTGATTTTTCCCGCGTTTTTCTTTTCAGGCGTTTTCTCACAGACATCGACTGATGGCTTGACTGATTTCTCTACGGCTATATTTATGTTTGTCGTAGCTTGAAGCTCAACAAAGGATTTAAGTCGAATTTTTCCGACGTTCGACATGCTGGCTTCAACAAACTATAAACAATAATTTAATTTACTCCCATTGAAACAGGCTGACAACTCTGAAATACAATACAGCTGCTGTAGCCAGTGCTGTCAAATCAGCTTCATTGCCGTGGGCAAACGCGGATATGAGCGGGTTTTTAGGCAGGTCTAAATTAAGGAATTAAGTGAACCAAGGGCCTTCTGTGCATAAGGTATAATGTTAATGTAGTTACTAGACAAATTATTAAAACCATGAATTTCGCTCTTTTTTCTTCCGTTTATTTTCCGAAATTTTTCAGATTTATTTGTTGTATGCCCAAGTTGGCTTTTTTTCCTGATTAAAAGTTGGCAGCATTGGCAGGCTGACAACTCTGAAATACAGATGATTTGGAACAAAAAAAACAAGCTGCAGGGCGTAAAGTTATTTGTGATTGAAATTATTAAACTGGGACTGTTTGTCCGAGCTTTCAGCATGGCCTGGCGTTCGGTTGGAGCTAGCAATGAGGATCTGATACGCCAACTCAAAGGTGAGTGTACTTCTGCATGTGGCAAAGGCAGGGAAAATAATTCGTGTACAAAATCCACAGAGTACGGCGTCATTGGGTCGGACGCGGTGGCAAAGGCAATGATTGATACGGACCGAAAACACTACTCCCCACGTAACCCCTACATGGATGCGCCTCAACCAATCGGCGGCGGAGTCACCATTAGCGCACCGCATATGGTAACAAATGTCTGGCTGGGATTTGGATTAAATAATAAGGGGTTTCTCGCACTCTTCGCATAGCACAGCACGCCTTTGCATTGGAATATTTGCGCGATCATTTGAAGCCCGGTGCGCATGTACTGGACGTGGGCTCTGGTTCTGGTTACCTAACCGCCTGCTTCTATCGCTACATCAAATCGATGGGGGAGAGCGTTGCAGACACCTGCATTGTGGGCATCGAGCACCAGGCCGCATTAGTTGAAATGAGCAAGGCGAATTTGAATGCCGATGATCGCAGCATGCTCGACTCTGGAAGATTGAAAATTGTACAGGGCGATGGACGAAAAGGATACCCAGCACATGCGCCCTACAACGCCATACATGTGGGAGCTGCTGCTCCCGATACGCCCACCGAGCTCCTCAATCAACTGGCCAACGGAGGACGCCTAATAGTGCCAGTCGGCCCCGATGGCGGCTCGCAGTACATGCAGCAAGTGGGTTCAATTAGTGTTATAGATTGTTCGACGCCTAACGATTCTTTTTTTCTTGGCAGTACGACAAGGACAAAAATGGTAAAGTGGAGATGAAGCGTCTCATGGGTGTGATGTATGTACCTCTTACGGATTTACGCTCTTGATGCCACAAACTGGGACAGGTGCTAATCGTTGTGCTGCTGGTTGGCATAGTTATCTATCAAATTTGGGAATTTTTTCGCTAGTTGAATTACAGATCTAGTCAGCAGTCAGCAAGAGGAACGGTACCCACAATGAATCTACATATACAACCCAAAAAATATCAAGTCCTCATTTTAAGTTGAGTTAATTTAAATTATTTGTTTACACACATATTATACGAAGCATAATTACGCTAATTAAAATAATCCTATTCGGCTTTTAAGTCGCAAGCTTAACACCGTTATTCGATTTCTTATAGAACATAGCGACTAAATATTAGTTTCATTAAGCATTTATCAAGAAAAAAGTAGTTCCGCTATAACGTAACATAAGCTGTTCACCTGTTTAAACAGAGTGGGGTTAAGTGGGTTAAGTTTGTTTTTTCCCTCGGTATATTTCGAAACTGAGAAGGTATATTTCTGAGGGTCAGGCGGTATATTTTATCGATAAGTCCGGTCACACTGGTGTACACACACGAAATAAATGAAAATTTGTTTTTCAATTTATTGAAAAACGCAAAAACGTTGGCTGCGCGTTCTCTATTCGGTGTTAAAATGAATATACTATCTGAAACCACAGCAATTTGATATATGAAACAAGGTAAACGGCGTCCATTAAAAGTCAAAGCTAAAAACGACATGTATAGAACGAATGGCTGGTGCGGAAATTAAACAATAAGAAGTGCTGGGGAGTTGGTTAACTGGTGTCTTGTATGGGGCGTGGAACGAGGCATTTAAGGGCCCCCACAGTCCAGCCGTGTAGTTCGTCTCATTAAAGCAAACGAAGCGCGAAATTAAGTCGTAAGTTGTGGTAGGTGCTGCTGCTGCCTGCTACCTCTGTGTGGCAGGTGTAATTTGAGTTGTGCGAAACGTCTGTCCCCCCACTCCACTCCACTCGACTCCACTCCACCACCTTTCCAGCTAGTTTGTCAAACCCGTTTGGCCTTTCTGGCAGAGTGGCAGTGGCTAATTTGTGATATGGGAAATTCGTTTGAGTTGAGGCTAAAAAATTCCACGCGATTCACATTTGTTTACATCCGATCCGAGCCCTCTCTCGCACTTGCTCTCTCTGCTTCTATATCTGTCTGGAATTTGTAAAATTCTCAGCCATTACACATGCGCTGCGCGAGTGTATTTTCAATTAGATCATTAATTTTAATATTGCGCGCGTTTGTGCGATTTCAATTAGTTTGGCCTGCCACTAAGAGTGCCAGTCGCAAGCCGAATAAAGTTGTACCCTTCTATAAATTGTCATTCACTTCACGGAACAACTGTGGCAAAGCGACCAACTTCTTCTGTATACGCTTTGCAAGGGTATTCACGTTCCGCAATCATAACTTTTGCACACACAAATAAACAAATTATTTTCATTCTTTCCAGCATTCTCATTTCGGATCACGCAATGGACGCCGCAATATTAGAGTGAACGGAGGCGATCGGTCATCAAAACATGCCCATGTCCCTGCAGGCCGCTGCAGCCCCGGCCCCAGCCCCAGCCGCGGCTCCAGCTCCAGCTGTCAGTGCCACGGCAGGCAACCAACTGCTGCGCCCCCAAACGCTGGCCGGTCCCGAGCGTGAGCCCATCGAGTTCAATATCAAATTGGTGGGCGCACCGCCTGAGGTGGAGCAGCTGGTGGATCAGATCAAGAGCGTGGCCGAGCAATTCCTATATCATTGGAAGAGTTTTCCCATCGGTGAGATGCGAGGCATGCGAATGATGTGCATGATCCACTCTAATCGTGTCTAATTGCAGTTCTGCCGCAAGCATTGGCCAGCAGTGGCCTGAATCTGACGGCTAGTAATGCGACGAACAGTGTCAGCAGTCGCAAAGCGCGTCCCATTAATCTGCGTGACCTATTTATAGCGCCTCCCTTCGACGAGCTGGATGCAGTGGCATCCGATGGTAGCGGCGAGCCGCGCCGCCTTACAAACGCCCAATTGAAAACGCTGCGGGAAACTGGGTGAGTTTTGGGGTCGGTCGCAGACGAGAGCCTGCTGCTGCTCATGACGGATAGATTGATGGATGAATGAATGATGGATGATGGTTGGAGACACATCACGCAATTATGCGCTATATAAGAAGCAAAAAGCAAAGACACGTCTAGTAAAAAGTGCAGCAAAATAGTTTTGCCAATTGCTGATAAACTTATGCGCTTAAGCCACATCTCCCCACTCCCCACACCCCCCCACAAACCACACTTTACCCTCAAATGATTATAATTGTGTGTGTTCCTTACCCTCAAACATTCGCCTTAATCATTCCTTGACACTTTGCACCAAAAGCAAACGCAAATGAATCAAATTAAAGCATGCCTCCAAATCCACCAAAAAGTAAAACAAAAATGAAAGACGATACAGAGCTATTCGGGTTGTCTGCTATCTGTTATCTATTGTCTGTTTTGTGTTTAATTTTATTGTTTCCTCTCCTACTACTAAATGCATGTACGAAACTGAATCGAATCGAATTGAACGAATCCTTTTTGTTAATCAAACATGAAAACGGTTGACAACAACAATTTGTATGTGAAATATTTTTGTAAAGCTTGCAAAAGGATAAATATGGAAAGCCGAAGAAATTAACTTTGGAACAATTGGAAACAATACGTAAAACTGGGTAAATAATCAACACTAAACCACATTAAAGCCAACGAACAAAAATCTACTACTACTACTTACTACTACCGGGCAAAGGCATAATTAAATCGTAAATGTCTTTCTGCCTGTCCTGCCTCAGCATTGTTTAGTTGGTGTTCTTCCGTTTGTACATATCTATGCATACTTCTTTTTCATTTACTGAATGTTATTTTTATTAATCTGTTGTTCTCTGTTGTTTAATCATAATCTACTATAAAAATGCTCTGGAAATTTTGCATGCTAAAACAAATTGAAGCGAAAGCGAATCTATCTGCATGCAAACAAAAAAGCCCCTGGATAGACGAAAGATCTAAAGAAATCCGTGTACTAGTAGCTACGAATTATTATTTTGTAAAGCTCTTAATGGAGCGAGTCTCATATGTATCCACTCCACACACACAAACACACATCTGTATTGTATATACACTTTACAAACCTTGGAATCGGGCAAACATAATTCTGAATCTGGTACACGCTTGTGCATGCCAACAATTTGTCATTTAATATAGTGTTCATTTATGTGTGTTTTTATGTTGCCTTCAGCTTCTTCCCTTGCCACCATGAACCATGTGACTGACTAATGCTCTCTTTTTGTCTCTCTGTGCCGCCTTTTCCTACAGCGAATTCGATGTGCCGAGCCTGCATTTTCCGGGTCAGGTGCACAAGTGGCGTCTGTCGCAGCTGTTGCAGAAGGGTCGACTGCGTGCCCATGACTCCTTTCTGAGTGATCTGGCCCTGGCGGCCCGCTTTGTGGTGGTCACCGCTCGGTCGCGTATCTTCTCGCATTTCTTTTCGGTTGTGCATGCAGTGCATGGCTTGATCGGGGCATTCACCAAGCTGGCGGATATCTTTATTGGAGTGCCCGCACTGCTGGCCCTCAATCTGGACTACAAGATCAAGGAGGAGAGGTGTCGTTTCCTTATAGCCGAGCTGGTTTGTCGGGTATGATTGCTTTGTTTACTCCTATTGCTGTGTGATTGATTGATTGACTCTCTCCTTCCACCTCCTCCTCCACAGCCCGAGTACGAGGACTGCCTGGATGGCCTCTGCTCCTATGTCCGTAAAATGCTGCGTCGTGCCACCATGGAAAAGTTCGATTTCAATAGCTGTGAGGTCAGCCAGCCCGTGCCCTATTTGTTCCTCACACCCAAGGGACAGGAAATCGATTTGCGTCTCTTCTGTCGCGACATCATGCGCAAAGCTTTGCCCATCCTGATTGGCATTTTGGAGAGGGAGACGCGTGGCTGGTTTTTGCATTTCCGCGAGCGTCTGATTGCCGAGCTGCGGGCCAAAAAGCTGAACGACAAGGAAATCGAAGAGGAGGTCAACGAGGCCGTAATGAAGGAGTACTTGCAGCGCGTCTACAGCTCCATAGTGGGCAATGCCAAGCTGGCAGAGCTGGGCAATGGCGTGCCCGAGCTGCTCGTCCAGCAGGCCCAGTCCGTGGTGATCATGTACAAGGCGGTGGACAAGGTGCAGCAGGACATCAAGCGCACGCGCGAGGACCACCAAAAGTGTCTGGCCAACGATCACTCGGTTTTGTCACGCGTGGCACCCTGGCTGCGCTCCAAGCTACGCAACGCCGAGGAGAACCGACTGTACAAGTGCGCCTGGTCGGCCCACGAGGAGGCGCTGAAGATGTGCACCCAGCACCAGCTCCACCAGACGGCCTACTTCCTCTGCCGCGATCTGGCCTTCATGAAGGAGCGTGAGCCAGTGCTGCTGAAGGAGCTGAAAAACGCCAAAACGCCCACGCGCAGCTTTCAGTGGGCCTGTCGCATTTGGTCGCCGCAATCGTGGATCATTCGCCGCAACTTCCAGGGCCAGTCGGATGTGATACCCACGGTGATCAGCCAGCATGCCACATCTATTGTGACGCCCCGGTCCGACCCCAGCCAGCCCGTGTTCCTCGTCGAAAAGGAGATTATACGCACCACCAGCACGCGCTGGCCCTTCTGGCGCCTGTTAAACATGCTGCAGCGCATCTGGTGCTGGTCCTGGAACATGATGTTCCTGCTCGGCATACTCGTTCCCTGGTGTAGCCCACTGGGACTGCGCGCCCTCTGCTATGTGAAGCCCTTCATGCCGGACCTGGAACTCTCGCAGATCAATGGGACGCTGTTTCCGCGCAAGACGAGCATCACCCAGACCATGGCATCGCGTCTCATCGAGCTCTGGCGGCATATATCAAAATCACGCACGCATTTCGAGACGGAACCAGATACGGGTAAGTGTGGATGGTAATCCTGATGATTCCTCGCTTAATTACGTTTATTTTTTGCAGGATTTATTGGCAAGGGATTGACGCGTAATCTGAATCGAACGTGGAACTACTTTGTGAAGGGTTTCCTGGGCACCATTGTCATTCTGTTCGCCTTTCCATTGATCTGTCTGGCCACCAATTTGTTGAGCATTGGCCTGGCCCTCACCGCCCCGCTGTGGATACCCGTCTTTGTGCTTCTGCTGCACATTTACATGATACTCATCTATGATCTGGATGCGCCGGATAATACGAAGAATCGTTATTGCATTTTATTGGAGGCCATTGTTTGGAATCTACTCATACAGGGACTGCTGCAGCCGCTGGCGGCGGTTCTGGTGGCCACACTGATCTGTCCCCTGGCAGCGGGGATTGTCTTTATAGGTACAACTCATTTCTCTCAACAATCTTCTCTGAAATCTAGCTCTAATCCTGCTGTACTTTTACTTCTCCAGTTGGCGTCATTCGGTATACCCTTCGGCTTGTCTGGGACTCTCTCACCTACCACCTGTTCATCAAGAAGTGCGGACGCGTGCCTGCCTCCGATAGCATTGCTGTGAAACGGATTGCTGGACCTGGCTTGGCCCTCGACTACTACTTTATAATCAGGCCAGAGCAGGCCCTGGCCGCGCTAGAGGCTAAAATGGAGCTGGACGAGCTGCAGGCATATCAGCATGGCACCGAACGGGTGGTCCTGCAGCCACAGCAGGATTTCCTGCAGTTTGTGGAGGCCTGCTTTGGGCCCTTCTCGGCGCAAATCAGCAAAGTCGGTCCGTATTTGTCGCTGGATCGAGAGGCGCAGGATTTGATGAGCACGCTGCACGAGAAGCTGGAGAAACGGCGACGTGAACTGCAAACGGCACTGACCACGCAGGTCAAGTCGCGCATTAAGCTGAATACCAAAGAATTGAAGGTACGTCCACGATGAGAATTAATCCAAAATGAAAGTTTACTAATTCCATTCGTGTCGTGTGCCGTAGATTGCAATACAGTTGGCCGCCCATATATTAGAGAAGTATTATCCGTCTCATGTCATCGGCAGACTGTCGATTAGCGAAGAAGAATTCTGGGATAACAAGGTGAGTAAATCTTAGCTTCCACCTTTAAGCTCAAATCCTAAATAATTGCTCCATTTTACAGGGTCTCACGGTTAACGACTGGCCGGGTTTGGCTGGTCTTTTATATACCGACATATTTAGTTTAGATTTTCTAACGCCATTGACTGAACACGATACCCATTTTAAGCTAGAACCACATGCCTCGCTCGATCTGATGCGCTACACGGAAATGGTGAAGAATGCCAACGATGTGATCGGCTCCAAGGGGCTGGACCTGCTGGGCAATGTGTATGCCCCGCGCGGCAATGTCCAGGTACATTTGCCCTTCCTTGAGGTGACCGCTTTCAATCCGCGCTCCCGCATTACGCTCACCTTCCGCAAGCCCGAGAAGCGGGACATGTCTGTGGGTTTGACCACGCCGCGCGTACGCGCCCATCGGGCCCAGCATGTACCGAAAGCAGGGCAGGATGGCCAGAAGCCCTGGCGACCATGGAAGCAGCAGTGCGGTGACAAGAGTGTGACGGAAAATCTGCTGATACCGCTGCCAGTGCCGCATCCCGTGCACATTGCCATTGCCATTTTCAATCGGGACACGGAACAGCCGATTCCCCTGGACTCGGAACTGGTCTGGGAGATACTCAAATCAATTGAGGATTGCCAAGGCGGTGATGCAATGGTAAGCGTACCGCTTCACAGTAGAATCAGTTCTAAAATCGAGTTGGCTAATCCTTCTCCTCCATTTGTATAGGCTGTGCAGTCTGTGGCGCGCTATCGTGGAGCGGTGATCGAGTCCAGCAATGATTCGCTGGACAGCAGCAGCAGCATTGGCAGCACCCGGGACTCTGGCTCTGGTTCTGTCTCTGGTTCCGCTTTGGGCAACGGCACAGAAACTCTGCCCTGTGGCAATCGTGAGGTGAGAATACAATCTACGCCTACTTTTTAGAGGCCTGCTTCAACTGTCTTCTTTGCATTCCCAAAAGGTGTGTACGCAGGTCAAAGTGGATGCGGAGCCACCATCGGGCTCCTCTGGCTTCCATTGGACCCTAAGCAATTGGGGAGCTGCACAGACCGCCCGTCGTCGTACCAACTCAAATGTGCGCGTGGATCTGGCCAGTCCGGAGGATATATCACTGGACACGGACAGTTCGCGGGCTGTTTTTAACAATGCGTATGGCACAACTGTCTAACAGGCCCCTCCTCTGTCTCACTGGTTTGGGGGCACACAAGTATATATCTAACCCATATATACCTATAGAGATATGCGTGGCTGCTCGCTTTTAAACGAAGATATGCATAATCCTGTTTTATATCTCGAATATTGTTTTAAGAGTTGGCTTTTATGTCCCCTGTATCCTTCTAAGAAACCGCTTTAAACGTTTGCAAACTGTCGAAAGCTTCTTTGGAGGACATTCACTCCCTCCCCCATTTCACTGTAGAATCCCCCAAAAGCAGCCGCGCTAGTTAACTTGTAATATGAACAAATTTATCCCATATATATCTATATTTACATACATACACGTATATGAAATACATATATGATTTGTTAGTATATATGCTACATACATACATATGTACACTGCATACACAAATCGAAAGCAAAGCAGCAGCAAACTTCAATCTAGTCGCAAGCAAATTTAATGCAGCAATTTAACTCGAATTCTTCTTATGCAACTACTAAACAAATACCAAAACACAAACGCAGCCCCCATGACAACGTTTTTTACATATTGTTTTCCATACCACGAAATAGTTATAAATTATACACACACACATACGTATACAACTAAAATATGCCATGAGATTTATTTCCTTTGTACCTCTAACGATACAAAACGATACAAAAAAACGAACATTAATTTTAGACCTCACCGCAAGAGAACTAATTTGTATTATAATAATGCCACGAATTGTACTATGAACAGTTGAACAATTATTGTTAATTAATAACTAATTTATTTATAGAAACACACACACACCTACACACAAACACCCTGAATACTACCTATATGTTTTATCTTCTCCAATATTTTTTGCTTCCAATCAAACTATTTGGAAATTATTAATGATAGTAAACAAAAGGCAGCGTAAAGTAATGATAAATAGGAAAAAAAAGGATAAACATTTTTACATTTATATATACAATACATATACATACATACTATATATATAGTATATTCAGGAGGTAATCGTAAATTACAAAACTGTTGAGGCGTTTTTTGTATCTGCTATTTTCCAAAACCCCGAATCGAATTCCAATCTGACTCCCTCCCCAGAGCAAGATGCCCTCCAAAGTATTTCTCAGACACAATAATTTTCAGTATACATACTACATACATAGTACTACATATTTTAAACTGCCACAAATTCAAGTATTAATTTTGTTTCCTTTCCTGATTATGTATTTCGCACTCGAAAACCCATCCGAATTTCGTCATCGTTCCGGCAGCTTCCTTCCAGTGTTTATATGTTTAGATCGTTTAACTGATTTTGTACAACGTTTTTTATACTTATGTATTTTATTATAGTTTTGACAAATTGAAAGGCAAAGCAAGGCAAACCAACCAACCAACCAATGGAATGAATCTTTACATACAAATATACAAAACATTTACATCAAATATGTAGGTATACAAATTAAACGAAAGCAAAAGCAAAAACAAAAACCAAGCAAATTAAAACCGAGAACGGCAAATCTCATGAAAATGCATTGAACAATTTTATGTAAAACGTTTTCTTAATATTAAACAAAAACAAAAGCAAAAACAGATGTAACAATAACTTATGAATGAATGATGGTGTGCCGGCAGCTTTTCAAGTGCCGCCAAGTCGCCAGAACGACTACTCAGAACGAGATTCGAATATGAATATTTAATTATTCGATTGCAGCCAGCGACACTCTAAAAGCTGCTGGCACACTTGTAGTGTAATATGTAATAATAAAAATGTTGGCTAAAAATAATCAAAACTAATCGTCTTTTTATCGTAGGTCTGGATCCTCGCGAGCCTGGCAAAAGTAGGTGCTCTTTACAGTGACCGATCTGGGCGTAGTAGGTGTGCGATCGGTAGATCGCAAGTCCTGCCAATCGGATAAAGAACCCCATACAGAATGATAGCGTATCAATTTGATAGTCTTTATTTAAAAGATATTTATATGTATATATGCATTTATATGTAAAGATATAAAGTTGCACTTAAGTGTAGTTTAGTTGCTCTTAGGATACAATCTAGATGTTAGCTTAGAATGAATTTAACCAACAAAACTCGTTTCGAGTACTAAGTGAACCATTCAAGAATGCAAACGGAACGGAATCGAAATACAAATGGAAAAATGGTGTAATCACAATAATTAGTTTTGATTGCAAATCGATTGTTTCTGGTATTAAGAAACTTATGAGAAACTATTCGTATATAGTATTAACAATTAACTAAAGTAAGTAACTTAAAACAGCGTAAAATGTTTTCAAAAATTGTTTTTTCTTTTCTGAGGTCGCTCGGCGAACATTTTCAAGTTAAGTTAATTTCTAGATTCTAGCATTCAGGTATTTTTAGAGTTAACAAGGGCATAAGAGGAGGGTAAGAGGTAAGGCGGAAAAACCCTGTCTAAATTGTGAAAAAAATGCGTAACACGCCCACTAATTAACATGTTAACAGCCCTAAGTTCTCTGAGTGTGAGTTGTTCACTATATATTCAGCTATTCAGTTAGTTGTTGGTTTTGCATAGAAATGCGAAGATTACATCTAGAGGGGGATGTTATTTGAGCAAATTTCTTTGTTGCTCTTGGAATTCGAATCTAATACAGAAGAAGTAGTTCGGGGACACTCAATACTCTGCATAAATAATCTTGTATCACTCCAGGAGTGTGGTGTACCCTCTGAGAATGAGATGTTGCTACATATATTGCGCATGCTGTCGATACTTAAGGGTTCTCATATCTACATACATACATCAATATGTGGGTGCATGGGGAATGTGTTACCAAAACTATGTGCAAAGAAGGAAGGGTTTGGTTCTATGCTAAACGGATTCCTCCTCACTGAAACGGCAGGAGGCTGTTTGCCGTTGTGTTCAGCAGACCCAGGCGCTGTTTCTGTTTGCGCTGCTCGGTCATGTGGTCCTTGAGCTCGTGCAGCTGCGTGGACAGATTCTTGATGAGCAACTGCGTCTCCAGCAGATGGGTCTGCATGCTGCGGAGCTCAATCTGCTCGCCATCCGCATCCACAGCCGCCAGGGACATGGCCCGCAGGCGGGGAAACCATTCGAGTATGCCAGCCTTGACCATGGCATAGACATAGCTTTCGGGACCGGTGAATTCAGTTGGATCCTTCACCTTGACCAGCACAATAAAGTACAGATAGTGCCACATGTTGTGCTCGCTCTTGATGTGCTCCTCGAAGCTGACGGTCTTGTTGTCGAACGCTGACCGATTGAGGGAGCACACGAAGCAGGTTGTCTTCAGTATGGCCTCCTTCTGCTGTTTCTCCGATCGCAGATCGGCAAAAGTGTCGATGATGACACCAAAGATCAGGTTCAAAACAATAATGATCACAATGAAGAAGAACAGCAGATCGTAGATGACTCGAGCCACAAACAGGCCCTCCTGCAAGGAAACAAAAACACATAAGTGATCGTCGGGCAGAAGTGAATCGAAATGATAGTTGGAATACCTTGCTGGAGGGCGCCCTGAGTATGTCACCAATGCCGCCGCCATTCCTCAGTCCCTGATTCAACGTGGTCACAATGCACATGACCAGGGAGTCGCAGGAACGTTCCTTCACATCGCCACCAGCACCTACATCGCTGGAGGCTGGGATCGCCGCTGCTGGCTTGCTGCCAGCACAATTTCCTAGCGCATCGGGCGCCGCACAAAACTCTTCTACCGCTGGCGGCACTGAGATGGTCACTGGTGGCATGGCCAGCGGTGAGGCGGCATTCTCCTGCTCCTCAAAGTCCACACTGACCAGAAAGTCATCCCTAAAGAACATGTAGCCAATGATGGAGAATAGGTAGACCAAAATCAGAGCCAGCACAGCGGTCAGGACTATCGAGCGTCCGTTGCGTGTCACCGAACGGATGACATTGACCAGCGTCTCCTCGCGATAGACCACATCAAAGAGCTGGCGGAAAACATATACAATTAATGATCAAAAGCAGCAGACGGATCATGCAACTTACCAACAACGAATAAAAGAAGGGATGCACAATCAGACCACAGAAACAAAATGCAATATAAATGCAATGGTAAAGCAACTGCATATCGGTGATTATTTTGATCAATTTCTTCTCCAATGTCCCCTTGTTGCCCATTATGCTGACTATGTGAACGCTCTTGAGTGTGACCTATACACGGAATTTAGGTTTACATATTAGCTAACAGATTATAGAGATTCGATTGCACATACCGTGACCACGCCCAGCAAACAGAGCGTTGACTCTGGTCCCAATAAAAAGTTTGAGCGCAGTATGGCGGAGCCTATAAGTGTTCGTATGCCAGATGCACGGGGCAGCATTATCACAAAGACCAACGAGAGCAGCATTATGATCCAGAAGAGCAGCGAAATATGCGGACTCAGTTCTGAAAGTGCAAAAAACAAGTTTTAAATGGATATTAAATCTAGAATTTAGACTGGCTAAAGTTCGATTTATTTATGGTCTGCTTAGACACGACAGCATCCCAAGCTGAATCGATCTTTAGCTGTCCCTTTTACGTCCTACTAACAGAACCCCTTATACATTTTCTCACCTGGTACAGTATTACTCTTATCAAAGGGATAGAAAAGGGCCACAATTATATTAATGACGACCACACAATTGAAGAGTATATTGCTCCACAGGGACATGTAGCTGCTGATCCAAAACAGAAGGGGTTGACCTGCAAGAGAGACCCAATCATTGGGTAGTATGATCCAAAGTGGAAGGATTAGGAGGAGAAGTGTATGCCTACTTCTTAGCTTCTTTTGCCATTTCATCTCGTTGAACATTTCCTCGGCCTTGTCAAAGAAGTCAGCCACCTTCGAGCCCTGATCATCCCGTTCGGCAGTGTTGAGGATTTTGATTTTCGTATCCGTTGTCAAGTACTCGCAGATTTCGGGTATGGGAAAGACAATCTGCTCCAGCGTACGATCATTGCGTACAATCTAGAAAGAAAGGCAAAAGGCTTTTATATAATCTGTAAAAGGTTTTCATTGATTGTTACCTCAATTTGTGCCGTGTGCGTGGCATAGTACATGAGGGCCTGGCTGGTCTTGGCATCAAAACTGGCCGATTGTGGATCCTCGGAGGCCTTGAGCAGCCCGGCCAGCTCCTTGTTGTGCTGCGCCAACTGATGGCACAATATATATATGTTGTGGCCCACCTCGCGGGGACTGACAGTGGCATCGTCGTCATCGGTGGCCGCATCCGGTTCGTCCGCCTCGTCATGCTCATCGATGAGCTCCTCCTGGTGGTAGGCCTTGCAGGCAACCTCCACCAGTTGCTTGGGATTCATGTTGTAGAGTATGCGCTCCGCATTCTCGCTGTCACCGCGACTCTCCATGATGGCCAGCAGCAGCTTGGAGGCGTTGTTCTTTAGCTCCAGTACCAGATCCATGCGGTTCTCGCCCAGCGGATTGATGTTGTTCAGTATCAGAGCCGTAATAATGTCCAGCCCATTCGACTCGTGGGTGGCAATGCAGTTCTGGTTCTCGTGGCAGGGCCCCTGGCAGTATTCGGTGAGGGTTTCCAGCGTCTGGTTAATCAGCGCCACATTGTGCTCGTTGATGTAGAGCCCGAGGAGACCCAGGCCGCCGGTGGTCGAGCCGCAGATGCAGTCGAGGAACATCAGCGTCTCGGACACCAGATTGTTGTTCGTTTTGTTGTTCTGATTGCGCAGCAGGTTCTGCATGTCGGGATTGTGATTCTCGCAGAGCAGCTGCAGGAAGCGGAGGATCGGCTGCATGACGAGCACCTTGTTGGAGAGCTGATTGCGCTGATCCTTGCTGTCCTTGTGCTTTTCGAGCTTCTCGGCCAGTATATCCTCCAGCGGGCTGTTCACACTGATCGAGGAGCTCTCCTCGCCGGAGTGTATGTTCCGGGCATTGCCATACGCCCGCACTGTGGCCAGTCCGGCATTGTGCAGCTCCCGCTTCAGCTCCTCCGTGATGACCACGCCATTGCTCTTCAGGCCATGCTTGCGGGAGATCTTATCCAGCTCTAGACCCGTGTCCGTCTTGTGCTCGTGCGCCTTGGCGGCAATGTCCGTGGTGTTCACGGTAACCGTGGACTTGATCTCCTGCTGGGCGTCCTTCATCTTCTCGAAGAACACCTTGAAGAAGGCCTGGTTGAGGTCGTCGCTGAGGAACTTCTGGAAGATGCCCTTCTGGATGATCGGATTGCCGCCCTCCAGCAGCGCGATGCCCAGCTCCACGGCCTCCACGAAAATGTTGGGCGAGTGCACGGACTTGATGACCAGCTCCACCACCAGATCGGAGGCACCCTCGCGGTCCAGATGGTTCTGCATCTCGTGCAGGGTCTTGCCCGCCCTCGCCAGATACTTGGCGCCCGGGCCGTGGGTCACGAGATGGTGCTGCTTGGCCATCTCGGACATGGGCGGCACGGCTGCTCGAAGGGGCAGCAGCATATCCTCCTCCAGCCTGGGCGTGCTCTTGCACTGGAAGTAGCGCAGTAGGAGCGTCTGCCGCAGGGCATCCCCCTTCTCGCCGTAGTTCACATCGATGGCCATCATCTCGCGCAGGGTGCGCAGCACCTTGACGCACATGCGCTCCTCCTTCTCCTCCAGCAGCTTCTCGGTGTGCTTGATCAGTTTGCGGATGAAGCCCCCGCTCTCGCACCGCTTGCGGGACTCTGTGCCAGCGGGGAAGAGCAGCTCCGAGCGGTAGAGGATGTCCACGAGCAGCGAGAGCTCCGCCTCCACCACGGGCTTCAGCTGATCTTCCAGCAGCGAGACAATGTCCTGCAGGCCCTCGATGATCGAGCGGTCCCATCGCATCAGGCTGGCCGACTGCTGGGTCTCGTATTTCGGCTGCTTGGAGGCCAGCAGCCACTTGGTCGTCTGTCGTGTGAGCATGGCCGTCTTGCTGGACATATTGGCCACCTGCTGCTCCAGCTCCAGCGGCAAGGCGATGCTGCGCATCTTGGCCGACTCGACCAGCGTGCGGATGCAGTTCTCGACATTGAAGCGGTCCCCCAGCGACATCCACTTGCACTGGGTGAGGCGGTAGGCGGCCTGCAGCAGCTGCACGAAGATCAACTGACGCGTCTGCACGATGGCGCTCTGGTCGGAGAAGGGGCTGGAGAAGAAGCTGCCCAGCAGATTGGTCACACCATTCAAAACGTGCGCCTGCAGCGTCTTGTTCGCACTGGCGGAGGCATTCGAGATCAGTTGGTGGATGTCCACAAGGAAGCTCTTCTCGAACAGATTCCACATGTGGCCGGAGGCATAGATCTCCTTCATCTCCACCTCCGTGTCGATGTAGCAGTGATTGAGGAAGTCCACATAGGCCTCCTTCACTTCGGGCATGCACAGCGGATGGCAGATGATCGTCACGATATCATCCAGCGAGATCAGATTGTTGCACTTGATCTCCGTGTACACGTTCTTGCCCATGGTGCAGCAGGCGAGCAGCTTCACCAGCTCCACGTGGTACTTCAGCGGACTGTCGTCGCTGAGCTTCTCCATGCGGGCCAGCTGCTGCTGCTGCATCATCTGCACAAAGTGCTGGAACGAGGTCTTATCGTTGTAGAACACCAGCACATCCTCCCCGGAATTGATTAGCTCCTGCATGACCATGTCCTGGCACTTGCGTATGAACTGATTCTCCGCCTTGACGATTGTCTGCAGGAACTGCAAATAGGCCACATGCCTGCCATGTATCTCGATGCAGTGCACAAAATGTTGCACCACCTTATCCGTCACCTCATTGCAGAGTGCCAGGTTATCCTTGAAGATGGCGCACACTGTCTTGGCCTCGAGTATCTGCAAGGGGATTCCATAGTTATTAGAATGCTTTAAATAAATATAAATATTTCAATATTTTACTCCGGGATTGAGGAACAAGTCGAGGTGATTGTGCAGCAGAACCTGATTCTGCTGATTGCCCAGGCAAAAGTTCTGCAGGAATTCGTGGGCCAAGCACATTAGTTCCTTCATCAGTTCATCGTCCTTCTCGTCGTAGGGATTCTGCAGCAGATCCAGCACGACCGTGTGCACACCCACATTCCGTAGGAGACGCTGTTCATGCTTGCGCGGCTTCACCACCGATGAGCCGAGGCCATGGCTGGAGTCTGTGACGCAGAATTTGTTCATTCGCATGAGGATCTCCTTGACCTTGCGGTACTCGTTGCGCTGCTCCTGGGACAGAGCCGCATTGTACTCCACATTGATGGCATCCCCAGCCGGATCTGTGCCGCCCAGCTCATCCGTTGCCTTGGCCTTGTACACCCACAGCTCGGACTTCTCCACACTCTGCCGCAGTATATCCAGATCGGATTTGATCTGCTTGTACGACTCCACATCGCTGTCCGAGACGAGCAGTTGCACCTGCAAGGGGGCAGATAATTACACAAGTTAGGATCTGTTTGCGGGAATCCTCCGCGTGGAGGTTTCGTTCGCAAAATATCATGGGTACATACAAAATCAAAAGAGCGTTCAGTACGGTATGCGGAATACGTCCACTTTTGTTAGTCATTTTTATATTCGAGTGAGTATAGTTTTTGGTGTGGTTTTAGTTATTTTGTTATATATATGAGATACGATATATATATGATGGTTTATTATATATAGAGAGAGAGATTGAGAGAGTTAGCGCATGCAAACACAAGAGAAAAGATGAGTATTAGATCGCTTAAAGTGTTAGTTGAATACGAAAGCTACATAGATCATTTAAGATCAACTCAACGGCATGCCGTAGGACTACAATACTCTTGCAAATTTCACTAGCAAACTGATAGACTGATATACGATGGGTAGATGATCGTTCTACTAAAATTATAGCTCTAAATCGTACAAATCTGTAGCAATTATTATTCTACTTTTACAACATAAAAAATAATCTACTTTCTTCATTTTATTTTTGTATACTTGCAAGAGCATTGACAAATCAATGATTAAATGTAATCTCTCTCTCCCTCGGGTGAACACACACCTGTCGAAAGGCCTGCAGCACCTCCTGGCGCTGGCTAAAGTGACGGAAAAGCAGATGCAGTGCACCCGAAACCAAAGGCGCATAGTCGTGCATTATCAGATGGAGGAGCACGCGCAGAAATGTGCGTCCGCCCTGGCCATCCAAGTCCAGATTGGCTGCATCGCTGCGCTCGCAGTCAAAGATCCCCTCCGCCTGCACGCCAATGGACTCCAGGTCGATGTTCTTCTGTCGTGCCGTGGCGGCTGCTGCCTCTGCTGCTGCAGCAGCCATGGACTCGGCGTTGTCCATGGGATCGCTGGCATCATTGGGTGTGCTCAATGGTGATGGCTGCGACTGTTGCTTCTGCTGCTGCTGGGCCGGTGGCGTGCCAGATTCTCCTCCAGTCGAGGCGGCAGCGGCCACATCGGATTCGTCAAACTCCCGCTTGAAGATGGACAGCAAGCAGCTGATTCTGTAGTCCAAGCGCACATCCAGTATGAATTGGAGTATCTCTATGATCTTGAGTTTGGTGTCCATCACCAAGGGGTACTCCTTCATCAGTTGGGACACGCTCTTGCGTTGCTGCAGAGCCATAGAGGGGGCAGCAATGGCCTGACCCACAGATCCGAGGGCCAACGATGTCATCACGGTATTTATGTCACCAATGGAGCGCAGCACACCGCCTTCAGCTTTAATGTGGGGTGGAAAATCGGAATAAATAAATAAATATATATAGCAGTTGCTTTAGATCTTCTCGGAATGAATGATTACCCTCGGCTTTTGTCTCCTCTTCGACAGCTTGTCAATGAAAATACCAATCGTAATGACAAATGAACAAAACTCTAGATATATTTTGCGGTTACTTACAATCAATGTCGGTGCTGGCAAAGGCTCCACCCGTCGAGGTATCCGACACACAGTCCAGAATGGAGAGCAGCGTCTTGGTCAGCCTCAACAGATCACTGAAGCTGTAGAAGCCAAAGTATATCAAATCTCTAGCCAGTTTAACCACCTACAAATACAAAATTTAGTAACAGAAATTAATAGATTTTATTGTCAGTCCTTCTCCCACCTCAAATGTAAGTTTATTCTGCTCTTGGTCGGTGAAAAGCCACACTTTGGTGGCCACATTGCACAGATAGTTCTCCACAAAGGCAATGGTGGTGTTGAATTTGGCACGACACGCCTGTTTATTCTGATCCGGTTGCTGGTTCTTGCCATCGTAGCTGCAATCAAAAGAGAGAATCAGAACAGAACTGGCAACGGAATTTCTTTTCTTCTGGGATTTACTCACTCCATAATGGACATTTTTGTGTGTATTTCACTCCATAGACGTGCATATTTCACAGGCGTAACAGGCTCCTGGGGATCACGATCCACATGCAAATGCAGCATCAGACGACAGAAGGAGGCACGCAGCTCGTAGGGCATCGTTTCATCCGACATGCATCTGCAAAAAAGGGTTACACATTGGCAGGTTGGTTTGTGTCTGTTTTTTATATGCAAAAATCTCACTTGAGAATCAAATCAATGTCCAGGCGTGGCGAGAGTTCATTCAGGGCCAAGTACTGACGGTTTAAGCACATATTGGAGTACAGATTCAACTGATGGCGATAGTAATTGAGTATGGCCGCATCCTGCTCGGAGCCGTCGGCCACTGAATCGGCCAGATCTGCCATCGATCGAGAGGTCTAAAAATGATAGAAATTATAATCTTCCTATACTGCATTGCATTCAATTCTATGGCATTTGCCCCTCACCGGTTGGCCTGTCCATTTCAAGTGTATTTCATATTTATCCCCCGGCGAGATCAGATCCTCCACATCTTCATTCAAACTCGCGCTGTCCCATGTGGTGGTGGTGGATGTGGAGTGCACATCGGAACGATCCTCGTCATCACCCGCCACTTCGGGGAGCGTGGCCAGGCACACATCCTCGGTGGTGCCCTTGTAGCAGCGCACCAATGTCGAACTGCTCTTCAGGGCCTTCACCTGCGTCTCGATGAGTATGTCCTTGTTCTTGTCGCTCAAAACGCTCTTGCAGATCAGCTCCTGGGTGACGGCAATGGCCTTGCGATTCGACACACACAAATCGGACAGATAGTCGAGGAAACGCGAGTCCCAGTTGTGCATATTCTTGCGCACGAGACCCACAAATGTCTCAATCTCGGCGGCGGTGATGTGCTTCTCCAGCAGCTTGCGATTGTTGTGCAGCAGCGCGGTGATGGTGTCCTCGGCCAGGATGTCGTAGCCGATCTGCTTCTGCATCAGGCCAAAGTGCTTGGCAATGTACTCCTGATTCTTGCGATAGTCCTGCTGCGAAAGCCGCAGTATGCGGTAACACAGCCTAAAGATGTTCTTGTACGGCGCATTCTTGGGATCTCCCAGCTCGTCTAACCTGAGAAAGGGACCATCTCCTGCGGTGTGCTCTTGGAACGGTCCCTGGAGTATCTTGAACAGCTGCTTGAGTATGTACTGCTCTCGCAGCAGCTTCTGGCGGTCCCTGATCGGATTCTTGATGGTGAACTCCAATGCCTTTGTCTTGTTCTGCTCGTTCTCCATGCCGGCTATAAAGTAGACAATATCCTGCAGCAGGGAGATCAACGCCCGCCGCTCATTGATCGAGATGCTGCCATTGTCCAGCTTGCTGGTGACCAGCGCCAGCACCTTGCACGCATCGTTGGCAAAGTCCAAATCACGCACTTCCACGGGCGAGACGGGTATCAAGGCAAAGGCCTCCTTGTCCTCCTTGATGGGGGAACAGCAGACCTTCGACATTACCGGCTTGTCGTCGTCCGCATCGATGGGTATCGATGTGGCATGCACCCACGTATTGGAGCAGATGTGCTGCAGCCGCACATAGCTGGACTGTGGCACCAGGCTGTCCGGTCGGGCCATGGTGGTGGCATCCAGCACAAAAACCGAGGCAATGTCTGCGGAATAGGGCACGGAAACGAGTCGATATTGCTTGCCTTTGGGTTTATCTGTAAACAAAAAGAGAGATAACAGTTGGAGAAGGTTACTCTCAAAGTGGGGGGTGTAATCCTCACCATTTAGTGTAGAATTCATTGTAGAACTCAATCCCGAATCCTTGCTGCAATCCGCCAGCAGCAGTTCGTGCGCCGACACAGTAGATGCTGAGATTCCAGCGGCCACATTCACCTCTGCCTCAGCGGCCAGATAGTGTCCCGTGGCCAAATGCTTGAAGCGATACAGGGAATTCCAATCGCCTGCTCCACCGCGACACGAGTCATGCTGCACCACTTCAATCTCCCACAGGGCCTTGCTGCTGGTGGCTGCCGTGGCACTGGTGCGTCCCGTGGTCCTCAGAAACACATGATACTGCTTCTTGTACTCGTCCATGGTGAGGAATTTCTCCTGTTCCGCATGGAACAGACGCACCACATCGCCTCCCTTGAGTATGTGCTCCTGGTTCTCCTTGTGCTCCATAAACAGCGAGATTTTCCACGATGTGGAGGAGTTCAAGACGTTCACCTCCTTGCAGCCGGGATTGTCGGGCAGCTCGTAGCTGGCCGCCACATGTAGATTCTGCTGATCGGCATTCACAGGACTGAGTATAACCTTGTCCCCCACCACCACATAGTCCCCAATGGAGCGGAGCTTGTAGAACGGCTTGATGTAGAACCAGGAGCCCTCATTCCCGTTCGCATCCAGATACACGCGCATCGCATTCTTCTCGAGCAGCGAGGGCAGTCGCTTGTTCACAGTCAGATATTTGTTCGACTTCAGATGCAGCAGCTGCACCACAGCGCGGCCATATTGAATGGATGTGCCCAGCAGCTTCTTGTTCTCCGTTTCGTTTTGTTTCTTTTCAATCTCTGCCGCATGCTGCAAAAAGAGACGAACATAATCTTTAAGCAAAAATCTTCCATGGTGGTTTGGCTCCTATTTTTCGCTTACATGCAATCTCTTGAGCAGATTGGGATCTGTGTTGGAGCTGGCTGACTGTTTGGCTGCCTTCCAGAACTGCTTCTGTGCGGAGTATCGATTCATGGGACATATTTTGATCAAGCAATCTGCAGGGATGGACACAAATCAATATGGGGATTCTCTCGGTGGGGTTTACTTTTGCTCTGCGACTTACCTCGAAACTTTTTGGGCGGACAACTCAAGTCCCCCGCCTCGGGGCATACCACTGTGCGATCATCCACCAGACTGTCGAGGAAGCAAACGTTTAGGTGAAAGATTCAGCAACAGTTTTCGCTGCAGGAGGACACTTACCCGAGTGTGCTCAAGAATCCGCAAACGCTGCCCTCTGCATAAAGGGAGACAATGTCCCCCAAGTGCAGGAAGCTCGCAGAGCCAATTATATTGTCGCCCATGTTTTGTTTGGCAGGGAGGGGGGCCCAGAGAAAGCCAGTGGAGGGATGTGTGTGTGTGTGTGGTGGCCTCCGGGGGTTCTCTGCCTCTCTGTCACGTGCCTTGTCTCGTGGCCTCTAGTGTCTTCTGGTGGCTATTGTGTTGGCTCGGTTACGCGAATTAATTGCAATGATTTGTCCTCCCTCTCGTTATGTTCTGCGGGTGTTTCATAGAGAAAGAGAACAAGCATTACATGTTAACGATATTTGCAAAGGGGGGAACGGATGCTTCTTGTACGTCTGGAATGTATGTATGTTTTATAAACCATTTAGCATTGATTTTGTTTGCGTTTGAAATTATAAACAATTGAAATGCAATTAAACTATAAATTAGTAAGTACAAAAAATGTTTTAATTACCCCATTAAACCCTCAAGAGTACATTTAAGGGAATTGTTTATGGGGATTTAATATCCATTGGCGTCTTTTAATGGGGTACAAAGGCAATAGAAGCGAAAGAATCCCCCATTGAAGTTTGATTTAACCGAATGTTTGATTTTAATTTATCCAGAGATACTTACACATATGTATGTAGATATGTTTCTCTTGAGGAATATAGATTTTAAAAGGAAAACATCTTCAATGTTATTTCTCATTTCAATTGTTTAGTCTTTGGATCTTATATACCTAAAATCGTTCTTTTCTCAGCTAAATTTACACAATTCTCTCAGATAGTATAAGATTTATGTACATATGTATACAGAACCATCTGTATGACAATTTAAAACCTGTTTTAGCCTTTAATAACTGTCTTTAATCTTTCCTACGTCTAGATTATATTTATAGTTCCCCTTTGCGTTCCATCTTGCTATCTTATTTGTACAATGAAACGCATCTTTAGCTTATAAAAGTATTTTCCAAGTGGAAAAACTGCTCCAGGAATCCCTAAAAAAATCACAAATTAGAGCCTTAACTTTAACAAAAGAAAACTCTTTATTTTGATATATTCTTTCCGCTGATTATATAGATTTGTCATATCCCTAATTGGTTCCACCCTCTGGCCTAAATCAGATATAAAGAAATTCATTCTCACTGTGGGGTAATGTATGTTTTTGTTATTGTTGTGTTCGTTGTTTTTTTGTTGGGTATTGAGCTATAAAATATTAATGCACCAACCGCCCTATTTGAACAATGTTCAAAGATATCATTACCCCTGTAATGGGTACCCCCCACTGGAGAGAAGTGCGGCCAGTGTATGGCTAATATTTATGTGTGTGGGGTTCCACCCTCTCATGCCTTTCACTTCTTGGGGGCACTCTGGCGTATGCTTAATATTAACAACAAACATTTCCATTCCGTCGGCTGTTTTTTCCCAATCCCAGAACTTTTGTTGCCACATTCAAAAATTTGTCGCTTTTAACGATTTTTGTTGGACGCTTGTGGAAGGCTTTTTATGATTTCTTTCCGCAATTGTCTGTAGATAATGGCTGCATTACGAATGAGCACAATAATTATTCTATGGGTAGACAAGATACATTCGTATCTGTATCTACAGAGCATTACCATTGTTTTTCCAGATTTTCAAGGCATCGAACTACACACCCACACAAGTTTACTGAAGGGGGTTTTCTTGTTTGAAGGAGCCTCTCAGCAAGTGCTCACAAGTTTTTAGTGAAATGTACGCAAAAGTTGGCGTATAAGAAAAGTTTTCCCACCGTTTCAAGAGGCTGCAGGGTCACAAAATGTATGTTTCGTATAACTATAAAAGAAAAACAGTTGAAAATCCCATAACATTGGTAATCTCAATGTTCAAACAATTTTCATCCCATTGTTGAAGCCCAGAAATACACGTACATATTGTTAAGTACTAATCTTGATCTTTAAAAGTAATTAAAAATATATACTAAAAAAATATATTATGCCTAGTGCTTTCCATTGCATATAGCAATTATCAGATTGTTTACTTCCCATTTCCCACTACATTTTGTGCGTACTAATTATACCCTTAGTTTATATTGCACAATCTTTAAGTGATTCTCCGCGTTCTTTTATTACTTCCCTCAAATGTTCAGGAATTTTTGTCTGAAATTTTTCGTGGTATTCGGAAACATATTTTACTTAAATTATTTTAGAAATATTCTAAAAACAAAAATTTTAATTTTTAGAAGAAAAACGTATTCTATTTTATTTTGTTTTCCATTTTCTTAGTCAAGTGGTTCCCAGATAGATAGACACTTTGTTATTTCCAGAAATTGCAAACAATTTTTTATATTATTCATTCAGTTTAAATTTGATAGAAAAATAAACATTTACTTTATTTATTTATAGCTTTGAATCCAAACTTATGCAAATGGAAATACTCGCATGTAGTTTTAGCCATCGAAATTCGCTGCCCTGCCCAAAATATCATATGGAATAAATTATATACGGAATGATCAATATGATTGTTTCTTGTCGTTATGTATTTCTGGTGATTAGTTGGAGCTTAAGGGAATACCCAAACGGCATACAAATGAGGAGCTGCTGGAGAGTCTCATATAGAGAGCTAACCCATAGGATACCTCAAAGAGGCAGACCAACTGCAAATGGGCCCAACTCAGCCAACAGCTTGGATGCCTACCACGCTAGAGAAAAATATAAGAAACTTTTCGTTTCGACTGAAAGCTGATAACAGAGTATTATATTATATATTATTATAAAGTCATTGTAGGTAGTGCGTAAGATCAGGAAGGAATGCTCTTAATCGTGAATCGATACGATCGGGGGACTGTAAACAACAAATATTAATGTCATTGTTGTTTTTGATTGCAGAGAGAGGAGAGAAGGAAGAAAGAAGGAATTAATGAGAGTTAAATCCCTCTTAAGACGGGAAATAGTCATTTATTTCATATAATGCATTCCTTAATTGCAATACCCAACACCCTCTGAAGAGTGTATACCCTCCTTCTGTACCATTCTCCTAGGGTATTAATAATCGTGTTATTAGCATAAGCCTCTCGTAGTTCAACTTCCTTTACTGGGAATACCAATGTCGGTGAGTGAGGGAAATGAAAAATTCATAAATTTCTCCTCTCCCTTAGAACTGGGGAGGCCACTTTGTGGGGGTCGGTGGTCCCTTCAGGAATTCGCCCAAATCCGGATCACAGCAGTGGTTGGAGGGGTAAGGTAACAGTCGCAGAAGGAGATGATTGAAGGCAGGAAGCATGGCGGCAGCAGTCGAGACAGCTGTGCCGTCAAATAAAGATGGAGCTCCAAATCGCCACCCACATCTCCGCTTTTCCTTCAATGCCACACCACCTTTCTCTGAGCAGCATATCAATTATTATTTTTGTGTGTGTGTGTCTTCGGAATTTTCACGGCATTTTCCCGGAAGGTGGATTGAAATTTGCTTTAACAGCATGGCAATTATTTTGCTATCACAACTGACTCCCTCCTTCTCCCCTTCCGCTTGATTTTACGGACAATTAAAATGGGATTTATTTTGAATATAAATTTTGTTAACAGGCGGCAGCATCAATTAAAATCACAATAATCCAGAGATTTCTGCACACAGCAACATTGGGCGTGGGGAGGGCGGTAGATAATATAGATATAGATACACACACACACACACACAAACACACACGAATGTATCTATGACTCGGTATTTCAGATATTTTTCCGCTTTTTTTTTTATTTTGTGGGTGGCGGAAGCTGAGGCCGCCACCACACGAAGGCTTTTTCCCCCGTAGAATCTCTCCCTGTTTCTGTTTTTCCAGGTGTACATTTTCAAACTTACAAATTTCATGTAAACACAAAACAGCATTTCATTTGTTCGGGTTCGCGTGATTTTTATAATAAATAACAATCATCAATGAATAATTGCTTTGGGAAATTAAATTTTTTTGCGGTGGGCAACAACAGCACTTTGAAGTGGAGATTTTTCTTGTTTTTTGGGGAAACACAGCCGCCAGGGACACGAACCGACGCGAACCGATGGAATGCCGACCTATAAACGTCTAGCGGTTAAATGAAAATGCTGGAAAAAGTTCTCTATGGTGCGCCAGAAAGCTCAGGCACTGAGCTTTGGCAGAGCTTCCACACCCACCGCCGAATTATGCTGCTCTCTGCTCCAATTTTGAGTGGACTCGGAAATCAAAAGCACTTTTCCTTTCATTCATGGGGCTGGTCTGCTGTGGCCTGTCCCTGCCTGTCTTTGCTTCTCCCTCCACTCTCTCGATTCTCCAATCTCTGAGCTGAGTCTTCGCATCAACGCTTGGCATTAGCCTTGTTATCGCTGCTACTGGCAGTTGAGAAATTAGTTGAACTTCTGCTCTGTGCCTTCGTCTGAGTTATTGATTCAACCCACTGCCATCTGCCCCCTGTTGCTTCTTGTGCAAATTTGATTCAAACATACATACATACATATGTACATACATATAGTTATATTTCCTTTTGTTTCTCTTAGGTTCTCTCATGCGATGACAAAGACTCGAGTTGGGCTCTGCTCTGGGTTTGAGTTTAGTTTTGGGCCATGAGCTTAATGCGATTGCATTTGTCGCCGGGTCAGGGTCGTGGCTTAAGAGGGTTTTTGGCTTTCTGTTCTTGTGGATAACTCATTTGAGACATATTTATGAATACATATGTAAATACATAGGATAGATTAGGTTTTTCTTTTAGTTCAAAAAGGTCACAAAAAGGTTCATCAGAACAATATTCCAACGTTTTTTCAGGTATTAAAAAAGTAGAAAAAGCGTAGATAAATCCAGATAAATATAGACCAGAAGTCTGAAAGATATGGTTGTGCGGCCTTTTTGAACAAGAACCACAACGAAATGAACACCTTATCAACGAAACTCGAGTCGAGTATCAATGTGTCAATGACAGTGGAATATAAAATATAAACCTACTCTTCAGAAATGTAAAAAAAAATTCCAGTAAAACTTGAACCAAAGATTAAAAGTTGGATAAAATTTGAAAAATCATAAACAACTAACTTTTTTAATTTATAAAATTTGGTTTTTTCGTTTAAAAATAATAATAAACTAAATTATTCATTAATATTATTATTAAATTACTCGCGACTAAAATTCAGTTATAATTTAAATTAAATCGCATGACTCCCCCGCTGTTAGCTGCTATCGGGCTGTCAAATTAGATTGAAATGATAATCATTGAGTGCTCAAAAGGCAATCAATTAAATGGTTGGTTAAATGGTTTAACTGTCGTATCGTACGAGCACAGAGCACAGAATACACTTTACATGCAGCCGGGAAAATCATGGAAAATCAGCCAAGCAACTAAACGGAAAGCTCTCGCGGTGGCGTGGCCGTGGCGATAAGTGGAGCGTATCACATGCGTGGGAACCGCTGCGAAAGAGCCACAAGTGGCACCGTCAACGTAGCTGCAAACGCAAACAGAGGCAGTGGCAGTGGCTGAGGCAGAGGCAGCAGCAGAAACAGCTGTTCCAAACACGTGTTAAAACAGCTGAAGAGGCGAAGGAAAACAGCAAAGAGTAAAGCACAACAAAAGAGATGGGATTGGATGGACAATTTGTTTACATGCGCCAGGCGCAGGCGTAGCTTAACTTTCAATAAGCTTCCAAAGGAGCTTAAAGCATGAAAGCTTCTGGAGAGTGGCAGTGAAAGTTCAAAGGATTTTCAGTTCTAGAGCAAGGCGCAAAGCGCCAACTTGTGCCCATCGAAAAGGAATAAACTCGGTTTACGGAACAGAATCCTCGAGTACTTGAGGCGGAGTCTGTCGAACGGAAGCCTTGCCTTGCCTTGCCACACGCCAAACGGTGCGTATGGCAGCAAGCAGCCAACAGCAGCAGCATCATTCGAAGAGAGAAACGTATCCTGTTTTGTGTTGGATTTTTGTGTGAAAAGAAAAGCTCTCAGGCTTTTCCAAAGTTGTTAAATAGAAAAACATAAAATATAGAAAAATTTAAGGTTTCAAATACAACAAATTTCGACTGAAACAAAGATACAATACGGAGCCTGGCATCCTTGTGCGTGTGTGTTGAAAGTTCTCTGCGTATGTCTCTCTCTCTCTCTCTCTCTGTCTATGTGTGTGTGTGTGTGTGCGCAAAAAGAATAGAGAAAGCAAAGCATCCCGTAGGAGTGGCACACAAAAGTGTTTGCATAACTTAAAGCCCTGTCTGCTGCCACTCCCGCCCACTCGCCTCTGCTGCTGCTGCCCCTCCAGCCAATAACTTGATTACAGACGCCTCACCATCCCCCACCGTGAAAATCATACAAAAAGTGAAGTCAAGAATGAAAACAGCAGAAGGATAAGGATATAGACTCCATAATGGCCATGGATATGCTGGCATCGTGATGTGGTACAGTGACTGAAAATAGTGACTTCTTCGGTGACTTCAGTGACTCTTCTTTTTATTGAAAGGCGTGGCTGCTGCTTTTGGTATTTATACCCCTCATAATGGATCCCTCAATGACCGCCCAATGCATTATGTGGTTCGTCATCGTTGGTGTTATCATCCTTTTTGTGTGCTTTATCATCTACATGCTGTACTTGTGGGTCCTGGCCCCTATCTTTGATAAAATCGTATACCCCCATCAGAAAAAACACAGAAATTTAAGTTTTCCAACAAAATTTCCATTAGCCGATAATGATCCAAGATTAATGCTATTTTTTAATAGCTCCTGGTTATCGAATAATACATCATCAAACTATGATTATGATTGATAAAAGAATGGCTTTTTCGCAAAATAATTATTAATTGTTTGAGGGTAAATGAATCAAAATTAAAGAATGCTCCAAGAAATATAAAGATTTCATCTGTTTACTAAAAGCCTATACAGATTTCTGGTTTTAATTGTTATAAACGCAAAGTTTAAAATATAATTATAAAGATTTTAGGTTTATAAAGTGAAAGGTCCTTCAACGGATAGTTTTTCTAAGCATACGCATTTAATCGTTGCTCCCATTGCTACGAGATTTAATTCTCTGGTTTGCATAATGCAGAATTGAGACTCGAAGGATCTCTGCACAGTCCCACGAATACAAAAAAACAAAAGATAATAATTCCCTTAACCATTTCTTGAGCCGTTTCATTTTGTTTCTTCTCATTTATAATTTTCCCTTTATCGCCAGTGAAGCAGAGAGTAAACATTTCTCCCAAATATATTCTTTATTTGTTCATTGAAACCCAAATAGTTGCTCAAGCCCATCGAATCGAATCGGAATGGCTCTGGCCATAAAGCACTTATCCCCAACAATGAAGAGAAATAAGAGAAAAGTGGAGACCATCAATGGTGCAATGCTTGAAATCATGCACAGAGTGAGGTCTCCGAAAAATGGTGCCCTAGCTCAAAGGTCTTCTCATCAGGATTCGATAAGGAATGAGGAATGTGGGATGCAGTGAAGCGGAATAGGGCTCTGGCTCCGTATTGTACGCATGTATAGTACGTACATATGTTTTGGCTATTCGTGTGTGAAAAATTGTTGGGGAAAATTGCCTACGAAAATACGAATATGGCTGTAAAATACACAAAAAATATCAAATGGAATTGCAAACACTTTAGCGAAAGTCCTGGCTTGCTGGACGGACATCCTTGACTTGGTTATTGGCTTAGATGGCTTTCCCCTTCTAAGCCACGAAACGGAGCGCACAAAGAGCACAATGAATTGGGGCAAGAAAAAGGGATAAAAGGTTAAAGCAACAGGGCGTGGATGCAGGACGAACTCCGGACTCCCAGACAAAGTTCAAAAGTTCTTCTGGCTGGGGGCTTTCTTGATTGAAGCTTTTGTCTGCTGCCAGACAACAACGACAACGAAGACGATGACTCTTTGGGGAGTTGTTGGCACTGAAAGACGGGGAAAACAATTCCCATTCAGATATTTTTGCACAAATTAAATTATCTTAAAATTGGCCAACGGATGAGCCAGGTCGATTGGCTGGCTTGGAACTCTAGGATATCCTGCATTTGAACAGCATCCGATCCGATATGCCTTCACAGAAATATTGAAATTAAATTTTCAATTCGATGGACAATGGAAAAAGTCAAACAATTTGCCCTCGCTCCTGCTGTACCTTCATTAAAATGTTTCTCTATCTATCATGTCAATGGAATAATAGTGAAAATGACAAATAGAAAATCGAAAACCGCAAATATTTCAATAAAGCTTTTCATCAAATGCAGGCCGCCGATGTCGAGCATGAGATTCGCTTTCATTGTTGTGTTGTCCAACTGTCAGTTCAAATTACACTGAAGCCACCGCCACATCAACATCCACATATCGTCGCTCGCTTTGGGTGGCTGCGTGGCCAGTGGCAGTCAGTTTCTGTGGGCTCTCCTCCTGCCACATGCAATCAAGCTCGGAAACTGCAGTACATTTCCACACTCCCTAAAGCCCCGATAGCCCCAAAAGTCACAATGAAAATTAAATGAAATGTTAGCCATGGCACGTACACTATGTACGCTATATTAAATAGTAAAACAAAAGCTGTCAGCTGGAATTCTATCTACCGTCAGTGCGCACTGGGAATACCCTAATGAAAATGATTGTGACACTCTTTTTTAAGGTGAGATGTAGTACTTCATGAAAGGAAAGAACATTCAGGAAAGAACATAAGTCAGACAACTATTTTTACAATTGTGAATACTTTAAACCTTCAAAATATCCATCTAAGCCACAATGGGAAAGAAAGAGAGCAAAAAGAAAGCATTTGTAAGATTTTCTTCAGTTATAGTTTTCTTTCATTTACATTTGGCTATGAAAAATATATATATACAGGAAATAAACGTGGTCCGATAGTGTCAAGAAAGATATCTCGGTAATAGTTTGATCAGAAAAATATACTTTAAATCGATTGCTTCAAATTAAGAATCATCTACCATTTTAAATTGAAAGCTTATTTAATATGTAAATTCTTCCCCGGCAGCACATATTCATTAATGTTGCACATGCACATGAAGTTAATACACAGATGGGATTATACTCGCTATAAACTATAGTTTATCTTAATTTATTTTATGGGATACCTGGTATATGAACAGTAATAAAAACAGTCAGACGGATAGGTAAATAAATACAGAAACAAACAAAGTGAAATTGACTCAGCTGTTGATATGGACATCTTGATATCTTTTCTAGCTCAGAGTTTACAATTAAGATTAACTAATGAACAAGAAATTTCACAATCACATACATTTTTTTTATACAAGCCATAATTATTAGAGTGCCGTATTAATTTATGCAAAAAAAGTCCATATAAGAGTTTGCCATTTTTCGTGACTTGCTCTTTTATCAGAAAATATTTTATACCCATTCGATTCCTATTTTTCCTATGAAACATTTTATATTTAGGAGTTCTAACAATGGAAAAGAAGAGTAACTGTAGCTTTGTCGGTGAAAATTGAGTGTACTCTGTTGGAGGAGAGTCGGTTGAAGTTGAGAGTTCCCCGGGGGCCATAAGCCATGAGAATCTCTAGAATAGAAGCTGCTGAAAGTCTAATCAACTATTTATAGGGATTAATAAGAAATGAGTGCGGTTGGTAAAGAGATGAGCGGATAAGGACTGGTGAAATGAATGCGAATAGTAAAGTGAAAACTACTTAGTTTTAGGTAGATTTAAAACAATAGCGTAATCATTAAAACAAAGGGTTTTCACTCTAACGTAATTATTCTAAATAATTAAGCGCAATAAAACAATTAAAGCTGGTACTCTAGTAATTATGTGTAGTCCCCTCTACACCCTCACTTTGTAATGCAGCTCTTTTTCTCAAGTCTGGCCCTTGTCTGGCATTTGAAAAGGTCTCTATTGAAGCGCTCAAGAGAGGTTCGCCTGCGGCAAAAGCACTCAAACACAAACACAAATAAGCAAAAGCAACGGGAGACACACATTTTTTCAACATTCATGTCTGCTCCATTGATAACCGCATGACCTCCACACACACACACACACACACACTCGTGTTAATTGCAATGAAGTGTGCTCGGAGTACTTTCAAAAAGGGCAGAGGGGGGATAGGAGAGCAGAGTGTGTACGAATGTGTCTATATGGTGTGGGCATATTTTATTTATAGCATGAAAATGTCGTTTACACAGTTCAATGTGTTCCAGAAATCTCCAGGGAGTGAGGTTTAGGGTTCGCAGAATTATGACTGTTCCTAAAATCTTTTCCAAAAAATGTACCTACTCACTCATATTCGGGTTCTGAATATTTGATTTAATACAATTTTTTATTCAAGCAAAAAGCGTTGCCAATTAACCAGAGATCTCTTTCTGGTTGCCTTTGAGGGGGCTAAACGTTTGCGGGACACCAATAATTTCCTTGCGCCTGCTTTTTACAGAGATGCTTTAAGAGTTTTGGTTGTAAAGAGAATTTCTGAAACACCAATGCTTTCGGGTTGCTTTTAAATGGCTTAGCGGTTTTCGGAACATCAGCGAGTTTGTCTATTCATGTTAATTGCCGGCGCTCCCCAACCTTAAACTCTGGCGCTCCATTCAGCTGCAAATTATGCACATGATCAAGGTGCATTTAAATAAGGTGGGGTGTTGCCAAAGAGAGAGGGGCGCTTACAATTTATTTATTTTTTTGTTTTTGTTTTTATGTCAAAGACATGCCGAAAGTAAGAGATTCTCATAAAATATTTGACAACGGAAAAACTGGGCAAATTCTTCACACTTTATATATGTATGTACATGTGTATATACATAAATGCTACTTGAATATGAAGAATGCTGCATACGTGAATAAAAATGTATGAATATGTGTGTGCACTCTCTCCAGATCCAATCATTGATTTCCACTAAGAGTTTAATTGACTCTCATTACGTGTCTGTGTCTCTGTGTAAGTGAGTGTGGGGTCGTATTAGCTGTCGATGCATTAATAAATACTTGTGTGCGTTCGTGTATGATTGCAGGAAATTTGTGCAAAAATTTTGAGAGGAAAAGCAATTTTTATGCCAAGCAATTAAATTGATTTCATCGCGTGCAGCAGAAGGAGAAGCAGCATGAACATTTTTCGCCTCCCTCTCTGCATCCCAGCAGCCAATCAACAGAACTCTCAGTTGACTGCAGGCAAGAAAGCACTGCTGCTCTCTCACTGTCTACCTCGCCACTCTCTTTGCCCAGGCAGTCAACAATGTGGCGCTTAATTAAACACGTCTCACCTCACCTCACGTCTCCTCCGCCACCCCTCTTCTCATTCAAGATAAGTGCCGGCGGTGGGAGAGAGTAAGAGTGCAAGGTGCTCTCTGCATTGTAATTGATTCAGTGGGAGTGAGAGTAAGACAGATGGAAAGGGTTTTGGGTGGAATAGCGGGGAAGGTATCCCCTTTGGTAGTTGTTTCTCCTGTTCAGAGCAATTTATAAAGAGAGGGAGAGAGCGAGTCAGTTATTCGTAGAAAGGTTTTTGTGCAGGCTTTGATTTCTTTTCCATTATTTAACGGTACCACCGAAAGCCTGAAATGGGCGTGACTGTCAGCCAGATAATAGTTATCTATATACATAATTAGCTTGATATGAAAAAGCGCTTGTTGTCTGGATGGATTGGATGATGATGACCTACTTTAATGAGCGGCTAGCCCTTTGGGAAAACCTGTAAGACCAGTGCGCAAAAGCGCAACAGGTTCAAACTGGTTTTAAACGTATTCTTTATAATCAAAGGGCTGTACTTACAATTCGCACCGTATTCCAATGGAGTTAACAAACAAAAACCAAAACTGCTTCTGGTTTGCTCAGCCTCTGATTCATCCAGCCATAGACGAAATGGCATACAGCTCGTAAATCGAATTTGATTTGAATATTTATTTGACTCAAGCACTTGAAAGAACTTTAATATATTTTCACCTTGAGTGCGCGCACTTAACCACAAAAAGAAGAAGAACAATAAATCAAGTAAATGGCGTTATGGCTGCGGATACCGAAGCGATTGATACGCTTTTAGTGAATTTGTTTCTGTGAGGGGTCTTTGATATATTCTTCCAATTTTGATTGCTATTGACGAAACCTTGAAGAAACACATAAAAAAACAGTGGGTTAGGATTTTGTTGGATTATCTTAGGGAAACCCCAGCTTTCCTGCATGACACGTCAGAATCACATTACCCTCATTTGAAAGGGTATAAAAAACCGCATATTATAACAATAACAATGCTGCTTGGAGAGCGTGAGAAGAGCGCGGGTTAAAGAGCGGCTACAAAAAGTGGGTACAGAGTGAGAGAGAGAGAGGCACGGTACGGTTGTCAATAAGAAAGACACAAAACGTAGAAAAAAACACGCGACAAACAATTCCGGTTAAAAGAAGGAGAGGCAAAAAGCGAAAAAGAGCTGACAACAACGTCAACAATTGGGTTTCCCTTTCCCGACCCCTCCGCGTAACACTTCTCCAGCCAACAAGCAGCAGCGGAGCAACGCAAAGCAAACAAAACGAGCAACGCGATGGACAATTTTTCATACGTTTCCGAAATTGCAATTTTTCTCACTTTTTCACTGCACATTTCCAATTTGTGGGGCATGGCTTACGCCCACCGCCTGCGGCCAACGAATTGGCCATTATTTGAACCATAAATTAGCTGCTTAAACCGTATGAAAATGTAATTTTCCAGCGCACGAACTGAACTGATTTGGTTGTTGCGCCCCGTTTTGCCAGCGTATGCGTAGATAAGGCGGAAAACAGCAACGACGTCACAGCGGCAGAGCGACCGAAACACGTCCAACCGACGAAAGAAAAAACGAAACAAACTTATTATCCGTCCAAAAGCAACAAGTTAGCCAGTAGAGCTGGGAAAAAATCGATTCAAACATCGATATAATCGATTCTTTGTTTTTTGGGTAAACATCGATTATTTTGTTTGGAAATCGTTGTTTTTTTGCGACCAGTTGAAAAACATTCCGTCACCAATTTACCACATTTCTGATTCTGGACCAATAAAAGCAAACAATGGATCTCTATTAGCCATATGACATTAGACTTAGCCAATTTTGGTGCGTAGAGAGGGATAGCATTATAGACAAAATGCAACATTTTTGTTGGTAGCCATCTCTAGACACGTCTAATGACTTTCAGTCGAAATACTGAGACGCTACTTGATACAAAATGATGTTTTCCAGCAAAAGACAGCCACCAAGCCAGCAAAATTGTATCCGCAAAGTCAAATCTGGCGCAGCGCTGCTCCCAGCTCAACTGTACGGCCAGCTTGACACATATAGATCTCTCGCCCTGACTGCAGGCATTTCCCATAAGGCCATCTCTATTTTTCTAGCTAGTCAGTTAGAAAAGTCTAACGTCATATTGCTATTAGCAAAGTCTAATGTCATATGGCTATAAAAAAAAATATGTGTTTTTATTCGATTTAATCGATTAAAATCGATGTTTTTGCCTAAAAGATCGAAAAAAATCGATTCTGCGAAAATCGATTTTTTCCCAGCTCTAGTAGCCAGAAAGCTCTGACCATATGATCGTGGACGGCGCTGCCAGTACGTCCAAAATTATATTTTCTGACCGATCTGGCTGTCGGAACAGAGCTTTTATGATATTTTTTCGTCGATCCGGCTGCGCAGTGATCACAATCAATGTTCCCATATTTAATTCGTTTAAATCTAATTTAAAATTTGAAATTATCTTGCCGTTACAGAAAATGCTCAACGTTTGGATGGGAAACAATTGAATCACATCACACACAAAAGGCACATTTCCCCCCCTCAGAAAACTTTAGTGCCCAACAATATGGCTGCCTTTGCTTCTCCTGCCGCCGCTTGTTTTGTTTATCGCTGCCTTTTGTTCGCGCCTGCCATTGTTGTGGCGCTCCTGCTACCGATTGTCTGCACCCAAAGGCACACAGCATCCGATAATCCCTCGACATACAATATTGGCGGAGTATTGAGCAATTCCGAGAGCGAGGCCCACTTCCACACCACCATTTCGGTAAGCATTTAGGCCTGTTAGCCAGGCTAACTGGATTCCCAAGCGGATTGCCTATTGTAATGCTGCCCCTCCCCTCCACCACCGCCTACAGCATCTCAACTTCGATCAGCAGTATGTGCCGCGCAAGGTAACCTACTACGACAAGACCATCCGCATGGACAAGAATCCCATCAAGACGGTGTTCAATGTGTGCGACAAGCTCATCGAGAATCGGGTAAGCCATGCGATGCAGAATGCAATTATATTTCCACTTCCGTTAGAACCCACCCCCCCCCCCCCCACTCCACACGGACTTCTCTCCAGTGAGTGCCTTTGGTTAGCATCATTTTAATAATTCAACAGGAAATGGTTCGGAAATGGCCTGATGACAAACGGTAATTCGCTTGTGAATATCTTTGGGATTCCATCCTTTGGCCTGGCTCGTGCCTCGCTTGGCTCTGGGTAATCTTCAGCGTTGAAGTTGAATTGGCAGCGGAATATTGCATTTAAAACTGAATTTTATTCGTTAAGCTCCGCAGTGAGATATTTTGATCGGTCTGGCTACTCTCACTGAGCTTTTATGATCGACCATGATCTTTTTTCGCTGATCCGGCAGCTCTACGAGTCATTGTTTAAAATTTAAATTGAAAATCCTGACACCGACCATGCACTTTTGGGTCACACTGTCCTTAAACAATTTGCCACCAATTGAAGTACATACTCGCATGCATCCAAACACTTTTCAGCTCCAAACTGGTTAGCGGGGAATTAATCAGCGCCGTCATTCACAAAAAAACAAAAAACACAAAAAGGTTTATAATGACGAAGATCTTTACCAAGTGCATTGCACCCACTGCTAAAACACTTTTGCAGTCAAACTTCCTCACTTGGAACGTTTTGGGTGTGCTGTGGTCCAACTACTGGGTAAATGCTCCACATTCATCAATCACATATCGCCGCACATTTATCAGTAGCTGTCGCTTTGGTGTGGGAATGGGCCTGGGTCCGGGGAAGCATAGCCGTCAACACCCACTAGGCCAGGTCTAAATCAATTCGCTGCCTGTTTTTGGGAGCGGGCATTTGTCATCATTAATGCCACAGTGAATTTATCATCGTTTGGGCACAAGATGTGCGTCCATTTTGAACCTTTCATTACCAGGCGAAGGAAACAAATCAACAGCCATTGACTCCTGTGGGGGGTGCCTTACAGCCGTACAGCCTTACAGTGCGCCTCAAAACTATCAGACTATGTGCAGTTGGTAAAAAGTCTCGCCATAATTTATAGAACTAATAGAATCGATCCGCTTTATTAATCTGAATTATTATAGGGGATCTATTTCCATACCCTTTTATGGTTATGTTCCGCACTGTACCTACCATATTTTTTGTGAAGCCAATTGAACGTCCTCTCGACGCCATTTACACTTCCGCCTGTTTGACTCTGCCTCCCTCCGCACGGGCTCACTCCCTTCATCACACTTTTCCCCTGCCATTTCCCTTGGCATTGCGCATTTCCACCGATTTGATTTTCCACCTCGTCTTTTACCCCAGGTGTATGCCGTAGTCGTTTCGCATGAGCAAACCTCTGGCGATTTGTCGCCGGCGGCTGTAAGTTACACGAGCGGATTCTATTCAATTCCCGTCATTGGCATATCCTCACGGGATGCGGCCTTCTCCGACAAGAACATCCACGTCTCGTTCCTTAGGACCGTGCCGCCCTACTACCACCAGGCGGACGTCTGGCTGGAGATGTTGAGTCACTTTGCATACACAAAGGTAATGTCGCGGCGCTTCCTCCGCGTATTCCTATGCCTATGCCTATCCCAAATATCTGTATGACTTATTGACTCATTGAGTTGTCTGCTCCAATGGCGGCGACAGGTAATCATAATACACAGCTCCGACACGGATGGACGGGCCATATTGGGTCGTTTCCAGACCACATCACAGACCTACTACGATGATGTCGATGTTCGTGCCACTGTCGAATTGATTGTGGAATTCGAACCGAAGCTGGAGAGTTTTACAGAGCATCTTATCGATATGAAGACGGCCCAGTCGAGGGTGTACTTGATGTATGCCAGGTGAGTACTATATATGTACATAACTCAATTAAATTCAAGCAAAGGCTTTGTAGATCTCTCTATTATCGAATTCGTAAAAAATTACAAACAAACACCCAGAAACATAGTTGCACTTGGTTGCTCATTCAGATTGTTTGATCGTTGACATTAAACATTATCAAAGTTCAGTCCACAAAATGTCTGGAATTTTCCCCTACCTAATATACGCCCTCGGCTTGGCAGTCGCAGTCACTTGCGACGTTGAAAAGAACATTTATTGCAACGACTGTTCGGCGGCAAATAAAAATTGTAAAATCAGTGCATTTGGACGCAGTTGCAGGGGCCTGCCCCATGACTATAACATCAGCAGTGCCGGCGACCTGAACGCCTATAACCCTTTGGAACACGAATATAGCAGCAATCTAGCCGTATGCATTCCACACGGCATGAATGTGAAAGGTATGAAAGAGATGTTAAAATTCCTAGAGATCCTAAACATCCCCCAGACATCGTTACAGCGGATCACTATTTCTGCTGCATCTGGTCCGAGGAGCTTGGCTGCCAGCAGATCGAATTCACGACACATCACCTCTTTGTGCAGTGCGATTGGTGTGTGCCCGAGCCGCACCGCACTAGAAAGGAGGATTATCATCGTTGTCCCTGCAACAAATGCCCTGGCGAGCTGTGCGACGGCACCTGTCTCATTGCCCTGGGCATATCCTTTTATAGTGTTTTAAAACGCTATCTGCTTTTCGCCTAACCCTGACGCAGCCCCTTGCCCCTTGGAAGCAGCCAGTCATAAAACACTCTACCCTAAAGCCCTGAATCAAACAATTGCTGCTGAATTGCTGCTGCACAACAATCAGAATAAATGAACACAAACACCAAATTGTACAACAATTCCATGTTGCAAGTATAGTTAGAGGGGCATCTTTTATTCGTTAGTTGAAACTCTCATGGCGATATAGTCCTGCTCTAGAAAGCGACTTCTTTTGGGCTTTTATAGCTCACTCCCCATCCCACTTTCAGTTCATTTGTTGGTCTAAAATTTACACACAGCTCGCCTGAAAAATGTTGCTGAAATTCTGGGGGGGTATTCTGGGGGGTTCCTGCCATTTGTAGAGTTGCTCCCACAGCGCGCACATGCCATTTGGCATTCAGAAAATTATCATAAGCGCTCTGGTTATATATGCACTGGTTTATTCTCGCTCTGTACAGTACTGAGGATGCCCAAGTCATCTTCCGGGATGCCGGCGAGTACAACATGACCGGGGAGGGGCATGTGTGGATTGTGACGGAGCAGGCGCTGTTTGCCAACAATACGCCGGACGGTGTGCTGGGCCTCCAGCTGGAGCATGCCCACAGCGACAAGGGACACATTAGGGTAAGTGCGAGTGTGTTCCGCCGCTGATTCGAGCCAGCCTCCATTACCATTATGCATGTGGATGTGATTTCCATCTGACAGGACAGCGTTTATGTGCTGGCCTCGGCCATCAAGGAGATGATATCCAACGAGACCATTGCAGAGGCGCCCAAGGACTGCGGCGACTCGGCCGTCAACTGGGAGTCGGGTGAGTAATTGCACTGTGATCTCTCCTAATGCCAATGACCGACCGACACCGACCTGAACTTTTGCAGGAAAGCGTCTGTTCCAGTACCTGAAGAGCCGAAACATTACGGGGGAGACGGGACAGGTGGCCTTCGATGACAACGGGGATCGCATCTATGCGGGCTACGATGTGATCAACATACGGGAGCAGCAGAAGAAGCATGTTGTGGGCAAATTCAGCTACGATAGTGTAGGTTCTGCAGAGAGTTTCCTGCCTAAAGTATGCCCCATGCTAATGGTTCCCTTTCTCTGTAGATGCGTGCCAAAATGCGTATGAATATCAATGACAGCGAAATCATTTGGCCTGGCAAACAGAACCGCAAGCCCGAGGGCATTATGATACCCACTCACCTGAAGGTGTTGACCATCGAGGAGAAGCCGTTTGTGTATGTGAGGCGCATGGGGGATGACGAGTTCCGGTGCGAGACAGACGAGCGGCCCTGTCCGCTGTTCAATGCTACAGATTCCACGGGTAACAGCCACACCAGGATTATGCACCGATCATTTCCTTAAGCTTCTATTGCTTACAGCCAACGAATTCTGCTGTCGTGGGTACTGCATCGATCTGCTCATCGAACTGTCCAAGCGGATTAACTTCACCTACGATCTGGCCCTCTCGCCCGACGGACAGTTCGGGCACTACATCCTGCGGAACAACACGGGTGCGATGACGCTGCGCAAGGAGTGGACGGGCCTGATGGGGGAGCTGGTCAATGAACGTGCCGAGTAAGTTGAGTGGTTGAACACCAATGAAATCCACACTAATCGGGAACTCTCCGACTTTCACTTCGTTTAGCATGATCGTCGCACCATTAACCATCAATCCGGAGCGTGCCGAGTACATTGAATTCTCGAAACCCTTCAAATACCAAGGCATTACAATACTCGAAAAGAAACCGTCACGATCGAGTACTCTCGTGTCCTTCCTGCAGCCCTTTAGTAACACGCTATGGATCTTGGTAATGGTGTCGGTTCATGTTGTGGCGCTCGTCCTCTATCTGCTGGACAGGTGAGTAAAGGCCCACACTCCCGCTCACTTTCGCACACACACACTCGTACGTATAGCCAGGCCAAACCCATCAAAGATCGTTGCATTGGACGGTTGAATCGCAGCGATCCTGGCGGCTATTCTTCCATTCACCCATTCCCCCCCCCGGACCATTTGGACTTACGCTGCTTGCGGATTCGATTAACACTGTCTACTGATTTCTACACTCAGATTCTCACCGTTTGGACGCTTCAAGCTCTCGCACTCGGAAAGCAACGAGGAGAAGGCCCTGAATCTCAGCTCCGCGGTCTGGTTCGCCTGGGGCGTCCTCCTCAATAGTGGCATCGGTGAGGGAACACCGCGCAGCTTCTCTGCCCGAGTGCTAGGCATGGTCTGGGCCGGCTTCGCCATGATCATTGTGGCCTCGTATACTGCAAACTTGGCTGCTTTCCTCGTGTTGGAGCGGCCCAAGACGAAGCTGAGCGGCATCAACGATGCCCGCTTGAGGAACACCATGGAGAACCTGACCTGTGCCACCGTCAAGGGCTCATCGGTGGATATGTATTTCCGGCGTCAGGTCGAGCTGTCCAACATGTATCGCACGATGGAGGCGAATAACTATGCGACCGCCGAGCAGGCCATACAGGATGTGAAGAAGGGGTAACGTGGGCGCCACACAGGCCTCCGACCATTTTCGTAGCTGAAATCAATAGAGATAGTCCGCATGTTTGAGGAACAAGATCTACAACATCTACAACTCGTAATCCTAATCGTACTCGTACTCGTAATACCCAAACGAAAAACCAAAAACCAAAAACCAACCTTCTTTAGATCTTTAATACACCTATTACTACTGTCTCTCTCTCTCTCTCTGTCTCTCTGTCGCTGTCTCTCACTCTCTCTCTCTCTCTCTCTTTCTCTGTGTGTTCTCTCTAGTTAATATTGTATTCGTTAATGGTATCGTGTTCGTATTGTTCTTGCCCGCCGCCCCGTACTTAAATGCCCCCGTAAACCCTTCAACCCTTCAACCTTAAAATACCCAAACTTTTTAATGTTTTTTAATCGTACTCGTTGTACTATTCCCCTCTCAATGAATCACTCATAATGCATAACTAACATACGATCTGTAATCTATAATCACAGCAAGCTAATGGCCTTCATTTGGGATTCATCGCGACTGGAGTACGAGGCGTCAAAGGATTGCGAACTGGTCACCGCTGGAGAGCTCTTCGGACGCAGTGGCTATGGCATAGGCCTGCAAAAGGGTTCACCCTGGACAGATGCTGTGACCCTCGCTATCCTAGAGTTCCATGAGAGTAAGTGCCGCAATGGAAACACTCTCCCAGTCCACAGATTGATAACCCTTCTCCTCTTCAAAGGTGGCTTCATGGAGAAGCTGGACAAACAGTGGATCTTCCATGGACATGTTCAGCAGAATTGTGAACTCTTCGAGAAGACACCCAATACGCTGGGTCTGAAGAACATGGCTGGGGTGTTCATTCTGGTGGGCGTGGGCATTGCTGGAGGCGTGGGTCTGATCATCATTGAGGTGATCTACAAAAAGCATCAAGTGAAAAAGCAGAAGCGTTTGGATATAGCCCGACACGCTGCCGACAAATGGCGTGGCACCATAGAGGTATGTGGTCTTGGGTATGGATTTTGTTGCCCCACTTAACCCTCCGAAATCCTTCACAGAAGCGAAAGACCATACGCGCCTCACTGGCCATGCAGCGACAGTACAATGTGGGACTCAACTCCACCCATCCGCCGGGTACCATCAGTCTGGCGGTGGACAAGAGGCGATATCCCCGCTTGGGGCAGCGCTTGGGACCGGAGCGTGCCTGGCCTGGCGATGCGGCCGATGTGCTGCGCACACGACGACCCTACGAGCTGGGAAAGCCGGGACAGTCGCCCAAAGTGATGGGTGGCACGCCGGCGATGCTCGGACGGACACGGCCACAGCAGAATCTCTTGCCGCCGCGCTACTCGCCCGGATACACCAGCGATGTGTCGCATTTGGTCGTTTAAGTTAACATTTTTAGCCAACGCATTTAGAAGATTGTCGAAATACGTTGACTCGTACGAGTAAACGAGTGAATCATTGCTCAAATCGGGGTTCATGGAGAGAGTCTGGAGAGGAAATTGTTTGTTATCGATGTATGTATGTATGTTTGTATGTAAGGGATGTGGCTGGGACCGGAACTGGGACCTGGCAAAGTTTTACAATAATAATTTTTACCATGCATTTGATCGGTCTGGGTCCTGTGTCCTGTGTCCCGTGCCCCATGAATCCTGCAATAATCTGTTATATCAGAGTCTATATGTATTTACAGAATTTATTGGATAGTTTAATAGGTCAGCATTTATTTGATTGCAGTTAAGTTTGTGTAGTTTTCGATGGATTTGTTGACAGAGAGACAGAAAAAGAGAGTAATAGCAGGGAAGAGGAAGGAATGGGAACTCCCTTTGGATCGGAATCGGATCGGATCGCTTTCAATGTGCTTATTGTTACATCTTACTACTTACTACTACATCTTACCCCACCCCCCGCTTTGGCTTCTTTTCAATCGCTTTTCCATAAGAAAACTCCGATCTATACTTATTCTTTCCACTAAGGAATTGGTTCAAATCTAATTACATCACAGAACCCACCACCCACTGTTACAAGGTGTATACCCAAAACTATACTTAAATCCTAAACTAAACTCGAATTATGTATGGCCATAGTTTTGCCTTAAACGAAAGCTCCGATTGCCCGTACAACTTAAAATTACCTTCAGCCTGATGCCGGACAATTGTCCAGGCTCAGATATGTATACTACCTACACAACTCTTACCCACGAAAACACCTTCTCATTAATCACAAAATCTTTGGGAGAAAAACTTGAATAAGCGAATGGCCTAAGATTAGCAACAACCAAAAAACTAAACTCGATGAAGCTTAAATGAAATTTAAAAAGAAAACAAATTATATGTATACATACATTATATATATACATATATATAGTATTATTATATATTATATATAGGTAAGATTCAGTGTGAAGTTAACAGCATAATTGTGGAGCATTCCAAATGGGGAAATTCGACAAACCAAAAACAATTTAGTAGCGAAATATGAATTTTAAATGTTTTGAATGTGTAAACAGTTTATGCCACCCAACAAACAAAATAAAAATAAATACTTAAAAACAAACTTAAAGCAGTGTGATCGAATACCAATCCTAAACAGATTTTTCCTATATCCAAATGAATGCCTATCCACAATTTCCAACATCATCCCATCCCAACACCTTCGCAAATAAATATTTATGGATTTGCAAATGTCTATTCTTGGGTCTCTTGTAAATGCAAATATCGATTGACTGATTGACAAGCTGATTGAATACGCATATTTCTCTGATGATGATTGATGTGCTGATCAATTTGTTTGCCTTTCAGCTTTGAGGCAATCGTTATGCCTACAATTATTTGTTCCAGTTCTAGAAGAAAAAAACTTGAGCTATCTATAAAGAGTTTGATCAAATTTGTGACTGGCTAGAGCAGAGACATATTGTGCGATGTTTGGATGGATTATCTTTAAAAACTAAAGCATTATGCAGATTTCGGAGAGAGCAAACAACAGACAAAATGTCTCTCCATTGAGAATGTGCCACGTAATAAAAAAAAATTCTTGAACAAATATAATTCCATTTATTGAAGGGTTCTTAAAGCTTTCTTTGTTTTGAACAAACAGAATCCTGTTTATTCAGGTCAATACCAGCCCTCAATCCCTTTAAAAATCAGTTATAACGTATCAAAGTGAATAACGCTGAAAGTCCCCATTAGGCCCTGGAACCTTATCGGCGGAATGATTATATCATTAAATTGATAATTATCAATTAATTCTTGCGAGTGCCTGCTCTTGAAGCGACTGCTTTAGGGAATTAAAAACATGTTTGTGACCGCTAAGCGAATGACCCTTTTTCGAGAGCTTTAACCGAAGCCTGCCAATCCGCCAACCGTAAATTGCAACCAAGGAGGCGGCGATCTGTAAGAAAGTTTTCTCCATGGATACAACATATCACAATCGATGAGCGTGCCAGATTGTCGCCCAACGGGCAGTAGCAAAGAGCACAGCACAATCCTATCGAAAATTATTTAATTTATATAATTATGACAATTAAACATTTGATGGCAAATGATTGTGGTTTGTGTTTGCCATCAATTGTCACACTGCCCGCTGGATCTCCGCTCAGACCAGACAGATACGAGTATATGTACTACATATGAACGTATATGTACGTATATGTACGCGTATGTACATACGAACAACCAGACTTTCGGACGCTGAACGAGTGAAAACTGCACTGAAGCGGTTCGAATCGGTCTCTCATTAGGTGTTTGCTTCGGCCAGCTGCTGCTACTGATGATACTGAATTCCCCCTTACAGGCTCTGGAACTGGAACTTCATTCTGGGCACTGGAGACACAGCAGCTCCTTCAGGAAAGCAGGAGAGCGGGTTAGCAGCCGCACATGAACCCTGGAGATGGGTTTAATAATTATATCTTCGGTAGAGTTGTGACAAAACGGTTTGAACTTGTCGTTGGGGGCCATGGGAGTATGATCAATTTGGTGTCGAAAACAAGTGATGCGACTAGAAGATACCACACATCCAAACATAAGCAGAAAGATAGACATATGCTGCATGATATTTGGAAAGATCAGAGCGTATTGTCAGATATTTCCTGTAAGTCAGAAGTTAACTAAAGCCCTAGGGGTGTATACTCGTAGAAGTACTCCATTTTGTAGAGAAATGAGTGAGAACCACAGTAAGAACCACATGGCTAGATCTTCTGGGCTGCTCTCTCTACTTCTCTTATAAGCATTCTTAAACTAATATGCCCCTAGTGCTCTTCGATTAACGGGTATGCAAATAACAGGTATAAACAACACAGACTCATGTGCTGGTAGATAATGACCTTATGACGCTTTATTCACACATGTGGGTGCTATTCAATTTTAATCATTTTGAGGTCTGGTGATTACTCATTATCTGTTTGGGAATCACAGGAGTTTCGATGCAAAATTTTTGGGTTTCTACTGCTCCATTAATTCTCTCATAATGCAGTCGCGTGTGTCTTCTTCTACGCTCGATCCACAACTGATCTCGCTCTTAATTTTATTCTTTTTTTTTACTCCTTCTTATTCCAACTGCTCTCTTTACATTGAGAGTGCAATTTACATGTGTTTGTGCTGAGAGTACAGCACAGTGGGCTTTATAGTTAATTCGCTAGAAAAAATTATAGTGGCATGTACAGTGACATTAGGGTAATATTTCCTCTCAGTTTTTAATGATAATTAAAACATTATCACTTTTATTTTTATACAATATTTGTGCAATATTTTTACCCAGAATCCAGGCAAGTGTCATCTCGCATTTATCCAATCAATTATCACACAACCAGACACAGAAATGCTCACAAATATTGTAAGACGATGGAGATGGAGAACAATTGACGTCAAGGACGGGCAGGGTGCGTGGAAATGGAAACCCGATCTAGATTGTTTTCGATCTGTGCGGAATGGAACCTCGGATCGCTCCAAATGAAAACTCTTTTAAAGTGGTATAAAGCAGTTAATTCAATTAATAGACGAGTGTCAAATAATGTCACTGGCCCACGATATGATAGCATTCCCAAAAGGCCTCGTGCAATCCATCAAGAGTTGGAAAACTCGAACCAATGCCATGGATGGGTTGGGTTGGGTTGGGTTGGGTGTTATCATCTCTCGCTCATGTAATCGGTTATAGGTGCTGCTGCCTACTCCGCTGACAGCAATTAGCAATAAACGATTGTTATACAACATTGACAACTTTGTCAAGTCTTAAATATATCATTCCGGCTGTAAAACAATAAATTTGTCTGTGGTGCGACATGTTGATTCGATCAATTAGATGGAATTCGTCTCTAGTCTAAATATCTGCGGCACGGAGATGTGTTAATGGGTGCAACCGTCCCCTGCTGAGGGTTAACCAAAGCTGCCTGTAACTGGTTAAGGTTGGTTAGGGCCCATTGCCAACAGCAGCAGGTTGACTTCCCATTAAAAAAAGATCACTGATGAATTGGGATTTGGATAAATCGAGGAGATACGAGATACGCACCAGAAACACCTTTAAGAATTTTTGCAGTAGAAACAGGAAGCGGATATGAAAAAATGTCGGAAACAATTTTTAGTATTATTAAAATTTGATTGATTTCCCTGATCATAGCAACGTTTTTAAATTCATTTTTATTACAGACAATTGGAGAACCCAAACGGAATTATATGAAATAATAAAGATTCGCACACGATTAGCCGCCAATTAAAGTTTTATGTACGCAACCATAAACAAATTAAGTTCCCCAAACAAAACGTAAATCTAAATAAAGAAAGCCCCCAACGAGAGAGAAATTAAAGATTACAAGACAGATAGAGAGATAGAGGAACAAACAATTGGAGGATATGACTGCATAAATAAACCATGACTACACATAGAACAATCCATATAATATACCATATACCGTTATATTTATAGATACAACAATTTCCAAACATTCGGAAATTTTTATGGCGCTTCAAATTTAAGATTTGATACAACGAAATTAAATTTGTATTATTGAAAAACGATAAACAGACTGTCTTAAAATCCAAATACGAAGAACCCATCAATAAAGTTTTTAGCAACGAGCCGAAACGAAAATGGAAGAGGTGTGAAAAATATATCGTAAAAGTATAAAAATCCGCTACGCTACGCAGCGATTTTTGTGTGTTTTAATGGTGTATAAAATAATAAAAATATTTGCAATAATTAACAAATTGTAAATCACTCGAATAAAATTAGTCAAAAATTAAAATCGCTTATCTAAGTGCAATCAAGTGATTAACTATCTAATTCCCTTCTCAGTAATTCTATAGATTTTAAGTCTTATAAAACTGAAGTTGGCTAACAAATGGATTGCATCTATCCATGTGTGGGACCTATTAAAGTCCATAAAATCATTTGGTGTTCGTGCCGACCTATGCATTTGGATAAAGGTGATGATTTCGTAGAACACTGTGGGGAATTTCTATTTGAATAGATTTCAAATGTTCGAACTTTGAATGCGCTACAAAACAGTAGATTAAACAATAGCCAAGGGATTTATTATTGGACGTGTAATTGGATTGTAAAGATAAGAATTTCCGATTTACCACCTTTTTATGTCCGTTATAAGGCGGTGCCTTTTAATCAAACTAGTAAAGCAGAATAGACCTTACTCAAAGAATACAGTTTGCGGCTAGAGGGCGTAATAAAGGACAAACATTCAATTGATCTTCATTTACATAATCTTTATACAAGATAAACTTGAGAGGATGTTACTCTTAACGATCCAACACCAAATTACGCCTTTTGTTATTAACAGTGAAAAATATTCACATTTTCGAAAATGCGAATAAAATTATATGAAGTGCCTCCAGGCACATTTACGTGTTAGAAGGTTGAGGAAATTGTTTAGGTAAATCATCTAAATCTTCATATCTTAATTGGGGGGAATCCTGTATATTTTACAAAAGAGCATTAAAAGTTCTTTCACAAATTATTACCAAAATTCATATAGCTGAACGCCGCAGATATGCAAATAAATAAGCAAACAGAACGAATAAAAGTAAGATGCACAACAAACTGACTCATGGGAGAACGCAGAATTAAAAAGAGATCCAAATAATAAGGCAAATAATTGTAGAACCGATAGGAACAATGAATCTCAAGAGAACTCTTGGAAAGATGTCCCAATAAATAGGCAAATAGAACCGATAAGAACTCGTGGTTCTCGTTGAATCGTAGAAGCACCATCTGCATATAAGAAAGAGAAGCAGACACCGTAGAGAGCATGACAACAGCTGGTAATGAGAATGAACCAGAGTACAGACTCAATCATTTGGTTTAATAAAGAATAACTCTTTTCTTGTCGCTCTTAATGGGAAACTACGGCAAACTCTGTGACGCAGAGCCAAAAGCAGACCCAACCAGCAACTAGCCAGCAACCAGCCAGCATTTAACCAGCCAATCAAACCAGATATAACCGAATTTAATTCGATTAAGGGGGTTTATTCGCATGCTCTTGCCTCGATCGTTGTTATTGTCCGCCCCGCAGGCAATGGCTGTGGCTGTGGCTCGACTCGTCTCGCCGACTCGAGTTGGCTGATAGTAAAGATGTTATAAGACTTTTGAGTATGCCTAAGTTTTAGTGTTAGTACGATTGTGAATGAGTGTGGAGAATGGAGGAGAGTCGGCGGCGGTTTGTTATGAATTCGGCAAACAAATGAAACAAGTTAATAACCGCAATCGCCAGCGAATGCGCCCCAACAGCCGAATATAAACGAAAACATCAAGAGCGTGCCAAGGTGTTAAATACCTTCTGTAGCTTCATCTGCAAAAGACACAAAGCACAGCCGGGGGGTGGGTATACCACTAAACTCGGTGATACTGATACTGAGAGAAATATAATTATTTTATGCTCAACATGGGTATACTTAGTATGAGTGTTAGGCTTATTTGACCCAATAAAACAGTGCCGTGTCCCATATTCATATATGCGCTAGGTTATGATTCATGAATATAGATTAATGAATATTAAAGTGAATATTTTAAAAGGAAATATATAAAATGCAACCTAAATACATTTTTGCATATATTAATTTAATACAACAAAAAAAAAACGTTTAATTTTGAGTTTTATTGTATGTAAATTTATGTAAATAGAAAAATATTCTATGAAAACTTTTCAAATTGAGCTCAAAATGTTTTATTCTTATTTACATATGTACTTACATATATATAGACCTAACAATTATCAAAAAATAAAAAATTATTTCACTTGCAAAATAAAAATACAAAACCATAAATAATTATTAACTGAACAAAACTACACAAAATTTTGAGTCATAAAATACCCGCACGTCCTAAAATTCACGTAGTCATGGAATTTAATACTTTTAAGCCGAAAATTAAATTCAAACTTACAAATTGGTTAGCAATACAGATTGCTTCAAACAGCAAGTAGAGTATATCATATTCGATGGGACACAACTCAACTGTACTTATCCCCTCAAATGGGGTGTTCTGGTTCTGACAAAGAGAGCGTGGCGCCATCGTCTTGTACGCGGCGACCACAAACACTTGTTGAAAAACTCACCACACTCACGCACACCGACACCAACACCATACAGAACCGCATCCGTCCGTCTTATACACATTAAGTGTGTGTATATTGCTATAGCATTGCGATTGGTATTAAATCCAAAAGCCTGATACAGCGGAAGCGGCAGAGCAGCTGACGACTGGCCTGGCTCCAGCGCAAAAAAAAAGCCATAATAATCAAGCGGTTAACACTTGACAGCGCTCAAATGCCGAGCGACAGTCGCTGCGTCAAGTTGTAATTGCCGCCACACGGATAGCATAGCAGTAGTGTTGTAGTATATCTTGCTCTTCACACGAACTGAATGAAAGAAAGCAAACCAAACCAAACCCACCCGAACACCGAGTCCCAACAACGAGTGCCAAAAAATATTTCGAAATATTCGGTTAAACGTAGCTGGAACTTTGTCTCGTGCACAACATAACATCGAACATCCTAGCCGCCGCGGTCCGTGTGTGTGATATCATATTATCCCAGGCCCCAAAAGGGGGTGCATCTACTACGAATTATACCAACGGTGTGTGAAATGCAAACGTATTTTGTTTGTTATAATTAGTACAAGTTGAACGAAAGGAATCCCGCCCGGAATCCGTCACAAGCAGAATTCAAAACAATTTGAACGGACCATCAGCACTATGGCCGATCGTTTTCAGATCTCAAAAGTAAACGGCACTGCCAATGCCGGCTATGATGGAGAGCCGCCTGCACCAGCTCCCAACGATCAGACGGACTCTGGTCTTTCGGAGAATCATCTGCAGGCCAAAGTCCCCGCAGAAAACGGCGAAAACCGTCGCAGTTCCCGGTTATCCTTCAGAGGATTCGGGCACTTCTTGAGGAAGTCCGATGCGGAAAGAAAGTTCAGTCTGGCACAGCTTACAAAGTGAGTATCAGAGATGACAAAATTATTCATGCATTTCCGATTCGTTCCAAAAACAAGAAGAATTATCACACCCTGCAGCCAGAGCGTGTCGACACCCTTTTGGCGGAACAGTAAATCAAATAGACACCGAGTTTGGGATAATTGCTTCTTAGATAAGCTTCGGCTGTGATTCAGCAGAGGCTGCTTGAGATATTTCATTTCCATTCATTAGCGCTCACGTGGAGCACACCCGAGTCGAAAACAATTTAGAAATAATACAACAATTAATTAGAGTTTCCCAAAGCAAATTTATCATTAATTTTTCATTCCCTAATGAGCGTTAATTCACATAACGACACATGTCTCTCCTCCCGTTTTTCTCGGTTCTGTTTGCTTTTAATCCATTCAAAAATCAAGAGTTTCAAGCTCTCAAAAAGGTTTAAATGGATTGTTAATACACCCAAAAAAAGGGCCAAATGAAAACATAAATATTTAAATTTTACTGTAACTGAAAATGAAGGTTACTTTTTGGCAATTTATTGTAATCACGTTTGGCACATAAAACACAACAAAAATAAAAGTAGATTGAAAAGTTTTTATCAGAGTGCAATATCGGCAACAATTGGAGTGATGTGGCACACACGTAATTGTCAATTGCTACAGTGGTCTGTCGATATGTCGAAAACATAAAATATGTTGGAAAAATTCAAATACAACAAAATTAAGTACATTTTGCTTGCTGTTCTGTCATAAAAACTATAAAATATTCATTATTTATGTAATATAGAATTGTTTTAATTTTTTCGTATAATTGAATGGAAATATTTGTTCTGAATATTCATTGAGTTCAAATTGTTTTCAGTTTTTGTAGAGCTTTGAATTAAAACTGGCATTAATTAACTCATTAAGTAATTTAAAATGAAATATTTATGTTAATTAATTGAAGATTATTATAAGTACAGTGTTCCGTAATTTTTATAATATTTGGAGATACAATTTCTGCCTTTGCTTGTTTGCCTGTTCATTTTGTATAGGACTTTAGGGATTTTTTTAGAATTAGTTAGCTAAACAATTTCAACAGACTGTATAAAGGCAGTTTATCCTTGCTGATGGTACAGAATTTCGCATAAAGACTTTATTTTTACAGAGCCAATTCATGTAAACTCCTTGAGTTTCTAATTCTCAAAAACAAGCTACAGTTCTCTCATGATATAGTAAAACATATCCATATAGCATTCATTCCACACCTTTCCACAAACTTTGACTAAATAAAATATTCATAAAACATTGCAATCCATTGCCAAATCGCATTGGTTCCGTTTTAATTGCCAGTTTCCTTGTACATTTTCGCATGCTCGGATTGTAAAATAGATTTTGGGCACACGACATTTTACAGATGCGACCATCGCACGACCCTGACCCATGTTTTGTGCACATTACCGAATTAATTATTACAATTGCTTTCCTTTTGATTTGGATATACATATTTTGTAAGCACATTCGCGCATTCAGACTCGATTCCATTAAAAGCTGCCAAAGAGCTGTCCGAAAAGAATTCCATTTGGCTGGAATGAAATATATGTAGAGAGAAGATGATTTGTTTTCCCACAAAAACTTTGCGCGCGGCATGCAACTTACATCACAACCGCAACGAAAATTAAATAAAATCTCAAATGGGAAGAAAATCAACAAGTTTTCAAAGGCAACCAATTCGGGCACAAGGATTCGGAATCGGAAAAGTCCATCAAAACGCACTTCACCTTTCTCTCTCTCTCAGAGTTTGAGTTTTATTATTTGGAGTGTGTCAACAAATAAATTTGTAGTTTATCAAGTGGCTTAATCAATCGCTAATGAATTCAATTGATCGAAATCTCTCCCTCCAAACTGGCTTATACTCAATGAAACCGGCAACCGGCAAACAATCAATGCGTATCCACTTTGTATTTATATATACATATGTATGTATGTACATATGTATAGTACATACAAGTATATACTCTAGAATGCCTTCTCATACTCGTACTTGTATAGATGTTCAATTGTAGAATTGTTTCTTATGCGCAGTCGTCGCTGCCACTGCCGTCTGCCACTGCCAAATGAATTGAAAATGTAAAATGGAATTATAAAGAAAATCCAGCAGATTCCTGTTTCCCCCTTTATGTCTGTTGATTTATATAGTACGCCCTCGAGAGCTTCTTCATTCGTTTTTGCTGTCTATTATTAATAAACATGCATAAATGATTGTTTAAAGGGGTGGCGCTAAAAGGGGTATAATTATACAAGAAACAAATAGCAAGCAAGGATAAGGCCTGGCTCTGTTGGGTATGTAATTTTGGCAATTTACGATTCTTACTTAATTTTTGTATAACTTTTTCTTGACTTTCTGCAACGTGAATTGTATGCCTAAACAGATAGAATATAATCCATATAATCCAATCCAGATATATGTATAGTAGCTATAGAGATTCTTGCACTCAGATTCTGCAGGAATAGATGGATCGATTTTTGAGTAGTAAATTATGGGAATTTTGTGATAAAATATAAAATCTGCAAGCCAAAAATTACATGAATAAGTAATACGATAATGTTGATGGGGATGGACCAGTACGACTTTGAGCCATTTCATTTAATTTCCCTTTTCATTATTCTACTCGACGCCAATGTCCGATGGTGGCGCCGTATTATTGGCTTCCCCATTCCGGTTTTTGGCTTTTTAAGATCTTAAATTATATTTTGGCATTTCTTTGGCTGAAGCTTTTGTTATTCTTATGCTTATTTGTTTCTGTTTCTGTTTTCGATTGCGAACAGTAAATATACATCAAGAGATCGCTCTCAATGGAGGAATTTTCTGATAAAACTTTGCCCCGAAAGTGGAACCCCTGCTGGCCAACCCATCCCGCACTTGTCCGGGGCTACCTTTTGCCTTTGCCTTTGGCCAATTTTATTGTCTTATTATTTATGTGTATCCGTACACACATTCTCGTATAACTTGTTTTTCCTCTGTATTCTTCTTGAAATTTTCCTTACTCTTTTGTGGATTCGCGGCGAGTGCGTGCTGGGTGTTGAGTAGTGGATAATATTTGTGCTCGGCTCGCTGCAGGCAACGGTCATGCTGTCCGAAGCGATGATTATTCTGCTCCCGTATCATCAGTATGGAAATTTTCCATCCTCCTGCCGTCGCCAGTTCGCGAAAGTGATTCCTATTAATGAGTTTATTGTTTGATTGCAGGGAGACACTGCCGCGTCTGGACAATTATCGCATTTCTATGCGCAATCTGAAGCGTCCTTCCATCGGAGAACTTCAGGGAGAGCTGCAAGATCAGGTGAGTTTTATCGCATTAACATGACATAATCAAAAGGAATTAATAATTTAATTATGCATAATACCCATTCACTTTAATGAGTGTGCATTAATGGAGGAGAGTCCTTGATTTTGTATAATTTAAAATACGTTTGAATGAGCTTGACAGTCAGTGAGGAATTTCTCGTTTAAAAGTTGAGAAAATGTGGTTTATGTGGTGCCTGTTTCCGGATATAATTGAATCGGAAGTTTTACAACAATAAATCCACAATAACTGACACATTTAACAAGGTTTAAAGAGTGTTTTAATAGCTGAAATCTCTGTTAAAACAAATCAAAGGACTTGGGACACTTTCGACAGAGATTTAAGCAGCTAGAAGAAAGTTTTGTGATGATATTAAACGAGTATGTACATACATTAGTGGTATAAAATTTCTTTAGTGTTTCATTATTTTTACAACTCAAAGAAAAATAACCAAGTTATATTTAGAAGAAAACAATTTGTAAAGAGCCCATTTGAAAGTACCATTAGACTGAGATATTCCTAATTCCCTGCACAAAAAATAGATCTATTAGCCTTCCTCTAAATTGGGTCAACAATTATGTATTACAACCTTGGCCAATTCACGTCTATAAGGAATGCTCTTGAACGCATAACAAAAACACACTAAATAATTTCTATAAACGTGTCGCATTCTGATATTGAACATGAATTAATAGTGATAGATTCAAGTGCTATTGTCACTGAATGAGGAGTGTTTTTATCCCTATGCCACTCGTAGATTCCTCGGTTTCTGGTTAGTGTTCTCTATGGCATAATCCTTGCGCAGGGCACTTCACTCAGTGGCTGTACATTTCTGAAAACATTTCAAGTACTCGGAAAATAAACAAAGGCAGAACCGAACAGAACAGAACACATTCCGAAAAAACAGAACCAAAACAAAAATTATGGATCCAGCAGAAGATCACAAAAAAAAAACAATCATTTGGGGTAGCTCTCGGCAGCATTGTAGTTTTGTATTTGTATATAGTTATGTCTGTCCATCATTAATATGCTTGTCTGATCTATTTACTCGAACAATTTTCACATTTCCGACGTGCAAATTGTGAGTTTTCCATGACGTACGCAATTTTGAGGCGCTCGAGCACAATTGATTGTATTTAGTGGCTACAGATTTGTGCGCTTTTATCATGATGACGTTGGGACTACTTAAGATAAGCAGGCCGCACCTTTGTCAAGGCCACCACCACACTCTTGCGAACCACCAAAGGCTCCTTCGTTTTCCATGTAAAGCTCTTATCTCTTAGAGAGGGGCGAAGGAGGAGGCAGAGCAACTACAAGTATAAGCTCTCCCAGTGTTACAGTTTTTATGGTTATCGCTAGGGCAATAAATTTGATGCGTCTATGGCGTATTCTCTCATACCAAAAGTGGGTCCGGTCCGGTCTGTCTGCTGTTCAACTCATATTTTCTATACGACTATTGTTTAATTAATTTCCCTTTTCGCTTGGCTACTACTGGTGGTGGTGGGGCGGGGCACCACGGCGTATGATAGATATCATAAAAATTGCATTACACTGCCGCTCGCTCATTAGGGGAATTCCAATTCCAAGACATCATATTAACTGACACAAAGAACGCGCCCTAACGCTTTAAGTGATAAGATAGCTTTGCCGCGGAATCCGGCTAGAGCAGCGTGATAATTCACTTCAAATATTTACTCAAAGAATAATGCTGGAATTTAAACGGCGATCCACACATAGTACATATGTATACGAATTAACAGATGTTTGATATTAGAACTGGCACTCGAGTGCGACTGCTGGCTGCTGGTTTGAGGCCGTTCGAACAAGATAGACAGATAAAGCTATGTACAATTTACTTGTTAATAACTCTATTGTAGTACTTCTATTTTAAATAAGTTTGATTGCAGAGGTATGTACGACATGTGATAGTCAGCTTTACATATGAAGTTTTAGACGAAGTTTTTATACCAAAACTCAAGCATTATTTGGTAGTTTCTGTTCCTTTTTCTGAGTATTTTTGCTCTCTTCTAATACCTTAACATCACTTGCTTCTATTGTTGCTTATAGGCAAGTCAAAATAGTTCAAACAAAGGCCACAGAACTTGTGTATACAATGTATGTATACATATATATAATATATGAATATTCCGGCAGAGAAAATCCATTCAAATACTGAGTAATGTTTTCTACTTAACGAAAATTCAATATTTTACGATTGAATTAAATGTTTCCATACATTACTTTGGGCTTACATGTAACTTTTAGCCAATAAAAATTCCATATTTAACTTAAAGATTACTTGTACTCCGCTCCTTCAGCTGCCAAGCAGTAAATCCTTCAATAAAAGTTCTTATTTTACTTGGGGATTGCATATAATTTTTGCTTTACAAAATTACCATATTGTGCTGTTGCCTTGCAGATTACTTTCTCCTTGAATATATTTTCATATTTTGTACTTTCCGATTGCCTGTAGTTTACCCTTGGGTATGTGCAGGCTGCTGGCTGCAGCACTCAGTCCTCTGTCCTGTGTCAATTCATAAGTAGATTTCAACGCACTCAACCATAACTCATGGAACGTTATGGCCAAGACGCTATCGATGACAGCATTGAAGCCAAATTAATTGTCAACAAGATGCAGCCATGCATCAGCCATGGACACTGTTTCTAGGGGAGGGGTCCCCACATGCATACTCGTACATACACAAGTGTATAAGGAGTAAACAACAGGGTGTGCGAGGGGATGCGAGGGTGTGAGTGTGAGTGTGAGGATAGTGCAGGACTCGCATGTCGTGTCATTAAAATTGACAGCCACCGTTTTGCAGATGGCGCTGAAGCCTAGAGCTGTTGGCATTGACGTTGGCTGATTCGTTGCCTTATCAGAAAAAGAGTACAGTACGTCTACATATGTGTCCGGAACTCGATGGGACCCACTCCAGTGTCCACTCCACTCCACAGTTGTGTGCGTGTGTTGAACTTGTCAGGGGCTGCTGACAGGACGTCACTCCGATAAACGTTTTTGAGCTGAAAAATTGATTACTTCTTTTCACTTTCAATCAATTAAATTTGACGCAAAAACCACTCGAGATATGTCGCAAAAAACACCGAAAAATAAGGCATATTCCAGTTCTTAGCAGATCCCAGGGCCCCTCAAAGTCTGCTGGAAAAGTGATTTGTCATTAAACTCTTAGGGAAATAATAGTCACAGTATCAGAAAGCACTATCAACATCTTAAAGCTAGACGTACTTCGGTCGTCTGAGCATTGTTCACCATCACCATGTATGTATATGGCGCATTTGCCATTCCAGATTCTTATTCGCATTGCACTTGTAATTACAATTCGGTAATTTACAATCCATTGAGCTGTGGGGGCTATTTTTATACGATTCTATTGATTTTCTAATGCACAAATCTTGCACCAGAATTGCTTTGTTTACCGCGCTGCCATTAAATTATTGGCGCGTACGAGTATAACAATATGTTTACCCCTCATTTCTGTTGCATTTCCAATAGTTCTCATCGTGGCAGTGAGAGAAATCTAATTAACGTTGAGTGTTGAAACTGCGTAAATATAAGTGCAAAGCGAGTGAACTTCAAAGGGCTTTCCACCTATTTGAAATGTGCGAATAACAAATGGGATAAGGAGGGATTCTGTGACTTCAATCATTACTTTTTCGCATCTTTCCTGTGTAAATCCCATCGACCTTTCACCTTAAAGCTACATAATAAATGGAAAAATAATTCCCCATCAAGCAAGATGAACCAAATTTAATTCCTTTTCCATTTATGGACATTTTGATTATTACTTTCACACTCTATTCTTCTCTTTTCCCAACTTTATTACCATTTTGAATTACTTTTGTCTATTAACTGGTCTCAAATCACTGCCACAAGCTGCCCAATGGAATGGTTTATCTTTATCCCTGCCGCTGTATTCTTTTCCCCCAAAATACCAATTTCAATTCCAATTTTGTGTGCGCAAAAAGAATTTTTCCACGCTTCGGATACAATAAGAACGATGACAACGACAGCGGGGGAACAACAACAAAAAAATATAACCGCAGAGCCAAATGCGTCTTTAACTAAATGAAAAGGGAATGGTAAAGGCAGGAAGGATGGCGGGCAGGCTGGCAGGCTGGCAGGCAGGCAGGAAGCGCCAGAGGGTCATACTAGTGAGACCATAAATACGATACCTCTTGTCCTCTCGTATGTGTGTTTTTTGTTTTGTGGTGTCTGTCTGTGTTGGCCTTCGCTGTGGAGCCGCCAAAAATGTGCAAACAATCCACATTAACCACCCATCGAGGGCGACTAACTAACCAGCATTGCGTATACGCAGCGTGTGCCACTGTGGGATGGGACGGGATGGGATGGGTCTGGTCTGTCAATCGATGTCGTTCTGCCCAACCCTGTCATACTGTCGCACTGCCCCTTGCCACGTGTGCCATTTCCAATTGGTCGCCTTTTTAAAAAAACATTCAATTATGTGGGCAAACAATATAATAAATGAGCTCCAGGCTCCAGCTACAGCTCCAGGCTTCAGCTCCAATGATACTGTCACACCACAAATAAATAGCAAAACAATAGCCGAAAAAAAAATAGGCAGACCAATGTCTTGTGTAAATTATTTATTAAATTATCGCAATCATAAGAAATTGTTCTGTTGTTCAGTTGAGTTCTTTTTGAGTGCTTATTAATTGCTGGCATGGAAAATTACCTCATTGTTACTCGATGGAAAAGTTTTGGGTAGGAATTAAACGAGGAAAAGAATAGAAAGAACTCAATGGAAGTGTTTAGGGTTCAAGAATAACATTTAAATTCTTTAAAAACTGTCACATTTGTGAGTTAACTTTGAAGGTAAATTCTTTTTGTAAGCTTACAAAGTATTGATAGTCTATAAATCCTTCGCTTAGATATCTTCCTAGAGAGCTTACTAAAGAAAACCACATATATCCTAGTATAAGTCACATCTGTTCGCTCAAAAGAGCCTTTTAAACCCAACCCCCACACCACCATAAATGACAAACAATAAACAGAATAATTTGACTACCAAAAATGGGGTGACTCATTCAGCTGTGCACTTTACACATTAATTTCCTAAGGGAACTCCCGCCAAACAATAACAGCTTTTGGGTTTAATTTCCCTGCCAGTGGCATTTCCTCTATAAAGTCAAAGACTGACAAAGAATTGACATTTATTTGCGGATTTAAAAACCCCCACAAAAGCCAAAATAGCTTAGCTTTATGTAATAGTTCATTTGATTGACTTTTGGTTGGGGTGGGGTTTCGGCTTTCATTTCAACATTTTCCTAATGTTGCCTGGCTTAACGAGTAGAGCTGTGATAAAAAGCAACTTTAATTAGAATTGAACGCAATTTGATGCTTCTCATAATCTAGTTGTTGCTCCGCCTGCTTCTCCTGCTGTTGCTACTCCCCTTCTGACGCTATTGTTCTGGCCTCTGCCACTGCCACTGCCTCTGCCTCTGACTTCGGCGTCGACGGGTCGTTAATTGAATACGAGTACTAAATTGCACACATGACGTATGAGTAATGCCCGAATGCCAGGTTCTTTTGGCGGACAGCTGTTTAATTCGTGCCGAAATATACGGAATTAATGCAAATATTTGCCAATTTATTTAAAAGATATTCCGATGGAATTGTTAGCCAATTTTCATATAGATATGTGAGATTTTTAATCATCATTAAAAGCACTTAGCACTCACCTCTCCTTGTGGCCTTTCAAATATTAATAGAGCAGATTAATGTGTCAACATTTAAATAAATCATTCAACTCTCATTGGCAATTCCAGAGCATCACCATACCCGAACCGGAACCGGAACAAGTTGGCGGTCAAATTAAGCTCGGCTGGATCGTAGGCGTACTCATACCATGTCTACTCAACATCTGGGGCGTGATGCTCTTCCTGCGCCTCAGTTGGGTGGTGGCCGAGTCTGGCATCTTGCAGTCATTGATTATAATTACGATCTCGGCGGTGGTCTGCATCATAACGACCCTCTCGCTGTCGGCCATTAGCACCAACGGCGAGGTCAAGGGTGGTGGCGTCTACTTCATTATATCCCGCTCCCTGGGACCCGAGTTTGGGGCATCTGTGGGCGTGGTGTTTGCATTCGCCAATGCCGTCTCTGCCTCCATGAACACCATTGGTTTCTGTGAATCGTTGAATGTTCTATTGAGTGAGTATTTAATTGGGGGTTGAAAATATATCTGTATATTAATTTGACCTTTAATCACTCTTCGCTACAGAGAACAATGAGCTGAAGATCTTCGACAATGGCATCAATGACATCCGCATTATCGGCACTGTCACCATTCTGGTGCTCATCCTGATCTGCTGCGTGGGCATGGAATGGGAGACAAAGGCCCAAAACTTCCTGATCGTCACAATTGTCTTGGCAATTTTCAATTTTGTGATTGGTGCTGCCATCGGTCCGCGTGGCAATGAGGATCTGATCTCCAAGGGTTTCGTGGGATTCTCCTGTGAGTTGATGGACCGAGACCCTCCCTTTCTTATGGCTAATTTTCCGCTTTTGATTTTAGGGCCAACCTTCAAGGAGAACTTTGGATCGGAATATCGCTTTGCGGAGGGCGTGAATCATGACTTCTTCAGCGTGTTTGCCATCTTCTTTCCCAGCGTGACGGGCATCCAGGCGGGCGCAAACATTTGCGGAGATCTAAAGGATGCCGGTGCGGCCATACCCAAGGGCACCTTCTGGTCGCTGCTCATCTCGATGACGTCGTATGCCCTCTTCGTGCTCTTCGCCGGCGGTGCTGCTGTGCGAGATGCTTCTGGCTTTCCCAGTGACCTGATCAACGGCAGCATCATTTCCTCGGAGCTACCCTGCATGGCCGCAGGCAATTGCACCTGGGGTCTCTTCCACTCGTACGAAATGATGCAGACAATGTCCCTGTGGGGTCCTCTGATCTATGCCGGATGCTTTGCGGCCACGCTCAGCACAGCGCTGACCAATCTGCTGTCTGTGCCCCGTTTGGTGCAGGCCCTCGGCATTGATGAGATCTATCCGGGACTGATCTTCTTCTCGAAGCCATACGGCAAGCATGGCGAGCCCTATCGCGGCTATGTGCTGACATTCTTCATCTCCGCTGGCTTCCTGCTGATCGGCGAGCTCAATCTGATTGCGCCGCTCATCTCCACCTTCTACCTGGCCTCCTATGCCCTGATCAACTTCTGCACATTCCATGCGGCCTTCGTCAAGCCCCTGGGCTGGCGGCCCACCTTCAAGTACTACAACGCATGGATTAGCCTCTTCGGTTTTGCGATGTGCGTGGTCATTATGTTCCTCATCAACTATGTGGCTGCCATCATCACTTTTGGCATCATCTTTGCACTGTATCTGGTGGTGATGTACCGCAAGCCGGAGGCCAACTGGGGATCCACCACGCAGGCGCAGCAGTACAAGGCCGCCCTCATGGCCGTGCATCGGCTGCAGAATGTCTCCGATCATGTGAAGAACTATCATCCGCAGGTGCTGGTGCTGTCGGGAGATCCCAAGACTAGGCCGCCCCTGGTCGACTTTGGCTATCTGCTGACCAAGAATAACTCGCTGATGTTCGTGGCCAATATCATACCGGTGCGGGTGGGCTACAAGAATCGCCAGACTCTGGTGAAGGATGGCCAAAAGTATTTGGATGCGCGCAAGATCAAGGCCTTCTTCAATGTCATAGATGGCTTCAGCCTCGAGGACGGCATCAATGCGCTGACCAAGTCCACGGGCTTTGGCAAGATGTCGCCCAACATTGTGCTGGTGGGCTACAAGCCAGATTGGAATCGCTGCTGCAAGGAGGAGGTCGAGAGCTGCTTTTGCCATTCTCTAGTAAGTTTAGGATCCAGGTGGAGAATCCACAAATTCTCTCTAATCCTGTATGCCTTTCCCTTTCCTTACCTTCCCCTTAGCAATGCCTTCTCGCAGCGCATGGGCGTGGCTCTGCTCCGCCTGCCCCACGGTTTGGATTTCTCGGAGCTGAGTTCGAAGGTCAATTTACCAACCAATGGCATGGGACATATGCACACGCGAATGCCCAGGGATTCACAAACGAACTAACGCCGGCGGCCAATGCCGCCTCGGAACTGCTGCACATCGACTCCAATCTGAATCTGGCCGGCATGGACAGTCCCAATTCCTCGTACACCATGCCCCAGCCGGCGCCCATGCCCAATATGCAGCGCAGCTCGCGCAGCTATAAGGTGAACAACGAGGATGATGCGGCAGTGACGTACCACACCAAGGGAGGATCGGACATTCCACAGAATCTGCTCGAGGCGATGACCATCTTCACGCGCAAGCAGGCCAAGGGCACCATCGATGTCTTCTGGCTGTACGATGACGGAGGTGAGCTCCAAAGGCTGGGGGGGACAATCTTTTGGTGTTTACTTTACTCAACTTTGATTGCAGGTCTCACCATTCTGCTGCCGTACATCATCTCCATGCGCTCCCACTGGCAGAACTGCAAGCTGAGGGTCTTTACCATGTGCCATGGCAAGGACGAAGAGCAGGAGGAGAAGAGGTAATAATAATAAGCTAGCCAAGGAACTGCCTCTAACCATTCCATTCGCATCCGCATCCATTCTGCAGCATGGCCAGTCTGTTGACCAAGTTCCGCATCAAGTTCTCGGAGCTGATCATGCTGAAGGGCGTCTCCGAGATGCCGCGCACAGAGACAGTGCTCAAGCATCAGCGCCTCATCGAGCCCTTCCGTCGGGGGGCACGCAACGAGTACGGCATCACGGATGAGGAGCTTCAGAGCATGTCCGAGAAGACCAATCGTCAGTTGCGCATCCATGAGCTGGTGGTCAAGCATTCGTCGAATGCCTCTCTGGTGGTCATGTCCCTGCCCATGCCCCGAAAGGTATGACCAAAGGGACCTGCGAACCTTCCACCTGCTGTCATTTTTCTTATCCTTTTTGTTTTGTTTTGCTCTTACAGGAGGCAATCTCTGCGCCGCTCTACATGTCGTGGCTGGAGATGCTCACCTCGGACATGAAATGTCCAGTGGCTCTGGCCCGTGGCAATCAGACACCAGTGCTGACGCTCTACTCCTAGGCTAGTTCCCGCGACGCTTCCAGTTCCGAGTACAACTTAGTATTATTAGCGTTTAGGCGTTCCTCCCCCACCTCCCCCCCAAGTAGTTCCATGTAGAACAAGAGATCATAGAACATAGGCCATAAGTTAATTACGAACTATTCAGAACAAAACAGAAAACAAAACAAAACAAAAACAAAAACAACAACAAAAAACACAAACAAAACCAAAATATACTCGTACTTAATTAACTGTTTAATTTGTTGTTTGTTTAATTTAAACAACTTTGTTTTCAGGATTAAATGTAGTTTAGTTTTAGTCTTGAAACAATTTTGGGGGTTGCTACGTAATGGTTGGTTGGGACAGTGGCTGGACTCTAGTAATATGCACGACGTGGATTATTCTGCAAGATAAATGTAAATGTAGAAGCTTAGTGGAACTGCAACAACTCCATAACTCACCAGTGGATTGGGTCGAAAGCGATAGGCCAACATCATGCGCTTCCTATATGCATCGTATTCATTGTCGCAATCCTCTGGCGTGGCAGCGCTGCTAACACCAAGTCCCTGGTTGCCATCACGCTGCGGTGCCCTGTTCAACGGAAGAAATCACAACTTATATTTTGTTAAATCAAAAGAGTTCCCAGCCATCATCCACACTCACTTGTTCACGGGATCTACAATACCGGCACCATCCTGGCCGAGACCTTGTCCCTCCTTCCAGCCCAGTTTCTGGAGCATTTGAAAGCCAATATTGTCCTCCTTGAGCTTGTACTCCTTGTAATCGCTTAGATCTGGCTGCCTGTTGTTCTTTTTGGCCTCGTACTGTTCCATGAACTTCTTGAGCTCCTCGGGCGGCAGGAAATCGCCAATATGATGCTTGCCCTCGCTCTGTTTGGTCAAAGCGTTCGCCCACAGCGAGGTGGCCTCCATTTCGGCATTACGCAGCTTGTGCTCCCATGTGCCGCCCTCAATATCCTCATCGGAGTCGTATTCGTATTTAAATTTACCGCCACGTGCCAGACGATCGATTTCCTGACGCTTGCGCATCATGTCCTGGTACAACAGATTGACCTTGTAGTGTTCCTCGCATTGCTTCCACTGCTCGTCGGTGAGCTGGGTGGAGCCATAGTTGAGGCGGGCATACTGCAGCAGGGCGGGATCTGTGCGCGTTACGCTGGACAGCATCGGTTTGTTCTGATTGGCAAAGGTGCCCGAGGAACCTTTAAAGAGATTCGATTAGCGAGGGATTCTCCCGATTGATAATGGTGTTTGAAAACTCACTTGAACATGGCATCAGCTGTTCCTTTTCACCCCAGCGACTCTTGCGTTCGCGCTTTCGACGCTGTCGCTGGGACTCCTTGTCCTCGTTGTCATCTAGTTCCTCGCCATCGATACCGACGGCTGCCGCCTCCTCACGCTCGCGACGCTCCTCATCGCTGAGCTCATTGCGGCACTCGATGCGTCGCTTGATGTTGTCCCGATTGCGATCCATCATGCCACGCATATATTCATCATCCGAATCAAAGTCCGCACTGATGGCCGACTCTGGGTCGTATTTATCCGCCGCCGAGTTGCTGTTGTGCTCTTCCGGTTGTGGTGGCTGCTGCTGCGACTGCTGCTCCTCCTTCTGCTGATGATGTTGCTGCTGCTCCCTGCTCAGCTGCTGTTGCTGTTCCCGCTCCCGTTGTCGCTCAATGCGCTGCCGCTCGTAGTCAAGGAGTTGGGATCGATAGCTTCGATACTGCTCGCAGCTCTTATCATAAAGAAACCTATTATCAAAATTCAAAAGAAGTGAAACATACAATGAAAAGTGCTCAACGCTAATCACGTGTACGAAAGGCATTATATGAATAACTGTTTTTTGGTTTGAGGCGGCGCCCATTGAGTTCGGAAATGCTTTCTCTTTGAGCATTCCCACGTGCCAGCTGTTCCTCCAGATTACAGACGATGATCGAGTACGAGGGACGAGGGTTACAGAGTGCTTTATCGACGAGTCCATGCAAACATTCTCCCTATACAGTCTACAGTCTGTCCCGTAAGTCAAGTCAATAAGTAGAGCCGTGAGCCATAAGCAACAAAGAAAAACATCTGTATCTCGTTTTGAAAATCAATATGAAATATTATATATATATATGTATATGTATATGTATGTATGTATAATTCTTTAGAAATATTTGTGGAACATTTGAGCTTTGGCCTTGCAAGATATTTCTTATGGCAAATGCAATAGTAAATTAAATTCTATAATTTTAAACTGAAGAAAAAAAACTAAACGAATTCTGTTTAATTCTGCTAAAAGAGTTAGCAATACAACATACAAGCATTTACTTTAATAATCTATAATCTATCTAGAATTAAGGACTTTTATGCTTAAAGTCGGTTTCTAGTTATCTGGCTATCACCCCACCCCGCCCCCAACCACAACTGTCCTTCACTTCAACTGGTGTCTGCTGTCTTTAGTCTGCGCGTTTTGATATAATCAAATGTACAGGTCTCATTTACCACAAAGCCGGATGCAATTCGCTTCTATGCAAACGTATTTTATCTTCATAATCTTCACCATTATCCGCGACCAGTGCGATTAGGTTTTCTAAGCACGTTGGCAATTGTATGCACGTTTCTGAAAAAACTACATAAATTGCTTTAAAATCGTGCTCAAACGATTCGTAAAATATATATAATGTAATGTAATAATAAATTAAATGAGAGGGATGTCTGGATCTGGATATGGATGGATGGATGGGTGGTTGGATAGGAGTTTTGAGGATGGATGGATGGATGGAGGAGGAGAGCCTGTGGCTGTGGCAGAACAGAACAGACAGCAAAAATTGCTTCAATAACGCTACACACCTTGCGGCAGTGGCCTTGGTGGTGGCTCTACAACCACTGGATGTGGATGTGGATGCGGATGTAGTTGCTGCGGTGGCTGAGGCGGCGGTACAACTGGTCCTCCAAGCTGGAGCTGATGCTGATGCTGTTCCAATTCCATGTCCAGTTCCAACGGTGGCGGAGGAGGCGGTGGGTGAGAATTACCAGCCGCAGCGGCCACTATGTGTTCCGGCAACAGGCCAAGCTGCTCCAACGGCTGTCCACCGATGGTGGGAATTTGTATGGCTTCCAGATTCACTTGAGGCTTTGGTATCGCAGTCAAGTCAAAGTCCTTTGGCGGCGGAATGCCATTCAGTTGCATGCCCTCAACGGGCCCTGGTCCAAGTTGCATGTAAATTTGACCCATATTGGTCAGGGCAATGGGCATCTGTGGGGGCGGAGGTGGCGGTGGTGGTGCAACGGCAGCCGGATGCAGCTGCATGGGCAAATGGCCATGGAAGAAGGCCGGCATTTGCATGGTCTGCATTTGTGGTGGTCCCTGCGGCATCATTGGCTGATTAAATGGATTGAATGGTGGTGGCGGAGGTGCCGACACTGCCATGCTAAACGCTAGATGACTGCTTGCCGTGCTGGTCACAGTGATGCTGCAGGGCATGGAAGTGGCAATGCTCGCAGCAGAGCTGCTGATCCCAACGGGCATTGAGTCCATCTGTGAATTGTTGTCCTCGCCACCCGAATTATTGTCATCATTGCTGCAAATTAAGGGTAACTCTTAGGAGAAGGCCACTCCTGGGGCATTCACTGAATCACTCACCTGAGCCTTGGATTGGGTATCATAATGGGTGCTGGAGGCTTCTCGTGTTTCTCGAGGATTTTCTTAAAGTTCTCCAAAAACGAGCCATCATTGCAGAATGTGTTCTGTACTTTGGGTGGTGGCTGTTCTACACTGGGCTGTGGCAGCTGCTGGCGCTTCAGGCCAAACGAGATTTTGCCAGTCTTGCCCGTAAAGCTGTTGAGCGTACTCTTGGGCGTAGTCGCGTCATCAGTTTTGCCCTTTCCAGCTGTCGTCTCGCCACTGCCCACCTCCAAGCCATTGCCTTCTTCTGTTGGGGCAGCTGCGCTAGAGGACGGTGTAATGTCCAACGGTAGCGGGGGCTCCTCCTCCACCTCTTCTTCGACTGCAACGGGGGGTGTCTTCTGAGGTGGTGCTTCTGTGGTCTTGAGTTGAGCCTGCAAATTTTGTGCCGCAGCCACCGCCTTGGCCAATTGGGCTGTGCGCTGCTTCTCGAGTATTTCCTGGCGCTTCTTCGCTATTATCTCCTCCTGCTTGGACATTTGAGCAAATCGATCGACTCGGGGATGATTGCGTTGGGCCATTTTTTATTATTTTTATTCCTTTCGATCGACAAAACAGTGTGACCTTGGATTTACCGATAAACTATACCGCCTGACTCTCACAAATATACCGAGATATACTTTTCATATCAAAATATACCGTAAATACTGACTGACACGATAAGGTGGCGTTTATAATCCTCGATTTTTGTATTCGGTTTAATAATGCTAGCTGGTTTGCCCACTTCTCCCGAAACAAATAATTTTATCCCATTCCTCAATAAATGTTGTGCAAAATTTTACACACCACGAAAAAGAGGGGAAATCCACCACGATTTGGAAGCGTTGTTTAACACTTAAGTCGATACTCAAAACGATTGCTTGTATCGAAAAGTACACTCCACTAAAATATTGGATTTAAATTATTTAACTGAATAAAATCTTTTTAATAGTTATACGCAGATTAACTACCCAGAATGATTTTTTACCTCTGAAACGCCCATCACTCCCGTTTGGATTGGAACACACAGCGGAACCTTCCACTGCGATGAGGTTTTATTAAATTCATTTTTCAAATTCCATGACAACTAACAATGGCTTTAAATGGGATTAATTATACATACATAGATATTTTTCAAATACATTTGGATATATAACAAACCTGTGTGTATTTTGAATACAACATCAATTAGTCGAAACTTTCTAGCAACACATTTATCTTTGGCAGTGTTCAAAGTAATGGAACAATTCATATATGTTTTTGAAATATATCATCAAAGTTTTAGCTAGGACAAATTCGGTTAAGTCACTTTAGGAGAAACACTTTGTAAATAGTAGTACTAAATCTGAATAAATTGACCTAAATGCGCCTAAAAATACAAATTGTTAATAGCTCGAGTATATATGGTATGTGGGGGGTGGTACGAGGAATAAGTAAGTTCGCATTATATGAGAATTCCATTCTTCTTTCATTTAACTAGTAGTACTTAGGTATTATCAATCCTTTTAGCATATCAAAGCTATTTCCATCCGGCTGTACAGTTTCGATGGTACCAGTGGGTAGTTTCACCTTCAAGAAGCCAAAGTCGTCGATTCCTATTATTTCCGCATCTTTTTCCTGTTCGTTCTGAAGGCAAATCTTAACGGTTTGTCCGCTGCAAAGGAAATCTTTCTTAAGCAATTTTTATATCAGAAATTATTTACTCACCTATGAAGCCACAAGGAGTAGTATAAGGCATAAAACTTTCAAAATCCCCATTCTGTATTTCAGCTAAGAGTCTTTCGATTTCATTAAATATCATGGCTATAAATTGCTCATATTTAAGCAAAGGTAGTTTATTCAGGGCCGCCGCATTATTATTATGCTCCCGTATCATATCGTTAATGCAAAGGGTGGGCTTTGAATTGTTTAAATTGATTCCGCTGCCTATATTAACAATTGCCAGGGAGCCCAACAAAGTGGTATTGACGATTAGTCCACCAATTTTAATGTTTCCATGTGCATAGATATCATTTGGCCATTTAAGAGATATGTCGAGTACCTGAAAAAAAAATATAATTATATATATAATGTACATATAAACAAATTGATTCATCAATCGGATAAAATTATATGTTAAGTGCAAGGAGGTGCTAGCGGCTAGTAATTTTAAACCGAATAACAAAATCGAGCAATTAGATTTCCGGTCATGGACAGAGACCGTCGGTACTTTTCCGTCAGTATATTTACGGTATATTTAAAAAATGATAAGTCCGCGGTCACACTGAGCGCTGCGAAGTGTAGAGAAATTTCATGAATTTCCAAGTGTGACCAGATAAAATATACTTCCGAAAAAGTGTTGTCTAGTGTGACCAGATAAAGTATACCTCCGAAAAAATGTTGTCCAAGTGTGACCAATTATCGCATTTTTCGCATAGGCGTAGAGTGTAGAGAAATTTCGTGAAACTATAAAAATTATCGCATTTTTCGCATAGGCCAATGCTGTCTAGAGCTGCGGGCGTGTGTGTGTGAGCGCTGGAAGAACGACAACGAACCAGAAGGTTGACAAAAACGCTACAGAATGTGGAGCAAAGCCCCAGAAAATCGTGCCATCATCCAATCTCAGTGAGTGCGCGTCTGAAAAAATCATTCGGGGATTTTTGTTGCAGGGCGGCCGTCGTACCAACAACAAAATGAGCAGCGCCGCCCAGCTGACGACGTCGGGAGTCAGCAACAACAATGCCACTGACTCCAGCTCCAATGCCAATGCCAACGAGTCCGGCTCCAGCGACAGCAACCTAATCATTATCCAGGACATGATTGATCTCTCGGCCAACCATTTGGAGGGTCTGCGACCCAGTGCGCCACCAGTTCGATGCTGACGCAACAGGAGATACGCTGCCTGGAGTCCAAGCTGGTGCGCTACTTCTCCGAGCTGCTGCTGACCAAGATACGGCTCAACGAACGCATCCCGGCCAACGGTCTCCTGCCCCATGCCACTGGCAACGAGCTGAAGCAATGGCTGCGCGTGGTTGGCCTCAGCCAGGAGTCGCTGAGTGTGTGTCTGACCAGGCTGACGACCTTGGAGCAGACGCTGCAGCTCAGCGATGAGGAGCTCAAGCAGATGCTGGCCGAGAATCCCAACCAGCGGGAGGAGGAGTTACGTCGCTTGACCAGGGCCATGCAGAATCTCCGCAAATGCATGGACACGCTGGAGGCGAATACGGCCAGCAACAACGACCCGGAGCAATGGCACTGGGACTCGTGGGACCGACCCATACACATCCATCGGGGGAGTGTGGGTAATATTGGCCTGGGCCTGGGTCTGAACACCGCCTCCCCGCGGGCCCATCACAGACAGCATGGCACTAAGGGGAAGAGTGGCGGCGGTGGAAGCAATGCCTCCACCTCGCGCAGTGGCCGCCAATCGCCCACATCGATGCTGGCGACGGCAACGGAGGATATGACAAGCAGCACGCAGGGTTCCCAAATGACTCTAACGCTGACGCCGTCGCCACCCAACTCCCCCTTCACACCCTCCAGTGGGACGGCTGTGAGCAGCAGTCTGAATGGCACACCACAGAGGAGTCGCGGCAGCGGCACTCCACCGCCCGCCAGGAAGCACAAGACGAGCCTGTTCAATCAGGCGGCTGGGGCGGGGGATGGTGAGCCGCCAGCGCCACCGCGCAATCGCCTGCCCACAGACCCCAGCCCGGACAGCCACAGCTCGGCCAGTTCGGAAATATTTGGCGAGAGCAACAATAGCAATCCGTTGGCTTCCATTGGGAATTCGTCGAATGTCCTGCTGGTGCCATGCTCCCCCGGCGTGGGCCCCGTCGGGATGGGGCACACCATCAAGCATCGGTTCAAGAAGAAAGCGCTTGGATTCATGGCTACCTGCACACTGTGCCAAAAACAGATATTCTCCAGCTGGCTCAAGTGCATCGACTGCAAGTTCATTTGCCACAAAAACTGTGCCCCCCATGTGCCACCCTCGTGCGGATTGCCCCGCGAATATGTCGATGAGTTTCGGCACATCAAGGAGCAGCAGGGCGGCTACTCCACCCTGCCGCATGTGCATGGCTCGAGCAAGGGATCGCCGCTGGTGAAGAAGAGCACCCTGCACAAACCACTGCAGCAGCATCATGGCGACAGCAGTTCGCCCAGTTCCAGCTGCACCAACTCCACGCCCAGCAGTCCGGCTCTGTTCCATCAGCGCGAGCGGGAACGAGACCAGCAGGACCAGGCTGGCAGCTATGGCGGCTCTTCGGCCGGCGGCGGCAGCAGTTCCAGTGCCAATCTCCTGCTTACGCCCTCCCTCACCAAGCACCATCAGCAGCAGAGTCAATTCAACTTCCCCAATGTGACCATAACCAGCAGCAGCGGTGGTGGCAGCGGAGGAAACGGCGGCAGTGCCTCGCACAATGTGCAAACCCTCATCTCCAACGAGAACCTGTTGGAGTATCAGGCGGCTCCCCCTTCGGTGGCGAACAGCATGAACGGAGGAGGATTAATAGACAGCCTGGTGAACAGCTCCAATGGGCACATCAGCTCGCTCATCCACAGCCAAGTGTCGAATGCCTCGAATGCCAGTCTCGTGAACTCCACAACCACCGCAAGCACTACGAGCAGCTTCTTTCCACGAAAACTGAGCACGGCGGGCGTGGACAAGCGGACGCCCTTCACAAGCGAGTACACGGACACCCACAAGTCGAACGACAGCGATAAGACCGTGTCGCTGACGGGCAGTGCCAGCACCGACTCGGATCGTACGCCCGTGCGTCTGGACTCCACGGAGGATGGGGACTCGGGCCAGTGGCGACAGAACTCCATATCCCTGAAGGAGTGGGACATACCCTATGGGGATCTGCGGCTGTTGGAGCGAATTGGCCAGGGCCGCTTTGGCACCGTACACCGAGCGCTGTGGCACGGCGATGTGGCGGTGAAACTGCTCAACGAGGACTACCTGCAGGACGAGCATATGCTGGAGACGTTTCGCAACGAAGTGGCCAATTTCAAGAAAACGCGACACGAGAATCTGGTGCTCTTCATGGGCGCCTGCATGAATCCGCCGTACCTGGCCATTGTCACATCGCTGTGCAAGGGCAACACCCTGTTCACGTACATTCATCAGCGCCGTGAGAAGTTCGCCATGAACCGGACGCTGGTTATTGCCCAGCAGATAGCCCAGGGCATGGGCTATCTGCACGCCCGAGACATCATACACAAGGATCTGCGCACCAAGAACATATTCATCGAGAACGGCAAGGTAATCATCACGGACTTTGGCCTGTTCAGCTCCACCAAACTGCTGTACTGTGATATAGGCTTAGGAGTACCCCACAATTGGTTGTGCTACATGGCCCCGGAGCTGATACGTGCCCTCATGCCCAAGAAGCCCAAGGGCGAGTGTCTGCAGTTCACCTACTACTCGGATGTGTACTCGTTCGGTACCGTCTGGTATGAGTTGATTTGCGGCGAGTTTACGTTCAAGGATCAGCCGGCCGAATCGATTATCTGGCAGGTGGGACGCGGCATGAAGCAATCGCTGGCCAATCTCCAATCTGGCCGTGAGGTCAAGGATCTACTGATGCTGTGCTGGGCCTACGAGAAGGAGCAACGCCCCCGGTTTGCCCAACTCCTGTACAAGCTGGAGCAATTGCCCAAGAAGCGACTGGCAAGGAGTCCCTCGCATCCCGTCAATCTATCCCGCTCCGCGGAGTCTGTGTTCTGAGGCGAGCCAACAACAACAACGCCTTGGGTTTGGGTTCTATTAACTATTGCAACTACAACTACTATGAGTATCTAGTACAATTAAAGAGTACCATTTCAATGTAAGCTGCTGCTCTGCTGTGTAAAAAATGTCAAATGTTTGTCTCGCCCACTCCTTTACGAGTATGTATCCCCCTCCTCTATACAAGGACTCTTAACTCTCCAACTCTTAAACAAGTTCAAAAATAAATGCAAAATATGTCTGCATTAAGCAAAGATTGCAAATATGTACTACCTAAAACTTAAAAACATATATAAATATCAAGCAAAAAAAATTATAGCAAAACCGATTTTAAAATTTAAAAAATTATACAATATATTGAATGCAGCAAGGAAAGAACAGAGAAGAGAAGAAAAGCAGGAAAAACACACACAAAATGTTAACTTTGAAAAAGACAAAACCAAGTTCAAATTGTTTAAAGAGCCAACAAAAATTGGGATACAAGTATTGAAAAAGTATATATGTATGTATGTAGTAGGATCTAAAGTATGTTAATCGAAGGAGAAGAGGAGCACTGTGTGGCAAAAATATCTAAATGTAAAATGTTAAAATCAGGTGAGCAATTTCTAAATTGTTAATTATGTGTAAGCAAAGCTATATTCTATCGATATATACATACATATATGTGCATATATCTATGAATATATATGTATAAATATATAGGTACGTATGTATGTATGTGTATATACAAGCATATGTATATGAGAGATACTAGTATTTAAATCAAATATTGTGCAGAAATGTAAATGTAAATAGCAAACGGAGTTTAAATGCAAAATTAAGCATAAATGTCAAATAAACTTATCACTAAACCAAATTATAATCAACCTAAGGTTCTTTTGTTTTAGGTGGAAAGGTCAGCTGATGAGTATTTATTCTAGAATTTATAGATAATTCGCTTTCGACTAGCAGCAGCATCCAAGCTGCTCACGCCCTATATCTCCCTACACATCTCGCTGTTCCTTCGCTTTCGGCAAACACCAGCCCAAAACTCCTTCTCCTCGGCAACAACTAATAAAAAAAAGCTTCTTTGACAACCGAGGGCAGACGCACAAGCGAAAAGTGCAAAAGAGAATGCCCGAGAATGAAGAAGCAGTTTTCAGACTCCAATAACGAAATACATTCCGGGAGTAGCGAATGGGAATGGAAAAACAAAAAACTTGACGACTGTTGGACTCATTTTATGTTCCCAAATTCAAAAAGCCTACCCCACAGGTGCTCCAAAATATATTTATGTATGTATGTGTCACTCACCCCGTATATTGGATGACCCCTTAGGGTATTGACAATGGCAGTTCCAATCAGGTGCTGGATCAGAGGCAAACGAGATCCCAGCGGCGAATCCATGGCTATATGGAGTTGCAGGGAGAACATGGCACAACCCAGAGGACTAAGCCACTGAAAAATATAACATAAACAATCAGAATTACTCGATCTTTTTCGAAGGCAAAACTATTCCCACCTGATTGTTGGTGCGACCAGAGCCGGCAGTCTGCTCAATGGGCAGCACGGCCAGGCCGTTGATGAGCTCCAGATTATTGATCACATGCATGGAACTGCTGACGACCGGCGCATAGATGACCAGACGACCAATGTCCTCCGTTTTTAGATGCTACAAGAATAATTTAAAGATTAATACTAGCTCTGGTAATAGAATGCAAATATTCAACGCACATCAAAGTAATCAACGGTGGAGAAATCGTCTGGACAGGAATGTATGAGTATGGGCAGGACATTGTTGTTGGCCACAGGCGGCTTATCATCCTTGCCACAGAATTTCATTGTCAAATTGGGTGTGACTATGACATTGTCGGGGCCACTGCAGCGCAGGACCAACTTATCGAGGAGTTCAAATTTCGACTAAAAGAAAAGAAAAGAATTTTTGTACTATAAACAAAGGAAAGCCCGTACATCTGCTCACCTCATGGCGTCCCAGGAAATAGGCCTGCTTGTATACCACTCCTGGCGGGGACTGGCGAACACCATCCACTCCACCATCTGCCTTAACGACCTGCACATCCAAGTATTTGCTCAAGAGATCCGCAAAGATCTCCAGACGAGTGCGTTCGTATTGCTTTAAGATGGAGTATTTGATCTCATCCCCTTCATACTCGCTGGGATTAGTCTCCAAATGAATCTGTTAATAGAGAAACAATATTATATAAAGGAATCAAGAGAAAGAATACAATTCTACCTGCGAGAAGACGGCCTTGCCACCGCTCTTCAGGCTATTGGCCAGCAATAGACTGGGCGTGTTCCAGGTCTCCTCAGTGCCCAGCACTTGGACATCCAATTTGTGGCTATGGCCGGCCAGATCTTTCAGTTCCATGGACCTTGGACATACTAGAGCTCTGAGCAGCGTTTCGTTTCGATTTTTTTTCGTTTCGTTTTTGTTTTGTTTTATGGTTTTCGGTTTATGTTTTTTTTTTGTATTTTATTTTGGTTAATGGTAGGTAGGATTATAATAGTGATAGCACACACATTTAGGAAGCACACACAGAGATAGAGAATGGGCAAGGGCAGGAAGAGCGTTCGATCACACAGGCACGCAGAAAGAATATAGAAAGGAAAGGGAAATTTCAAGCAGTAACAAATAAAATAATCCAATTTAAAAAAGAGATTTTCATATTGTAATTCATTCAAAGATTTTGGAGGAAAGTTAAGATAAAATATTATTAGAATAAATTCGTTTAAATAGGAATAATTTGACCAGGAAAATACGAGTATGAAATGATGATCAGAATGCACATCGAATACAATAGAAAAGAAGCCAAATACATATAGAATTGAAGCCAATTTGAGCCATGAAAACATTTGAGAAACAATATATAAGATAATTGGAATTAGTAAGAAATTGCTTATTAATAGCAGGATTATTTCAAAATTTATTCTCCAAAAATTAGAAGTTCCATGTCTAGTTATGGATTCGATTAGGTTTAATTTACAGTGACCTACACAGCACTATGGGAAAAATTCGTCGTTTTTTTTTTTGCACCTTTGCTATATTTTAATAAAAAATAATCTTAAAATTTGTTGTTTAAATATTGAAAATTGCTACTTTTATCTTTTGTATGTACAAAATAATTCTTCGAGAGAGCAAACCTAGATTTAAAAAAAAAACTGTATCAAGGATCTAGCCTGTCATTTTCCATGTTTAAATTGTATCGATGTGCTTAAGTTTTAATCACATCGAAAGTAAATTAGTTGGACTTTGAACTATTAATATTCAAAAAACAAAAAAATTATAAGGCGCTCCGAAATTAAACAAAATTAACATTTTAATTTGTTCCCATAGTGCACTGTAGCCGGATTAGGTATCGTATCCCCCTTTCAATAGTGCGCCTGCGGTTATGCAGTTGCCAGTTGCTTTAAATTTTTGGTGTATAAAACATGCAATGTAGTAGAGTACATTATATATGCTCTTTGATTATGGTAATTAGTGGTACTTTTGTCAGTATTAGCTACAAGTTTAGAGGTCTTCAGTCTGCATGGGGATTAGCTTTCTTCCCAGTGTATGTTATGGCAAGAGTATTACTTACGGTCTACGGGAATGCGACTTGGCCGACTCCTCGCTGTCTGTGGAAAAATGCTTCTTCACTGGCGATGGCTGATAGCAGAAGATGTGGTGCATCATCTTGACCCGCTGCCATTTGTCATAGGAGAACTGCACCAGCTCGTGCTCACGAACCTGCGCGAAGAAACAAAGAAATTACAACAGAATGGAATACAACTCAATAGAATAGCCCACCTCTGCTGTACGATAGTTGGGCAGAATAAAGTGTAGTATATCCGAGCAGAGGCTTAGCACCTTGCCGCCATGCAGAAAGTAGTCCACGAGTATCTGTCCAATAGCGGGCGAAACCGAGCCGCACACCACCAGCAGCGCTGTCTGCTCTGTCCAATGCTTTTGGGCTGCCTGCTGCGGCATCAGCGGGTAAATGGTGTACACATTCCGCTCGAGCAGCTGCTGCAGCGTGGCCAGCGTGGAGTCCCTGGCACTGGCACTGTCCGAGTAGACCAATACATTCAGAGGCTTGCTCTCCTGCAGGCTATCCTTATTGCGCCGCAGTACGGGACGTGCAGCTGGAGTGGTAGCTGGCGGTGAAATGGGTGCCACCACCTCAAAGGTCTTTGCTGGCTTCACGGCCTCCACAATAATGGATGGCTGAGCGGCCTCAACAGTAATGGATGATGGCTTTACAGCCTCAACTAATTTGCTGGGTGTCCTCAAAGCCGCTTTAGCCGGAGTCCCATCCACGGATGTCCTCTGAATCTGGGCTGCCTGTGCAGCGGCCAGTTTCTCCAGCTCGCTTTGGGGATTGGCCGCTTGCGAGGCTTCACTTTTGGTTGGTGTTGCTTTGGCTTCGCTTTTGGCTGGCGTGGATTTGTCCTCGCTTTTGGCTGGCGTGGACTTTTCATCGCTTTTAGCGGGAGTTGGCTGGTCTTCGCTTTTAGCTGAATCGATTTTAACTGGAGTGATCTTGGTCTCGCTCTTGGCAGCCTCACTCTTGGCGGGACTCGAATTGCCTCTGGCCGGAGACAAGGCCGCTGATTTATTGGGCGTGGGTTCCACCACAGCCACGGCTTTGGCCACGACGGGGTGCTCTGGTGTCTGGGCAAGAAGATCTGGTTTAATGAGGCCCGTCTTGCCCTCGGTGCGATTCCTTTGGTACTCAAACTCAGTGGCCTGATGGGCCAGCACACTGACAGCACGCAAATCCTCCAAGTGCTTCTTCCAGCCCTCCTTGTCCAGGTCAGCGGTGGTACGAGACTGCCGCTTCAGATGCTTGGCCAACAGCTCAAATGGCTGTGGATCGCCGGAACGCAAAACAGCTGCAAACAGCGAGAGAAACATTCAATAGTGGAGCGTTAGATGGCTCTGTTGGGAGTATGAGTGATGATGATTTCAGTTTTCCGCTTACACTCAATCCGCATCAGGGGCAGGTCATCGTTTATGCATAAATTATTTCGTAAAAATGTCGCTATCAACAGTTGGGTAAAGTGCTCCACGTCGGTCTCGATGAGCAACGCCAGGTGGGAGTCTATTTTCCAAGCAATTAGCTTACCATAATCTTCCAACTGATGAACGCCAAGGCCGTGGGACAGGTCACAGGTCGCAGGTCGAGGGTCGCGGGTCATGCAAGCAAAAAGAATGAGAGATGAAACATAACAGAAAGTATACATATGACGACAGCTCTCTGTATCGATTTAACTATTTCAGGTATGGGTTATATGTACATCCTAATCACATTACCGCACGCACTGCCACCACCCAGCACGACAAGAAGGGCTGTTGGCCATTAAAATGTTTAGGTTTATGGTTTGCAAAACGGAAACGGAGAGCAAAGGATATACCCTATTGACCTACCCGCACCGCTATGGTGTCCAGGGCGCTCTCCTTTTGCCCCGGCTCCACCTGTGCCTCCAAAAGCAGCTGCATAAGCTGCTCTTTGTCCGTTGAGAGTGTCACTCGCTGTTTGGGAGGCGCGAGCGATGGCTCCGTTGGCGTTGTCGCTGGCGTTAAGATGTCGGCGGCATATGCAAACGGCAGCAGGCCCGGAGCCTGCGGAAAGCTTATCCACGGCGTGATATGGAGCGTCTGCAGTGGACGCAGGCAGCAGCCGTGCTGGTTTCCATGCAACCACAAAATGTCCGTGACCTTGGCCGCATTTCGGTTGCCGCACAACTCTGAGCTGGCGAATGAGGGATCTGCAGAGGGAGTGAGAATTAGCTAATGATTCGATTGGGATTGGGGTATGTCATCCGATTCTCTCACCAAAGCCATCATCGCTGCCCTCTGGCAGGGCATAAAAGGCAATGCTCGAGGGCTGTGCCAGGTGCTCAGCGATTTTGTTGCAGACCTTCTGGATGCGCCAGGATTGCAGGACGGTGGCACTCACGTAATACAGGGTCAACATTTTACGGCTTAACGTGTCTCTTATGCTCTCTATGCCATTTGACAGTGAAAATCAATGTGCGGTTTCGTAATTTCCTTCGACAAGAAGCAGCGAAGGCAGCGTTGCTATGTCCACGGCCCCAAGGAAGTGTTTTACAGCTAAATTGACACACTTTTTGCACTCCTTTGCGCCCACTGACATTTATTGTTGATTACTGCATTCCACTTCCATACACCACACACACCCCCACAGTTTTGGGAGCTTTATCACACACAGAACAGAGCGAAATGTTGTTTGGTTTGGGGGGCAAAGAAAGCGCGGCAAATCTAATAAGATTAGATATTATGGTGCTATGACACTACATAGTATATGCGTAAAGCTGGACAACCAGTTGAGCTAATCGATTGTTTTACTTTGTGGATACAATTTTGCTGTCTTGGTGGCTGTGTGTTTTGCTGGAAAACATAATTTTATATCAAGTAGTGCTACGAACAATAATGTTGCATTTTGTCTCTCATGCTATCCCCCTCCACGCAGCAAAACTGGCCAAGTCTAATGTCATAACACTATAGCTGACTAGTCTATTAAATTCTTTACCGATAGATAATTTATCGATAGAATTGTATCCGAAAAGTTGTTTTCATTTTAACAAGTCATTTACTAGCGTGTTTTTTGCCGCGTTAATTAGTTATTTCAGTTTTTAAGCAACGAGCGGCATGCTGTTGGGCGAATACGACACAACGCGACGACTCTTGTTTATCGTGGCTGTTTTGGTTTTAATTTTATATGCGAAAACGTACCTGCTACCCGGCGTCGACCTGGATTACGATTAGTAGTTAGCATACCCCGCCACAGCAGCAGCATTAGCAGCAGCGCCTCCAGCACCGCACCCAAGTGATGACAGATCGAAGGGTATCCTACTTCTATAACGCCGACGTGGGTAACTTTCATTATGGCGCGGGACATCCAATGAAGCCGCAGCGTCTGGCCGTGACCCATAGTCTGGTCATGAACTATGGCCTTGACAAGAAAATGAAGATCTACAGGCCGTACAAGTGAGTAAATGGCTGACCAACGAAGCTTGGACTAAGACTAATCATCTCCCCTTTCCCTGTTCGCAGAGCCAGCGCCCAGGACATGCTCAGGTTTCACAGTGACGAGTACATAGCCTACCTGCAGCAAGTGACGCCGCAGAACATTCAGTGCAATTGTAAGCTTAATTAAAAACCAGCTAAATACCTGTTAAATCTATATGCTATGTCTCTCTTTTAGCCGTCGCCTATACCAAGTACCTGGCGCACTTTAGTGTGGGCGAGGATTGTCCTGTGTTCGATGGCCTCTTTGACTTTTGCGCCATGTACACGGGCGCATCGCTGGAGGGTGCCCAGAAACTGAATCACAATCATAGCGACATCTGCATCAACTGGTCGGGCGGCCTACACCATGCCAAGAAGTTCGAGGCATCGGGTTTCTGCTATGTAAACGACATCGTGATTGGCATTCTGGAGCTGCTGAAGTACCATCCGCGTGTGCTCTACATTGACATCGATGTGCATCATGGGGATGGGGTGCAGGAGGCCTTCTACCTCACGGATCGCGTGATGACGGCCTCGTTTCATAAGTACGGGAATTACTTCTTTCCCGGCACGGGCGACATGTATGAGCTGGGGGCGGAGTCTGGTCGATACTACAGCGTGAATGTGCCGCTCAAGGAGGGCATTGATGATCAGAGCTACTTCCAGGTCTTCAAACCCATCATCTCAGCCATCATGGACTTCTATCGGCCCACGGCAATCGTTCTGCAATGCGGCGCAGACTCACTGGCGGGCGACCGGCTGGGCTGCTTTTCGCTGAGCACGCGGGGCCATGGCGAGTGCGTGAAGTTTGTGAAGGAACTGAATGTGCCCACCTTGGTGGTGGGTGGGGGCGGCTATACGCTACGCAACGTGGCCCGCTGCTGGACGCACGAGACCTCGCTGCTGGTGGATCAGGACATTGACAACGATCTGCCCGTCACGGAGTACTACGAGTTCTTCGGGCCGGACTTCACCCTACATCCAGAGATTAACTCGCGGCAGGACAATGCCAATTCGAAACAGTATTTGGAGATGATTGTGAAGCATGTCTATGAGAACCTGAAAATGTGCCAGCACTCGCCTAGCGTTCAGATGGTGCAGACGCCGCCCGATATGGATATCGAGGAGCTGCGTAACAAGGAGGAAACGGATCCCGATGTACGGATATCTCAAACCGATGATGACAAAAGTGTGGAGGCGAAGAACGAGTTCTACGATGGGGATCAGGATCAGGACAAGCCTGATTCGGCGGAGAGTTGAATTAACTTACTTATGTGCTAGTCTAAGGATGCGAATAAGTCGAGAACAACCACAGTAATACACAGTAAACAGACAATTAGATTTTAAAATCGACAGACGCACGTGTATTTGAGTTTGGGGATTGTGGGATTCTTACGGGGCGGGGCGGGGGCGATAATTATAATGATATTAGATTTAGGATTTCGATGTGGATGGTGGATGTGGATAATCACCAACCGGTTGTGGTGTTGGCCAGTCGTCGCATACGCCGCGTATTCCTGTCTTGATCTCGTATCTTCTTCTCCATCTCGGCATCGGTTAGCGTCTCTAGGAATGGGGCCCAAGCGTCAGCGTCGCTGGGATTCCGGAATGGCACATCGATGGTGGACAGGGGCGCCTCGCTGAAGGCGTATGTGCGACAGTGCCACGACAACTGGCCACGTATACTATATGCTATGGCCGTCACAAACTCTCCACCCAATCCCAGCTCGGCGCAGAGCTTGATGGCAAACTCCTCCGGATTGTTGTTCTTCTCGGACATGTCCCACTCGACCTGATCGACGAGCGACGTGTTGCCCACGTGTATGTTGAGCTTGACTATGACACGCTGGTCACAGCTCTCCTCCAGAATGGGCGGATCATTGGGAAAGGCCTCAATCTGCTGACGGATGGCCTGAGCGATGGCCGGCACAAAGGGCAGGGGATTCAGGTCCAGATCATCACAGAGTACTTCGGCAAACTGCTCGGGCGTGATCATGCTCTCGTTTTTGTTCCAGGTGAAGGTGTCGCGCAGCTTCTGTCCCTCCAGCTCCATGTCTAGGCGTATGGGCACCAGGCATTCCTTCTGTGCAGCATTCTCCAGACTCGCCGTCGGGTCCGTGTCGTCAAAGCACATGGGGAATGTGCGCACCTTCTTGGTGTGCACACGATTCCGGTTAATGGGCGTGGCCTGCGGCACCGCATCCAAGTGGCTGGAATTCGGCATCGTGGGCACATACTGTGGCTGCTTCTTGGACTTGCTCTCACGCGGCACAGGCGTGTCGGAGGTGTTTACCGAAACGGCACGATATCTGGAACGGCCAATCATTATAGAAATCTCAGACTCTGACAGTGATAGTTACCAGGGTCGGCGCCAACTCACTTCTCGTCATTTCCAGCCATAATGTCATCCACTTCGACCGCTCGCAGCAACGAGACGGAGCTAGCCAAAATGTGTGAACTAAGGCCAGAGTCGGCCAGTCGCTTGCGCTCCTCATTGGACAGTACAATGCGCGTCATGCCCGGATACTTCTTGTAGAGGATGCCGCGGAAGTGGCGCATGTAATTGCCCACCTCGGAGCCCACATAGTAGTACTCGCCGCCCTCCTCCAGTTGGAAGGCTACCGGCTTATCACCGTATGTCTGCAGAGCCATCTTGAGTATACTCGGAAAATCGGCAGAGTCTTGGTTTCTTCTTATTTACGCTTTATGCTTGCAAATTTTCAGACCAAAATTTTTTTGACGCCGCCGCTGCATACACAAACACAGTGTGACCGCGACTTTTTTGATCAAATATACCGCCTGACCCTCGGAAATATACCATGTCATTATTAAAATATACCATAAATATACTGACGGACCTGTTTAAATAGAGGGGGGTTATGTGGGTTAAGAAATTTTTTCCTCGGTATATTTACGGTATTTTTTGTAACATAATAAGGTATGTTACGGTATATTTCTGAGGGTCAGTATATACCGCTCACACTGTTAAAGTCGCTATTTCCAATTTTAAGTTTTCCTTAAAAATGTCCTTTTTTCGCGGTGTAGCCTGTGCTCTGGTGCTTACCAGGCCCCTCAATAGTGTGCGCACAGGTATGTCTCTTCGATTGGGTGGAGTTTATACAGTAATCATGTTTATTTTTGCAGTGCAAGCACGCCGTCACATCAAGCGCTGGGTCGCGCCGACGTTACGTGAACTAGCGCATCGCCAACAGAAACAAGGACCCCAGAAGCCGGAGCCCCGCGCCGGCTATGTGGAGTGGAACTACCGGTCGGAGCTGTTTGCCTTTGGCAAGCGACTGGGCGAGAACTTTGAGCTGCCGCTGCTGCAGGAGGCCTTCACACAGCGGTCGTATGCCCACCAGGAGCAAGAGAAGCAGCGAAAGCTGGGCATTGAAGAAGCGGACCTAAAAATAGCCGATAATCAGCAGTTGGCCAAGATGGGTGGCCACATTGCCAGGGCCTATGTGGAGGCCTTTCTGAAACAGTCGCTGCCAAAGGTTCCAAAGGAAGGACAGGATGCCATTGCCAGCTACTTGTTGAGCACAGAGACATTGGCCAATGTGTCTTCGCATCTGGGAACCAAAGATCTCATCTTCAGCACAGAATACCCGCCTTCCCCCGAGAGCCTGGCTGAGTCCCTTCAGGCGGTGATTGGAGCTCTGGCAGACTCCAGTGGAGTAGAGCGGGCCTTCCTGTTCGTCAGAGACTTTATCTGCACGCAATTGAACCAGAAAGATTTGCTGGATCTGTGGACACCCAGGCAGCCAGTGCAATTGGTCGAAGAGATCTGCCAGCAGCGTAAACTGGGAGAGGTGGAGCCCCGTCTACTGGGGGACTGCGGCAAGAACACAGTACTGGCTACCTATCACGTGGGTATCTACGCGAATCGCCAGCTGCTGGGCAAGGGCTTTGGCGAGGATATACCGACAGCCACAGAGACGGCGGCTTTGGATGCGCTGCAAAGTCTCTTCGATATCCACGACAACCGCAGGCCCTTTGACTTTGGCCTCCAGGTGGAGACCAAGAACGTGAGACTGGGCGACTAAGAAGAGATTGGGCTGTTGATTAATATAATTTGCACTATCCACATGTACTTTCTGAATTGGCGTCAAAATAAGATTGTGTCTTTAAAATCATTTAACTACGGCTCAACAACATTTGTGGCGCTGCCTTTGACGCCCCGTCCCGTCCCGTCACTTAGTCGGTATCGTCGCGCTTCTTGTCATCGCGTGAGGAGGCGTACTCCTCGGGGTGTCCCGTGCCGGTGGGCGTGCTTGAGGCAGGCGGACTGATGTCATCCGGCTTGCTCTCCAGCGAGAAGGGCGGAATCTTGCAGTCAAAGGAGTAGCCATCCTCGCGCTCCAGCCGGAAGGTGCCCCACATGTGCCCACTGGGCGCCTGCAGGCTAACATGACTGCTGTACTGGAACGCTGGCAGGCGGGTGCTGAGTATGGGCTCCTGCCCCACCACGCCGCGGCCACGGACCGTTTCCAGAGTGCCCGACAGGGAGAAGATGCGCCAATGACGTTCTCGCAACTGCACGCTCAGCTCGCCCAGGTTCTCCAGACGAATGCAGTACCGCCACTAAAGAGAGTGACAAAAATTAGGTAATATTTTGGACTCCAATCTAAAACCTACCCAATAGACGGAGCTGGCTGGCGTCTCCCTGCAGCCCATATAGAAGGGAATCACGGTGATTCGTACATTCTCCGTTGTCTCCTTGTGCACATCGCTCATGTCCAGCCACGGATGGTTCTTCTCCTGCCAGGCCTTCAGCGTTTCCTGCCCGACAAACGGTGGATCCGATTCCGGGGCAGGGGTCAGGAACTTGTCGAATAGCTCATGCTGCAGGGGCTGCTTTTCGGTGGAGCTATAGGGCATGATGTCCTCGTGCGCCACATAGTCCAAGCCGGGTATGGCATACAGGCTTCGATTGGAGTCATGATTCCCCAGAAAGGTTACGGCTTCAGTTTGCGCCCGCTGCAAAGAGAATCTGTACTATTTTCTGAAAGATTCGAGGCTACATTGCTGGTCTTACGATGTGCGGGCAATCCCTTGTATCGATGAGCACCTGATAGAAGGTTTGCACTTTGCCTCGGACCTCTTTGGTGTCCACCTGAGGATGAGCCGCTGCCTTGGCGGCACCCAAACTAGTGGTACCTTCGGTAGGGCTGCCAGCTGTCTGTGGCGCTCCCGTCCAGGCTATATCGGCTGATTGCAGAGACTGCGGCGCCGTTGCAGATGGTGGCTTAGCTCTAAGCGAAGAATCTTTGGTTCGTTGTTCTTGGGGCGACGGTGTGGCCGGCGTCGTGGCGGTCGCTGTTGTCGACACGTTAATCTTGCTCGGATTGTGCAGATCACGGTCGTAGACGCGGGCGGTCCATGGAAAGAGTATCACTCCACGGTAACCAAAGATGCGATGCAGGAAGACCTGTCCGGTCTCGTATTTATCATCCTTAGCCTCCACCAGTCGTCCCACTTCCGCAAGCCTGCAAAAAGATTTGGATTATGCAATAATGAATTTTGGTGGCTCAAAAAGGCTGGCTGGCTGGCTGCCTGCCTCCCCCACGAAGCAAGGACTCACTTGGTTGGATATGCGGCATTCTTCTTGATGCCGCGCTTCAGCAGTGTGTCGCATCTCTGGAGTAGATGCCACCGCCTCTCCCATTGGAACACTTGCATCAACAGACCCATCTCAATTCATTCAAAATTCACAGATCACAGAGGAACAAGTGCAGCGCCGCCGCTCGTCTTCTCTTCGGTTCTGTGCTGTGGGGGAGGGGACCAAGAGCAAACAAAACACCTTTATGCAATGATCTGGCCGACTAATCGGGCGCTATATGCTCGCTGTCCTGTTGCTTTCGTTGTGTACATGTGCTTTAAATTTTGTCTCTAAATATTACAATTTTATACAATTTTCGACATTTTTATGAAAATTTTGATTTGTTTTCGCAGAGTTGGCAGCGCCAACCCTTGCACTATTCGATAACAAAAGGAATCGATTATATATCGATAACTGCGTAATTTCTCCCACCTAATTAGATATGGGCGATATTCATCGTATAAAGACTAAACATCGTCATTCTCGTTATCGATTACATGAGACACAAACCTGAAATACAACCCTGTATAGTATCGATCATAAAATGCAGCCCTGTTTTGTTCTCCCTCTTTCGCCATTTGACATATTTCCGGTACGTACGCGATTTTTCGTCGGGCACAAAATAATATAAAAATATACATGAAAATGCATGTAACTTTGAGAAATAGTGCCTCGAAAGACTCGATGGATATGTGTGCTATGTTCGCAGATAGTGTTGTGCGCCTAATAAGTGGTTAGCTGTGCGATGTCAGTGGATGAAATAACCAAAACAAAAGCCCACAGCATAGGCCAACAACACGACTTGAGAATGTAACACAGTTTTGTGCACGGTTTTAATGATGCAATTTTCTGCTCCAACAGTTAAGCCATGGCCGACACACAAGCCGCAAAGCCCGCTGCTGCGCCCAAGGCCGCAAAGGCCCAGAAGGCTCCTAAAGCCGCCAAGGCACCAAAGGCCGAGAAGGCCGCCACCACCGAGGCTAAGGTGTCCGCCAGGAAGTACAAGCGTCACGGTCGTCTGTTTGCCAAGGCTGTCTTCACCGGCTACAAGCGCGGTCTGAGGAACCAGCACGAGAACCAGGCTATCCTCAAGGTAGGTCCATCCCACATTCTTCCATTGATGTTCCGATATAAACTATAATCTCTCCACTTCAGATTGAGGGCGCCCGCCGCAAGGAGCATGGCGATTTCTACGTTGGCAAGCGTTGCGTCTATGTCTACAAGGCAGAGACCAAGAAGTGCGTGCCACAGCATCCCGAGCGCAAGACCCGCGTCCGCGCCGTCTGGGGCAAGGTTATCCGCATTCATGGCAACACTGGCGCAGTCCGTGCCCGTTTCAACAGGAATCTGCCCGGTCATGCTATGGGACACCGCATTCGCATCGTAAGTTAAACCCGCCTAACCGTATATTTCTGTTACCCCATCATTGATGTCCATTGTTTCCATTGCAGATGCTTTACCCATCAAGGATTTAAGTTAAAAGCAACTTGAGTAATTGACCTGCAGAGTAAAATAAATCCGTTTTATAATAAATGAAACAATTTAAATTTAATTACAACCCAAACTTTGTGTCAACTACATCGCTTTTCTGGATGGACAGCCTCGGTTTTAGATTTCTGCGGAACAATGAAACTTCTCGGCCAGGATGAATATTCTAGGTATTGGAATAACTTATTGGCTTCGAAAACCTACATAATCAATCTTCTGGATGGATGGAAGGCAGTGTGGTTTCGTTGTTTTTCTCCACTTTTTGCATTTTTGGTTTATGTGAAGGGATAATGGAGCGGATAACCCCATTTCCAGTGGCGTCTACGAGGGAGGGAACACTGTGGACGTCTTGGAAAGTACTTAAATTGCTTTGGCTGCAGATATGATGGGTGCGATCCCCACCAGAATTTTCTGTCCAGGCTAGAGCCCGGTATGTCGCTCTTGGTATTGCGTGGTATTTTCTTAGTATTTTTCAGTAATTACGAAATCCCGGTTTAATTTGCGTCATGAATGGTATTTTCAACTAGTCAAATTCGGGTCACACTGCACAGCAGCGTGTTGCGGGTCGGAACGAAAACAAAAAAATTGCTTAAAATTAAATTATTTTGGAATACAATTAGATATATGTATAGATAAATAGATATTTTTTATTTTTGTGCGCGCCGGGAAGTTATGAGGAAATGTGCGCCGACTTTGATGGGTGCTCCTGCTGCTGCTGCTGTTACACCACCATCGACCAAATTCGCGTCAACACGTCACCGTTGCACAAGCCAATTAATACCTAATTTATACATTCCATAAACACCGAAGAACACTAACAAAAACCATCAGAACTTACGTATATGTACGTATAATGGGCATACAGGATGGACTGAATGGCATCTTTACGCAACGTCGACGCAACCTGATCCTCCAGCTGACCATGATCACTTCGATTGTGGCGGCAATGGTACCAGCGGCAGCAGGAGCAGGAACGGATTCGGAACTCCAGCAGGCGGGCTCCCATCCCCCGCCAGCCCTCACACACTGTGTGGAGCGGGACGAACGACGGATCGGACGGCGGTAAGAAGAAGCAAAGGCCGTGTGTAGTGTGTGTGACCCTTTCCGTACGCATTCTAATGAAAATTTTCTCGAATGTTCGCTCTACACCACAGTCAACCCGTCACCCCAATCCCGAGTACAGTGCAAGTGAGAAAAAAGCAAAAGCAGCTGGGCAAATATTGAAAAAAATGCCATTTATTTCGGATTAAACTATTGGAAAAATTCGTGTTTTCTAATCCAAATCGTAAACCTAATGAAAGGCATAGAAAATTGAGTGTTTTATTTCTAACGTTAGAAATATCTAATTGGTTCAAGGACAGCCACTGAACCCCATGAAAATATATGTTGACCCTCCAACTACGCTTAAATAGTAGTAATCAGGGAACGCACCTTATCAAGCATGCGGTGAGTCATGTGCAAAAGAAAAGTCAAACTGTTTTTAGTCTAGCGTTTTTGTTTGCGCCAGATAAAAGATACGGCTGCGATGTGCGATATGTTTAGTTATGCACACTGTATAAAACGGGTTTCGTTTCGCTTGTTTGTGTTGATTGGCTTTCTGCGAGTGCGAGTTTGTTTAAAACATTTCGAATTTCACCATTCTTCTTGCGTTTGCCTTGCCCGACATTTGGAGGGCGCCATTTTCGTCTCTTCCGTGTGTGCGAGTGAGATGGCACGCAGAGAAATGAGGCCAAAACCACTTGTTGGTTGTTTTTTTTGGCACGGCATCAGCTGTGGTCCCCCTCGCCCACATGCCAGCTGACAGTGTGACCATTTTGGGCGGATAAAAGAACGGGATATCCATGTCGCTATCCTTGCATTAGATGATGCAATAATTTGATGCAATATAGAAATGCCGATGTTAATCAATTGGCGATAAGAGTACATTTGTTGATTAGGTCAGGGACTCGACGTGGTGTTTTTCGTGCTTGAGCTAAAGGCTAATGTCGGTGCTGTTGTCTCTCCCACAGATTACTCTACATAACAACATTGGATGGACGACTGAGCGCTTTGGATATAGCCAAGTCGGGGAAGCTGCGCTGGAGTGTGCCCACCGGACCAGGACCTCTGATCTCCTCGAGCATCCACCGCCTGGAACTCACGAACAATGGGCAATTCGTTCGCATGATTCCCTCGCTCAGTGGTGGGATATACAAATTCGATGGAGACTCCATAGATCCCATACCCATTACAGCGGAACATTTGCTTAGTTCCAGTGCCAAGTTTAGCGACGATCTGGTCATATCGGGTGGCAAGGAGACCCGCACATATGGCGTCTCTGCCCGTACCGGTCAGCTGCTCTACGAATGCTCCATCAATGGCTGTGCGAATGTCACGGCCGAGGGTCGCACCATTAACGACACTATCGAGGACCTCAAGGAGGAGCCGCTGCCAGACGATGCGGTTGATGATGATGATGACCACATTAGAGATGAGGCTGGCTATATTGTGGCCCATGATCCGCTGCTGGACGATGTCATTGTGGTGCGCCGCCAAACGCAGACTGTGCGAGCCGTCGAATCACGCACGGGCATGGAACGCTGGAACTTTAGTGTCGGACAGCACGAGCTGGACGTGGTGCGGGCCTCAGAGTGCCATATGCAGCCACGCGACGAGCTGGAGCTGGCCGTGCTAGATGTGGATATCAAAGTGGTGGTGCCAGAGGGCATCATTTGCGCTTTCAGCAAGAGCAACCCCCACGACATGCTCTGGAAGTATAAGGTGAGTGTCGGATCACAGTCGGAACAGGCCCAGTTTAAAGCCAATCTTCCTGCAGTTTGATCATCCCATTGTGAGTGCCTGGAACACCAATGCCGACGACGAACTAAAGGCCATAGATTTGTTCAGCTCGGCCCAGTGGCTGTGGGACCAGGATGAGGACGAGCCACCCAACAGCAGGCCATCAAGTGCGCCCTCTATCTATCTGGGGATGTATGACAAGCAACTGTATATACAGGAGTCAATCCGGCTACGCCAGGAGATAATGGACCAGACGCTGGTCTATCAGCAGCTGACGGGCGATACCAGTCTCATGCCCAAGATACCGTGGAAACCCATAGCGGCCAGTAGCCATTCCCTGGTGATTTTCCAGGCCAACCAGATAGATCCCGAGGTGATTGGGGAGGAGCCGCCGAGCCAAGGAAGCGAGCTGGTGCCATATGATGATCAGAATTTCGCTGTGGCCGCCCAGTCAGTGCTGAATGCCTCGGAGTTTGTCAATGGCAACGGATATTACTTCTTTACGGGATCTAACGAACTGGAGCAACCGTCGGAGTGTGCCACGAACGAGACACCCACTGGACTGCCCGCCATTGAGGCGCCACCATCGTCTTCGGGCAGCAACACAACTGGGGGAGCAGACGCCACCGGAAATCACAGCATCAATGATGGTCTTGGCTTTAGTCTGGACGATATCGACGCTCCGGTGAAGGTTGTGATTCTGTCGCTGTGGTTCTGGTGGAAGGAGATTGTGGTGATTGCTTTCACCTCTGCGATTGTCCTGAACTTCTTCATGGGACAGCGGAATCAGCGTGTGGAACGCGAGTATTTGGTGATTGAACGGCATGTGCCGGTTCAGACAGCCATTGAGGCGACTGAGGCATCCACTCGGGCGCTACTCGGACCCGTTGTGCCAATGTCGCATCATCATCATCAGCAGCGTGCCGGCAACCGCTTTAGCTTTCCGGGCAGTGGAAGTACTCAGCGTTCGCTATCCGAGTCCACCACGCACTCGGGTGAGCATTACACCTCACGTTTCCAGACCGATTTCGATCTGATGACATGCCTGGGTCGCGGCGGCTTCGGTGTGGTCTTCGAGGCCAAGAATAAGCTGGATGAGAATCACTATGCCGTCAAGCGGATCACGCTGCCAAATAAGGAGTCATCTCGGCAGAGGGTGTTGCGTGAGGCCCGCACTCTGGCCAGCTGTGAGCACCACAATATTGTGCGCTACTTTCATGTGAGTGTTCTTTGGGTGTGAGCAGAGGAGAGATTATAAACGTTTAATTTCGTTGCAGTCCTGGACGGAGACCCCGCCAACTGGTTGGCAGGAGGAGGAGGACCGCAAGCTGCTGGCCCACGAGCTCTCAACTTCCATACAAATCGAAACGCCCGACGAGAGCACACTCCCCTCACTGGCCGATCAGCTGCAGGAGAAGCGGCATCAGCAGCTCTTGTCCTGGGTCTCGGATGCGGCCAATAGCACAGCCTGCAGCCATGACTTTCACGGCAATGGCGACACCGGCGGACTCAGAAACATCAGGGAGGAGTATGACGATGATGACGATGAGGAAGAGGACTCGTTGATTGAGTTTCGCAGTGAATCGCAGTCGGCAGCTTTGCGAGCAGGCGATCAGGGGCAGGAGGATGATTATGAGGAGGATGATGAAGATGATGAGAGTAGGAGGAGGGAAGGACCACTGCATGGCAGCTCCGTGTCCATTGATATCCACTCTGCGTCGTTCGATTTGAAGAACATCAACTACTCGCAGCATCCGCTGGTGTCGAATTCTTTTCAAATCGAATCCGTACGCTCCAAGGGCACTGCCAGTGACGATGCTGGGGATTCGGATAGGCTGCGCAAGAAACCACTCACCCTGGCCCTGGCCCAGAATCACAATTACAATCATCAGCCAAATGGCAGCCATGGCACACCTCCGAGTGCCACCATGCAGAATGGAGTGGTGGCCAAGCCCAGCAAGGTGTACCTCTACATCCAGATGCAGCTCTGCCGCAAAGAGAGTCTGCGCGACTGGCTGCGGGAGAATCGGACCGAGGCTCGGGCGTCGCACATTGCCGACATCTTCCATCAGATTGTGGACGCCGTGGACTATGTGCACCTGAAGGGTCTCATTCATCGTGATCTGAAGCCAAGCAATATATTCTTCTCGCAGGATGGAAAAATCAAAATTGGAGACTTTGGCCTGGTCACCGACATGGCGGACATACCCAATCTGGTGGCCAAGTGTGGCGATCAGAGTGGCCTGCCCTCCTGTGCTCGGCACACGCAGCAGGTGGGCACCCACCTGTACATGTCGCCGGAGCAGCTCCTGGGTCGCCACTACGACTACAGAGTGGACATCTATTCGCTGGGTCTGATCTTCTTTGAGCTTCACGTGTACTTCTGCACCGAAATGGAGCGCATCAAGACGCTTCGTGGCCTGCGGGAGGGCCAGTACCCCAAGGACTTTGCCATCAATTACCCTGGTCAGTATGAGCTGCTGCAGCAGATGCTGTCCGCCAATCCCGATCAGCGGCCACAGACGAAGCAGCTGAAGAATCAGTTGCATGATATTCTGAGACTGCCCGACCACCTGGTAGACGGACGCAGCGAGCAGGCGGCTCTAGTTGAGGCAGCCCGTCGCCTGAGTCGCAGCCGCACCTTCAGCAGCTCCAGCGATCCTCAGCAGCATCAGCAGAATCAGCAGCATCAGTGATAGACGACGGCCCGAGGCAGACACCAATTTAAGTCATCTGTTAACAGTTCGTTTGTAAGTTATGTATTTACCAAAAGTGTCCCATCGCCGTTTCTGTTTTAATCATCCTCTCACCTGGCTATGCCTCATCCGCTGACCGCTGACTTCGGATACTACCACAAAGTCGGAGGTTCATTCATTTGGCAGCATTCTATTTAATAGGTTTTGTATTACGTTCACCTTTTAAAACTCTTGCGTGTCGCAAAGTGCTTTTGTTTATAAGACTTATGATAAATATACATATTGATGTACTCCCACAAAAAAGTCGCTAGAATAAGTTTATGATTTACGATTTATGATTTACGGTTGAGTTGTGTGCCCCGCCCCAAAATGGTTTGTCCAAGTTTGTTTCTACCGAAGTAGGCCCTTCCTGACTTGTCCTATCAGCTAATGCGAAAGTTTGTTTTTAGATCTAGGTGATAAGGAGAAATAAAAATGTTTAAAAATACAAAATACAATGGAAAAGTTTTATAATTGCCGACTGCGATAATGTTGAACCATAATTGATTTTTATTAATGACATGAGAATGGCAGGTGATTGTCGGGGGGTGAATACAGGTCCGCTGTGGTATTGCCAAGGGTGTCGGTTAATTTGTTGTTTAAATCAGCATTGGGCTGGGCTTTCTGAATTTGGAGGAAGTCTAATAACAAAAAAACTTTAGCAGCGAAACTAGATTGAAACACCAATGTGCCGCATCATGCACACGACATGTATGTTGTTTTTGTAATTCTCTTTTGCAGCATTCTCTTGTGTGTCTCGAGTCCTAGAAAAGAAATATAAACTCCATTTATATATTTTGTATCACTTTATTTTGTGTGTTTTATTTGCGTCTTTTGCGCATTTTCCAAAAACTTTCTCTACAGTTCTAACGATTAGTCGTCGAATATTCATCGTCGGTACAGTGCCTGCGCACACTGAGCACATTTTGTTTGTAGACAATATTCGGGTTGGGGCTTTTCTTTTCTTTTGTTTTTAATATATTAAATTGCTTAAGATTTAGGTTTTCGGTGCGTTTACGAGCTTCTGTCCGATTAACATTTGTTTTCTACGCTTCATTGCATTTGGTTTACAAAAATGTAACAGAGATCCGTTTTTTTAATATTATGCATTTTTTAATAATAGGCATCTAAATTTTAGCTGCTGCTGCCGTCACTTAAGATTAACTAGATGGCTCTGAACAAACAACAAGCGGCTGAAGCATTTGATTTATCAATACATTATTTAAATGTTTAGATTTTAATTTATTATATTGCTACACTTATGTATGTATATTTTCCACTTTCACTTGCTTCATTCGGTTGCAGAGGCAAGGCGTTGGCTTAAATTTACAAAAATTCAACAATTGTCCATTGTTGCGTTTTTTTTCTTCTTTTATTTATTGTTTAATTTCCATTCAACTGTTTTAGCGTTTAGCATTTTTATTATTTTCCAAAAATTAACAGCCATTTTGACGAATCCGTAAATGTTGAAAATCAAAGGCAAAAACTCGAACCAAATACATACAATTATATTTAGATTTACTCGTATATATACGTCGTAGTATATATGTATATGGGTATATATCATACATATATGTAAATGTGTCGATGTTAGTGCTTGCCGTTTGCTTACTTGTTGAGAGGAGACAGACAGACTGTGAAGTAATGTATTTTTTAGTGTTGGTTAGTGACATTGGCTATGAACACATTTCTCTAGTTGGGATCAGTTCCAGTGCTGATGAACGAAGAATGAAACGTTTTTGGTATTGGAAAATGGGTGGGTGTACAAGTAAGCAAATTAAGCTATATTTTGTATTTATGATTTGTTAACAATATATTTTCTTTATCAAAGCCACAATTATGGAATTTGTATTTCCTATTTATTAACAATATTATTTCTTTTTTTTTTTTTTTGCAAATTTTGTATCATTTAATGTGTGTTTATTATCGCCATTCCATTGTTTACCCTTCAAATAAGTTCTAAAAATTTGTTTTCTATTTCTGTTTTTTGTTTTTGTAATCTTTCTTAATCAAACACTCAACTGGGAGTGGAACCAATTTTGGCAGTGCGCCCAGTTATCTACTTTGAATATCAGTTAGATTTATAATTATTTATGTATACCTACATATACATACGTTTACCCCGCCCCATTAATACTTATATTGCTGTAAAAGTCGGTTCATAGCATATTCGCAAAGTTCATTTTGTTTGAAATCTCTATGTACAAAGTCAGCCTTGATTGCTTTTCTTTTGAGTTGCTTTGAGTTTGTTGCTGTTTTGAGGTAAAGAAAGAGATCGGTTTGGTATGGTGTGGTATGTATTTATTACGTAGTAGACTCGCAGTGACTCGCAGCTCTACCTAGGCGGTGTCCAACAGATTGTGTGATATATGTATGTACGTTACCTAACTAACTAACATGTTGCTGTCGCTAAACTACGCTACACAAAACAACCTTATATTTAGCCTAAGGTTGAACAGTTTTTGGGTATGTCATGGATTGGGCCGCTATCACTAAAAATAATAACACAATCGTCCGTATTTTGTGCGTTTTAATCAAGTTATAATTCTCTTAGTTTTGGTGTGTATCGGTTTTTGTTGTGGCATAATTGTTTGCATTTTTGTGTCTTAAGGCTTCCGGCTTAGGGCTCCTTACACGGTGCTTAGCTTGGTCGTTCGTTTGCCAACACTACTCAGCACTGCATGAGGAACCCTAAGCTGTCATTCACACTTACGAGTATTTACTTGGTATAATTCTTGTATTTCTTGTTACATATTTTCCTACAGGCAATGAAATGAGCCTACTACACACCTTTGAATGTGAGGTGCAGCAGATAATTATGGCTATAAATCGATTGAGCATGATTGTAATACTCCCACAAATACTCGTACTTAAGTTGACCTAAAATTACGTACATTACATTCTTTTAATCCAGTTTTGTTGTTGTTGTTGTTGTTGCTGTGGAGACTTGACATTCGCTGACGCTTTGTTTGTGGTTTTTGCTTAAGAACTAATTCTTGAAATGATCACAACGTTAAAGTATGTTTATCGTACATATATGTATGTATATGTATATGTATGCTTATATATAGATATTACTTATACGATTCTGGTTTGGTTTCCATAACAAGGTTATTCGTTCGTTACATAAAATGTATTGTAAATTATGGTGGGATTAATTGCCTATTTACGATTCCGAGACGAACAAAATAATAGCTACATATAGCGACAGCGATAATAATTAAATCTTCGGGAATACTCTTGCTGTTTGTGCTGCATATTCATGTCAGCGCTGTGCTGCTCTTCCTGCGCCAGGCTTACGGGCATTGAATTGCAAATGCAAATGCGAATGCGACTGCAACTGCACAAAAGTTGTCAGCAGGAGGATGATGTTCGTTGGCTCTGGCTTGGGATCTGGGCTTTGGCTCATGCTCCTGGCCAAATGTATCTGGGGTTCGACAGCCATTGCCAGTCCCATTGCCAGTTCCATTTCCATTCCCATTCGCATTGGCATTTAAATGAGCGGAACTCTTGCAAACAAAAATGCGATGCGACCCATAAAAGCAGCCAGCAAAATGTTGTAATAATGGCAAACAAAAGCGAGGGCAACAGAAGAAAGGGAAGGGGTGGCAGTCGACACACGGGGACAACTGCAAAGTGTGGCCACTAAAATGTATGCTAAAATATGCATCTGCAGGCATTGCCAAGGGGCAACAATGTTGTTTCTTCTGTTGATGTTGCTGCTGATGCTGCTGCTGCTGTTGGCCTTAAGGAGATTGCGTATACGCCAGCGTGCCACCACATCTTGCCCCATGTTGTCGGCAACAAGCAGCTGCGAAATTATCCACCCGGGACACTCGTATTTACGCGCTAGATCAAAACGTTTGCTTAAAAAACTTATGCAACATTTGCTAAAGTATTGTACAGCGTCCTTTATTCCTAGTTGATTGTGAGAACTCAGTGCCAAAGCCACCGCCTCCTCCAGCGACACCGCCAACGCCGCCGCCACCACCGCCCGTGCTGCCACCACTGCTCGTGCAGCCCATTAGCTCACGGAATACGTCGCCGATTTTGTAGTTGTATCTATAAAAAAAAAAGAGCCAGAAAAGAATGCCATTTCAGTGGTTAGTCTTGCTTGCCAGCCCGGGGGCCGAAGCAATTGATATACGAGTACTGTGTGGATATATCTGGGTATTTGTGGGGGGAGGGGGGGTATTTGTGGGTGTATATTGATTACTCACTGCGCTGAGCACTCGACATAGCCGCAGCGCCAATGTTTGCGCACCAGCGTGGAAATATCCTTGAGCTCCTGCCAGGCCGTGACGAGTGTGTGTGTGTGCGTGATGAAATAGAAGAGATTCAATATTGAGTGGAAATCTGTTGCAAACTAATAACAGGAAAGGATAAACAGAAGAGGCTTTCTCTAGCGATGCCTAAGAGAAGAATTTCAGTTAAATATTCCAAAAATTCTACTCTCGAGACTCACAGAACAAAGTGTACCTCTCCATTCGCTGACTGTTTAAGCCACTAATCGCGTACTCACCTGCGAATTGGCCTGCGCCTCAGTCACATTGTCATATTTATTGCCAACCACAATTATGCTAAAATCACGATGACTGAAACTGTCCAAGATTTGATCTCTCATCGAGCGGCAGTACTGCAATCGAATGAAACGCGTAAATTGGCAATCAATTAAAGAGTTAAAATCAGCATGCCATAGGGGAGTTATCGATGATGATGATGATGATGATGATGATAGTGTTGATGATGATGGGCACCCACCTGAAATGTTTCCAAATTGCCCATGTCATAGACTAGCACATATGCGTGCACCGTTCGCAGCCCCAGCGGATGTCCGTTGTTCCATTCGGCGAAGTTATCAGCCGGAAATCGCTTCTGGCAAGGATTGCCATGCCAATTGGTCGAGTGTTTGTTTTTCATCAGCATATTTTCAACGAGGACAGCAGAGCACAGCACAGCACAGCAATCCAGGCACGCACCGAGCAACATTCCACATACGTACCCGTGTACCAGGGGATGAGTATCCGTATCGTATCGTATGGCACACAGATATGTCAATACGGTCGGTTGAGTTGTATTTTTGTTTCGCATTATTTTGGCACGCATATGAAAAGCAAATATGGAAAAGCGGAAAAGAGTTTTATGTCATTTAATAGCGGTACACAACAGGCAGATGGATGACATAAATACGGAAATAAACGAGCGCATATTTCCATGTGTGTGTGTGTGTGTTTTTTTTGTATTCAGGAAAATGTTTATTGAGTTTATGGTAGAAGTGGAAACACTAGTTATGGTTCATCAAATCAATGGCGCTTATGTCATTAAAACATGATAACTCGTTAGATAAACACAATTACATATTTGCTATGCCAGATGGATGTACTTGCAATGGCATTCAAATGGGGATTACATTCAACAGAGCGACAGAGAGGGAGAGACAGAGAGGGAGAGACAGAGAGAGAGAGGAATTATCCGAAATGGAATCCATGCAAATAGATTTCATGCCATTTTCAAATCCAAAATTCCTTTTCCCTTATGGGGTAACATCTCTGGTTAAATGGCAATGGTGGCTCCCACAGTTTCTATTTATTTAGCATTTACTTTACCAGCATTGTGGCTGTCGTAATCTTTTTAGCAGCACCAGCAGCAACAATGGCATTTATTTATTCATTTTTGTTTCAGAAAATTCCCTTAATTATTGGCAGCTTTCACGTTTATTAAATGTAACTGAAACTCTTGCTCCTGCGGTTATTCCTTTGTCAGAGGCATTATCTTCAAAACCGTAAAGCTTAGCAGTTACACTAGAATTCTCGTTAAATTACAGTACCTACGAGTAGTTAATGCATTTACAGGCCCATCTGTGTGTGTGTGTGAGTGGTGTCTGTACCATTAGTGCTGGAAAAGATGCTACGACGGGGCCATCTCTCCCCTCTGCACATGACATAAATCAATCCCCCAAGAAGTGTTGCAGTTTTGGTGTAAACAGGACCCAAAAGGCAAATCAGAAGCACACCATAGGGCCTGAGTCTGTCTACCCACACAGTGCTAATGAGCAGGAGATGGAATGAAGGATGGGAGTGGCAGGCAGAGTCTAGGGGCTGGGGCTGAGTTTCGTTTTCGTACGCCCACAGCAAGACAGTAAGTAAACGTTATAATTAAATTTACGGCGCAGCATTTTAGGCGCAAACAAAAGTCAAAGGCCGACTAGACAAGAGACTCTAAAAAGAAAAGAGAGCGCCCAAGAAGAGACCAAAACATTGAGGGAGGAACAAACAGCCGGAGTACCAGTAACCTACCACTCATCCGCCCGTTCCATTCAGCGAGTTCAAGCCACCCCCTGACCCTATCTCCGGCACTGATGGACAGCAGCAGCAGCTCAAGAGTCCGCATTCCTTGGCGCCTGAGCGTCTGGCCCTTTGGGTTCTTTGGCCCCCACCCCACCTCCACACCGCGCGCCTGTTTGTTTGTTTGTTTGTTTGTGTATTGTGTCATTCTCCACTGGCTGGCAGCCAGTCGACGCCACTCCCGTCAGGAGGCAGTAACTTAGCTAGATTTACGTTTTTGATTAAATTTCATTTAATTTGTGCTTTTGCCCGGCCTCTAGCCCCATGCCCTTCCCCTTCCCACAGCCTTGTTAATTAACGGGCTGTGCTCTGTGTGTGTTTGCCTGAAATGCGAGCAGCTCGTTAGCCAGGAGCTTCTCAGTGTCTGCTTCGTTGTAATTGCTGCACTGTTGCTATTGCCGCCTTGGATTGGTCTTTTGGCACTCAAGTGGCGAAATGCGTACTCCTACATACCGCCGCCATACATGCAGTCGAAAGGCCACGCAAAAAAGGGAACTAAATGTCACAAGTCTGGACGGATAATTTGATTTATTTTACTATTCATGCGGGGATTTATGAAATGAGGGGCAAAAGGAAATTATATCTCTGTAGCTTTATAGCTTAAGTTCTTCTAAGAAAACTCTCTTAAAATATGTATGGTGTGTACACTGTACATCCATTACACAACTGTGAAATATTGTAGAGCGACAAAACTTTCCGTCTAAGTACATGCCCCATAGGCATCGTTAGTCCAGGTCATTGGGTCTCCAGTTTCGACCTGTTTCCATTCTCTGGTGCTGTCAAGATGAGGGCTCTCAATAAATTGTCATTTCAAGTTGCTGGACTTTCGCAGCGGAGGCCACTTAGAGTAAACAATAGCTAACTAAATGGCCTACCCACTCACTCACTCACATACATACATGTGTACATACTTACATACATACATACATATATGTATATGTATACCTAGAACAGCTGTTCTGTCTGTATTATGAGTGGGTGTGTGTATGGGTCGAAAATCTGTTGGAAAATAAATGCTATGCTGCCTGTACAAGTGGAAACCATTAAGGTGGACTTTGAGTTATGACGGCCAAGCAGTGCACTTGACGATGAAAAATTTACCACAATAAACAGGAGCTACCCTTAGTACCACTCTCTTACCACCACCCCCCTGACTCTGTTGGCCCCGCTCTTAGACAACCGTCAGAGCCATATGGTCAACACAATGGAGGAGCACCAAACAAAAAAAAAATTGAAAGCGAAGTATAATAATGAATGAATGAATGAAAAAAAAGAACTGTACTCGAAAACAAATTCACGCCAAAATGGACATGAATAAGTTGAAAGGCATTGAAAAGGTGGCCCAGGGGTGGCAGAAGGGGGCTTGGCAGTGCCATCAAAAGGGGAGGGAGAAGGAGGAGGCAGAATGGTAGCACGTAGTTAATATGACAATGGATGTGGCTGGCCGACTGCCCCTCTCGACTGGCAACTGGCAACTGCTTTTTGCTGTCTGTCAACTCTTTTGCATCGTTTGCCATTTCAATGCAAATTTCTTTGGGTCTACTATACATACATATATATGCAGATATATATATATATATACTAGTATGAGTATGTCCATGTCCATGTATTTTGCAATGCTCGGATATTTATAGCGACTATACAGAGACTTGTCCCTTTTGTTGTGCCTAGGCTACATTGTCAGCATACACTCACTTGGCCCAGTTTTTTGGCTTTGTGCTGCTATCCCAGACAACGATCGGAGGGTATATAAGATATACCATCAAGTTGGCAATAGTTGGGTAACAAATTCAACCAAACTGTGGGATCTGTGCAGCGCTGATGGCAGGACAAAGACAGTGCCAAGAACATTCTATGTCTCTTCTCTTAAGTAAATCTTTTGCAAGTCTTTTATGGGTCCAATTCGCCAGTGAAATCTGGCATTATATAACCCATCTAAAGGACAGTACCTAAACTACTATTTTCTCTAAATTTTAAATGGCATTCTTCAAGAAAACTCATCCATCCATCCATATGTGAAACCTCAAGCCACATCAATTTTTTAGCTGGCCTTTCCTCTGCTTTGCATAGACCAAAAACCAGAGAGTAGAACTTGCCCCGTTGCCAGTGTGTTCCCATAAATATTTTATGATTGTTAAACGTGGCAAACAAACACATTTGGGGCCAGGGCATGAGCGTGGTGGTGAATGGCACTGAATGGAGATGCAGGCCAAGCCGCAGGCAGACGCCAGACCCTGGCCACTCTCTCCTTCAACAATTTCGGTGTCAGTTTGTGATTTGCGGTTTCACCTAAAACTGTTCTCTAATTGCCGAAGTCAGTGGCGCAGTACTTGGGTCCACTCCACGCCACAAGCAAGGACTCGTGCACACCAGTGCCTTGAGCTTTCAGGTTTATGCAGAGCAAACTGCGCCCCAAAAGATAGACAGAGAATAAAGCCACAGACAGGACGAACTTTATGGGCAGGCCATAATTGCTCCGCCATGCGAATAATAGTACGAAATGGGGCAGGACGACGTCAAGGACCTCGCATGGCAGCAGACACGTTCAGGCATTTTTGCGAAAGTTTAAAATTGATAATATCCACCTACATCCACAAAAACTGGCCACCAGAACAACTCGCCTGTACTGCGCAGTGGGCATATTAAAAATGTATATACGAGCCTCAGCGGAGACTTCAATAAAGTAAAGTGAGCAAAATAATCTGCCAGAAAGGACCAAGAGAAGCCACCGAACAGATGGGAACGAATTTTATTTGCCCCAAAAGCTACTTGAAGCCATTGAGCAGAGTACTGGGGCATTTTCCTAATGTAGTTAAGATTTAAATTTAAAATTATAGTCTTAAGTCAGACCCCCACCGCTCACTAGAGCTCACCGCTTAAGTTTTGAACTTAAATCGAATACTTTGCTGCCAGCAATCTACGCAAATGGAATTCGAATACTTTCTGCTCCCTTTTTCGTAACCAAATCTGATTGCATTCTTTTGCTATTTATGCAACAAAGTCGGACAAGCCCCTCAACAATATCTCCATGCCTTTGGGGGCATTGGATGCAAAAATGAAGAAAATGTATAAAACGTAAAAGCGAAAACCCCCAAAGAGAGTTCGCCTGTGGCAACATCAGAAGCAGCTTCTGTTGCCTGCCATTCGGTTTTTGTGGTTACTTGTTGTCTGCGGTAAACTGTTGCTCAGCTTCGCTTGATTATTAAAAACAAGAAAAAAAAAGGGAATTCGAATATGGAAGGGAAGGGGCACTGTAATGGACTGTAATGAAAATTGAGCAGGTAGTACGAGGCAGCCATACAAAATACTCGAGTCTAGACAGCAAGCGGACTTAAAGTGTCTTTGGATGCGGAATATGCAAGTTGGGGTGGCCTCTGGCAGCAGCTTGCTTACTCTCTCTCTCTCTCTCCAGTTCTGTCTCTGACAATTTAAATTATTTCATAAATTACTTTGCCCAGCCGGCGTAAAAATGTAGAATTTTCTAATATGTCGGATTCTCCATGAAATTCACTGGAAAATTGCATAAAAATAGTTTGTATCGTACACACATTTTCATAAAATATTTCCCTTAGCGCTGACAGTGCGAAAGTTCTAACTAAATTATGCGAAAGTTAGAATGTCCTGTGGCTAGGAGAAGGTGCTGGTGCTGGTGCTGGTGCTAGTGTTGATGCCGTTGCTGGGTGGTTACACCAACTCACCTGGGGTGGAACGTCCAGTACCATCAGCTCACGTATGCAAGTGTCGCAGACCAAACAGTTTTTATAAATCTTTCGACGCGTTGTCGTCTGATGAGCCTTGGGAAAGTCATGGTAGAAAAATTGCTGTAAAAAAAAGTGAAGCACGAACAAAATATTGAATATTATTATGATTGTAATATATTGCGCATACGGCGCGTGGGACGTCACGGAAGAATAAATATAAAAATGAAAATTCCATCGCCAACTCGCTTGATTCCCATAGAAACCTTGCTCAAACGCAAAACCAAGCTTTATATATGTATATACTTTTATATGTTTCTTTCGTTCATCTATGGGATTTCTGTGGCAGCTTTCTGGCCATAGAAGTACGAGAGGTACCGAGTACGAGCAGACGAAGCCGAGTAGCCGCTGGTTTATTTCTGTTTCTGTTTCGGTTTCCTTTGGCTTTTGTTTTGTTCTGTGTTAAGCAAACATTTTAAAATATGTGCTCTGCTCTGCGTTGCTCTTCTCTGTTCTGTTCTGTTCTGTTCTGCTCGGCTCTGAGGTTCTTTTCTATGAGGTTCTTTCACCCATATGCATTCGCAGGCCTGAGGTCAGGTCACATTTTTTTCCACATTTTTAGCTTATTAAAATTGTGTGCTCATAAAAGCGGGCTATGGATTTTATGCTTTCGGTGGTCATGTAACCATAAAAATGCCTGCAAAAAGCAGTAAATCTACAGAGCGAAGGGTGCTGGTGCCGGTGCCGTGCTGTGACGGTAAATGGGAACGAATGGGGCTGATATATGTATGGGAAAATCATATAGATTTTATTTACAGTTTTGTGTACTTAATTTGAATGAATTGCAGCCTTGGACAGAGGAGATTGGCCTTTTGAATCTTAATTATATGGCAGATAATGAGCTTTTGTAAATGCTGAATATAAAATGACCCAACCAGGGCTTATATTTAGCCATATAACTGAAAGCAGACTGAAAGCTGTAGTAAAATCTAAAGATTGGTTCGGTCAGATATATCTTTGGGAAATCCAATTTTAATTCAATCACCCCTCCCCATCTAATCGCTTTTAAATCTGGAACCTACAATTTCCCACTTTCTTTTTCATTAGTTAATAAATTTTTAGACTCTTTATCACTAGCTTTTGAGCCAATTTTAAGCTTCAGTAACGAGCAATAAGTCTAATGCGAAACGAAACTCATAACCAACACGCGGGACTATTTCGGAATCTGCACTGAAACGTGGTCGAAATGACCCCATTAACCCGCGCAGTGCCCTCTAAGCCAGCAGTTCAGCAGTTGGGTGTGTGTGGGTGTGCTGGTCGAGACCATCTAATTTTGCCCTAAAAGCCAGGCAGCAAGAGAGATGCCAAAGCGAATCGCAGTCAATGGGAAAAGTATCCCTGAAAATAAGGAACAGGCCGGCTAAAGGCATAAAATAAATTTTCCAGCAAAAAAAAAAAAAAGTAAGTGAAAAGGAAAAACGATAATGAAAGAAGAGGAGTGTGGGCGTGTTTTGTGGCCGTATGTGTGGGTAGGTGTGCCTGTGTGTGGGTATCAATGCATGAGTTGAATGAGTGACAGGCTCAAAGGATATTTAACGCCTGATTGCATTTTAAAGTGATGCCTTGTCATTTTCTCCAGCTCCAGCTTCAGCTAAGGAACCATCGTTGAGATTGCCAATTCACGATTATCCCACATGATGTATGTGTGTGCCAATACGGGTGCGGGTGCGTGATAAGTTGGCTAATAATAAAGTCAAGTGAGAATCATTTTGAGGGCCATTCTGATTCTCATTCTCATGTTCTGCTAATATAAATGCAAATTCTTTGCTGTCAACTAGCTGCTTCGTTGTTGTCAGTGCAATGAAATCAAATGCAATTTATGCCCACGACGATTCAATTACCCAAGACCGAAAAAGGATATCCGCTAAGATGGCAGCCAGTCGGTGGCCGTCGGAAGCGGATGGGCCAGTAGCTGGCCAGCATTAAAGCGTTGCCTAGAATGCTTTTAGCGGCCATCCTGCACACACAGGCACCCTGGGAGGGGGGGGGCGCAGGGCATGGTGCAAAAGGGGTCACATCGCATAGCGTGGATGCCACGCTTTTATGTCCCAGCGCCGCATATCATTGAGTTTTATTTTTATTGAACTGGTAATTGAATAAGAAATGACATTGATGGTCGTCTCCATCTCTCGGTCGTGGTCTCTTGGCATCCAGTCCCGAACTCTTCACTGTTTCCCCGTTCTCTCTCTCTCTCTCTGTCTCTGTCTCATGGCCGGCTTTGCGCCTCTTATGCTTCTTGCTGTGCCATAAAGTGCGCTACATTATTTGTCACATAAACAAGCAGCGACTGGGCGGTCTCAAGCCGTAAGAAGCTTTTCGAAATTTACACAAATGGTTATTCATGGCGTATACTTTATGGCCGTGATGCATTGCATTTTATTTGTCTCTTTTATCTGCAAGAATTAGCTCCCTTTATTCGAGAGAGTTTAGTCAGCCAATTTGACTCGGAGTCAGCAACGGAAGTTGCACTGAGTTCCAGTGGGGCAATGAGGCAAGGCAGGTGGCAAATTTGCACAAAAAAAACTAATAAGAATCCAATGCGACATGAATTTGATTGCACTTATTATTTAATTGTCATAAAAGATATGTTTTTAATAGGATTCACATAAAGTTTTTAACAGCTACATAAATAAATATATCAAAAACTATGGGAGTAGAAATACCTTTATTCCACTTTACTCTCTCTCTTTTTTTCAACTCCATTTCCTGGCAACACATTTCTTTTCATTTAAATCCCTTGCTTAAATATTCTTGCGGGGTCCCATTATATTCCCGGAATTCTTAAATATTCGAATATGTATAGGCACGTATTTGGTAATTTGATTTCACATGTATTTCCTTTTACACGGCCATTACATTTACAGAGCAATCAAGATTTTAGCCATGTTCATGCTCCACCTACCGGAAACTGCCCCGCCACTTGCCGACCATTTCCCCCTCGCAGCTTGACCGCAAAAACAGCCATTAAACAGGACGTAATTGATTTTGTAGTGCTTAAAATGCCATAAAAATGCACAAATCTCGCATTACACACAATAAAAAGACTTCCAACTGGGCAGGAGATGGAGAGCTGGCACATGGACACTGGGGCTTAGAAGGAGGGCAAAGCATAGCAAGGGAATAGGAATAGGAATAGGAATAGGAGGGCACGGGACTGAAGCAGATCTAAAAGCACGAGCGGGCTTTGAGGCTAATGCACAGACCAAGCCCACACAAATACACAGAGAATAGCCGACATTAAACGCAGCTGTAAAACGCACACAGACAAAACAAACGTATGGAAAATAATGAAGAGCAAAGCGAAAGCAAATGGCAAATGGCAAAGCAACCCGGAACTCGACTCGACTCCTCTCGCAACTGGAACTGGAACTGCCAACTGCAGTTAATTGAATTTGCCGAGCAAAGAGCCGTGCATACGGCATGGGCATGGGCATGGCAGACTGCTGGAAAAGAGGAATCTGTGGGAGTTTTCACAGGGCAAAGAGCCTGCGCTTGTACGCTTTTTGAAGCGATTAAAGAACTAGAAGACATAGTGACCTACATCAAAGGATTTAATTAAGTTGGAACTGAATTAATAACGAACGAGGTTGCCCATGGTCTATGTCTTGTGATAGCCAATGGCAAATATTGAAAATATAACGAAGCAACCTGCAAGTGGATCATTAAATAAAAGCTTTAAGAGCGGTCCCCAATGGCCAATGGTTTTAGCATAACTTTTTTGTTTAATGGAGCAAAACTTGAACAGATACAATCCTACGAATATGTGCAGCTAAGGGAGATCTCCTCCCCATATTTGTATTGTATTTGAAGGCCTTACTTTTATAACAAACCTAATGCCCTCGCTGATAGACCCTGCCCTCGATAGTCTCCTGAATGCTGAACCCATATGCGCTTTTGTGGCTCTGTGCCCCGCCATTGTCTAATTACAAAGAATAAACCACAAAAGATACGATACGATGCGAAGCGAAGCGCAAATCAAATTAACGGCGCTCCCACACGCACACAAATGCAATTAGGAGAGCTAACACGCACAGGCCAGAGGCAAGCTTTGCGGGTGCAGGTACGCAGAACGAGGCGCTAAATATCCTCACTGAGAGGCAGCTGCTCTGGGACTGGTCTATTAAAAAGTTTGCCGCTAAACTGATGCTCCTGATGCTGCTGATGCTTCTGCAGCTGCTGCTGCTGCTCTGCTCGTACACCACCATTGCTGACTCTGCTAAACTTTTCAGCTTTCATCGGGCTTGCCCCATGGCCACATTAATAATTTAAAGCCCAGGCTGGGCCATGAAAAGTGCAGTCCTGCCTATCCATTGTACCACCGTGCCCCATGGCTGGCTATGCCATATACATATCCACACAGAAAGACAGAGAGAGAGAGAGAGAGAGGGAGAGGGAGTTTTAATCAGGAATTGTGTTAATTGAAAGTGCAATTTGTTATTGAAAAATTAATTAATACGACTGGGCAACAGGAATCCTTTCTATGCCTTTTCGTAGTGGAATGGGAATGGTGTTTGCGTTCGGTTTGAGGATAATGACTGCTATGGCCATTAATTTTAATTGCATTATAAACTGCATTGCACTTAATATGCATACATACATATATTTAAAGCCTCAATGGCAATTTCGTATTAATTGTTTCAATTAAGTTGCGATTCTAGGTAAATGTTCTTTGCTATTTGGGATAATAGACTTAAATAACTTTAATTAAGCAGCTTAATGGCAAATGTCAGTGACAGGGAATCCAATGAGGAATAACACACACTACCATTGGTGATTAGTGGACATAAAACTGTCCAGAAATTAGATTTAAATCGATAGATAAACAAGTCGAATAGGCTTACCTGTAATATGCTTGTTTTGCCGACGCCAGTAGCCCCCAAAAATGCGGCTTTAAGGGGGCCCTGCAGCCATGGCGGCTCCGCACCACCCTCCAGAGTGATGCGCTATGCCGAAATGCACTTATTTTGTATATGAAGCTCCATTTCAATTGAGATCTTTGTGGCTTTGTTGGCTGCAATGGCACTGGGACTGGCTTTTGATTTGGTTCCTTTGGCTCCGGGTCCTGCTGCTGTTGCTGCTGTTGCTGCTGCTGCTGCTCCTGAGGCTGGGGCTGTGCCTGTAGCTGTGGCTGTGGCTGGGACTGGGGCTGCTGCTGCTCCTGTTTTGTAAGTGGCTGCTGTTGCTGTCCTTGCACTATCACCGACATAATCAACGCTTCGTGTGCTACCGATCAATAGTTTCTTAGAGTTTGTTGGCGATATTGTGCTACTCCACATTATATTGTTATTATAATTGCTTGTAGTATTGTTGTTATTCCTTTGCTTTAACGACGCCAGCTTGACTGATTTCTGTGGCTGAGGGTTTTCCGATAGAAGAAGGTGTCCTCAAAGCAGCAAACTTTGGTTCAGTGTGAGGGGTGCGGGTGGGGGTGGGGGTGGGGGTGGGGCTATAGCTGCTATGAAAGCTGATGCTGTGGGGCAGGACAAGGCATGTTCGTGTTTATTTATGATTTGGCTCTAAAATAAAAGCTGAAAGAAAGCAGGAAAGAAATTAATTGCGGGCAACTTATTGTTCTACGAACTGAAAGAATAAATTATTTTATTTCAAGTCCCAAACATCTGAATTGAATGATTCTGTTATTTCCATCAATTGAATTTTGTTTTCAATCTGATTGGGGATGCTCAATCATAATGCATAATATAATAATTTAAATGGAGTTTCCGCAGCAATCTGACAGCTACACCCAAGTAACACACAAATCAATGGCAGTCCAATAAATTCTCAAACGAAAAACCGTACCCCCGCCCCGTAAAATTGGCTTCGGCTGGCAATCAGCTGCGACGCTGCTAACTAAATTTATTGAGTCGCCAGCGGATATTGCACATTGATTTCATTTTAATAACATAAATATTCCCCTGGCCTGCTCTCGCTCTCCCTCTCCCTCTCGCTTTTGATTTTGATTTGTTTGTGTTGTTTTGCCCCCGTTGGATTTTTCTTCGCTTCTTCGCCCTTTGCAATGCCAATAATAAATTTCAAATTTCACATTTCACTTCCGCTGCACAACGGAAGTTGATTTCTGGCTCTTGTGCTGCCACCGGTCGCCCTAGGGCTCATTTTCTTTATGCCTGTTTTCCGCTGGAAATGGGAATACAAAACAAAAAAACGAAACGGCACAAAAAGAAAAACATTAAGTGAGGCGTGAAAAATGTTTGTCGATTCTGCTGGCTTTCTTTTTATTCACAGCATTTTGTGGGGGGTGTGCACCGCGGGGTGCATGTAAATTACACGACAGCAGCTTTGTAATTAGAAAAGTTTAGGCGCTTCTTCGTAACGAAATGAGATTGGTCGTTGATTAGCCTAAAATATATTAGACTATAGATAGCTGGAAAGTTGGGCAGCCATGTTTTTGGCAGCTATCTAAAATTGCTTCATGCTCGCACTTAAAGCAGCACGCGTGTGGGTGCGGGGGTTGTAGGTTCCCCCACTTAATTGTTTAGACATCTGCCAACAGCTTCATCTATCATCCGACCACTCAACGCCTTCGCCTTCGCCTTACCGCCTCGCATGGCAAGGCGGTGGAAACTTAATAAATTTAATAACCGCAAAATATGCCGTGAGCGAAATGAGTGGGTAGACGGGGTGCCAAAAATGCCAGACAGCCATCAAATCGTTGGCCTATTTATAGCCCCTCTTACATCGCCAACAACATCTTCAACATTTCCTACATCTTCAACAAGGAGCTCTCCTTTCGTTTTTCGCCGCCCCCCCCTCCAAAGAATTCCATGCGTCATCGAGACGACGACGCCCACACATAAGTAGGTGCGTATTGTTGGGTTGCCAGGAGCAAGACGAGGCGGCTGATTTGATTTGATCTGATATGATTGAGGGGCGCCCTGGTGCCGTCCCGCCATGGGCGTGGCGCAGCATCAGCAACCACACACACACACACATAAATAAAAGTTAGTCACCTTCTGGGGCGGTGGGGGTGTTGTGTTTTTATTATTTTGGTGGCTATAAAGCAGAAAGAAGGTTGTCAAACTGTGTCGAATACTCTGACTCAGGGAATGATAACTGCTTCAGCAGATTGGAAGGGAGACAAGGTGAAAAACTAAGGGGTATCCACTGTAATTGTAGATAAAATGCCTTTATGAATTAAAAGGTAAAGTTGATGGGATGAAGAAAGCGTTAAAATAATAAAAAATTCTAAAGAAAAAGGCATCCAGCTCGAAGCCACGAGCGATAATAAGACCAAATGAAATAAATAAAGAACAAAAACGCTTGGAACACAATTTACGGTGTAAATAAATCGCAAAACTGCTGGCTTGCTGCCAATAAACCCGAAGGGTCTATAAATAAAGAGCACTTTTAAAGTTAAGATCCACGAAAAATAAAGACAACAGAACTTTAGCTCAAAGTTCCATTCCATGCAGCACAAAACTAAAAGAAGACCTTGAAACCAAAAGAAATCGCTATCGCTGCGCATAAATCTACATAGCCCACATAAATCGGAAAGTAACTTTGTTTTCCCAACACCCTTTAACAGAGTCTTAACGCCAGAACTTTGATTAGATTCCGGGTAAAGCAAAAGTGAATTTAATTTGAAAAACAATACATTTGGGAGCGCATAAGAGGCATTCCGAATGGGTTTGCTTTTTGCTTCTTTGCACCGAAACTCGTGGCTCATACGCCCCGTGGCCCATTTGATTGATACGCTCTCGGAAAACGTACGTAAACAAGTTTTTGAGGTTGAGGTGTGGGCTGTGCCGAGACACAAAACCTGGCAATTGAAAACTTTCCACCTTTTTTTTCGTTTTCGTTTTCTTTCTGTTTTGGCAACACTCAAAGAGAGTGTAAGGGTAGCTGCGAGACTTGGCCTTGGAATCAAAGTCAGACAATTGCAGGACGGTTATTGTGTTTCTGTATATTGTAATACTTTTATCTGCCCCCGGACTCCGTACCCCGGTCCCATTCACATTCACATCCGCAGCCCACATCCCACTCGGTTGTTGTTACAGGAATGTTTATGCTGACAGGCTCACGCAGGCAGGCTGTTCCCCGACGGAGTTCGACTTCTGGGTCCATGTCCGAGTTACAGTACCACTCTCAGACCCCACTCCCTTTCACGACCATTTTATGGCCTGTCTGCCTGGGCTGCCTTTCCTTTCCTTCTTTGGCTTTTGTTTTATGCCTCACTTCCGCCTTGTCCTTTTTTGCCTCCTCTCTTCCCTCTCTCTCTCTCTGTCTGACTCACTTCTCTGGCCATTGTTTTTTTATGCTACGTGACACTAAAATTTTATTGGTTTATTTATTGTTTTTAGAGCAACTTTCCGCAGTTGTTCTGCAGAGGGATTTTGTTGTTTGTGTATAGTGCATTAAGCGCTCAACGCGGAGACAATCAATTAAAAGTTTTAACCATTTTAATTAGGGGCTCATGCTTCAACTCAACTGGGTTTCAAATAAAGTTCTTCAGCCTCTTCAAAAAAACTTTTCCTAGCCAAACAAAAAAAAAAAGGTGAGCATTGGGTGGCATTTTTGCATACAAATCAAAAAAGCTGTCAAAGGAGCAGTAGGACCTGGATCCCATATACTTCTTGTGTATGCACATGGCCTGACATGTGCAGACAGGAGCAGCCAGGATGACTATCCAGGAGAGAGAGACAGAAATGCGGCATCTACTCGTAGGTGGCATGCAAATGTCTGTTCGGTGTGTGCTTACCCGGATAGACAGACGGAAATGAAATGTGTGACATTTGATGCCACCGAACTGTAGCTTTTGGGCGGATATTGATTTTGTTGTATGTACATTTTTCACACACACACACACAATGCGTGGCAAGCAGGGCATGAGCAGGGGCAACATTTACCTACGTGTTGGCACACACAGCAAACTGCTCCTGAAGCAGGCTCCACATGGCACGAATCTCATGTCAAATCAATGCCCAAAATGTTGGATACTACACATTAAGGCGGTATGCTGTGTGATATGTGTATATAGTTGTTATTTTCGATTGTATACGTAAAGCAGATGCCCTGCCATGCCATGTTATATCTTATCTCCCATCCCCCACCTAATCCCTTAAAACTACCTTAAACAAAGCAATTTGCGGCATAATCCCTAAACATTAATTCAAATTATGATGGGAATAAACCAGAGCAGAACGTTTAATCAAAATGCTTAAGTGAATCTGTGGAGATGACGAAGTGAATCCGCTGAAACGACAACGAAGACAAAGTAAGCACCAGAGCGCGATGACACGGACTCGCTTCGACTCCTTCCGGCAAAAGGCGCTACTTTTTCTGTCATTTGCATTTTAAGCACACCTCTCTTTCGCCCTCTCTCTCACTCTCACTCTCACTCTCTCTTGCTTCATTTCTGTGCGTAGTATTTCATACAAGCTAATTTTTTTACGATTATATGCGCTTAATAAACGCCAACGCCCGTGGAGTCGCAGTGAGGGATATCACGGAGAAGCGAAGGGCCATGGAAGGCCTCTGGAAGCCTTGGGAGCATCGCATCTCAGAGCCACCAGCCATTCCGGGAAGCAAGAGCACGTGCTGTGCCCACTGCTTAGTCGGGGGCATTATCTAAACCAGCGCAGCGGAAGCAATGGCAACGCCATCATCAGCAGCAGCAGCAGCAGCAGGCAGCAACAGCGCCGGAAGTTGCCTTCCACACACAGATGCATAGACACATAGAGGGGCTGTAGGATAGTGGCAACTCCTGCCGACTTGGGCTCTCGCTTTAGTGTGTACTTGTGTGTGAATACACTGGTTAACAAGGTGTTTTGATTGGGCATTTACATTTATGTACACCACTCAACATCTAATAGAATATTTTATATTCAGAAAAGATTGATTTTCTATTAACTAATACCCACGGGAAGTCTATTTATAGTGGAGTATTTTGTATGTTGATTTTAATGCTCTGCTCTGCTTTTTAGTATCTCTTACAAAACTATTTACTAAATCCCGCTGTGCTTTACAGTGCAGTGTAATGGCTGGCTATAGGCCGGTAGTTGCTTAAGTTGGCAAGTTCGTGCAGCTTTAGAGCCTTGGCAACTGCTCCCCATTGTCATTTATGTGGCTCCCCATGGCATCCCTACCATCGCCCACTAACACTAACCAAACCCACCCACCCACCATTGTACCGAGCCACTGCGGCTCCAGTCAAAACACTTAAGCACTGTCAATGTGTTTGGATTTCGTTGATTTCAGCTTGCACATATAATAAGAGCCCCCACAGAGGGGGCGGGTAACAACACGTTTTACTCCCTTTTTTGCATACATTTGTCCTTGCCTGCGAGAGGGTGTCCTTGCCGCGCGTGTCGCTGTAAGTGCGCGTTTTGAGTGTTCAGCAAATACGCGAGTGCTCGGCATGGCTTACCGCGATGGAGGTGTACCCCATGTACATCCACTTCCCGAACAGATAGACAGACAGAGCAAAGCAGCGCCACCAGCTCCTTGATATACTCTCGGATTCATTTCGCTTCTTGGCTGTTTTGTTTAGCTTTCGGTTTAGCTTGACTCAGTCGGAGTTTGAGTCTGCGTCTGAGTGGGAGGAGAAAGATCCAGAGAACTTAACACTCTCGAATCGACACTGTCCGAGTCCGAATCCGTCTCAGGCTTCGACTCGAATCCAAGTGCAATGGCAAATGGATTCGCATCTGGTTTACTTTTTTCTCTTTCCGCCTTCCGCTTTCCCTTTTTTTTTCCGTGAAAACTTTTCCAATATTTCAAGAGATTCCGCACTTTATTTATTCCCCCTGCCGCCCCTGCAGCCCCTGCAGCTCCTACGGCTGGGGGTGTGGCTACTGCAGCTTTATATAATTGAGTGGAAGGAAGCAGCTTTAACCGCACGAGTTAACCGTGAAGGAGCGGTTAAATAGGGGAGAGAGAGTAGCGCATTAGGATTGTCCATGGTGCGGTTTTCTATCGGGTGGGGTGGTGGTGGGCTATGGATTTGGCACAGAATCCCTTCCTTTTTGCTTCCTTTCTGCTGGCAGCCCAAAAACTAGGCTATGCTCCTTATTTATTTTAAATATTCTCCATTGTGCCTGACGATGGCTGGGCGCAGGGAGATTGCCCAGGCAGCTACTCAACTTTGGGGGCTGAGATTGGATAAGGAATGTGGGGCAAAAACTTGAGTCTCCGGATTGTAATGAAATTACCGGATGAATGCGATTTGTATTTTCAAGTAGTATTTCGGTTTTCTTTTCCCCTAACTGATTACGATTTTCCTTTGGCTTTCCACTTGAGAGTTGATTAGTTTGTTTCATGTACAATGTACATATAACCTTTTCTTTATACATAAGTCTGATAAATTGAGGTGCCGAATGCACAACCATTGCAGTTTTAAATTGTTGAGGAGCAACAGGAAATGATTATTCGAAATTTGCACTCCCTAAAGTGGATATAAACCTTAAATTTAAGATTAAATAGTGCAGATTGACGTCTAAAAAATCAAAAAGAACAACCCCATCTAGTACCTGTACCTTTGTCATTTAAACTCCAATAATGCCACCCAATAATTACCCATTAAATTACTAATTAAACATATAATTACTGCATTTATCGACCCTCCATTAGCTGCTCGACAACTATCGACATTTACACTTTAATTTATTCCATTTGTCACTAATTGTTTTGGTAATTTGTTTATTAAAATTATCTCTGCAAATGCGAATGGATAGTCACGCCTCTCCCATAAGTATACATATGTTTGTTTGTTCCGCCCCATAATAGTACCAGTGCTCAAGATTGTAGTACGTGTTGGCACAGCCATAAGGAAGGCCCCGCACAACACTTGCCGATCATAAAAATGGTTGTAGCCAAAGCAAACTACAGATGGACCACCCATGGGATCCACAGGCACGGAATTTCGAGAGATGAGCAGCAGATGTGGATGTGAAAATCCAAATAAAAACCCTCAATTCTCGGCATGAACACGCACAGGGCGGGCTCTGTGAGTTAGGGAGGCAGTAATCAGCCGAGAATTTCCACGTTGATGAGCTGGATTCATTTCGGTTGCGTGCCAAAGTCAACGAAAGGTGCGAATCGAGGGCGTTCTGTCTGTGTGTGTGTGTGTGTGCGTGTGTGTGTGTGTGTGGGGGCGTCGCAGGGGCCCACAAAGTGGAGGAAAGATACGCATGGAGTGGCCTGCCTAGGGAAGCAATACGAAACTTACAGTTGACATGAAGGACATCATTAGCACGGACTCTGGCAGCTGTCATTTGGCTCGGAAATTACGCATATCCTCTGAGAAATTGTAGCGGAGAGCGGCATAATGAAGTCAAAGCTGAAGAACTGACAAACTACGGCAAACACTTGAGTATTGTCCGCCACCGGAAAGGACAAACTTTCCGCCAACTAGAGTTAAAGGTGTTGTGTGCCCTCCTTTCGAATGCCTTCAGATTAGCCACGGCATGGCATGGCAGGGCTCGACCCATATCGGGTTTGGCTCTCGAGCGGGCTTTGGGCTAATGTCATCAAATGACATGTCACTCAGTCTTAAGCCAAACCAGAAGGAAAGCCGATTGCCAACACACACACACATCGCATACGCCGATAAGGAAGGACGAACGGAAGGCAGTGGCAGTGTGTTCTGGGCTGAAACAAGCTTATGCAAAATTAAATCATTAAAATGCAAGACAGATGAAATTTTCTTAAACTGTTTTGCGCACGAGTTGATGCCAAGTCACACATACCAATGCAAACAAACGCCACAAGCTCAACACAGCCCAGAACCCCACCCCACCCCACCCCACACACATACAGAGACACGCGTACATGTTCTCCCTCAAAAGTATCTCCAGCCACCACATGCTTGTGCCTAAGTAGATATTTCAACGGATTTTCACAGCAGCTGAGATAAAAAACACAACAACAAACAGAAAAAATATACAACAAAAATTTTAAACGTTTTAGCAATGCGTAAGGAAGCGGAAGGGGATGTATGGCACTGGTACTGGTACTGGTCCCTCCCCTGTTTAATGGTTGGGGGCATGTTTAGATGCGGTTGACATGAAAGTCAGCACCAAAATGCCAGAGAAACAAAACCAAAGACAAGACGCAGAGACAGAGCAAAGCAGCAGATACACGAATACAAGAACACAAACAACATTCAGATGTACGGCAGTGTGAGACATTAAAATTAAAGAAACCCAAAGACGAGACATGAATTTTGGTCTGAGTTATGCCCAAAAGTGGGGATAGCATACACTCCGAATTAGAGAAAAGTAAATGGTGTAGAGGAGCGGAATTTAGCAAGGAATAACATTGGAAAATTCTAATTAAATTCAGGTTTATTTTAAATCAATAGAAAATTAATAAAAGAGAAAAGAGAAAAGGAACAAGATATTTACTCTGTGAACTCGAGCAAGCTCTGTATGAGTAGGAAGATCGGAAGGAAGAATAAGTGACAAAAATATACACTTAAAATTGAGCTACAACAAAAATCGACGGCTTTCAATTCAATTAATATTTAAGCCCATAAAAGCAGCTGCTAAAAATAATTTTCTATAAGTAAACCACTTAAAAATTAAATCTTTTAATATATGTACTTGTATTTCTATAGAATTTCATAATGTTTTCAATTAATTCATCAATTTAGATTGTTTTCATATGAAATATGTATTTAAATATGAATTTCACTTGTGATTAATTTAATGCAGAACAGCGTTGCATTAATAAAGATACTTATAACGTGGAAAACTTCGCCTGGGATGGCACTTTTCTGAACGTTTACATTTTTGGCAGGCGTAGGAGTAAGTCTGTATATCTGTATGCCAAAACGTCTTTTGTTGTCTTTGGCCGGGATCTGAAGATGTGCTTAGCGTAGAGCCCACGCCCATACCCACACCAGCAAGAAAAGAGAACAAGTGTACGTACGTGTTCCAATGGAAAGCCAAGGACCCCGGGAGCCCCCCAACCAAAAAGGGCGGTTGAGAAATTAAATTCTAGTTACGCCTATAGAATTTAAAAATAGCAAACAATCGCTGGGCCCGCCCCAGCCCTAGCCTGGGGTACTGGAACACTGGAATGGAGCCTTGGATGCGGTTGTTGAACGTGTTCAAATTGCCGAAACGCGTCGAAATTATGTTGATGTTCTATGTACGTGTCCCGAGGGCCGAAAACAAATTGAATATGTATTTAAGCAATTGCCAAAGTGTACCATAAAACGGGAAAAAAAGGGAAAATCATCTTAAAGATGTATGTATATTTAGCATGGCATTGAGAGCCTGTCATTCTTTAATCTAACATCTGGCATCTATGTATGTATGTTCGTGAAGAAGGAACTTCAACTTTTGTCATCTCATTGTTCTTCCATTGTCAATGGCTCCAATTTCTTTGCTGCCTCTTCTTTTCATTAATTTTTGATGTTATGTATATATTTAGGGCCCCACGACAAGGTACCCGTGAATTCCTTAACAATTCCTGTTCATCTTCTCTGTCACTTTTAATGAGTTTTTGTGCAAGACTTGCTTCTTTTTTTTTTGGTGTCTTTCTTTTTTTACCCTCCTAAATTTGTTGGCAACAATGTCAGCGAAATTGTCGACGCTTCTGATAATCAGGCCAACCAGCCAGCTGGAGAGCGGGCGTGGCCATGACGCATTGTCAGCATGATTATAATTTCCATTAAGGCAATATTGTATGCCAGTCTCTGGAGCAGCCAGCACCAAGTCATATTGAACTAATTTGCATCACAAGCCGAGGGAAACAGTAAAAACCCCAAAAGTCAAGTTTGGTTTTTTTCCGGAGAGTTTTTCTGGCTTTGTCGGAATCTTTTCAAAATCAGAACCAAAACAGAAACCACAAAACAAACAGAAGAAGGCTTCAGAGCAAGAGGCTGAAATTTGCATATGACTAAGTCAGACTCGCCTTTTGTAAGTGAATATCTGCAGGAGATGGCTGCCATACGAGCGCCATACGAGTGCCATACGGATAAGTGCATGCAGTTGGTCCAGAAAAATACTTAAAACTGGCAACAGCAACATTGTTTCCTTGCGGCGAATGATTGCATGATTTTTTTGTATATTTTTTTTGGTTTTAAAAAAATTAAAGAATTCAGAAAATTCAAATCGAGAGATGTGGAAATATTTAAATTCAAGATCGATGCACAATACTACATTTTTGGGATTTTAGTAGTGGAATAAAATTAAAGTATCTACTCTACATTGCAGCTAAAGTTCTTTGTATACCTTTCAATATACTCTTCTAAAACCTTAAAGCGATTTCTTCAACCTAAAATCAAATATGGTAAAACTTTTCTCCACACATGTGCAAATAATTCAACGGAAGATGAACAACTTTTGGTTGGATGTGAATTGAAAACAAATGCTACAACACCTCCAAAAAAGGATGTTAAGAAAGACCCTCAAAAAAGGGGTTGCACGACAGAGAGAGAGAGCGAGCGAGAGAGAGCGAGAGAAGACAACGAAAAGGAGGTTAAGAGTAGAAGATGGATGGTGAGCCAGACAAAAGGCAAGACAGTTGTAACCTCGGCCAGATGACACTCAAGGCATCACATCACTCATACGCCATGTAAGCAGAACACTTCAGCTGGGACATAGAAACTGAGAAACTGGGACTTTGACTAGAAACTGGGACTTCAGCTGGAGGGGGGGGACACGGCGACATCGGATGTGGTTTGAAAATTGTCCTGAAAGTGTGTATGTAAATGATTTAGCTGTCCAAAAACTTTTGTGGCGCCAACAACAACCGCACAAAAGAACGGGGAAAACTATGAAATATTCGAAGCATGTGCAGACAATTTGGTCATAACCTTTGACAAGGCATCAAGAAACGGAGCATCTGCGAGGGGAATGAACCCAAGGTAGGGATAACTTTTGGACAGGAAGCAAGCTTTCAATTGCCATAAAAGGGACAAGGAACACGGGACACGTGAAAAACGAGATGTTGATGAGGCCACCAAAGTGTGGCAAACAAAAGTGAAATAGAAAAGAAATCAAACAAAAGGAGAACAGAGCGAGTAAGAAACGAGACACCAATGGAAATGGAAAGTGAAATGTGACAAATCAGTTAGCAGAGGGTGCAACCCTTACTCCACCCTCTCCTTGCCCCATTTAACATGGCTAATCGTTCTGAGCTGCTGGCCAAACTTTTCCATCATACAAAAGTTGTAGAATGCTGCAGAAAGAGGCAGGAACAGACAGGCACTGGACGTATCAGGAGAGGGGAGAGGGGATAGTGATGACGCTGCTTTTATTGCTGTTAGTTGCTGTGGCAGCATTTTAATTAAAATTAATGCGCCATAAGCTTTAAATTAATGCTGCCGCTTCCTGTCACCCGCTCGGTGCTCCGCTGATGAGAGGCGGCTCTATGCCCAAGCAACCATAAACGAAGCATTATTGCATGCGTGTGTTGTATCTGTGTGAAGCTATTAGACACACGCACCCACCCACACACCCATACACACTGATAGAGGGAGGGAGAGTCTCTGCTAAGCCGGCTTTTGTTCGGCTCCTCCTACTGCTCTGCTGTTGTGCTCACACTCGCATCGCATAAATAAGAGCTCAGGGTACGGGCTGGATCCACTTCCGTTTCCGGTTGTCAGCCATGTCGCCACCATACCGCCGCACTATCGCCCCACCACGCCACCGCACCACGATTTGCCATGCAAATCGCCCAAGTAAACTCCACATTAAAATTGTCAAGGCGCCCATTCATTTTATTTTATTGCAGTTTATAAGCAGCAAAATATGTAGATGAGTATTAATTGTGAGGGTTTTCTGTTGGGTCTTTCCTCTAACCCCAAAACCATACCAGATGGGGTTGCTTTCTGGGGTTTACTTTGGGTGTTTAGGGTGAGGGGTTGAAACAACAACATAGTTGCGAAATGAATTAGTTGGGATTTAAGGAAAAGGATGGAAAATTAGGCAAATACTTTAGCGAATTTAATTGGGGTTCTTAACGGAAAGAAAGGAAGAGATATATACTCGTATTTACTTGATGAAAGTGGGAAGAGATTTGAAGAGATATTTTTCATAGGGGTTAATAAATAATATTAATGATAAATACTCGAACTTGCAATTACTGCAACTTGCTGCCTCTTTTTGTACCCCTTTATTTGTTTTATTTGCCCATAATTTTCAGTTTATTTACACAAAATGCCCCTAAAATGTCACTACATAGATCGTTTTAAGCTGTTCAAAGCTATTTCCATAGTTTTCCCTCAATTAGAGTGCATGTACGAATTTATGGAATTTGTGTGTGAAATAATTCCTGCAGAAATATGCATTTGGCTGGTCTCTTGTCCTGTAATTACAAATGTTCATAAACAAAATTTTTGGCCATAAATCTAATAAACTTGAAAGCATTCGCGAAACTGCAGAATAGATAATGGAAACGGGCACAAAATGTGCCACAACAGGAGGCAGATATCTCGTTCTATTTATGAGAATATTATGTCGAGTTCAGATGAAATAGTCCACCACCCCCCCACCCAACAACAACAATAAGAGAACGTGCAACATGGCAGAGTGAAATAGATTTAATTGAAAGTGCACATGGCAAATGGAAAATTGCACCAACAGAAGCAGAAGCAGGAGCAGGTCTAAGCAGACCAAATGAGTGGCAGCCCCCACCTGACAGGTGAATGATGCCAATGCTGCAGAAATGATGCCAATGAGGATCGCAGGCAGGGGTTGCATAATCAATTTACTAAATTAATCAATTTTAAAGTGGCACACACCCACCAGGGCACACCAGGGCGCATGAGTGATGCCACCGAGGCATCTGCCTCGACATGTGGCCAAAAAGTTTGCCATCTCAGCTGAAACTAATTGGAAATTAAGTGTCAAAGTGTATCAGCAGAGCTTGCCAAAAAAAAATACCCACGAGTACGAGTACGAGTGGGGGTCAAAAACTTGCTGGCAAAACAATTTAAGAGCCAAAAATCTTCGCGCTAGGCCATCAAATACTCGTATATTGCCACTGCAGCTGAAGGCTTGACAGGTTGTGGCGTGGCATGGCCTTGTCTGGGGGGGAGGGGGGGGGGGTTCTTCTCCGATTGGGTTATCGTGTTAATTTAAGTTTTGTATAAACATTGATGCAAGCTTGGCCTTGCTTTCGAACACATCATTTGTGGGGAAACACCGACCTATAGCATTTTCCTAGATATTCCTATACATCTAATATTACGTCAGTTTATCGTTTATTTTTTTCATTCAGTACTCTACACATGTGGCACATGTTGACAACCATTAGAACTATATATTTTCATATAAATTTCCTTACTCGAAAGATAGACACGTTAGAGCCAATGTCGGTACCGGAAAAATTGTCGGGAAAGTGCGGTATTAATAGCCCTCTGCTACTCATGGCAGAATCCATATCCGATGCCACAACATATATGACTGCTGACTGTCTATCATCGTCCTCTCTCAACACAGAACCCAAGCGAGTTGAGTCCTTGGACGGAACAAAAACCATCGTTCCGGGTGAAAACTACACCGAAAGCAGCAGCAGCTTCAACGCAGATTGGCATTTTTCAATTCATAACAGAAATGAGACAAACCAAGAAGTACTCGAATTCACACCAAACAAAATCGTTTTGACCTGGAAGAAGCACATCCAAGAGTTCGAAAAGATGGAAAAAAGGAAGAAACGTAAGAACCGCAAGCATCAAAGTCCACAATTTGAGGCGCCTGCGGTGGACCCTTCGGAATTCATAGTGGACGGAAAGTATCGCCTAATCGAACGCATCGGGAATGGCTCTTTTGGAGAGCTCTACCGGGCTGTAGATGTCTGCGACGGCGAGGTGGTGGCTGCGAAGGTGGAGCCCGTTAATGCAGCGAATCCGATGCTGGAACGCGAGGCGATGATATACAATATTCTCGCTGGGGGTGAAGGCATACCCCGCATACGGTACTACGGAATCGAGAGAGATGTAAATGTTCTGGTGCTGGATCTGCTGGGACCCACACTGGAGGATCTGCTGAACTTTTGTACGCGCAGCTTCACCCTGAACACCACCCTAATGCTGGCCGATCAGATGCTGGCCCGCCTGGAGTTCGTCCACCAGCATTGCTTCGTCCATCGCGACATCAAGCCAGAGAATTTCCTGATGGGTCTGGGCGCACAGTGCAGCCTGGTCTACCTTATTGACTTTGGCCTGGCCAAGAAGTTCTACTGTCCCAGCACGGGAATGCACATCGAGTACAGCCAGTGTCGGGAGCTGGTGGGCACACCGCGATACGCCTCCGTTCGGGCGCATTTCGCCGAGCAGGGGCGACGCGACGATCTGGAGTCCTTGGGCTACATGATCATCTACTTTCGGCGCGGCAAACTCCCCTGGCAGGGCATTGTGGCCGATTCCAGGGCACAGAAGTTCGAGCAGATTGCCGAACTAAAGGTCTCCATGAAACTGAACACCCTGTGCAGCGACATGCCGGACGAGTTCTTGATGTACCTCCAGTACTGCCGTTACCTTCACTTCGCCGAGATGCCCGACTACATGTTCTTGCGGCAGATGTTCCGGAATCTTTTTTCCCGTCGTCGGAGGATCAACGAAATCTTCTTCGACTGGGTGGACCTAAAGAGCTTGATCCGGTATCAGCGTACGGGGAAGCGGCAGACCATGAAGAAAAAGCTCAACTGCTGCTCTTGCAGCTACCACAAGCACAGGCGTCGCATGGATCACCAGCGGGGCCATTCAACTTGCTCCTTGTAATACTCGCATGATCTCATTTTCCGCTTTCGTCTTTTTATTGTTAATTAACTGCCACAAGAAGTGTACGTATATAAATATATTTCGCAGGACCTAACCATTTACCCATTCTAAGGGGCTTTCTTTTGTTCGTCAAATCAATGGTTCGCATAATTGGCAAACGGCGCCAGGACACACAAAGGAGTAACTTCGCTGGGGCATCAAACAATGGGCTAAACTTTGACTGGGTATGGTGGGAATATGTGGATACCCTGGGAACGATAAGAGTAGGGTTTTTATTGATAGAAAGTAAAGGAAATAGTTTTATCTTGGGAAAGATTTATTGGATCATTATCTGAAAGGGGGAGTTTGCTGGTAGTTTGGATAGTAATCTTTTTTTCAATTATAAAGGGATTGTACTACTACGCTGATTGACATTCCAGAGCATGCGATACGCCTTCTTGAGACACTGCTGACTACTCGTCTAAGAAAGTTTCGTGCAAAACTATGCACACAGACACAGCCGGGCAAGTGGGAAAGGATGTTAATAAAAGGGTTAATTATAAGGCAAGGCCAGGACACGTTACGAGCGGCTGACATGAGTCGAGGATAAGAGAGATTCCCCCTGAGTTGCTTGAAAGGAAATAAGGTCAGAAGCAGCCCCAGAGCCACAGGCAAAGTAGTTTGCTTAGTCGCGCTGCAATAATGTGGACACACACACACACAGGGATATACATATATGTACACCCACACAGCTGTGGAGTTAACTATTTGTTGGCCCAAAGGCGATTCTTGCCCAAAGGCTCCGGCTCCGGCATCGGCTCCGGCTCTGGCTTTGCGATGATGATGATGATGGGAATGGTGATGGTGATGTTGTGGGAGGAGCAGTAGGTGCTGGAGTATGGGGTGAGTGTGTGAGTGTGCATAAATCTATAAATAACTTGGTTTCCCTTTACTTGTGCAGACCTAGACGCTGCCACGCCCATTTGACAGCCTCAGTTCCTCTGACTAAGCAGCGACTTGGGAGTCACACACACACATGGTCTCCGGAGAACTTGAATGCATGCCTAATGGTACGCCCATCCTTAAACGCACACACACACACACACAAAAACATCCACCAACTCGCACACACTCTCACAGCATACAGCACACACTCTCACATATAGGCACATAACGCGCTGGAGCGTAAAAATATTTGCAGGCTTTTGGTTTTTATTCATACCCTTTGAACATGTGGGTATTATGATTCAACAGAAAGGCAACCTGAAGTCAGACTTTTACTATATCATATATATACATATTTACATACATATGTATGCATGAATGTACCTTCCACAGCAATGATGAATCTTTAAGGGTATCTAAAGCTTCGACGCCCCAATCATGTCGCTTCATTTTTTTATGTTTTTTTCTTCCCTCTGTTCTCTTTTTGGTTTCCCGCATTTCAAATTAAGTTTTGGTTTTTTTCTTGTTCGTTCGCCACTGGGGCAAAAATTGCTACAAATCTGTGTTTTATTTATAAGTTGCCACTGACCGTATGAGCGGACACATTATGGATAGCCCTGGCCCCCGGGAATGGGCATGCGGTCCCCAATGATGGCTCCTCGATGAACTCCGGTGACATTCAAATTGGGCAGTTAACGAAAATTGTGCAATTTGAGGGTCAATGGGGAATGGCAAGTGGCGATGCGATGCGATACGAGTGTGGGTTACGACTGAGTGGCCAAAGAATAACTGTGTGAATGGCTCTAATGGGATTATTACATATTAAAAGTGGCTGTAGCATTGGCTACACGCTTTCTGTTGAAGTTTAGCTGTCTTCGTTTTCGGATTGAATTTAGCTCAAGGGTAGTCAGGGGCTTTGAGATTTTGAAGCGAGAGCGACTTTGGCTTGGGATTCTGAAGCGATGGAAAACAATAAATAAACTAGCGGAAAGTCAATCGGCCTTCGAGTTCAGTCTTAATACCGTTTCAGATTGATTGCGTAACGTGTGAAACTTCTTGATGGACCGAGCAGAATCCACTCAATGAACTATCGTACGTAGTACCGCGTTGGGTGACAAAGGGGCTACATAGTAAAGGGAACCTTGGCGTTGAATAAATCCTACATGTACGCCAGCATCCAGGGTGTTTTGAATATTGCTTCGGGTTAAACTATTCATACGAAAGCCGGCAACAGACTCCATTCCCTCTATTATTGTTTCCAAGCTCATCCTGCCATAAAATTCCAACAGTTCGAAGAGTGTTTTTCCCAATTGATTTTGGCTATTAAAATGTAGGAGAAATTAAAAAAGGAGTTCAAAGCGAATTTCTATCGAAAGAGAAATACTAACGAATTCATTTTTCTACAGTTTTTGTTGAATTTTAACTTGAAAATTCGAATTCGTTTTTGTGTTCACAGTGTGTGATGTTCACTCGATGAACAAACTTTTGGAATTAACTTAAACTCCGCTCTGTAGAGCATTGCTCTAGAATTGTATTTCCCCTGCCTGCTTTGATGTTTCATTCAATAAATTTACACATAATTTTAGGTGTTTTCTGGCCATTAAATTGCCCATACAGAACGTTGGCCATTAATTATAATTTAATCAGCATTAGAGCATGGAGCATGGTTTGTGCCTTGTGGCCAAATATAGATACGACGAGCGTAACCCAATTAAATTTCAAATGCATGTGAGCAAAAATGTATATTGTGTGGCCAGCATTTAAGATTATTCCGAAATATTCCGATTGCAAGCCGACATGTTTTATCGCTGTCCTTTTATTGCTGGCAATTAATTATACACTTCAATCGACTGTTAATTATGGGAAGGGCCGAGCCCACAATATTGTGGGGGAAAATTTCTCTTAAGGGGATACGCGTACTAAAACAAAAGGGTGCCTTAAAAACGACGCACTAAATACGAGTATCATGGGCTGTTCTGAATGTCTAATAAAATTAAATTAAATATTTTAAAACCTCTTGGGTTCTCAAAAACAAGCAATTGCCTTCAGTGCCTGAACTTTGTGTTCTCTGTCATACATTAAATAATTGAAAATGTGTTAAAAAATGCACAGTGAATTATTTTTCAGAAAGGAGACCCTGTACGTACAGTGGGCACTTGTTTATGGGTATATAATGTCGGGGACTGCCAGATAAACCCGTGTGGGCTGCCGGGTTGGGCTCTACCATATAAATGAAGTCATAAATTTGCCTTCACTCACAGGCGGGCACACAAATACACAAATCACTAAGCAACACACACACCAGCACACCTAACACTCATACACCAGCATTCTCAGGACTCTCAGCACACACACAACACCCAGAGCTACAGCCATGGCATCGCACATACAGTTGGCAAATTCCATTGCATAATTTTGAGCGACTTTGTGGCCATGTTTCTTGGTTGTTGCTGTTGCTGTTTCTGCTTCTGCTGTTTGTTGTAATGAATGGTCATCAGCAGCAGCGGCAGCTGTTGCTATTGCTGTTGCAAATCAGTCAACATGGCAAATGATTACCATGGCCAGGACTCAGGGCGCAAAGCGAGACTGAGACTAAGAGAGAGAGAGGAAGAGAGAGTACTACCCGCCGTGCTGTCGATAAGCAGACATTGCCGCTGGGGCCGCGGCACACGTGGCGTATGATTAATGCGTCTGCACTGTGCTTAATGTCCTTAAATGTGCATAAATGATTGCAATTGCCCTTTTGGCTTTGTGTCGTGGCTGCTCTCGTTGTCACACACACATCTCAATTCCACCCCGATCCCATCTACGGTCTGCCGTCGGCTGTTAATGCAGCTGAAATCGCAACACGGGCGATGCATCCTGTTGAGGCCTCTGGCCTCTGTTGGGTGGGTGGGTCGGTTGGTCCATTCATTTGATTAAGTACTCCCAAAGGCAGCCCCCCGACAAATGCATTACACTTGTTATTGCTTTTGGGCAAAGGAAAGCAGCTTTCTCTTGCACAAAGAGAATCCAGATTTGTGTGCATGTGTGTGTGTGTGTGTGAATCAGAAATAATGTTGATTGCAGCTGATGAAGATACAATGGGTTGGTGATACATCTGTGTAATGCCAAGGAAAGATATTGGGAGGGTCAGTAAATGAAGCAGGGGAAGGAGAGTGAATTTTAGAGGTTTCTACTTCTGTTCTATTTCATGGAATGAACTCTAAGTGGTATATTTTATGTTCAAAATAATATTCAACGAGACGCTTAAAGCATAAAGAAAACCTTAGTGTAAGCCCTTTCACCCATCGACTACATTGACTACAATTTACTTTGCCACTTAATCAGGGACCACAATTACGAGAATAATTTCTTGGCCACATTTCCCTGCTTAGTTGAACTCAATTTGTTGGGTACACAACGATTTTGGCCTGGCTGTGGCTGTGTGCTTAACTTATTAGCTAATTAGTCAAATATTTGCGGGTTAATCACATCAGTTAATATTCCACTGCTACGAGTAAACCATCATAAGGCCGCCCACGATATCAAGTGGCTGCTTGGCTCGAATACACAAAACGGCATTCCCTTTGATTCGTTCAAGCGTCTTTGATTGATGCGCTAATTGAACATTTAGTCGCGAAGGCAGAGGGGCAGGGCAAATATTGATTTTATTGACACATCTATCAGGCCGCAAGCCACTCCAAAAAACCAACAAATACAATAATTACAGCAACAACATTTCACAAAAGTTTTGTGTAAAGTTTTTCTTTGCCATTGTTGTTGTTGTTGTTGTTGTTAAGCTTGTTTCATTTTATTTATTTATTTTCCCTCTAGTAGACCAGCCCAGCCCAGCCGCAGCCACAGCAGTTTTTCTCTTTGACAGCGGAAAAGAGATAGAATGTCGCGTGCAGGAGAAGGGCTTAGCCCCCTCAAATTGCCTCAATATGTGCCTGTATATGTTTGGCTATATATCTGTGTGTGTTTGTGTGTGTGGGAGTGTGCGTTAGCCAAAGCGCTTGGCCATTAAACCAATTTTCAGGCAAACAAAAACTGCGGCAAAGGGAGCGAAAAGAACGAGCTGGCAAAACAAAAATGCCAAAAGCAAAGAACGAGAAGTTTTGTTACAGCCAAGTGAAAGGGGTATCGAGTAGATGATGAACTTTGTGGTACCTTTGTGACATGCAACTAAGGCAGTGGATTGGAAATTAGATTAGCTTTTCGTTGATTAAGTTAATTGTTTATTTTGTAATATGTTCTTGAATATCTCTCTGTCAGATCGTCTTGCTGAAAGACGCGTCTTGAATCCAACCTAATAGTAGGTTAGAGCCTCAAAAATAGAAGAAGAAGGTAAGGAAGTGCTTTACGTTTACAGTTTATCTGAACTCTTTATCTTTAATCTAGGATAATTCTTTCAGAGCAGTGCCATGTTCCTGCAGTACCCTATTTCCTGACAAACACATTCGCCAACGGCCATTTTAACATTTAACAAAAATGGATCCTGCCTCCCTCCCCCCCCCCCCCGCTCTCTTTCCTGCTGCTGCCTTTTCTTTTTCTATGCCAGCGAACGACCCTTTTAATTGCCCAAACATTTAAGGAGTTTCACTCCTTTTTGCCTATGTGAAGGCAGGAAAAAAGGAGACGCATAGCTGAAATTAGTTAAGATCTTTGTGTGTGGGGGGGGGGTGATGAGTAATGGAAGGGCAGGTGTCGGCTTTTAGGACAAAGAATGGGTGACACTTAATACCCCTAAGCTGCTCTTGGGGCCTTTGTCCGGTTAATTGCCTTTGATTGTCGGACCCAGGCGATATCGTTGGCAATTAATTCTCCTTCGATATTCATTTGGGATATCCTATTTCCCCTTTTTATGGCGTACTTTAATTGGGAATTTCAAAAGTTTAGCTAGAAGGGTGCAGGGTGCTTGAGACAGCTGCTGCAGGTTCCCCAAAATAGTTGCATTATTAATGGAAAAGTGGCTGGGAATGTGCCAGAAGGCAGACTCTGACCCGGATCGGACCGCCTTTCGACCAGGTTAATGACAGAGCTGGCCAAAATGTTGTGTCCCCAAAGCTGACGTGGCTCTAATTGGATATGCGCGTTAAATACGGCTTTAATTGTGTGCCAGCGAGACAGCGAAACGGCAAACAGTGTCTCGGACAGGTGTTTCCAGTTGCCATAATCCCATAACCCCATAGCCCCATAATCCTCTTAACGAGCTTTGGCTTTGGCTCAATTGCATTTGGCTTACAATGTTATACAATCGAAAGCTTCTAAGAGGCTTTTGATTTACGAGTATCCGAACATCCTTCAGGAGGATACATTTGCATACGAACCATGGCCATTGATAGCCAGACTTTTCATTTCATTAAATGAATTTTCTTTGTGGTTTTTCAGTTGCTTTCCATTAACAAATGTACTCTGAACCCACATGTAGAAGCAGCAGCAGCAGGGGGATGACGATGATGATGATGATGCCTTTCCTGCCACGAAAATTGTTTGCCTCTTTCCGAATTAATAACTTTAAAAGCTTCACCTGACCTGGTCTTTTCAGGCAAACAAACTAGCAACAGTATAATTTCAAATGCAAATACAAACACAGTGGGCGAGGGAGAGGGCGAGGGCTGGTAAAGGATACGGCTGGATACTGCCGACAGTCGAGTCAGCCATTTTGCATGTCTATTTCAATTTTCAAACTGCTGCACAATAAGCGAGACAAAGAGCCCTGACAAAAACTGTAATTTACGAGACAACTACAATTACAGAAACAAACACGAGACGGGTAGAGGGAGACGGGAACGTAGACGAGGGGACTGCAGACGGGAGACTGCAGGGTACAGACGCTTTTAATGGGGTCTCAAAGGATGTAGGAGCGGGCGAATCATTGCATGGCAAAGGGGCATAAGGATGGGGCTAAAGATGACTTCATTGAGAAATTCATTTAATGCCAGGCACGCTGCCAGGATCTAGGACGGACACACACAAGAAGCACGTACGCACGCACGCACGCTATTGCAGAACAGGAAATACCAATAGGAATGAGTGTTGCGAATGGGAAATACCCTATGCTACATATCATTCGAAAATTATTGAAAATTAAAGGGAAATGTTTGAAAAAGCCATCACATTGAGAGGAAAAGCAACAGAAATCTTATGGATAATGGCTACAAATAAAACGATGCATCTTCCAATGATTTGCAGAGGCTACAAGGATTCCCATTTTGATTTGGATCTTGGTTCGTATTGCTAAAGTTTGATGCCTTCCGCCTCTTCCCTTACCAAATATACCCCACAAATACAGAGTAAGAGGGAAGCCCATGTCATGCCATGCATCCCGAGGTAAGAACTATGAGTAACGTAGCAGACCGAGTGTGGACTTCCTGACTCAACTCTTTGTCTTTCGGCCGGCTAAATGGAAAGTTTTTCCCATGCCCCCCCCCCCCACAAAGTGTAATTGCACTTGCAGTCGTGTGTTTGTGTGTGTTCGCTGTCTGCTGTCTGTGTCCCTGTCTGAGCCCTGTGTTTGAATTGTTTATCAAAAAGGCAAACTCCTGAGCGTGTTTTTATTATTTTCCATTCTTTCTTCAATGCGATTTAATCCAGAAGTGTGTCCTGTGGAAAACAACTTTTGCCCAGCAAGTGCATAAAACGAAACATTCGTTCCGCAAGCCAGAAGTTTCTAGTTCTGTTGGCAAAAGTTGTTTCTTTTCAAGAAACTTTTGCGATGTCCTGCAGCGACGACATGCGTCGCCCAGTGGAAGAACTTTCCGTAGAAAATGTGGGAAAATGCAGTCGCAAGGAGTAGCCCCCAAGCAATTATACATTTAGTGCCATAATGAGATTAAAGTGGAATGAGGCATTACAAAGTTTAATTTAATTGAACTCACAATATTACAGATATCATTGCCTCCTCCTCCTCCTGCTCATCCATCCTTCCCACTATTCCCGTGTACTTTCGCATTCATCTCTTGTTCGTCACGTACTCGCCATTCTCTTTTCTCTCCATTCAAATGGTATTTCATGACACTCGCATATGATTCACAAGTCATTTGAGCTAATGAGTCCTGGACAAGAGTGACATTCTCTGGTTGTGCCACATGACTGGAATATGATTATACCTCTCATTCTGCTCTTCTCATCACTGAATTGGTTCTGAATTGAACATGGCTCTGAAACAGGCATGAACAGGCAACTCAAACAAGACAAAGATAATTTCCTCTTACAAATCGGGCAGAATTTCCCCCAAAACAGAAAGCAATTATGAGTTGCACAAACAATTTCAGCTGGCATTGAAGGCCAAACTGATTTCCAAAATGTGGCCAAAATCCTTCTGTCAATTCCACTTGGGATTTGTGCAGAGTTGTTTGGCTTGGAATTCACAATTCCTGCTGCAATCATTAGAATTTCTCATGATTTCTTCAATGGAATTCTCTTCAAGGAATTTTTGCATCTGCCAGACCAACTTTCAATTAAATTCTCTGCCACTGGTGCCCCAAACTTTGGTCGTAATTTCCTATGTACGAGTACTGGCGCCCACACACACACACACACACCTTCGGTTAGTAAGCTGTCCAAGATTAATGACTATTCCACACAGCTGCTGACAGGAGACTGGCTTCGCCTCCGCCTCTGCCTCTGCCTCTCCTTGTGTATTTCAATAATTAATGCATAAATAATGATTTACACAAACTTTGGTCAACCACTGAGTGGACCATGACAAAAAAAATACAACAAAAAGACAGAAAGAACATGAAAAAAAGAACCATATATAATCAGTAAGAACAGCAGGGAGTAGGGACTAGTACATGGACTTTGAAGTGTAACAAGAACTAACCTGATTTTTGTTTGTGTTGCAATGTTGCTGCTGCTGCTGCTGCTTCGGCTTCCGTTTCCGCTTTTCCACTCACTCGCTCTCACTCTCGCTCTCTCTTTCTTTTCTCTCCCACAACAACAACACTACCGAACAGTTAATCCATCATCATTATGATTTTCGTATTTCGTTTTCCCCTTCTCTTAGCTTATTTCAGTTTCAGTATTTTTCCGGTATGTCGCTGTTGGCTTTATTTCAGTGATGATGCTGCTGCTGCTGCTGCGGATGTTTCTGCTGATGTTGCTTTCCTCTCATGTTGGCCTTTACATAATAATAACTTTTGATATTCGTTCTAGATTCTATTTTTTACATACATATGTATGTTTGTGGTGGTGGCACGGCACTATTGTAAAGGCATTTACAGTCCTCGCATTTTCTATTGTCTATTTAATCCCCTTCTGCTGTTGTGTGGGGTAAAATTCTAGTAATTAGCAGCGGAGAGACAATGACAGCCAGCAACAATCGTTAGATGAAGCAACTACAACAAGTGGCCACTCCTCCTTTGTTTTTATGGGCTAATGCAAATTTAATTGCGGTTTATTTTGCACAGCTGCTGACGCCCCAACAATAATAGAAAACATAATAAGAAAGGGATAGAGTTGCGAGGGCCGAAGCGGTGGATACCCTTGCAGAGAAGGTATTTCATCTGATATATTTTGAGTGAAGTTAATCCAAAATAGAGTTAAATACTGTGGTCTTCTCTCTTAATGCTCATTAATAATACATATACTTTATGGTGCAGCAAATGCCACAATCTGATCAAAAGGATTGTGCTCTCTGTGAGAGTATAGACAACATTGTGTCCTGCACACTTTTGATGGCCAGTCTGCCGTTTGCCAATGAAGTTTGTGGCCACATTTTCGAGACCTTATCATGTTTCTTCCCGCACTGGCTGTTGCCCTAATTTGCCACGCCCCAGCACGCACACAGACGCCACAAGCCCACATTCTATGTGTGTGTGTGTGTGTGTGTGCCGGGCTCTGCTCATTTGCTTTTCGCCCTGCGCTTCCCCCTCACACTTTAGCCACACTTCCGGTAAACTTTCAGCTCATTTCTGATATGGCTGTGGGTTTTAATGAGCTTCCCTTCTGATTGTGGGGCAAAAATGGGTAAAATCGTGCACTTTTCCAACTGCAAATGGAAGTGGCTGACCAACTTGCCACCTGGGGGCAGGGCAGTAAGTTGGTCAAAGTAGCAATGAATGCCAGAAGGGGAAGCGGAAGGGGGGAGCAAGTGCCACATCAACGAATGACGATAAAGGCTGCAGATGATTTGAGGAGTATGTCGTATGCCTGTGGCTTGTGGAATTCCTGAAGGCATGTGGCATTGCGGTTGAGCAGAAATTTGGGATCGATTTCGGCTGTTATGTGTGGGCTCTTCAGCGCTGTTCAACTGTCCGCTAATTGAAAACGATGTATCTGCGTTTGTCATTAGGGCAGGCAGCGCGACTTAAAAACTCTTGCTTGAATTTTTGGAAATTTTATAAAGGAAAAGGTAAAAACATTTTAAGTGAATATGTGCTCAATCCTGCTGTACTGGTATTATTTTTTAACTCTACAATTATTAGCAAACCGAATTCGAACTGCGTACAAAATGTGGCCGAAAGGCAAGCCCTGAATTCTTTTGGGAATTGAAATGACAAACATCTGAAAATAATTGGAGGGTTTTGCTTCGGCAAATTCTAGGTATGGAGGAGTATGCAGGGATATATTATTATGAATGAATTGAATTCCAGGTAAAACCAACTTTAAACGCATCGCCCATTGTTGGGCAACCCCTTGACACACAATAGCAATCATTGTGAGAGGGGGGCCCGGGGGCCTACAGTGCAACAGTGCGTATGCGTTATCCAAACTTTGTACAACAATTGTTGCCTTGGTAATTGCAGGTTCAGGTTCAGGCCAAATGCTGTCGTTGCTTGTTGCTGGATGTCGGATGCGGCTGGCAGCTGATGATGGGGGCTGTCTGGGTAGCGTAGCCCGGGTAGCAGCTGTTATCACATCCTAATGCTAATGCGATTTTCATTGTAGCTGTTGTAGCTGTATTGGCGGCACGGTACAACGCACAGCACAGCATCCTTTTGCTGCTCAGAAACCAAACAGAAATCATAGCATACTTAAATGTGCCGAAAGGCGGCATTGCGGATGCTAACGATGCCTATGCGGCTCTGTGTGCTGCTGCTGCTGTTGTTGTTGATGTTACTGCTGCTGCTGCTGCTGAGCCGTTGCCTGCCGATGATGATGATAGCTTATGTAACTAACGCTGCATAAATCCGTGAACACACACCCACACACACACACAGAAGCAGAGAGGCAAGCGAAGGCAGAGTCAAAAGTATATTTTTGTTTCTTTCTTTTGCGTTAACTATTCAAATGACATTTCTGTTGCTTGCCTTTTTTTGTAGCCACTCCTGAATGGGTGTGTGTATGTCAGCAGCACTGATAATTCTTTTGGCGCACTCATGCCTCACATCTCATGGCTCGTGCCCCATGGTGCTGCGTGCTTTTAGCACTAACAAGCAGCAGCAACAACTACAGCAGAACCAGCAGCAGCACCGAAGCCAAAGGAATGGACACACACACCCGAACAAAGGTGAGTTGAAGAGCAGACGCTTCTTGGACAACACATAGATACACCAACACTTACACAAGCACTTCTATTTCCCACACACGCACACGTACACTTTCTCTTAGATTTGGCCCGGTTCGAATGGCTCTGGCTTTGGCTCTGGCTCTGGCACTGGCACTGGCTTTTGGCAGCGATTGCGATTCCGTGGACGTTGCTGTCGACTGATGCTCTTGCTAATGTTCATCTCACGTCGATGGACCATTTTTGACTGGCTTCAAATCGAAGTCTGCCTGCCTGCTGCCTGTCTGTCGTCCTCGTCTCGTTGTTGGCCAAAAGCGAACAGAAAGCAGAGCGCTGGTTCAGAGAGCTGAGCAAAGAGAGAGAGAAGACCCAAAGAGAGCGGAACGAAGCAGAGATCTTAGAACAATTGGTGGCTGTTGTTGTCTCTGCTCGATACTTGGAGAAATCTTTGCAAAAATGAGAGAAAGTTCAACAAACGCACAGAGAAAGAGAAACACCAAGAGCGAAAGTAAAAGAGAAAGAGAAAGAGAGAAGGTAGTGCAAGAACATTTCTCTTGTTGCATTTGCAGGCGCGTAACGCACGTGAGGGCGTTAGTGCTGCCAGATTATTGATAGATGGCGAAGATGTTCAAATGGAGATGTGGATGTGAAGATGTGCTGAAATTTATATCAATTATTTGCAGCATAAATAAATATTTAATTAAATATGGCGAACAGTTCGGATTTATTGAGATATATATTTTTAAAAATAATTATTTCTTAGATTTGTCTAATTTTTTCTTAATTTATACTTTAAGAACTACTTGTATATTTTTTATATAATTTCAGACATGATGGCAGCCTATAAAAATCTCTCATAAAATCTCTTCTACTTGGTGTACGCTTCTCTCTCCACACATGCGCTTTGGCCAGCAAAACAACTTCGAATTTTGCAGCAGAGCGACAAACAACAAATATGTATAGATGTGCACATACTCGTATATATGTATATATAGACCACCACAGGACCAAAACTCGTTTAGTTGCCGCGTTGACAACTCTGTGGCAGGCAACAAACAACACACAGACACACGGCCAATATGCCGACAACATGGGGTGGTGGTATCGTGGGGTTGGTCTGAGAGGATGGCCTAAGAGATGGTTAGTGCAATGCGAGAAGGATAAAAGACAAGAGAACTGAAGATGCATTGGCTTGCTGGGCTAAGAAGCTGCCCAAGCAGTGACCTGAGCATTGACCCGCTTAGACATGGCAGAGATTTATCTGTAGCAAGTAATATCGTAGCAATACCTATAGGGGGTAACAAATAAATCGAATGCTAAACTTTTGACACTGTCACAGCAGGGGAGCCACAGCGCGCCCACATCCACTTCCTGCTTGAATCTGTCTGCCTGTCAGCGACCAACAAAAGGAGTGACACTCGCCAAAGCACACACATTTATCTATTTGATACATTATATATATATAGATATATATATTTCTCTGCTACAATTTATGACCTCCCATCACCTTTCTATGGCACCCAAAAAAATCTCTCACAGCTACGAAATAAATAATAATAATACATTTTTTTGCGCTTTTTATGTGCCACTCCGTTTGTTCGTTTGTTCGTTTGGCATTTCTCACATTTCTTTGCCATTCTTATGACAATGTCAACATTTCTTTTTGCTTTCTCTAATGGCAGGACAAACACACACACACACAAACGCGCACGGGCACTCACACAGATACGTACGCGTACGCACACTTGTACTTATGTATTTTCAATCGGTTCGCTGTTGTTCATCCTTCTTTTGCTATGCATGGCCATAAATTTTGGTTGAAGATTCGCTTAGGTTGGGTGGAAAGGCAGCACGACCTATGGCTATGGGTAGTCCAAAAATAAAGCGGATAATTTCTGATGCTGACACACACACACCCACCCACAGTGAGATAGAAAGAGGGAAAGAACACGAACGCACACATTCACACAATTGTTATTTTTTGTTTGTTTGTCATTTAACAGATTTTTGGTCCCCTTGCTCTGGCTATTGATTTCTAATTTTTCCTTCGTCGGCCTTAATGCCACATATTTGCCCATTCTTTGGTGGTGTTCTCTCCACCACACATACTTAAATACATATATACATATGTATATAGATATATACAAGTGTATGTGCTTGTGTCGCATTGATTTCGTAATTTATGAGCAATTTGATGGATTGCGCAAATAATTTTTTTTATGTTTATTTTTGAGTTTTTATTGTTGTGGCCGCCTGTGTGGTTTTTGTTTTTGCCGACGCTTTTGTGGCATGTCATATGCTGCCGTTTGTGGCTTTTGGTGGGGGCTAACGGCGGCGGCACACATGGGGGTGCCAGTCAGCGGTTCTTATTTATGAGTGAGTAAGTAAGAAAAAAAAGTGTTACCCACGTTTGGTTGGAATTTTTAAGGATTCAAAAATGGAATGGGTGGAGCATTCCTTTTGGTGATGAATTGTATTCCTGATGGGAGCATTATTTAAATGTTCAACATTTGAAGGGAAGTTTCGGGACTTTATTCTGTTTCAAATTGATGAGAAAATAATTGAATACACAAGACACTCTACATATCAAAGGTCTATTGAGTGGCTAAAGATATTTATATAATGAATACATTGAATATATGAGAAAATTGAGGGAAAGAGAGAGAGGACCATAGTCCATAGACCATAGTACCATTTTCTTAACTATTTTAATAGCTTTAAATATGAATTGCTGTCAAATTTAATTAGCAATATAATTACCAAAATGTAAAAGCGAAAAGAAGGATGAAAAAAGCCCCATTGAACTGTAATTGTAATTGCAAATGAATGTACGGCCACTGGGCATTGACGTTTGTTAAATAATTAATGCTGATACATGGCCGAGGCCGAGATACGACTTCCGCGGTTAGCTAATTGAGGCAAACGCATCTGCGTAATTAAATTTTCAGTCGAAAGACCATAAAAATAAATCAACAGCCAACAAAAATGAGGATATTCGGGAACAAAAAAAATGGCTCAAATTTCATGAGGGAACTTGGTTAACATGGCGGAAATCGGCTCACTGGCAGGGCCAATTAAATGTTGAATCAATATTGTTAAATCCCCCACAAAAAAACACACACACAAACATACATACGTACATATATGTACGAGTGTAAACGGGTACATAGGGGTATTCACAATTTAATTGGTGTGCGTGAGATCCCCGCATTTGAATAATCCATGAGCCAGGCAGGGGCCTCAGATGCGTGTGTGAGAGCTTATACATACGTGTACGAGTATAAGTGTATTGAAAGCCATCTGAATAGGAGGACAAACTAACTGCCAGAGCACTACATCCTGTCCATTTACAACTACAATCGAAGAGCGTATTGGTAAGTGCTTTGTCAGCGTTTAAACACGTCGCCGACAACATTTTAATGTTGGTTAAAACTTGTTTGGGGACATGAATGGCAGTTGGCCAATACTTTTAGTTGTTTTGTGCTTTCCATTCTCTAATTTGTGTGACTATGTCCATGTGTACTTATTCCATTTAGGGCAGGAATAAATTGAATACAGGGTGGCTGTTACATTCTTTGGGTGTGTCCAGTCTTTGATTGCTTACAAAAGTAATCAAAAAAAGGTTTCAAATAATAATTTAAAAATGCTGCAAACACCATTGAAATCATTTAAAATAAAATTCACTCTTAACATTGCTTCCAAATATTTAAGCATTTCCAATTGCAAAATTCAGCTACCAAAACCTCTTAATTTGTGGCCTCTCTGCCTCTGCCCAGGAGATTTGATTTGAGTTCGCTACCTGACTGAACCCATTGAGGTTTAGTGCACTCGAACTAGCAGCAAAATCGTGAACTATACATCAGGTCGAGCCACCAGCCATGGGCCATGAGCCACGAGCCCACACATTTCCATGCAAATATATACATGTTACTTTTTTCTTTCCTTTTTTTTTTTAGGTCAGCAATTTGGAGAGGGGCATCTGTGGCACACAGGAAGGCACCCATACCTCCTCCCTCCAACACCCTCCTTCTGGCCGGCACTTACAACCAACAAATACACACAGGCATAATAAAATAATCGATGCTTTTAAAATTTGCATAAGTTTGGATACCACAGATGCTACATCAGAGCCACAGCCAGACCCGAAGCCGTAGCCGGAGAAGCCTCGCATTTCCATATATCCCATTTCCCCATTTACATTTCCACATTGCGCATACGCCGCGCTGACGTTGACTCAAGCTTGAGCCAGAGACAGACCCAAACCCCTCTGAATACACAGACAGATGGACCTGGCGACGGCGGCGGTGACAGGTCTGAGGGCGTTCGATTTAATTGTGGGAACGCACACATCACGCAGCCAGACTTGCTCTATATACTACTCGGCCTAGGTGTGCTTAAAAATTCAATTTTTCAGCCAAGGAAACGAACTATATATTTTCATTGCCAGTGTGTGAGGGACGTGGCCTTAACCCAACCGTGGGAACTCTGCTCTCAAAGTACACGTCCTTATGTACAGCACCAATGACCGCAAACCTCAGCGAAAGAGGAGCAAAACTTGTTAACTTTTCAGATTTCACATTTCATTAACGTCGACGGCGCCTTGCTGGCAGGTTAACTTTGTTCTCGTTGCGGTCTCTCTGAACTAACATCAGAAATTAATTTCAATAACTTTTTGAAAGTGGTACCAGTGTGTGAAATGTTTGCCTAGAAGTGCAGCAAATTTCTTAAGAATATTAAACAAATTGAATACAATTAAATATAATTTTTTTTTAAATAAACTGCAAGGTAAACCATTTTAAAAGTAATGTTTCAAAACTTTTCTACTATGTGCTTCAGTTATTACTTATTTTTTTGTATTTGAGATAATTATTGTTTTTCAATGGATTTCCTTACATTTAGAAATGATTTAATAATTTTAAACTCTCGAAAGAATCATATTTATATTTTATAATTTTATAATGATAAAAATCCATAAATATTTCCTCCAAAATAGCTCAAGTTCATTTTGAAAATCAGATTACGGAGAGATAAAACTTAAATAATTGTATAGAACATTTAAAATTCATTTAATTTCTTTGAAAGCAAATATTCAAGAGTATCAATGACTATTTTCGGAGAGAAAAAGCCACTAATTTTCTGGCTGCATTTTCCATTTCAATTATTCAAGAGCTTAACCGATTATATGGCTCAATGAATCTGGTGGAGAAACACACACAAATCTGGCTATCCACTGAACAGCAAAATTATAGCACGGAATCAATTGGTCTTATGACATGAATAAAACATGCGAAATCGAATAAATTTGGGGACGTTGGCTTTTTCCATTAAGCCACGACATCAGACAAAGCACCAAAAATCCTCCCCGGACAGTGCGCAGCCACCCCACTTAATTCATTTGCAATAATTGCTAATTAAATTGGCGAAAACCCAATTAATTTCGTCTCTGATTTTCACCGGTTGTCTTTCATCGCTGACAGGATGACAACGCCAATGCAGCCCAGCAAGTATGCGGGCCTCGTGGCCGATCTGATGCCCAATATACGGGCCATGAAGTACTCGGGCCTGTTCATGCACAATTTCACCGGAGGAAGGGGTTCATAAAGAAGGTGTACTCTTCGGTTCATATGGTCGTGTTGCTGCTGCAATTCATCTTCATTCTGGTTAATATGGCTCTCAATTGGAGGAAGTCAATGAATTGTCGGGGAATACGATTACCGCATTGTTCTTTACTCATTGCATCACCAAGTTTATATATTTGGCTGTGAATCAAAAGAATTTCTACAGGTGAATGTGGTAGGGATAGGGATGCCGCCCCAGTCCATTAATCTCGTTCATTTGCAGAACTCTGAACATCTGGAATCAGGTGAACTCCCATCCGTTGTTCGCCGAATCGGATGCCCGCTATCACTCGATTGCCTTGGGCAAAATGCGGAAACTCTTCTTTCTGGTGATGCTTACGACCATCCTCTCGGCCACTGCCTGGACCACCATCACGTTCTTCGGGGATAGTGTCAAGATGGTGATTGACCATGACACAAACGCGAGCATTGCCGTCGAAATACCACGGTTGCCCATCAAGTCGTTCTATCCGTGGAACGCCTTCCATGGCATGTTCTACATGATCAGCTTCGCCTTGCAGGTCTACTACGTCCTCTTCTCGATGATTCACTCGAACCTGTGCGACGTGATGTTCTGCTCGTGGCTGATCTTTGCCTGCGAACAGCTGCAGCATCTGAAGGGCATCATGAAGCCACTGATGGAGCTATCCGCCTCCCTGGACACGTACAGACCCAATTCGGCTGCTCTCTTCAGATCGCTCTCGGCCCAATCCAAGTCCGAGCTCATCCGGAATGAGGGTGAGTGTCCGCTGTCACATGCCCCACTAATTGCTTTGTTCAACTGGATTTTAATTGCAGAAAAGGATCCCGGCAACGACATGGACCTGTCCGGCGTCTACAGCTCCAAAGCCGATTGGGGCGCACAGTTTCGTGCACCGACCACCCTCCAATCCTTTGGCAATGGCAATGGCAATGGCAACGGGAACGGTGCTGCAAACGGAGCTAATCCTAATGGCCTGACCAAAAAACAGGAGATGATGGTGCGCAGTGCCATCAAGTACTGGGTGGAGCGGCACAAGCACGTGGTGCGGTGAGTACAGCTCTGCAATATTTTACATCTAGATTATGGCTGGCCTTCTGTTCTGTTCTGTTTCGGTTGAAGGACAAACAGACAGACAGATGGAGTGCCTGTGTCCAGTGATTGCTTTTTGTGCACTTAATAAGTTGTGTGGACTTGTGAGGGTTTGAAATTGGTTTTGCATTCGTTGAGAGATAGTCAAAAGTTGTAAAGGTAACTGCCGTCGAAGAGTCGCTGATAATTCTAAAATGGTTGTGGATGAATTGTATTTAAATTTCACAAAACTTCGTGTCTTAATCGTATTCCAACGGCATTGAACTATAGATTAATATTGTATTTAAATTCCATAAATGGCAGAGAGATTATGAACTGAATTATTTTTATTAAAACTTCTTTAAAACTTTGTAGAAAATGTCCATCAAGTAAATGGCAAGTCCACACAAGTCCCCAAGTACTTTTCCATCCTAAGTAAAAAAAGAACATAATTTACTTTGGCTTACAATATTTTATCTGTATCTCATGCATCTGCGAATCAATTTCATTTGATATTTCTTATCATTCCCCTTGCCTGTAGCTTACCAATTTCTCAATCTCTCTATCTAAACAACAAAACTCACTTATTCAGAGCATTCATTGGCCGTTCCCATGGCTTGTTGCAGTTTATTTGATTTACTTGATTATTTCCTCAATTGCAATCCTTGTCGTTGGACTCTCTGCTGAATGATTGTATGATTGCATCGTCTCGTACCCTAGAGGCTGAACTTTCCCCTGCCATTGTTTGCCTTGTAAAGTCTAGGAGTTTCGTGATTTGTTGACCAACTTATTGACCCACTCACTAACCCCTCTCTCTACTCCCTTTGCTAGGCTGGTGGCTGCCATTGGCGACACCTACGGAGCTGCACTGCTGCTGCACATGTTGACCTCGACCATCAAGCTGACCCTGCTTGCCTATCAGGCAACAAAAATCACCGGAGTCAATGTCTACGCCTTTACGGTTGTCGGATATTTGGGCTATGCCCTGGCACAGGTGTTTCACTTTTGCATCTTTGGCAATCGGCTGATTGAGGAGGTGAGTGAGTCGACGGGTTGAGTATTCCACACAGAATAACTAACTTTTGGGGCTGCCTGCAACAGAGCTCATCTGTCATGGAGGCCGCCTACTCCTGCCACTGGTACGATGGCTCCGAGGAGGCAAAGACCTTCGTTCAGATCGTGTGCCAGCAGTGCCAGAAGGCCATGAGCATATCGGGTGCCAAGTTCTTTACCGTCTCGCTGGATTTGTTTGCCTCGGTACGTTCTTCGATTTGGATTTCCCTTCCACTCGATTGGAAAATAAATAAGGTAACAAATACATTCAAAAAACCCCCCATCGTATGCATTGCAGGTCCTGGGCGCCGTTGTCACCTATTTCATGGTGCTGGTGCAGCTCAAGTAAGCGCCTGCTGGCGGACTTGATGGATTGATGGATTATCTGTGCCTGGAAATCGAATGCCAAGGAGCCACCGTACACCCCTCTGCAACGACTCCCCCTCAACAAACCACAAATGTTAGAGCAATTAAAACGCAAATTATATATTTTATACCATATCCAGTCGAAGGACGAAGGACGAGCCTCGTGGGACCCGGAACACCTACATGCTGGGCCGCAACTAGAAGCCTTGAATTATTTATCGATTTTTGTACACTTGTAGAGCTTTCAATGTAAACTCAAGATGCAAACCAAATAAATGTGTAGTGAAAATGCAAGGGGTCGGCGGCAAGGCTGGTAAGGGGTCGCGAAGTATTAAGAGTTAGCGGGCTAATGCGAAGGATAATTATGGTTCCTGTGGCTAGCCACATATTACAGCATGTTACTGCCTCTTCCAGGAGTTTGAGCTGTGTAGCTTAATCAGTGGCCAGACCTTCTCCATGTGTGGCATGCGCCTAACGATGCAGACTCTGCCCAGCCGCAGCCATCACACGCTTCACTGCCGTTGCACGCTCCCATGGCCAAACCGAACTTAATTGAATATAAATTATTCATCTCCAAAATTTTTTCCATCTTTCCATCTCTTCAAATGATTCATTTTTCGGCACTCGCAGTCGCAATTATTGGCCAAGTGGGTTGGCGCAATAATAGAAGCGCTAAACAATCATCCACAATTGCAGTTTCGGCTGCGAACAATTAAACGAAATGTGGCAAAAGTGTAATTTCAAATCACACATATCTACATACGCGCATTCATATATATATAGTATATACTATACTATACGTATGTGCTTCTGTTGTATTTTTGTTGGCATTTTGAAAGCGCACTTTATGGTTTTTCAAATTGAGCAACTTCGGTCGGAGCTCGCAGCCCGCTGCTGGAACTGAACTCGTGAAACAGAGCTAACAGCTAACAGCTAAGAGCTAAGAGTTAAGAAAACGCTATACAACGCGAACTTTTAATGCGGCCACGCTCGGTACATTCGGCCAAAAGTTTTCATTTCTTATAGCTTTCATAAAACAAAAAGAAAGAAAGGTCGAGCTCGGGCAACGAAGCAGTGGATACTCTTGTACGTAAATCATTCTTTGGCTGCCATGTGATCCGATGTGAGTAATTTTTTATGAAAGACATTTAAGAACAGCACAAATACGAGTCCCAATGTTTTTATCTAAGAACTATGGAGCTGCAGCGACGTGCCGAGGAGTTTGTGCAAAGTTCTGGCCTGATAAAGTTTAAAACTAGAGAATTAACTTAAAGCAAACACATGAATGCTAATTCCTTAACTCTATCTTCTGTTCGTTACAAACATCTCATCAAGACCAAAATACCCTTGCCCTTTTAAAGAGTAAAAAAACGAAAAGCGAACGAAGAAAGACTACAACCTAAACTGTCAGTGTGTGTGTGTGTGTGAGGTACAGGTAAGGCGTCGTAGAAGTATATACTAACTAGTCACCCTCCCCATCCCTCACTTCTTACTGTTAATTTCTTTATTGCGCTGACTTTCGTCTGCCAATGAAAGTTTCTTGACTGTGGCAATGCATCAGCAGCAACACCAGAAACTCGGCTTAATTTATAAGTCTACTGTCTTATTAGTTTTTGTTGCTTCTTTTTTTTTGGGTAAAGAAACATCTTCTGGTTCTTGTCTGAAACTTTAATTATTTATGCTATTTTTTTGGTTCAGCCTCATTTGACAATTGACAGTGGGATTTCTTTTGCGGGGTTTTACAATAAACATCTCATGAATAGAGTCATTAAAATAAGAGCATAAGTCATCAACATACCACACTCACATACGAACAGCATACCATTTTAAACATTCGACCATGTTAATGACACTTTTATAGAGCCCCTTAACACATCACCAGTTTCGTTTACATAATTCTACCGTTTTGAGTTATTTGTATTTCGTTTATTAGTGTCAATGCATAATGGAGAAATTTCAGAGTTCAAAAGTTTAATTTACAAATACATACGAGTAGCAGATTTGGGTTTTTGGAAAGGTTTTTGCAAGGCCTGAATAAGATTCTAGGAGATTTTACAATTAGGAGACAATTTTGCCACAGAATAATTCTGCTTTTTGCAATATTAAAATGGTAATATATAGTATACGAGCAGCCATTAAAATAATTAAAACAGCTGTATAGGGCATGCAACAGCTTCCGAGCTCAGCGCTAAATTTGTTCTGTTTCACATGCAACAAAAAAGAAAAAGAAAAAAAGAAATGTTAGTTCTTATGGCATCCGAGATCATTTCATTCATTCTTCCGTTTCTCCTTCTGTCTACCTCCTATAAAACACGCACACGACACCAACGTCATCAGTTTTTTCTTCTGTTTGCTTCCTATACTGCTATGATAGGTGTCGCTTTTGCTTTGGTTAGTTACAACGTTTTTTTATGCATCTTATTTTTTTGCATTTGGCATCACGTTTGTTTCCACATTTGCAGTTTCTCGCATTGTTTTGCTTCATGGCAAAAAAAAAATAAAAAAGGGCGAGCGCAAGTTCAATGCATGCAAAGTCAAAGTCGAAACCCTCCTCCACCCACAACCCTCTTTGAAGGCCCCCTTCACTGGCCAATACAAGCGTTGATAATTGCTGGCAATCAGCTAGTGGAACAATAAAAACTCAACCAAAAAACCAGAGAAAAACGAAGAAAATAAAGGCAAAACGCAATGCTTGAAGTTATGGAAAATGTACAATTTTATTTAAATGAAAATGAGGAAACGCCTGGCAAGTTCAACGACTCAGACGCAGAGACTTGGTGAAAGATACTCGGCACAACTTCAAATCAAAATCCAACTTCGATTCCAATTTCGACTGAGTCTACGAGGCCCCATGTGCAGTAAATTGCTTAATTGGGAAATGTCGAAAATGTACAATATAAAGAAACAATTATGACAGAAAATACTCGTAATGCAATCCGTTTCGATGGATGTGGCAGTGCTTTTATGCTATACAGATAATCACTCAGTTGTTGCACGCACTTTTTCCGTACGAATGTTAGCTGAAAGAAGAGCCTTTTGGGTGGGAATGACAACTCCAAACGGAAGCCCACAGCATGATATTCTTCCAAAACAAACGACTGCAGACACGAACTTGGGTGCGGAACTTGGCTAAGCCCTTGGGTTGCCGCCGAGGATGGGTTGTGGTATGTGCTAAGGAGGTGCCATGGCGTGGCATCTGTCTGCTGTGAATCACTGTCTGGTCTCTGAGTGTTGAATCAGTGTCTGGAGCGATGTGCAGTGTCTGATCATTGTCTGTTTGGGGGGGGTGGAGAATGGTGTGTAGTTGTTTGGAGGATCGGCAGTGGAGCGTGGCCAGCCGTCTGCGCCGCTCATTGAACTTCTCTTGCGCAAATGGGCAGCAGCAGCTCTCGATCTCTGCTCTCCACTCTCCATCTCCTTCCTCCAGCGAACAACAGTCAGCGCGTGCATTTTTCTCTTTGACCGATTTTCATGGCATGATCTGTTTTATGGCTTTCGGTTTTCTTTTGCCATTCGCTGTTGCAATCGTGTGCGAGCCGAGCTCGGTTTGCTTGCTGTCGTGTCGCTTCGTTTTCAGAGTTCGCTGATGGGTTCGGGAGTATTTAAGTGGTACGAAACATGTTTGCAGACATACAGTTTCAGTTAACATCTTGAGCGCTTCGGTTGTGTCAATCATACGTCGCGTTGTCCATTGGATACTTAAGGATTACCCACTGACTAACTAACCAAAACACTCTCTAACCAAGGTGAGCCCTACCCCTACCCCTACCGCATACCCCCTACCCCATACCACACGCATAGTATTTCTCGTATACACATCTCTGAAGTGCCAAAATCTTTGCTTGGCCCTACTTGTCATGTGTACAGCGGAGGACAATGCATGGAATTTAAATGAGTGCGACGGATAATAAACGCGATAAAGTGTGCAAATCATGTGTGGAATTTCAGACATCGGACATACAAAAGAAGTGAAGGATTTTTGGGGGAGACCATCCAACGGAGGGCCATAAACTCCACACGAGAACAATAACTCGCTTTGCAATTGTGCAAATAACTTAAGCTGAATGCCAAAGAATAATAAGAAAAGAGATTTATGCTGTCCAACAATGGTCAAAAGAATCTTAAGGGAATTTATAAAATGCATCACATATGCAAGGCATAATTTTCGAGTATTTTTTAAGAAACAGAGCTCAATTAATGGAGAACGTTTTATAGAAATTCAAGTGGGAAATATTTTTAATTGAAGTGAATGACAAGGCGAAGATTCGTAGATTCTTTAGGAAGTCTTTTTGATTAGTTAACAATGAAAAGCGACAGAATATTGAATATTTTTTATCAGAAATATATGCATATTATATGTAGTGCACAAATAAAATAATATTTGAACTGTATATAGAACATTGTATTCAAACAAACAAAAAGGCTTGGAGCTCATCTAAGCTTATAAAATCATTATTACGTAGCATCTTACAGAAGGCTTCCCACACAGCCGTAATTTTTTTGGTACTTTTTGGTACTACTCATGAAAACCTATCGCTTGATTCTCTTAAATTTAAGAAGTGTAAAACATTTTTGTGACTGGTTCTTCCAAAGCCTTTTTGACCAAAACAAATACCCCAAATATTTGAAAAATTATACTCGCTTATAAGAATTAAATAACATTTAGTATGAAGCATGCCTAGCCCTTTCAATTCTTCTCCATTCGCCGTTCTTCTTCAAATACAGCTTCATGTCAGCTCTTCGTGTTTGCAGACCAATTTTTCAAGCACTTAAATGTTAGCCACAAGTGTTGCTGAAATTCTTACTCAAAAACTAATAGCATTACAAAACGAATAGGCAAACAGAATTATTGTAATGGCAAAAGTCCCAAAGAGAGAGAGAGAGAGAGAGAGAGAGAGAGGGAGATAGACAGGTACTGCGGAGAGACAAAAGCCAAAAGAGGCTAAAACCGAAAGCACTTCTACTGAAGCCCGAAAAAAAAGAAGGAAAAATGAGTTGGTAAAACCCGTTTTCTGACCATTTTTCTTGACTCTTTGGCTGCTTGATTATCGTCTGGTTCCGCGCTGTTTTGTTTTGCTGAAGATTTTCGCAATATGTGCCGCAGAGTTGCAGGCCAGCCACATTTGCAACAGACGCAATGGCCATTAGCAGTGGCTGCAACATCAGCAGTAACCACATACACACAGTACATAATTTCGAGTGTAGACGTGCCTCCTCCTGAGAAATCAACGCCAACCCACCGCCGTGCCGGTGATTGCAATTCTAACAGGTTGCAATATGCAACTTCATACATGCAGCTGTTTGTGGCAAATGGGGCATATAGTAACCGAAATCAAATTGGTTTTTATTTCAACTTTGCCTGAGCTTGGGTTTTTGGCTTATTTCGAGAGCTTTTCCTCTTACCTCTTACCAATTGTGTTTGCTGTTGACCCCAATAGAGTGTGAGTCTTAGGTGTTGCAAATTGATACGAAATTTTATTTGATGTATCCAAGATGTTTTGGCTAAAACTCTAGATTAGTTACAGGTAAACTTTCGAAATTTGTACACAAAAAAAGGTGCTTTATATATATAAAAAATTTAAATTAATTATTTCTCATTCCATATCATAATTTGGTAGTCAAATTTATCTCTAGAACAAGTCACAACTGATCTACACAAAGAGATTGTTGTTGAATGTTAATAATATAATGGGAATAAATAATGGTTTATTCTATATTCTTTATGCCGAATGCCGCTTAAGCTACTCAAAATACTTTATACTCGTATATTGTGTAGTCGCATAAATCGTCAAACGTCAATTACCTCACCACAGAAAGTAAAATTTCATGCATGACTTAAAAGAAGAGACAAAGAAAAATCAACAAGCCAAAACTGAAAATCACGCCCCAAAGAGCGTAAACAAACGCAGTAAAATATTTAAACAAAATATACAATACAGTTGTACATACTTATAGCATTATATACCTAGCTACCCCAAACCATCCCTTTACCTAAGTTTAGATAAGATTTGCATTATAATTATTTATTTCCCCCTTTTATAAACCTTCCTCCCTATATTTTGTTACTTATTTCGGGCTTACTTATATAGATGATCGCACAAACAACTTACAAGCTGAAACAATAGTGAAAAAAGCAAAGCCATGAATAGTTTTTGAGGTCGATGTCAGCTAATTTTTGTTGTGGCCCTTACGCAAAGTAGGGTCTCCAAGTACTCGTACACCTGCTCGGGGCAGGGGGGCGGGTCTGGAGTAATGCATATTTGGCCATAGCTCCATGCAAAGCAATGAACCGGAGGCACTGACGTGTGACCGCAAGACGAGCGAAACATTTTGAAAGCGCGCAATTAAAATGTCAAAAATAATCAGATATTTTATTAAAAATACGTAATAAAATGCTGCAATAAAGCGTTTTGAGCGTAGAATGTAGGGGAACATCATAATAATGGACCTCAGATGTGACATTGAACTGTCGAAAAAGGTGGGGAACTAATGAACAATTTCTGTTGTAGTTGGAATAGGTGGAACTTTATCACAAGCTTTTCTTTTCTGACATAATATTTTCTCAAAGATTGACTTACTTCTACCTATCCATTATCTAATAAACCCAACATTCCCACCCCCAGATGATGATGCTACACCCCACACCTGCTCAGCGCGTAACCATTCGCGAGGAGTTGCGTGAACCCGAGGATCCAGCCGACATTGAGCGTGATATTAAGCTGATCCGCGAGTGGCTGGAGACGCAGCCGCATCTGCCCAAGGACATGGACGACATGCGTCTGACCACGTTCCTGCGCGGCTGCAAGTTCAGCCTGGAGAAGGTTAAGAAGAAGCTGGACATGTACTACACGATGCGGAATGCCGTACCGGAGGTCTTCTCCAATCGGGACATCAATCGCGAGGAGCTCAGCCTTGTGCTGGACTATGTGTAGGTAGAGGGTTATCCATACTCTGGGCATCTGTGCCTAATCCTTTTGATATCCCTCAGACACTGTCCCACGCTGCCAGGGATCACTCCCAATGGACGTCGCATCACGTTCGTGCGTGGCATCGACTGTGACTTCCAGCCGCACCACATTCTGGACGCCATGAAGGTGGCTCTGATGATCGGCGATGTCCGACTGGCGGAGGAGACAATCGGCATTGCCGGTGACATCTTCATCCTGGACGCGGCCCCAGCCAGTGCCGCTCATTTTGCCAAATTCTCGCCGTCGGTGGTGAAGAAGTTTCTGATTGCCGTCCAGGAGGGCTATCCGGTGAAGGTGAAGGAGGTGCATGTGATCAACATCTCGCCGCTGGTCGACACCATCTTCAATTTTGTGAAGCCCTTCGTGAAGGAGAAGATCCGCAGCCGCATCACCTTCCACAACGATATCGATAGTCTGTACAAGGCGGTGCCGAAAGATCTCTTGCCCACTGAGTACGGCGGCAAGGCTGGCAGCGTTGTCGAGCTTAATCAATGGTGGAAGCAGAAGCTGGCCGACAACACCAAGTGGTTCCAGGAGCAGGAGGATAAGAAGGCCAATGAATCTCTGCGCCCCGGCGCACCAAAGACCAGCGATGATTTGTTTGGCATGGAAGGCACCTTCCGTCAGTTGAACATCGATTGAACCCGCATTCGCATACCCACATCCATGCCCCATGCAACATGCCCCATGCACCATGCCTCATGCCCCCAAGCGTAACTACTTGTGTATATTTTAGCCACTCATTTGTTTAGTCCAAGCTCATGTGCATAACTCTTGCTTAAACGCTTCATTCTGTCGCCTGTTCCATTATCTATCTACCACATACGTACGAGTATATGCTCGTATATGTATATCTTCTCATTCGTACATCGCAGTAATTACATACAATAATAAAGAAGCAGCAGCATATTAAGGAATGAATAAATAAAATCCACATGTCGTTTATACTGTCCAACAAGGAGATGTGGGTGGGTGAACGAATGAAAGCAATGAAATGAAAAATACGACTCGACATTTCTCAACGAATGCCCCATTAAAGTACAAGTAATGACCACGAATATAGTGAAGAGTGCCCGTGCATGTGCCCTGACTGCACTGACTATCCGATTGTTGATTGCATCTGCCACAAGGCCACACATACAGATGGAGACACGGATGCATACAAGAGCATATTTCACTCGTCGCGTCGCATGTCTCCACTTTGTGCAACATGCACATTGATGGCGGAAACGGAAACTTGTCGCAGTTCCTCCTCCTCCCCCCCCCCCCCCTACACTAGGGCAGGCAAAATACGAAGGCGAAGGCGGAGCAGGACATTCCTGCTGCTTGACTTACTCCGTCTGACATATTGGTTCCTTTTCCCATTGTCCTGTGAGCGATTCGGCGTACGAAATCAAGTGTGGCCGACATATCGCAGTCAGGACTCGACTTGACTCCCGGACATGGTCTTCTGCTCTCCACTGCCTTTCAATGTAAGCATTTTTTGTACTTCCTTTCTTCTTGAAGCCGAATGCCAGTCTGAGGAATTGTTAGGAATTTATTTGACTGGCAAGCGGGTCAAGTGGCGTTATGATTTGCAAAGAAATGTTGCCAAATATCCCACAGCTGAATGGCTCTTGGAGTTAAAGTCTGTTGGGTAACTAAAAGAGCAAAAGTCTTGAGCCAAATTGAATGTAATGAAGCATAAATAAATGCAAGTACCCACAAATTAGTTAAGAAACATGTGTGGAGCAACAGTTTTCGAATAATAATTTAAATAATTAATTGAGAAAATCTTATTTTATACGACTAATCATTCATTAAGTTATTTCCACCACAAAGTTGCCAAACTTTTGGTAATTGCTTCACACAAAAGTTTTCATAAATCAATTTGCTTATTATTTATTCAAATTATATTAATTTGAAGAGGCACTTTGGGTGTCTGCTGCTGTCTTGCCCCACTGCAACATGTAATTTAAAGTTTTCTTGGTCGAGGGTATATCATTTTCAGTTTATACAACTAAAATGATTGAAATATTCAACCTATATAAGGATATCCCATCAGAAATGCTCGCAATAATCTACCAAGAGACAATGAAAGAAAGCAATCTACCGCCTCAGATTAAAGACGACTCAAAACGTCAAGATCTATTCGTCTTTGTGCGCTATACCATGTGCATAGCAGCGATGTATCCATTTGGCTACTCCCTCAAGGGTTCGGGTTGCCTGGTGCTCATGGTGCGCGTCCTGGATTGGTTCTACGAGATCTTCAACTACTTTGTGTCGCTGCATATTCTTGGCCTGTACATCTGCACCATTTACATAAACTATGGCCAGGGGGACTTGGACTTCTTTGTCAACTGCATGATACAAACAATCATCTATCTGTGGACCATCACCATGAAGCTGTACTTTAGACGCTTCCGGCCCAAGTTGCTCGATGACATTATTTCGATAATCAATAAGAACTATCAGCCGCGCTCTGCTTTGGGCTTCAGCTTTGTGACCATGTCGGGGGCTCATCGCGCGTCCAAACTGTGGATCAAAACGTATGTCTATTGCTGTTATATTGGAACCATTTTCTGGCTTGCACTGCCCATCGCCTATAGGGACAAGAGTCTGCCGCTGGCCTGTTGGTATCCATTTGACTATACGGTAAAAACATAGTTATATTTTATCTCTGACTAAATAAATCTTTAAGTCTTCGCTCTAGCAACCCGTTGTGTATGAAGTAGTGTTCTTTCTTCAGGCCATGGGCCAGATCCAAGTGGCGGCTTCTTTCGCATCGTCTAGTGGTCTTCATATGGTTTTCTGTGTTCTTTTATCGGGACAATATGATGTGCTTTTCTGCAGTCTGAAGAATGTGTTGGCCACCAGCTACATTCACATGGGTGCCAGTATGCCAGCACTGAGGTTTATATTCAAAAACTCAAATTAAATTCTTAATTTCCATTAGTCTCCCATTTACAGACAACTCCAATCAGAACAGTCGGTTTCCGATGCAGAGCCCAATCAATATGCCTACTCCCAGGAGGAAGAGACCCCTTTAGAGCAGCTACTCCAGAATCCGCCGCAAGTGGAATCCTCTACGGACTTCCTCAAAGCCTTCAAGCGTTCCTTCAGGCGCTGCATTGACCACCATCGCTATATAGTAGCCGTGCTCAAGAAAATGGAGCGCTTCTACAGTCCCATTTGGTTTGTGAAGATTGGAGAGGTCACCTTTCTCATGTGCCTGGTGGCTTTCGTATCGACCAAAAGCACTACGGCCAACTCCTTTATGCGGATGGTATCCCTGGGGCAGTACTTGCTACTGGTGCTCTACGAGCTCTTCATCATCTGCTACTTTGCGGATGTGGTGTACCAGAACAGTCAGAGGTGTGGTGAGGCTTTATGGAGGAGTCCCTGGCAAAGACATATGCGAGAGGTACGCAGCGATTATATGTTCTTCATGCTGAATGCCCGGAAACAGTTTCAGTTAACGGCGGGAAAGATCACCAACCTGAATGTGGATCGTTTCAGAGGGGTACTTTGAAATTTGATTCTTTTATCAGACTCCCTTCTAATTGGTTACCTTGCAGACCATCACCACAGCCTTCTCATTCCTCACACTCCTCCAAAAGATGGATGCTCGGGCCTAGACAATCGTCCGGATTTCGATTTTCGCTTTTATTTATACAGTTTTTAGTAATTATAAAAAATATTAGCATTTTAATAAACAGAGGCAAACTCATGCTTTTGATTCATATTTCCTCAATTATTTTATCAACTTTGGCAATAGCTCACACGCACTACACTCTCATACAGTGCGTTTCGAAGCTATAAGACAGTCGAGAATGTGCAATGTTAACCAGAAATATTCCATCAAACCAAAGCTAAAATGTTACAATTTTTGAACATGTTTACAGTTGGAATCTAAACATAATTCTATTAAAGCATTGTTATTTCTTGGTTCTAATACAAATAAATTATTTCATATAATTTTAGTCAAAATTCTTTCATTCAGATTTAGTTATAAAGTGTATGTAATTAATAGAAAATAACTTAATTTAATTTCTTTACGAAAAGATTCGTGCAAATATCGAATGACATACAGGAAATTATAGAAAAAATGTTTCGACTAACTGATTAACTCACAAATTTCATATTCATATTCATATTCATATTCAAGTTTTCTTATTAATTTAGTAACCGACTTGGTTATGAATTTACAACAAATTTAATCTACCATTACATAAGATCGAAAATAAACAGAATAATCCGTGTAAATGTGCGTCAATGATCTAATTTATCTAATGAATTCAAGTGGAAACCGAATTAATCTTCGCCTTTCCATCTGTTTGCTAATTTTGTATAGTTACTGATATTAATTTTGATATATTCTAAGAAAACATACAGGAATATAATGCGGATTCAAGTTCTGTCTGCCTTATAGTTTCGCAACGCGTTTGGTTTACATTTGGATGTATGAATAAAAGTAAATAGAGTACAACTAATGATGAACTAACATATATATGCCATGAGTGTCGATCCGCTAATCTCAATATTATTCATACATATCTTATTTTCTTCCTTGCAATTTATTTAGAGAGGAAAATTATACAATAAAAAGAAAAGAAAGAAATTCATGTGCTTGACAGATAAATAAATAATATTCACTTCAGTTTTGTTTCCGATTTCATTCTTAACACTAAAAGCGAAATAAATCATATACATTTATAAGGTACTTGGGTTAACTCTTCAACTCCGATACTTCTCCTTCCGCTACTCGTATAATCGATCCCCTCCCCCCCCCCCTCAATCGTGTTAACTACATTTTGAGCAAGAAATATATATGTTTAACAATTTGTGTATTGTTTTTTTCTGTTTTTGTTTTGTTAGGTTTCTAAATATGGTTTTTCTCTCACAATTTGTTATTGTGCTTGGCATTTTGTACAGTATCAAAAAATCGGTTTGATTGGTTTTGTTGCGGCCGAAATACTACAGATTTTTCGCTAATTTGCTTTTTATATTACAATTAGGCAAATGCTCTAACACTTGCTTACAATTAGTTAATAATTAGCTTATGGTTTGCTCTGCTCTTCAATTTTTCTGTTGCTAATTTTCTATATAAAAATGTACAAGTTCAATCGAGAGAAGTTCAGTAACGCTTCTCTGCCTTCATTTAATGTATATATAAATCATATATACTTTATAAAGATTGCCTTAATCTGTTGTATTATTATCTGTAATTATTATCAAAAAAATATATATGTATAATATTACATTATAATTTATGTTCTTCTTATAAGCATTTTCCCTTTGCAATTTCCCTTAGCAACTTTTCTATAATTTTTTTCTTTTGTTTTTCCTTTCTTTTTTTTGTTATTAGATTTTTTGATTTTAAATATATTACACAAAGCATAACAAGGCGAGCAGCCATATAAACAACAATAACAACAAGGCAGAGAGAGCAACAATTGGCAACTGCTGCGGATTTTGATAAATGCAATATGTTTGCTGTTTGTGTAGTAGCCCTTGTTGCCCCCCTTTGTGCTGTACATCATCACAGATTGGGCTCTTTGTGCGACACATTGAGTATATGACATTATTCATGATGCTGCTTCCTTTGGCCTCGTCCTCCGCCTTCTGCGAGTGCTGCTCTTGTTGCTGATGTTGCTTCTGGTGTCGTGGCTTGCTGTTGACTAGTTTGGTTTGCTTGCGCCGCTAGCTCGCAAGCGACATGCGCACTGTACTCGTGCTATTGTCGTGGTTGTAGTGCTCCGTATTGATAATGACTTGGACAATATAGCCCTGGTGTATGCTGCACTCGTCGATGGGTACCTTGTCGCCCAGCAGTTTCCCACTGTAGAACCAACGCTGGCAACAGGCATCTACCCCCTCCGTGGCCTGCAAATCCGAAATTCATGCGTTGGTTAATCATTGAAATCAACTAAACAGACAGCTCAACTCACCTGCAACTTCTTCTTGCACTGTCCCACAGTATCCTTGGAGTACACTGGCAGTTTAACATCAGTCATGCTCGATGATATGCGCAGCTTGAGAAAGATCTCGGTGCCGCCATCCACTGGCTCTGAGTATTCAGCGGGCGAGTCGCGTCCATTCTCCTCCTTTACGATATTGATGGGATATGACAGACAGTAGATGGGCACCTTGTACTGCGTGCCCAGCTCATCGTAGCACTCTGTGAGGTAGCTGCAAGACGAATGTTGGCCAAATTAGTAACCAGGCGGCATCAATTCCCTATCACTATCTTATCACAAATCCACCATCCAGTCCCCTCCCCACTAATACATTACCCATCGATTTGGCCCCTAATGCTAATGATTCAATGCCAGCCGTGGTCGGGCGTAGACTCTGATAAGAGTCTGATAAAAGAGGAAATGACGTACATATGTGGCATGGGGGAATGGGATGGTCGCGCAGCAAGGACATGGACTGACACACATGCAAGCCGTTAGACAGTAGAGTGGAAAGGTCAGCGCTGCATTTAAATAAATATGATTTACAGTCCAATGAAAACGAATGCCAGAGTCGTGGAGCAGTCAAAAATCGATGTCTAATAAAAACGTTAGCGCGCAAATAAAGCGAGACACATGGCGAAGCCTTTAATACCCTGCTTGTGGGAGTACCTACTGCATAATTGATCTATAAGTTGGGCATATGGTAAGTCATAAATGAAGGAATACAAACAGCTATGGAATATGATCGAACTGATTTGGGAAAGCCATAAAATCAAAGATAATTGTTTTATGTAGGGGGTACTTTCTGCAGGGAGTGCTAGACATTAAAATGTTTTATCTTTTGCAATTAATATCTGCTAAAAGAAATTCAACATGGATCTATTTTCCTGAAGAGTACGATACCCGGCCCGGCCACGAGAAACAGTTTTCAAATGTTCCAACGTGCCATTAATGTTAGTTTTTTAACGCCCTAGCAAGCCTCATCACAAATTTATAACACCCCAGGCATCGTCCATTAAGGGACACCCGACGAAACGCTGTCATGCATTAATGGAGTTATGGCTATAACAAAAAATCACTACATGCTATTGATTTTCTCGCCCCGAACGCGGCCAGACTAGGGCAATTAGCATTTAGTGGGCTAATGGACAAGGACTCACCCATTTGGCACTGACACATTGGCCCCATCCAGTATGGCCTGGGCCATTTGAAAGTCCAGCCCCTCGGCGGCATTGGTGGCGGCGCGTAGGGCATCCCAGATCTCCTTGCGACCATCAAAGGCCGGGGCCGTATCCCAGAACTCGTCCCGCTTGGAGCGCAGCTGTCCCTCGGTCAATGGCACATCGGAACGCCAGCGTATTGTCTCATGGCAGAGTGGGCGATTTTTGCGCGACGCGCCCAAGGCAATGCCTGCGAAAACGTCACAAATCACAAACAGATTGCCGATTAAGGGGTATGGAATTGATGCGACGGGATGTGAAGGCCACTCACCTGCACTGGGTGGACGCGATATGCTCGCCGACGAGACGCTCATCGTCTCGTTGTCGGGATTCATGCGACATACACAGGCGCCCATTTTAGAGTCGGACGCAAGCACAACAGCCTCTCGGTTTCCTATCAAACAGCAAAGAAAGGATCCTAGGGGCAATATATACATTTATATATATATACACATATATTTGTATAAAAATTGATGAAAACTCTTACCTCTGCCCCGCACAGCCGCCTTGTTTGCTTTCGGATTTGTGTGTGTGTGTGTTGTTGTGCCTGTTTCGTATTTGTGCCTGAACCTATACTATATTTGCTTTATTTTTATCAGGTTGGCTGTCTTTATTATTGCTTTTTTTGTTTGACTGCCTCGTTTTTTAATTTTTATTATTAAAATTTCTTTAACCGTGTTGTGTGGTGTGACCGGATTTATCAACAAAATATACCGTCTGACCCTCAAAGATATACCAAAATATACCATGTCATTATTAAAATATACCGTAAATATACTGACTGACACGTTGATATTTCTCGATTTTGATATTCGCTTTATTATTACTAGCTAGTTTTCCCACTTGGTCCTAAAAATAATTTTATCCATTCCTCAATCAATTTTGTACGGGACTGATTAGTTTTTTAGATATCTTTTTATTGGATTGCATAGATAATAAGGTTCAAACAAAAGCGGCCAAAGCATAAAACGAAAGTCTGAACTCTGGTCAAATTCCGTCATTGTTGCTGGTCAACCAAGTTTCTGCATGCGTATGGACATTTTTATACCTTACTTCCTTCAATTAATGTTTAATTTGTTGTTCAAAGCTGCTTTACATTATTAATATTGAATTTGTCCTAGATTGACTTGTTTTCTACCTATTCATGCATATGATTTGTTTTTTATATTGTGTATCCCTGTCCCGATACCTATTATAGGTACCCATAAGCTGCAAAATGTCGAAAATATCTTTAACACAGAGACTGAGTAGATAATGCATTAATAAGAGCCTGAAATTACAAACAATATCTCAATTCGATAATATCCATTTTCCCAAGGTATGCAGATTGTTGGTATTCAGTGAAAAAGTTGCAAGACATTGCTGCATATTCATTTCCCATGCTGCTGAATTTTTTCCCATACAAATCAAATGTTCCTAACGGTAACAAGTATGGAATGAAGCAACAATGAATCTCTAGATTAAATATACTTTTATATACCGAAGAACCAGAAAATAGTTAGGTATTTTATTTGCCGTAAATTGAATGGTCTCACTGCTAGCGAAATCGATGTTTTTGGTCGCTATCGATAAATACGCGCATTTTTTAAATGTTTTCAACTAGAATAAACATACTTGATATATTGCATTATGCTTTTCCCCATATCTACATAGAAAGACTGCTACAGAAAGTAAAGTGGATAGCAACGGTAAATGGGATAATAGTAAAATGATTAAACGTATAAATCGTTAAACACAGAATTATTTGTAGGATTTCTAGCCATGTCGTACCATTACCACCCACCAAAACAGAAATAATGTTGAATTAATCCCTATGACTGCCATGAACATATCTTATTACATATATGTATTAAATAATTTCCGCGTATGTCATTAATGTCAATGAAATCATAAAAAACTTCCGAGCGTTATAATATAGTAATCAGTAAAATCATCTGGTTGCTTCGATCCCATTCCTCAGCTTACCCTGCCTCTGGACTGATAAGCGTTTGTCTGCCATTGAAACTAGAATATGGTTGGTTGTCTGTCGGGAATTTGCCAGAGTCGTTTGCTCTGTGAATTTCTATTAGGCAATTAATTTGCGCACAGTTCTCCCTGGAACAATATTTAATGAGTAAATATTATATTTAGGAGTGTCTTAGCCTTTGGGGGAGCACAATTAATGACAGTTTCTCTCTTTGTTTTACTCTCTTCGCTTAAGACACCCACTAACAACAAAAAAGAGAAGAGCTGTTGGCATGCCGTTATGAAAATAATTGTTGTAAATGAATGGAATATTTGTTGAATATGTAATTAAATCGTAATTGAATTAGCAAGGTTTCACAAGGGTATTAATTTGACGCCAGTACAATAATAAATACAATATTATCACCTATAATAATAGCCCCCCAAAGCGCCCAAGTCCCCATTAGACATTTTTGTACTCGTTCTTACGCTCTCTCCCCAAACGGTTTTGGCGCTCTGAGCGAGAGACTGAAACAGCTGCTGTGGGGTAGGTACATATGCGTCGCGTGTTTCGGAAGCAACAATTCCATTTCAAATGCTCCACTCATCCGAGCTCCATCCGTTCATTATTGTACGCGGCGTGTGGTGTGTCGTGTGTGCGTGATTATTTTGAGTACGTACTCTGTATATGTACATATGTATATAGTATATATCCATCAAACAAAAATCAATTCAGAGACTAAAGTGCGGGCAATAAACGTGACAAATCAGAGTGCTTATCATCCGATTAAAGACTAGTATATATATCCAAAGTCCCAAAGAATGGAGCGTATTCTGAGAGGTGTGATGCGGTATCGTAATACGACGCGTGAGCAAATGGTCAAAGAGTTCCAGAAAGTGCGCGATAATCCCGAGGTGAGCCAAAAGTCAATAGGTCAAGATTAGAGCATACCAAACCTAAGTATACCAATACATGGATGACATTGAACATTCACATAAATTGTTAAATGGAGAGGCACTAAAAGTAGAACATGCTTTTGCCTTGTGCTATCACATATTTGTCTGGCTTGTCAGACAGTCTACCTACTCTCTCACCCTCTCTCTGGTATACCCTCTCTCGTCTCGATGTTTTGTTGTAGCTTTATTTTTGGTAAACAAACATTTGAAGGCTCTCTACGAACCGGTTGACTAGCGTTGTCATTGTCCAGCCCCTACCCCACTCTTTTTTTGTTATTACTTTTTTGCGCTTCATTTTTATATACTTAAGTGATTGCTATTGTTGCTCTTGGGGTCTGGTTTGGTTTGGGTTCGTGCATTTGCGGCCCTGCTAATGTACAAATTAATTCTCTTCTAATTGGAAATTTGCAAAGCTTTTTTTGGGGAATATATACAATAATAAAATACCCTATAATTATCAAGTAAATATTTATCAGAATTAAAGGTGAAATCAAAAGTAATCAAAGGTCACGTCTTTTCAAACGTTCTATATTCCAGTAACAAAGGATTTGTTACGATAAAATCGTTCTTTATCTACGATTCAGGTGGCATTAGTTTTTGCTTTTATTATTGGAGCCACACCATTGGAAATATTTCCCTTCCCATATCATTCCCATTTCCCATTCCCTGTCAATTGTTTTTCAATATTTCTCTGGTGTACAGCCTTGAACCGAACGAGCCCCTCTGTGGACACTTTTGGCTATCTGCCAAGTACAGCTGTGGTCATGGCAGCAGTGCCGCACCTCACCACATTCAAAACTATTTTTGAGACACTTTCAGTCTGAACAATTAGAACCCTTAAGACAACAGTCCTTAAAGTGGTGAGGTGCGGCAATACTATTTCCATGACCACAACTAAAGCTCATAGCTTGAGTACTTACAATTAGTTTTGCTTTTGTATTACGCACATACCGATATCTTGGCTCTAACTCTTGATATGTTTTATCTACCAGCCAAAGGCCGTTTTTTTCACCTGCATGGACAGTAGAATGATTCCCACCAGGTATACGGACACGCACGTGGGCGATATGTTTGTTGGTATGTACCATGATACGAGTACACCGTAGGTACCACCTTATAATAATGAATTAACATTCTGTTTTTGTTCCCACGGATAAGTGAGAAATGCTGGAAATCTGATTCCACATGCCCATCATTTTACGGATGAACTTTTCAGCTGCGAGCCGGCTGCTTTGGAGCTGGGCTGTGTGGTGAATGACATCCGGCACATCATCGTGTGTGGACACAGTGACTGCAAGGCCATGAATCTGCTGTATCAGCTAAGGGATCCGGAGTTTGCTTCCAAGGTACGGGATTTCGGAAGTTTTCGATTATAAATCTTAAAAATTAATTGTTTTTTTACCTCCCTGAATTCTAGCTAAATCGACGTCTCTCTCCGTTGCGTTCATGGCTTTGCACGCATGCCAACACCAGCTTGGAGAAGTTTCAGGAATGGCACGATGCTGGCATGAAGGATCCCATACTGTTCTCCTCCGAAACGCCACTGCGTCGCTTTGTGGCCTACATCGACTCGGAGGAGCAGTTCGCCATCGAGGATAAGCTTTCCCAAATCAATACGCTGCAGCAGATGTCGAACGTTGCCTCGTATGGCTTCCTAAAGTCGCGCCTGGAGTCACATGATCTGCATATACACGCGCTCTGGTTCGATATCTATACGGGAGACATTTACTACTTTAGTCGCGGGGCGAAGCGGTTTATAGCCGTCGACGAGAAGAGCGTGGATCGTCTGTCCGCTGAGATTCGAAGGTTCTACTCGTAGGCGTAGGAGATATACATGTGGATTTTCTGGACTATCTGTGATATGTGCAACAAAAAGTTAGGCCTTATACTACTATTGCGTGCTGCATTTACAAATGACTAATTGTTAGCTTTCTTTTGTATGTATATATTTATAAGTGTGTAATTTTTGTGTATATAAACTTAAGGCCTACAAAGGTTCAAACTTACAAATCTATGAAAAATCAACGAAGGAGATGGCTATATGTATGTATATATTAATCAGTAAGGGAAGCAGTAAGACTTTTCACGGGAGTAAGGGTGGGGGTGGGGGTGGGGGCACCTTGGGCGCTTCGATGTGTGCACAAGAACAGACATGGGGCATTGTCTTTTGAAACTGAAACAGAAAACAAGCAGGGCAGGCACAGGGAAACAGGAAAGCAACAAATCGGCGCGGCATCAATGGTACTTGTGGCTATGGTGGTTCATGGCACTATTATTCGGATTCTCCAGCTCCTCAAAGTGCTTGCGAGCATTCCGTATATTGACGAGCGTGGCTTCCGAAGGCAGCGTGGGATCGGACATGACCACCATGACGTACGTGTTGCTTGTGAAGGTGTCGATGAAGGCGGCAAAGGCGCTGTTTCGCACCTCCATCGACTGAAATTTGGCGCCCAATTTGGAGCAGCTCAGCTTGAACTGTTTGATGATGTTGGAGACCTTCTCGAACCGATGCGAGTCACGATTCTTTTTGCTCTGAAAATAGGATATGACCAGGAAGGTGGCCTTCTCGAAGAGCAACACCTCGTCCGCCTCAATCACATTGGCAAAGTGCGTTACAGAGTCCTCCAGGGCGGCCACATTGGGTATCAGCATGGTTACAATGGAAGACCAGGCTCTGCAATGATTTAGAGGTTGAATAAAAGTCGTCGCAATAAAAACTCATTCGCCACCGACTTGTACAATGTTTCATCCCAGATGCTGGTACGGAAGCAGGTCACATTTCCAGGCCTCGACAAGCGTATGAGATCCTCTTCGCGCTCTTTGAACACACCCTCGCGATGCTCCTCGGGCACCAGGTCCATCTTGTGGACCAGACAAAAGATTAACGCCTCCGGTGAGTTCTGCAGCAACGCCTCCAGGCAGCTCTGATAGTAGTGGACATCGCGCTCCATCTCCTGGCTCTCCACATCGAACACATAGATGAGCACCTCCACATTGCGGAATATGTTGTCACGCTGCTGCGCAATGTACTGTTTCATGAAGCCCTCCTGGCCGCCACAGTCCCACAGATTGAGGACCAGATTGCCCAGAAACTTGACATGTGAGTGCTCCACATCAACTGCAATTGTCGGGCGCCATAGTTATAGACTGAAAATCGGCATATATATGAAGATTACTCACTTGTTGCTCCAAGGCGTGTCGTATCACGGGCTATATAGTTAGCAAAGATAATGGAGCGCATGCTGGTCTTGCCAGAGCCGCTCTTCCCCATCAGCAGTACCTGATTCAAGCAAAGCGTGGACTTAGGACATAGCCAGGATCATTTTGCCGTAAAATACATTACCTTCTTCTTCATTTCGTTTTAGTTTTTCAATTCTTTCCAAGCAAATCAACAATAAAAACAAATAGATGGGCGGGGAGGAACATATGCAATGCGATAACGATAACAGTGACGAGTGTGGCCGTAGGCTACACAATTTAGTCCTAAAAATACTAAATTGCGCATTTGCTGAAACATTTGAATTGAGTTAAATTAAAAAACCAAAAATTAGTTTTATTCCTGATTTTATTTGAATTAAATTCAAAAATTCTCTTTCATCTGCTCAACAGTATTGGATGCTCATTTCATAGCTTCATCACTGGCACGATGCTTGCCCAGCACATGCCGTTTCATATGGTGCTTCTCCCTGAAGGCCATCACGCAATGGGGACACTTGTAGGGTCGGTCATCAGTGTGGCGTCGTCGATGCTTGAAGAGATTGTTGTTGTCGGCAAACGTTTTCGGGCAATCGGGGCATTTGTATGGCTTCTCCCCTGTGTGGACGCGAACGTGGACCTTTAGAGTCTGCTTGGATCGGAACGTAGATGCACAGAACGGGCAGTTGTGCGGCCTTTCGCCAGTATGAACGAGAGTGTGCACTTGGAGAGCAGACTTATTGTAGAATCCAACCGAGCAGTGGGTGCACTTGTGTGGACCAGTGGCAAGCTTGTCAGATTCCTCCTCGGTGTGGGTAAACAAGTGCTCCTTCAGATGGTAGTTGTGGACAAAAGCTTGCGGGCAGTGCGGGCATTTGAAGGGCCGATCCTCCTCCAGCAGGCATTTATGTTTGGTTATATTTTGGCTAGTGGCAAAGCTCTTCATGCATAGGGGGCATTGATACGGCCGTTCGCTTCTATGGACAGCCATGTGTAGGTCAAGATCTGTCTTGAAAAGGAAGCGTTGTTCGCAGGTTGGGCAAATGTGGGAATTCGAGTGAATTCTGTGGAAGAAAACCGATACTCTAGAGTTCGAGAAAGAATTCAGTGGATAAACTCACTTCATATGTTCTTCAAGATTTCTTTTATGCTGGAATTGCTTGATGCAGAGGTCGCACTTAAAGGGTTCTCTCTTAGTTTCCTTCAGCTTCTTGCGGGCTCCCGTGGTCAGTCCTTTCTCCTTTTTGTTCTCCTCAATTGGTTTCTCCAGCTCCAGCTTCGTTTGCGTTGCACTGTCAAATACCTCTTCAACAATGAAACTGCATTCCTCGAGCTCATCCAGCATGGGTTCAATATTGATATTCGACACTTCCGGATTGAATTGCGAGCGAATCGCCAGAGACAATTGCTCGTGACTTTTTTCACATACTCGCTTGAAACGGTACGAGCATTGGGCATCGAGGACACAGGACATGCATATTTTCTGTGGCAGCTCGTCCCCGCGTTCGATCTGGACGTCGGCACATGCCTTCACCATGTCGGCGAGAATCGGTTCTATTTCTCCCTCCCATTTGCGACGCTCGCGCTCGTCAAATATGCCAATTAGAGTCACGGATTGCGACCTGCAAATTCGACAGACTTCCTCCATGTTTTTGGCACGAGCCACGTTACTTTTTGGACCCGTTCACTTTCTGCTTTGCTTTGCTGTTTAGTTTTATGTTTGTTGATATCCGACCCATCGATAAAATAAACTTTAGAAATATACCGAAATCAAGCTTTTCATTGACGAAATATACCGAGGATAAAACGAGCTTAACCCACTTAACCCCGCTCTATTTAAACTGGTTTCCACCACCTTGAGTTAAGCTGCGGAAAAAAATACGGTTTTTTGGATCCTATCTTAACTTTTTACTCACAAACAAAACGACCACGATATCTTTCACCTATGTATGTGAAATACACATTTTATTTATGTAAAAGCCAGAACGAAGATTTACGCTTCGGATTGTAGATATCTTTGAAGTGTTCATCTATTTTAATACCCTGCATTCATGTAAAAATAATGTTTAAGTTTATAATTTATCATTATTTTAAATGTAGTGTATCAATTTCAATAGTGTATAATGTATTATTTCAATGTATAATGTCATAGCAGCATTGTTAGAGATGGCCGTTAGTTGGAAAATTAGATATCGTTATCGCATTTTCGAGCGCGGGTTACGGTTACGCTTCAGATTTGCATCGTGTCCAATTGAATTAAAAGTTTGACAATCAATGCAATAAATGCAATACATTTTTGTTTCTAGCTAACCATTTAGCCTGAAACATGTCCACGTTGCTCTTTTTGCTGCTGGTTTGGCAAGTCTTGCCACCTGGATGTATTTGTGATCAAAAGGTTTTGCTCAGGAGCCCCAAACAGCGCCTGAGCATGAAAGTTCTGTACGAGTCTCTTTGTATCGATTCTCTAGAATATCTGAAACGTTTTTTACCCGTTTTTGAAGAGTTAAATGGCTACATCGACCTGCTCTTGGTTCCCTACGGCAAAGTTTCGGTAAGTAAACTAAAGTATGTACAAAACACGAACAGATATCTTATCTCCATGTCTCACCAGGAAGATGGAAAAACTTGCCAACATGGTCCTAGAGAATGTGAGGGAAATAGTATTCAGGATTGTGCGCTTCAAACCGATATGTCCCAATTGGAAAAACTGAGATACGTTACGTGTCAGATGACAGACGACGAATTAGTGACGGAGATAGATACAATTTGCCTCAATTCTGCGGATATCAAGCAGTCGATTACTGAATGTATGGGTGAAAATGGGAAGCGAGAGATGTATCAGAGAAATTCCGGATTACACACTAGAATGTACAAGTTCAGTGAAATTCCGGCCATAGTATACAATCACGTAGGTACTATCAGCAGGCACAAATATAATTTCTCTAATGTTTTAACCCATTTTTAAGCGATTCAATAAGTCAAGCCATTTTCAAGATGAGGCCACTAGGTCGGTCAAAAAGAGTATCTGCACTGCGATAGTGGAAACTGGAATAGAAGCGCCAACTTACTGTTTAAACGAAACGCGTTAAACATCAATTTTCACGGTGGGCCGTAAAATATTGTAAAATATTCACATGAGCTCTTTAGTTGGTAGCGTTCTTTATTCTTATAAACATGGCGAGTGGCCACGTGAATATTATTTTAACTGTTTTATTGATATTTTTGGTATGGCAAGGCATCAAATACCATCAATCGATCCTGAGAAAAATATGCGAGCAGAGTCATTTCCAAAGGAAACAGGTGAGAGGTTATCGATGAACGTCTTGGCGTAACGGTCTTCGATAGACAGCAAAAGGGGGGAAATACAGAACTGTTTATCGGTTGCTGTTAAAACAGGTATCAAAACTGTTTACCATAGTCCCGTCCCATTGTTGGCTTAAGGTGTGGTTTGGACCCGGGAATATATCTTAATGTTTGTATGCTTGAACGAAATAAGCTGACTCAAGAAACCGGCTTACCAGCGAGAAGAATGCTAAAGAGAGACACCCACCCGAACATGCTCTGCTCATGTCTGGTCGGTCTTCTGGTCTGCTGGCCGAAAATAAGCACCCAAATGTGACAAAACTGCGCTCAGTTGTTGAACTAAAATCGAATTCGACGGTCGCATAATATTGGACTTGGCTTGGCATTCACCTGAAGGCAACCAACCGCCGTGCGTACGAGCAAATAAAGTAAAGGGTCATTATCGAACGCAACCCATCGAAGGCCAATCGATTTTCGCTGATATAGCTAAAAGAATATTTGCCCAATATGGTTAAATTTCCCACTGCCTTAAGCTTGAGTCTCCTCCTAGGGCTCATGCTGACTCTTAGCTGCTGTTCTGAACTGGAGGAAAAGCCCCGCGATAAACGTCAGGCGGATAAGGTTCTGTTCTGGGTGCTCTTACCTCTGAGACTCGCAACTCAAACAATCTCCCCCCCTCTAGCTACACATCACATTGCTGTACGAGTCCCTCTGTCCGGATAGCAGGGATTTCATGCATCAGCTGGGGCCTGTCCACGAGGAGCTGCAACAGTACATGGACATCCAATTGGTGCCATTCGGAAAGTCCCGATCCGAGCAGGGCGGTGCCATCTTCCACTGCCAGCACGGACCAGCCGAATGCGAGGGCAATCGGGTCCAGAGTTGTGTCATCAGCAGCACCGCCAATCAGTCGGCTCAAGTGAAATTCGTGGTCTGCCAGATGTTCGCCTTGGATTCTTCTCGCGCTGATCAGGTATGTGCGATGGTGAAAGCCGCCTCACAGTGTTTGCCCAAATGATTAACAAGCATTTGCATACATATATTCGTACACGTATATCCCCCCAATGTCCCAACGAGCAGTGTGCCAACGAGGCGGGTCTCCTAACCGACGTGGACCATTGCGCAGACAGCGAGACGGGCACCAAGCTGCAGCTGCAAGCGGAGCTGGTGACCAAATTATATCAGCCAAGCTTCGTTCCCACCATTGTCTACAATGGCGTAAGTACTCTCAATCTTCGATCGCCGGGGCCAATGTAATCGAATGGAGCATTTAACTGGTTTCTCGTTTCGTTTCGTTTTCGTTTCCACTTGCAACAGGTATTCAATCAGCAGCTGCAGGACCATTCGCTTCGCGATTTCCGCGGCACGGTATGCCATTTGTTGCGTCAACAAAACTTGCTGCCCAGCGGCTCCCAGTCTGCCAGTAAATCCCAGCCAGACTAGTAAATGTACAACATACAAAACAATGTATAACTGCCACAACTTTGGAATTAAATTAAAAATTCAGAAACTGGTTCTCAGTCAAGAACATCTTACTCACTTGGGGATACGATACTGATATTGATACTGATAGATAGACACAGTTTTTTTCAGATAATAATTTATATTGGTACATTAGATACAGTTCATCAATTACAATCCAATCGTGTGATATATTTATAGTGCCTATGGCTTCTAGTAATATTTACAATATAAATTCATTAATTTCGATGAGGGGATGCGAATTGGGGGAAGCATACATAATATATACATATACATACATATATGTCTGTATAATTAGGTCGTTAGGCCTTCCTCTGATGATGAACCAACAACAAATGACTTATCCGCTACTTGCTAAGTGATAATGGATAATAGACTACAACTAGGAATTAAATTTCTTGCACTTTTTTTTGTATTTGCTATGGTCGCTGACGGGTTGGTGCGCAGAAATAACAATTTGTAAACGGGTTTCCTTTGTGTTAAAGCATTCTCTCTCTATCTCTTCCTCTGGCGGCGAATCCACCTCAGACTGCCGTTCCTGAAGCCTTGCCGGCTCCTGCTGCCGCTGTGGCTGCCTTCGCATTTACACTGAGCGAACGGCGTGGAGCCGGCTTTGGTGGTATCTGCGGCTTGATGGGCACCACCTTCACCGGGCACATGGCCATGGCCATGTGTGGTGGCTCATTGTTGGCCTGGACAATGCGCTCCTTCTCCTGGAACTCCACATAGCCGCTCTCGTCGCTATCGGAGCCATCGTCGGGCATGTTCTGGTTATTCCTGCCGGCCGGCTTGTCGGCCATATCCAGGTCATCGCTTGTGGAGTCGTCGCTACGCTTCAGCGTGATGCTGCTGGAACTGCTGTAGTTGGTGGCATCGCTGTTGTTGCGCAGCTGCTGCTCCAGTCTTTGGTAGATCATCATTTGCTCTAGCACCTGCGCCTGCTCCAACTCCTGTCCGGGTCCCTGTCTCTTGGTGTACTCCTCGTGATTTGCGTTTGTGACTGTGCTGGCCGTCTCGCAGCCACTGGATATCGAGCCCTCATCGCTGTCCGGACTGGCGAGGCCCTGCTGGGTCCCCGATCCCGTGCCGGCCGCCGCTGAGGTGCTGGCCGTCGTCGAGCTGGACGCATTGGAGGAGATGGAGGACTGCGTCTGATGGCGATACTGAAGGCTGGCCTGATCGCTGGGCCTCAGCTTGCGCATGGAGCTGCGGTGCAGCATTGTCAACATGGCGGCATGCCGGAAATAATGATCATCCGCATCGTCCAGAAAGTCCTCCTCGCCATCGCTGCAGACGCCGCTGCGCCGCATGGCGGGCACATCGTGATCTTCCGTATCGTAATCGGCCTGCGGATCGGCGCTGGGATCGCTGTTGATGGTGGGCAGCAGACTGAGCGGTTCTCCATCCTCCTCCTCGTCGGCCTTCAGCTCGCTGAGGCTGACCATGCTCTGGCTGCTGGTCTTGTGGAGCTGCATGTCAAAGTACGGCAGCAGCTCGTTGCTCAATGTCGTGTCGAACTTCAGCAGCTTCTCAAAGTCATCCGAGTCGGAGCCATCGTTGCTGGCCGCTGGACAAACGGCCTCCTCCGCCGCCTTGGGCGACTCCAGCGATTCCAGCTGATGGGTGCAGCACGGGACTTGGATCTTGCCAGTGCGTCGTATCGAGTGGCCGCGACGACAGCGACGCCGTCCCAGGGTCATGGCCGGGTACAAAGAGTCGCGCTGACAGCACGCCGCCATCTCCGGCTCATTGGTGTCCTCGATCTCGTCGCCCTCCTCCTCGCCAATGGCCTCCTCGATGGCCATCAGCTTGGGCGCCGACTTGGAGCGTTCCAGCGGCGGTCGATAGTTGTTGCCGCCCACGCTCAGCATGATCTTGCGGCGCGGCAGGCTCGGATTGTCGTAGACAGCATTGGCCAGGCTAAGGCGAGCGTTTTGCTTTAGAATTTTATCGCGTTTAAATTCACGCAAAGCGCTATCCAGATTCTCCTGAAAGATTCAACAAAAATATATATTAAGGATCAGTGAGTATGGAAGAGCAGGATGGCTGACTCACTCTCAAGGTATCGCATATGTCCTGGGCAATCTTCTCCTTGCTGCAGAGCACCGCATGGCAGCGCAGCTCGTGCTTCAGCTTCCTGCCCTCGTGCCGGTAGATCCAGCAGAAGACGCGCGGATAGTTCTTTGGGGCACAGCAATAGGTGACCCTATGGGCCCAGTACTCGGTGAGTCCGTGCTGCCGTGTGGTGGCCTTCAGCCCGGAGGCACACACCTTCAGTCGCATGATCACATCCGGCTTCGTGTGTTGCGTGTAGTTGCGCCACAGCGTATTCAGTTGCTTCTCCACACAACCTTCACCTGCTGGAGGCACAAAATTAGTTTGGGAATTCATTGGGAACCGGGCAGAGTGCTCACCTTTGGCCCAACCCGTTAGCACGTTGCCCAGGTACGACACCTTGAACTCCGGATCGGGTGTGCTGATGTCCACGCTGTGGGTGCGCTTCCACAGTTTGCCCAGGCTGCGTGTCAGCGTGCGCATTGCCTTCGAGCTGCTGATCTGATCCTGCTGCTCCTGGTTGCTGCTCTGCCGGCCCACATGCTCCTGCCGGCTGCCATACTGCAGATCCCGCGAGTCCGTGGTGAGGGTAACCACATTTGTGACCCTCACTGACTCACTGTCCCCGTCGCCGGCTATGTCGCCATCCTCTTTGGACACCCGCTTGAAGCGCTCCAGATAGGGTCCTGCCCGGCCACGTCGGCCACTGTACGTGTTGAATTTGCAGCCCTCGAGGCGCTTTTGTTCCTGCTTCTCGAACTTCTTGGCATTGTAGGTGTTGCCCAGCAATCGGGCCAGGCTGTTGCTCTTCACGAATTTATGCTGTCGCGGCGGTGTTCCAATGGGAACCAGCGGCATCGGTGTGGGTGTGGGCGGTAGGGGGTGACCTTACACTCCTTGGCCTTGTTCTTGGCCTCTTCCTTTGACTTTTTGTTGCTGCTGCTGCCAAAATGGAAGAGTGTGCGACGTTCCTTGGGCTTCTTCAGTGTGTTGTTGGTGTTGGTGTTGCTGTTGGCAACATTTGGTTCGTTGTTTGGTGTAATTGTTGTTGGTGTAATTGTTGGTGCAACTGTTGGTGTTGCTTTGGTGTTAATCACCGCTTGACTGACGCTCCTCAGATCCTCATACTCATTGTTATTGTTGTGCGATGCCACAATAAAGTCCACCTCATCAGTGCCGCCGCCCATCTCCATTGTGGGTGGTTCCATTGTTGAGCTTCTGTTGCTGCTTTCCATAACGATGATGTTTGTTGCTGTTGTTTTAGCTGTATATATTTTTGCGATCAATATCCGTATGCCATCACCATGTTAATATTGGAAAGATCTAAAATGAAACAGAGCGAATAAATGTTTGTAAAATTAATAAGTTTTCAAAGGAAATTGTGGTAAGGGATTAAGGATTATAATTTCGGATTAAATTGTAGGAAATTTCCATTAGAATCGAAATATATTTATACCAAAAATTCCCAATTAGAGACTTGTAACTCTCATTTTGTTCACACAAATTAAAGGTAAGAGCCGTTGGTACGGGACACACTTTCACTGCTCATTAGGCACCAATTCACACCCAATTTGAAAATTTTTGCGAGTATTTGTTCCGAAAAGCGAGTGTCAACAGCGAGTGTAACAATAAATTACCGCATAATTAACACTCCACCTCCGGCAACTGTAAACAGTCTGCAGTCTGTTTTTCTCACAACATCTTACAATATGCAAATATTTTTCGCTATTATAATTACTTTTTGCCAGGGGTTCGTTCGTAAGCAGTATACAAATGTACTACTTTTTCACATTATTCAGATAGCAAATTGTTTGCTAAAAAGCCAGTTAAAGATGCAACTACAACAGCTACGAGTATGCAGGAGTGATTAACTGTTAAACGCCCGAAAGGCGCATTTTCTATGGCATATAGGAACGAGTATACAATACACACATTTACTTTCAACAATTTACGCTGTAATTGTCTGTGGAGCTTAATAAATGAGCACAAACATTAAAATGGGACTGGGCAGAAATACACTTCTGTTTGTGCGACACTTTGGCTAGAACTGAAGTCTCTGGAAACTAATTTTTTGCTACCTAATTTGTAGAGAACCAAAGGCATACTGTGTTGGGGCGTTTGTTTGTGACGGATGGAGCAAAAACTCTTCGAATAGATACACCGATGTACCACAAACATCCGCCCAATTGCTCCAATCAAATCCACCCACACACATAAGTATGCGAAAAGTGTAACAGAGAATGCCCGAGAACCCAAAAACAAAATACATTTTGTGTACATGATTCGAGTCGAGCCAATAAGGGTTGTTTTTGTTGCGGCAGCATTCCAGATTATTCAGATTATAGGTATTTATAAATACTACTAGTTCATAAGAAATAATTCCACTTCTTAGGTATCCCTTAGTCGAATAACTACACAACAGACATTTTGATTTTGCTCTCCACTTCAACCACTTAATCATATTTGTACTGGGGTATATCTTCAATTGGAAACACTAGCTTCTAGCTTCACCATTCTACATGGTCATGCCCATCATTATGTGTGTTACGGCTACGGGTGCTCTAATCTGAATCTGATCGGAGGGGCATGCTACCTGCATGCGACAACTGGTCTGTGGGTTATCTAATCATGCTCGCAATTTTCTGTTCTGTTTTTGTGCGAGATACACTGATTTTTATGACCAACTATAAAGCTGAAAAGAAATCGTGCTCGTGATTTAGAAATATAAATATTAAGGCATGGAATTTATGGTAATTTATGGCTGGCTGGCGCTGGCTGGGTAATTGCAGCAGCAGAAAAAAGCCAATTCCATAGGAAGTTGATACCCAATAAAAGTGGCTCCCAGCCTCAGCTTTGGACTCGGACAAAAGACAGGTCTATGGCCATATCATTAGTAATAAAACTATGCTTGTGTATATGTATGTGGGTTTTTTTCTATGCAATGACCTTGAGTGTCTGCAGGTGTCTTTGGGGAGTCAATAAAGTTGCTGGCTTTCACTTTTTTTTGTTGTTCATGTCTTCGATGGGGACTTCGACTTCGACCACAACATCCATTTATGTTTTGTTGTACTATGTAAATGTCAACGTATGCGGGCGGTTGCCATCTCCATTCATAGATGCACTCGTCGCAGACATAATACATACATATACGTATATGAGAAAGCCCAGTAGTTGGTATCACATCCCAGGCCCATCCCTTGGGGCCATTGACATCGACTGTGCGATGTCGTCTTCGTTTTCGTTTTCTCCACACCATGATCATCATCATCGTGATGAAAACAAAAAAACAAGGCAAAGAAAGCGCGCTGAATTTGTAAGAAAATTTAAACAAAACAACAACAAAAAATAAAAAATAAATAAATAATTGTTTTGTATGGGGCCCTGCCCTGCCCTACCCTACCCTACCTCATACGCCAGCCCCAGCCATTATCATTTATGCCTTTTCCTCGTTTTTCTTCCACCTTTTTGTATTGTATTTCCCTTTGGTGTCCATAATTGCAAAGTTTTGTACTGTGCGTGAGCGCGCATTTTAAAAATCTCAACTCACATTAAATTAACGAAAAAAAAAATGTATAAAAAATATAAATAGACAGTCAAACATCGATAATTCAAACTGAAGTTCTTTAAATCGAACTTTTCTGGGGATCAAAACTTATTTGAGTTAAAGTACATTAAAGCAAAATAATTTTTCATTACGCTTTTATCCAGAAACAGAAATTTGCTTTAATTTATTGGCATCAAAAATCAGCTCCAAAATTTTAATTTTTTCTTCTTTTCCAATTTAAATTAAATTTCAAAGATTTTCCCTAGCTCATAGACTCTAACAGAGGCTCCACTGTACTCTTCATACAAAAAAGCGCGCGCGCTAAAGAGAATAATGCAAAAGGCGTAATGAGGAAGTGTTTGCCATGTGGACGACAGTTTTGTGTGCAAAATTTTAATCAAATCACGACAGGAGCGTTTCATTGCGCCCAAGGTGTCCAAAATAAAAAACGAAACTTGATGCAAGAGAAATTTAACAACTTCCTTTCGCAGCTGTTGGAGAACTTTATCGCATTTCAATAAATACTATTTAATGATCGAAAGAGATGCCAATCATTAGCAAAGACTTTTACTTATTTCAGCATTTTTTTATTTGTTTTGTTTTGTTGTATTTTGTTGGCTACTTTTTTGCAAATGTTACCCCTTGATTGATCATCATATCGTATTATAATGGTAAACGCTTTCAATTTATATTATACGGATATTTCTATTTCTGTTTTTGGCAATCTTTTGTCCAGCTCTGAATGCAAACAATGGCTGGGAGACAAAATGCCAAGTCATTTATCAAAAGTATATATTTTTAAGCATTTTTTGTATCTTGTTAACAGCTAAATTTGGATTCCAGAGAGCTCCAGTGTGTATTTCCCAGGCTGCTTAAAATGCAAAAAAAAAAAAAAAAACCACATCCAAGCTATTTGTTTAGAGTCAAAACACTCGAACCACTCGAGAGTTCTCAATAGAGGCCAGGCTACATCTGAGAATGCAATTTATTATTGTTAAGACCTGCCTCTTAGAGGCGCTCGCTCAGGGACCCGCAGAGAGATACAGAGATACTCAGGTGCAGGCGGCCGATTGCCTGGGCATAAACTGTGTCAACAGCAAATTTAAAAAAAAGTTGATTCTAATGTTTACTCAAAAGAGCAGAGAAATATCAATTTAGCCATGGCTCTAGCTCTAGCTCTGGGTCTGACTCTGGCTCTGTGTGTGGCTGTGGCTGCCAGTGTCAGGTTAAATAAATCGTAAATTCTGATCGGGGGCTCAGCGTCAGCCGCAGCCGCAGTCGCAGCCTCAGCTTAAGCTTCAGAGTCGGACCCCAGACAAGGCCCGGCGGCTCCAAAGAATGTCTCAAAATAAATACGAAAAAAAAGTGACTCGCAACTAAATTAAACAGTTTCGCAACAGTTTCGTACGCGTACGTATGTGTGTATACTTTTTGTTTGTTTGTGTTTTTTTGGGCATGTGTGTCATGTGCCCCACTGCGGTGTAGAGATCGGACGCAGACTGAGGAGTTATATAGAGAGTAAGGCGCAAAGGAAGGTAACGTGCGAACGCATTGGAATGCATTTAATTGAATGATTGAATAAACTATAATGTATGCCATAAATTTGTATAGAATTGATTGGCAAACACAGACAGACACACCACACACCGCACACCACACCTCAAAAGGAGCCAGACAGACAGACAGAACTCAGCAGCAGCATCATTAGCATTGGCATTATTATTATTATTGTCGTTCGTTAGAGAGAAATCAAGTGCGATGTTTTGTGGTGGCAAAGATTAGGCACAGGAAAACGAAAACCCTTTTTCCAAGTACTTAAAGTAACGTGGGAATGTGTGTGTTCTCTTGCAGGTACACAGATGAATGGGAAATTCAGAGTATTACATACGGAGTATTTAATCTTCTTAGGTTTTACCACCTACGCATTGTAAAAATCCCTTTTTGACGGCGTTTATGTGTAAATTATCTGTTGGCAGCTGTCTGTATGCTATTTACTGCTAAGCAACTATGTGAGAGAGATATGCAGAGTGGGAGATTCCTTAAAGGCAATTACATTTTGTCTGAACTTTTTGTAATTATTTTAAGCCACTCTCAAGATTCATAAAAGGTAATCAGAAGTCATTTGCTTTCCAGCTTACACTTCCCCTAACTTTAATCGAATGTTTAAATCATGTTATTCATATAATTGTACCCCTATGTATGTATATCACACATGTACAATCTCCTAAGATTATCTCCTCCCATACATAACCTTCAGTTGTTGTAGCTCCGTAAATTAAAATTCAGTTCTCATCTCGCAAAAAAAAAAAATCACGAAAACAAAGAAACAAATGACATTGACTTTTGGTTTGTCTTTTCTTTTACTTTTATTTGCACAAAAATTCACTTGAATTCTCTTCTTACTTAAGTCCCAGACATTAACAATTAATAGTGTTAAAGGAGAAAAAAACCCCACAATTTGCTTTAATTTCCTTTTATAGACTGAAATAAAGTAAATTGTCCCATAAAAAAAATAGCAGAAACAATTTTTGCAGAAAGAACAAAACGGGGGAATGAAATAATATTATGGCAAATATTTGTTATTGTGTTGGACGTCAGAGAAGTTCAGGAAGATTTACGAGTGTACTATGTTTCGGTTTAATGAGGTCGGGCGGTTCGGCGCGCAGTGAAGGGTGTGCTGGCGCTGCGACTATGGCTGGGGGAGCCTTAATGGGAGCTCAAAAGTTGAGCCAACACAATGTTGCGGCTGCTGTTGGTGGGTTAATTGAGTTGAAGTAGCCGCAGCAGGTTTTTTGTTTTACAAATTATATATATGTATATATATATATATATTTTCGATGCCTGCGTAATTCTCTTTTGTATTCCCTTTGTAGAGGGTATTTTACTCATTGGTGCTTGGTTTGTAATTCACAAAAGGAAGAATATGTACAAAAATAGGTCCCATTAGGTCTCTCAATTTCGGTTTATTTTTACAACTAAGCCACACTGAGAGAGAGAGAGAAATCGTATCCACTTTATACGATATTCAACAATCTGTTAACTACTCTTTGTGTCAAAAATTAAGAGCTTAGTAGTAGTTGGTGCATAATCCTTTACCGTTTACGAACAGTAGGGTATTTACACTTCGTTGCTCAAAGCAAAAGGAGAGACTTTCATGCATTTTGTTTCGTATTATAATTTCTTGGCTCTTTTTGAAAGTGAATGCCTTGACATCATTTTTTGTATAATTTGTATTTTATATTTCGTTTTTGTTTTTAATTTAATCCAGTTACACAAACTGCCAGAGTCCTACGAACACCAGATGCCTGATAAACCATTCCAGGATGCTTTACAGATTATTTACCTTGGCTCCCATTTACCAGCAGTCTCCTCGCTATAATTCCCGTAGAGATGTATATTCCAGAGCTAATTATCACAGCCATTCGTGGTTACAGCAACATGAACAACAAAGTCAAGTTATATTTTCAATTTACATTTTAATGAATTATATTCGTTGCTAAATACAACTGGATTAACTGGATCCAATACAATTTATCGAATTCTAAGCTATAATTTATGCGGATTCGAATTTTTTGCTTAGCGGAATGCAAAAAAAAAAATATTAAAACAAAAGAAAAGAAAAACCTTTTAAGAAGACAAACAATAAAGATCTGTGGAGAATTATCCAGCAAAGACAACGCAAATATTTATGCATGCGGCAATTTTTTAATTAAAGTGCCTCGCGGCCACTACTCGAGTGTGTCTCTGTGGAGAAAGTTAAGCTCTACGGATGTTTTTTTTTCCTAATTATTATTAGAGATATCTGAGAAATGCGCAGAAATATCTACTCCGAGTTCCCATATAAATTTGTCGTCGCTTATTGCCAAACATACCTAGTATTTTGTCCCCAGTCCCCAGCGTCACATGGGACATTTGTGGGCGTGCCAGTGAAAAAAAAAGCCCATGTAAAGTGTTTGTCATCTTCGTCTCCCCCATGCTGGGCCTCACAAATTTATTGGTTAATAGAAAAAATGCCGTCTAAGCGGGGTAATTGAGCAATGGCTGAAATGCAAAACATGCTAAAAGCCCCTGCAAAATGATGCCTAATGTGTGTGTGTGTTTCTGGGCATTTACACAACATCAACAACAATTGCGGGGATTCGGCAGGGAGCGAAACTTATGGACACACTGGCATATGCATTGGTGCTATGGTAAGCTATATATACATAGATATGGATATGATATAGTAATAGATAGCTATATCCAAAACATCTGACAAATTGGAAAATAACAGACAGGCGGTCCCATCTGCTATCTTCTTTGGTAACAGGTTAGCTAATTCGCAATACCCTCTCTGCTAGGGTATAGCAGTAAAAACTGCATTCAACAATGCATTGCAATGTTGCCTCTCTGTTGCCGCAATACGTACAGTTTGGCAATCATTTGTATTCACAGTTTGTAGTCCAGCTGATATATTGCCTTGCCAGATGGTACTGCTACTCGTATTGTTGGCTAGTTTTGTGGTCTAATAAAAAACACAAATAATTTCTCTACTTGGGATTGCAAAATATCAGTTTTACAAGTTTACGTAACCATAGCCAGCTATAGCCACTACAATTTATAGATAGACATAAAATAAATACAAAAACTATACTAATTCTCAGGGATAGGTTCTGTTTTATCAGATTCATTTAATAGCTCATTGAAGCTCCTTAATTTCATTAGCTATAAGATAAAAGCCATCCAGAATTTTGTCAAGGATTTCTCAGAATATATACCGAAAGGTATTTCGGCTTTTTCTTTCTTACATCTTCCTTTGTTCAACCCCAAACTGAGTCATTTGCTGCTCCCGTGAGTCAGTGAATCCTTAAAAAGTAAATGTGCGAATCACATACACCCCGCCACAGTCTCCACAGTTTTACAATCACTTTGATTTGACCATTTGACATTTTGTTGCAATGTTGCAATTTTCAGGCATTGTTCATAATTGAATTTCGAGTTAATTTTGTAGTTTGATTTGTTTCTGATGTTGCTTTTGGCGTTGTCTTCTTTTGATATTTTTAATTAATTTTGTTTGCAATCTTATCTGCCTGCTGCTGGACGGGGACTCGAGTGTAGCCAGAGGCGGTAAAAGTTGAAGCTCAGGAATTACAATTATCGGATCGGCTTAGAGAGACAGAGACAGAGAGACGAGAGAGAGGGATTTATCTGACGAGAGAGAGTTTCACTGTCAATATAGTAAATATATTTAATCCCCTGTCGATGGTTAGGCAATGTGTTTTAGTAAAGCATTTCGAATGGATCCCAACACGGAACTACTGCTGGACAGAGCATAAAGCACATTGCTACTTAAGTACCCCAGTCACTCGGGATGGCGAGGGAGAAGGAGGAGGCGCACACTCCCTCCTTATTATTCACACCCAGTCTCAGTCACAGGCTACGGGGCCTGGTCGCTATTTATTCATTCAAATCATGCAGGCGTCTAATGATAAATGCCATAAATAAAAGGAACCTCAAGAACGTTCAAACACGATTTGAGTTTTATTTATCACATCAATGCTAACAGAAGCAGAAGGCAGCAAAAAAAAAAAACAAATTTAAACTAGAAAATACCACAAAATAAAATTAAAGAAAAATGCAGCCTGGTAAAAATTAATCAAATCAAATATAATTATCAAGTGGGAAGAGGGAAGAGGCTGTGCCTGAGCGTGTACATCATCGATTAATAATATTTGATTGAATAACGCAAAAAGCCAAGCCACACACAAACAACCCACAGGTTTTTGAACAGGTAGATCCACTGCCACTAGCTGCGATTCGATTAAATCGAATTCTTTATACTGTGTTAGAACAGAACCGAACCCCATTAAAAAGTTAACGATTACACGATACAGGTTGGGCTGGTTATCATCCACAATCCTCTCTATCTCTCTCTCCAATAAGCGGAAAGTGAAAATAAATGGCCAGCAAATATATATCCAGAGAACGGAGAATGGATATTCTTTGGGGGAATGGAATGGCAATGCCAATGCCAATGGGAATGGGAATGGTCAGTTTTTTGTAAACAACAATTAGTGAAAGAATCTGTGATCCAATCGAATGTCGTGTCTCATACCAATACCCATACGAATACGAATAATATATATGGCGTTGTAAACAAATTCCCTGAGGTGGTGTCTCAATGGGAAATGGGAGATGACTTCATGGCTAAAGCCAAAGGGTTGTCATCATCATTATTATTATTATTATTATTATTCGTATACAAACAAGTATGTGCTTGACTTGAGATACGAGCTTGGCTGTGAATAAATGAGGATTTTAGAGTGGAAACTCTTTGCTCAAGTCACACTTTGAATTGTTTAGTATTCCTAATGATTATTCCAGCAATTTTCTGGATGGGTAATCACAATAATTAAACCATAAATTACTATCTTGATTTGCTTATTTATTTTTTGGGCGATGTCCTCTATCATACGCCTAAAATCTACACGTGGAAGTGTTCTCTAATCTATTCAATTGAACTTATAAATTCTTATCATATTGCTGGGTTTTTTTTTCGCTATTTGGGAGTATCCCTATTTGATTCACGGCAGCTTTTGAATGTTGTTATTATCGATTCACATTGATGACTCGTTAGTGATTTTATTACATTATTGGTATACCTTTCCATTGCTTTAATTTAGTTGCGAGTCTATCGTAAAAAGGGAACAGGAAACTTTTGAGTCGATAAATAAAGTTTTATTTAAGTTTTATCTAATAAACTTTGAAATCGAATCTGACATTATGTTTGCGTATATTTGTCAGTTCGCCTCAAACTTTATGCCCTATGGGATTATGCTATGGCACAAACAAGTGAACATATATTTTCTAGAGGTGTTTCGTTGACACCCTTTAAGAGATGGACAGGCAGACAGACAGACAGACAAGTGCTGTGTGACACGGCCCCAAAGTGATTGTCGTGATGGTGCAAAATATGAATTTGATATATCAAAGAGAGCTCTCCACCAATGCCAATTCTTGTCTCCCTGTTTACTTGCCTCGTTTATTCTTCGTTATTTCTTTTGGCGGGTTTATTTTGTCAAGCAATTAACGAACATTTGTTGAATTTCGTGTGAAAATTTTCCACTCAAATTCCGATACTTTATGCGAGTACTCGCACAGCCAGCGAAAAGAGCAAGAGTCAAATTCTTGGCCAAGATAAGCAGGGCTTAGTCATAGTTTTGGGCCAGCAAATTGCAGGCAGTCAGGCAGGCAGGCACACATGCAGCAGGAGAGAAGGAGAAGAGGTATGCTATGGAAAGGCCAGTGAGCCATTAAGTTGAGCTTTTGGGCCCCCGTCCAAGACGGGGTGCATGATATCGCCCATGTCAGTTGCCGTTGACTGGCCATTAGCCAAGGTTGTTGTTGTTATTGCTGTTGCTGTTGTTGGTAGCTACTTGCAATCGCCTTGCCTGATATTTAGAATCGGCCAACAGCAGCAGCAGCATAGCAGCAACATAGCACCAGCACCAGCAGCCACTTTAATGCCCTCTTATGGATTGCGCAGACGCCAAAAAATTGGCCAACCAACACACACACACACATAAGCAATTTACTTGGCCCGGTCTGTGGTTTGTAGTCTCTGGTTTTCTGCTTTTCAGTTTGTTCAGTTTTTCCCGCTGCTCCGTGTCTGGGGTCTGTTGTACTTGTTACGTGAGAAAATTTGTGGCTGGAAAAAAACTCCAACTCCATACCGTTTTTTTTTTAGTTTTATTTTAATTTTTGCAATGTCCAGCCAACTGCCAAAAAAAAAGTAACATTTGAGGCCTTTTGTTTGGATTGTGGCCGGATTGGGCTCCATTCCGTTTCGATCCGATCTGTTCTGATCTGAAAGGAGGGCTGCTAATAAATGCATTCATCTGGCAAACCACAAAGGGTTTTCTGAATATTTGTTCCTTCTTTTGTTGGATTTTTGGGACAACTGATTGATGAGACAGCTGATTTGAAAGAATTGCAACATGATAAACCCTTTTCTTTTAAAAGAAAGAAGAAACATGATTTTAAAATAAATCCATAAATTCGGCAATACGCCAGAGAATACAAAGTTATTCGCGTTGCTGCATGCAACAGAAGATAAAGATGACTTTTAGAGCCAATTAAGAATACATCTATACATACATATGTGTATATATTCTTGAACAGTATCCAAAGTCATGTCGATAGAGCCATACATATTTGCATCTTTAAGGTAACAGCTAACAATGATGACAACAATTTCTCTCTTTTCACAGAGTAGCTTAGCAGCTAGTATAGTCTCAGTATTTTTATTTCTGCACTATATTTTTATTTCTGTATGCTCTTTGGCTGATTTGAACAATTGATATGCATCTCACACAAAAGTAGAAAAAATGTAGAAAATATTTTTGCATTGCAATTGTCTCAAAAACTCTAGTGTCGGGCGTGGGCTCTACGCTTACTCCGATTCATTGTGGACTTGAATTGAATTTCAATTAACGTTCAAATTGCTTACAAATTCCACTTGCAATTCCAATTTCAATAGCGAAAATAATAAATAATAAAAAAGGCCAATGCACACAAACAATGCGCATGAAATTAACTTGAAGGAAAAATTGCCAAATCAAATACAAAAAGGCAGCAAGCAGCAGCAGACAACAACAATATTTATTGATGGCATGGCACAATAAAAATGAAAAATAAATTAAAGCAAAATTAAGTGACTTGCTTTTGATTTATGCTACGCTCTCTGCTAATTTATTTTTTGGCACTATGCTAAAAGCCAAGTCAGTCGATTTCATTCATGACGCGCTAACGAATAGAGCAAACAGCCGATGAAAATACGATACCCCAATCTCTGTATCTTTCGATCTGTAGCAAGTGATGGATGGATGGATATATATGTACGTATTTGTGAGATAAAAGCTGGGGGCTTATGAGTTGTGGTCTCAAATGGCAAATGAATGGAAATGTTTCTCTAGCATAGAAACTAAAGAATTAGCTTAAAAGCGAAACATGTATCTTTCCAGCTTTGCACAAAAGAGGCTTCAAATAAATATGATTTAAGTTTAGTTTTATATATATTTTTAGTATAACCCACAGCTGCTTTTTCTTGTGAAGATTTAGTAAAGATTTTGTAATTGAAATGGAAATCTAGAACGAATTTGAGAAAATGTGCCTGCCTATCCAGAAGTCTTTCTACGTAGTTCTAACTGCTCTGATCCCAAGGGGTAATCATACTTAATAAGCTTATGCTTAGCCACTAATACACGATAACTTAATTACATATGAAATCGCAAACCAAACGAGTGTCATGCATGTCAGATGTCATAAACAACAACAGAACAAAACTTTTCTGCCCGATTCTCAAAGTGCGCAATAACGCAATTGGAAAAATACCGATAGAAAATTGAGAACTAATCTCAAAGTACACGTGAGCTTGAAGGCACACGCTTAACAGGGGTAGAAATTATACATATACACATGGGGCACATTGAAATTAAGCTAAATGACATGACAAAGATAATGGCTAATAATGAACTGGGCCCCCTTAAAAGGGGCTTTATCGTTTTCGTTTGTGTTTTATTTTAAGATTTTAGTTCCAGACATTAAACCGTTTAAATATGGATCCCCCCACATGACAACCGATTTGACGTAGCTGTGGCAAATGAATGCAATTTTTGGAGGCACACAGACCCAGTAACTCCCTCTCGACAGAAACGCATGTGGCACACGCAACAATTGAGGTGCGCTTAGGGTGGCTACCATTCATCTTCCGTGTTTGGTTAAATGCAATTTGAGGTATGCCAAAGCGTTGCCTCATTCCGCGTTTGGCCAAGTAATTGTGCAGCCAGTGCAGGCAGCGCAACGATGATTGAAAGCGAACACACACACCAACAAAATTGTTGGGTTGGCAGACAAATTGATGATGCCAACGGAAATCAATTGAAAAGTATGGAAATTTAACAATAATAAACATTATACATATAAATATCATTGGGTTGTTAATTAATTGACACATCAATATAATATATTAAAATGAATCAAACCAAATATTTCATACAAAATGTGTCCGAAATTTTAAAATTAATGTAATTATTTTTGTATTTTTTACGAGTATGTGCTTATGTATCTCTTGAATACATAAAGGGGTTTGGGTGTATTTTTTTCGAGTAAAAGTCTCACTGAGACAGAACTGGCGGTGAAGAGAGAATCTTTATTTCAAAAAGATTTAAGACATGAAAACTCTTCATCTTCTGCTAAGTCACACTGGAAGAATGAGATAGTGCGCGAAATTTGTAATCTTCTCTCTAGCTGTACTACTTTTCCGATCATAAATACTAAAGCCTTCTAAGTAAACTTTAAGTATTAAAATTGACAACAAAACTAATTCTAATAAATACAATTTACAAGGCCGTTCAAATAATTAATACCATATTTTCTTAGAAATATTAACCACACTCCGTAAATACTTGCAGTTCTTATTTTCCCACTTATTTTCCAAGAAAAACTTGAGCAAATTATTTATTCAGGAAAACACCAGATAATCCCAGCTATTCCCAGGTATTACCAGTCGTGTCTAAAAAAGTTATAAATAAGTATTTATAAGCTTCTGCACATTCGCAAATTAATTATTACAAATTAACACAAGACTCAGGTGGAGCACGCGTCGGATAAAAATATACCCAGATAAATGAACTTATCACCTGAGGGCTCTGGCTCTGCTGGTGTTTCTGCTTTGTTTTGTGGTTTGGCTAGTTTGTTAGAGCCAGGCCGAAATCACAATCAAAACAAAAAATCAAACAAAACGCGTCTCGAGTGGGACAAAGAAATATTCGAGTATTCAGCAAAGATCCCCCTCGTTTCCAACTATAATTATAAAATACTTTTTTTTAAATTTTTTGTTGCCTAATGAATTTATAATGTTTCTTTTTTTCGTCTATCCAGACAGGTCTGACTCTAATCGTTTCAATCTTTTTTTTTTATATTTTTGGCATGTGCCAAAACAATTTGCCTCCTGCTGCTGCTGCTTTTGCTGACTGAACTTGAGCTCGTTTTCGGATTAATTCTCTCTGTGTGTTCACTTTTACTCAAAGAATTTGTTCGCGCTGAAAAAAACTCTCACTGCGCTCAAAAAACCGACAGGCTGACATGTCAGGTGATGTGTCAAATGTCTACGAGTATCTCCGGCTACGTGCCGCATCGTCCAAGTGAAATTGAAAACCAAAAAAAAAATAAAACTCAGTCAGACAAGCCATGTTTATGTTCATGTCCGTAGTCCAGAGACATAAAGCTTAATGCAAAAACGAGGCAAAAAATAAGATTAGAAAAACTTTTACCACGCAGCTGTAGATGATTCTTTCGAGAGATGAGTTCAAGCTTATATCTATTGAAAGTTATTTCACAAAAAAAATATATTTATTTGTAGGAAAGTGGAACAGTGCATCGGTAGCACTTTCACATTCTATGATCTATAGATAATTCAATCATCAACTCAAATGGAGGAAAAGAGTTCATGGATTTTCAGGAATAAAAGAAATACTTTCCATTGCAGATAATAATTGCAGCATTAAACAAATAATTTATCAAATATCAGTGCAACATAGGCGAAGAAACTTTAAGCCCAACATCACGTTCTCTAAAGATACAAACGTACAATAAATGATATCTCTCCTTAGATTGTAGCTTTTATTTCAGGCAGGGGATTTACACTCTCACGGCAGTGCAAAATTGATTTATTTATACACATTTGGTCATTCCCGCATTGATTGCTAAATTTATTTCCATTTTTCGTTAAAAATATATTCAAATTTGTCAACGTTTTGCCAGTCAGCATTTTGTGCTTTGTTCAAGTTCAAAGTTCAGATGTTACGAGACGATCAGCGTGTTTACTGAACCGATTGGTAATATTAAGCCGATTAGTGGAACAAGTTTCGGATGTTAAGAAGTAGGAAAAGTCCCATGCAAATATACAATAATTGAGATACTTAGAGTCGAGAGGGGAAATTGCGCAATTTCAGAGATACAAAAAACGAGGAGCGCAGAGAATGACGCAAATTTATGATCTAAACAAAATTATATTCATTGCATGTCAGCAATTGTTGGCTATTTGCAACTGCCGTTCATCATTTCCGTTGACAAATTCTCATTGTTAGGAGATCAGGAGACATCTCTCTAATGCAATTTTGAGCATCTATCGATGGCAGTCAACCAAGCATGAACGACCTCAAATCGTATACTTATACGAACACGAGAATGATTAATACTCGTAATAACCTGAATAAGACTTGTTGCTTTAGCTTAACTATTGATTGTATTTTTGGAATTATCTTAGTCTTAGGATTATATAAAAAAAAAATTATCGAAAATAACAATCAAAGTCGAGTACTACCACTTATACTTAGATAGTAATGCACGAATGCGGTTTGATAGATTATGGGTCATTTAATCATGTAATGAAATGATAAGTCGGGATAACTGAAATTCTTTTCAGGATCGAGCAGAATGTTCTCTGTATAAGAGACCCTCTTGTGGGCAAACCCAAAAGCGAACTCTTTCTCCACGATATCGCATTCGGAGCTCTTATCCCCCGAATGTTTTATCAATCTTCAGCTTTATTTTTTGGTGTATTGCCGGTTCTTTTTTTGTTGCTTCTTCGTTTGGTTTTTGACCATCGATTGTTTCGACTTCGATTGCCTTTGCATCGATTTCTCACTGTGTTCTCGTGTTTCTTGTGTGTTTTTTCGGTATATTTTCATTTGAAAAGACTATCAAAATTCAAACTTCCATCACTATATCTAGAAAATTGTAGTATTGTACACAACTCCGAAGGCAATACAAAAATATATATTTGTAAGTAGAACTAATGTTTAATCAACCTTTGTTAGAACCACTCTTTTTGAGCAGTACTAAAATGAATAATATATATGAATTATCTGAAGACGAATTGACATGGGAGCCAGTAGGAGAATCACATCCAGTCGCAGTATCGAGACCTATTTGGGCTATTGATCCAGAGGTTATTCGAGAGCTTTTGCAAACAAACAAATTACGAGCTCCCATTTTGGCACCCGTCCTGGAGCTTGTTCAGGACCTTAGACTCTACAAGCCTCAGAACCTAACATATTCTGAACGGGTTTCAATGCCTGTAATATACTTCAAGAGCCGCTATATGTTGCTGGTCCCGATAGTTCTGATGCTACCACTTGTGGTTTTTGCCTGCAAATATGGCGATTCCCTGGAACGTATTGGAGATACCCTGAAACTCCTATGGCAGGATCGCTCATATTATGATGTTTTTACTGTGTATTTAATTTAACTGTTCCCTACGATTCCAAGATGTAAAACTTTATTGCGGAACAGACGTAAATCTAGCTGCATAGATCCAAAGTGGGAATAAATAAGGTTATTGGGGCCTCCTCCTTGTGGCCAGTTACAAACATCAGTTACAGACATCTTACCACACTGGATTACCGGTTACAAAAGACAAAACATAAACCAAATGAGATACAGATCGTTGATCTCTTTCGACCTCATTTGTTTTGTGCGTGGAATTGCAATTTGCGTGGAAAGGCAGGCCATCGATACGGCCTTACGGCAGAAGAAAGAGAGACACAGAATCGGGGCTAAAAGGGCCAACATTTAAATGGGTCTCTCAATGCAATTAAAACGCAGACGAAAAAAAAGCACAGTGCTGAAAGGCAGTAAACAGCAACACAGTAACCGTAAGGCAGTCAGCGGTCACTCAAATCCGCAAATTAGCATTTAAGTGCCGCTCAACAGTTAAGTCCGCGCACATATTCTACTCGTATGACTAGCGGCAATTAGAACTGAGCTAAAGTTAAAATTCTATGAAAAATTATGGACTAGAAGTGTACCCTACATAGTACTAAAGAACTTGTTAAAGCAGATGCTTATTATTTCATGAAAAAAAAACATGAATTCCCTTGGAACAGTATATATCTTCTATATACATATTTACATATATCTTCTCCTTTTTCCTTCTTATAGATTGAGAGACCTTGTAGCATGTATATTTGTGGATATATGTGTTTTTTGTAAGCTAAATCTTTCAGATACTTCAGGGTATTGTAAATACCTCTGCAGCATCTTTTTCTAACCAAAATATATATTTATAAAAGATAAAAAGTGTTCCTTTGCCGCTTAGCTACTTTGCGAGACAAAGAGTAGCGACATTCTTCCCTTATTTTGGCTATGTAAAGCTAACAGCATTCGAATCACAGTATACCCCATTTACAGGATATTTGATGACCAAAGTCATAACTACATCAACAGTTATGCAAGAAGTACATAATTTTCATCCTCTCTCTCGTACTCTACTAGTAAATGACCCATATTTAAGGTGGTTCCAAGTGTGAGAGAGCAATGAAAAAAAGGCATGCAACACTGTTTGCGTGCACGTGAGTTATGAATAGTGTGTTCGAACCTGCAGCTGGATGGTACGTGCTTTAAATTAATGCATTGGCAACAGTGTTGTTTGTTCTACTGTACGTCACTGGGAATATATTAATTTTTATAGTCACCTGAAGAATTCCACAAATCTTAAAGAAATCTTGATAGGGCTGTGCTGTGTGCAGCCTGCAAAAGAGAGAAATAAACAAAGGAAAAACGATTAAAATATATGGAATATATGGTACATATGGTGATATATATACAATTCGAAAAATGTGAGCATAAAACTGTTTTCACACGCCTCATGGATGGCAGCTTTCACATGGAAAGACCTTCTTCCTATGTGGCATTAGAGGATTGGTAATCTCCCACCACGGGGCGTGCAATTATGGGGCGATTTATTGAAAATGAAAATAAACAATCTTCTCGAAAAAGAAACGAAATCAAATCAAAACACAGAAAATCGAAATCAAAACTCTTGCACAATGGGAAAACAACAAAATGGGAAATGGGGGGGAAAAGCAAAGCACAGAAAGACACAAGACTCAATCAAAAGCAATCAAGTGGCATCAACAGAGGCAACAACTTCAAGCTGCAGTTTTGTTTTTTTTGTTTTTTCTTATTTTTCTTTTGGGATCACAGATGCGTCACAAAAACCGAAACCGAAACAGAAACAACAACAGAGACTGCAAAAGATACAAAGATACTTTATGTAGGTTGTTGCTCGGTTTCCTCTTTCTCCAGCTGTTTTTACTCTTTTTTTTTTTTTTTTAGTCATGAATCAAGCAATTGTTGGGTTCTGTTTTAAGAGATATGTATATTCATGTTGGTGGGATTATGGGGCGGGGTAATGTAATTGGCCTGGCTGGCTGGCCAAACGGGTTAACGTTAACCCAAAAGCGTAGTGTGAATAAACGCATATCTCGCTCTCCGTAACAGATACAAATTGTTTGGGGAGACGACATACACAGACCTGACTAATTGTTTGTTCTGCATCTGAGGCTGCTGCGTATCTGTCGCCGCTGTCTTCTTTTATTTTTTTGGGAAAGTTCTGGGCCTGACCTTGTTTCCCTCTTTGCCTGTTTTTTTATTATTTTTTTTTGCCAAACAATACAGAAAAGTGTGGCTAATAAAGCACCAAAATAGAGGAGAGAAAAGTAGTAGGAAAACAAAACGGCGGAGTAGAAAAGCCCCCCAAACCCAAACATGATTCCGCACTTTGCCACTGTTTCAACAGTTGTGTAAACACTCCAAGTGTCATTCCCGGTTAACTTTTCAGCAGTGGAACTAATGCGACAGAACAGTCGAACAGTCAAACTGTCAGAATGCTGGTTCTGCCTCAGTTGTGGTCCATTTCCACAGCTAATTGATCTTTGCCATCCCGAAATGTGTCACACTTCTAGCTAAATATCGGTGGAAGCGCGCCGAGAAGAGAAGTGAAGAGCCTACGACTACTGTAACAAAAAAGTGGGTCAAATATAATGATGCTCCACAAAAGAATGTAGATTCAATTTGGACATGTTCCACCCCAGGGTGGTCTCACTATCATTTCGATTAGCCATGGCTGCTGCATGGGGTCTTCCGGACATTCCATTTAAATATTAACAAATTTTCGAATTAAGAATTTAGTTTCAATTAATCATTGGCATGACCCTAGGAAATACATCAGACTATTTGTTTATTTATTTACCTAAAACAGTGCTTAAAGCGTGGAGAAAAAGGTTGTAATGCCACAACTGAGCTAATCAATCAATATTATTGGATTTAGGAGTGGGGGGCTTTTTACAATATTAATTTGTACTTCCAAAATTAATTGAGTTTTAATGAAGGTTAGATCTTAGGAAATTTATTTGGATCTAATTTAAATTTTGTATGGGGTAAAATCATAGAATGAACAAACGAATTTTCTGGCATACTCTCACGCTCTCTAAGAATATATTTCGACCTCTCACAGTGTGGCTTAGCAGTAAAGGGTGTATTTTATCGTTTTAGCTTACTCCTTTGAAGTCTTTTTTTATACGGTATGCTTAGATATATCTGTGATACTTTATTTCTTATATTTTCAAGTTAATTAATTATTGGGATATATTTTATGTATCTTATATATATCCAAGATCCCATATAAACTCACTTAACTCATATTTTGAAAGCTTTAGTTCGTTTACCTCGTACTAACCGATTTAATGATAGTTTTCCCTGGCATTTCACAACATTTTCAAGTCTCTTCCCAGTTTTATCAGATCTTCGATGGAAACATGTTCTAGTTGCACACTTTCCTCGCACGATTCAAATAAACCATAAAATAGTATCTGGGGTCCATAAACCAATTTCATAAACGATGAGTTTTGTCGTTTTTGGCGTAGGCTGTACCTGTATCGCCAGACCAACCTTCCATTCCATGTATCTGTATCTGAATATCTACGAGTATGCATTACTAGCAAAGAACAGGCCGGGGCAGGTCTGGCTCTGGCTTTGGCTCTGGCTGTAGGTCTGGGTCTGGGGCTGCATCGTTGATAATTTATATGTGTCGTCCAGCCCCCACAATCAAGTAAAGTAACCCAGCGAGTGCCTTTGTTTTTTTATCGACAGACGACGTCTAGAACGTCTAGAACGTCTACAGCGTCTAGAGGTGGGACGAGAGTGAGCTTTATTTCCGTTTCGTTCTCCTTCTTACATATGTAATTGCACTCACGACACCCGAACAACGAGTTCGACAACGAGTTGGGGATCGGTCTTGGATCGCACAACTCTGTAGAGGGGGAGCTTCTGCCTACCTTTTAATTTGTGCGGCATTCCCCTTGTACGATGGACCCTACTCCGGACTCCCCCTCTTCAGTGGCTGCCTCATTTTAATGTTGTGTAAAGTTCTAAGACCCCCGACAATTGCAACGGAAGTGCGTTCATTATTTTTAATGATTTTATTTAGTGGTTTCTACCTGAAGGAGGTGGTTCCTCTGTGGTTGGTTCCTCTCGTATCTGTGGTCTGTGGTCTGTCTGTCTTGAATTTGAATGCCTTTGGATTGCCTTAAGGATTCATCTGCTTATCCTGAATCTTGTACTAAGGAATGTCTGGTCTGCCTTGTTGTCGCTCCAGTCCAAGAGGCAAGTAATTAGTGGCTGGAGTCAGGTGGGAGCGAAGGGAAGCATAAACAAGTCAAGTTCTTTGATTCCCAACTCCATAAAGATTAGGTATTTATGAGCCAGACCCATACCCATACCCAGACCCAGACCCCGACTTCCGTCCACGAATTATGAGGGTGGATTCCTCCACACTTATCTCTACACAACAAAGAATCTTTCTACCTGCAGCTAGAGTTCTATTGAGCGACAAAAGTCTGGACATATCCAAACCTTTCTGGCTACGAACCTTACACCGCGCGATTGCCCAGAGCTATCTCTATCTTCACATCTGTCGCCGTCTTTGTCTCTATATTTGTCTGAGTGCGCAGTGCGCTCTAATTGCATCTTTCGACAATTAGCAAAACGAGCTAATTTTAATAATTGAATGGAAAACAACACAAGAGTCAAGCAGGGGGCAAAACCCAGAGAGGGGCCTGGGGCCTAGCCACAAATTGACATTCACATGGGCAGCTGTCAGTCAACTTTGACCGCAACAATACGAGTATTACACATTGTATATCCAACATGCAAATATAGCAAAAAATAATCATAAAGCAAAGCAACGAAGCTTGAATACCCTTCCCTACAAAAGTGTGGGAATTCTTAAGGGTTTTCTCTGTGGGAATTATTTTCTCAAGTGGAACGTTATTCGATTCAAATTAGTTTTGGAACACTTTAAACAAAGTCCCAACCTTCTTATCTTATTTTGGGGTTGGGATATTTCAAAATGCTGAGCAGCAACGCTTTTGTAGCTGATCTCAAATGCCTACCAGAAGTTCTCTTAGTAGTTTGACATCTTTATTTGCTGAAATGGACACCAATACAATGGGGAATAACATTTAATACATTTATAATTAACTATTCTCATGATAGCTTAATGAAAAACCATGTGCTTTCCCTTCAAATGATGGTTTCTCCATGACAGTTCCATGACAGATTATCATAAGGATAGAGATAGCAGTGAAGAGAGAGAACTGCATAGAGGCATTGCTGATATTGCTGCTAGAGAGAGAGAGGCCATACAAGAAGTGACAACCACGGGAAATTATTTTCTTCGTTCTTGCTTTCATCATCAATATATCATGACGAATTGTATTTGCTGGTGTTATTCATAACCTGTACCCCAGTGGAACTATTAAAAGTTGGTCTTAACCATCCTTAGAGCTCTAAGTACAATCGCAGAAACGAACATAATGTATATAATACGACAAAGTCTTCCATCCAACGTTCTTTAAATATAAACAAACAAATAAAGCTATTAATTTAGTAGCAGCTACTAATTTTATGGGGCATATTATAATTAAACATTACTGAATAGCATTAAAAATTGTGTGATCTTTATGACAACTCGAAATGGAACAAGTTTCAGCAAGTATTTAAAAACATATTGCTGAGATTTTCTTTATATTGAAATGACATCATTGGCTTTACAACAATGAAGTTTAAAATGCATTTACTCATACACTACACACTCCGGTTGAATACCCTTTTTCGGTAGAGCATCAGCAGTCAATTGTTAATGCCGGTGGGGGGGCACCGAACCGTATGCCCCTGACTGACAAGTGCTCAATGCGATGGTTGTGGGGGGGAGACTCAGGATGGGAGCGGTTACATCTGAGACAATTATAAATACAAATACACAATTGCAGCCACAAAAGGGTGAGCACAAAACGTTGCATGACACGCCACCAATAACCAGCAGCAGCACCACCACCAACAACAACAAAAAACAAACAACATTCAACTGTTGCATGTGATTTTCAAGATACCCATTACTTGCAGAGTGCAATGAGAGTATGAATGGATTAATGGAAAAGAAAGAAGCTTTTCCCGGGCACTTATTACAGATCTGTCCAATGGAGTACCCTCATTGTCGAGACACTCCACTTGCGGCATTGTATATATATTTTGATGGCTGGAGGATGGGGCTACACAGCGGCTACCGAGAGGGGAAGTTTTGTGGATTGTCATGCATCGATTTACATATTACTGAAATCGGTATAAAAGCCACAAACAAAAGCTGTAGCTGAAGCTGAAGCCCCGATGCTGATGCTGAAGCCTAAGCTGGGATAGACAAACAGACAGATAGACAAACGTCATTCATTCAACAACATCATCATCATGAACATCATTTGAATCAATTAAACCAGTTTGAGTGGTACCGGGGGTACGCCTGTGTGAGTGTAAGAGTCAACCCATACTCATTAGGTATTCATCTGCCTCTGCCTCTGATTATGCCTCTGCCTCTGCCTGAATCTGAATCTGTATCCGACTCTGCCTCTGACTCTGCCTCTGATGCTGCACTTGATTGATCATTCCACTGAGGCAAAGCCGCGCCTAAAAAACCAAATTCCATGAATCTGATTATAAGAAATCAAATTCTCATAGACGCGACAGACTCGACTCCTACCACTCTGTCCACTACCAACATCAAAAGGTGAGAAGAAAAAGACCGCACGCTCTCTGGAAAACCAGTCTCCAAAGATCCCTCCCTCAATGTGCATTCCAAAACAACATCAACAAAATCCATTCCATTTTCATTCGATCAAAGAATGCATGGTTTTTGTTTTCCAAAATCCCTCTTCTAAGCCTCTTTTTGTGTTAATTTGAAAACTGGTTTTCCAAACAGATTTTTAGAACTCCTCCTCCCACCTCTGGCTGTCTAGACCCTCGAGTTAACTGGTAGTTTTAATGTTTTAACGCTTAGTTTAGGAAACAAATAAACCAAACAAAATACCCAAAAAAAAAAGGCGACATTAAATTCAAGTTGGTATTGGAATTTTTATGGTATTTTTCCCCATTGTCTATTATATTCCATGAGTTCTATAAGACAGACAGCTCTTCTGTTGTTTGGGATTTCATCGATGCCATTCCAAAGACAATAGTAAATATTCCAAACACCCCAACAGATGATTCATTAAAGAACTAAACTAATAGCCAGCTCATATATCATTATACATCAGAGGAGAGATCATATATCAAATAAATAAAAAGAAAGAAAGAAAAGCCAAAGCCCATCCCAGGTCTGTGATTTATGCGCAATTTTGTATTCCATTCTGCTGCATATTTAATGAGTAATAACTGAACAGATCCCGCCGCATGGCAGAGAGAGAAAGAGAGAGAGAGAGATATTAATTTCCCCCCATGCTAATATTTAGTAATAGTCGTAGTTTATCTTTTGTTTCTGTTCTGTTCGGTTTGCGCAACAATTACGAGGAAATTACCAGAACAGAACATGCCAGAAAATGTGCCGAGGCAGTAGATACAGTAGAATACACATATGTACATATATACAACATATAGATAGACAGATAGACACATTGTATGTGGGTTCTGCTCAAAGGTGTAGTTGGATATGGGATTTCTTTACAGCGGAAACCTGCCGTTGCAACTGGAGATCGGTATTAGATATTGATAAGTAAGGAAAACAACATGTTTAGGCACCTCTTACTGCTAAGACACACTGGGAGAGGACAAGCCATGAATGTGGACATGTAAATCGTTCGATTTCAGAGCCCTCATATTACACAAAAGATCATAGATCATATTTTGTAGTCATCCAATTGATGGTTTGATCCCCATTTTGATCTCCAGCCTACGCCACTGATCACTACGAAAGCCCATGCAAAGTGCAAGTGGGTGGCGCCCATTCAGTGAGATAGAGAGAACTTTAAAGACAACGACAATACAAAGAATACACAAAAATACAAAAGGCATACGTATACAATATGCAGTAATAAGCAATAAATGAAAATAAAGGTCAAGTTTAAGTGACTACACAATGACCAGAACAGACCAGACCAGAGGAGGGAATACGCAGCCAGAGGGAGAACTGAAATTGGAGACAGAATACCATACAAAATACTATGGCAAAAACAGAAACGAGAGTATCTACAGATAAAGCGAAATATATACATACATATATGTAGATGCATGTATACGAAATAAAAATTGTGTGCGTGGGTGGCAGTCAATGGGGAACATCTGCGGAGGCGTTCGTATGAATGAACGAACGAGCGAACGAATGAATGAATGAATTTCTTATGAAACGGTTTTACTATGCAAATGGCAAAGGGAATAATAAAAGATACAATAAAAGCGATATTGATGGAATGGATACAAGTTTGTTGATTTTTTGATTAGAGTTTGGAACCAGCAACTTTAGTCTTTGTCGGGTTCTATCAGTGATCAATCTATCAATCCGTATGAACACCTACTGCTATACATTTGTGGCAAATTTGTAGCAAATGTGGCAGGTGGCACTTCTGTAGTCCCCACGCAGTTCCAGTTAATTACAGAAATCCAAGACCCGCCTCTCCTTCCGGCCTTTAGCTACTCATACACCGAACAAAGCAGCAAATATTCTGATATGAGCTACATATGCTACAAAGCACAGCCAATATTAATTTCCCAACCATCATAATTAACAGAATGTCATGGGGTCTTATGGAAACTTTTTGGGATATTTCAGCTTTAATTTGAATGCAGAGAAGTAAACAGACTGAAAAGTCCCTAGAATATCACTGTTTTGATACATTAATAGGAGGTACACTCATTATGAGTATGAAGTATGAGAATAACTATCAGAATATTCGTGTGGTATTCATGTACAAATCTAAACACCAAACAGATTGTTAAATAAACCCTGGGATCAACCATTGCCCCAAAGGGGTTGCAGATACCATTCGTACCCTTCGTCTCCGTCTCCGTTGTAATGCCATTCATTAATTTGTGCCGCTGGCTGACTCCGTCTGCGATGGTCGGGCGGGGGTTAAGATTCAGCGAACCTCGACCACCAAAGACCAAGTGGCAATTAAAACTGTATGCGACAGGGCGGAGGTAGGGGTGGCAGGCAGGCGCTGTGCCGTGCGGTGCGATGCATGTGGGTGTTAATTAAAATTGAAATCAATTGTTTCCGCGCTTAACGCTCCAACGATTGGGGCTGCTGCCCCTTGGACTCAGGCGTGTGTGTGGGGCGGTGATGTGCGTCTAAGTCTACCCTCAAGATTTCATCTTTAAAGATCCAAAAATAGCCACAGAGAGAAAGAGAGACTTCAGTTAGGACGTGATTCGAGTTTCACACGAACCCTCAAATTGTTGTCGCTAAAAATAAAATGATAAATATCGCTTAAGCTCTAATTGCTTTGGGCAGGCGGACAAACGGACGTAACAGAAATCCAATTAAATGCTAGGACACGACACGCCTCTGCCTACAATTTTTATCAGCTATCATATGTCGAGAGCGTGATCTGATAGAACCGATAGGACGGGTGGCAGAAGCGTAGCCAGGGGGGGCGCTCAGAGAGTGAGGCAGAGAGACGAGTAGCTAGACAGATTGATAATTGTGGAGATGTGTACATACAAAAACTTAGATAACAGATTAGACCTAAATCGATCAAACTATCTGACGAAATATTCCATGCAGAGTGTGAGAAGACGAGTGGGAGTGGTGGGGCGATTTCTGTGAGTGCAGTACGTCACCGAAAATTGCTAACCACACTTAGATTAAATATATTTCATACAAATTTAATGTATTATATTTGTATATTTGTATTCAATATGGGCCAGGATGTTCCAGATATACTAGCAGCCCCTGTGACAGTCTCCACCTTTGTGCTAATTATTCAGTGCACGTGGCAAGTACATTTTATCTGGCAATAACTTTAGATGGCGGCAATTTCATAGATTGTTGCTCGTCAATTGCCATTCCCCATCCCCAACATCTTTAAATACATTTCGAGCTAATTGTTTAAGCGTTTTCAAAGTTAATGCTCGTCAGGTTTTGACCCTAGAATCGTTTCAACCAACGTTGCGTAATTCTCAAAGATAGTCGCGGCTCTGTCTTCATTTACGAGTTGTCCGAGTGTTGTAATAAATTCTAATATATGCGATGCGGCTTTTATTTATAATCGATTATACCTTTTTAATATATTTTATGTATATATTTTTTGCTCATTTGCCATAATTTAGTATGCAGCGGCATCGTTTCGTATAGTTATTTTTATTTGGGTTTGGTTTGGGTTTCTTGGAAAGGTTCCAGACGGGTTTCTGTTCTTCTTTTTAACAGACATATACGAGAAATGGCAGAAACTTTTGGGAGAATTTGCTAAGATTTATTTACTGATTTACTCATATTTGTGCAGACATTTTAGCACATTTGCGTGTACAATAGTTGGGCAGAAAATATAGAGATCAATTGTGAAATGGATAGAGCAATTGTTTGTTCAATTGATAAGCTAGAAATTTAAAATTTCCACGTTTTTAATTAAGGTTTTATTTAAACAATTTTGAATATGAAATTAAAATAAAAAGAACTGACTATCTGTATAAACGAAATTTCAGGGCAAACAAAATATACTTAGATAGAAATATATTTAAAGACAGGATTATAAATCTTTTCCACCATTTAATAAAATTTTTTGTACCTTGTTGTACACATTTTTAATTGCATTTAATTACATTTATTTCCACTCAATTTATCTGTTATTATTATTTTTTCCAAGCAACAAAATAAAATAAATTGGCATAAAAAATATAAATACAAAACAAATTCAAAATGGCCACTAGAAAAAATAAAAAAATATACAGAAAAAAATTAAAAATTCAATGCACATAACACAACAAATTGAGGCCTTTGGCCAACAGACAATTGAAAAACCTTCATGAAAAATTAGCCACGAATTGGTTTGGTTGTGTGCTGCACGATTGCTGCTGCTGGCGCTGCCTTTTGGGCCGCATTTCATTCATATGGGCCAGTCCCGGCCAGGCCAACATTAGCCCAGCAGAGGCTTCCATGTATTTTTTTGTCTTCCATTTTGCGCACACAAATCAATTGACAGAGTCACGTAATCAGCGCAATCATGGCTAAAAGCAGTTTGTGGCTTCTTCGTTTTTTTCCATTTCGTTTTTTTCCAAAGACGAATCCACACTTAAATCAATCAAAATGTCGCACCCAAGCGGCAGCCTCAAAAACTGGTTGGTTGTTGGGCTGCAAAAACCCCCAACCCCTTTATGTTTGACGAGATGCAAAAATGTTTGCTCAAAACATACAAAAAGAAAAAAGATCGAAAGATTATGGATGGAAATTGTGGGCCGAAGCATTTGATGCACTTGCAGATCGATCATATCATGCACACAACATGTATTTTGCTAAGAATTAACAACAACAAAAAGATTTTTAAACATTTAAGAAGTTGAGGAAAATAATTTGTTGTCATTGACGCAGACATGGCTATATTAACTATTAATTACTTGAGTAATCAATAAAATATATTTGTTCTCTGAATCTTTATAGGGTTAAATATACTTCCTTCAAAATCATTATACCCTCAAGAAGAGTATAGCAAATACCCTTTAGTCGCGACCTTGAGCCAGTTGATAAAAATTTATGTTCAGCCGAGAGCTGGGTTAAATTTTAAACTTTCTCAACGGACTGAGGGTTTCTTAACTAAAGGTTAATAATAAACAATGAATGTAAAATTAAAATATGAACTGATAAATATACCAACATTTGTATGGAGTTGAATGGAACGAATATTTGTTTAAATTAATTTTAATTTAGTTTGAATATTGTGAAAACACGTTGGTTTATAATTAATGGTACTTTCATCTTTTGTTGCTTTGAAATATAATCATTTTACGCTGTGTAAATTTTAATTCGAAATGTTTCGAGGTGTAAATTTCCTTAAAGAACAGAAAACATATGTAAAAGTGTACATACACTAACACATCATTTTTTTTGGTTTGGAATTTCCTTTTAAAAGATAATAAATATTTCTATGGTAATGGAATGTCTCGTCTCTCTCATCGCCACAAAAAAAAAACAAGCAAATTGCGCCCATAAATTACAATTTAAATCATGTGCAAAAATAAAAGAGCCATAGACAGTAATTTTCAAGGTTTCGCTTTGCCTTGCTAACCCACAAAAAAAATCAGGCAGTAAAAAATTAAACAGAACACCCGCAAAAAAAAAAAAAAAAAGAACCACAAAAAAACAACATCCCACTAAACAAATAATACAATAAAAATAATAAAAAAAAAAAACCTCTCACAAACAACGGAAATACGCGGACGCGTGCAAAAATTCGTGTGTGTGTTTGCTTTTTTTGTTTATTTAACAAAAGTTTTGAAAAAAAAAAAAACACCAGACAAAAACGCGTCAAAACAATGCAAAGCTTAAACGGAGCTGAGATTTATATACATATGAGGTAGAAATATTTCAGGCATTTGACGGAAGTCTCCATGGAATATCCCCCACAATATTTGTAATTCTCACTTCCATAATTTTCCACTTGAGATTCTGTAGGTGGCTCATAAGCTTCGCATACACTTTCAGGGATTGTAAAGCATCATCTACACATATTATTGAAAGAGGCTGCTGTTGGCACGAGAGGCACCCTACAAATAAATCTTGCCGATCCTATCGATCTATTCTAACTAGCAGTGGTCCTGCCCGCATTTTACAACTGATTTTTTCAAATACCAAAAAATATATGTGCATATATATACATACATACTGTACATATGTATTACTTATCTTCAAGAGCATTAAATCCATCAGCATTCAAAGATAAATTTTCTTTATGTTGCCAGTAATCATGTTTTTCACATTTTTTCCTTTTTCAATTAGAGCCACCATCAAACGGCAATTGCCACATTAAAGCTCGATTAAAATTATAGGCAGAAAAAAAGAAAAACGTTCCCTTTATAAAGCGAGAGAGACACAATGTCTTTAACCTTTCCCGCAGCAGCAGCAACAGCAGCAACGGAAATTGATGTAAAACTCGTCTCAGATTGTTGCTGCTGTTGCCCCTGCTGCTGATGTTGCTGTTGCATCGAGTGGCAATAACATTTTTGTATCACATTGCAAGACGTTTTCAGGTTCAAGCCACTTTTGTGGTCAACAACATTTCACTACAGCAGCAGCAGCAGCAGCAACAGCAGCAACAGCAGCAACAGCAACACAGCAGAAGCAACACTTCCGATAGCTTGTGGCTATGAATGAAATGAGTCCGAGACTCCAGGTCTGGAGTGGAGTCTCTGACTCAGTGTCAGTGGCTGTTGCTGCTGCTGCTGATGTTGCAGTTGCCTGTTGCACATCTAAACTTGACTCTGCCACAAATGAGTTCATAACGTTCAAGAAAAAAAAAACAAGAAAATATAGTGGAGAAAACTTTCATAATTACAAACAAGGCAAACTCCTCCTGTCCTGGTGGCTGTTGGCTGCTGGCTGTGTGGCAGTGTAAATGTGCGAAGAGAGACTTGACTTGCAGTCCGCTTCAGTAGCTGATTATTTAATCGAAATGATTATGTTTTGGCTTCGGCTTTGCCCATTAAATGTAATCATGCAACAAACTGCAGCAACAAGCTGAGTACCCCCCTGCCAGTCTGCCAGTTGCTGCTGCTCTTTGATTGTTCATAATTAGCCATGGCAAAACAGAGCAGAGGCAGGAAGTATCACAGTCGTCCACCTATCCATCCATAGACACAGCCAAAAGCCACCAATTTGCGTTGTAAAGTGAAATAAAGCAATCAAATAGCCCCAAAAAAAAAAAAAACAAAAACCACCAGCAGTAGCAGCAAAGAGAGCTAAGAGAAAATCAAACAATGACAAATTGCTGGGAAATGCTGTGTTTCTTTTTCCATTATTTTCCAAACCATAATAATAATAGAGTAGGATGCAGGGCACACAATTGTGCGTAATAGAGCAGGCAGTACCCACCCAGTACACAGTACACAGTACCCAGTACTTTTTCCGCCTCTTCCGCAGTGAAGAAATAGTGAAAACTTTCGACTCAAAATAAGTAGTAGATGGATAGTATCTCTATGGCAGTGGCAAACAAAAATGACTCACATTTTCTTCAAAGAGCAAGTGAAAGAAATGAAATGAAAGCGTTTTTTAGATGATATCCCAAACCTTATCTTTGGACCTTATCAGTAGCGAAGAGGCGTTAGCAAATGCGTAATAGGGGAATCTTATCCAGCAAATGTATTATTCCCCTCCACATCTTATCGGTGTTGAAAATACTCAAATTATGCAACTATCTTTATGGCAAAGCTAATTTTAGAAGAATTCATCTTTTTCTGGAGTAATTGCAGACATTCTTTTGACCTACAAGAACTTGTTCCACCTAGACAAAGTCATGGAATGATCCTCTGTAGAGTGGACTTCCTTCCCATTGGAGAACGGCTTTATCATCTATAGATGATATTCTTTCAACAACATAGATATTCTTTCAAATTCATACACCCAGAAAAAAAATGCAAATAATGCGAATGATGCTCCCATAAGTGAGCGGCCATATGAGTAATGATTTTGTACCACAAGTAATTCGGGACTAGTTTCGTATTGTACTGTTTGGTAATAGAAAATCACGCGGCAGTCACCCGTGAACGTGGGAATTAACATCCCAGTGGACGTAGGAGCGTACGAGTAGAAGCCCCTATTCAGTTAGAGGTTCTATTCTGCTTCCAAAACTTTTTAAGTTATAGTAGTTTCTTTGGTTTCAAGACCACCATATTCTTCCCATATATGTATGTACTTTCCCGCATTTGTAAACTTTCGGAATGTGTTCTAAAGTCTCGTCATGTTCGACTGACTTTCTTAAGCTTAGAAATAACTCATATCCTTCATTCCTAAAATTCTATTGATATTTCAACTTTTCTTTAGCTTTTTATCTTTTTGTTAACTTTTGGTTTTTTTTTTTGTAGAGCAAACTTATTTCCTTAGCGTCTACGTTTTTTCCGCAATATCTTTCAACGATAAAGCTAAACCTAATATAAAAGTGTCTAATTTTTTCAAATATTGGACTTCTTTTGTGGCCTTGAGACTTTCTCCTCTGGCTATCGCATTTGTGGGGGCTTATCTCCCACACACCTAATCCCACCCAACACGCACGTCCGCTTTGATAATACTATAAATACTCGTACGCCGTCAGATCATTGATTTTTATCTGAGCACCCAGCAGTATCCAAGAGATCCCAGCCATCCAATATAGATAGACCCTTACAGCAAATATTTCTCTAGCTAGGCCTCCTTTAAAAGCGTGCCATCGTTTGGTTTTCTATAGAGAGATGTAAGCCGTATCGTGGCGTACGCTTCACAATGCAAATATTTTCGAGAGTATCAACACTCGCGCCATTTATCGGCATAATTTTAGAACAGCTGTCAGCTGGCGGTGCTGCTGCGAGCGATAGAAAGCCGAATAACTAAAAAACTAAAACAAGTTCCTACAACTAGCCCTGCGGCTTGCATTCTGCTGCAAAATGCTGTTATAAATGATATGACACGCTTCTGCGAGGAAAATTATGATTAAATATTTGGGGCTTAATGTTGAATTTCAGTTTCAGTTCATCAGCAAATCAATTAATTAAGCGACGCACGCAGAGGCATTTTACCAAATCATACACTTAATAAGGTCAAATTGGCAATTTAACAGCAAAAACAAAAGCAAGGCGCAAAATTGCCTCCAAAATGAAACAAAACAAAAACCAAAAATTTCAAACAAGTTAAATGTTAATCTTACGGGTGTGCATGTGTGTGTTTGTGTGTGTCTGTATCTTTTATACGGCTTTATGATAATTTTTGGGAGGAGACAAAAAAGAGTTGCCTCAGCGAAAGATATTCCGAAACGAGTTAAATAACAAATTGATAAATATTAATAAGGCCAGAAGAGTGTGTGTTGTGTATCTGTATCTGCATCTGCTTGTGTGGTTGGTGCGGTGCGTGCATTGCATTTACATACGTATCTGGCAGATATAGAAAATGTCATCCAGTGCCAGCTTTATCAACAGTTTAGCCCTGCCTCTTGTGGCTTTTATGCAAAGCACGGAATGTATCTGCACTGCAATTGTTGCCACTACCAGATACAATCATACTCGTAGCATGTGCACATTTATCTGCTAGATTGTCGCAAGCTAATATTTATTAAGTCTCCGTATGAATGATGCCTTGACATTAGCCCCAGAAACCCCCCCATGAATCAGCTGGCATCAGATCTGCTCTGCTCTGCTCTGCTTCTACGATGGGGAATCTCTGCCGCACTTGCCGCCGGCTCCAATACGTATCTGTAACTGATGACTCAATTGGGGTCACCAGATAGTGTTGAGATATTTTTCTGTGTTGTTTGTGATTTACAAGCTGAGAGCGATCTGAGCTTTCTGCTGTCGGTTGTAATGTTTAATGGATGCGACGACGATGGGTTGAAGGAACGTTGATAACGTCTGGGATACCCTGTACTGATAGGCCTGTAGGAGATCTACTTTTAAGATATAGTTCTCAAATCTTTTAGAATTATATACGAATCATTTTTCTACCTATCTAGTTAGTTGTAGCCTGTTTAAGTTCCACTACATATACCTATTATTATCTTCCCATTGCTTGGAATATACTTTGGAATATCAGATATCCCATCAGTTTTTTTATCAACTGGCGCTCTTTATTGTTCTATGATTCACCTGCAAACTTTAATCAGTTCTTAAAACAGATGAGTAATTGTAATTGCAACTTTTCCTTCTGATAATAGATGGCTTAAATAATTGTAAATTCCTGAATGCATTCACCCTTTTTTGCGCTGAAGGGGTTTGGTTTCCACTCCAATAACTTTAAGCCATTCCAAGCAGCACTCTCTCTGGCCGGGGCTCTACCAACTGCAACGATCGATCCAATCCGATCCGATCCGCCCAGAAGGCAGTCATAGCCAAGGCATTCATTCACAATTACCAGGTAACCTCAATGTCGCCTCGCTGTGGCGTGTCTCTGTCTCCTCCGGTTCATGTCACTCTCCTCCAGCAACCTTGTACCGCTTGAAGTCCATTGAAGGCATTGGGCTATATATTCATATGGATTGTACATAAACATATATATGTACCGCTCGCACCGCTTATTGGATAGGTATATGCCGATCGCCGATCGAATGCCGTTTTCGTGCTCGTAAGGCGACACATAAACCATAATTAAAATTGAAAAACTGTTGGCCCCAAAATCCAAGTCGAAGTCGCCAAAAAAAAAAACAAAAAAAACCAGAAAAACAAAAATATTGCGCACCTGTTTGGAGTTGGAGAGAGAAGGCAGTAGCCCCACTGGAGTGGAGTCGAGTGGAATGGAGTGTTGACCAGGTTTTCATGAAACAATTACGAATACGAATGCGAGTACGAAAAAGCCAAGCTGAAATGAACGCCAAGTTGGCCAAGCAGTTGGGAGACAGTCTCGGGCCACTCGGCGGCATATTGCAACGTTTTGTGGCTGCCCCATACAGTTGTTGCACAGTGGAAGTGATTTGGAGTGGATAGATATTGTTTGGTAGTAATTCTCCTATTTATTTGATATGTGCATATGGATTCAGGATATTCCAAAACTCTAAATGGAGTTGCATTTAATCCTTCAATGGGTGTTAAAAGATTCTTTTAATCTCTCACAATTCAGCATTAATTATAGATCCCATTGTACTTGATAACTGGCCTACGAATGGATTGGCCTCTCCTTGTCACCCCACTACTCCTACTCCTACTCCTCTTCCTTCTGCTCCTCTTTCTACATCACTCTGTGCAGCTCTGTTTCCTCCCCATCTTAATCCCCAATCTTCAATCCCCCTCATCCTTTTGCCTTCACTTTACGCTGTTGATCGTTTCGATTGCGGCTCGATCGGTCGACTTTTTTTTTGTAGCTTTGGCGTAAAATTGCAGAGCGATCTTTGTTGTTGTTGTTGTTTGTACGAGTATGTGCACCATTAAGGCAACAACAGCTACAAACAGCTACAGCACATGCATAGATACTCGTACAAACAGGCCAGCCAGACCAACAAACATACGTGCCACACACATCCACACACACATACACAAATCTATACGATATGTAAGTATATGTATATCCATCGAGAAACCTGTAGAATTTACAATTACAACAACAACATCACAGCAACTGGTAAAACAGCGCGTATCTGCGTCAATGCTTTTTACGAGTGTTATACACTTTTCATACTGGGGGGGTATTATCGTTCTATTGGGAAGATTGCAATGCAGCGAAACACGAAGAAAGAAAGAAGATTCAAATGTTGGCAGAAGCATAATTTACTTGTAATAATTTTATACTAAATAAATTGGGGGTAGGGCACTTTCTACAACTCGAACATTCCCAAAATCTAGACTTAGTTTATTCTTACTCTATATGTGAATGGGTAATACTACTATTATTATCCATGCTAGTTTTTATGATCATAAATGTACACCATATACCTTAATATTCCTGGCCAGGTCTGAACCAAACATAGAACCCATCTTTCGGTCAAGAGTATCCATAGTTTCGCTTCAAAAGCCAAAACCCATTCGAGATCTTGTTTTTGTTTTTCTGTTAGCTTGGCTTACTTGGGGCGCATTTGCAATTGAAGCGTGGCTCAAAGTGAGCGAACATACACACACACACACACACACAGCTACATACAGTCGCTACCAAACATATACACACACACCCCTCCCTTCCCTTCCCACAATCTTCCATCTAACCCCACTTGATCTGACCATCTCGCTTACACCAACGTCTCTCTCTCCTCTCTCTGGCTCTCTCTCTGTCTCTAAAGGCAAATGCGGTTTGGGTTTTGAACGTGTTTTTTATATAACGTTGTTTTTTTTTGTCCATGTGCATAGTTTGCTTGTTGTTGTAGTTTTTATAAACTTGTTGTTGTTGCTGGATTTGTGCATATTTTTGGTGGGAATATTTGGCATTTTGTTTTTCATGAAATTGGAATTTTTGTCTTGTGTTCCGTGAGGGGAGTGGGGAGTGGGGGAGGAGACACAATAACTAGACGCGAGATAGAGGTCTAGTCTGGTCTCTGAATCTGAATAAATGCACTCGAGAGGGAGTGTGAGTCATTCATTCGTTGGATTGTGCAGGAATAGGTGGGAAGCCATTTCAAATATCTATCCCCCATCAGTCTATACAATTGTACAATAGATAAATCATTTAATTGATGTAATATCTCTCTCTCCAGACAGAGAGAAATTCATTTAATTTGATACAACATACAAATCAATATTGAATCTGTATTATCTCATTGCAATTTAGTCTCTTTCTCGACATCAGACCACAACACTCCACAATCCACTCGACAAGTCCACACAATCCACTCTGATCCAATCCACACTCAACTCTGATGACTCCATTGGGTCGGTCTTGTGCAATTTTACTGATTATCTCATAATCATCTTCTCGTGTGCCTCAATTTGTTGTTTAATGATGCTCGTGGAAAATTAACCATGGATTATATAAATAGTAACATAAGATAAGACAAAAGCAAAAGCAAAACAACCTGAGCAACAAATTTGATTTTATTAACTTGAAGCTGCATTTCAATTTTGGCATTTACAACATTTTTCTATTTTGTTGTTGTTTTTGTTTTATGTATTTTTGCCTTTGCTTGTTGATTTATGCCGCTTTTTGGAGTGCCATCGCCACATTCAGTGAAAGTTGAGTTTGAGGTTCAAAACAATGTTTTGCCCAAAGGTTGTGTCAATGAACTGGGATACTACTACTTGTAGTTTAGGGATTAAGGTAATCTTTCAGTCGTTAGCCTTATCGTAGCATGAGCCAAAGTCAAGATGTTCTATTAATAAACAGTGAACCACAATAGGCGGCACTACTAGAAAAATGGGGCAACAAATATGGCCTACACACGTTAAAAATTTTGTTAATCTTTTGGTAAAAAAGCCTTATCATTGTTTTTGGACTTGCAGTGACCAAACTCTATGGAAATGACCCCCTCCAAAATTGTTCTGAATACTTCTGGAATTGCGAAAGTTTATTGGCTATTGGGCCTTATCATTATGGACTGCCTCACGTGCCCCAAATAAATTTAAACCACAACAATAGTCTGCAATCGAAATTTTTGGGGGCTAATGTGTTTAAAATTATAACCCACCTGATGATATTTTGCTCGCGATAAGAAAGGGCCTTAAAAAAGGCCACGCGAAAGAGTTTCGACAATTATTGCTCCGGTCACTTTCGATTCGATCGTGGCGATAAGACCGCTGCTTGCTCGCTGTGTATCCAATCCACTGTGTCACACGCGAAAACAAAGAATAACACAATTACTATATGGAATTCCTTGGGCGGCCAAAATCGATGGATATTCCTCTTTCTTCTGGTTTTATTGTTATCGTATTGCTTGGCTCTTTTATGGAGGGCGCCGTTTTCTTGGACTGCTTCTTGATGGCTGTATTCGTATTAACCGGTTTTTGGGGGCTTATGTTTATGCTGTTGCTGTTGCCATCGCTTTCGTTGTTTCTTTTACGCAGACGCGAGGCGAGTCGAGTCGAGTTTTTAGGGGAAACTTTGGAAAATGTTGCAATGTTGCAGCGAATCCAGCAAATTGTTAAAGGTTTTAATTTAAACGAAAATCTTAAGCGCACAATTTAACAAAACAAAAAAACCATTCCCGAACAAAACACACACCACACGCAAGCGCAGTAGAGGAGACTCGTAGAGGCGCACAGGAATGCAGGCAAACAGGTGTTGGCTTTTCGGATGCGCCTGCCTTTTTGTGGCGTTTGCCTTCGCTGCTTTATTTATACTCTTTTGCTTAGTTTTCGTTGGCTTGTAACAGCACTTTGCACGCGGCGTTTATTCAATTTATTTTTGAGCGTGTTGTTTGTAATTAAACACCTGTTGCGCGTCGAGAAAACTGAAAATCGAGACAACGCGCCGCGACACACAACCTTTTCGGTTGAAAATTTCGATTGTTTTGTTTGTTTACTCCTCATGCAGAATTAGGGATGTATGTAGCTATATATCGCTGCTTATTTTAATATCGGTACTATTGTGCGATAAGCTATCGGCATGCATTTGACCGCATGGTATAACTATATTAGGTATGACGATCTTTGGTATTTCTGATGTAAACCGCAATACAGCCACACTTGAAAACTGTACAAACAGTATTATTACCCGCGGTTTAACGCAAGCTTTTTAAATAGATGGGGGTTAAGTGGGCTAAGTTCGTGTTTTTTCGGTATATTTAGGGTATATTTTGAAAATTAGATGGTATTTTTCAGTATATTTCTTAAGGTCAGGCGGTACAATTAATCGATAAAGGTCACACTGGTGACGACATTGCTATTTTTGTTTTGCGTTTCACAACTTCTGGAAACATGTCAGATCTGTCGTACCTGGAGACAATCTCCAACAAAGAACTGCTGGCCAAGTGCCTGGAACATGGCCTGCCTGGTGTCCCGGTGACTGATAGCACCCGCGCTGTCATCGTTCGTCGCTTACGAGCCACCATTTTGGGCTCGCCTCTGAACAAGCGCAAAACTGCTGCATCGGCTGGAAAGCAGAAGGCTACTCCTAGGCGTGAAACCATACACGGCAGCAAGGTGACGCCCGCAGCGGAGAATGTGAGACGCACAGCAGGTAAAAGTCCAAGTCGCATTGCTAACAGCAGCATCAGCAACAACAACAACAGCAGCATCAACAAGCAGAATGAGCGCAGTCGTCGCACGGTTGCCTATGGCCTGGACAACACATCCGACTCGGGACGCTCTGTGCAGACCACAACCACCGTCTCGGATGTGGGGTCCCAGTCGGAGGACGATGACTATTATGTGGTGGATTCGCCAGGCGCACGGTACTCGAATTTCCCGCAAACGTCTCCCAATCGCGAGGATCTACGCCGGTCTCTGTCGTTGACCAAGTCTGGAGTGCTGACCACATCCTACACACGTGAGGTGGAGCAGCCGCTCTATGAACGGCAGGAGGAGGACATACCCAAAAGCCACAAATATGAGCGTGCGCCCCTGAACACGCTGCCCAGCTACGTGCCGCGCATCGAGACAACCAGACGCCCTATGAACCTAGATATGGCGGCTCTCTCCAGGACGCAGAACGTACAGACGCAGCTGAACTCGACCAGCTATCAGGAGGATGCTGGCTACAGCCAGTCGCAGCCTATTCGTGCCCCACGAAACACATTCAGCGGCTCGGCCAGGCCTTTTGGCGGAGTGGCGGCTCCATCGCAGCCGCGCCAGCGCCAGAGCGGACCAACTGGTGGCTTTAGGCAGCCACTCCAACCGATGAACGCACCCTTGAACATGCTCTATCCGACACTGAACCAGTTCTACGATCAACCGGACAACAACGCTCACCCCATGGAAACGGACAGCGAATCGGAGGTAGAAGAGGAGCCACAGCTACGAAGCAGCCACCTGTCGCATACACGCTCATCGCCACTGGCACGTCCGCCACTGCCAGCCAGGCAGAGGCAAGGACAAGTGTCGCCGCCCATGGTGCAGTTCCGTGAGCTCTTTCGCTCTCTGGATCGTCAGTATCATCTCAAGTTTTACTTTCTCCTGTGTGTGACTGTGATGGTGGCCACCATGTTGTATGTGGCCCTGACGCCCGCTGTTTGAGCTGCATCCTCTCTGCATTTTGGACTCCGTATATAAATAATAACAAAAAAAGACTTTCATTAAAAATGTTAAAACGGGAACAGGCTTCGATCGGAAGAGGAATAAAAACTTATGTGGATTTAAGGAATTCCCCCAGAGTAAAGCAGGGTACGGCGTGATAGATAAGAGTTCAATCGCCAAGTCTTTTATTTCTTGTGTTGCTTATGATTTTCACTTTATACATAATTAGAAAAATGTACTACATTATAATTATTTGTATTAAATAAACTAATTAAATGTAAATGTTCAGTGTTTTGTTTTGTTTCGCATTTTGTTTGTTGTTGTTGTGTGTGTGTGCTTCTTTTCTTTTAGTTTTAAGAGTTTATCGGAGCGGAGCGGGGGGCATTGGATTGAGGATCTTTATTCTACTATTTACACGCTATTGAAGATTTGGAAAACAAGTTTTGTGTAAAATCGTAAGGATCTGGGACGACAGTGGGGCAAGCGGCGATGCAAGGACATCACATAGACACGAATCACTCTCAACAAATGACACAAATGGCTGGCTAGCGCTGGCTGACTAATTGAAGTGGAACTTGAACTGGAAGGGCGACCCGTGCTGGAAGTGGGCAAACGGATGCTGGCCACCACCGCGCTGGTTCGCCTCAGGGTCCAGTGGATCCTCGCCGTCGTCAAACTGACGCCGCTTCTCTGGATCTGTAAGTACCTCCTTGGCCGCTGCAATATCGATGAATTTCTTTTCGGCCACCTTCTTCTCCTCGTCCCTGAAGTTGTCCGGATGCCATTTCTGGGCCGCCTTGCGATACGCCTTGACAATCTCCTGCTTGTTGGCCGTACGCTTAACGCCCAGTATCTTATAGTAGTCCCTGCGCTCGGCCTGCTTCTGCAGCTTCTTGGCCTTCTGTATACCCTCCTTGGCCCGCAGGCTGTTCTCGTCCAGGTCGAGGGCTGCCTGGAAGGAGTGTATGGCATCGTCATACATTTCGGTGCCAATCAGAGCCTCGGCACGATCACAGTACACTTGGGCATCCTTCATAATATCCAGGGCTTCCTTGCACTGCGTCAGCGCCTTGCCAAACTCCTCGTCGCCAGTATAGCAATTGCAGAGAATCTTGTGGGCCTCGTAGCGTATCATCGTCTCCTCGGGCTCGTGCTTAAGTACCGCCTCGCCAGAGACTATGCAGTCGGCGAATTGTTTCTCCTCCCTCGCCTGCTCGGCATTCGTCAGCTGCTTCTCCACCTTTCGCAGCTTCTTGTAGAAGGGGAAGCAGAGCTTGTGCTCTGGATCGAATTTCAGACACTCGCGTATCTCCTTCAGGGCATTGGGGGCATGGCCGATCGTGTACAGCAGCTGGGCAATGTTGTAGTGTCCCTCTGTGCTGTCCTGGGTCAGGCGATTCACCTGCCTGAGGTCTGAAATGGCTGCGATGGCATCGTTTACCTTGATGTAGAGATCGGAGCGTGTCTGCCGGAATGGCACCGACCACGGCGACAGCTCAAGCAGCTGTGTAATCAAGTTAATGGCATTGTGATAGTCGCCATGGGCAATCTGTTGTTCCACATTGTGCCACTGCTCCTTGGCCGGTTCCAGGCGCACGTACTGTTCATAGACCACACCATTGTTGGGCTCCTCCCGCAGCACCTGACTAAAGTCCGTCAGCGCCTGCTCGTATTCGCCGCTCTTCATGTGCACTAGACCGCGTTGGGCGCGGGCCGCCGTGAAGTCGGGCTTCAGCTCGAGCACGCGACTAAAGTCCTGGATGGCAAAGCGTGTCTTGCCCAGGGCCAGATAGACGGTGCCCCGCTTGAATAGCGTCAGATAATTGTTGGCATCGCCCTCTGCAAAGATTCGCCAAAATGAAATACACTCGAAAGACGAGGAATATCGTTAGCGAGATCACCCACCGACTGCCGCATGGTAGTGCGTCAGGGCATCCGACAGCTGTCCGCGGGCCAATAACTCTTTGCCCAACTCCAGATGGTTGTCGACATCGGCCTGGTTGGGCACTGCATCGGCGCCTGCGTAAAACAATGACGTGGATCTAACTAGTTGTTGACAAAACACACACACACACACACACAGATCTGATACACACCTTCCAGGAAGAGCTCCAGCAGCAGCAGCACCACACAGGCGGCCAGCCTTTTCTCACCGCTGCCCAGCATAAGCAGGTCGCTTAAGGGCAAAGCCATGGCTACGTGTACTCTCTCTCAGGTGGGTGTTTGCGGTTTATGTGGGCGTGATTTCAAGTTGATGGTCGAATCGACACGCACGTCAGATGTGCCTAGCGTGGCAGATGTCTGGGCTAATCTATACCGTTGCACCTGCCCCTCCCTCTCAGCAAATGACCGCGATGTTGTTGTTGTGCGGCGTTTATAGATTTTGTGTCCGTTTTTGGTAAATTTTTGGAACCCGACGACGCTTTTTTCGTGCTCTTTGCTCGCTGGAAACACAGGCGGCTGTGTATGTTCTGCTATTTAATGGTTATGCAAATCGCTTTCGGTCTCCATTGGTCATCGTCGCCGCATTATTTTCTGACTACCGAACGATTTTCTGGATCTGATCTGATGGACTTTTCGCCCTATAAATATTAGAAACCTAAACACTGACGTGTTTGTGTCAAAAACTTAACCCACTAAAGTCACCACTAAAAAACTATATTCAAACGGGTATAGAAATTGAGGAAAAAAATACTGTTTGCAAGTCCATCTTGTAGATTATATTTTTAATATTTACTTTACAAAAAAAAGATCATGATTAGCGCGATTAAGCGCTTAAATCCTTCAAGTTTTGTAATTTTTGTGTGAATATCCCCTAGTCGACAATGGGCTAACGTGCTATTTTGCTACTTGAAAATCATATTCCTCAATTTTGATATTCGGCATAATATGACTAGCTAGCTAGTGCTCCACCACTAAATATTTAGTTTTATCCAGTAACTCAAACTAATTTCTACAAGATTGGTCAATTTTAAGCACTTCTTTATATTGGCTTGCTTATAAAATATGGATTAAGCAATTAAGTTCAACACAAATTTTGCATATAATAATTTTTATACTTGATAACTACACAGTAATTACACAGAGCAACTACATTTCGATGTAATATTGAACAGCGACACTGCCGAGCGTGCGCCAGTTGGCGATAATTGGCCCCAAATTCAAATAAGAAACGACAAAATCTTTTCAAATTTATGTTTTTATAGAGCACGAATTTGGTAAATATATCTGGAACTACACATAGTAAAATTCATAGTACATTGATATTTTAAATATGTCATACTTGTTCGGTAGATATTGTAAATATTATTTGGTTTTATCTTCTTTTTCTTGAAATAAATGCAAATGCATTGAGCATTAAGTGTTTTTGTTGCCGTGAAGCTTAAATTTCTCTTTAAGTATTGCTTATCGCTAAATGGTCATCAATGGTCATGTGCTGCAAGTGGTGTGAGAGATAAGTACATATATATAATGAGAGACAGCACTCTGGAGCTGAGATTCTATACTGGAACTTATCCAGCTGAATGTGTGCGTATATGGTATAGTATGGTATAGTTTGGTTTAGTAGTGGAGTGTATCATTTGAGAGAGTATAAAGCTTTCAGCCCTGTTCCGTTTGCCACTCAGCGATTCCCTGTGTCAGCTTTTGGTCGTATGATAAGGTTGAATGGAGGGTATGGTTTTTAGTAGCTTGGTTTTGGTAGTTAGTCAGTTTAGTAGTAGTTAGTGAGAGCTACGCTCTCTCTCTTTCTCTTTCTGCTTGTGCTTTCTTTAGCTTTCTTGTTCTTGTTCTGTTCCGCTTGGTTAAGAAATCACAATTTTTATCAAATCCTCCAGGGAGTCCGGTGAAGGCGTCTCAGAGGCATGTGCATGCGTCTTCTGCATATGAGCTGAAACGAAAGGATACTTTTAGTGCCAGTCCGCTCGAGATGGTCACTCAAATACTTTTCAACTTAATGTGCGTTACGAAACGTTCCTGGCACAGATCGCATTTGTAGTAGGTATTGCCCGTGTGGACGCGTTGATGCAGCCGCAGAGACTTTTCAAACAGATAGGATCGACCGCAAATGTTGCATTGAAAGTTCTTCTCCAATACTGGCAGAGAAAAGAGCACATAAATACTGCACCTACTGCATTTAGAACTACTTACCTTCATGGCTGAGCCTATGCTGTGTGAGGACATACTTCAGGGCAAAGGCCTTGCCACACACATCACACACATTGGGCTTCTCCTTCTCGTGCGTCTTTATGTGCCAGTTCATGTCCTGGGGCCGTTTGAAGCGCTTGGAGCAGTGCGGACAGGCATGCGGCCTGTCCTTCTCCGAATGCACGGCAGCATGTCGATCCAGGGCCGACTTCATATTGAATCTCTGCGTGCAGCTGTCGCACTGAAAGAGTCCCGAATACTGACGCTCCCGCTTCTGCTGCAGCACCCGCTTGTTGTTGGCAATCACTGGCGCACTCGCACGCTGCAAATGATCAAAGGACATGTGTTGTATGAGCTCATGCTCGGTGCCAAAGGGCTGGCGGCACAACATGCACTCGCTGCGCTCAATGGGCGTTAGATTCTCCCTGTGCCGCTCCAGCATGTGTATCCTTTTCTCGGCATACGAGGCGAACACTACATAGGGATAAGCACATTGTTAATGGGGCAAATATAGTCATAGGTTTTAAGTGTGTAACTAGTGGTTGAGTGATTGGGTGTCATGAAATATAAACACGATGCATGCTGCTCTCCAAGGGGTTTACGTACTTGGTGGTTGGACTTGGGTTTTGGTTGATTTTTTGTTGGGTGGCTTAACAACTCGAATGATGTGGGCAAAGGCAAAGTACAAAACGTTTTAATGTTAATTATTGAGTGCATGCTTTTGGCTAAGAAAAAGGTATACAAAAAGAGCTAATTTGGCCATTATTTTTACCGTTGACTAACAGACACACACACACACACTCTATGTATAAGCTGGGAGCTGCTGGCTCTGGCTGGGCCACAGTAGTTCTATGATATTAAAGCGCTGGTTTGAATGTGAGAATGTTTGATGATGCGACAAATTGATATGATTAATGTTAATGTTTATTGTCCCCGCAAGCTGACTGTGTCCTTAGCTTCAATCAGGCTCTCTCTCTCCACTTACCCTCCGTGCAGTTGGCACATTTGTAGGGCTTTTCCCCGCCATGCTGCCTATAGATGTGCCATCGCAGTGTCTTTAGGTGTATGAAAGCTAAGGGAAAACATATATTTAGTATATCAATAAGCGTCAGCATAGGTGGATGCATACTTTTACCACAGAAGCCACAGTGCTCGCTCTTTCTGGCACTGGCGCCCGTATGCGTGGCCTCGTGGCATTTGAGATGCCGCTGATTGATGAACAAACGCTCGCAGCCGGTCTGGCGGCATTTGAGCTGCCGCTCCGGATTGTGCCACTTCATGTGATAGGTGAGACTCTTGCGGGTGAAGAAGCGCTTCTCGCACATGGTGCACTCAAAGTCCGTCTCCGAGTGATACTTCTCAATGTGGTGGCGCAGATTGTGGCGATCGCTGTACTTCTTGCCGCACACCTCGCACTTGAACTGCTTCTCCACATGACAGCTCTTCATGTGCACGGTTCGGGAGGCTGCATCCTGGAAGCACTCCTCACACTCCGGACAGTTGTACGGCTGATCGGGATCGTGGCTGGCATTGATGTGCTCCAGGAGCAGCTGCTGCAGCTGGTAGCTCTCCTGCGGCTTGAAGCAGTACTTACAGGCATAGCTAATGGTCAGTTCCTGGCATCCAGTGGCATTATCATCATCATTGTCATCATTATCATCCTGGTATGGTGGCTGTGGTGATTCTATGTAGGAGTCTATGGTTTCCACAAAAAACTCTATTGGCGTGGCAGTGGCAGTGTTTGGTTGTGTTTCGGTTGAAACCGTCGTTGTTGTTGTTGTTGATTTTGTTCCTATAATTGTTTCTGTTTTTGGCGCAGCATCCGCTTCTTCCTCTTCCTGGTTGTCATCCTCCAAGCTGCTGGCATCGATTTTATCATAAATGTTCGACAACTTCAGCTGCGCCTCCTCGCAGCTCAGTCGAAATGTGTAGATGGAGCAGAACTTGGTAAAACAGTCGCTGCATATCTTCTGTGGCAATCCATCATTGGGAGAAATCTGCAAGTGTTTGTTGGGGGCGGGAAACTCGAATCAAAGCTCTAATCTCTCATAGTTTTAATTCAATGAAGTGCCGATAATGTTATCGGATCGCTGCGGTACAGTTTCCAAATTAAGCCCCGTTAAAACGGGTCAGCAGCAGAGCAGCCGAACAGCTGTCACTGGACATTTTATTTGACAGTTCGACCGACACACACAAAGTATGAGCAGTTTATAAGTTGTTCGAAAGGATTAAGGATTTTGGAGCAATTGAAATAAAAACTACAAAAATTAAGCTGCAGAGTAAATCATGCACAAGGTACTACTTAGAATACATTCAATAGAAGCGCTTGTTGATTGCATATAAACTAGTTATCATGGAAACAGCAGACAGACAGAAGCGGTAGGATTTTTGTGTTCCTTTGGCTTTTAAAAATTTATAAATAAACCAATTTGTGGCTTGGATAACCTCACGAACATTTTTCATATCTTTCCTCAAGCTTAATCGAGTTCAACGACCTTTAAGTAAACGTAATCAGATCTCAAAGCGCAACTCAATGCAGTTTTCAGTGCATGCAGACTTTCACTTTGGTTGGAAAATGATTAATTTTAAGTTTGCCAACTTCACGACATATGTACATATGTATGTATGTACACATGTATGTACAGTGATGTAAAAGATGTATGTACGTACCTTCAGATTCCAGTGGACAAACTCCAGTCGTATATGGGCCATTTCACTCTGCCAGCATGTGGGATGGAAGAGGTCCAAAAATTGTTGCTGCCATTTTCGAAATCGCAAACAAACATGGAAATCGCACAGGTGCGACAAGTTTCCATGGCTGCAGCAGCAAGCAAAGTGCACCGAGGAGCGGCCACATCAAACCGCAACAACGCCCAACATTTCCATGGCCAGTGGCAGTGGCAGCCATAGGCAGTGGCAAGTATGGGTATGTGTATGGGGCATGGGCAATAATGGGTAATGGTATGGGTGTGCGTGCAATTATGCAACTCTAAAAATTGCGTTTCACTGCCGCCTCGCCCGCTCCACCATCCAACAAATGTCGCTGTTTGTTTGTGCCAAATCCAAAGCCAAATTCCCGTCCAGTCCCGTGGCCATGCAGTGGGATGCAAAAAAACATCTGTAGCACAATATGCACACACTTTTCAGCACCAATATTTTCGCACGGGATGCTGGGAGCGAGCTCCTGGACTAGGGCACTCAGAAAAGTTTTGTGTCTGTATCTGGGTGACAGCGGGGTGACAATAACAATAGCAACAACAGCAACCCATTGACCATATCCTGCGGTCCTGCGCCTGTACTGCCATCCGATCCGACGAAGTTGTTTGGAGCGCACTCCCGCGTGAACTGACCTTCAATGTTTGGGTTTGCTTGCGAGTGTCGTGCGTCGAGAGATTTAATGGACTGCAAATATACCCACTCCCACGCCCAACCACCCGCACTGTGCAGCATAGGGCCCAGTCAGCTGTTTGTTTGGCCTGCGCATAAGACCCGTTAGTTAGAAGCAATCCAAGCAAAGCTCTTTCGCAAATGGCAAGCCGAGAGTTGCACAGTGGACCAAAAGCAGTTTGAGTTGTTATGGAAATCATTTAGTGGGCCAAACTCCCCTTCTTGGCTTTCCCATGCCACTGTACCGGTACTTTTAAGAGAGCGCGGCCAAAATCAACCACTCACGCTCTCTTTGGGTCTCTCAAAAGCTTTTTGGCATGGAAAGCTCCGCGAATAAAGTTACAGTTCAGATTTTAAACTAACTTTATACGTATTTACATGTAAACTTTACAGAATATATCCTGACATTATCTTTAACCTTAGCCACTGTGCTAACTAACTGGGCTGCAAGATGCCCAACTTTTCCAAACACAATTTGGCCGCATTTAGCTTGGCCTCCTTCTTATTGTTGCACGGCCGATTGGGGGTGTACGATTGCCCATTGATCTCCACGGAGAACAAAAAACTGCGTATGTGAGACGGACCCGATTCCTGCTGCAAGGTATACTGTGGCGGCGTCCACCGGTTCTTCGATGTCAGCTCATTGAGCACACACACGGGATGCTTGTCCAGCGTTACTACCATTGGTGGTGGGCCGCCCTGGTTAGGAGGGCCGCCACCACCAGCACCGCCACCGTTACCACCACCGCCGCCACCACCACCGTTGTTCTTGTTTTTACGCTGACCCGCCGCCGATCGTGTCGGCTGCAGTTTGATATCATCGCGCGACACCAGGCCGCGTTTGTCCAGTTTCACATCTAGCAGGAGGGGCTGCAGGGAGCCCGTCTTGCAACGTCCCAGTCCCTCGCCGGGCTTCCAGCCCATCTTCTGCAACAGAGCCATGCCCATGCCGCCGGTCACCGGCTTGGTGGAGGTCAGCTGATCCCGGCGTACCCACAGCTGCGGTCCACTGTTCAGCTCATGGGCCTTCAGCACATGGACGCCCGTGCTGCCCGTGAACTGGCCTGGCAGGTGCTTCGAGGAGGCCCACGAGGACATGTCTCGCTGTGCGTTGTACATCATTTTAATGGCCTCGCAGTCGGTGGGATTTGTCTGCAGAATGATTCAGATTGTCAGATTGTCATGCGGTTGCTTGGGAGACTCACCTGTAGCCGACGGATAGCACTGAGCCGCTGGGTGATGATGCTCGAAACATCCATGCTGAGGGGCAGCGACTCCGGAAAGATGGAAGCACTGTGCGACGGCTGCTGCATCGCTGCTGACCTGCTGGGGGTCACTGGTGCTGTGGCAGATGGTATGGGAACCTCAGGCACAAACGGTATCGGAGCGGGAGTGAATGCAATTACTGGAGCCACAGCTGGAGCTGGAACTGGCTCTGGACGAGGCGGAGGAACCGGTGCGGGAACGGATGCTGGTGCGGGCACAGGTGCAGGGACAGATGCAGATGCAGAAGAAGATTCCAATACTGTTGCACCTATCGACTTAAAGGCGGGTCTTGCTTCTCCTGCGGAGGTATGGATTTGGCAAACACATTCTTCTGTATGTCCTGGAAGATATTCGTCGATGGTTTGGCGGGCGGTAGCGATGGGAGGGGTGCCAACGAATCCTTCCGCTCCACCGGCACCCAGGCCTCGGTTATGCGATGCGCCTGGCCAGAGGACACGGGGAACTGCATGGTTATGGCCTTGGTTTGATCCTCCCTCCGCGGCAGTATCGGCGTGGAGTTGCGAATGTGCATCACAATCGGTTCGCGCTCCTTCAGCTGAAAGGGGTGGTGGAAGGCCTTGGCATTCCCATTCTTATCCGCATCCGACTCCTCGTCGGAGCTGAGATCGGACAGCGCATCGCCGCTGGAGATCTTCTTGCAGAAGTCCGTCAGATCCTGGACGGTGCGTCCGCCATAGCGCATCTTTATCAACACCTTGTCCTTCACCTCGGGCGTCATATCGGCCACTCCCGGCAGATTGCCGCGCTTGAACATGTGGATGGCATTCTTGCGCGCCACCTCCAGCAGCCGCTTCTTGTCAATGCCCAGATCTCGGGGTCGGGAGCGTGAACGCGACCGCGACCGCGATCTTGACCGCCGTGGCCGTCTCGAGCCCGAGTCTCGAGCGTTGCGCTTGCTGTGGTGCTGCTGGGGGTGGTGCTCCTCCTTGGGCTCTTCTTTCACGTCGTAGAAGCTGTTCTGAGGTCGCCGACGTCCATTGGAGGAGGCTTTCTCGCGTAGATATGATTCCTCGTCGGAGAGCGAGACATCGGACATTTCGCGAGCCTTGGTACTGGGCCGGTCGCAGTCCCTGTAGCCATTGTAGAAGCTGTTATGGCTGCGGTCACGTTCTCGCTCCCGATCCCGCTTTTCTCTCTTTGGGGGCAGGACATCCGCCGCATGGTTGTTTCTCTCTGAGGGCCGTTTCTTAGTCTCGGACTTCTCTTTCTCCTTGACACAGGCAGACACCACAGAGGCAACAGGAGCAGCAACAGCTGGCCTCTCCTTCTCCTTGGCCTTGTCGCGATCCTTTTCCTTCGTTTCCTTGTGTTTATGCTTGTGCCTTTTCCGCTTATGCTTGTGCTTGCCCTCCGCATCCGAGTCGGAGCACTCGCCATCCGATTTGGACGCTTTCTTCTTCTTTTTCTTCTCCTTTTTGACCTTTTTGTGCTTGAGCTTCAGCAGATTCTTGTCGTCGAGCAGCTCCGCGGGCGGTGCTGCATTGAAAACGCCAAAGAGTTCGGTGAGTATTTCGTTGGATGACTTCACCGGCACAATGTCCTTTTTATCGTCCACGGAGGAGCCATCGCCATCACAGTCCTCGCCATCGTCGTCCGTGTCGTCATCCTGCTGCTGGCCATTGCTATTCTTTCGCTCCTGATCCGACTTATTTTTCGCATTCAAGGCTCGCAGCTTGGCCTCTACCTCGGCATCAATCTTCTCCGATTTTACCATGCAAACCTGCGGAGGAGGTCCACTGGGGGAAGAAGCAGCCACCGACTGTTCCAACTGAGAATTCTCCACATTCGAGGCGTGCTTCGACTTTTCTGTCATTGCTATGGCCGTGTCGTGTCACCGCGCTGGCCTTGTACATCCATTCATGTCGTACGTACAATAAAAGTTTCCTTGCTATTTATTTTATTTATTTTTGCACGCCTAGTATTTCTGTTCAGATTCATCGATAAAATATTATACTATATACCGATATACCATAAATCATGAGTGAGTTGACAAGCTTAACCCACTTAACCCCCTATATTTAAACAGGGAACATCTCGAGTTAAACCGCAGAAAATAATACTCTGTAAATTATATGGATTCTTTGTATACACTACCTGGTCTATCTATTCCCCCAACTGGGCTAAAATTCTTCAAGTTTCATTATATTTGTTCATTTATTTTCTACAAGATTGGCTAAATTTAAGAACTCTCTTTATTTTATATGTTGGTATAATGCCGATATATTTCGATACATTCTGCGCCAGATTTAAAAAAAGGTTCGTTTGAATGAAATATATTTTTATTTAAGTCTGGCTGGGCTAATATGTACATCTATTTGGTTCGCAAAGGAATGAATACAATTAATTCTTTAACTGGTTTTAATCGTTTAATCTATCTCCGACGAAAGCAAATCCTTATGTTTTGCTCTCATGACATGCTGCTTTGACTGAAGATGAGCCTTTAGGTGTGTGTTGCGCTGGAAAGTTTGATCGCAGATGGTGCAACTGAAAAAATAATATAAGACAATGAGTGGTTTGCCGAAACAATCAAAATAGATTTACTCACTAAAATGCCCTCACGCCAGTGTGTATTAATTCATGCCGCTTGCGACCAGATGCCGAGCTGAAACTTTTACTGCAATGGTTACAGGGATACGGTCGAGCATTTGTGTGAATTCTGAAAGGCGTATAGATAGATATTAGTTATAATTAGATGTTAGTTTGGGTTAGTTACACTCACCTTTCGTGTATTACGCGGGTTGTACTGTTGTGAAATGTTTTGTCGCAGTACTTGCAGGCATAGGGCTTTTCGCCTCTGTGAACAATCCTTTGGTGGAGCGACAGCAAATGATCTGTGTAGTACTTTTTGCCACAATCCTGGCATTCAAAATTCTTGATGCCCGTATGCCTGATCATGTGCAATTTGAAGTTGCTCTGATCGGTGAAGTGCCTGCCGCACTGCTCGCAGACACAATCCCGACGACGCTGCTGACGCTTCCTTTCGACTATCTCCTCCTCTGACAAGTTTTTCCAAGTCGTGTATTGTTTCTTGGCTTTGCCAGCTGCAGTTGCAACTTTCTTGGGTCGACCTATTTTCTTGGTTCGGGTAACCGACACAGGTGACAATGACACATTGTCAGCTGGAGAGGATCTGCTGCTTGAGTTTTGGTCGGAATCTTCCGCTTGCTCATCGAGCTCAACTTCGTCTTCACTGCTATCATAAATGCTACCCAGCTCCTTCTTCAGACTCGTAATCAGAGAGTCTGCATCATGTGCAGTGTCCTCCTCCTCATCACTATTATGGTTCGGTGGGTCGAGCAGCTCGTCTATATTTGCATAGGAATCGTCAAGATCACCAGACGACATGGCCGCCGCCTCATTGTCCATTTCAATCTCATGCTTAATTTCTGTGTCCTCATCATAGTCCGTCGCCAGATCCGAAGGTGTCCTGCTGCGCCTCTGCCGCAACTCCTCCTGCGTCCGAATGCACAGATTTCGGAACACGATTGCCTGAGTCAAGTCGTGCAAGCAACAAGCACAGATGCATCTGGGCAGCTCTGGATCATTAATGAGCTAAAAATTGCAAAGGGAATTTTGAGGTTTGGCGACTTTTTTTTTGTTGGTTGGACTCACCAAAATCCCAGACACCAATTCGATGTTCAGCAGCAGCGTAGAGTTCTCATTATGGAATATATTCTTGGCCTTGGAATTGTAGATGACGCCCCCGCAGACTCGGCATTGGAGCGTCATTTTAAGTACATATTTTTAATTTCATTCAAATGCAAACAAAATAAAATATACCAGCTGTTTGTAATCGGTTTTCGATAACGATATGCGCCATTTCTGCACTGCACTGTAAACAATAAAATAAACACGAACAGAAATCCAATTAAAACAATTAAATCAAGCCTATACGAGGTGCTGGGTAACTATTGCGACGACGACAAAATCCCAATATGCCCAGGACATGTCGCATTTGTGGCCAAGAGGCGTCGGTATATCTGTTCTGCCCGAAGAACGGCCACTTGATCCGCCAAATTCTATCCATTACTGGGGTCGGGGTAATGTTATACAGAAAATAAATTACACGCAGCTTTTATTTAGAGGATTTAATTAATTTCCGTAGCTAAATGAACAGGAAGGACTCTCCAGCCATTTGTGCGACAAGTGCGTTTTCGACTTGGACTGTGCCATCAAGTTTCGGCAGCGCTGCATTATTTCAGAGAAGCGCAATCTGGAAAAAATGAATTCCACTGGCACGTCCGTTGCCAGCATAGAGGAGGATACCTACTCTGAAATAGCTTCTTATGGGCTACAAACCGATGGGGAGAACACTGATGATTATGCCTTAGAATATGAATCAGAAATGTGCACTCAGACCAGTAACAAGGTGGAGCGGGCGAAAACGAAGCGCAGCAGCAGACATGCTGCAGAGCCCTATATATGCGACGACTGTGGAAAGTCTATAAACAGCTGGAGCAACTTTCAGGAGCACAAGCTGCGGCACACAGGTGTCAAGAATTTTGCATGTCAGTTCAGGTAAAATATATTCATCCAAATGTATGCCATGCTACCTGCTAATCGGCACCTCCCATCCTCATTAGTGAGTGCGGCAAACGTTTCACCACGCGCAAGGAGCTGGTGCGACACACCCGCTGCCACACGGGAGAGAAGCCCTTCGTCTGCACCTACTGTTCTCGTCGATTTTCCGATGCGAGCTCTCGCGAAGAGCACCACAGACGCCACCGCAATGACAAGCGTTTCGGGTGCAAAACGTGTGGCAAGAGTTTCGTTAGCTCTGGTTGCCTCAATAAGCACATTCTCACACACGCAACAGCAGAAGAGCGCAAGCATGTGTAAGCATTGCAGTCAAAGATCAAAGCATAAATAATAATTATTCCCATTTAATTTACAGCTGTAACATCTGCAACAAGCGCTTCTTACGCATTGCAAACTTGCAAAATCATTTTGCTACCAGCACACACATTGAAAAGGCCAGGGAGGCGGCTCAGACAGTCGTGCAGCCATCAATCCAAAGCATTTCTTAGAGATCATTCGATTCTTTATTGAATATTTATGTATTTATGCATTTAGATTAGATTGTAGATTAATAGCATCATATACGCTAAGTATATCTCTTATTTTGTACACCTTTGGGCGGTTTCACAGCTTGCTGGTTCATATACGCGTGGTAGATGATTTCTTAGAGATCCGAATCACAGCATTCGATTCTGTATGAACGACTGTCCATACTTTTTATAAAGCTAGCTGGTTGTCCATTGGCGCTCGATGCTTTGCTCCAGCATCATATGAGCGTGGTATATCGCCTTCTTTGTATGGGCTTGGGCGACTGCACAACTTGCTGGTGGGCAATTGTGGCGAGATGCTGCTCCAGTTGACTATTCCTTGAGAACGTTTTCTTGCAGGGCTCGCACCTAAAATGACGCATCAAATAAATGTCACTTCCCTGTTGCGGAATTTAAATATACTTACTCAAAGACGTCGTCCACCAATATATTATGGCAGGACATAATATGAAACTTCAGCAAGCCCGAATTGCAACAGATCAAGCCACAAATCTGGCAGCTACAAGTTGAACGAGATCTGCAAGATACAACAAATTCAGTGTGATCCATCCAACCAACCCCGTTTAAACTCCCTCTCACCTTTCGTGACGGTTTTTGTTGCCCAAAGACGAAAAGTTTTTCAAGCAGCGCTGGCACTTAATGGATTCCTTGCCCGTTTTCGTAGCTGGGCAAATTCTAGAGGAAATTATGGACAAAAAATTCAGTATCATCCAGCGATCTCTCACTCTCTCACCTTTCATGACGGGTTTTGTTGCCGCCAGTCGCAAACTTTTTAGAACAGTGCTGGCACGTGAATGGTCGCTCGCCCGTATGTCTTCGCATATGGCGCCTTAACCCAGCGGAAGAATAAAGCATCACGCCGCAAACTCTAGAGAATCGTTCATAGAATATAATAAAAATATAAAAAATCTAGCTTCATACGCACCCGCATTTAGTTTGGTTCTTTTCGGCCAACTTGCCAACCTTGTAAACATTCTTGGAAGTTGGCCGATTTGAGTTGGGCTTTCTGTTCGAGAGTTTCAGCGGCTCGATGATATTTTCGGCCTGACTGCCAGCATTAGCATATCCCAAATCCTTCTGCAGACTCGTAATCAGAAACGCAGCGACCTGCGGTGTCTCGCCGGCATCAGTTTCGTTGAAATCAGTTCTTCCTGCCAACTCCTTTTCTAGACTCTCAATCAGAGAGTCATCTTGCTGTGCCGCATCAGGTGTTTGATCGTCGGTATCATTTGCTTCCAGCTCCTTGAGCATATCCATAATCGGCGGATCATCGGCGGCGGCCATTTCTTCTTGCTCATTCTCCTCGTCACTATCCAGAACGTGGATTGGTAGTGCCTGGTTTTCGTCCAGCTCCTCCCCTTCAACACTCGAAGCCGGGGAATAGGTGTCGGAATCCTGATCGGATTCTGGGAATCCCTTAAACACGTCTTCGTTTCCATCACGGAAAACGTTAGCATCATCCGTGGACACGTCCAGTTCATTATCCAAGCCATCAGCGGCTAGTGCTTGCTCGTTCTCCTCGTCACTGTCTGATATGTAGCACACTGAAATTTCGGACAGAGCCGGAGACGGACACTTGGACATGCTGGCAAGTTGCTTCTGCATCAGCAAGTTCGCCTGAGCTCGAATGCGATTTCGGAAAATAACTGACTGATTCAATTCGAGAAAACAGCACGTGCACAGGCAGCTTGGTAGGTCGGGATCATACGTGAACTACAAAGTGCAATGGGTACATAAGGATACAATTTATTTTTCTTTACCTGGTAAATCGAGCTTACCGAAATCCCGCTCACTGCTTGGAGGTTCGACCGCATTTGTTGGTTCTCCATGTGGAATATATTCTTGGCGGTATTTCTAAAAACGTCACCCCCACATCCTCGACATGTGAGCGGCATTTTTATGTTTTATGGTGTTGCACACCAATGACGTGCAATTTCCTTTTTTTTATCAACTTGGAGAATACAAATTGCGCGCAAGCGAACATACACTACACATATATAATCAGCTGGTTGTAATCGTTATCGACTCTGACTGGCAGTGTGACCGTAGCTTGTCAATTATCAGAAACACTACACAGATACTACATACCACGTAGATGCTGTGTAAAAAAAAAAGACAGCTATTTTATGTGTAATATTTAAACATTTATTTACAACTATTATATGTTAATTGCACTAGTACAGTTCCGAAGCCCCCCGTAACGCCTCGTTTGTCTGATGCGCTCTCATAGTCTGCTGGTGGGTCATCGTGCCGATGTGTTGCTCCAGCTGGTGCTTACGGGAAAAGGTTTTATTGCACGGCAGACACCTGAAATGGAAAATTTCATTCCTTTCTCGCCAAAGCTATATTAAAAAGTACATACAAGAAAGGCTTCTCCCCCGTGTGAGTTAGCATGTGGTTCTTCAGGACATTAGAATAGGAGAAGGACTTGCCACAGGTTGAGCAGGCAAAGGGCCGTTCATTTGTATGAGTTCTGCAGGATATATAAATTCAGTAAGCGGCTGCTACCATTAACATGGACTCTCACCTTTCATGCCGTATGTTGGAGCTTCGATCCGCAAACGAGCGGGAGCAGTATTTACACGTGAACGGTTTCTCGCCCGTGTGCACTCGTATATGGCGATTTAGTTCCGAGGGACCCGCAAACGTTTTGCTGCAGATCCTGGAGGAAAATGGTCAATCAGTCATGGAATAAATTAGATTTGTGTGTGTGTGTTATACGCACTCGCATTCGAAAGGCTTCTCAGCCAGGTGACGGCGCATGTGAATGTTGAGGGCTGCTCTCTTGGAGTAGATGTTGCCACATATTTCGCACATGATATTTGTGGGCTCTTCACTGGACCTGCACACACCGGGCGCTTTTTCCTCTCCATTTTCCGCTGTGGAGCTCCGTGGTCGGCCACGACCGCGTTTGGCGTGTCGTGTTTTGCGGAGCTTGGGCTTGCGGAAACGTTCACTGGGCTCGTAGTCACTATCGCTGGCGTTTTCTATCAGCACGTCATTATCGTCGAGCTCCTCCACCACATTTATGTCGCCATATGTCGCTTCCGTTTCTGCGATTCCATCCTCCAAACGCTCTTCCAGCATGGTGTCTAGTTCAATATCCCCATCGGCATCAATAAATTCGCTGGCTGCCTCGTAGATGTATTCAATGTGATGCTCTTCCATGCTTGCAGGATCGTCTGTAGGCTCGCATTTCATCTCCGCCTTAAAGAAACCAAGGAATCGGTATGGGATACTTTCTTTCAACCAAACTTACCTTGACAATATTATCGGAAAAGGATCGCTCGCTAGCCTGGCAGAGTTCTCGGAATTTATGTGCAATAGTAAGGGTGTCGACGCAGTTAAAGCACAGCATGCTTACCATATCCTGAAGTGGGGCTAGCTGTAAATATGTACAAATTAGTTGCTGTCAAATTTGGGTCTTTCGTGCACTGCACACATGTACCTTGATGCTGGCGATTTCTTCAATTTTTCTCACAAGCTCTGGACACTCGACGTTCTGCTCGTCGAAAAGGGGCGTCATTCCGTCCAAACTTAAATCCTCTGTTAAACAGATCCTACAAAGCATGTACTCGGGCATGTTTAATTAAATTAATTCAACTCAATTCAATCTTTTAATGTATTATTTTTGTTTTATGCTAGCGGCAGAGTGTGACCAGGCACGGGAACTAGAAAATTCCAGAACTATAACTAAAAACTAATGTTTAAAGATTTTGCAATTAAACTAAATAAACAAGCGTCTAGTCTTCAACTTTTTCACTGCTTTCCTGCTATTTTTCATATATGGGCACACTTCAAAAACAGCTCGGTATTTTTAACCTATTAAGGGCCCATTTTCATGGCAAGGGTATTTATAGACACTCTATGTGAAGATATTAACCCCTTTCTGAGAATTGCTATTATTATTTTCATCTATGTATTAATTATTTTCTATTGCCCAAAGGTGCTGTTTCAAATGAGTACACGGTTCCACAATTTTTGTGGATATTTTAACAGCCAGTGGCACTCAATGGGTTAAGTGTAGAATCTGGAATTGCATTTGAATCGGATAAATCGGCCCAGAAGGCACTAAAGAATTAACAATAATGGAAATCAGCATCAAGTGGAGCATGTGTAGAACGTGCAAAAGTGAGGAGACCACAAGGCTGCAACCGCTCTTCGATTCTGAAGCAGCCCCCAGGCTTTTGAACGAGTATGCGGGGCTGAATGTGAGTACGCGACGCTAAACATTAGCAACATTTATTGTCATGTTTGTTTTCAGGTGGCTCTGGACGATGGCTTGCCAGACAAAATATGCGACACTTGCATTCAAATGCTGGAAGAAGTGCACAGATTTGTCACCACGTGCCAGCTGGCCGATGAGCAGCTCAAGAGTCTCAGGCACCAGGCCATTTCCTCAACGTCGGCGTTGAAAGGAAGTACATCGCCCGGCGTTGAATCCCGAAAACGTGAGAGAAAACAAACGATTTTAGAAAGACAGGACAAGTTTTCCGAATTCGAGTATTCTGGGAACAGTATTATAGCTGATGAAACAAGTCTGGAGGAAACATTTCAAACGCTCATTGTACTACCAAAAAATTCACACGCAGTGCAGCCTGCTCCTACTGCAAATGAAAGCGATGTTTTTCTAGAAAATGCGGCCTATCTGACGACCACAGACAGCGAAGAATTCCAAATAAACTACGGGGCCAATGAGGACGTAGCACTATGTTTAAACGTTGGCTCATATGAAGATTATCTCCTCGAAAGCGACGTGGCACAGGATAGCTCCGCCCTAGAGCCAGAACCTGCCACCGAATATAAAATAGATCTCGGAGTAGCGTGCTCTCCAGAAAAGCACAGGTGCGTTGTCTGCAGCAACACCTACCACAGCTCGTCGAAACTGGCTGACCACATACGCACCCATCTGAACGAGAGGTCCTATGAATGCGAGTAAGTCTCCGACAGATTAATAGAATCCCGCTCAGCCAAAATAATCCAAAAATATCCTTTAGAGTTTGCCTCAAACGCTTCAGCACCAGCTGTAACCTGAACACACACATCAGAACCCACACGGGGGAGAAGCCTTTTAAATGTGAACATTGCTCGCGTTGCTTTGCCGATCGCAGCACACATCGCAAGCACGAACGGTAAGATGCGTCCAGAGTACCACGGAAATGTTTATTTTATCTAATGATTGTATGATTTCCCCCCTCCTTACAGCATGCACACGAATGAGCGACCATACGCCTGCACCATTTGCGAGAAAAGCTTTTCACTATCATCCACCCGAAAGGCACACATTCTAACGCACTCGAAAGAGAAGGCTCACGCGTGCTTAAAGTGCAACAAGAAATTCCGCCTGCCGCATCAGTTAAAAGCTCACCTAAAGACACACGCACATATGACGATGGAAGACGAGGATCGTCAGCCCCCGTCCTAGTCGAAAACAAATAAACGTTCTCTCATCTTTTATAAAGTCTAGCTTATACATACTGCATAAATCTAACTTAAGAAAGCAAATTATCCTAAAGCTTAAGCTGTGAAGCTGTGAAATTTGCAGTTGCCTGCTCCATGTTTCTGTGGACTATCGTCTGCTGATGGGCCTTCAGCTGGTGCATCAAGGTGAAGGACTTGGAGCATATAGCACAACTAAAAGCAGAGAGAAAATAAAATATTAGACTAAAGGACACTCTATGCTGAGGTGCTGTGCTCTGTTACTTGTAATTCTTTTCGCCGGAATGCACCAGACTGTGGTTCTTGAGGATGGCTGTGTGCGTAAATGCCTTGCCGCACTCCTTGCACTCATACGGACGCGTGTTGGTGTGAACTCGCTCGTGACGCACCCTTTCGCTGCGGTCGTAGAAGTGACGTTCGCAATACAGACACTTGTAGGGTCGCTCGCCCGTGTGACGACGAATGTGGGCCCGCAGTTCTCCCATTTGGCGAAAGGTTTTGTCACAGATTCTACAACGAAACAAATGGTAAGAAATTGACATGGTAAAAATGAAGCTGTGTTTGCTTACTCGCACTGGTGTGGCTTGTAATCGGCATGGGCCATCATGTGGGCGGTAAACATGGACTTCTTGGTGTACACGTTGCCGCACAAGTTACACATGAATTTCGTGGGCGAGCGTTTATGCTCTGTTGCTGGTTGTCCGGGGTCTTTGATCTTGCGCTTGCATTTGAGTTCATTGTCTGGCTTGCGTGGCCTGCCTGGCCTGCGTCTGTTGGCAGTGCTGCTGGGCTGCGGCTCTGGCGATGGTGTGGGCGACAGAAAGTCTATGTTACTGTCCTCAAAATCATCCACGTCGCAGTAATCCTCCTTCACTATGGGAGAGTGAGAGTCCTCGACTACTTGATCATTGTCGACGGTCTCGATGGTTTCATCCTCAACCAGATCTTGTTCAAATGGTTGAACGTTAACGACCATCATTTCAGTGGCCTGCTCTTCGGCCACAAGCTCCCCATTGTCAGTGACATAGTTGACGCCGTCGAGAATCTCTTGATACTGTGCAGTTATATCCTCGATTTCCTCCTGCGGGCTGCTGTCATCCGGGTACTCATTTTCATGGCCACCATTGACTTGAAGGTTCTGGTACATGTATTCCATAAGCTCGCTATTGTTGACTTGCTTGAAGTCTTCAGACTGTCCGCCATCCGACGAGCATGTCTCCAAATAAACTTGGGAATTGAGGACCATTTGGCGAAAGCTTGACCACATCTGAACGAATTCACGGCACTTGCTGCACACCTTGGAGGGTAGCTGAGGAGAGCTGCGAACCTGTAGAAGTTGCAGAAGCACAAATGTACCATGATAATTTTCAATTGCCTCATTAATCTACCTTAATCCCGCAACAGAACTGAAATTGTTCACTGAGATCTTCACTCCCGGCGTCCTCTGCATCCACGTCCAACGTGTCCGCTTCAAACAAGGCACTCATTGTATCCTCTTCGAACTCTCCCAGGCATGTTCTGCATTTCAGTTTAGCCACAGGTGCTGCATTCGCATTCATCCTTGCCAAATAGCCGCCAGCAGATTAATTTTTGGGATAAAAACAACCGAAGTATATTTTAGATGTTGTCTAGTGATGGACGAAATCCAAAAAAATATCGAACATCGATAAATGCAAAGAATGCGCGGCATTTTTTCTAAGATTTAAATAATCAGAAAATCTGTTGTATTCTTCATTTATTTAACCATTTCATTTTTATTTTCGTTTTATATTTAATTAAGCCTTGTTCTCTTCTTCAATCTTTAGCAAATTCGACTTGTGCATTTTACTGTGCAAGTGTGTTGTAATATTATATTTGTATCGAAAATATACATCGCATATTTCACACCTGAAAAGGATAGGGTAGGGTAAATGTACATAGCTTTCAATTGAGACCTGGGGAATGTGGTGTCTTACCTAAATGGCCGATCGCCCGAGTGTATGAGTTTGTGCTCATTGAGCTTGCTGAGAACAAAAAATTCTTTCAAACAGACATCGCACTGCAAAGGTCTCTTTTCGTGAATCCGTTCGTGCCGCCTCATCGAAACAGGATCGGGAAAGGTCATGTCGCACGACTTGCACTTGAGGTTCCTGTTCCCAGTGTGCGAGTTCATATGCCAACTGAGCGAATACTTCGAGGCATAACTCTTTGTGCAGAGCTGGCAAAAGTGACGCTGACAATTGTCCTGTTGAATCTTTGGCCTTGTGCTGCTGCGCCTCATGACAATGCGAGGAGCTGCTCCGTGAATATTTCTGCAGAGTTTAAAAGGGTTAGGTGGCGGATATATGCATGTTTTTTGTTTTTTTTTCAGCTTGCCTCTCATGCCTCTGACGCACATTGCAGTAGGCAAACGTTTCGCTGCAATAGTTACATGCGAACGGACGCTCTCGGTTGTGACGAACGCGTAGGTGACTGTCCCGCAAGTACGAGGTGTAGAATTTCTTCAAGCATTCCGGGCATTCAAAGTTCTTGACGCGGCTGTGACGAAGCATATGAAGCTTTAGGTGGGAAGACATACGGAAGGCGTGCCCACACTGTTCGCAGACATAGCTTAGGGGCTTGGATCGTATCTGTTCGCGGCGCTTAAGATTCTTTTCCTCTTTGGTTTGGGTTGATCGTTTTGCCCTTGGCGTTTGCATCTTTGGTTCCACTTTGTGTTTGTTGTGGCATGGAACTTCGCCTGCTGTTCCAACAGCTTCTATTAGCGGATATTCTATATCCGAAATTGACTCTGACAAGACTTCGTTTTGTTGCGCCGACTCTTCGTACAACACATTCTCCCATTCAGTTTCGATTTCGTCAGTTTCTGCATCGCTTTTTGGGGACTCACACTCTGTGATCCCTTTGCTGGCTTGGGTGAGTCCGAATTCAGTTCTTATGCAGTTCTCACGAAACTCGATGGCTTTCTGCAAGGTTTCCTGGCATTGCGGGCACATGCGATGAGGCACACCCTGCAGCCCGCTTATCTGCAAGCAGTGAAATAGTTACAGCCGCTGGAATCTATCAATTTTATACGCACCCAGACGCCAGTGATTGCCTCTATGTGGTACAGCAGAGCATTGTTCCGCTGATCGTAGAGGTCTTTGGCGTCCTGCGCATCAACTAGCAACAAGTCCCGATAGCAGGTGCGGCATTTATCCATTTCAGCCCAGCTGCCTGAGATGATGTGTCTCTGCTTGGCTATTTTCGATTAGGGGAAAGTGGAAGAAACCCAAGAATGCTCTGGCACCGCTTTGGAATTTTTTGCAAAATGAACAGTTATGAGACAGCATGTTCAAAGAACAACAATCAGGCTTATATCGATACATGTATATCGATAACATGTCTTTGTTTATTAAAGCGCGAATGTATCAACATTGAAAATTAAACCAAACAAACACACAGAATCAACTGTAATTTGTTAACTACTTGTTGCGTTACGTATCCTCGTCCATAAATACATCTAGCTGTGTATTGTTCTGATCCTGACCAACTTTTCTGATGTGCAGCTTCGATCGGTTGTGGGTTTGTAAGCTGGACTTGCGGTTAAAGCGTACGTCGCAGATCTCGCAGCTGTAAACAAAAAGAGAATGTGTAAATAAACTGTGCGTATATAAGCTGTTTTACAACTTACTGGAATGGTTGTTCACCCGTGTGCACAATCTCATGCATCCTTAGGGCTCTCTTAAGTTGGAAGGCTTTGCCGCAAACAGGACAGACGTGAGGTCGAACTTCGGGGCACTCCTTGTGCTGCCTGAGAAAAATGCAATCTGCGTATGGTCTGAGACTCACAATGTATAAACTACCCACCTTTCATGCCTCAAACGTTTTATGCAGTTATCAAATCGCTGTCCACAGTACTTGCAAGCGTATGGCAGTTCCCCTTGATGTTTTACCCGTATGTGTAGGCTCAAAAGATGCATAGTAAACTCCTTGCGACCACACTCCTCGCATTCAAACTGCTTGACGCCCGTGTGCCGTGTCAAATGCACATTGAGATTGCTTTTATCCTGGAACCATTTGCCGCATTGGTCGCAGTAAAAGCCACGAATGGCTCTTCTATGCCGCTTCTGCTTGGCACCATCCACTTTACGTTTCATAACTGGGTCAACACTTGATTTCCTGGAACCGCGGAATACTCCTTTCTTGGGAACAGAGCACGAATCTAATCGTGACTTTAACCCTGACAAAGTCCCTTTTATATCGTTTTCTTCCTCAAGAATCTCCTCCTCAAGGACAAGCTGAACATCTTCATTTATCAGGGGCTCGAAGTCCAAGAAATCATCATGGCACTCTTCATCATTAGCTATTCTCTCGCATTGTTCCTTTGCAGCTTTTCTGCGCATATTTGATGCATTGCTGTGACGACGTGACGATGCTGTCTTGTGTGCAGATAATGAATCTGGTTCTTCATGAAGGCTCACAGGACTTGCAGACTTTCTTTCCTCACACAGAGTTTCAATTTCCACTGTGACATATTCTGTGTTCTGCTCAGTTGTCGCCGCTTCATCGTTTCCAATTAGTGGGTCCAGATACACAGCGTCGTCGGCCGTCTTGGAGTCGGCCGCATACCGTGTTTCGTACCAAGTGTTGTTGGTCCTTATACAAAGATCTCGGAATGCCATGGCTTCATTTGAGTGTTGCAGGCAGGTGGAGCATATATGTGCGGGGAATCCTACTCTATTAGTAATCTGGAATTGAACTCGATTTAGTGATTGCATCAATGTACACAAGTGCGTATGTATGTTTCCTTCCTACCCAGATTCCAGTCAGCTTAAGGATGTCGTTTAGTACGTCGGCTCCCTTCTTGTCAAAGAGTCTCCTTGGATTTTTTGCGAGCTCCCCACAAAATCGACACAGACGCGCCATCTCGGGACCGGACCTACTTTTCCGCAAATGAAATATGTTTATTTTGTTTGTTGCTGTTAATCAGTTCTGCCAAATCCGCTTTTTCCGGTCAAGGCGGCGGGAAGAAATTCTTTTGGCTGTTTTCCGCATTTTCAGCTCTTTTTTTTCTCTTGTCCAAGCTAGAAACGGCTATTTTCCTGTTGAAAAGTTGGCAGCCCTGGATAAAACATTAAAACTTCAATTAAATAAAACTGTTTTGCAGTGGGGGTCTAAATTGGTGGCAACAAAATGTCGCTGCGGTGTCAAACCTGCGGCTGCAGCTTGAATCTACCAAATCTCTGCGTAGGGGAAACGATTTCGTGAGGAAAATTTAGTTTCTGCCTGGCATCTGGGTAAGTCGGGGTCTTCGGATTGTTTTCTGTGCTATAGTATCCTTTTGGCAGATGTTGGGATCTACCCATTTTATACTACCTTAATTTCCTATATTTTAAATTAATTTGACAATACAATATGCAATACATCATCACTTCATATTTTATTTTTAATGTAGCATGAATATTTTGATTGCATGGATAAAAATTGGACATTGAAACACACACAAACATTCAAGGCTGCCGTTACGTATCCTCGTCCGTAGATTCATTTATCTTCACTGCAGTCTGATCCTGTCGAACTTTTTTGGCATGCAGCTTCGATCGGTTGTGGGATCGCAAGCTGGATTTGTGGTTAAAGTATACGTCGCAGGTCTCACAGCTGTGGATGAACAAGCATATGCAAATATACTGTGCAAACGAAAAGCTCTTTTTCATCTTACTGGAATGGTTGTTAGCCCGTGTGTCCGAGCTCATGGCGCTTCAAGAATATCTTGCGTTTGAAGGATTGTTTACAAACATGACAGACATGATTTCGAGGATTGGGGCACTCTTTGTGTGTTGTCCTGGGAAAAATGCAATCTGTGGTTGGTCTGACACTCACTAGATCCTATGCAATTACCCACCTTTCATGCCTTAAACGTTTTGTGCAGTTGTCAAAGCCCTGTCCACAGTACTTGCAGGCGTATGGCAGTTCCCCTTGATGTTTTACTCGCATGTGAAGGCTCAAAAGGTGCAGAGTAAACTCCTTGCGCCCACACTCCTCGCACTCAAATTTCTTCACTCCCGTGTGCCGCGTCATATGGACATTATAATTGCTTTTATCATTGAAGGATTTGCCGCATTGGTCGCAGTTAAAACCACGAATGGATCGATAGCGTCTTTTCTTGGCTGTTGGATCAACATTTGATTTCCTGGAAGCACGCCTTAATCCTTTCTTAGGAACAGAGCACGACAATGGTCTGCTTCGAGCTTTGGCTTTATCATGATCCTCCAGGGGGTCCAAGTCCATGAGCTCATCATGACGAGGCTCTTCCATCGCGGAAGTTCTGAGTTGATTATATGGGTCTCTTTGATAATGGCTCAAAAGACTTGCAGGCTTTCTTTGCTCACGTAGATTTTCAATTTTCACTTTGACAAATTCTTTGTTTTCCTCAGCTAGCGCCGCTTCATCATTTTCAATTAGGGTGTCCCGGTGCCCTGCGTCGTCAGCTGTGTTGGAGTCGGCACTTGCGTACCAAAGTTTGTTAGTACTTATACAAAGATCCCGGAATGCCATGGCTTCTTTTGAGTGTTGCAGGCAGGACGAGCATATATGTGATGGAAATCCTACCTTATTGGTAAGCTGAAATTAAACTTGATTTAGTGTTGCATGCATTAATACAGACTCATTCCTACCCAGATGCCAGTCAGCTTGAGGAGATCGTTTAATACGTCGGCTCCATTCTCGTCAAAGAGTGTCCTTGGATTTATAGCGTGCTCCCCACAAGTTCGACACAGAAGCGCCATTTCGCTTTTTCCATAAAATTAAATATGTTTTTTTGTTTGTTTGCAGTTTCAGCTGCGTATTTCGATATCGATATATGAATTTATCGAGATAATACAACCGTATAAACTGTTTTTGCCTATTATTTCCGCTGTCCTTCAATTCAAACCATTTGAGCATTAAGTAAATCCTAAACACCCTCGAGCAAGAGCAGAAACTACGAAGGCTCAAAAACAGAAAATGCTTGTGCTATTTTTAAAATAAAACGACGGCTAGTTCCGCCTATCGCACAAAGATATTACCCACATATCAAACACAGAAGATATATCGGTATACTGATGTATCGATATACCCAATAATGACGTGGATGTGAAAAAAGAACAATAAATTGCCGACACACACAGTAATCAAATTAGGATATAGAACTGTAATGGAATAACAGTTGCGATATTGTTAGAAATTATTGAACAACAGCAAGCTGGCTTTGAGAACAGAGCCTTGTTTAATCTACACAACTGACAAGCGCAAAAACTCGCACTAGGAGAGAGAACACGAAGAAGAAGAAAAGGCAGAACAAGAGACAAAAGAGACGGAGGATAAACCCAAAACGGAACGTCTCGGCAATGAAATAATTAGTGACTGGGAACGCGCCGTGTTGCCTAATTTGTGTTTAGTTAGGCTCTACTTTTGTCCACTCCAGGCCCAAAACGGCAGCATCGTAGCCCCACTCCGAAGCTGCACGTCAAAGTAAACAAGAACGTGGACGACCGCACCGATTGATGGTGAGGAGGTGCCATGAAAAACATTGAATTAAACTAAAATATAACAAATATCAACTAAAATATAACATTAGAACAGAACGGTGTGGCAAAAATGATGGAAGACAGCAGTGCCACGATGTCATCTGGTGGCGGCGGCATCAAGAAGGTTTTTCAACGCCTCTCACAGGTGAGTGAGTGGTGGTGGCACCCAAGGCAATCGACATCGACCATCCATAAACATATACGACCTCTTTGCAGACTTATCAGTCAACGTTGGATCGCTCGACGCCGCACACGCGACTGCGTTGGGTGTTCGCTGGCTTTGTACTCCTGCTCTTCGTTCTTCGCATTTTCATATACCAAGGATGGTACATCATCTGCTATGCGCTGGGCATCTATCATCTGAATCTGTTTATAGCATTTCTAACGCCAAAAATCGATCCAGAATTCGATCCCTATTCACAGGACGACGAAGACGATGGTCCAAATCTGCCGACGCGCAGCAATGAGGAATTCCGTCCCTTCATACGTCGCCTGCCGGAGTTCAAGTTCTGGCTGTCGGTGACCAAGAGCACGGGGATCGGACTGTTCTGCACGTTTTTCGACTTCTTCAACGTACCCGTCTTTTGGCCCATACTGGTCATGTACTTCATCACGCTGTTCTGCATCACGATGAAGCGACAGATCAAGCATATGATCAAGTTCAAGTACTTGCCCTTCACGCGCAATAAGCCACGATATCAGAGGGTGAACGACCAGGCGGGCGCCAACTCAGTCGCAGGCAACTCAAAGTGACAATTAGCCGCACAGACGCCGGAGACACGGACAGTAGCGGGCGAGGTGGTTGCCACTGCAACTGCAACACCAAATGCTGCTGCTGTACCAACAACAACAACATCAACTAGCGACAACGCAGCGACCAAGGATGTGGGGTCGCCAACAGTGGGAGTAGGGTCCATTAAACCACCGCAAATCATTGCAATTGAGGACTACTAGAGAAAGCTACCAACCAATCAAGCAACACCAACACCAACATACACACAAAGAAACAAACAAACACCAATCCAAGAGCAATCCACAATCGAAACCCAAAATTAAGTTTAGAATTTTATTTGGCTTGTTATCGTGAAATAATTTCTTTTGGTTTGCGTAGCATTTTTCTTCTTTACTATTGAGTTGTCGCACGGCGTCTTGTGCACCATAAATGCCTTTGTTTAATTGTTTATTGTATACATTATTTAGTTACAATGCAATCCCCCCTCCTCTGGGTAACCACTATAATTTAAAAAATCAAACCTAAAACCTAAACCTAAAGCATAATTTTACAAAACAAATTCTCCTGCTATCCAACAAGTAGAATTTACCTATGGAAATCCAATAATAATTCTTTGATTATCAGATGCTATAACACTTTATGTTTACAACTATACATATATATATACTAGCATATATATATGTATGTATTTATATAATTTGCATTATAATTATACAAACAATTTTTGTTTAGCGTTAACTATATACAAAATGTTAAAAGGCGGAACGAAAAACGGAACTAAGGGAAGAAGTGTAAAACTGGGGTGCGTCTTATGAATAAAGGAAGACAAAAGAAAAAAAACTAAATTCGAATTTGTGTGTGCGCGCATATTTTGACCTATTTTGAATGGTGGCTTATCAGTGGGTGTTGATGGAGTGGAAAGGTCTACAAGTGGCCAATGGGGTTTATCTAATCAAGGAATAGCCGGCAAGCCATGGTGACAGTTGGTTCTTGAGTAAAAGAATGCCTTACGGCTACAAAATGCGTGTAATATTTATCAGTTTAATCACCTAAAAGACTAGAAATACATAGGAAATATATAGTTTATAGAACAATTCGATTACATGACTAATGTCAGGCGATATCTGGAATAGTAGCTGCCCAGCCATGCAGCATGCAATGTGGGAAATACAACAATAAGTGCTTAAATATGCGGGCCATAGCGAGATAAGAGAAACTCCAATCATTACGATGGTACTTTATCTCCAGATCCAACTTTGTTGGCACGATCCTCTTTGGCGCATTTGCGTATGATGCTATTGAAGTACTTATGCAGACCATAGCCAAACAAACGCAATGGACCGATGACCAAGGCGTGCAGGAGATTTGTAAAGAAGCCATCCCAGGGCAGCAGCCCACCGCCCAGCGTGGTGATCAGCCAGCTCTCAGCACCGATAATTGAGATAAAGTTGCCCTTCTGCAAGGCAACAAAAATACTCGTGAAATATGATAATGGAAAGGAGTTCAATCAATGTCCCACCAAGGCATCCTTGAGAATGGCTTTGGCCATGTCCTCTGGCTTCAGTAGACCGCCACCGCCAGAGATAATCTTTGTTTCGCGTGGCTTGGACTTCTCCTCCTCCTCAAATCCTGGCGTGTTTGTGTCACAGGGCAGGGCCAAGGTGACACTGACGCCGTGCTCCCGCGACTCCATGGCGATCGTTTCGGCCATCGCGCGCAGTGCATATTTACTGGCTGCATACGGTCCATAGCCATAGATGCCGAACATGGCGGCCTGCGATGAGGTAATCACAATGATGCCCTCCCCCGCCCTCTTCATCTGGGGCAGGACGTGGCGGGTGCAGTTGTAGCTGCCAAAGAAGTTCACATTCATCAGCTTGTGGACATCCCGTACAGAAACTTCCTCGAAGACACCACAAATGGCCATGCCCGCGCAATTGAGCAGCGCGTAAATGGGCCCAACAGAGTCCTCGGTCTCGGCCAGCACACGAGCCACCTCCTCATAGTCTCCGCCAATGTCCAGGCTGCGGTACTGCAGCTTTTGATCTGGTCGCTGGCGCACAAGCTCCATCCGGTCCACAGCGGCTTCTGTAAAGCAAAAAGGGCGGAGTTAGGGTGGGGTTCTCCATTTTTTTGGGTTTAATTACTCAGCCTTTTTTCGTCACGCGCTATAATCGTAACATGGGCGCCCTTCGTGACGCATTCTATGGCCAGGCAGACACCAATGCCGCTCGAGCCGCCGGTGACCACGACATGGCGTCCATCGATGCTCTTGGCACGCTTTTCCATCACAAAAACGTAAACTAAAATGTGTGCTAGCACCGCGAGGCTCAGGCAGGCAATAATATCCCAGCTAAATTCCATGTTATCCGCTAAGAGCAAATGGTAATTTCGTTGTTGCTATCAGCTTTGAAACTGATTAAAAAAGTCGAGTGTCCATCCCTGGTTGACACATGTGGCTGTGAAACAGGTTGGCAGCCCCCCCAGTCGAATTTATTGTTTATTCTGATTAAATACGAATTTTAATACAAATATGCCACCAAAGAAGGACGCTAAGGGCGGCAAGGACGCGGCGAAAGGAGGAAAGAAGCCAGCCGCAGAGGATAAGTGTGAGTTAGGCAACCAATAAATGTGAAACTGAATCAAGAGAAACCTCCTCCCTTCCATCAGCAGCTGCCGGCAAGGTGAAGAAGGGCGGCAGTGCCGTCAAGGTGCGCCACATTCTGTGCGAGAAGCAGGGCAAGATTATGGAGGCCATGGAGAAGCTGAAGGCTGGCCAAAAGTTTCCCGAAGTGGCCACCGCCTACAGCGAGGACAAGGCGCGTCAGGGCGGTGATCTGGGCTGGCAGATACGCGGTGCGATGGTCGGTCCGTTCCAAGATGCCGCCTTCGCCCTGCCCATATCGAATGTCAACAATCCCGTGTACACAGATCCACCGGTGAAGACCAAGTTCGGCTATCACATCATAATGGTAGAGGGAAAGAAATAATGGAGCAGCTGAATTTACAGATTTTATAAATCAAATTTTAATGTGCGAAAAACATTCCTTTCTTTTCGTATCTGCAAATATGAGGATTACTTTTTGCCTGCGTCCTCTTTGAGGCCCACAGTGCGATTGAAAACAATTTGATTGTTTGTGGTGTCCGGATCCACGGAGAAGAAGCCAATCCTCTCGAATTGGAACTTGTCGTAGACCTTGACCTGAGCGAGGGCCTGATCCGCAAAGGCCTGGACCACGGAGATGGTGTGCTCGCTGATGTCGGTTAGGAAGCCGCCGGGCACCTCATTGGCATCCTCGGGATTCTTGTGCTTGAACAGCTGCTCGTACAGACGCACCTCCAGCGGTATGGGCTGGGAGACCCATTGGACAAAGGCCTTGGGCTTCTCGGCCTGCTCCGCCGATTGGCTGGAACAAATCAGTTCGACAACTTCTCCGGTTGCCGGATGCTTCACAATTTCCTCCACGCTGATCACCAGACCGGCATGACGAAGGCCCACCGATTGCTGGGGCGAGAGGCGGCGGTAGCCCTTCTCGGGCTGCACTTTGAAGTCGCCTCGCTCGATGTAGATCACCTTGTCGAGGGTGATCTTGTGCGAACCTTTCTCTGGATTTTGTGGGAAATCTGGCACCTCCAACTGCACGGGCGCTGCATGCGGGAAGTTCTTGAGGGTCACCTTGAGGGGTTCCAGCACCACCAGACGACGCGGCGCCGTCACATTGAGTACATCGCGCACAGAGGCTTCCAACATGGCGGGATCAACAGCGATTTGAGCTCCCGTCACACCCATCTGGGCGCAGAAATTGTTAATGGCCTCCGCTGGAAAGCCCCTGCGCCGCAGCGCCGTCAGGGTGAAGAGCCTGGGATCATCCCAGTCGTGAACAATCTTCTCGGTAATCAGTTTGCCAATTTTCCGCTTGGACACCAAGGCGTAGTTCATGTTCAGCCTGCCGTATTCCCACTGCACTGGACAGTAGATCTCCAGGGCGTTGCACAGCCAGTAGTAGGAGGAGCGACGCGACTGGAACTCCTTGGTGCACAGGGAGTGGGTGATCTGTTCGATGGAGTCGCACAGGCAGTGCGTGTAGTCGTACGTCGGGTAAATGCACCAGGCTCCGCCTGTGCGATGGTGTGCAATAAACTTGATGCGATACGCCACCGGATCCACTTTTCCCTCTTCCAGAGTAACCTTCAGACGCAGCGTGGCCAATCCCTCGTCGATTTTGCCCCTCTTCATGTCCTCGAACAGTTGCAGCGACTCCTCAATGGGACGCTCACGCCAGGGACTGGGCTTGGGAGTGAAGCCCTTCAGCTCCTCCGCTTTCTGGTGGCACACATAGGCCAGTCCCTTGCGTATGAGGACCACGGCCCATTCGTACAGCTGCTGGAAGTTGTCGGAGGAGTAGGTGATCTTGGTGGGCTTGTATCCCAGCCACTCCACCATGTCCTTGATGCCCACAAAGAACTTTTCCTCCTCCTTCTCGGGATTGGTGTCGTCATAGCGCAGATAGCAGATGCCATCCTGGGCAGCAGCATAGCCGAAATTGATGTTAATGGCCTTCGCGTGGCCAATGTGCAGGATGCCATTGGGTTCGGGCGGAAATCTCGTGTGGACACGGCCGCCAGTCTTCTGGAGATGCTCCTTTAATAATCTCTCGGTATGCTCCGTCACGACATAGCCATCAGTCTTGAAGTTCTCGCCGGGAGCGTGGAAGTGCACCTTCGTTTTCATTAGCTCCGCTATGGTGTTGGCTCCGTCGGATGCAGCATCCACAGATTGATTCTGTGAAGATTGATTCGCCTCTGGCTTGGGTTGAGCCGCCTTGGGTTTCTCGTTCTGCTTGGCAGGTGGCTTCGAGTCCGCCTCCGTCTTGGGTCCCAGCAGATCGAATATCTCCACGTCTATGGCTGCCTTCACGGACTTGGCATCCGCCCACTTGAGTTCGCCTCTCACATCCTGCAAGATTTTGAAGGAATTGAAATGGTACCGCTGCTCCAGCAGAGCTTCCTTGTAGCTGCTCTTGATCTTGGCCTGCACAATGCGTTCGATCTCCTCCGGCGTGACCACCACACCCACGCCGCACTCCCGTTCCAGCTCCTTCACATCGATGCTGGCATTCAGTTTCTGGCCACACTTGAGAACATACTCCAGGGCGGCATCCACGCGCTGGGTGTTGTCCAGCTTACGCTCCACAATGTAGCGCACCAGCAAAGGCAGCTGCTCCGCCTGTTGCGGCTTCAGTTTGCTGGCCATGTGGTAGAGCAACATGCCCGTTCCGTCGGCGAGGGAAGCACCGGCTGCCTGGGCCAGCGCCAGTTGTAGGTTTTTCGTCACGTTGGCATTCTTGAGCGTCTCTTTGGCCTTTTGCTCGCTCATGCCGAGCGTCTGGAACTGGGCAATCAAATCCTCGCCTGCCATATCCGCGTTTTCTTCTCCTGTTGATGACGACGAAGCCGATAAGTTTAAACAATAGAATTGATGATATTCCAGCAACTGATTTTAATTTGATTTTTATAGGCCAATCAAATCGAAATCTAAAAAACAATCGGGCTGATTTTATGGATTAGTTTTCCTGTAATTCTATCTTCAAATTAATACAAATTTACTCCAATGAAGGTGCACTGACTCTGATAAAATAATGTCAAAGCTTCATCTTTATCATTTTCACGAATATCCTTATTATTTTTGCTATCGATACAGTACCAATCGAATCATCTCTTTCTATCGATATGCGCTGCACGTGTAAAACGAAAACATAACTAAGTGCGTTGTAATTTTGCCAAAATTCAATCAAAATGGGTAAATTAAATGTCACAGTGCTGCGCTATCTAACCAAGGAGGATTTCCGCGTCCTCACCGCCATCGAGATGGGCATGAAAAACCACGAGCTGGTGCCGGGACCATTGGCCGCGGCCATAGCCAATCTGAAGACGGGCGGTGTTCACAAGCTGCTCAAGGAGCTCTGCAAGCACAAACTGCTGTCCTACGAGCGTGGCAAAAAGTGTAAGTAAACTAATAAGCTAAAAGATTGAAATATTAACGGATTTGGCCTTGCAGATGATGGCTATCGCTTGACAAACACTGGATATGACTATCTGGCTCTGAAATCCCTGACATTGCGTGGGTCAGTGAGCTCTTTTGGCAACCAAATCGGCATTGGCAAGGAGTCCAACATATATGTGGTGGCCGATGAGGAGGGTACTCCCATTTGCCTGAAGCTGCATCGTCTGGGACGCACCTGCTTCAGGAATGTGAAAGCCAAGCGAGATTATCATGGACGGCGCCACAAGGCCTCCTGGTTGTACTTGTCGCGCATTTCGGCTACCCGAGAGTTTGCCTACATGTCGGCATTGCATGATCGCGGTTTTCCTGTACCCAAGCCCATTGATTTCAATCGGCACTGCGTGCTGATGGATCTGGTCAACGGTTGGCCCATGTAAGATTCGAATTTGCTTCATTTTGACTCACTTTTTAATGGCTTTCTTTTTTCGTAGGACCCAAGTGCACGAGTTGCTGGATATTCCACAGGTCTATGATGACCTAATGAACCTGATTGTCCGTTTGGGCAACTCTGGTGTCATCCACGGTGATTTTAATGAGTTCAATTTGATGCTCACGGATGCAGGGAATCCCATACTGATTGATTTTCCCCAGATGATGTCCACCTCGCATGAAAATGCTGAATTGTAAGCATCACCAAACTTTCCTTGATTCTTCACTATTAACGCCCAATCCTCTGTAGTTTCTTTGATCGCGATGTGAACTGCGTTCGCGAAATGTTCCGTCGTAAATTTGCCTACGAGAGCGAAGATTATCCCAAGTTCAGTGATCTGGTGCGCGACGATGATCTGGATGCTGAGGTGCACTGCACTGGCTATGGCTTCACCAAGGAGATGGAACAGGATCTGCTGCTGGAGTATGGCATGGTGGAGCAGTCAGAGGACGAGGACGAAGAAGGCGATGATCACGAGGAAAATGAGGCGCCTGCTTTGGTGCCTGCGGCAGCTGTGGAGATCGACGAGTGCCGTCGTCAGGTGGAGAATGAGGTGCTCTATAGCGAGGCGAAGCCAGCACAGAAATCAGATGAAGCCATTCGTCGCTACATTGAATCGTGCACACAATATTTGGGAAATCTGACAGTGGGTCCAGAGATTGACGATAAGGCATTGCCATCACAGCCAATTGTCTCCGATTCGGTTCCAACTCCCTCTCAAGATGTGGTTCCACCTGCTGCGCCTGCTCCTCAAGATGTTGTTGCTCCTGCTCCTCAAGACATTCTTCCGCCTGTTGCTCCTGCTGCCGAAGCACCCTTAGATGATTATGATGACAAATCCTTTAGCTACCATGAACTGGAAATCGATGAAATGCCCGAGATGGACGTTATGGGTCCCAACTCGCGCATGTATCGCCTGAAAATGGTCGAGCAAATGCTGAACGATGCGAGAAGCCAGCGCTCGTGTTCCACCACGACCAGCACAATAGCGCCATCCGTGATCACCGATCGCATACGTCGCAACATGGACATCAAGGAGAAGCGAGATCAGCGCAAGAAATGCGTGGCCAAGGGCGAGGCCAGCGCCATACATCGCCATCGCAAGGAGAACAAAGATGTGGTGAAGGAGTACGCCGGCTGGGACTTTTAGCAGCTTGCTTGTACATAATTTAAAGATATAAATAATTTTAAATTAAAAAATAATAAAAATCGCAGCAAATGCAGCCAAACGAGATTTGAATATCAATTTGAGGCGGTGTCTAACACGTGGCCAGAATAAATTTAATTCTGTTGTGTAAATTTGTAATAAACACAGCCGCCTCGTCGCTCTTTATCTAGTGTAATCCGTAGACTCAACAAAGGGCGCTATTCTAATCAAACAATTTGTACAATCTGTAAGATGCACTCGAGATATCTTGTGATTCAGCGGAATGCTACCCACTCACACTAAAGTTAGAATGAATGCTTTGATTTGTTGGCTCGCGAGGGTAATGCTCTCTCGCCTAGGGCATCCGCGATTCGGTCAAGCACTCGAGAAGGGATACAGAGAAAGCAATAAATTTCTACGCTGCTTCTCACACGGACACCGTTGTAGTGCTGCATGATAGTGGCGCACTTGCACTTATCATTTCTGTATAAAAACAATGCACTTCCATTAACGAAAGCGCACAAACGCAAGCCCCGAGCTACTGTGAGGAACATGCCCAAAGAAGCCACAGAGAAGACACATCCGGCGCCTGCCTGGCTCACCCAGGACTATGTGCAGGCGAAGCTGCGTATCTTCTTCAAGGATGACACTCTCAAGCTGATCAAACTGAGCATCCGGCCAGCCATTGCGAATGGCGAGAACTTTGGCAGTGTGATGACGCGCATCAATTTGGATTATGCAACGAAATCCTCCAAGGGCACACAGACGACGACGTTTCTGGTGAAGACAACGTTTACGAGCGCCGACCCGGCTGCCGATGTGCTCTTCCCCTATGGCGTTTACGTCCGCGAGATGGATATGTATGACAACATTCTGCCCCAGTTGGCGGAGATTGCCAGGCAGGAGCTGAAGGATCCGCGCAAACTATTTGCGGCCACCATCAATGTGGATCGCAGTCGGGGCTCCATTATCTTTGAGGACATGTCGCTGGGACAGTACAAGGTCGCCGATCGGCTCAAGAAACTGGATCTGGAGCACACGCATCTGGTACTGGAGAAAATGGCCAGCTTTCATGCCACCGCTGCGGCTCTCAGCGAACGGAAGCCAGGCATCTTTGCCAAGGACTACGATCGGGGTTTCTTCAATAAGCACACCCGCGCCTACCAGCCCGTCATGAGCAATCTCCTTCAGGCTTTGGCTCGCTCGTTAAAGCTGGACAAGGAGCTGCAGCAGCGCTACCAAACGAAAATCGATCGACTGGTGGACAATATCATGGACTATGGCGAACAATCTACGACGATAAGGCCCGGCGACTTTGTGACCTTGGCCCATGGGGATCCCTGGACCACGAACTTTATGTTCCAATATGACGCCAAGGGACATCCGAGCAACATGATCTTCATTGACTTTCAGTTCAGTGTGTGGAACTCGCCGGCCATCGATCTGCATTACTTCTTCTCCACATCGGTGCACGATGAGCTGCGGCTGCACCATCAGACGGAACTGGTGCAGTTCTACTACTACAAACTGGTGGCGGCCCTCAAGAAGGTCAAGTATGGCGGCCAGATACCATCACTCTTTGACTTTCAGCTGCAGTTCAGGGCCAGAGCCTTCTATGGTGAGTGGGCAATGCAATCGCAGTGAAGGTTGAATTTTACTTTACACTCTTTTTCCGGCAGCTGTTTTCTGTACACTGCTCTTTGAGCCAGTGATGCTCTATGAGGGCAAGGAGGAGTCATCCATGGAGCAGATACTGTCACAGTCGGAAGGCGCCACGCGCTACAAGGACAGCATCTTTCAGGTGGAGTCGGTCAGAAAGAAATTGCATCAAACATTGCCATTTCTGGATGAGCAGGGATTGCTGGATGAAATGTGATGTGCATATGGCAGTGGGAATTTGTAATTTCACCACAAGCACTTGCTGGCACTGACCTGTGCAGGGCTGGAGGGAGGCATAGGTCCCCATGGCATGGCAGGAGGGCAATTCAGATAGCGTTGAGGCAAAGGCAAACAATAAATAAAGTCCACTAAAGATAACACTTACAGGCCAGGCACTTAAATTCATTGTGAAATGGAACCCACTAGCAGCTACTAAAGATAGTTAACAGCAGGAGGTCTGAAGGGGGGTGAAAGTAAAGCGTAATTATTTTATATTTATTTTTCTTTCTTTTCTCTGAGTCTCTTGTTAGTCGATGACATCCAGCAGACCGCTACGATCGAAGACGGGCAGCAAATGTTTCACCAACTCCTGGAACTTCTTGTTGCTGTAGACCAAACGCCGAAAGATGCGTCCCCGCTCATCGTCCTGGATCAGTGCATTGAAATCCGCATCGGCTGTCTGATCATTTAGCATTATGCCATGGCTGGTTAGGGACACAACAACGGCTGTTCCAAAAAGAGTTTCAAAAGAGTTCAAAAGAATTTCTTTGGGCAGAGTCTTTTGCGGTTAACTCACCAAAGAATTTACCCCTTTCCAGCTGCAGCACAAGCTGCCTGAGCGAGGGTATGTAGCCACCATAGTTCAGATCCTTCAGCGTGTCCACGAGCACCTTGTGATAGAACTGAATCAGCGCATCCTGCTGCTGGAAGCGTAGTTGCTGCTGCAGCGACGTATTGAAGAAGTAATGCAGATCGACGGCCGGCGAGGACCAGCTGGAGAACTGAAAGTCGATGAGCACCATGTCTAGGGGTTCCTGCTGCTCGCCATAGCGCAGCATCACATTGTTCACCCAATAGTCGCCATGCACCAGCGTGTTAAACTCATCCGGCTGGGGGTCATAGACGCGCGTGGAGTACTCCAACAACCGCTCGATCAACGCCCTCAGCTTGTCGCCATAGTAGCTGCCCAGCTCCGGACACTTGTCGGCAAACTCTGCCCCCATTGCCATCATATTCTGAAAGAAGGGCCCAAAGCCCGCCGTGTGACGATTGAAGATGCCATGGTCCAGCTTCGTGAGGACACCCGGCTGGCGTTCGTTGAGCACAGCGGCGGCGGCATGCATCTTGGCCAGCTTGCGCAGTGCCATGTGCGTGTGCTCCAGGTCAAAGCCCGCCAAGCGATCGGCCAGGACATGCTTGGTCACAGCCAGATCCTCAAAGATAATCGCATCGTGCTCATAGTCCACATGCAGCGTCTTGGCGAACAGCTTCTCGGGCTGCTGTGTGCCATCGATGAGGCCGCTCAACTTGGGCAGGATCTTCTCGTACATCAGCATCTCTGTGGTGCTGGCCTGGTAGCCGGCAAAGATGTTCGACACAAACGGATCGTTCTCGTAGGTTGTCTTCACAATGTAAAATCCTTGCTGTGTTGTCTTGGCGCCGCTCTTCACGTAGTTCACCTTCACGCGGGTCATGACACTCGCATAGTTCTCCCCCTTGGCTGTGGCTGGCTTGATTTCCAGCTGCGTGATCCTCAGACCCGCATCCTTCTTCTGGCTCTGCAGCAACGATTCCATGTAGGACTCGTTCAGCCACACGGGTGTGGGATGAAAGTCGTCCGCTGTCTCCTCCCCCTCGATCTCCTTGTTCTCCACAACCATGATGCTCGCTTTGACGTTTGAATCTGAATCGTAGAGGCGTAAAAAGCGCCCAATTTATAGTCAGTCCACAATCTCGTTCCCGGACAGATCCCCCACATTATGGTATGGCTGTAAAGTAACCCGACAATCCGACTCAGACCATTACGTAGCACCTTCAGTCTTCCACATCAGTTTGCGAGCAAAGCTGAATAGATAAAGGAATCGCTTGGAGCTCGCGACACACACACGAGCAGTCGTACGTATGAGATAATATAAGCACAGACATTGGATTGGGTATATAACTATCTACTACTGCTATATACGATATATGCTCATAGTTAGACTCGCCGTGTGATGTAAGTGTGGCACTGGCACTGCCGTAAATCATCTCCTCACCGAGTGACGAGCAATGACGTTGCGTTTAAAGATCACTCTCGCCTCCAGGCGACAAATTTATCTGCTTCACAGCCCATAAATCCATCTTACTACGTGTTTACATATATGTATATTTGTTATGCAAAGTCTTCTATATATATATATATAGATCGTAGTTGTGTGTCTCGTGCCTTCCGTACGCTGTGTCTTAGCTGATAAAGGAACTAAAGTCAATCTGTATAGACTGTGCATGATTTACTGTGATTTGAAGTGATTCTTGCAGTGATGGAAGTGTCAGGGAGGATGGGTAATTATGCACTCTGGTTGCTATTCTGATCAGCAATATATATACGTACATATACAAATAAATTGAGGCTTAGACGTGTCCTGACTGCACCAAGCTAAAGCTTGTTACTTGGAGGATTTCCTGCAAAAGCAAAGCTCCCGACCAAAGGGCGCTTCAGCATGAAACTTTGATATATGTATGTATGTATGTATGTTTGTGCATAGGGCACACGAATGCTTCTCTGCCGCTGCGAGCAGAATATGAAGCTGTTTGTGCATAGCCCGAAGCTTGCTTCTCTGCCGCTGCGACAGCCGAGCAGAATAACGAAACCACATGAAATCTTATCTCTGTACGTGTGCCGACTGCGCTGCCCGAAATGTTTTCCTATGCACAGTGCAGACGAGACGCTGCCGGCCACTGATTTACACACATACATAGTACTTTGGTTTTACTTTGGCTATATATTTATCAACAATATATGTATATACATATGTATGTGCGTGAGAAAACTCTGATCAAGTTTCTAATAACATTCATTGCGTATATTTAATTGTAATTTGTCTTTTGTTTTTTTATTTTTGTACAGATCTAATATATGTAATCTAAAATTCGATAATATTTCTCTTGTGCCTGTTGTCTAGCTGCACTGATCCACCTCCAGCAGTCCCTTCCTATCAAAGAATGGCACCATGGCCTTCAGATTTTCCTGTACTGTGGGATTGTTGTAGAGGCGATTCTTGAAGCGAAGGCCACGCTCATCATCGTTCATCAGGGCATTGAAGCAGGCATCCGTGGGATCCTCGCTGATCATCACCGGCTGCACAACCACAGTCGAGTGCATAGCTATGGGTAGACAAGGAAATAAACTTAGTAAAGATACATGCAAGAGATTCGCCTCCCCTGGCGACTACTCACCAAAGAAACGTTTCTGTTCGGTTTGCAGCTTGAAATCGTGAAGGCTGGGAATGGGATTCTGGGTATAGTGAAGCTTCTCCAAAGTGTCTGTGAAGATGCCGTGATAGAACTGGAAGAGACCGCTCTGCTGTTCCCTGCGCAGTGGCTCCTTCAGCGATGTGTTGAACAGATGATGCAAATCAATGCAGGGTGAACCCCAGAAGGAATACTGAAAATCGATGAGCAGCACATCCAGGGGACGACCTGTGGCCGGATCGTATTTGAACATCACATTGTTGGTCCACACATCGCCGTGGGCCAGGACATTTACATGTCCCGGCGTGGGGGCAAAGCACTTCCGGCCAATGTCCATGTAGTGGGGCGCCAGCTCGAAGAGCTTCTGCCCATAATCCGCCAGCTTTGGCACCCGACTCATCCAACGGGCGGCGGCCAGCAGGCCACCCACAAAGTATCCGCTATAGCCGTTCGTATAGCGATTGAAGAACCCACGATCGTAGCTCTCCAGGCAGCCGGACTGACGCTCGTTCAGCACCGCCGAGGTGGCATGCATCTTGGCCAGCTTGCGCAGAATCAGATGCGTGTGCTCCACATTGAGGAGTCGCACGCGATCGGCCATCACATAGCCAGCCACTGAGAGATCCTCAAAGACGATCGCCGTACGCTCGCGATCCACATAGATCGCAGTGGGAAAGAGCGGCTCAGAGTCACCGATCTCCTGCAGCAGATCATTCAGCCTGGGCAGCACCTCCTCGTAGATGTTCATCTCACGATTGAAGATGTCATAGGGCGCCATCAGCTCCTTGCTCAACTCATCGTCATCGATGGCCGTCTTCACAATGAGATTCTGCAGCTGCTCCTGCGCTGGACTCTTCGAGAGCGTAAAATGTATGCGGGCTCTGGTCAAAACGCCGCCATAGTTTTCCCCAGGACCCAGGGCGGGATTTATTTGCAGCTGGACAATCTTCAGGCTCTCATCTTTGTAGTAAGAGCGCAGAGCATGCTCGAGGTAGTCGTGGGTCAGCCACTCTGGTGCGTCTGCCATTTTGTCGCCAATCTTCGCGTGAATAATGAACACCGAGGCGCACTCGTCGGCTTTTATATCTGCCACAGGCAGTGCCTTTGTCAAGGTGAAAATGATACTACTGAGGTTGGGACTCAGACTGAGCTGATGCTCTCGTAACTGTATCTGTATCTGCCTGTTTGTATCTTTAATTGCATGCCGCTCCTACTCCCCTCTCAGATTTAGGCTGGAAGCGTAAAATGCTCGGCAAACATTTGTGCGGGGATTACTTTGCTCTCTGGAGAGCCGTTTGGCAACAGGCCCCGAGAAATGCGTAACGTGTGCCAAGCTCCACTTCACTCCAGATAAATATATTTTATATATGGCTGGGAACAGTTCTTTTTCTTGACTGATTAAACTGGAGGAAAATTACCATTTGTTTTGGAGCCCTGAAGCAGGCAGACGTAGGGCTCCATTAAATATATAGTAAATGTATTAAATATATACGAGTAGTACAGTTTATTTACAGTGTTTTATTGCTTGGTGTATCACGCAGAAGCCCATTCATGGCAATAATCTGCCCATCGACAGTCGCTCGTCTGCTTATGCAAACAATTTAGAGGCCTTAATGATGGCAATCTATTACTCGTGTCCCAGAAGTGCAATGTATCTTTAGGATTGTGTTTGGCCAGACTCAGTTAGTAAGTGTTTAAATATTTGACTAGACCTGTTAAGGAAATCGTGAAAACAGCGAATGTATCACTTTTTTATATAATTTGAAAACAAACTTGAAGCTACAAAATGTAACTAAATTTTAATATTAATAAAATGCAGCTATTTAAATTTAATTTCTATGATTTTGTGCATAGAAATTTTTGGATTTAAAAAAATTAATTTCTATGATTTTGTGCTTAAAAATCTGAATGATTTTTTAATGGTTACTTTAAGTAATTATACGAGAAAATAAATTTCCCATAAATAAATAAAATAAATATTTTAATAAAAAATAATACATAGAAATCTTTTAGAAATTTACCTAATTTTGGAGCATTTTTTAATGATTACGTTAAGTATTCCAAACATTTAATAATTAGCCCATAGTTAATTAGAATCCTTAAGATATTTGTTGAAAAAAAAGAGAATATAATAAAATAAACATTTTAAATATGTTATGCTTGATAT